>CM034148.1:613756523-615252279 GCA_019776745.2 Taxus chinensis | reverse complement strand
CTGATAACATCATGAGAACATATAGTGACGTCACATGTAGGATCAAATTGAATATGTTCCCAATATGACTTATGAATGAAGAGTGTGCAAGTGAATGGTGGGCATGCTAAACTAGGGAATGTATGTGGAGGGGGATGCGATATATCAACATCCATAGACTTGACATGACCACGATAAAGAATCATAGTAGTAGTAGTAGTAGCATGTGGCATAGGAGAAATGGTATCTATCACACAAATAGTACCATAAAGTGGTGGTAAATGTGGCAGTTCATCCATAGGTTGGGGGTCATTTTTAGTTTTTATGCGTGGAATAGGAAGACTAGTGCTTGGATATTGGTCACAATACTGAAATGGATCACGGTCACAAAAAATGGTATACTTTATACCCTCATGCAATAAATTAAAATAGTTATGGATAATAGACATGACCACACACATGGGATGAAGCCATGGTCGACCAAGTAGACAGTTATAGGAAACTTGGAAATCAATTATGAAAAAGACTTTGTGGACAGTCTTAGGACCAACAATGATGTGTAATGTGACATGATTGAAACATGGATAGGTGGAACCATCATAAGCATGTAGTGAAACACTAGAGGGACTAATGTCATGAGCAGCGAGACCTAAAAATTTGAGAAATGACATGGGACAAAAATTAAGCTCAGATCTGTTGTCAATCAAAGTTCACTTAATAATGACATTATGAATGCGAAAGATAATATGCAGAGGCTGATCATTGTCAAAAGTAGTGTAGTCATTATGAGGAGTGGATGGGAAAGTAATATGCTAAGAGAATGCATCTATAAATGTATTATGGATGATATCTGGATGAGTGTTGTCAGGATTACGAGTAGTGCATAAAAGATTAATGATTTTAGCTCATAATTCAAGGTGGAGAACTAGAAATTCAAGAATGGAGATAGCCATGAGGAAGGAATCCTAAGGAGAATGGTGAGTATAGGAGTGTGTAGGTCAATTCGAGTTCACCAAAATGACTAACTAAAATTTATTAGAGTGGGGGGTAGTTAATCTAATCTAGGAGGACATAGATGTTGTAAATAAATGTGATAAACTAATATAGAGGTTACTAAATGATAAATCTAATAAAGTAAAACCTTAATATGTAAAAAGGAGGTGGCGAAAGAACTCAACTGATTACAGATGTCTATCGTAGAGTGTCACAGAGATGACTAGAGAAAAAAAAAAGTAGGAATAACTATGTAGAGGTCTTGTAAAGGATATATCTGGAGGATATGAGTGGACTGGGGCACCTGGAACAAGATTGAGGCACCCACAGGTGGTCTAGTATGCAATCTAGGTGCCCTGGTCTGTGAAAAAGCTTCAAAAATGGTTCTCATAGGGTCGAAAGGTGGTTTGAAACCCTCGATGTGTGTCACATTAGGTTCATTATCCTACGCTATATTTCACCAATAATCCAAGCTGATGTAGAGACCTGCAAGAAGATAAGAAGGAGTATTAAAACCCTACAAAATAAAGACGTAGAATGAATGGGTCAGATTGACCTCAGTTGTCACAACAACGGGTTACTACTCTGAGCGTTGCACTACATTTTGGACCCAAATGTATTTCTAGTGTGTGTGTGTGTGTGTGTGTGTGTGTGTGTGTGTGTGTGTGTGTGTGTGTGTGTGTGTGTGTGTGTGTCATGGCCTAGGTTCTCTTGTGTTATTTGAACTATGTGAAATAGCAAGAAATAACTAAATGTAGAAAATGTAATAGCATGTGTGCATGGAATATAATAGAATCCTCCCCCTATGAAGTGTGATGTAGACTTTCTAGCTTATGCCTTGATGATGGAGCTATGTGGATGAAAATTCAATAGATGGATGAAAATATAGATGAGTGATAGTATTAGATGATGCTAGGTTCCTCATTATGGTCTCATAACTTTATATTTATGTAGTTCTCTTGATCTAATTTCGTAATTAACCCCAACATGGATGAATAAGAAAAATATAAGGATTAAAAATTGATAGAAAGATCCTAAAAAGTGGCGGGAAAGTAGAAAAAGTATCGGGGCACCCCAGGTGGGACTGGGGTGCCCATGGGTGCCCCAACACTACCCTGGGCACCCCATTCAAGGATAAAATGATGGGAAAGTTTTGAAATAGACTGGGAATGTAGATAAAAATGTGTGGAAATGATGAAATAAAAGGTAAATAAGGTGGCCAAAAGATGGGGTTAGTTAATACTTTCTTCACTCAAGAAATTTCTAAATAGTAGTATGAGATCGAGATAAATAAATGTCTAAAGTGGATGATTTTGTGACTACAATTAGACATTTTGTTTCTGATTATATCACCTACATGTCGTGCCTTAGTAGAGTAGAGGGAAGGAATGGGTTAGTTATAAGGTATGTTAGTTATAATTGGGAGTTCGTTAGATATGGTTGAGATTGGTTGACGTGATGACGAGGGGGGATATGAAATACCATATTATAACTTGTGTATTGTTACAACTTAAAATACCTTTTATTTGATGTAAGTATGAAGTAAAAATGTAGAATGAATTGATAATTCATAATACCAATATTTTTAAGATGATACAAAACTAGATCAAATCAAAATACCAGACTAATGCAATAGGATAAAATAAATAAACAAGAAACCAAACAAGAAAAAAAGTACATGCAAATACAATCAAACAAGCAAGGTTTAAGAAAAATTACTAATGTTTTTTTTATCTAGCTTTAGCACCAAATTTTGTAGTTATGCAAAAATGGTTAAGATGATTCCTTAAGTGAGGATACATGTAAGGGAAAAAATGAAGGATGTAGCAGTATAGATAGAAGCAAACATGCACTATGACTATGCCCCAAACAATAATATATGTCGAAAATACGGACATAAAAAATAGGTAAGCTTGTTGGTGGAAGAAGATCACCAGATGATCTGTATGTCGTGTGCTAGAACTAGTGATTATTGAAGTAGGATGTTATGTAGTATAGCTTTTGATTTTTAGTATATTTACATTAAAAATTGTTTTTTGGTTTTGTGCTACATTTTGTAATTTATTTGGATTCTCTAGGTTTTACGAAGTTTTTTCATTTTTCTAGGTTTTCTAAATGTTTTTGGATTTTCTAGTTTTTCTAAATATTTTTTGATTTTCTAGGTTTTTCTAAATGTTTTTGGAACTTCTAGGTTTTACCAAACTATTTACATAATAACAATGCACTAATATGCCCCCAGTGAGAGGTAAGGATATACAAGACAATATTCCCACGTGAATATACAAGAATAGGACAAGATGGATCAAGGATAAGAGGGACAAGTTTATTAATATCACAAACTCAAGCCATGGAAAATATAGGAAGAAGCAATCATACCCCAAAGTATGAGGGTCTTGTGAACAAAAAAATCCTCCCGTGGTGCTGAAAATTAGTTATCACCCAAGGACATTCCAAAGTTTCCACAATTGCATGGTTCTCATCATTAAATTTATTTATTTATCTTTACTTCTTTTTTTAATTTTTTGAGAGCATTTAAACCTAGGTATAGAATAATTTGAGGTGCATGACATTCATGGAACCTTGAAGATTTGTACCATCAAGGTGAGAAATATTACAATCTCTTGAACCAAATTTAGCCTTCATAATGTATGGGTATCCAACCTCAAATTATTGAGAGATAATTTGTGTTTTGTAGCTAGTATAGATTCAATTCTAATATACTTCGATATGATCCAAGCCATGGAGGGGTTTTTCATCAAGCAACTTGAGCCCAGTAAGCCTAGCAACTTTATAATCTTCGTCATTTTCTAGATATTCCTTCATGGATATATGTAAAGAGGGAAGGTTGATCTCTAAGGGAATAATAGTTTTAGTTCCTAAGACAAGGGATTATCGAGTGGATCATATAGGCATTCAGATGGAAGTGCGATAATCCCATAAGAAAGTATGAATCTAAAGGTGTCAATTATATCATGTTTTACTAACCATCTTCTCCATGATGTGAACAAAATTTTATTGGTGGCCTCATCCTTCCCATTACCTTGAGGGTAATATGGGGTAGACAAATTTTTACATAATTTAAAACATTAACAAAGGGTCTCTACTTGATTATTTTTGAAAGGTTTATCATTGTCAGAAATAGTAGCAGAAGGAATTTCATAATGACATATGATGTAGATCATGATGAATTTAGATATCTGAGCACTGGTTACATAAGTGAAAGGGGAAACCTCCATTCATTTAGTGAAGTATTTATTTGCAATGATGATATTCTTATGACCATAAGATGAAGTAGGTGTGATTTTCCCTATTAGATCGAGTCCCCATTTGGAAAATGGCCAAGGAATAGTGATAAGATACAAGGATTAAGATAGGGCATGAATCAATTTGTTATTTTTTACACAAAATACACATTTTCACACATATTGATAGTAAACTATTTTCATAATAGGCCAGTGGTAACCCACACACAAAATTTTCTTGGCCAAAATCATACCACTTGTATGAGCACCACATATGCCTTTGTGTACCTCTTTGGTAGCTTTTATACACTCTTCTAAATTCAAACACCATAAAAAGGTCCCATTGTAGCCTTGACGATATAGACTGCCCTCAGAGAGGGTATAACATGTTATTCATTGGATAAGGGTTCATATTTGGGAGTGGGAAATGTCAAGCGGGAAGTTACCATATTGTGAGTAATTGTAAATTTCCATGTACCAAGGTGAAAAGGGACCAATAACCTCACATACCAAATAATATTTTGGCATGTCACAAGTAGGTACCATAATATGTTTGATAAGGAATAGTAATCCACTACTATCTAGAGGTAGGGGTAAAATATATATAATAGTATCCATAGCATCTACATATTTATTTTGTATCATTGGGATTTGTTGCAAAGTGATCTAAATAAAATATTCCTTTAGAATGTCTTCCATATATTTATAGGGAATGATATTTTCATCCTTAACATTGTACTCATCAATAACCTATTTGATAATCAATTATGAGTCAATTATAACTTGAACATATTTAATATTATATTTGATAGAAAATTTTAGACCAGCAGTAAGGGCTTCATATTATGAAATATTATTGGTGCAAGGAAAACCAATTCTGAAAGCTCACGGTTTAATATCAACAATATGAGTTATAAGAATGACTTCAGCACCTGAACCATGAAAATTAAATGAACCATCAAAGTATATTTTCCTTGTAGTGGAATCTTCAACAAATAGGAAAAATGCATCAGGTAATTCAAGATTCAATGGGTCAATTCCTTGTAATGGTGCTTCCACAAGTTGATCATAAATCACTTTCCCTTTAGCTACTTTCTAATTTATATCCAATGTCAAATTCACCGAGTAAAATGATTTAGTTAGCCATCCTCCTAGTAATATCAATTTTATATAAGATATACGTGAGCGGGTCAGCTTTGGATATGAGCTTGGTATTGTTATTCAATAAGTAATGGTGAAGCTTTTGGAAATCAAATACAACATCTAAACATTCCTTTTCTATGTGTGGGTAATTTATCTCATTGGATGTCAATGTGCGAATAAGATAATTGATAGATATCTCTTTATGTTGTGCATCATATTGTGCTAATATCACGCCTAAAGAAAAATGGGTAGCTAAAATGTATAGAAAATAGGTTCACCTAATGTATGTGGGATTAAAATAAGTGTAATAGCTAAATACTACTTCAATTTTTCTAAATGCCTCTTGGAATTCGGGACCCCATTAGAAATAAACATTATTTTTAAGGTTGTTGGGTGAAGGAATGACCCTTATAAACAAGTTGATAAATGATTTTGTGGATAGCTTGGATTTTACCCTACAAGGTTGGAAGTTGTTTTTGGTTTATAGGATGCATTTCACTGATAGTTGTAACTTTTTTCGGATCCACTTCAATTCCTCTTCTATAAACAATTAAGAACAATAATTTTCCTAATATAACACCGAACAAACATTTATTTTGGTTTAACCTGAACTTATTCTCCTAAATCATCTCAAAAATATGATAAAGGATCATTGGGTGTTATTCTCATGCTTTGGACTTACCTATAATGTCATCCACATAATATTCTACAATGTCATGTAACATATCATGAAATATAACAATCATGGCATGTTGATATGTAGCCCCTACATTCTTAAGGAAAAAAGGCATGACCTAATAAAAAAATTTAGAAAGAAGTGTCAAAGGTAGTTTTATGTTGTTCCTCTTTATCTATCTTTATTTGACTATATCTATTAAAGTCATCCATGAGGGATAAAATTTCATGACCTCTGGTAGAATAGATAATCATGTCAATATTGGGAAGAGGAAATTCATCCTCATGATGTGCCTTATTGATATCCCTAAAATATATACAAATCATGATTCCAACCAATTTCTTACAAACATGAACTATATTAGAGATCCAATCTAAATATTCAATAGGCCTAATAAACCCTATTGCCAGCAATTTCTCAACTCTTCTTTGACTAGAAGAGCTACATTAGGATGCATTTTATGGAGATTTTTTTTTAATTGGCTTAAATGATTCATAAAAAATTAATTTTTTTAAAACCAAGAAAGTATCTAGGCCTATCATTTCCAATTAGGACCAATAAAAAACATTAGTAAATTCTTTTAGGATCATAAAAAACATTTTCTATTATTGCAAATCAAGAGAAGCTCCTAACTTGAACATCTTAGGATGTTCCTTTGTGTCGATGTTAACGTCAATACTATTTTTTATTCAACACCCTTATTGATTCCATAATGGTTGTTATGGCTCCTTCCTACCAAAAAACCCTAAAAATGAATAGCCCTAACCAGGGTGGCAGCCGTGGTCCTATTCGTCTCACCAAGGGTGAAGAAGTTGGTAAGGATTCAACAACTAAGGCTACACATTTTGTAGAAGCTGGGTCTGGTGGTAAAGGAAGTCCTTCTGACCCACATGAAAATTAGTCTGAAGAGGACATCTCTTGGATTGATTTGGATTTTTCTAAAGATAGAACAATCCCTCCTCCGAGCCCTAAGTTGGGCCCAAACCGACCTCAACAGGGTGGAAAACATTCTCATTCCAAAAATGCACTGCAAAATCAAGATTTTGGTTGGGACACCATTGGTAGATGAGACTTGGATGGCCTCTTACTTCATCCTAAGATTTATACAACCTCTACAGGCTGCAAGCATGCTTTGAATGAGGAAGTATTTGTTGGGTTTGAAGCTTGCGAAATTGATGGCCTTGTTTCCTCCCTTGCTCTCTTTGCTGGCATTGGAGTTTCACCCCATATTTCTAGGGTGGATCTTGAGGGATCTCATACTCATAGAAACATTTACGTTTCCTTCAAAAATGTCATCCATGGTCGAAGATCCATGTCCCCTGCAGCAACTACCCCGAGCATCACACTCAGAGAAGAAGTTTTGGACTCAAAACGATTTTACCAGGAACATGCTTTGACTTTCCACCTCATTGGTTTATGGCCCAATTTTCTATATCTACATGAATGGGTCTCTAGACACTAGATTCCATTCCTAAAGGGTTGGTTAGACTTGTATCCATGTGATAAAGGAATTTTTATTGTTGTTTTTTCTACAAAAACTGATAAAGATGACATAGCTCATAAATTATGGGTTTGTAAATCATGCTACCTTATATTAAAACCCTAGTTTCCCTCTTTTAACCAAATCATAGAATCCTTTTCCCATAAACCCATTTAGATCAAACTATCTCATCTGTCCATTTAATTTTGGAGCAGTGACTACTTGACCTCTATCGGCAATGTTTTAGGTGTTACTCTTTTCATTGATTCCCAAACAACCAATTACACCCACACAATATTTTTACATGATTCTTTTTGAACTTGACACTTCCAAAAACCTTCCCATAAACATCGATCTTAAAGTAAAAAACTGAACATGGATGCAGCCACTTGATTATGAAGGATTTCCCTCCAGATGTAGAAGGTGTTACGCCCTTGGTAAAACAAACTCAGAATGCAGGCTTGCAAAGTGCAATACTGAGAGAAAAAAATAGTGGAAAAATGTCTTTCCTGAGCATTTGGTGTTTGATACCAAGGATGATTTGGTTTCAAATGCATATTCGGATGTGGGGGTTGAATCAATCCTGGAAAAAGTTGAATCTGATTCCGTCCCAAAAACCCCTCTATCGTAAATTCCAGTTATTGACAGCAAAGAAAATCCAAAATATTTATCTCATTCAGTTTTTGGCTGCAAGGAAAATACAAAATATTTAACTCAGGCTGAAAATGTTGGTGTCCCATTTGGAATCATTTTGGATAAGGAAAATACTCCTCCTTTGTTTAAACCTCTAATTACGGAGGCTTCAACAAGTTGGGTAATGGTGTGTAAAAACAAAAAATACATTTCTAAGAAAACCACTTCTCCACCTAGATGATTTAGTTCTCTACTACTATTCATCTATTCCTTAGTGCTTCATTTGTCTTTGTTGGGAAGTAGTTGTTTGGTCATTGTACATCAGCTATTTTTATGCTGATAAGTTGGTGGTTTTGGTATTATTTTGAGTAGAATGTTTTTGTTGTAAGGCATTCATGTTATATCTTGATTTTGATCATTTTGTGGTGCTTTAATTGTAAATTTATGGCTTTATAACCCTTTTGTACTAGGGTATAGTCCCTTTTAAAAAACTATTTGCCAAAAATAAAAAAAAGATGTTGATGTCAATAGTCTCTTTGACCAATAACTTACAACCATATTCCATGCGTAGAGGATTGGGAGGAAGATTGATTCCTTCCTCTATTGGAATCTCAATGATATTTTAACCAATAGAATGGTCAGTTATATAATGTATTTTTTTATTTTTGACATTGTTTTTTCGTAAGTGCCTCAAAGGGGTTTTCACTATGGGATTTGTATTTTTTGTTCTTTTATTTTTTTAAAGATAATTTTTTTTACATTTTTCACATTTTTTTGACCATGGAACTAAACCTCCTCCCTAAATTACATATATGTACTATGTTTTATGGAGAATCCCTTCTTATAATCCATAATAGTGATGTCATCACATAGCCCTATGAACTATATGATTACTTCCTCGTTCTAAAAAAGATTGATTGGTATGTGATGTTGTTGGTCCCAATCAATGAGGGATTGGTATACAAGATCAAGTTTACTGGTGGAAAGGGATAAGGTTTTGAAGCATTAGAAAATAGATTTATAGATGCAAATTCTTTTTAGAGACTACAAGGAGACCCTAGTTTGGTGTCATATTCATAATAGCTATATTTGCATTTAAAAAAGGTGGCATCAACTTCTATAGGTGGTGCACCATAAGGATTTATATTAGCACCATATATGTTCATATTAACATGTGTTAGGAGAGTTTCCCACACACCTTGTTCATATAAAACACACCCATTACCTTGTTATCACATTCCATATATCATCTTGTTAGGGATAACATAGTTTAGGGATTGATAGTAGGATACCATCTTCCAAGTGCATGATTGGGATGTTCTAGTTTTATCTAAATGTTCATCTACTAAGATTCCATAAGGTATGAATTTATCAATTATATAATGTTCTTGAGTTATTTGTGGCATAAATTTAGGCCTATCATGTGTTTTTGGAGATAATAGAAGATTAGACACAATGACCTGTTGGAGGTCATACTCTCCACAGTTGGTATTCAGTATTTTCAACTTGGACTCCCATGTGGGAAAATGGGATGCAAAGGTGGATGAACCAATTTCATTAGGCTAAAGTGTATCATGATGGACATGAGAGGAAAGAAGCTTTGATTCAAGTTCAATATAAATTTTTGTAATGGGGAATTCATAAGCTTTTTGATAGTGGCCTAATAAGGCTTTAGAATGGGTAAAGGATTTTGAGTCACAACGAATCATGATCTCATGGCCTTGATAATGAAATTTTATATATTGATGGAATGTGGATGGGATGGCCTATATGACATGAATCCTCGGCTGGTTGAGGATTTTATAAGGGAGATCCAAATCATTGACATGGAATCTAATTTTGTGTGTGACATGCCCAACTTTCATAGGTAGAGTAATGGTTCCTGTCAACTGTCTCCACATTATCATAAGCCTTAATGGTCATTATATAAGTCTTGGGATCTATATCAATATGCCCTAGATGTCTAACAAGCTTTAAAGTGAAAATTTTAAACCAAATCCATTGTCCACAAGAATGCATTTGAATTTCTTATGGGTAATGATCACTTTGATGTACAAGGGTAAATTGTGTCTATAGATATCCATTGGAATATCATTTTGGCTGAAAAAATATGTTCATATAGGGTGATTTGCACAAAAAAGTCTACAAAGCGTGAAGGTTCAATTCTCTTTAGAACTCGTGACTCCTGAAGGGTCTTATAGAGGATATATTTGTGAATAGTAGATATTTTGAGGAGATCCAAGATAGAGATCTTGGCAATTTTCTTCTCAAGCTTCTCTAGGAGATTGTAATGACCATATAAAGGAGTAGATAGATGAGGTTTCAAGACAACAATGTGATTATGACATGTTGTAATGACATGCTCTTAGGTCTTGATTTTGATAGTGGTGATATGGTTAGCGATGGGATGGATATAACCAATTATCCAATTGAATTGATGTAATGTCTTAACAAAAAAATGGTTGGTACTTTTACCTTGTGAGGATCGACCTTAATCTAACTTCATGGATTATTATTTCTTATGCTTAAGAAATTATTATTTTTATCTGCCTAATTAATTATTTGATGATTTATTGGGTTATTTTACATCAATTTCTATATCTCCTGGATCTAGGAGGTCTTGAATATAATTTTTTAGTTTCATGCATGGATTCATTCCATGACCTTTTACAAAATGATATTCACAATATTCATGGTCTTTGTACCTTTACAGTTTAGGTTAGTCATCTTCAAAAGGTTCATTATTAGGGAATGTGACCATATTGGCTAAATCAAGTTGTCAAAGGATTGATGAAAGGGATTTGCTAATTGGATTATAGTCACTGTGTTTTTTTTCTAGTGTAGGTAGTCCTTGAGCAAGTTTTAAATATTGGTTGTTTTGTACCACTTAGATGTGTTTGGAATCTATAATTCTATCACCTGTGGAATTTTTATTTTTGTAAAAAAAGTATATTTTTCAATAGGTTTAGGGTCATTTTGTCATGTCAAATGTTTATCATGAAAAGGTTAAAATTTTAGTCATGAAAACTAAGACCCCACTTGAAAATTTCCTCTCACATTCACTGTAAACCCTTCCTCTAACTAACTTATCCATTGTTTCATCCTCATTATATTTAAGAGGAACATGCTAACATGATTTTCAAGTTTTTTTCATAAGTAATTAATTATAGCTAAGGTGATCCATGACTTTATTGAGATCCGAGGTGGAGCAACTATCCCCAGAGGCATAAAAATTGCTATTTTTGGCCATTTTGCAGCTGATAAATATCCTGCAAGTGGTAATTGCAAGGGAAAAACTTATCTAGAAGTGGTACAAAGGGATATTTAATACATCCAAGAAATTTTGGAGGATCTCTATAGAACCATGTGATTTTTGGAATCAAATAATTAAAATAGGATCATTGTAGGTACAGGGAATGTCATACCTCAATAGAGAAAGTTGAATTTTCCTAAAGATTCTAGGAGTTTTGAGAGGATATGGAAGGTAAAAAATAGTCAATACAAATATATTGGAATTATCCACATGATTGACACATCAATTTTGTCCCAAGACTCTGAAATTTTCCATAACAAGGCAGTCTCTAGTGCCTAGGTTCCCCTGACTTGATCCAAGCACCCCATTTTGTCCCAAGATTGGGGTGTTTGGATCAAGTCAGGGGAACCTAGGTGCTGGAGACTGCTTCTTGGCACCCATGACTATAAAAGACCTTAGAAACAGATTTCTTCTATGTCATTCCAATGTCACTAACCTTCGTTGTTTGTCACTTCTATGTCGTTGGATGATCGTTGTATTCACCTGTAACCTAAAAAAAATGATCTCTTCCAAAACCATAAAACATATCAAATGATCACTTCTATCATTTCTCAACAACAAGGAGGTTTTGTCCTTGGGCACCAAATTAAAGATGGGATCGTCATAATTAAAGAAACAATTCATTCAGCTAAACTTAGCAAGAAGGCTTATATGTTTTTAAAGTTGGATATGGCTAAAGCTTATAACAGGGCGTCGTGGAGTTTTCTTAACAAAATCCTTGATAGCTTCAGTTTTGATGCTACCTTTCAGAGCTTAGTTAAGGATTTTATTTCTAGTGCTTGGTTTTCCATTCTCATTAATGGGGCCCCTTGTGGTTTTCTTCCCCATCTCCCAAGGTTTAAGGCAAGGGGATCCCCTTTCCCCTTTTCTCTTCACAATTCCGGTTGAAGATCTTAATAGAAGATTCAATGTTGAAACTTGGAATGGCTACATAAAAAGGGTATCTCCAGTGAAGGATGTGGAAAATTTGAATCACCAACATTTTTTTTATGACAAAATCTTAGTGGGAGAAGCATCCATTCCTGAAACTTTCTCTTCTTAGATGACTACATGGAAGTTTCAAGAAAGATGGTGAACTATAGAAAAGCTATCTTTTCTTCTTCAACACTATGGAAATTCATTGTAAGAATATTACAGAAATTCTAGACTGTGCCTATAATCCCTTCCCTAATATCTATTTAGGCATTCCACTGGGTGATAAAATACCTTCTAGTGTAGATTAGAACTTCATTATTGAAAGATTCGAAACAAAACTTGTAGGGGTGGAAGGATAATTTGCTATCTCAGGCAGGGAAAATTACCTTACTCAAGAGTTATCTCCAAATTCTCCCAGTGTATGTGATGTCTCTCTATCAACTTCCCGAGATCATAGTGGAAAAGTTGGAAAAGATTCAAAAGTGTTTCTTATGGAGTGGTACCGAAAGAAAAGAAAGAATCTCGTTGGTTGCTTGGAATAGAGTATATAAACCCAAAAAGAAAGGGGTTCTTGGCCTTAGAGACTGAACTAAAATGAACAAAGCCCTTCTGGCTAAAATTGGTAGGAGCTAAACTAAATAAAATGGGGTGTGGACTAGAATTATAAGGAAAAAACATTTGATGGATGCAAATGATAAACAGTGCCTATTCAAACAGGAATCCTTCAAAGGGTCAAGCATATGGAAGGCTATAAATTTAGCCAAGGAAATAGTAGCTACGGGTAGCAGATGGAAAATATGGAAATGCAATGAAATTCATGTATGTGCTGACAAATGGGCTAGAAAATTTACTCTTGAAGATAAATTCCCTCAAATTTCAAGATCGCTTGAAGATAAATATGGGGAAAAAATACACAATTATATGGGAAATCAAGACAGCTTTCATACTTGGAAACTCATAGAATTGGACAAGTAAAAATTTAAAGAACACTTGGTCATCCTCAATAATTTTTTAAAATATAATGTCTTTTAACAACAGGGATCAAGATAGAGTAGTGTGGCATAGAGAAAAAATGGTATCTTCTCAGTCAAATCAACCTATTCTTTATTCTTTGAGGGGGAAACTAGCGAAGAAAACCTACTTTCTAGTAAGATATGGAATAAGAACATCATTCCTAAGGTTAATGTTATTATTTGTCTTACAGTGATAAATAAGATCCTTACTGTGGACAATCTCACTAAAAGAGGTTTCCATATGGTCAATAGATGTGTTCATTGTGAAGAGAATCTAGAAATGGTGAATCATATGTTCTTGGAATGTGCTTTTTCTCATGATATATTATCTTCTATTTTGGGTATGTTCTTGGTTAGTTGGGTGAACCCTAAAGAGATATAATCATCCTAGAATCAATGGAAATGCCCTTTCATTAGTCAAGGGCTGAAAAATCTTTGGATAATGAGTCTAGGTCACCTATGGTGGGAAATATGGAAAGAAAGAAATAGGAGGATCTTTAATAACAGGAAAATTCCTATTAGGCTGATTTTAAAAATATGTTTACAGGTTGTTAGAAATAATTTATCTATCCTAAAGAATAAATAAGTGGAATTCATTGACTGTGAACAAAAAATCATAAGGAAATGGAATTTAACATGTGATCCTTAAGCAAAGAAGAACAACCCTAGATAAGGGGTTAAGTAGACTCCTCCTTGTGTAGAGGTTATCAAATTCAATTTCAATGGTGCTGCTAAAAGGAACCTAGGGAAAGTGGGAGGAGGAGGATTTTTTCATGATTCTAAAGGAAGGTTTCTCCTAGACTATTTATCTTACTTGGGAATTCAATCTAACAATGTTACAGAAGCTATTGCAATGTTCTGGGGGGTGATGTTAACAGAAGATAAAGGATTCAAACATCTAATTGTGGAGGGGGATTCCTTGAACATTATCTCATGTATGAAGGGAAAAAATAATGCCTTCATCTCTATAGAAGACTTCATAAATAACACTAAGTATAAATTTTCCTCCTTTGATGAAATATCCTTCTAACATGTGTTATGGGAAGGAAACAAACTAGCTGACTTGATGGCTAACAAGGGGGTGGAAGCTAAGGATTTAAAGGGTGGTCAAGGAACTTACCTAAATGGAAGGTAACTTCATAGAAATACTGAATAGGGAATGTTTCCCTAATAGCATACCTTAAAATGAGGATGTAATAATTCCTTCTATATGACACATCAAGATATTATGAATCCTAGACTCGTGTAATCCTTCATTTCACATAATCTCAAGGTCTAGGTTGATCTTCTGTTAATTCAGAAGTTTTTCAACAAATGTGGTAAAGGAAACCAAAACAAAGGAAAGAATTCTCATTGTAGGAATATGAATCAAACTAGCAGAATGGGTGGAGATTTAGTGAGAAAGGAACCTATGAAGATCCCAACGTTGTCAAAAGAAGTAGAGGATCTGCTTGATAAGGCTAGGCTGCTAAACATTTTCAACATATTTGATGGGCATGATGAAAAACTGAGTGAATCTGTGGCAAAAACATGGAAGGAAGGCCATGTGAGGGTAGGGAATTTTTCCTTCACTATCTCTCTGAAGCTTATAACTAAAGTCTCGGGTCTGCCTCATGAAGGAAGAATCACTTTCAATCCCAATTCAGACTACAGTCAAGAGATTGAATGCTTTATGTAAGGTAAGGGTATGCTTGTCTCTCTCCATAATGGTTATATAAGAGGGAATTTTTCCCCATCCTTACAATGAAAGAGCTCAGTTAATTATGGATTATATTACCCTGGAAGGCCGTTACAATGTGATTTATGGGTACCATTTTCCTATGTTGAACCATGTTATAAAAAACAAGCCCTATAACTTCCCCAATTTTTTATACCTATCCTTGGCTAAATCAATTGCTTGGGTTGAGAAAGGAACTTTCACCTTGCTACTACATCAATGCCTCATTAAATCCCTACTCAAGTTGGGAACTCCCCTCATTGGTAAAAATGAAAAATTAGGGGCTTCGACTTACCTAAATAAAGATATTTTAGGGGAGAAATTTGAAGTGACTCCTAGCTTGGAGGTTTCGGGGAAGGAAGTGCAAGGATCGAGGCTTCTGAGCCACAAGATATTTTGGAAGTTATCTCAAACTCGGGGGAGCATTAGGAAGAGGACATTGACCTTCCTAACTTAAGTGATAATCAGGATGAAGAAGCTTGCAAAGGGGAAAGCAGTGAGGAGATGTCTAGTGGGAAAGATCCTGAAACTTCAGGAGAAAAAATATCTAAAAACTTGGAGGAGGTTATTGAAATCCTACGTCCCCTCTAAACCTCCCAAAATAACTAGTTTAAAGCCCAGGATTTAGCAATCAAATCCAAATATTTTATGAGGGAATTTGAGAATTGTAGGTTAGACACCGACGTAAATAGACACAAGATTAGCATGGTGAAAATTGACCTGAGGGAGTTATAAGAAAAAGTGCAAAAGATGACATCTATTTTTATTAGAAAACAATTAAAAATGCTAATGAAATATGCTTGGCCATGGAGAATGACATGATGAAGATAAAGGGGATTATTCTTCATATCAGATATGTTCACATACTCAATGTAAAAAACACTATCCACCATATTAAACTCCTGGATGAGATGATCCATTCCATGGAAATAGAAAAAACTAAAGAAAAAGAAGGAATTGGCCCTAAAGTGGAGATAGCAGAGTTGAATTATAAGTTTTGGAAATTTACTATAGCCAACTTGGTTAAGGAATGGAATGGGTGCATGTATACGATGGGTGATCTGATAAAATAATAATGCAAGGTAATCCTGTCTGGAATATTTTCTTTGGTTTTTTCTATGTTGTTAGTTCATGGACTTGTGTTGTTATTTTGTTGGACTCCTGCTGTTAGTTTTGCTGTCTATTTCTGTTATGGTGGATACTTTTTTTTTTGTAGTTAGTTTGGTCTATGTCTCAGTATGGGCTTCAATGGATGCTCACTTGTCCCTTTTCTTTAAATATTTGTAAACTTTGTTTGGGGTAGGATCCCCTCAACCCTCTTTTACCTATTATAAAAAAAAACATATAAAATCCTAAAAATAAAAAGATAAAAATGGGGAGTCAGATTGACCCCGACAGTCACCCAACTGAGTTATCTTGCAACCAATTGTTTCACTACATTTTAGAATCCATGTATTTCTCGTGTGTGTGTGTGTGTGTAATAATCATTCCCTAGGTGGCTCCTATGAAATATGCACTTGAATAGTGAGCAATAGCTAGATGTATCAATGTAAATAGATGTGTAGATGGTGAAATGAACCTTCCCTCCTATGTGTGTATGTAAAAAATGTAATCCCTTGTCCCTATAATGAAGTTAGATGGGTACTTTGATGATCTTAAAATTCCTTTTGATGCAACCTTACGTGATATTAATAAAATCTTAGAGCTTGGTCCTTTATTATGGTCACATAGCTTTATATTTATATGATTCCATCAGTTAAATTTCATAATTACCAACTGAAAGGCCGATCGATAAGAAAATAAGATATCTAAAATATAAACGATGCCCAAAAGGATTAATTAAAGTAAAGAGAGGTCGAGAGTGCCTAGAAGGGACGAGGTTTCCTAGATGCTAACATCTTAGCTGGGCACTGGTGTCCAGAGTCATAAAATATAAAGCAATAAAGTATCAATTGGGATGTAGGGTATAAGAGGCCCAAAAGAAGACATGAAACACAAAAAAGGCCAAAGATAGTTTTCAATTACTAGTTTTCTCACTTAGGAATCATATGAATAGTACTATGAGACTAGGACCTAGAAATGTACCCAAAGTGCGTGATTTAGTGTCTAGAAACTTCACTAATGCACTCCTCCCAAAAACACCTTCACATTGATTGTAAAATTATCACCATTTATGTTCTATATAATTTACATCAAGTAGAAGAAATGTTCATCCCCTACCGTTACCTTTTCAGATATACAAATTTCTTACAATCAAAATTCCTTGAAAATTGGAGCAGGAGGTCCTGAGATAAAACCTAAACTTTTGAGACTAGTTTCATTCCATTCCAGCACCCAGGATAAATTAGTCTAAAAATATTAAGTTGTGATAGATCCCCTTTATCTAAATATAGTAAGTTTCCAAAATAATATACTCTAATCATTTGTGTTATTTCTTATAAGTAAAAATTCACCAACAAATGAAAAATGTGAAAAATTACTAAAAATAGCCACCCTAGATAGGACCTGCTAAAAATAGAAAGTATTGTAATCATTCTCAAATCACTTGTATCAGTTCATACCCTACCTATTACATTAATTTTTACTATCATGAAGGTCAAATATTCAGGTATGGAACTAATATCCACATTGATCACTGAAT
This sequence comes from Taxus chinensis, assembly GCA_019776745.2. NCBI lineage: Eukaryota > Viridiplantae > Streptophyta > Pinopsida > Cupressales > Taxaceae > Taxus > Taxus chinensis. The sequence goes on along the minus strand of CM034148.1, from coordinate 615,234,534 downwards.
ACCCCAAAGTGGGGGACAATGATGTCACCAACATAGACCTAGAAGACTTGAAAACTATAATACTAAATGAACCACGGGGAAAAGTGGAGGAAAATATAATCTCGAGTGGAATATTAAACACAGGATACCACCAACTATCTATTCAGAGCATTGAATTAGTCTCGGCCCGTGTATAGCATTATGTTCCTAACACCAAAACAATCATGGTAGATAGTAACTCAATACTCACAGTCCTCACACCAAAGGGCATTTCTTAGTTCTTAAAAATTCCCACTAGTATCAACATGGTCATCATAACTAGGGATTTTGCTTCACAAGAGTGAGAAAGGAATGAATCATATTTATAAGGCCTAGAAGTTGTTTCAGAGCTCAAATAAGGAAAAAAATCCCTCTCGTATCCCCAATAACATGTCTCAAAGTTAGTTTCATGAGGCATATTCTAATGCCATTTTCCAAATTCCTACTAAGCAGAGCAATGGGGGAAGAGACAAAAATAAAGGATTTTAGATATTGTATGTCTTGGTTCATTTTGGTGGTTATAGAAGGAGATCAAATGGTGAACTGAGAGAAAATCATAAGTAACAACCTTCATCAGTAATTGTTGTAGTTGCCCACCTATAAGAATTTCACAATGAGTTTTTATCTAGTGTATCCATCACTATCACAAGATCCTTTTGAGGCCTATCCACTAATCCTAATATTCCACAAAATTCACCATCATATGTGAATGATAGTGGATCGGATGAGATATTTCAAGTTTTATTGGTTTGTAGATGGAATAAAAGATGACAGATAAGAACTTTTTGATCCTAAATATAAAGTGGTGAAATCTTCCCCTCTTCCACCTACTCTGTAGAAAATCCAAGAGTTGGGTGACATTAAAGAAGTAACCATGATAGTGATTCAAATGTAAAAGGATTGATTCAAATTGGTGAGGAATTATTTCATTGAGTATAGTGGCCTTCTATCTCTATTTAGGAAAATTTCTCACACTTCTTCTCATAAGGCATCTAAGAAATCCAAGGGATCAAATCATTCAGAGGAATCTTCCAAGAGAAAACTTTTGTAAATAAATTACACTAAAAATTCTCCCCTAGGAGGCTTCACAAGATGGAAAATATCATTAAAAATCCCATTAAGTCACTTGAATTAGGATAAATGTATCCATCATAGTCTCCTATCCATCCCCTTAATCCAAGTGTGTCCTCCTTAACAACTATATCACCTCATCTTGAGAAGTTTATGATTCCTTATCAAGATCCTAAATAAATTCATATTCTAACTTTGTATCCATGCCTATGGAAACAAGATTTTCTTGGAGGTAAATTAATAATAGTGTAATAAGCCACATCACCTAATTTTGAGGCCATCTCAAAATACACCATGACCAAGAAGACCAAGAAAGCATAGACAACTTCACATTTCTTCACTGGAGTTTCTGGATCTCACTATGTGAAAGTTACATGATCAAAAGTTGTAAAACCCATGGGAGAAATGACATAAGATGACTAGAAGTTGATTAGAGTTTATTTGAGACAATATACACATAAAGGAGATGTGCACCTATTCAAAGAGTGAGAAGATCACTTGCTTGCTAGAAATGAAGAGAAAAAATAGATTATGGAAAAAGTGAAAGAGCATGTAAGAACCTTCACCTCTTATGTACAATCATTCTTGTAATGAAATGTGATAACACTTCCTATGGAAAAGGTCATCTCCCCCTTTAGTATTTTTGACCCTCAAGTGATCAAGAGAGCTCAAGGGTCCACCATGCAAAGGAAAGCTAATAAAAAATGGGTGGACTCTATAAAAGGGAAAGGTACTGCTACCCAAGTTTCTCTCATTATTCAAATTTTCCCTTGCCAATGTTTCCAAGGTGAAAATTTATTCATCTATGTCTCTAATAAAATTCTCCAATATGGTCTCATACAATGAGTGATAGATATGATATAGTAAATGATGTTATCTTAGAACTTGAGTCTTATTAAGAGCATGCATCTGAGATCTTGGAAAGTGTTATCAATAGTGTTTAGAATCTTGGATCACCTCCTCTCAATGAACAATCATCCTTGGAAGATATCCTTATGTATTTCTAATATTTAGACAAGAAAGAGGTAGAATATCCCTTCTGTTTCAATGAAGATACTTTGTAATCCCTCGCGGAAACTACAGGCTCAATATCTAATGTTGAAAGAGACCAAGTTTGGTTCAACCAATATAACACCATTGGTTATTTTCCCGGGACTTGGATCAGCACTTCAAGTTTTATTTGTAATCCACAAGCAGAGAAGGTGGCACAATAGCTCATTTTAGTAAGGAATTGAAGGGTGAGGAGTTCATTCTAGGAGAATTTCCTCATATTTCTCTAAGAACTAGATCTTCATCATCAGAAGATTCTTCATCTTTAGATTGATCATTCTCTTTCTCTCTCTCTTCTTCCCTCTCTCTCTATGTTATAATTCTTCATTGGGAATATACTTTTTTACCTTTTCGTCTTATTCACTTAAGCGACCTTTTAATTTAACATTGTAAAAGTTCTCTTTCATTAATAATAAAGGGAATTATTTTCATTCCTATAGGAATATGAAATGTCATATGTAATGGGAATGTGAAAATTCATGTGGGGGGAGATGAAAAGACATTTTGTAAAGCTATATATTGGGGTAGAATTTCTATTCCAAGGGGTTGATATATATTGTTCTCTCACTACAAGAAATAAGTTATTTCTTCTATTTTTCTTAGATATGTTCATCTACTTCCTATTTTCAACTTTAGAAGGATTGTAATCTTGTACAACCAAGAGGGAATTTTGTGTCTTTTATTAATGAATCTATGGAACTTTTTGTCTTTGATTTATTAATTTTTGTTATTTCTTACATGGTTATTTTCTTCATGTTGGATGTAGACCTACTCTAGTTAATTTCATTGAAATTTACAAGTGCATGTTTATTATATTAAGAGTCCTATGTATTATTATCTCCCCTTCACCTCTCTCTAATAAAATTCCTCCTTGTATCCTATACAAGAAATTTTCCACGGATTTAGTGGATTATTCCTATGTGATCTGTATCCTAACCGTATGCATGAAAAGATTAGCTATGACAATAACATGAAACTAATAGCTAGTAGTTCCACAATATAACTAAATTTATCAAAAACATCAAGATGAGAGCTTAATGGGATAAACTTATACAATAATTCATGAATCAAACTAACATTACTATGTTATCTTTACTTCTCTAGATTTATTGATATAAAATGAGCCTAGTTAGATCCTAAGCAATCAGTTTTGTGTTGTTTGGTTCAAGTGGTGAAGAGATCTCTCTAAAATGGATACAATACCATGTTTAGATATTATCCTACTAAGAAAGCTTAAAGGAATGTATTCAATATGGATAAGATACTACAATGAGGAATGAATCAAGATCAAATTCTTCTATTTTTAGCTAATGCAGATGAGATGTTTGCCAAAGTCTCAAAGTGTGTAAGGTGTAATGTCAAGGTGTAAAGGTGTAAAATTGAAAGGGGGCATTAGCCTTGTATTTATAGGTTTCCATTTGGTAAATTTAGGGACCCTAGTGCATGTGGTTCAAAAGGGTAAAGCAAAAATGTACTTTTTTATTGGGAGTGGATAAACATGCTTTAGAAGAGATAAACTTAGTTTAGGCTAGTTAAGATTGATTAACAAGTGATTAGTAACCTATGATAGTTGGGAAGGGTCTAATTAATCATATGTAATTGATTAATAGCCTATGAATCTTTTAGAAGTGCTCTAGAGGGAAATGGGGGAGATTTTGAATGGTTAAAAGGGGGATTTTTAGCTAGTAAGAGGGTATATTAGCCAAATTAGTTGATAATAGAAGGATTATGACCAAAAGAATATCATGAATGGGTATCCGAGAATGGATTGAAGAATATTTAATTGAATAAATATCGTTAATTGAGGGGAGGAGAAGATGATAAGGTCATTAGTGCAATTTAAGTAATAAAACTGTGTAAGAAGATTTTAGGTGTCTACATTTTCCCCTCTTTGGGGTGGCATAAGCAGTGCCACTTCATGGGTAGTAAACAAGCATAAACAATTAAAATTTTTAAGGGATAGAAGAAAAATTATTAGAACCCCTCAAGTGTCGATGGGGTAATGAAAGAGGTCAATCAAAGATCGAAAAGATGAAGAGGAAAGGCCAAAATAGGGGGAAAATCCCATTACAATGGGAGATAGATGAAAATATACCGAATATCAATATAGAGAAAAGAGATGAAGGCATAGATCCCCACACATGATACCAGTACGAACTCTTTTTTTGAAAATTTCGTGGGGGTATTGCTGTGAAGTGTAAGATATGTTTTTCTTAAGAGATCTGTAGAAATTATTTATAGCAGGTGATCCCTATTTCCCCGAGTGAGTTGGAAGAATAGTGCTGATAGAAGAGAATTCTATGGAAGAAAATGAAGATAAGAAAATGGGAATAAATTTCTTCCATTTGATGTGAAAAAAACTTTATTGCATCATATTGCTCATGATCTACGTCATCGGTCCTTATTAAAAATGTACGCATACAACAAAAGTGTACTATAACATGAAAATATATAATACTAAAATTTGTTCATTGTTAAAAATTATTAACTTAATGTAACATACAAAATGCAATGAAATACGAGAAATTAAACAAGATAACCTAACAAGGAAAACAAGTACAAACACACATAAACAAACAATGTTCAAGATAGTTGTTCAAATATTTTTGTTATCAAGCTTCAGTTCCCAACTATTAGTGTTTAATGACAAGGGTTAAAAATGGTGCCCCAAGTAAGGATGCATGTGAGGGGAATAACGGAGGACACTTGGTTCCTATGAAAAAGCAATCATGTACTATGATACTGCCTCAAACAGCACTTTCTTGCAAGCAAAAATAGACATAGTAAGCTAACCAAATTTTGTTAATGGAAGGTATATCCAAATGATCCACAAGTTACACACAAGACCATGGGATAATCTAAGAAATATGTTTCATAGGATAATTTTTGATTTTTGAGTACGATGCATGTGATATAGGCTTTAACTGAGTGTATGATCGTTACCAATTTTTTGATTTATGTGATGTTTTCAATTTTTTTGGATTTTTGCTAAAGTTTTATATTATTTTTTATTTTTTGATGGAAATACATTTGAATGTTTTTATTTTCCCAACTAACATATTTGAATGTTTTGGGATTTTTAAAAGTTATACGAATGTTTTTGGTATTTTTGAAAGTTTTTTGAAACTATGTACTTGAAAGGAAAGGAACATGGATACCCCCAACAATAGATGGGATGTATAAGGGAAAAATGCCACGCATAGAATTTGGATCATGGCCAATATTTATAAGTTCAACATGAGTATGAACTTGAGTTAATGAAGAGCTAAGAAGGAGCAAGGATGCCCTCAGTGTGAGATGGAAAAGAAACATTTGATGGAAAGAAGAATAAGATTATTTTTGTTAAAAGGGGACAAAGGTTCCCTCAAACATGGAAAAAATATAATCTTATACACGTGGATGTTCTAAACGATGTAGAAGAATAGTGAATGTTATGAATTCATCTTAGAAAGGCACTTGGCAACATACTAATCATGAGACAGGATATGGACTAAAGCAAGAGTCTAAACAAGGTCCAAAAAAAGACACTTGGTAACATACTAATCTTGTTTGCTCAAAGAGATCTAGTGTGTGCACCTGTAATTTAATTACCTATTGGAGAGAAGATTTGATGGAAAACAAGTGAAGACACCCTAGCCAATGTTTAGGAATGATTTATTTTCAAAGTTGATTTATAAATGAAGGGTGGAAGGATAGTCGTACATTTCTACGATTCCATCTAGGTGTCCATATCCCCAATGGAGGTGTATATGATTCTAATCACAACATTTCTCTACTGCCATTTAGGCGTCCATAACCCTGGTAGAGATGATTGGAAATACACCAAGAGAGATTTATATATCAATTTTCTTTATGCTTTTTAATTTTGATTGAATTTTATTCTTTTTCTTTCTAAAAAATTATTTCAAATCTCTTGATTATTTTGAAAATGGGTTAAGAATGATCGATGGCTTGATGGAAGGATGTGGAAGTGACTGTGGTGAAAACATTGGCTAGTATCAACAAATATATCTAGAATTTCTTCGCAACAAGTTTATTAAATTTTGATTGTGATAGGATCTCTAAGAGGTTAGTTATTCTTTAATTTACCAAGGTGATAAAATACCAAGGTAAAGTGAATACTATAGAGATAAATGTCACAAAATGCTTGTGAATAGACTAATCAAAATATCATCGAAGGGATGGAAATGGTGGATGACCTGCACATGGATGGAAAAAAAGAGAAGAAAGAAAATCCATGTGTATGAAAACACCTGATTGCAATGTTTGATCTTTGTACCTTTGATTTTTATTTTTTTGTATTTTTGAATTTTTTTTTATTTTTTTAGATTTTGGGAAATTGGGATCAATCAATGTCAATTTGCATGATAAGATCCAATAACAATGTTCTAAATTTCCTTGATAAGGGAAATTAAGTGTGTTTTCTTATCAAGAGTCATATTATCTCTGATTTCCATGATCGTAGTGAGCTCATACTCAACAAATGACTGTGATTTATCTTGAAACGAGGATTTCGTATGTGGGAGCTTGAGTTCCTTATCTAGAGGTTTATGCACTTTATGTCATGCTTGATGGTTTTTTGGTGTTTATTATTGAATAAAAAGTTATTTTGATCTTTATGATTGTTTATATTATTGGGAGCTTTGGAGCTCATAGAATGTTTGACCTAAGCTTGATGAAGAAACCATTTGGGTTTCTTATAAGCTAACATGTGACTTGTCTGATCCCAAGAAGTGGGAGAAGAAAGTGGATGTTTATGATTAATGATAAGAAAGGTAGAGATGATGGTAAGATTGATATTATTATTTATATAAGGATGATATGATGAACAAGGAGGATACGGTCCAAGAATTTAAGAGGATTGGCTACCAGGAGGTGAGCCACAGATAGAAGATGGAAGGTTACTAATATGTGGCCCAAAGATGGAAGAAAAATGGATACCCAAAGATGAAAAAAAATAGAAGACAAATGGGGGATATGAGGTTGTGGCCCAAGTATAGAAGATAATGGGCTATCATGAGGTGTCCCATAGATAGAAGATGAAGGACTATCTGAACATGTCCCATAAATAGAAGATGGAAGACTACTAGGATGTGGTCCAAGAATAGAAGATAATGGGTTACCAGGAGGTGACCCGAGTATAGAATATGATGGGCTACCAAGAGGTGAAAAAATAATATAAAATGATGGGATACTTAGTAGATACCCACACATAGAAGATGAAGGGCTACCAAGAGGTGGCACACGTACAAAAATAATATGATGAGATACTAGGAGGTGGTCCAAACATAAAAGAAGTTGATGAGCTACCAATAGGTGACCCACACATAGAAGAAGATGATGAGCTATAAATAGGTGACCTAAGGTGTGATTTTGATTGAGGGATATTGACATGTATAGAATGATTGGGAAATGAGAAGATGGGCCATGGATCTATGCTAGACTCAAGAAGTTCATTATGTAATGAAGAATGTGAAGATAGAGGTGTAAGAGGAGGATAACTTTTGATGATACAAGGATCTTTCATGGTATCCCTAATAAAGGAATCAACCTCTTCTCCAGAATACGTGAACTTGTTGAGGTCTAAAGAGAAACCTTGCTCATGGTCTTCTAGAGGAACGTCATCATGTAACCCCGTGAATTATTTTATCACTTCTTCATTCTGAATGAAATCGATTAGTATGGGTTATTTTTCTATAACCATAGTAGGTTGATTAGAAGAAAGGGGTCTACCTAGTATGAAATATCTAGAAAATGTTTGATGATGTAGATGAGGGAAAGGATTGACCTTGTTGTGTTCACAAAAGAATTGGATAGTGCTTTGAAAAGATATCGTAGAACATCATTTCTTGTGAATTTTTCTCTGTGGATGAAAACATTTATCTTTAGAAAATTGATGAGGATATGGTATGATATTTTTGAAATGGCTCAAGGTCCAAAGAGGGATAGGATTTTGATTGATAGGATAAGATAAGCTGAGATATGAAATGGATTTGGATTTGGATGTCTCACGAGTTGAATAAGTTGTGGATTTGGAATTGATTGGTATGGGTTTACCTATAAGACAACATAGTTCTAGTAGACAAAGAGGATTACTTAGAAATTTAGTAGATTATGACATAGGAGTTGACTTACATGATTTAATAGAGTTACTTTGAGATTCCTAAATATTTTAAGGAGTAATTTGTTGGGATGAATGACAAAGGGGGTTCTGCAAAGAAAGGGAGGACCACAAGTTAGGAGTCAAATTAGAGGAATATGAATAATAGTTTGGATTAGAATCATCATAAGATTGAGAAAAATCATAATAATATTTTGGATCAGAATCATCATAAAGAATGTTTGGATTGGACTCATCAAAGTCTATCCATTGACCATGAGATGAAGGCAGGAAAATTGGTAATCGAAACATTTTTCCAACACAAATAACCAAACGAGGTTTATTCATGATGGGGTTATTTTGATGTGAAGGCCTAAACCTTGGTTCCCTATTGTCATTAGTGTGAGGAAACCTATGATAGTCAGTCATTTTTGGTTTTGTTTAGGTACAAATCCTTAGACCTAGATAGTGTGATTAAACTCCTTCAAAGGGAAGGAAGTTCCATGTTGACTCGGAGAAGCATAATAACATCCAACTAGACATTTAGTAGATATGGGGATGCTCATGTGATTTTTCAAAGTAGGTATAAGGAAAATAGACATTTTAATGACAAAATTTTGACAATATAGCAAGGTTTGGACAAAAATTTGTGAGTTTAAGTGACAAAATGATTGATCAAAATTATAGCAACACAAAGGCTACAAAAGGTTGTGTTTAATGTGTTCAAGCATACAAAAAACCTAAGTAACATGTGTGTCAATTTTCAAGGTCATAAAATAATGTCAACAATGGTGAATCAATGGATCAAAGGATTATCCTAGAAAACCATTTTTCAAGATAGGTAATCATAAGGAATAGTCATGCAAGTTTTGGTAAACCAATCACTCAATAAGGAACTACTCCCTATGCAAATGTTGTGTTCAAAGGTAGTTCGACAAAATATTATCAACTCAATGTCAATACTTAAGTTAAGTTTAATATAAACATGACATAAGTATTGACAAGGGGATGATTTTATTTCCAATCAAAGGATATTATAATCCATTTAGATACAAATGAGGCCTAAATCTCAAAAAGGAGAGGTTAAAAGTGTGAGTAATGCAACAATATCACCTAGATATGTTAACCAATATTTTTAGAAAAGCAAGGTATTAGTATCGAAATGGTATTGGTATGAAACAAACAATGTAACAACACTTCTCAAGGTTAAGGTAACATTTGAAAAGAAACAAGGCCAAAGTATACTAAAGAATTGTTAATGTGCGCATAGCGTAATGTTAAAAATGTAGACACTTATCAAAATTATTTTGATGTGATACAAGTAATATAACACTTAAAAGGAAAATCAATGATGAATCAAGCCTAACTATGATGATAATGCATCTCAATATGGGTTTGAAACAAAGGGACTACTAGAACATGAAGACATACCATTCACACTTTCAACACTTGCATTCTGCCATTGTAACCTAGTCATGCAAGTAGACTTCAAAAGTGGTGGACACGATTATTTCTAGTGGTATCCACACATGTTGTTTTATTTTGTCCCAAAATGGGAAACAAGAAGATAGAGGAGTAGATCAAATGGGGTTGAAAAATACTTAGCTTCACTTCAAAAAAGTTTCACCTCACCTTATCATGAGTGAAAAAATAAGACAAAGTAATGCTTCTAAAAAATTTTGATGAATGACGCTTAGTTCAAACTTTGATGGAATCTCCCTTTGTTCGAATAACAATTTTTTGACTCTGAAAAAGTTTTTACTTCATGAAACCTCTATGAAACATGATTAGTTTAAGTCCGTTAAGTTGGCTCCAAGATGAAATGGCTTCCTATTGTTTTTCTCAACTAGTTGTCACCAATTACCTCTGCAAGCTTGGTTTGCAGAGGAATTCATACTGAATAAACCTTAGAATATCCTGGCTTTACTTTACCCCTTTCAATACAATGAGTAATAAATGCATTTAGTTGTATTTTCACTTGGGTCGCAATAAAGATAAATTTGATGCTAAATCTCATAAGTGTATACTAGTCAAGTAGGTAAGTGGAGCACTTTCCGTTTCATCCACAAGGTTCCCTCTTGTGTGGACTACTTTAGGGTTCCTAAGAGCATCCCTCTTGTTATCTTAAGGCTTATGCAAAAGGGTACTTCTCCTAGTTTAAAGTGGATGAGTTTACCCTTATCCAAACCTGCATATCAATTATTTTGAATATGGTGTGTTTTCTTATTTTTAACTTTAATGAGCTTTTTACACACCATTAGAAACCTATGAAAAATGTGTTAGCTTTTGCTTAGATCCTGATTTCTTCATGAGTGATATGGTCCTTCATGCAAAGATTATTAGTTCTCCAAAATGATCAAGGCATCATAGAAAGAGGATCAAACGTTGTTTCTGATTCCTAAGATCATCCTAAGATGCAAAGGAAGAGAATACACAACAATAAATCTAACTAGTTATACAATAATGAAGAAATCCTATAAATCGAATACACAACTCATTATTTTTACTTAAACTAAATTCCATTCCTTTAGAAATATTTTATGAAGTGTTTTCTAAAGCATGAAAGAGGTGTTGAATTGTTTCTGATTCCCAATATCACCTAAAAGGTGTGAGGGAAGAGCATACATGATCCTAGCCTCATAAATGAAAATACAACTATGAAAACTACTAATGTAACTCAAGAAGACCCTGTAAAGTGTTAGAAAATATAAGGAAAACAAATTTTTTTCCACTTTAACACAGTGTTCAATTTTATACTACAACGCTTGCGCACCCCTTAGAATGTATGCACACCCTTAGAATCTTATGTGCAAGCCTAATAGCGTATGAATGCCCCTGGTAAAAACACAGTTAGCCTTTAACATATGTGTGGGTAGAGAAGCACATTGATGACATTGTCGACGTATGTGCACCCCTATAAGCGTATGTGCGTGTATGTCAAAAAGGAAAGATAACACATAAGGGAAGCAAGTGTGTGCACGTCCAAAGAGACATATGCACATCCTTGTAAGTACATGTGTGCCCTTGAGAGAAAATGTGCAAATCTAGTAAATTTTATCACAGAGGGAAAATAATATAGGGAAACATATGCATGGGAAAGGAAGCATATGCGTGCCCACATGAATGTATGTGCACCCTTTGTTACAAGTGTGTGTGAGTTTGGAAGTATATGCGCCCCGTTCTAGCGCCTCCATGCATACCTCAAACAACGTAAAAAAAGATAGAAAAATGACTTCTGAAATTGCAATCAGGTCTAAAATTTTCTCTTTAAACAAATTTCTAACAAAAACCCATTAACTTTGTATGCAAAATGAAGATTTAACACACATAAGGTTAGCAAAATTCTTGAGACAAATCTATTTAATCCTCAAAATGCATGATATAGTTAGAAAAAATGAGGTAAATCACAAATATTGAAATCAACTTCTAAGGACCATGGAGTAAGGTCCCACCGAGTGTGCCAAATGTATGCATGAAAAGATTAGATATGATGAAACTAACACCTTTTAGTTCCATAATATAACTAAATATATCAAAAACATCAAGATGAAATCTTAATGAGATAAAATTCTACAATAATGCATGAATCAAACTAACATTACTATGTTATCTCTACTTCTCTAGATTACTTGATATAAAAAATTAGCCTAGTTAGATCCTAAGCAATTAGTTTTGTTGTTTTTACTCCAAGTGGTGAAGAGATCTTTCTAAAACATCTACGAGACCATGCTTAGATATTATCTTACTAACCAAGCTTGAAGGAATGGATGCAAGATGGAGAAACTACTGTAATGAGGAATGACTCAAGATCAAATGCTTCTAGCTTTGACTAATGCAAATGAGATGTTTTATGAAGTCTCAAAGTCTATAAGGTGTAATATCAAGGTGTAAAGGTGTAAATTTGAAAGGGGACATTAGCTTTGTATTTGTAGGTTTCCATTTGGGAAAGTTAGGAATCCTATTGCATGTGGGGAAAAAGGGTAAAGAAAAAATACACTTTTTGATTAGGAGTGGATAAACATGATTTAGAAGATATAAAATTATTTTAGGATATTTATGCTTGATTAGAAACTTATTATTAACCTATGACAGTTGGGGGGGGGGGGGGGGTCTAATTAATCACATGTAATTGATTAATAGCCTAAGAAGCTTGTAGAAGTTGTCTAGAGGGAAATGGGGAGATTTTGAATGGTTGAAAGGGGGATGTTTATCTAATAAGAGGGTATATTAGCATAATTAGTTGACTATAGAGGGATTATAACCAAAATAATGTCATGAATCAGCATTCGAGAATGGAGCGAATAATAACTAATTGACTAAGTATCGTCAATTGACCAGAGGAGAAGATGAGAAGTTCATTAGTGAAATTTAGGTAGTAAAACTATGTAAGATGATTTTAGGTGTCTACACTAATGACCACCACATATTTTACATTTCCTACATTAAATAAATGGGATCCTCCCCATTCCCAAGAGGAAGTACCTAGTCCTAGACCATTGGTGAAAAATAACTAATTTTTCCTTACAAAAATTTATTTTGCCAACATTTTTTGGCATCCACCATGGAGAAATTTTTACTTTTCTTCACCCTATTAAGATCCATAAAGTCATAAATATTGTATATATAAAAATTACAACATTTAAAAAATATAATATCAAAAGCTCAGAAGTTCATTACTTAAATACTCATTGCTGATTTTTTCATTAAAAAACCATGTTCCAAGCTGCAATTTCCATATTTCTATTTGAAAAAATATTATACAAGGTGGTGGAAAGAAGGTATTTAAGATATAATCAAGCGAGTGGTTTAATTTACCCTGCATTCAAATAATAACATTAAGTTGATTTCAGACTTCCTTCTATCCAAATAGCAAGACAAGTTGGTCAAGAGTACTTTCTTGAATTTAATCCTCAATTTCCATTTGAAGAACCAATTGCAACACTATTAGATATCATTCCTTAGAAGAAGAAGAAGAAGAAGAAGAAGGAGAGAGAGAGAGAGAGAGAGAGAGAGAGAGAGAGAGAGAGAGAGAGTAGAAATGATTATAAATATGCCATAGGGTTAGAATACATACCCATTGGCCCTAACTCCTCCATTGCATGAATTTCCAAAATAGTCTAGGAATAACTTCCCCAAATTTAGAAGGGATGAGAAACAACATCTAGATGAACATATTGCTATATTCATCATAGAGAGAGAGAGTAGAAATGATTATAAATATGCCATAGGGTTAGAATACATACCCATTGGCCCTAACTCCTCCATTGCATGAATTTCCAAAATAGTCTAGGAATAACTTCCCCAAATTTAGAAGGGATGAGAAACAACATCTAGATGAACATATTGCTACATTCATCATAGATTGTGATGTATTGGGAGTTTAATAAGTAGATGTTTCGGTCCATCTATTTTTGGAATCATTGCAGGAAGTTGTTGTTGATTAGTTCTATCACTTTCCAAGGAGATCCATGACAAATAAGGTGCAAATGAAATCTAATTTTGAGGCCAAATTCAATAATATTGAAGATGATCATTCCCTACTTTCACAATGGTCCCAACTAAAGAAGTACCCACATGAACTCTGGATGAGGCACAAGAGGGAATTTTTTGCTAAGTTTGACAGGTTTCTCAAAACAATTATACAGGTTATAAGGCCTATAGAGGATAATTGGTTAATATTATTCACTAATGTTCAATTACCAAAAGTTGGATTTATTTTGAGAATAAGTCAACCTACTACTCTGGATGAGGCCCAAGAACTTGCATTATGTCTAGAAAAAATAAGAAAGGACCAAGCAAGGAAAACTTGGCTCAAATCTTAGGTTCTTGAGCTAAAAATTCTTTGGTGTAAATTTTTTGCTAATGATGTACTTTCTCTCAAGAAGAAGCTTTTTCAAAGTACCCCATACAAGGATATACCAATAAGAACTTATTGAAAAATAAAATAATAGCTATTTCACATCAAATACTTGATCTTAAGGCTCCACCCATGAATGCCACTTATAAGACCCAATCAGATGATGAAAATGAAGAAGAGGTTACTTTAGAATATGAAGGAGAAGAAGATGAATGAATGATTGAAGAAATAGGATCTACAAATTTTGGTTTCTTTGAATATACATCTTATTTTGACATTGAATATGAGGATATCATATAGCTGAAATGAACATCCATTCTTGTGTTGTTTTCACATGTACAAACAATCTTGACAAAGATAAATCATCTAAGCAAAAAGAAAATGAGAAAGATAACCTCCAACTAGAGACTCTACAACTAGAAGTAAAATTAATTGAGAGAGGATATCCATTTCCTGCATCTATGAAGTCATTTAAGAAGAATCGTGGATCTACATATTCCCTCAAAACATGTTCTATTATAATAATTCAAACAACTCCACTCATTCAAAATATACTTCATCTTTTAAATCATCTTAGAAAATGTTGAGAGGGATCTTCATCAAGTTTTGAAATAACCCTCGAAGTAGAGGAAAACCTGCGAGATAGAGGAAGAAGCCGTAAATAGAAGGAAAATCTGCCAAACAAAGGATAAATCTGCAAAATCCTATCTAGATTTGCGGAATGAAGAAAACTAGAAAACAAATTGTGGGGTAAGCTGACAGAGTCACAACCAAAAGAAGTGTCTTTGGCTCATTTTGTAAGAATAGATGTTTATTGTACTTAATCATAAATGGATATATGGGAATGATATGGAGAGTATGTAATAAAGTATAACATATAGAGAGTGTGTGTGATGTATTAAATTAATTAATAATATAGAGATAATGTAAAGAAGAGAGATAAAGGCATATGAGAAATATATGAAGTGTTTATGAGAATAATGTAAATTATATCGAGATATAAATAAAGATGGATGGTTGATGAAAAGTGTATAATATATTATGTTACAATTCATTATTTATGTTCATATGTTTGAATCTATTTTATATTTCCCTTGCATATCCTTAAAAAATATGTAATTTATTAACCCTAGTGCTATAGTTGAGGCTTAAGGTCAATATTTTTGGTGTGTGAGCCTAGGTTCCTTTTGTTAAGAAAATATCTAAAAAAAAATTCACCACCAGGGTATTGTAAACTAGTGTTAATAGAAATTGAGGATTGGTGGGAAAATAAGATTGATATATTCATTAAGGAAGAAGTAAAAAGACTTAAAGAATCTTATAAAGGAACTGAAGCTGAAATATTTTGATAATACAGAGAAGAACTAGGGTCACAATTTCATGGCCTTGCATCTTAGCACATGTAAAAAGAATAAAGTGGTCATGTTTACATTTAAGGGAACCATGTGTAGTCACAAAATCATGAACTTTAGACATTATTTATCTCGGTCTCATACTACTATTTAGAAGGTTCTTGAATGAAGAAATTACTAATCAACCCCTGTCTTTTGGCCATCTTGTTTTATTTTATTTCATCATTATTGGCCCTTTACATCCACATGCCCAATTTTTTATGTCATTTTTCATTATTTTAGCCTTGACTGGGGCACCCAGGCTCGTACTAGGGCATTCGTGGGTGTCTTGGTCCCACCAGGGGTGACCTGATCCCTTTTTCACTTTCCCGCCACTTTTTGGGCTCTTTCTATTTGTTTTACATCTTTATCTTTCTTGTGGTTGGACTTCTTCGGGTTAATTACAAAATTAGATCAAGAGAACCCTATAAATATAAAGTTATGATACTATAATGAGGGACCTAGCATCACTTACTACTATCACTCCATCTAGATTTGCATCCATTTATTACATTGGATATCACTTGCATCCATATAGATCCATCATCAAGGAACAAGGCTAGGATATTTGCATCTCACTTCATAGGGGGAGGGATCATATTCTATTGCATACACACATTCTATTACATTTTCAACACATATTTATTGCTCCCAACTTCACAAAGTGTGACTAGCACAAAAGAATCCTAAAGCATGTTCACACACACTTGCACATAGAACTACATTGGGTCTGAGATGTAGTGCAGTGCTCAATTAGTAAGTCCAACATTGTGGAAAATGAGGTAAGTATAACCCATTCATATGCATTATTATTTTTTAGGGTTTGATGTTTGTTTTGGGGTCTTGCAGGTCTTTCTTTCATCTTGGATTATTAGTGACATCTAGCGCAGGATAGTGAAGTTGATGCGACAAAGGGAGAGGGTTTCAAACCATCTTCCGAACCACTAAAGATCAATTTTAGATCTCTTACATATATTAAGGCACCCATATTGCAGACTAGAGCACCCAAAGGTGCCCTAGTCCTCCTCCAAGTGCTCCATTCCAACTAGATCCTCCAAATCCATCCTTTTTAGGGATCTTACACATTTGTTCCTGCTCCTAATTTTTCTAGCCACCTCTGTGACACTCTTTGATAGATATCTACTATTCATTTGAGTTCTTTATTCTTATTTCTTGCACATTAGGGTTAGCATTTCCTTTTGCTTAATGTTTTAATCTCATTTACATTCTTATTTACTACATTTATTTACTTTATTATAGCTATTCATAGCTTATATTAACTATCCCCATACTACATCGTTAGTCCATTTTTAGTTAATCATTTTTGTGAACCCCACACACTAAACTATAGGACATATACAATGCATTTATTCACATTCACACGTAATACATCATGCACTATACACCATACACCATACACCATACTAGTTGTCATTCAACATATATCATCCTACGTGTCTAGCATCATACACTCCTCACTCTACATACTACACTACTAGTATATCTACATACATTACATTCCTCTTTATACATTACATCTTGCATTACATTCTACACATCACGTATTTACACATTCTACTCATCACATGGTCATCACCTATACTATATCATCTTCTACGCATTGCACTCACTACCTTAGGATGCACTTTAGTTTCTCGGTCCATACTTGACTACCAAGGGTTTAAAAATCAAATGCACCTTACACTCATCATGATTGCAAAAATCATAGGCTAGTGACATATGCTTTAGGATAAATCATCACGTATTATATCATTTTGTAGTGGTATACACCTTAGGTTACATCAACGCTCCCTCCTTTCATCTTGTAGTGATATACGCTTAGGGATAAATCATCACTCATCCATTCATCTTATTAGTGATATAAGAATTAGGCTAAATCATCACTTATACTGTTCATCTAGTACATGATATATGATTCGGCTATAGGTTTCACACACACACCATTAGGTCATATCTCACCACTATAATTACACATTCATCACAACTCATTAGACACAACATACACTTCGACCATTTCCTGATGACAACTCTCATTTATGGTTCATTCTTGACTGTTGAGGAAGGAAAAAATGAACCTCATTGCATACACTTCCATTCACTTGGGGGGCGGTTCATGTCAGCTCCATATTCATTCCATCCATTCATCCATAGCATATTGCAATGTCTTGGGGGCATTTACTCTTGTTTATTAGTGTTTTACATGATCAATTTACTACACATGTTAGATTGATTTCTTATATGTCATTATCTATACCATCCACACATGCGTTTATGTTTTTTTCTAGTTGTGATCGTAGATATAGATCTTTTACACGCAGCATGTATGTTCACCTTCTACCCTTCCTACACTGGTCACTAGGGGCATCCACATTCGATCATTCACATGGAGTTATTGTTTCATTTTGTAACTTAGCACTTTACATTACTTGGTTATTCACACTTTTACATATTGGTTATTTATCTAACATGTTAATGAGTGTTCCATGTGCAACACTTTTTTATAGGATTACATGTTACCATGACTACTTTTTTTTGTTTGTCTGTCATTGTTTGTACTTCTTATATGCACCTTTTCCCTATGTTTGGTGTGCACACTTGTTTGTTGTTTGTGGCCATGATGGCCTTACATGTCTTGCAACATCGTGAGTGATGTTCCATGTGCATGATCCACTTTATGTGGATTCCTTGTCTTATTTCATGTTTACACTACTGTGTTTGGTAGTTTTTACATATTTTGCATACTCTACACTTGTTTTCTTACATGTATACATTTTTGTACTGACACTTTTATTTGGCTAGCCATCTTTGTTTGTGCACGCCTTGGTTTTACCAAGCACATTCATTTCCTCCTTGCAGAGAAGAGTTACAGAGTACATGTGGTTGGTCCTCTTTTAGGGCCGCATTCTCCTATCAACAATGCCACATACGCACCTGCAAAGAGGGGGGCATAATTTTGGGTTTTACATACTGACACATAAATTCTACACTAGTTTGATTTAGCTATATAAAGTGAGTGGGTTCAGACTAGTCTACGAACTCCATACACAATGGATTTTATAGGAAATGATGTCCTTAGCATTCTAGGAAGCATTGACAGGATTAGAGGTTACATTGGGTGTGCCTTTCTACACTACTTTTGCCAATGGCATCAGATCACCCAAAAAACTAGGACGATACAGAGATCTATTCACATACATTCAGGGAAGCACTTAGAGCTTGGAGGAAATAGGGCATTTCCTCCCTACACTTCTTCGGCCTAGGGTGGCATGAGATCACCCAAAAAAACTCGCAGTACAGGATATCCTTCTACACTATCTTTCTCTCGACATGGATCAGGTGCACATGTTCCATTTACATTTTTTCATTTGCATATTTTACATGATTTTTACATTTACATGCGTGAGTCTTTAACATTGTGTTTTTACACATACATACATACATATTTGACTACTTGATCATTTCCTTGTAGGTTCGGGTCATATGAGAAACAAGCAGTCAAATGGGGGCAACAACAACAACAAGTGTCAACAACAACACTTTGTGACAACACACGCTTTTACTAACCATGTAGGTACATTACACACCAAAACAACTACACACGTGCATTCTTCCCTAGGTTCACTCTCATCACTTTTTCTTTGCACATTTTTCATATTTAGTTTCCACGCTCCTCCATCTTTTTGTCATTCCACGCTTTTGTCTAGTCCTTTAGCACATTTCTACTACACTCTTCATGGACATTAGGTACACATCTCTATCTACTTTATGTTACCAAGCTTTCCGCTCACCAACATAAAGTGGGGGTAAAATGTAGTCACAAAATCATGCAGTTTCAGACATTTATTTATCCCATTCTCATACTACTATTTAGAAGGTTCTTGAGTGAAGAAATTACTAATTAACCCCCATGTTTTTTGGTCATCTTATTTTATTTTATTTCGTCATTACCGCCCCTTTTCATCCACATGCCCAGTCTATTTCGGTCATTTCCCATCATTTTAGCCTTGAAAAGGGAACACGGGCCAGTACTCGGGTACCCGTGGGCAGCCCTGGTCTAACTAGGGGCGCCCCGATCCTTTTCCACTTTCCCACCAATTTTTGGGCTCTTTCTAGCCATTTTACATCTTTATCTTTCTTGTGGTCAACCTTTTCGGGGTTAATTACGAAATTAGATCAAGATAACCCTATAAATATAAAGTTATGAGACATAATGAGGTACCTAACATCACTTACTATTATCACTCCATCTAGAGTTGCATACATCTATTGCATTGGAGATCACTTGCATCCACATAGCTCCATCATCAAGGCACAAGGCTAGGACATCTGCATCACACTTCATAGGGGGAGGGATTCTATTCTATTCCATGCACATATTCTATTACATTTTCTACACATAGTTATTACTCCCTACTTCACAAAGTGCGACTGGCACAAGAGCAACCTAGGTAATGTTCACACACACTTGCACATAGAACTACATCAGGTGTGAGATGTAGTGCAACACTCAGTTAATAAGTCTACCATTGTCGATAGCCGAGGTCAAGTCTGAACCCTTCATATGCATTATTATTTTTTAGGGTTTGATGCTTGTTTTGGGGGGTCTTGTAGGTCTTTCTTTCATCTTGGAGTATTGGTGACATATCAACGCAAGACAATGAATTTGATGCAATACACAACGAGGGTTTCAGACCACCTTCTAACTAGTGAAGATCAATTTTAGAGATCTTCTGCATAGACCAGGGCACCAAATGTAGACCAGAGCACTCACAGGTGCCCCAGTCCTCCTCCAAGTGCTCCAGTCTAACTAGATCCTCCAGATCCATCATTTTTGGGACTTCGACACAGTCATTCCTACTCCTGATTTTTTACAGTCACCTATGTGACACTCTCTGACAGGCATATGTTATTCAATTGAGTTCTTTCCTCTTCTTTCTTGCACATTAGGGTTATCATTTCCTTTTGGATAGTTGTTTAGCTCATTTAATTTCTTATTTACTGCATTTATTTACTTTATTACAATTGTTCATAGCTTAGATTAACTATCCCCATACTACATACTTAGTCCATTTTTAGTTAATCATGTCCCAAATAAAAAAGGGAAAATTTTGGAATTTTCAAGAATAATTGAAGGTTGAGATTACCAATTTAACCATTATTCTTGAAATTGGTATTGTGGTGTCTAAAATCATAATAGAAAGGTTTCATGGGAAAAGTCCATCTAGAAAACTTCAAGAATCACTTGCATCAAGTTGTCTCTCTTGAAGTACGTGTTTCTCGTAGTTAGTCAAATTTTGGTAAGACAGATGTCACTTCCTTGGTGCATGGTGTAATTTTGTGTCACTCTCATCCCTTTACAAATGGGAGAGAGGGGACACAATTAATTCTCCCCTCCTCATCTCTCCTTTCTGGTCCTCCACATGACCAACTTTTAGCCACATATACTGTTAAGAGGTATGTTAATCCATTCCTCCAATGATTGTAATCATAGTACGACACATATAAACATATCCTTAGCGAAATTTATTTAAAGCAATATACTAAAAAAACTTGTCTACAACAAGTCACTTATCATGGAGACATAAGGGATAAAAAAATTGTCCCTTTAATCTAGGAACACAAAGTGGGAGATTATTATTCAACATTCCTAATACTATTGCTCCAAGTTGCTCATCCTTGAAGTGGAGAGAAAAAGGAGTGCTCCATCTCCTGACTCATGCATCCATTCTTGGAGTGCCACTTGCATCCTATGAATTTGGATTGCCACATGTTTGGATATATCCTTGGTTATGACGTGGATTCCCATAAGCTGATAGTTTGGTGCTCATTTACATTATTTTGGACCAAACTAAAATACTTCCAAAAGCTGGGTATTTTGTAGCTACGTGAAGAATTTCTGCTAGCTATGAATTTCCGTAGTTCAAGAATTGACTGTAGCTGGGCATTTCCATAGCTACGTGAAGACCGTAGCAAATCTACGAACTTGGAGTATTGTTTATGACCTGTATTTCTACTCACTATGGTTCGACCTTGCTACCATAAATATGAAGCCATAACAACTTGAGATTCATTAGATTTCTACAACCAGATGCTATAGATAAATCCTTCTTCTAGTCATGAATATGAAATCCATTATTTTTCCACTACATGGTAAATCACTTGAAAGATTTATTTTGAGAGAGAGACATAACCGAATTTTCTCCTTCAAGGTGATGATCACTGAACTATCTAGAATCTCATTATGGCCCCATCACTTAACTTCTTGAATGCCCTAAGCAAATACTATCTTCCTAAAGAATCTGATTTTTTCAATATTTTGCAAGAGTTTCAATGGGTGGATCATGATGAAAATTACATGCACACGTAGCAAACTGTAGAGTTTTAGAAGTCAAATTTTTACTTATTTTTTATTCATGCTTTACAAACGGTAGATAATGTAAGTGCATTTTTCCCAAACTAACAAGTCGATGTTGTCACTCATGCATAAAAATCAAAATACTCTGAAAGAGATAGTGAAGGTCTCTCCCACACTTAGCATTTGTTCATACCCTCATGAAAACTAATTTTTTTTAACTTGGCAACTTATAGATCTCAATTGTTGTAAACTAAAAAACTTCATCTACATTTGAGCTTTATTACTTAAAATTGATCAACACATGGAGATCTTGAAAAATTTCTCTCTAGTCCCATGCTTGCGAAAGTGAATAGTAAGTTGTCAATTATTAGCAACAAATAACAATATTCAAGTTGGAAAAATTTTCACTCATACCATGCTAATTATTTTCCATCCTTTCATCATGGTTGTATAACTGTGATTTCCATCATAGCTCAAATAAAAAATAGGTATGAAGTCAAAGCTTCATGCAGGATCATAGAAGCATTTCTGTAGTCAATGATTTCATGCAACCAAGTTGGCATAAGAGAAGAAGTCATATTGAATCCAACAAAGACTGAAGTTCAATTTTTTTTTTTTTGTTTGAAAAAGAGTTCAAACATTTGCTGGTTTTCAACTTTCTCCATTAAAACCATTGAAATTTTTAGAGGAAACATTGAGGTACTTGATCGGAGGAATTTTTCTGGTGAGTTTTAGAAGTTGGGAAAATGATTTGGCCAAGTCAACTAATCTAGTCAAGAGCTAGCATGGAACAAATCAGGTATTTGAAAATGAGGAGTACTAACAGAAACTTGCATGAATCATAAGATTTTTGTATTAACAACATTCTTAAACATGTTATTTTTTAGCAGCATGCATAACATGTGATATCTTGGTCATTTTCTCAAGCAAAAATGAGCTAGTTAAAAATGATCTGGAAAGCTTATGTCGATGTATGAAAAAGACCTAAGAAGTCATTTGAGTGATTTCTTTACTGTAGATGTGTGTAGTTCAAGGATGAACCATCATGGGTGATGCCCATAATCAGTCTAAGGCCCACATCAGTTAGGTCTCTCAAGCAGTGCGTATTCTAAACTACAATATATTCGGTCAGTTCTGAGGTGAAAATGTGAATCTTGCAAAAGGATCTAGAAATATCATTTCATGTACGAACTTAAATCTATAAATTGTCTTAACCTATTTCTTTATGAGCCACAAGAAGCTTCTTCATCAGAAAATGCAGCTATTTTTCAATCCCTGATTTCCCTATCAGATCCCCTTCTTTCCCCCTTTCTACCTCCTCTTTAATGTGCCATGTATGTTGATTTTGTAATTTCCTGCAGTAATTATGTCATCTAAAAAATAGATTCTTGCAACAATTAGCTCCTTCAAATTCAAATCTCCAATAATTATAGAAAATAATTTAGAACAAGTCTCTCTCATTAAATAAATAGAGTCAATTTATGAGCACTCTTTGCATGAAACTTAATTGATTAAAAGATATGCAATTTGTAACATTCATTGCATGCAAATTTATTTCCTCGCTGTATGCAAAATTTATTTTTAAATCAATTAAGTCAACATGCAAGGAATATCTTAACAAAATTTGACTAATTCATTAAATAAAAAAGATAAATTAGGAATGCATGTTATTTGAATTTTTCTAACAACCACATGAGTCATTACATGCAAAAAAGCATGTCTCACTTCATTAAATGTAAGAGTTAAAAATAGAATTCTCTTATTGCATGCTTGAACTTTTCAACTAAATGAGTTATTATATGAGAGAATAATGCATACCTTTTTACACTTGTCTACCAATGTTCTAATAACTTTCATTATTGTTGTAGATTCATTTTTTATTACAAGAATTTGAGTTGTAGAGATGGACTTTCCTTTCTTTCAACATGATGTTTCCTTCTTCTGTGACAGAAGCAACTCATCTTTTCCTTCAACTTTCAATCTGTTTACACAAATATTCCACATAAATTTTTGTCTTGGCTAACCTGGACAAAGTTAGTTTTTTTTTTTTTGCATTTCTTACATGCATGAACTGGTATTGAATCTAATACATGCAAACAAGAAATATTTCAAAATAGGAAACCCAAATTAATTTATCCCCTACAGAAATATATTATGTTATAATTTTTATAAAGATTAAGAAAACTTATCATCAAATTCCTATTGTATCCATTCCATCACACCAAAATACATGGGTAACTAGGCACTGTAATTGCTGTGTAATAGGAAATAGAACTAGGTACATGTTTTATTTGATGATAATACATATTTCTATTACAAATTTTTCATTCATATGTTGATTAAGGTAGTCAGTCTTATCAACAATCTATAATATCATATTGAAATTCTCAATATGAATATAATAGAAATATTTCTAAACAACATAAATAATTGTATAAACACATGTCTAATGGACTAATATAAAATGGTGTTTCCATGTTATTGAGGAGGGGGTTTCTTTTGGAAATCTCCATCAAGTTTCTAAATCTATTTGCAAAAAAAGAAATTTGCAGGAAATAAAATTTGCAGGAAAAGAAATTGCTGGAAATGAAATTATAGGAAAAGAACCCATTACAGAAAATGACAAACTTGAAAGCAAATTCTAATCTAGTTGTATGAAAAGAAATTCAAAAGAAGCTATTGAATAAGAATCTCCTATCACAAATATTGTTAAGAGGTATTCTACTGTCACTAGAATACTCTTTTGGAAAAATATGAGTCTCCTAATAACACCATGATCCCTGACAACGACACCAAAAATTATGGGTCATTGTATTACTAGTCATTTAACCAACTCATAGACAAGTTGGTGTCATTATAACCAAGGTGGTGTCTAAAGCTGTATGCAAAAGGAGAAAGAAAAATCTTATTCAACAATACTTCTTCCTAAGAAAACATAAAAAAAATTAAACATGCATGAAAAAGAAACACACAACTAAACTACTGAAATAAATCTGTAGTAAATAAACTATGCTAAGAAATAACAGAAAAATCTTCCTCCTTGGGGAAGAGCGGATTTTGGCCATTCTCTTCCCTTTGGATTTGGAGAAACTACAATTAACTTTTAAAATCGCACTTGTATTGATTCAAAACTAATTTACAAAATATGCCCCCTTTTCCAAATATATGGAAGAGGTATTTATAGATATTATTCCTAGTTTACTTGGTCCACACTCCAAGAACTAACTACCTATTCTTGGGAGGATTTATTCAAAGCAATAAATACTAAAAAAACTTGACTACAACAACCCACTTATCGTGGAGAATATTTCTACAACTCATCCCTTTAATCTAGGAGCACAAAGTGGGAGAGTACTTATTCAACATTCCTAATACTATTCCATCATTTTCTCATCCTTGAAACATGGAAAGAAAAAGGAGTGCTAACTCCATGACTTTGAATTATTCTTAGAATGCCACATGCATTCATGACTTTGGATTGCCACATGTTTGGATTTATATTCTTGGTTGATGACGTGGAAGCAAAGAGTAGGCTGAATAGTTCAGTGCTCCTTTACATTATTTTGGAAAAAACCAAAATACTTTCACTAGTTGGGCATTTTCGTAGTTGCATGAAGAATTTCCATAGCTGGGCATTTCCGTAGCTGTGTGAAGAATATCCGTAGCTGTGCATTTCCGTAGCTGCAATCTATAAACTTGGAGTATAGTTGTTTATGACCTATTTTCTACACACTATTACATTCCAACTTTAGAATAAATATTAAGAAATAACAACAATTAGATTACAAATAGATTTCTAAAGAGATGATAATATAAATCCTATATTCTACCTTAAATATGATATCCGTTATTAAAACTACATCTAAATTCACTTGAAAGCTTTATTTTGAGAGAGAGAATAAGAATTTTATTTGGTGATATAATGGGACATATTTTGGTCTCATCAATCTTGATAAGCCTTATACGAGAGAAATATAATATTGTTTTGAAACTACTCTCAATACATATATTATCAATTTGGTGATCCAGGGTTGGGCCAGTTTTGATCACAAGAAGGCTGAATTTCTAAGTGGATCTTGAGGAATATTTCTCAAACAAGTTCCTTTCTTAATCAATATTTTACGAGTGGAAAAAGGATTAATTAGAAGATAGAAAAGTTCATTTAGGGGACATGCATTATGGGATGGCTTGCATGAATGGGGGTGATCCCAGAGACGTAACTAAGAAATTTATATGGGGTGATGGTTAGGATAAAATAAATAGGATGACATGAAGAAAAACAAAAAAATTACATAATTGAAAAAAATATGGATTAGGTGAATTACTAACTAAATAAAAAGTAATAATGATGAGGAGATTAGAAGAGAGGGCTAGGATAGTAGTAGTAAAGAATGAGTTATAGAAAAAGATAGAAAAACAAAAACTAGGGGAAGAGAGGATTAAGAAGTTAAATGAAAAAATATAAACAAAATTCAGTAAGTAGGAAAGAAATACAAACCCACTTCAAGTGGAGGCTAGCAATTGTCTATCCTAAAAATGGAGGAAGGCACTCAGAATCTTGCTATCATTCCCACACAAGGTAGATACCAACAATTTTTGGTTACCCCAAGGATCCCCATGGCACAATGTCTATTAGATAATCCAATACAAGATTCATTATCAAGACAAGCCATGTTAATGAAATATATAGATGAGTTATTAAATAGACTAGAACCATATTTGAAGAAAACATTAGGAGAAACATAATAGGAAAGAGTAAAGGAAGACACCCCATTATTGATTAAATAAATAGGTGAAGAAGAAGAGAGTAGTGGGTTAGAAGAACTGAGTAAGGAGATGGGAGAAAATAAAATCATAATAAAGGATAAGTATACAGAAAATAGTAGCTCTGAGGAGAAAGATACAGAAAATAAAAATAAGAAAAGGAGAAGTGATGAAGGATTTGTAGGATTAGAATAAAATTATAGGTTAAGAGATGATAAAGGAAGAAAGTTATTTGTGGAAGAAGATAATTATGAAAAATCACCAGTAAAAGATGTGTCCCACAACCATCTTACTAGCCCAAAGAAGATGACCCCCTTAGATTGTACGTCATTCCATGTGACACTTCACACAACACTTTGAAAAGTATAAGAGGGAGAAATTTTGATGGAAAGATACAACAAATTGCAATAAGATATTAAGAGAAGAGAAGAGATCATAAGATAATTCAGAGAGCTATTAGGATAACTTTACTTTGATATTGAACTTGCAAGAGACAAAGGAATGAAGGGAAATATACAAAAACATAATAACCACAAAAAAAAGGTGAAACCTCTAAAGAATAAACCAATTATTCATAATCAATCAAATCCTCAACCAGTTAGGAGGATGGCTCAGAAAATCAAGTTGTAAATTTGTAAAAGATACCAAGGATGCAAAGTAACATCTCTTCATTTTAGACTCATACTGGAAGAACAACAATGTGACCGACTCTGCAGCCAAATTAAATGACTTCATTAGAACACTTGGGGAGGATAATTTAATATGGTATATGAAGAAAACATCCAAAACAATAAATACTGGGATGTAATAGATAAAGAATTCAAGAAAAAATTCCATTTCCCTAAAGCACCCACAAATTTTTTTAGAAAAATGAGAGAGCTAATTCAAAAATAAGATGAATCGATGAAGGAATTAAGTTATAGATTCAATAATGTTACAATAAGACTAGAAGAACCTCTAAGTGATAAACAAAAAATTGAATGGTTCACTTCAGGATTTTTACCTTATCTTAGAGCATCCTTGGATGGAAATACCTTAACAAGTATGTCAGAAGCCATAGAGATGGACATAAGGATAAAATCATAACCTTAGAGGAGAGAAGGAGAAACTTCAACTAAGACAAAATTATAAGGAGTGAAATTAGAATTGACTAAGTTTAAATTACAACAAGAGCTTCAGAGGAAGGAAGATCTTAAGACCAACTCACCACCAAGGAACCATATCATACCAAAAATTTGGTGCATAGTGTGTTGTGCAGAGGAACAATAAATCATATTTTCCATTCTTAGATAAATCAAAAAGAGTTGTGGCAGTTACATAACACTCCTTAGAAAATTATTCTTCTAGAAATATATCTGTAGTAGAGAGAATTTGGTGTGGTATTTGTAGACTGTGGGATCAATATACCAAAGATACTTTCCCATTATTTGAATTATCCCCTCCCACAAATCAACTCATGTACTGTACAACATGTGGATCCTATAATCACTATCATCATACTTATCCTTCACTTGATGATTTTGAAGAACTAAAATACTATAATACTTGAAGAGTTATGAAAATGAGATAAAATACATCGCCTCCCCCCCACAATAACCAACACATACAGTAACAATTTAATAACCCCCTCCAATTCAAGCTCTAATAATTACTTCCCATCCATAATATTAGGGATATCAAGGTGGACAACCACATTATGGATGGGGATACCAAGGAAATAACTACAACCCCAACTGTCAAGGGTATAATGGTGGTGGATATAGAGGAGGATATAAAGGAGGATACAAAGGTGGATTCAGGGGTGGATATAATAATTACCAAGGGGGTAGAGGATATCAAGGAAGAGATAATTAGAATAACTCAGGGGATGGATTCCAAGACAGAATACCAATTCCTTGTTATAGTTGTGGAAAGATGGACATTTAATAAGAAATTGTACAGATCTTGATCTTTGTGGATTTTTCCATGAATGAGGACATTATTCTTTCAGTTTTCCTAAGGTTGCACAATTCTATATAAATGGAGGAACACAACATAAGAATTAAGGATGGATTCTCAAAATAATGTCCAACACCTCACTAAAATACCATGGGATGAGGATGAAGAAGTAGAATGAGAAAATAAAAATAAAGAAAAATCATCTAGTTCTAAGAGAAAAAAAGAGAAGGAGAAGAAAAAGGATGAAGCTAAAGAGAACTAATTTAAAATAAAACTCCATAAGAAAGAAATTATTGATCAAGAAGAACCAAAGTACATAGTTTCCTTTAAAACAAGGAGTTCTATTGAGAAAGAGGACACACCTGAAAAAATAAAGTTATCTGGTTACATACATAAGAAGATTCATCTAGCAATGAAGATTAGGATCTAAAATAACTCAAACCAAAACTTCATGATAATGAATTAGAAAAAAGTAAGGCATTTATAAAGAAATCCCAATCACATGAAGATACAAGGATACTTTTGGATCTAGGCGTAGATGTTAATATTATGTCTAATACTACTTGGGAGAAGATTGGTAGACCCCATTTATAACCCTTGAGATACCATATTGTCCTAGCAGATGGATCAAAGAAAAAACCTATAGGAGTATTGAAGAATGTAGAAGTAAATTTCATGGGGATTCAGAAAATTGTAAATTTTGAAGTAGTAGAAAATGTAGCCACCAAGCCTACATATAATTCCATTTTGTCCTTAGAATGGTTTGTTGATTATAATGGCACATTGAATTTAGAATAGGAATAAGTCATCTTATAATCATATGGCATTCAGGTTCATGTACATTTATAAGAAGGAATTAGTGTCCCCTGATCAAAAGAAGTCTGGCATGACACAAATGACAAATATTTTGATGATATCCAAGGTACATATACCCTGAATTAGTTAACCAATATGGATAAATATTTTGAACCAAATTATGATGAAAAAATTTAAGTTAAGAGTGAATCTACATATGAAATATTAGATAACATAGTAGAAGCATGGGTACATGGTTTCCCTAGATCTAGAGTAATTAAATTACATTATGCAAGAATATTTCCATCTCGTGTAATCACCCTAGATGGTGATGAATTTGAATCCATAGATGAAGCAAGAGAATTTATTTTACCTGCACAAGACACATTTGAAAATATATATGGATACTACTCCACTGTAAAAGAGCAAGATGAGAAGCCAATCAAAAGAGTGTATATATTAATCCGTGGATCATCTCATCACACCTTACCAAAATACTCAGGGTTTGGATATATAAAAGGGTTACAATTATCTGAAACAAATGGTAAGAATATTTCCCAATGAGATAACTTGTATGGAAGCATTAGATGACACTCTTAAAATCAATGTTGCAAGATGGTGGGAAAATAATAAAACAAATATATCTCATTGGAATTCTCTAGTTACATTACTGAAGACAAGATATCTAGAAAATTAAAGATACTATGTAGCCATACATGAATACACAGGAGAAGGATATCCACAAAAGCACATTCAAATATGTGAAAAACATTGGTAGATATGTGGAGATAATTATCCCTTGGTGTGGACTCAATTATTTGTATACACACTAGGACCCTTACCTAGGTCCTGGTATATGCACCAAGAAACAAGGAAAGAAATAAGAAATTGGGATCTAGTGGTGAAAAAATTCTTCCACACCTTCAATTTTTGGGATGTGGCTCTCAATACACTTCGGGAATTACAAAATATAATAATTTTCTTATTCCTAACTCCAGAAGATACCGCAAACTAATTTTCGTAACATAAATCATCCCCACAAGAGGAAAAAACACACCGCTAAGAACAACCAATACCAATTAAAGAAATGGAATACTGTTTTATAGTAGAGAATCATGCAAAATAAGAGGATCCTGAAAATTTGAAATAAAAACAATGGAAGGAGAAAGAGAAGTATTAGAAACAAAGGTAGAAGAAAAAAAATATTTCTGCCAGCATAAAAAATTGAGACATGAAAATATTGGAATAAATGGAGAAGAGAAATTTTAAAAAGTAGGAGATTATTGGTTAGAGGAAGAAGTAGCCAAGTTGGTGGAACTACTTCAAGAATTTCAAGATATATTCCGTAAATATTTCAAGGAACTACATTAAATTAAAGAAGTCGGAACAATGAAAATTTAGATCAAGGATGGGGTTAAACCTTTGAAGAAAATACCCTACAAACTAAACCCCAACTTAAAAGTAAAATTAAAAACTTTAATAGATAAAATTTTGAATGCAAGGATAATCAAACATGTTGAATATGTTGAATTGATAAGCCCTATGGTATTCCAAAATAAGAAAACATGAGAAATTAGAATTCGTGTGTACTATAAAGAACTGAATAAAGTATGTATGCATGAACCATTCCATACTCCATTCACAGAAGTGGTTTTATAAAATCTAGAAAGTAGAGAGGTTTACTCATTCACTTATGGATTTTATGGCTACCAACAGGTCCAGATTGCTCCTAAAGATCAACCCAAAACCACATTTTCTACCGAATGGTGATCTTTCATGTACACCATGATGTCATTTGGGCTAAAGAATGCACCCATTATTTTTAACAAAATCATGATAAATTCCTTCAAATAATTTATTTATGACTTTCTAGAGGTTTATTTGGATGAATAGATGGTCTATGGGCTATTTAAAAATCATATACAAGTGCTCAGACTTATGTTTCAAACATGCAAAGCATTACAAATATCATTGAACTTGAAGAAATATATCTTTTTGCCCCCTTTTGGCACATTGTTGGGTCATATTATTTGCAAAGAAGGCTTACTGATAGATCCAGTTAAAACTTTAGAAATTGTCACACTACCACCTCTAAAAACACAAAAATAAGTCAAAATAATCTTGGGATACATCGGTTACTCTAGGAAATTCATAAGAAAATATGTAGAGATCAGTACACCACTAGAAGAGCTACTCAAGAAAAGAACAAATAAACATATAGAATGGAATAAAGCATTTTTTTAATGCTTTTGAGTTACTCAAAGATAAAATTCTACATGTACCCATCTTAATCTTTCCATATTGGAAAGTACCCTTTCATTTTCATGTAGATGCATCAAGGATTACTATTAGGGCAGTACTAGCATAACCAAGAGAAAATATGGATCACCCAATACCCTTTGTAACCTAGAAGTTGGCTAAAGCTGAGAAAAATTACTCCACCACTGAAAGAGAAGCATTAATCATGGTGTACATCTTATACAAATTCAAATATTATTCACTAGCTACACCATTTGTATTTTATACAAACAATGATCCTTTGAAGTATTTTTTGAATAGGACAGTACTACAAGGAAGGATATATTGGTGGCTAATTCTATTCCAAGAGTTTGATTTTACTATCTCAGTTAAATCAAGAAAACTAAACAATGGGCCAAATTACTTATCTAGAATTGAAAAAGGAGAAGATGCAAGACCTATAGATGATGATTTTCCATGTTCCCATCGTTTCAGAATTGATGATATCCCTAAAGAGTTTGATGAAATGGAACAATTACTAATAATAGGAGAATTTCCCACTGAGTATACAAAAAAAATTAATTTACTAAGTTGGGCTTCCCATTTACTTTAATTCAAGGACAATTATACAAAAAGGGTCAAAATGAAGTCCTTAGAAGAGTGGTCCTATAATATGAAAGAAAAATATATTCTCATAGAATCCCATGAAGGCATAGTAGGAGGCGATAATGGAGGTGAATCTACAGTAAGGAAAATAATGATGGAAGGGTTATGGTGGCCCACATTATTCAAATATTCACATAAACATGCAAGGTCATGTGATATATGTTAGTGGGTAGGAAAATTAAATGCAAGGGATGAAATGCCTCTAAGACTGGTGTTAGCTTTAGCCCCATTTGAGAAATGGGCCATAGATTTTATTGGACATATTAAACTAGCTGTAAAACATTCTCATGCCAATTTTATCATAACATGGAAAGAGTATCCTACAAGATGGGCATAGGCCACTCTTATAAAATATTGCACTACAAGAACTGGGACCAGATTCATCTATGAAAATATCATAACTAGATTCATATTCCCCCTAATCATTACAAGTGATTAGGGTAAACATTTTGTTAATACTACTATTAAATAGATCCTATAACATTTATTGATTAATCACAATAGAAGTAAACCATACCACCCTCAAGCAAATGGTACAGTCGAGGCATTTAACAAGGTATTGGAAAAGTACTTACAAAAATATGTTCACTTCAAAAGGAAATTTAGGACTTGAAAATACCTGCAGCGTTATGGGCATACTGCACAACATATAAAAGGCTGAAAAAATACTACCCCTTCCAAGTGGGGTATGGGCTTGAAGTTTTGGTACCCATGGAATTTATCCTTCCAAGTATTAGGGTGAAAATAGATTTTTAAATGAATGGATATCCCTCCATTCATGAAAGAATAATTGAATTAGAGAAATTGATGAGAAAAGGTTCATATCCACTTATAATCAAACTCGTGAAAAAATTAAATAAAAATCATGGCATGATAGACACATCAAGCACAAGGAGTTTAGCATTTGGGTTCAATTATTATTGTACGATAATAAATGGAAAATACCTGGGAAGATAAAAGTCTATTGGTTAGGCCCATACATTCATCAAAGAAATACCACACCATAGATTGAAAATATGTAAAAATTAAAAAAATCTGTCCAATCTGAAAATTAGAAATTTGGTGGATATAACAAGGAGGAGGTTGAAAACCTAAAAGGGCACCCTCTCTCTACCAAAAAAAAAACAAATAAGAAAGATACAAGAAGTTATGAAATAAACGAGTAAGGAATTAAGAAAATTAAAATAAATTAACAAAAACATACCATACAAACAAAAAGATGATTCCAAAACTAGAGGAAAAAACAGAAACTAGAGGAACAAAGTACAATAAGAAGATATAGGACAAAACAGAAACTAGAGGAACAAAGTAAAACCTAAATAATAAAGAAAAAATACCATAGAATACAAGAAAATAGGGAAAATCTATAAAACACTCAAGGAATCCATAGAAGAAGGATGAAAAATCCATGGATCACAAGAACACCAATAAAACCCGCAAAAAAATACATTTTCCCACCTTGAAAATAATAAATTTGGTAGGTGAAAACATAAAGTGGGGGAAGGAAGCAGTCACAAAGGTAAAATACATAAGGGTAAAAAAGAGAAGTAAGATCTGAGAAGAACAAAGAAAACTAGGGTACGCATGACAGAATAAAATACAGAAGAAGATGGCAACTCCCACCATTGTCGAAAAGAAATATCTCCCACAACCTAAATTCCAGAAACATTCAGTTAAATCAACTAAGCATGATCCAATGGGAGCATTTTCACACATTGTGTTCAAATTTGTGATTTTGCATGAAATTCAAAAGTACATACATTCCACCATTGTGGAATACGATTGTACCTACCCGGATATTGATAGACAACTATTGCTTTAACAAAATCCAACTATATGGGAGATGGAATACAAGAAAAATGTGAAAGTTACAGTGGAGCTAAAATTGGATGCACATAGAAAAATCCCCTATTTCTCTAGGGAAGATAATACAATAAGGGCTATTCTTAGTTGACTACACAATCAAATGTTATATCTGGACCAGCCCTACCAAATCAAATTTGTTGTATTAGAGAGAGTTACAAGGTTTTTAGCAACAAGGCATTCGACATTGACAAAGAAGAAGATTCTGATGAAAATATAGTGTAGTTGATGGACATAACAATGTCGAAGCGAGGTGTCATAATTGGTGAAATCAAAAATTATGCCCTAAGGTATGTTGTTAAGGCCATATGATTGAAAATTTATTATATAAACAAAGAAGATGGAACACATGGATTAAGCACACAAATTTCCCTAGATATGGTGACTTCTCATTCTAAATATTATTTATGTGAAGTGTCATCCATTGAGTTCCATGAGAACACTATGAAGATTGAGGGAAAACATACATTTTTCTATGGGTAAATTTTATTATGTCTTAAAATGTACTTCACGAATACCCTCTCATCCAAAACATAACTTTTCAAGTGGAGACAAGATAAACAAATTACATAAAAAAATCTAGAACATATGAATATAATGAACTAGGTCTAACAGATTACATGTTTAATAGGATAAACAGATAATATCAGAAAGATAGTGATTAATAGATCTAGGATCTTAGAGCAAGCATTATCTACATTTGAAAATGAAGTGGTATTCATTGCAGACATAGATTATACCTTCATAAGACCCTTCATTCCACAGATTGCACACATAGCTCCACTTCTTAATGAGGCATCAAATTAATTAGTGGCCATAACAAGACAAGAAATAAGAAACCTTCCTATGGACCCTAGAAATAAATTACCTCTAAACATAGATAATTTCATTACTGAAACATGGGAGGAGTTTAGAAATAAATATCTAGAGGAACATGGCCAAGGATAATCAAGTAGGGTAGGGCCAAAAACATTAAAAAAAAATCTAAGAAAGTAAAACTTCTCAATAACTAGCCACAAAATTCTTAAATACCATGGTGAAATAGAAAATGCTGAAAGAATTAGAAGTCAGTGAAAAAGAAGAGGACTCTGTAGAAGATCTTGTGCAAATATCAAATTTAGGGGAAGAAGAGACTCCATCTTCACCACTTTCATCTCTACCTTAAGCAAAAGAAGAACTAGGGACATAATTGTCTGAAGATGTAGAATCTTGGGAAGATTCGTAATTTTCCCAAATTTCCTGTAGATACTATAAGACATACTTAACCTTAGGAGTAATTTCATAAGTAGCCTAAAAGTATGAGGTAGGAATAGGCACAAAACAGGTGGTTATAACAAAGTCTATAATACATTACTTGAAGATATTTGCATTAGTAATAGAAGGTGTCATCCATCTCCTCCCACATGAGTTGTTCAAGGAAATACATGCCCAAGTAGACATGGAAGAGGAAATAATTCTGGAATCTTTAAGGGAGGAACTCAAACAACTTCCACAAAAGAAGAAAAAAACCCTCAAGGACAAAAACCACATGGAAGAAATAGAGGAATTAATACACATAACTGAGAAAGAGAAGAAAGAAAAAGAGGATGAGGCTAAGAAAAATAAAGTAGAATATAAGTAGACATGAGAAGAAAATAAGAAAAAAGAGGTGAAAGAAAAATAGAAAGAAGAGCAAGAGAATAAAAAGAAAGAAGAATAAATAAGGAGGAAATAAGAAAAATAAAGAAGAGGAAGAAGAAGCAAAGAAAGATAAGTAAAAGAAAAAGAGAGAAGAAGAAGAGAAACAGAAAGAAGAGGAGGAAAAAAAGAAAAAGGAGGAAAAAAAGAGACAGAAAGAAGAAAATAAAAATAAAAGGGAAGAAGAAGAGAGACAAAAAAATAGTAGAAAATGGAGGAAGAAGAGAAAAAGAAGAGGGAAGAAAGAAGAAAGAAAGAATATGTGGAAAATGAGGAAGAAGAAAGAAATAAATAGGAGGATGGTAAAAAGAAGGAAGAAGAAGAAATAAACAAAGAGGTGGAAAAGAAAAATATGGTAGAAGAAGATAGCAAGAAGAAAGAATTAAAGATAATAAGACAGGCATAAGGAAGAAGAGAAAAAGAGATAGAAAGAAAAAGAGGCTAAGGAAAAGGATGAAAAAGCTAAAACTACAACTACATAAACAAGTGAAGCGACCCGTGTTATAGTTCCAGCTCACTCTCCATGGGATTCAGTGGCAAAAATTAAAATTCCTCCAACAGAGAACACAGGAGCAGTTTATTCTACTACAATAAGGGGGAGTGGAGCAGACACAAGAAGGATATAAAGTACACCTGGACAAGCTCTCACCCCTACAAAAATCTACATGCAGCTAATTGCTAGAGAAAATTTCCAAACATGATTGGATGCAAAGATGCCTATATATGGAAGAGACAACGAATAGAATACTAGCATCTATCAAATCAACCAAACCACAAGTCCAAATTGATTCCATCCTTCTGATGGAGAAAACAACTAAAGATGTAGTACAGACATTTTTGGATGATGATTCCACACTTCAAGAAAGTGAAAAGAAGAAAATTAAAGAAGAGGTAGTATAAGAGTATAAGGATAAAAAATAACCTAGACTCAAGCACTAGAAAACCAAAGAAGATGAAAGGATATGTAGACATCTCTCACTATGTTGGAGGAAGAATTTACCAATGTTGCAGGATAATATGCATACGCTATGGATTGGCCAGGATTGACTCGGGAAGATAAATTAGAGTTGGATAAATTGGAAAAAAAGATTAATAAGGAATCTACCGAGTATGATATCACTATAGGTATTGATGGATATCAATAGAGAAATATTTCTGAACTCACTGAACAATATATACCAAACAAAAAAAATGAGTGAAGAAGATAACAAATATGGAAGAATACAACTCCATAATGGACAGAGCCTTGGTATGCATGTAATAAGAGTTGGCGGCTACCAAGAAAAGATTCATCCAACTTCAAATAAATCATAAAATGAGAAAGAGGACCTCCAACCAGAGACTCTACAACCATAAGTAGCAACAACTAAGAGAGGTTCTTTGCTTCCTGCATCTATGGAGTCATCTTTAAGAAGAATCATTAATCTACATATTCCCTCAAAGCATCCTCTATTCTAGGCTATTCAAATAGTTCCACTCATTTAAAAGTTAGTTCTTATTCTAATGCATCTTAGAAAGTTTTAACAGGGTTCTTCAATAAGTTTTGGAACAACCCAAAAAGTAGAGGAAACCCCACAAGACAGAGGAAGAATCTACTGATAGAAGGAAAATCCATCAAACATAGGATAAATCTATAGAATCCTTTCTAGATTTGCAGAATAAAGAAAACTAGAAAATAGAGTGCGGCATAAGCCAAATGAGTCATGACGAAAAGAAGTGTTTTTTGGATAATTTTGTAAGAATAGATATTTATTGTACTTAATCACAAATGGATACATGGGAATGATACTGAGAGTATGTAATAGAATATAACATATAGAGAGTGTGTGTGATGTATTGACTATAGTAAGAATATAGAGAGAATGTAACGAAGAGAGATAAAGGCATATGAGACTAATGTAAATTATACTGAGATATGAATAAAGATGGATGGTTGATGCAAAGCATATAATATTTTATGTTACAATTCATTATTTCTAATCATATGTTTAAATATATTTTATTTTTCCCTTGCACATCCTTAACGAAAGAGTGAACTTCTTAACCCTCACACTATAGTTGAGGCTTAAGGTCAACACAAAGGTAGTGAAAGATCCACATCTAATTCAAATTAGCCTACTCCTAGTGTTTCTGATGCTCCTAATAGCTCTTCATCCAACTTTGATATTATCAACCACATAAAGAAAGCCAGAGTTCATATTTCCAAATTAGAATATCTACAATCCCATCCCAAATACTTTGATAAATTAGTCAAATTTATCAAAGGTGGTAGTTTAAAATATAATGTACGATCCACTTCCAAAGGATTACTTCCCACTCCCATGCAAAGTAAAAGACATAATATTTTAGCCTTTTTATCCATCTATTAGTAATATTGAGCCTTTTATGTTTTTTTTTTAATCAATGGGTATCGACTAAATAATTGCATTATTGATTCCAGTGCTTTGGAAAATGTCATGCTTGTTAAGGTTTCCCAAGCTCTTGGTTTGAGTCTCTCTCGAGCATTCAATCATTTTTACTCTATGGAAATAAAGTAAGTTACCATTGTTGGTAGGATCAAGGAAACACAACTTTCTTTCATGGATTTTCCAGAAAAGTGGATCAAGGAAACAATTTTGGTAGCAGAATTTCCAGCTACCTATGATATTATTCTTAGTAGAAGTTTCTATTAGGATATGGGGGGTAAAATACAATTATATTGGTCTTCCACTTCAATAATGATTAAGAATGAAATGAAAAACCTTCTCCTTGAGCCAAAAATGAAGTCTAAAATTTATAAATTCGGTAACCCAAGAGCACACATCCTATTCCAGGATAAGGAGAATGGAAAGGTTTTGTTCAAGGACAAATATAATGGAAACTATTTATGAGTTATAAACAAAGCAATAACTTCCTATTCTAGAGGAAATCTAGATGGAAATTGCTAACGAGGTGTGGGGAATGGAATTGGATGGAATTTATTCATCAACAAGTTCTAGTGTTGGAGTTTTGTTGTATTCTTGGCAAGATTATTTGTTTCCCTTGTCATAAAAGCTACTATTTTCTAACACCAAAAATATTATGGAATATAAATCTCTATTTCTCGGGTTGCAAGTTGTTGAGGAAATGGGAATCAAGAATCTCTCACCTTCGTTACTATAGAAATAGAGTATGGGATTGTCTAGAATCCTTTGATGAATTTAATATCATGGAAGTCCCTCGTGATCAAAATAACATAGCTGATTCATTGGTAGTGTTTACTGCCCTAATGATTCCACATCCCAATTTTTGTGGACAAATTTTTTTGATGGAAATTCTTTTCCATCCAAGTGTGCTAGATAACTCGGATATTTGGCAGGTTTTCAACGATGATGACCACATTTTTACTTTCTTACATCATATTGGTGATTTTAGGTCTATATATTTTGAAGGAAGTGACACATTCTCATGTGATTTTACTACAAATAATAATGATAGTGACAAATGTGATCCAGTAGATGAAGATGGAGTGATTCAACTAAAAGGTAAAAAAATTTGGAAGGGCTAGTATCACTAAAGGAATTATTTGATAAACATGGTTGGTTTATCCATGAAAAATACAAGGATCAACCTAGATCCTCTATTGAATATGAGAAGATAAACTTTGGGACAAGTGAGCAGCAAATGATGGTGAACATTGGCAAGTGTTGTTCACCTAAGTAATGTAGAAACTTATCAACCCAACTAAAGAAGTATTCTAATGTACTATCATTTTCATAAGATGATCTTAAATCATTTTAGCTACAATCTATGTAAAACTCTATTCCATTTAAGCCTGATATACAATCCCAAAATACCTAGAACCATCAAATAATATGTTAAAAATTTACTCAACACTCACATCATCTTCCTTATCCACTACTCAACATGGATAGAAATAATTGTGCTAGTCTAAAATAAGAGTGGTGAAATCTGCATTTGTGTGGATTTATGAAATTTGAATCAAGCTTTCCTAAAGGATAACTACCCCTTACCAGTCATGGATCATATCTTGAAATAATTTAATGGTTTGGAGATAATGTTCATGCTAGATGTATTATTGGGATATAATCAAATTGAATTAGCTAAGGAGGATCAGTTCAATACTACTTTCACCACCCCCTGGGAAAAATTTTCATGTCACCGTATTCCCTTCGGGTTAATTAATTTGGGTGTTGTGTTTTAGATGGTTATGGATTTATATTTAAAATATTTGAGAGGGAAATGCATAGTGGTGTATTTTTATGATCTCACATTTTATTAAAATAAGAGAGAGTAACATATCAAGCAATTGGAATAGGTATTGATCCACTAAACAAAACATCACATCTTTCTTAACCCGAAGAATTAAATATTTGGTGTAACCAATGGAAATATCCTTGGTCATATTTTGAGCAAGGAGGGTAAAAAATTTATCTAGAAATATTTGAATCCATAAAAATATTATCTCTAACCACGAGTAAACCCGACGTACATTCTTTCTTTGGCAAGGTAAATTTATAAAGAAGGTTTTTTCCTGACTTCTCTGATATCACTAAGGAAATTATCAATATGATGAAGCCAAAGGAATATTTTTGATGTATGAAAGGAAGGAAAGGAATCCTTTTAATCAATCAAAGGTTCTATTACAAAGTCACACATTTGGTCTATCTGCACTTCAACAAGGAATTCATCATTTACTGTTATACCTCCAAGAACACCATCTTAGTTTTCCTTATTCAAGATAATGAAGAGAAAGTTTAGTCACCCATTACATTTATGAGTGATATGAGAAGCATGCTTATGTGGTGGTCAGGGATTTGAAAAAATTAAGGTTTTATCTTTTGAAGTCACATACTGTTGTCATGATCCCTAGCCCAACTGTTAAGTCTATTTTAATGCAATGGGATTCTTGGTGCAAAGAGAGGGAATTTTGTATCAAAATTCTAGGAGTATGAACTTGACATCAGAACTTATAAACTAGTACAAGGTAATGGTTTATGTGAAATCCTCAAATAATAATGGAATATTGTTCCATATGATATGGTTATTTGATTAAATGTCTTCCTTTTTTCCTCTTTTTGAGTGCTACCAATCCTTGTATTTGGATATAGCATACTTCTTGACCTATGGTGATTGTTCCCAGACCTAGATTACAAGAAAATATGTAATCTCTTTTTGTAGGTGGCTAAGTGTGTCATTTGGGAGAACATATTGTACAATAAAGGATTGGATAGAACTTTTCTGAGGTACATTGAAGAAGAGTAGAAGAAGAATATTCTCAAAGCATATCATGATCAAACATGCGGAGGAAATTTATAAGCATTGGTAACAAATCACAAAATCTTGAGAGATGGCTACTATTGGCATACCATATTTTGATATGCCTATAAATGGGTGAAAACTATTATTTGTGACAACAATTTTTAGGAAAACCAAGTCTTACTACTTTTCCACTCTGGCCCATGATCATAGAGGAACCCTTCAAACAGCAGGGTTTGGACTTCTTAGTGTATTGAATCTACACTCTAGTGTGGGTCATATGTATATTCTCACAACTACATATTAATTTAAAAATTGGGTGGAATCCATTCTGAAAAAGCATGCCAACTCTGAGATGGTATGTAATTTATTAAATGAAAATATCATTGTCAGGTTTGGAGTTCCAAATAAAATAGTAGTCGATAATGCTACTCGCTTCTTTTCTATTGAATTTATGGATTTTTATTACAAATATGGTATTTAACTATTGTAAATTGTTGATTAATATCACAAATGTAATGTCTAAGTAGATTAAATTAACAAGAACATTATTATTATTATTTGAAAATTGATGGATGCTAATCAACGAGATTGGCATAAGAAATTTTATGATGCATTATGGATTGATCAGATAATGCGTAAGAAGGACATCGACACTTCTCCTTTCTAACTACTATATGGAATTGAATCTCATATTGTAAATTCTCTAGAGCTACATGTTTTTCAACTCGTAAAGGTAGTATAAAATATATAATACACAACTTCTCGTCGACAAGAGGAAGATTTGTTACTTATATAAATTGAATGAAGAAATATAGATCGAAATGGGTGAAGAAGACA
Source organism: Taxus chinensis (assembly GCA_019776745.2). Lineage (NCBI taxonomy): Eukaryota > Viridiplantae > Streptophyta > Pinopsida > Cupressales > Taxaceae > Taxus > Taxus chinensis. The sequence continues at coordinate 615,192,652 of CM034148.1, read as the reverse complement.
CCAATAAAAAGTAAAGAATATTTTTTTTTATCAAAAGACACAAAATAGAATCTTTTGGATTGGATACCTTGTCCTACTCTAGGACAAGAGGAAGGATCCCAAAGGAAGCCATGGAAATTTTGACTCTCTCTGGTTTATCCCTTTTTAATATAAGGAACTTATGTGGAGAGAATACATACTATCTAGCATATCTTGATGGTACCCCCATTGAAGTTACGTTACAATGGGAAACATTTTGAAACTCTAGAGGTAGTAAGGTTGGTTGTTCCCAACCATGTACTATAGTTTTCCATTTCTGTTATATGTTTCTTTTCCTATTTTTGTGTGTTTTCATTTTCTTTCTCATGTTTTTTTTTTGTTTTTTCCCTTGTGTGTATATATAACTTGTATTAGTTGGTGAGGAATTACTCTATTATCTAATTATCAAGGCACTAGTATTCTTAACCATGAGAGTTTTGAATTCCTCCATTACAAATTATGATCTATGTCCCCAAGTTAGAGATATTTTTTTCATGTTAAATGTATACCATGCAAAATTATAAATTTTTGGTCATGACAACCAAGCCCCCCACTTGAAAATTTCCTCTCCTAGTCACTATAAACCCTTCCTCTATCCATATTTTCCATTGTTTAATCTGGCATTATAGCTAAGAGGAACATTCTAACATGATTTTAAAGTGTGTTTCAAGTGTAGGTAATTTATACATAAAGTGATTCATGATGTTGTTGAGATCCAATCCAGAAAAAATATCCGAGGAGGGCGTAGAAAGGGCTATTTTTTTACCATTTTACAATGGATGAATATCCTTTAAGAGGTGATTACAAGGGAAAAAACTTGTCTAGAAGTGGTAGAGAGTGATATTGAATGCATATAAGATATTTTAAAGGAGTTCTTTAGATCTATGTGATGTTGGGAATTAAACAAGCAAAACATGGTTATTACGGGTGTAGGGGATGTCATACCTCAAAAGAGAAAGTTGACTTGTCTTGAAGATTCTAAGAGTTCCAAGAGGAGTTAGAAGATAAAAAAATATTTAGTTGAAATATATTTTAATTATCCACATGATTGACATATCATTTTTTGCCCAAGTCTTCAAATTTTTCCACAAACAACTAAGTCACTACAGCTACCTGTTTAGGATGAACAAGGAACGGGACCTGAAAAAATCAAATTTCAAGGTGGTTTTTATTTTCTTGATAGGTAATATGGAGTTAAAATAATATAAGGTTTGACCACAAAACTCCATTTTATGCTCCTGAGGTAGAATAAACACTCCTAGTGTTCTAAAATTGAGTTGGCAGGATGACATCAACAATTGAAAAAATGATTGACCATTATTTTAAAGCTTGTTTGTCCCTTAAAATTTTATACCAAGGTAATAAGTGACATGAGGTATGAATATGATTTGCTCCCCCCATTCATCTAAGTATTTTCATCGCTTAAACAACTTGTGTTGTTAGGATGTGTATGTGAAGGTTTCACTCAACCCAGGTCCCCTTCCTCATGAGTTTAGAGACCCTTGGTTCATTTTTTAGGGTTGAGTGTCCCTTGCAATTTTCCCAAGTCTCAAGGAGAAATTATGGACACAAAATTGTGCTCCCCCCAATATTTTCTCTCTCTCACACAAATTGAAACACACATCTTTTTATCCCTAGGAATCCTACAAACTAACACTTGTTCCACCATGTCCCCTCTCCTCATGTTGTCAAGACCCATGGAAAAATTTTGAAGCTTATTATGTCCCCCTCACATTTTCCAAAATGTAAAAATGTACATGCAGTACATGAAAATGCACTCTCCCTCTCCCAATCAATCCCTGGTCATGTGAAAAACCAACTGTAGCTCCTAGAAGCTCATTTCCATCACCTCCTATCTCACTCACATTCCACCACAAGTTACCACTTGTCCAAATATTGTGTAAAGAACACTTCCTTTCCCATATTTTACCTTTACACCTATTTCCCCTACATTTTAAGGTGCCTCCAACCTTGGTTTGGCCTGCTGGGTTAAAATTGAGTTAATATTGCAAAGTGAATGTAATAAAATTCAAAACCAAAACACTTTTAAAAATTACATTTTAAAGGCTCTAATTTTTTCCCATAAAACTCCATTATTTTCTTATAAATGCTGATGAAATTTTCCTAGACCATCAAACTCAAAAATTCAAGTTTACTCATATCTCCCAATTTGTGCACCCGATCCCCATAAAACTTCACCAATATACTCCTCCCAAAGAAACCTTCATAGCGATTTTAAAACTTAGCACCATTTATGCTTTGTATAATTATCAGCAAGAAAAACATCATCCCCTATAGTTTCCTTTTTCAAATCTGCATAGTTATGGTGATCAAAATTCATTGAAAATTGGATTAGGAGGTACTAACACAACCTAAATTGTTTAGACTAGTTTCATTCCATTTTGACACTCAGAAGGCCTTTGTCTAAAAAAATGTAAGTTGTGACAAGTTCCATATGTCTAAATATGGTAAATTTCCAAAATAATAAACTCTTAGCATCCATGTTACTCCTTATAAGTAAAAATATCACCAAAAAGTGAAAAATGTGAAAAATTAATAGTAATATCCATCCTTGATAGGATGTTATTAAAATAGAATGTATTATAATCGGGTTCAAATCACTTATATCAGTACATACCCCCACCTGTTTCATTGTATTTTACCATCAAGAAGGTCAAGTCTTCAGGTATGGATCCAATCTCCATACTAACCATTGAATACCCCAATGTGGGGGACATTGATGTTACCCACATATACGTAAAAGACTTGAAAAACATAACGCTAAATGAACCATAGGGAATAGTGGATGAAAAATATACTCTTGAGTGGATTATTCAAGGTAGGAGACCACCCACTATCTATTCAAAGCACTGAACTAGTCCTCGCTTACACATAACATTATGATTCTAACACCAAAAAAATCATGGTAGATGATAATTCAATCCTCGCAATCCTCACACCAAATGGAATTTCTTAGCTCTTGCAAATTCCAACTAGTAGCAACATGGTCATCATAATTAAGGATTTTGATTCACATGATTTGGAAAGGAATAACTCATATTTTCAAGGTCTAGGAGGGTGTTTGTGGCTCAAACAAGGAAGAAATCCCTCTTATATCCCCAAGAACCTATCACAAAGTGATTTTCACGAGGGCATATTCTAATGTCATATCCTTATGGAGAAAATTAATTGGGGAAGATAAAAATGAAGGATTTCCAAGATTATATGGCTCAGTTCCTTCTAGTGGCTACATAAGGAGATCAAATGGGGGACTGGGGGAAAATCATAATAACCTTCATCACCAATTTTTGTAGTTTCCCACCTCTAATAATTTCATAATTAATTCTTATCTAGTGTACGCCCTCACCTTTCACAATACCCTTTTGAGGCATATCCATTACTCCTAATATACCCAAAAAAATCACTGGTGTATGAGAAAATATCCATAACTTACACATCATGAGAGTAAATCTCACTATCCTACAGTGAATGATGCATTCACCATGTGCATCATAAGGTTACTCAAAACAAAATTCCAAGCAAATAATATCATCCTAGGGAGATAAATTACTTGGAAACTATGGAATTCACTTTCATCCAATTTTCCACCTTCACCTATAGGATTTGATCTTTCTCCGCGTAGGCTACCAAGTTACCCAAGTGATAAGATCATCATGTTTGAATTGTTGTAAACAGTTGTCTCATGTAAATACCACGTGCAATAATGATAATAAGAGAGGTTTATCCTTCCCTACCTCTCTAGGAATCTACTCATGTAATAATATCATGGATGCAATAAATATTGAAACATACTTCACTAATATCAATTTGTATTCCTACATAATTGGTTTGAATTTGATTTTAGGAAGAATCTAGAAAATTTCATCATATTAAGATTACATCATGTCCCACAAATTGAGGATTATTAGATCAACTGCATAGATGACTTCAACGTCGAGAAATGAGATTATATGCAAATGACAATGAATAAAATGAAAGACTTCAATTTTAATTGGTTTGTAAATTGAATAAAATATGATGGGTTAGACATTTTCGATCTTGAATATCGAGTAGTTCAATATTTCTCTCTTCCTCCTACTCCATGGAACATCCAAGAGTAGGGTGAAATCAAACAAATAACCATGGTAGTAATTCAAAGGTAAAATTAATCGTTCAAGTGGAAATGGATTCCTTTCTTGAGTCTGATGGTATTTTTTATCCATCTAGGAAAATGTATCACACTTATTCTCTTAAGGCATCTAAGAAACCTCTAGGATAAACTCATTTGGAGGAATATTCCAAGAGAAAACTTATGGAAACAAATTATACTAAATTTTCTACCCTAGTAGGCTTCACAATAGGGAAAATATCGTTGAAAATCCCATTGAATCCCTTGAATTAGGATAAATTGATCCATCACAGTCTCTTGTCCATCCCCATAATCTAAATGTGTCCTCCTTGATAGTTGAATCACTTCATCTTGATCATGTTGTGATTCCTTATCAAGCACTTGAAACTTCTCCAGTTCCTAACTTTGTTTCCATGTTGGTAGAAAATTTCCCATATGTACAAGATTTTCTTTGAGGTAAATAAATAATGGTGAAACAATCCATAGCACCTAATTTTGAGGCCATCTCAAAATACATCAAGACTAGGAGGACCAATAAAGCACATACAACTTGTTATTTATGCACTGGATCTTTTATATCTCAATATGTGGAAGTTACATGACAAAAAGTTGTAAAATTCATGGGAGAAATGACAAAATATGACTACAAGATGGCTAGGGTTTCTTTGGGAAAATCTATACAGAGGGAGATGTGTAAATATTATAAGAGTCTGCAACCCATGGGAATGTAAGAAACGAAGGAGAATTATTAGACTATGGAGTAACTGGAAGAGCATGTGAGAACCCTCACTACATATGTACAGTCCTTCTTAGAGTCCAATACGGTACCTCTTCCTTTGGAATAGGCCATCTCTACCTTTATTAATTTTGAACATCGAGTGATAAAGAGAGCTCAAGGGTACACCATGCAAGGGATAGCTAGTGAAAAATGGGTGGAGAAGATTTTGGAAAATGTACAAAGGTAATGTTACCCAAGGTTCTTTCATTATTCAAATTTTCCCTTTCCACTTTTTCCAAGATGAAAATGACAAAGGAGGAGATTGAGAAATAAAATTCCCATTGGGATAGTGTGTTACCATTGGTGTCAAACATGTTTTTTTCTTGATTCTCAATCCTTAGTGAGCATAAATGTAAACACCTCTATCTCTTAACATTTGTCTCCCATAAGGTATCACAAAATGAGTTCTAGATATGGTATGATAAATGATGTTATCTCATACTTTTATTCTTGTAGAGAGCATGCATCTGAGATCTTGGAAAGTGTTAGCAATAATATGAAGAATCTCATATCACCTCCACTTAGTGAAAAATCATAATTGGAAGATCTCCTTAAGTTTTTCCAAGATTTGGTCAAGAAAGAGGCAGTAGATCCCTTCTATTTCAATGAAGATACTTATGAATCCCTCGTGGAAATTATAAGCTCAATATCTAATGCTGTAAGAGAACATAAATTATATTTAAACCCTATATAAGACCCTTGGTGGTGTTTCTAAGACTTGGATCAATGGTTTAGGTTGTGTTTTTATTCCATAAGTAGAGAAGGTGGCACTCATAGTAGCTCGATTCAGTAAGGAAGTGAAGGGTGAGGAGTTCATTACATGAGCATTTCCTTATAGTTCTCTAAGAGACGTGTCTTCATCATCAGAATCTTCGTCAACTTAAAATTGATCACTCTCTTCTTTCCTCTCTCTCTCTCTATGTTATAATTCTTCTTTGGGAATGTAATTTTTGAATTTTTCATCTTATTAACTTAAGAGACCTTTTAATTTGACATTGTAAAGTTATCTTTAATTAATAAGAAAGGTTTTTATTTTTATTCCTATAGGAATATGAAAGGTCACAAGTGATAGGAATGTGAAAATTAATTTAGAGGGATGAAAAGATATTTTTAAAGCTATGTATTAGGGTGGCGTCTCTAGTCTAAGGGGTTGATAGCTATTTTTCTCTCACTACAAGAAAATTTTTATTTCTTCTATTTTTATTTTCTATATTCCTCTACTTCCTATTTTCCACTTTTCAAGAATTGTAATTTTGTACAACCAAGAGGAAAATTTGTGTCTTTGACTAATAAATCAATGAAACTTTGTGTCTCTTATTTATTAGTCATTATGTTTCTTAGATTGTTGTTTTCTTCATGTTGGATGTAGACTTAATATGGTTAATGTCGTTAAAATTTGTAAGTTCCTATTCACTACATTATCCATCCCTCTCTATATTATTATCTCCCCTGCACCTCTCTTTAAGAAATTCTCCCCTTGTATCCTATACAAGAAATTTTCCAAAGGTTTAGTGGAGTATTTATGTGTGATCCTCATCCTGATGGCCACCATAGATTTTACATTTATAGCATTCAATAAATGGGAGCCTCCCCATTACCAAAAGGAGGCAACTATTCCTAGAGTATTGGTAAAAAATAACTAATTTTCCCTTCTGAAAATTTATTTTCCCTATAGATCATAATCTCTAAGGAAAGGTTTTAAGACTCCTTTATCTAAAAGGAATTTTTTATTTCACTACCTTTGTCAGTGAGTTATTAAAAAGTACCAACACAATGAATTTGTAAATTGAATGCAATATTAGGATGCAAATTAGGTACAATTATGCTTATGATTTTCTTCTCTAGAATTGAATAAGGGAAGCAACTAGCTAATCTGCACCATCATTATAAATAAGCGGTAAATTTTTCATTGTTGTGTTTTTTAGCATTACATAGATCTAGCTTGGTAATGTCACTTTTCATATTAAATGATAAATGGAGGAAAAATCTTTCAGATAAGTCCTTGAAATTAGAGACTGACGCTTTTAGGATATGGAGAAAATATTCAAGTGTTTGGCCTCCAAGACTCTATGGGAATAAGTGAATGAGATAATTATCATTATATGTGACTTATTGGCAAGCCATAAGGAATTTCTTCACATGGTCATGAGGGTCACCTTTGCCACGATATTTGTCAAAATTTGAGAAATCAAAACTAGGTAGAAAGGGGGTAAGTAACATTTCCTGATCAAAGGGGTAGGGACATAGTTCTTTGAAATGATATTTCTTGTCATGTCCACTATTGTTTCCTTATAATCGAGTAAGTGCATCTTTTATGGATATTCATTCATGGTTAAATAATTTTCTGCATGAAGATGTGGAAGGTATGTAAGTATGATTTTATTTGGAGGATTTTCCTCCATGGTTCTCAATATTATGTGTTTCATATGTCACCTTGGGCTTATTAGTATGAGTGACCTTAGGTTTTTCCATGTGGACATGTGAATTTAATCTTACCAATTGGCGACTAAGAGCTTGCATTTGTTATTGAACCATCATGTCTTCAATGCATGGTGTAGGTAGGGTTCCTCACCCTCTGTTCTAGTTTCATGGTTTATTTTGAAAAAAAGTTATGTGATTTTTAGTTTTAGTATTTTTGGAAGGTATGTTTGGAGCATATAATTCTTTAAACCCTTTAGTATTTTCCAATGCAAAGGCATATCTTGGGTCTAATATATCTTCAACATTTTTGAAGATGTAGGATATGTTTTCTCCTCCCCTCAAATCATAATGTTAAAAGGGATATATCACAATCATATGGGATCTTAACACCAAATTCAATAAAGTGAAGGAGGACTTGATCCTTTATTTTATAGATAAATTTGTCAACCTGAGCTAGATTGTGTTTGAAGATATCATCTAGTATTTATTCTTCTCCTCCACTATGGTCGATAAGATCAAGCTCATCATCAGAGGAATATTCTAAGGGATCATAAAGTAAAGGATTAGGTTCATTTAGTTTATATCCTAACTAAGTTATAGGTGTCATGGTGACCTATGAAGCTTGGATGATTTTGTGTTTAGGGACCTTCTAGGTTGATTTGGATGGTGTAACAGCTGCAAACCAAATGATTTACAAATATTTAGATGTTTTATTGAGTTTATAAAGGGAATCTAAGTGAAAATAGACAACATAATGGTTGCAAAATGAGGATTTTAAAATTTTAAGATGCTTGATGAGTTTTGTTAAGGATATCTAGGGAAATTTTAATAGTGTAACAGTTGTAAGTAGTTATTTATCCTAGTTTTGGATTTTCATATTGTCTTAAGGAAAGATAGGAAAATTTCAATGGTTTAACAATTCTAAATGGTCATTTTTCCTAGTTTTGGATTTGAAAATTGACTTAAAGAAAGATAGGAAAATTTTGACAGCGTAATGGTTGTAAATTTTCATTTTTCATAGTTTTGGATTTGTGAATTTTTAAAGGAAAGATGGGAAAATTTTGACAATATAAAAATACAATTTTAACAATTAACTATTTTTTAAAAATAAGATTAAGTGTGAAGCCCCAAATGGTTGGCCAAATTTTAGCAGAGTTTAAGGTTGTTACATCTAATAAATGAGGCCAAAATTTATATGAAGTGTATGGTTTTTGATGCGAAAACACATAATTTTACTTACACAAAGTTTCACCTTGTTTTATCTCTAAAATAAGGTTTTAACTTGCACAGAGTTTCACCTTGTGAGGTTGTGTGGAAATAAACAAGTTTTAAGTTGGGAAAAGTAGCACAATTTTTTATATACAAACATGGTTTCGGGGAAGAATTCAAGAAAATAACAACATATCCCTAATTTTTGGCCATCTAGCTAGGATAAACAAGTTGTTAGGGGATTCTTCGATATACCTTTCAATATGTGAGACACAATTCCATGAAATTATGAATTTTTTTCTAGTGGTGTGGTTCAAAGGGTAAAATCCCCCTCCCCTTCACTCCATCTAGTTCAGTGGAACTTAGCCAAAAATAATAGTTGTTTCCTATGGAATCCAATCTAAGGCCTAGGTATTGGAGGAAAACACACCCCTCGCTTTATAGGATCCATGTAAAACTAAACCCCTACTTATCCAAAAACTATTGATCTTCCCACAAATTTATATAGCCCGCTAACAGATGGACTATCTCCAAATGATTAGGTAATGATGTCCTAACCACCAAATCCTATTAAAATAAAAAAGTGCCTAACTATTTTAGATTTCCAATATCACCTTATGACATGTGGAATAATCATATGATTTTGAGAAAAAGGTACAAAAAAGAATTAAAAAGATGTCAAAGGGAAAAAAACAACCTTGTAAAATGGTTAAAGTAAATGTTAATCCAATATATAACATTTTTACAAGAATCCTATATGGTTAAGGTGATAATTAACCCCATATTTTAAACATTTAATAAACAACCTAAGTGTTTAAAAATATGATTAATCTCATAAACTAACCCAACATGAAGGAATGTGTGATTTCTTTAAGCAAAAAACAACCAAAGTGTGAAGTAAAAATGACGTAAAATGATGTGCACACAACCTAGTTTTTTGTTTATTTTTTCTTAGCAATAGCCTTTGGCAAGTAGATATTGTAACCTTTATACCAAAAATTAATAGTTTTACAACATAAATTAGCTCCAAATGAAATTTAAGTGACAAAAAGTAAGATAAAATAAAAAACTAAGCTACTTTTCATGAGGTCACTGATACAGACAGAGAGATCATTGTTTACCAAAGAGACTCCACTAAATAGTAAGGTTGTTTTGAGTTATCATGATGTCGCTAAAAAAATAGTGAGGCCACTACTAGGTAGGATGAATCTGACAAAAGAAAAAATTTCACTCTACAAAGTGAGGTCACTGAAAATTATGCGAGGCCACTAACAAAAAAGGCAAAAGAACTTAATAGAATGGTGGTTTTACTATTTAGTAAACTTACCTTGGTTTTTCACTCTTGAATACCATTTTTTATGGGAATTTTCTCTTTCTAGTTAGTTGTAAGTTATTTTTTGTAACAACAAGTGTTTATCAAAGGTACCTACATCCTAAAAAAACACAAGTACTCATAGTTTTATCCAAAATATGTGTATAGAAGCATGTAAGTATAAGATTTTGACAAAACAAAGTGAAATGCTCAGAAAAAGATGAAAATAGTAACATAATTGAAGAAAAATGATTGAATAAGAAAAAAAAGTCTATAAAATTACAGCTTCTTTTTAACAGAACAAGGTTGTTGCAATATATATCAAAACAATTACTTCAAGTTTCTAATAGAGAAAATTTACTACGGTAAACTATGAAACCACTAAAACATGTTAAAATTTCTACAAGATACTTTAAAATCACTGCATAGGTCTAAAATAGAGAATAAAATTCACAAGAAGAGGTTTCCATGGGATGAGTCGAGGTCATTGATTGCAGAGGAAAGGTCGTTGTTTACCAGGGCAAGGCTGTTAATAACTCCAAAACTCAAAAAAGGGGTAAAAAAACATCAAAAATCAAGGATTTTTCTTGGAAAGATCAAATTTTGTAGCACATCACTTTTTACTACCTACAAACAACTCAACACTACCAAATATCAATAAACACATGGAAATATATAACAAATTTAAAGAACTTGAAGGAAAATACATGTAAAACTAAATAAAAAATGTGCATGAGACAAAGGGGTGTCTTACCAGGCATGTCATATGTATGTATTCTAAGGACTTTAGAAATTATAATAAAGGACTTAACACCAAGTAAATCCTATCCTACTTCCTTAAACAAATACATCAAGATAAAGTATGTGTTTAAGAAACCAAATAACTTGCACACACGCTAAAAAATGAAATGCAAACCTCCCTTTATTGTGTGGATGTGTTTTTGATATGTGGTTATTCCTTTTCAAGCCGAGTGCAAGCATGATCAATAAAGCAAATTAATAAAGGAAGATATCTCCTCATAATGGTACAAAATCCATGTTTGAATATTCTCTTACTACTTTAGCCAATAGGGGGTTTTCTCGGTTTGGAAAGCCTTCCAATAATAGAAATTACCTCTTGATAAAATGAGTATGAATGTCTTACAATGACATAGTGTACTTTGGTAACGAGGTATTAGGTTGTTATATATTTCTATTATGAGAGAAGCATAATTTATAGGGAATGTGGGATAATGGAGATGTAGAATTAAGAGTGGATAATCCTGATTAGAAGAGATTAATTAGGATTAATGACCCATGGGAGTTAGAGGAGGTTCAATTAATCCATTTAGATGAATGAAAAGACTATATTTAGCTTGTAGAAGTTATTCAGAGGAAATATAGAGGGAAATTAGTGTAATTAGATGGGTTTGAGAGTGAGATTTAATTAATAAGAGGGTTTATTAATTAAATAATTTATTTAAAATGGATATTAATTAATTAAAAGAGTAATTAATTAACTAAAAGGATATTTTAATTAACGAATCAATGTTAATTGACATCCAGGATGGGAAAAAGACTAATTAATTAGTGAGATGTTTGTTAATTAATTGAGAAGATGGCCAATATTATCTAGTTAGCGAGAAATCACTAATTATATTATGAAGGCAAGAAGAATATAATTAGTACAATTTTAGTATTAAAATTACACGATGGAAATTAGGTGTCTACATATAAAACTACTTAGGTTTATGGTTTAGAACATATTCACCCCAAATCAAGATCAGACTGTGTGAATCAATGATGTGTAACTACATGAGATGGATATTTACGATGTTATAAATATACCTATGAAATTTGGGAGCATTAACCTATGCACAATATAATTTTGTTTTTATGAGGAAATGTTAATTTTTAAATGCATCCTATGTTGAAGAATGTTTTTTTACTATGATCCATAATATACCTTTAGTTCCTAATTTGTATCTATTTTTGGAACTTTTTATATATGTACATATGTGATAACTCTTATGTACATGTGTGTGTCTTTTTTTTCTTCAAGACCTGGCTATCTTACTTTTACCTAAAATGGGATGGTACAATTTGATCTTGATTGACCTCATTGTACCCCTATTGATATATGAGCACTATCATTCATATTATATTGCTGAAGCAAGATCAATCCTTGTGAATTTCTCCAAGTCTTATGGTGGAGTGGAGGTTATAAAATGTAAATAAATATGGATCCTTGATCCATCCCTCAACACTTTACAATAACATTTATCTTGTTTTAAGTTCAAAGTCATGATCTATGGAAACAATGATGAATGTGTTTAGATTTTAGTATTTCTATTATAATTTTTTCTAATATAGAAGTGTGGCATTGTTTGTCATAATGTATTTATTATATGTGATTTTGATATAGAATCCCTAGATGAATCTGATAGGTAAAGTTGCACATGTTTATATAGGTGACTAATATAGAAAATTTCCCACTCAACTAGCCATAAGCCAAATAAGGTCACTTGTGTGTTTAAAATAGTATCATTGTAAGTACAGGGGACAAAGCCATCAACATAGGAGTAAATTTTTAATTCAAACATGTCTTGTTCCCATGAACCCATCTAGGTGTAAGCTATAAATAAAAATGATATAAGAGATTGTTTCTCAATCATATGAATATGTTATCTATATAAAGTTCATTGGTTCCTGAAGTTCTAAGTTGAAGAAAAATTTATAGCCTAGTCAACTCAAATTATAAGATAAAGTGAGAAGAATTAATTTTAGAATTAAAAGGGTAAATGGGATAGTGGAAGGATAAATGGTAAAGTGTTATAGTCAAGTGTTACATGACCAAATTATAGGTACTACACCTTTTGTATATGTTTTTGTTCTTTTTCCCATTTTTTGAGGGCTTTGGTTTCTTTATTGAAATTTCTTGTCTTTTTATTTAAGTTTTTTCTCCCATACACTATATTTCTATGGTGTGCCACATAAATTCTTTCTATGGCGTTTTGGTGCATTTTTATTTTGGCATGTATTAACATGCATATTTTCTAAGGTTTGTTGATGTATATTTATGGTGGCTTTAATCTATGGAAACATATTTGTTTGTGATCCTATATTCTCACTATATTTATTTTTCTCACTTGGTATTCACTATAATATTTTTTTTTAATTTATGGGTTATGTTTCCAAATCATCTTTTGTTCTATTATTCTCACTATATATACTTTTGTTATATTATTTTTTCTCACTTGGTATTCACTATAATAGTTTTTTTTTTTAATTTATGGGTTATGTTTCCAAATCATATTTTGTTATATAAATTAAAACAAAAAGATGGTTTGGAAACATAACCCATAAATTAAAACAAAACTATTATAGTGAATACCAAGTGAGAAAAATAAATATAACAAAAATATAAATAGCGAGAATATAGGATCACAAACAACTATTTTTCCATAGATTAAAGCCACCATAAATATACATCAACAAACCTTAGAATACATGCCACTATATATATATTCAAAGCTTGGATCCCTTTATTTCCATTATTTGTTTGCATTTTTTGTTGATATATGTTATTATTTGGGTTCAACATATCTCTCCAATCGTTTTTCCCTAATAAAAAATATATTTTTGAAAAAACTTTAGGGACTTATTTTATTAGGTATACCCTTTTATTACTAAAGATTTTTTTTTATAGTGTTTCTCAAACAATTGTAATTCCATGTGGTATTCGTGTAGTGGTAAATGGGTAACTTTTAATATGATACACAATCAAATCCCACTTTGTAATAATATTATCAACCTAAAAAATAGGATTTGTATTTAATATGATGTTTTCAAAGATACATTTTATGTTCTCATGTTTAAAATGTATTTTAAGGGTGAAAATGATGATTTCTCATAGACATCGTAAAAAAGATGAATTTTCATACCCTCTAGTGCTATTCATATTTTCCAAAGGGTTTTTAATTTATATAATTGTTTATGTTTATTTTCATTCATATATCATTTTATAAATACTTTCCACATGCATCATTATGTAGTTTCTTACCAAGAGATTATTAATTTTACTGTTTAAATCATTTTAAGATGGTTTTCATAAATATTTTCCATGCAAAAGTATGTCCATTATGTATAATTAATTTTATATTTTTCCCTTTTATCATCTAATTACTTGAAGATTGTGTGTGATATGTGTTTTTTACTTCTTAGGTCTTGCGAGTTTTTTATTTTAGGCATTATAATTTCATTGATTTTTGAATTTAAACTCACTTCCACCAATCACCATTCTCATAAATCGAAAATGCAATGCATATTTACTTTTAAGTATTTATTGCAACTAGTAAAGGATAATGGAAAATATATGGATTCATATGCATGTGCAAAAATAAGAAACTTTAGAAACTAATAAATTAGGAGGCCTTAGGTTAATTATACCAAATGACACCCAAAAATTTTCAATACATTCAGTACACACAAATTCAAATTTTAATTCTTAAGAAACTCAATTGAAGTTTGAAATCTTTTGTATTTTAGTACAAAAAGGAAAACATAAATTAATTCAGTTTGGTAGTCCTTTAGAAAATGAGTGTGTCTTTATGTCTAAACATGAAAATATGCAAAGTTGTAATGGTAATCATTCTAAGTCCAAAAAAAACTTAATGGAAAGTATTAAAATTAGTTTAACCCTAAATAAAAAATGGTTTCTATGTATTGTCATACCAAAGGCCATGTTATTTCTCATTGATTTTGGAAAAAAAAATATTGAAATGAGAAAATCCCTATAAACAAATTATTGTTATTTTTAGTAACAATGTTCAAAACCCAAATATTTAATTCTAGGGTCTCTTTTACCTATGTTTTATTTTATTCTCTTGTAAATGTATTATTGAGTTTGACAGTAATAAGCACATGACTTTTAAAGTTGGTTTATTTACTTTTTTAGAACTATATAATCTCCATCATGAGTTATGTATTATATATCATGTTGTAATTAATATAGAACCAATTGATATTGTTAGTGTTTTGAATAATGAATTATATCATGATCTTCTTATAAACTATTAAAAGTTAAATCTAATTTTTTATTTCTAAACTATGTAAATAGGGTAACAGAGTAATTTCTTTTCAATATATTGTTATGTTAAATCAGCTAAATAAAATGTTGAAGTTATTATGACATATTTTTTAAATGAATATTTGTTCAAATTTACAATTTCTCTTTTTCTAATTTTATTCACGCTTTATTTGTTTTTTATGGTATTTTATGGCATGAAATGTTAGGTTATATTGATTACCGAATAATAGAACTTATGAATAAATTAAACATCGAGTGTATGGATTGCCTAAAATTTTGACTTTCATTTCTATTTTACTAAATAAATGGATGGTAAAATTCATACATAATATATATATATATATATATATATATATATATATATATATATATATATATATATATATATATATATATATATATATATATATATATATATAAGAAAATCTTGGCATGTAATTTAAAAAATACATTTTGTTCATATTAATTGTTTACATATAATGAAAACTCATATTAATGGTGCTAAGTATTATCACTTTTGTAGCTGACTACATTAGGAAAGTTTGAATTTATTTATTCCATTCTAAATACCTTATTAAAACTTACATTGAATTTCACGCATTTGTTGAAGAAAAATATGGTTGTAATTTTATAACTTAAGTACTATTGGGGTAAGTACATGGAAGTGGGGGCCAAGAAAGAGGACACAAATCCATTTTTTGGCCATTCTGGCCATAATGCGTTCTATGGCTTGGTTGGGTTATAATGTGACAGGGAAAATTTAGGTCATGTTATAACACAAGAAAATTATGACTGATAAAAAACACAATAAAAAACCCAATCCCTATCACTTTGCAAAAACAAAAAAACTAAGGGAGTATAATGTGAACATAGAAAAACACGAGTGCATTTTCTAGCACTGAATCTCCATGGTACCTCAAATTGGCAATGATGGTGAGCTCAGAAGGTCGGTTATAGTTTTTTTTAGGTTTATTTTCATTATTAATCTAATTTTTTTGAATAGTTTTTGATTTTTTATTTATTTTCATTTTCAGATGTATTTATAGCTTGTATTTAACCCCCATATTCACCTTCATGCCAAGATGAAGAAGAAAACATCCCTCAAACACCCCCTTCTATGGCAGGACATCCTCCTAAAACCCAACAACATGTTTTAGGGGAGATTGAAAACAATAAATCTCAAATTGAGGGTTTGATAGAACCGTTAAGAAACCTTAATGCCACAAATGCACATCATCAAAACCTAATTACATCTTTAAGATCATTGGTATCTAATATTGATAGTGTAGTTGAACAAATTAACACATGGGAGAGTTTTAAAACCAACTACCATAAGTTTTATGTAGAAAAGTTGTTGTATGATGCGGTGAAGAAGAAAAAATAACAAAATAAAAATTGTGTGCATTATTTACTGATCCTAAACAAATGCACCATTACGATTGGATTGCAAAATATTCCCCATCCACTAGTGTAATCATGAGGGGATAAAAAATAATTTTTGGGATAGGTGGTGGATGGTTTTTGACCAACCACCTTGCAAGAATTTTGAGGTGCCACAATATATCTTGAGGAAACTCTACTGCGAGTTCATCCTCAACTAAATACCTAATTATTATGACATTCAAGATTTTTAGGGTAGAGACAAGGGCTCTACTTGGGATAGAGAGTGGGCACAATGGTTATAGAACAAGATAGTTAGACCCATTTCCCACCCACCTTCTCATCATGTTTCATTCCCTACTGCTATGAAGGAGACTGTGGAGGTTCAAACCCTTGGTTCTATCAGATCATTAACATAGTAAGTGCTTTAGCACGACACTCATCTCTCCCAAATTGACGAGCCTGGTCATTTTAGGTAGCAAGAATCATATACCATAGAGTGGCATGTTTTTGGGTATAGAAGGACCTACTTGGTTAATGTGGAAGCTTCACATCCTTGCGAAGGCAGCTCCACAGGATGAGTGGAGTGTCCAACAAGAGGAGACTCATCGTGATTCGGTGTTTGAGAATATCATCATTACAAATGATGTATTGGATGAAAAATTTGGTATTGACTAGAAGATAATTTTACATGAAATGAGTTACAATTATAAATATATATATATATATATATATTGCACAAAATCTTATAATTTATAATGTTAATCAATTGTGAATGAATTTATTTTTATTTTTTAGATAGTTTAATGCTTTTAATTGGAGCATAAAACCAGGGGATTAAAGGGATATCACTCAAGTATAACCAAAATATAAATACCCTTAACATCCTAACCAGACTGATTGAAACCAAAAAAGCCTACAAAAAAGCAGGAAATCGAAGGAACCAAGAAGCAACAACAACGAACAAAAAACAAACCCAAATACATAATCATTATTTTAACTAACTGTAAGACTCACTCCATGGAAATAGAGAAGCTAAGACCCACTAACTTCCTACCCCAAAAAATGCACTAGTTCAAGCAGTCTGAAGCAAAAAAATTATATGTAAACCCCAAATTTCTATGAAATCCATCCACTCGCTCAGATTCGAAGACCACCGGAGCTAAAATATTTGGTAGATCTAGTTTCTTGAGCCTACTACCTTCTGATATTCCATTAGAACATGCCTCATGGACATCCGATGAAAATTTCATTAGCACCATATTCCTGGATGACAGAAAAAAATCACTCTTTGAGCTTCTTCTAATGTCGACCCCTCCCTATTTGCGACCAAAAACAACTGAACCCAATTGTATTCTTCCAAAACCACTTCCAAATAGACATGATGCTAGGGTTTGATGAAATGAAGAGTTATATCTCTAGCCTCCTCTACATTCAACTACACCAAGAGCAACTGAGAAACAAACCAGGATGCTACCTCTTAATTAACCCTTACCCTCGCAGAAATTTCCATATACTCTTCCCCTAAGAACCTCTCAATAGCTTCACAAATGGACCTTGATTCTTCCCAAAAGATGATATGAATGTGAGCCCTTGAGATATTCCCAAAGAGATACATCTCCCTCTTCTCCCCCTAAAGAAAAAAAACTAGGCAATGAAGGTATATCCATTATAGAAAACTATTCCCACAATACCACAACCAACCAAAAACAAGCCTGAAAAATAGGAGAAGAAACCAACTCCACGTAAACATTTAACTGCTACCTAATATCCCTTCCCAATAAATGATAACGTTGAGCACCTCCCATGCGTTCGCATGCATAGATATGATAGGGACCCTATCTCCTCATAATAACTTGATTTTATATGTAATCGATTGCCAAATTGGACTCCCTATAATTATGGATTATGCTTCATGTAGGAATTTGACTCAACCAATGAAGAATATATCTAATAAAGAAATACAAATTCCAAGACACCACTTTACCTCTTCTAACATCGCTAATCACAACTTGGGAATCACCCTTGATATACCAACACTTCAAAACCAACACTAACCACTAATTTGATCCCTTTAAGAAAGGCTTTAACCTCCACTATGTTGCTCATTCCTTATTTTAAAGGAAAGGATCCCGCAATAACTAAATTTCCATCCTCATTTGTAAGTAAGCACCCCCGCTCTTGATTTTCTTGGATTACCTTTCGATGCTCCATCAAAGTTTAGATTACAAAAAGAACGAGGGGGTGGAAGCCAACTCACTTGTTTCCTGAGAAGATCTTTTTTCGACCCTTAGACAGTCCCTTCTTGAGAATTGTCCCTGGGTCTGATAGTTTGATTAATGTTTAGGCTAACTGCAAGTGAGCATCCTGTGAGGAGAATTGAGACACATCTTTACAATTCATGCTAACATTTTTTGAAATGGAAATTTCAAGCCTTAAAAGCACTGTAGACAGATCAGAGAAGGCTCCTTGAAAAATTATAAGGCTTCTCTTCCACCAAATGTGCCAAATAAGAAGGATGGGGGAAAAATCCAAATGGAACCAAGAGAACCACCTTGCCCCAACCTTAACCAGGAAACCAACATCTCTCTAATATTCCTTCCCTGCACCCAAGCAATGTTGAGATGGAGACAAAGCCAATTCCAACACTAAAAGGAGAATGGAAATAATAGCAGCACAATGATCAATATCCTCTTTAGCCTCTAGGCATAAAACACACTGAGTTGGACCAGCATATCCCCACTTCTTCCTTTGTTCCTAGTGTGGCTATTTTTCCTTTAAGCACCAACCGAACTGAACACCACAATTTTAGGAAGAATTTCACAATCCCAATATCCTAACCAGCTGGGGACACCAACCCCTTCGTTAGCCACCCACCATTTATAACCATCCTTGACCTAATACGAACTTGTTCTAGATGCCAACCAAAACAAAGAGTCATTTTATGGAACAATTGAAGGCCCTATGTCCTAAAAGAGCCTTCCTAAAATAATCTTTAGAAAAATACTAATATTTCCATGTCCTCGGGATCTTTCCAAATGCAGGCAGTTGATCCATCCCCCGCTGTCATGCTATAATCTGCCACCTTTACTCCCCAATAAATCTTTGAATCTTATATAGCTTCATGTAGATCTTGATCTAATGAAAGGGTCTAAGATTCCACTCCAAGAATCATCTGAGAAATTAACTAAGGAGCCATTCCCAATTCTCCAGGAAGAAAGATTAGAAAAGACTTTCCTGCATGACACAAAAAAATTCCATGCATATGGGAGCCTATAGGAACCTCTTGACTAGAAAGCACCATCTCTAGCCTTCCACCACCCATATATTTATTTCTTTAACATTGAATTGAAAACACTATTGGGATTGGAAAGGAGCCCCTCAAATACTTGTAGAACCTAATGCCAAAATTCTGCCATTTGAGATTTTGAATACCTGCCCTGCCTTGAGCTTTAGGAAGAGTTACCTGATCCCATCTCACTAAATGAATTTTCTTCTCATCACTGTTACCATTCCATAGAAAATTCTTGAGAATATTTTCTATTTGATTTAGAACACTTGAGGGCAGGCGCATCACCTTCAACATATAGGTCGGGATAGCATTCAACACCGAATTAATAAGAATAATCTTTCCAGACAAGGTTAGCCATTTACCTTTCCAATTCTGAATTCGTTACTCGATCGACTTCACCAAATTGTTCCACAAAGAGGATCTACTAGTACCCATAAAAAAGGGGATCCCTAAATACTTCTGAGGTAAAGAGCCTTTCACAAACCCCAAAATATTCATAATCCTTATTTGAAGCCTTGGAGGCATATTAAAAAGAATATTAACGATTTAGCCATACTAATCACTTGATCCTGGCCGCTTCCAAATAGAGATCTAAAACCACTCAAAAAATCCTAATCTTCCTCCACTGATGATCTACCAAAGAGGAAATTATCATTGGTGAATTGCTGATGTGTTACTGGATCCATGTTGGCCATTATCTTAAGGCCACTTATTTGTCCTGGTAGTTGAGCCACCTTTAAAGCGCGGCTCAAGATCCTCCACTACCAAAATAAACAGAAAAATATGACAGAGGATCACCCTACCAAATACCTCTATTCCTCTAAAAAAACTTTCAGCAGGAGCCATTCACTAATACTGAGAAAATCATAAGTCACTATAAAACTATAGAACCACTTATAAAAACTCAAGTTAAAACACTAGAATCTGAAGAGTTTCCATAAGAAAATTCCAGTTAATTTTGTTCATAGGCCTTGCTAAAATCTAGCTTAATAAGAATTTCAAGAACCATATTCCCAGAGAGTGAATGCATCAATTCATGTGAAATAACCCCTCCAAGATGGACCGACCAGGAATAAAACTAGATTTCTCACACAAAATGGAGCTTATCTAAAAGTGACTTTAAGTGACCAGTAATCACTTTAGAGATGACTTTATACGAATTGTTACATAGGGAAACATGCCTGGAAACATCCATCGTTTCTATAAGAAATTTCTTAGAAAAATAAACTCATAAAAGTATGGCTCATCTTTTTCAAAACCTTACCCGTAGCGCACATGATTCTTCAATGGCTAACCAAACTTCCTACCCAATGAATTCCTAGAAATCCTAGAAAAAAGCAGTCGGAAACCCATTAGGCCCTAAAGATTTCTCTCTTTCCATAGAGAAGATGTCATTTCTCACCTCTTCCTTAAAAAAAGGAGTCCATCAACCTTTCCATTTCCTGCTGCAACAACCATTCTGGGAATTTGATCAAACAATGTCTGTTGTTGTAGAAAAAGAGACTATTCTTCCCCTCCCAAGAGGGAAGTGAATAAATCAACTGCTTCACCTCTAATATCTTTCTACTCAGTCAACCAATCACCCACCCCATTTTTTATTTTCAAAATATAATTGGAGTTATGCCTATCTGTTTAATAGAAGCATGAAAAAATCTAGAATTCTTATCACCTTCTTTCAACCAAACCTCCCTAGATTTCTGGCACTAATATATCTCTTCCTTAAGAAGAAAGTCATTCATTTAAGCCAACAGTTCTTTTTCCAAATAATAGTCCACATGATCCATACCCACTATGAACACCCTTTCATTTAGCTCCTTCAAAGAAGCCTCAACTCTAGATTTTTCTTGAAAAATATTCTTAAAAGTGGATTTATTCCAAGCTGAAATTTATTTTTTAACAAAGAAAATTTTTTAGCTAAAATGAACATCTACTTACCCTTCACCACAAAATACAACCACCGGTGCTTCACCAACTCCTTAAAGGAAGGATCTTTCATCCACATCATCTCGAATTTGAAGGGAGAATTCCTAGGAGCTATAGAAATAGAGAGATTCAACACAATTAGGAAATGATATGACCCCAACCAAGGTAGAACTTCTCTCTCCATCAGTATATTAGCCTGAAGCTAATGATAATTTTTCAGGAATTTGTCAAGTCTCACTACTATTCTCCCCAATCCAACCTATCTATTGGACCAAGTCAGCCACCCACTTTTTAGAAGAATGTCACCAAGTCATAGCTCTACGTCTTCCATAAAGGAGGAAAATTCATGCTTGAGATTGAGGATTATTTTTGGTTCCCCTCCATACTCTGAATTTGAAAGGGTGGCATTGAAATCCCTAGCTAGCACCTCTAGCTTTTCCCCAGATTAGCCATCTCTTCAGACAAAGAAGCCCATAAATCTCTTTTTTGAATAATATTAGATGGGCCATAGACATTACAAAGAAAAAAACACTTATCAGAATTCTTTACCACAACTTTACACCATTGAAAATTAGTTGAGGCTTCCAAAGCTGTAACCTCCACTTTGTTAGAAAGCCATAATAACCCTAAACCACCAAAAGCCCCATTGGCATCAATGAAACAACCTTGCCAACCCTTCCACTTATGCACGCCTAAGTTGAAAGACATTCTGAACCTAGGATATTAGTTTACTGAAGGAAACAAATATCGATTCCTTGTCTAAAAGGTTAAACGCCTAGCCAGGCATTGATTTTTAGGGGAATTCATTCCCCTGACATTCCACGATAGGATCTTCATGGATTCTTTGGGGGGAATTTCCCGCCCTACTTACAAGTTTATAGAAAATATTGAGGTTCTTCTTTCTACCTATGGCCACCTCCTTAAGGGTCTTACACTCATTACTTGGATTACTTAGCCCAGTTTATTTACCACAGTTTAACAAATTTAAACCAGGTGTCTCTACAATAGAGAAATGTTCTTCTACAACTTCCCATTCATTAGGAGAAGATTCCCTAGTTGCTTCCTCCACCTCCCATTCCAATGAATCCTCCAACAACTAATCTCTAGAATAAACTCATCAATTTAGAACCTCCATAGTATTACCTTTCCCCACCTCTATCCCTTCCTCAATTAGCAATAATAGGTGGTTAAATTATGCTGCTACCGTAGAGGTTTCCAGCATAAAATACTTTGGAGTAAACTCCTTATCTTTTCTTTTAAATGAACTCAGGGATTCTTTGACCGAGGGGGGACCGATCCCCTCTAGAGTTCCCCCCATTTTCTTCATCTATACCCTATGCCACAATGGGGGGCTTCCTACCAAGCTCCATGTCAACCGACTAGGATTTGTAATCTCTCCTTAGATGTCTGAGTTGCTGACATTTAAAACATTTAAAAATTATTTTCTCATACTCCACCTGCTACACCCATATCCCTTCTTGGAATTTTATGGATATGGACTCCGATAATGGATAAGAACAATTCACAAAGACACAAACCCTGGTGTACACTAAAATATCCCCTTCCAGATTTTTTGGATCAATCCTAACAATCTTCCCAAAAGACCCACAAATCTTAGAGATGATGTGGGAGTTCTAGTATTTGATTGGGAGAGCATAGAGCCAAACCCAAATTCATATCTCTTTTGTAATCTCTGTATTGGGGTCAAAGTTTAAATTCCATTTTTTAATATGAATCCCTTATTCTATAAACAAACGCTCCCTCCGAAGGAGAGTTTCTTCTTGTTGGGTCACGCTCCTGAAAAGAACAAAAAAAAACCTTTTTCCAAGAATCACACACACAAACATCTCCCCAATTTCCTTTCACACCAACCTTTAATTCCCTCGGTAGAAAGTTTCCTACCTGAAAACTTTTCTATTACCACTCTTTTAGCATACAAATTCACCTGAGCCACTAAACCATCTTCTACACTAAGGACTACCGAACATGGGGCTTATGTATAAGGTCGTACCTACAGAATCGACCACTTTATGGCTGCACTTTCCTCTCCCTAATGAATCTATGTGCCTCCTCCCAGAAACCTTAACCCAAGAATCTTCCCCCCAAGTCCCTCCAATTGTGAATGAAAATTAATCATGTGCATTTTTATAAAATTACAGGGTCAAACATATGCATCTTGTATCACATTCCACAGCTTCACAGTTGTTTACAGGTAATTCATCCCCATAGGTATAAATTGGTAATAAATTACTAAACTTATTTGTGTTATTTTGGTTTCCATGTATAGATCTGTTAGATCCTAAAATTACATTTTGATGTTGAACAGGGGAATGTTGGTATGAGATCACATGTTGGCGATTTCACTAATGTGTGTTTTATAGCTATTTTTATTCATCATATATATATGAGAGAATGTACTCTAGTTAACCTTTGAATTTACTATTGTGAATTTTATTATCATTTTAGTTAATGACGTCATTACAGTCTCCTAATGAGATTCGACACTCTTTAGATATTGGAGTTGCGATGGGCATAGCTTCTATCGCTCCTCTTACATAGATATACACTAGTAAATTGATTTTCATAATGAAGAGATTGTACTGATGTTTTTGACGATCTTGAGAGGCAGAGGATGATTGATAGTGATCATCCGATTGCAGTAAGTATTTATTTTTAAGTAGTGTCATTTTATATGTTACTAATTATATAGTAATGGGTATGTTGTTTATTTATATTGAAAGATGGATCTACAGGTATCCTTTGAGCGTATGAGGTCTGTACGTAATATGGGATGTTTCACTGATGTTCTTGAGTTCTCTTTCTAACAGGTGAAGAGAACTAGATTATTTGATGATGCCACATAGCTTAGATGTATATAGATTTTGTTGTCTGCCTTCATGGCATATTGGCATAGATTTCTATTTTTTTGATGTATATCATTGTATATGCCTACATGGCTTTGTTAAGACATTGATTTTGATCAAATTTTGTATGATATTGAAAAAAAATTAATCAATAAAATATATGAAAAAATTGTTTTAAAACTTGTATGGTCAATGAAACATGCTTTATACATGTATCTAAGTCCGGATTAATATGATATCATAGGTATGCTATATTAATATGTATTATTAGTGTTTTTAACATGGGAATTAAAATATATGTGTAAGGAATTTACAAATTTTCCATTTTACTATAATAATTCAATTCCATCAATTATAATAATGTAATGTCAATGTTAATGTCATCCACTTTAAAGAAATATATATATATAATTAAAGAAAACAACAATCTTATAGTCTCTGCAACCTATAAAATATTAGAAGCCAACAACAAGCTTATTATGAATTAGAATCCATATAAAGCAATATTTATTTGAATGAATACAAGAAGACCACAAAACATTAAATCATGAGTCCATCTACTAATGGTTTCACAAACATTCCACTTATTGTTAAGGCCCAACGAAAGGTTTGGGGAGAAAGAAATATTTTCATAGATTTTTTTGGAAGTAGCCTCTTGGAGAGGGGGGCCTTTGAGCCACCTCATAGTATCCCAAAATTCATTCTCATCCTCCATAATTAGTCTAGTGGAAGGAGTTGTGAAAGAATTTATGAGCATTTTATACATTCTAAGCTAAGATTGAGGTAGCTTGTAAAAATATTTAAGGTATGTCCATTCCATCACTTCTGAAATTCATACAACTCATGAAATATTTTTAATTCCTTTGTCAAACCAAAGGAGGGCATAACAACCTCTTGTTAAGGCAAGGATCTTGTCATTATATTTCTGATTTGATGAAATTGATTTGTAGGCTTGGCACATAATGTTAAATGAATAGAAGATAGGTTGCCCAATAACCAAGTGCTTCACTTGTTCCCATGCCTTCCAAATTGAATAAAGAATAAAGGACCCATGAAGAGAAAAAAGAAATCCCCCAAATAGTAAGTCAATCAAATGAAGTCCTTTTCATATCTCTTGACCCTTCAGAGCCTATTACAAATATTGAATCTATGGGTACGTACCCATAGGCCTTGGGTACATACCCACATGCCTTGGGTATGAGAGAATGTGTGAGTGAGAGAAAAAGAAAGAGAGAGAGTGTGTAAGAGATAAAGATAGATTGAGAGAGAGAGACAAATATAGTGCATGAGAGAGAAAGTGTGTGAGAGAATGACAAAAAGTAAGAGAGAGTATTATAACTAAAAAGGTCAATTGACTAGTTGGTTCTTGCATTCATATTATCCAAAATCACCTTCTAATCATCCTTAATGATGTAGGGAGTCAATATTGTTCCTTAATAGTTTCTAGGACAAAATTATCTTTAAAATTTTAAGCTATAAAATTTATAGTTTCAAATTATTAAATTAGTGTTGAAGAAAACCGAGATAGGATTTTGTAGAGCCTTCTGGTGCAAAGGTGTGGGATCAGATGAGACATCTCTAGGTGCCAAAAATACTGAGAAATCAGACATCAAATTTATAGCATTTTTTGGTCTCCAGGATCTTAAGGGACTATGCTCAAACGAAGTATCTTGGAAGAAACGACACCATTTGGCACCAAATAAATCCTCCACAAGCATTTACTAGGCCACCTAGATGTTTTGGTGCAGTTAGTTTGGTGCCAAGAGCTTCTCTTTGCAAAATATTACGTTTGACAACCTTACACTGACTCAAACTGTAATATTTTGCACTTTTGCAAATAGTAGGACATCGAGAGAACTGAATTGAGATGGAGAAAACTGAGAAACTATTTTGTAGAGGGTCTTGACATGGAGGTGTAGGATCAAATGAGATGACTCCATGTGCCATGGAGTCTGAGAAATCACCCGTCAAAGTTATAGCCTTTTTTGGTCTCCGGGCTCTTGAGGGACTATGCCCGAACGAAGTAGCCTAAAAGTAAAGAAACCATCCACAACCAAAAATAAGCCCCCATAAGCATTTACAAGGCCACCTAGATGTGTTGTACCTTTTGGTTCGTTACCAAGAGCTTACATTTGCAAAATGTTACATTTGACAGCCTTGCACTGACTCAAACTACACTATGTTGTGCTTTTTCAAACAATAGGATAGTGAGAGAACCAAATTGAGATGGATCAAACAGATAAAATATTTTTCATAGGGCCTATACACAGAGGTGTAGGATCAAACGAGACATCTCTAGGTGCCACAGAGACCGAGAAATCACCCATCGAAGTTATAGTCTTTCTTGGTCTATGGGCTCTTAAGGGACTACGCCTGGACAAAGTAGCCCAAAAGTAATGGCACCATCTGAAACCAAAAAAAATCCTCTATAAGTGTTTACCAAGTCACCTAGATGTTTTAACACATTTGGTTTGGTGCCAAGAGCTTCCATTTCCAAAATATTGCATTTGATAGCCTTACACTGACTCAAACTACATTATTTTACACTTTTGCAAACAATAGGAAAATGAGAGAACCGAATGGAGACGGAGAAAACCAAGACAATATTTTACAGAGGGTCCCATCATGGAGATTTAAGATAAAAAAAGATCTCCAAGTTCCACGAAGATCAAGAAATCACCCATCAAAGTTATAGCATTTTTGGTCTCCGGGCTCTTAAGGGACTACGCCTGGAAAAAGTAGCTTAGAATCAATGGCACCATTTGGAACCAAAAAGAATCCTCCAAAATAATTTACCTGGCCACCCAGACATTTTAGTGCATTTGTTTCAATGCCACAATATATCATTTGTAAAATGTTGCATTTGACAACCTTGAAATGACTCAAACTATAGTATTTTTCATTTTTACAAACTATAGGAATGCGAGAGAACCAAATGGAGATGGAGAAAAAAGAGATAGGATTTTGTATAAGCTCCTGACATATAGGTGTAGGATCAGACTAGATTTCTCCAAGTACCACGAAGAGTGAGAAATCACCCGTCAAAGTTATAGTTTTTTTTCGTCTCTAGGATCTTAATAGACTATGCCCAGATGAAGTAGCCCAAAACCAAAGGCACCGTACGGCACCAAAAAAAATCCTCCACAAGTGTTTACTTGGCCACTCAGACATGTTGGTGTAGTTGGTTTGGTGTCATGAGCTACCATTTGCAAAATAATGGATTGGACAACCTCTCACTCTCCCTCTCATGTTTTCTTTCTCTCTCACACACACACAATCTCAATCTCACTCTCACTCACTTTTCCTCTCTTAAAAACATTTCACATTTCTCATATTTCCTTGTATGGTATTCTGCAAGCCAGGATGACCCATTAGAAGCTGGAAAAAAAACCACATGTTTAACACCTTGTGTCATAGTAGTGTATAGCCTTTTCCTTCTTGGTGTGCAAATGTGGACCTTCATGATTCAATTTGAACACAACAATATCTGCGCAAGCCATTTTTTTCTGATACATGTTCATATTCACAAGAACCTCTTCTTCCTTGAAATTTCTTGGTTTGTCTCACTAACTTGGTAAGGATTATGCCTACTCCTGAAACTTCACATTTCTCATGAAAAATATGGTCATTGCTAAAGATATGTTCAACATTGGAGCCCAAACTATATAAATGATCCTTGTTTTTTATTGAAGAGAAAATATTAAAAGGATATCAAGAATTTTTGAGGTAATTATTTGGGATCATCAAAATAAGCCAAGGAAATAAGCTATTTAACTAAATTTAATAGATCATCTTGTCATAGAAACTATTAAGGCACAACATTATTATGAATGCAAGAATCAACTAGTGAAATGATCTCTTTAGTTATCATTGGCAGGTTAGAGTCGTCTTAATTAAATAGGTCCTTCAAGATATCCCTATATACATATTTGATGGTCACCATTGTAACACAAAAATTAATCTCAAAGGAAATGGAAGAAACATAAATAATATACCGACATGGGGACCTATACGATTAGAACTGAATTGCTTACAGTATCCTCTCCTCTAGAAAAAGAGAAATATCTTATGCTACTAGAACGGATATAAAATATGATAGAACTTCTTATAGTGTTCAAAATAATCATAGAAACAAGGGAATGGATAAGAACACGTCGGGGTTATCAGTCACCAAGTAAATCTTCCTTGTTTATTTCTGAATGGGATTCAGTTGGCCTATTCATTGATAATTCCTTCTATGATGAACCCATGGATGCTTCCAAAAATTCCTTCAAAAATAAAGGGGTAGTCATTAATCCTAGTGGAGGGTGCGATGTGATTTCCAAACAACTTGAAATGCATACAAATTTAGAGGTCATAACAAGGATTTACAAATATCTCTATCGTTATAAATGGAAGCCAAGTATGTAACATCCCCATTTTAAGACTTTAGAAACAAGGGAAATTTATTTTGTTGAATAATTTTTGCTGTTCTAAATAATCATAATTTAGAACACACATTCTAATCTAATCAATCTCATAACAGAAAACCATATGCAGCTGTAAATGACTTGGTGAAACACTGATCTCTCATTCCATGACTCGGTATCATACCGATCTCTCATGTTAACTTATTGATTTGTATACTATGTATACTTGGTTCCCTTACCCTTTTCGGGGTATTAAGTGTTTTTTTCAAGAGGCCTATCTTGAATATTTGTTACCAATATTCATCTGAAATCCCACTTCTTAAACTAGGTGACATAGGACAACACAACCAGTAGCTAGTGATACTTTGGCCAAAGATTTTAAAACATATTGTTCATGTTTGTATTCCTAGATGACATACTCATCAAATGGAATACGTCCTTCACCCCACTTCATCTGTTATCTAGAATGGTCTTCACTGACTCCTGTCAGTCCACTTGTTCAAGGTTTAGCCCTAGCCAAGGTTAGCAACATAGTCTAGTGTGGAGGACTACTCACGGTGACTAAGGGTACATAGACATACCCAATCAACTTAAGTCGATTACGTGTGTCTAGTTACCCTAAGTCATCATGAGTTGACCTCGACACTAGATCATACCCCTAACTCTACCTAGGGAAGAACTGTGACCAAGTCATATTTATGTAAATTTGGATGATTAAACTCTGAAGGGTGTTGCAACATGTCAACTGCAACATAGTATCCTCATGAAGACCCAAGTCTTCATGAAGGTACTGTACTATAGTTGGCGTGTGTCCAACATCTGACTGATTTCACCTCATCTGGATGAACACATCATGGAAAGAAGTTAAATACTTATTAAATTTTCCTTATTAAGGGTTAATTGCAGCAGCCCTACTAAACACTAGGTTCATTAACCATTAGGGTTTTAAGTAAAAGCTTCAATTAGAGTTTGTATGTAGATACATTGTCCTCCTAACCATTTCATAAGTTTTGATTTTTAATCCATTAACATTTTAATTTAAGTTTCAAATAATAGATTCAACATACATAACAGTGTTGTTATTTACTCACCAACCCAAGCCTTAGCTTACATAAGATCAGATAAAGTTATTTTTATATTAGAATTCAATGGAATGAAGTCTAATATCTTTTAAGTTCCTTTTTCTACATTCCTAATTCTAGTTTAGGAACTCATCAAGAGGAAGCACACCTTCCACTATCAAAGAAAACTTTTGGATTTATTTCCAAGAGGTTTTAAAAATAGTCTAATAATCATTGTAGGGAAGTTGTCTTCCCTTTTTCCTATAAAGGTTTAATGTTCATATAAAACCCCATAGTATTTTACAAGTTATCATCATGGTTTCATTTACTCACATACATTGTTTTAGTAAGGCCATAATAATTTAGTTGAATGTCCAATCACATATGTCAACTTTAATAAGTTACATTTAATTAAGAGAGTAATACATTTAGTACCCTTAACCTTTATTCATTTTAAACCAACCCAAGAGGGTATATTACAGATATATAAAATAAATAGAGATAAGCTTATCATTTCCATTCACAGAATACCCAAAAATATTACACATCAAGTTCAAACAAATCCACAACTCTTTCATTCATCAAAATGGGATTCATACATTATAAGTTCAAACACTTCAGAAATTTCTAGTGTCAAACAGCAACAACAAGATCAATTACAAGGGAAAATTTCTTTTCCAACAATTACATTTCAATAATGATCCATATTTCATCATAAAAATATCCAACCTCTTTGATAAACAAAAGCAACATCCTAAAATATATTTTCTCCTTTCATCACTTACGAATTCCATCTATAAAATTGCTAGCACGGGTCAGTTCATCGAACTGAGCATGATAAGCACTAAGCATTAAAATGATGTTCTTTTAGCTAACTATTTCATAAAGAGAACTCTACTTTATGAAACAGTTAAAGCTTTATAGAAAGACATACCAAAAAGTAACACCAGTCACAAATGAGAAAGAGAGATAAGGTGATAAACCATATCATCATTAAGAATAGATCAGGATATAAACATATTCAACTTTCAACTATTGAATACATAAAAATAATTAAAGCTTAATCCAGATAAGTACTATTTCATAAAAATCACAATTGCTTTTCATATACTTCTTTACATGATTCACTTCTTAATTAATCCAATCTAACATGAGAAGATACTATCACTATTATCTCTTAGGAATAGATCTGCATTAGATGGATCAATAGTACATTCATCTCAGCATTATTTCACCTAATTCCATCCTAAAATATAAGATGCCAAGTTTAAATCAAACATAGGAATATGTTAGGATGAATCAATCAACATATTTAGTAAAGATTTTCTAGTTTAAGAATCCTATAACTCAATATTCAAAATTAGAAATCAATCTAAGTTCCAGTTCAACACTAAACAATTTTCAATTAAGGATGGGATTGACTTGGCATGCAAATGGAATCAACAACACATTCTCTAAATGAGATATGTCATTACCAAAGTTTAAGTCAAAATAGAAGAATGGAGAGATTTAACAATCAACTACAACTCCTGCATTCATTCAAATATTTTTCATCAAACAAAAGACTTCACAGAATATTTTCAACCAACCACAATAATCCTTCTAATTAACCTCAGCTTCAGCTATCTGTTCAATTGTCACTGGACTTACTTCTACAACAAGTCCCAGTGAAGGTTCAATGAAAAATTCCTATTGGACAACTCCCTTATCAAGAATGAATCAGAAAGAGAATCGAAGGAGAGAGAGAGATTGTAAATTCAACGTTCAAAGCAAGATTAGAAAAAGAGCATTCTATAAACAAGAATACCAATAGTCAAGTCCATTCTCTACTACCTTCTAACGTATTTCCCAAACAGAAGACAATCAAAGATCAAAATGAAATACTATAGTCCTGAAGAAGGGAATAAACTATGAACCATGAAAATCCATTAACTTTCATTGTTTAAAGGGGAAGTAACAATAGCACCAAATCCAAAAGACAACAAGTAAACATTTCCTCAGACATGGTGGAGGAAGGAGAGAATTATCATAAGAGTAATTCTTAACAGTCCTTCTATACCCAAGTGAAGAAAAGGAAACACGATCAAATGATAAAGCTAAGCCCCAACAACATTCCCTAAATAGAGATACATGTGTCTTCTTTGGAGAAAGAACCAAAACAAGTTTGATGGCCTAAGGCCAAGAAAACAAACTAACAATTCAACCAGTAATGACCAAGTAACTATTCAAATTCACAAGTAGATAACAACAACTGTAACACAGTGAGCTTAACTGAAGATAAATTCTCCTTCTTAACACTAATTACATCAATTTCAGAAGTTACCCAAGTTCCCAAAAGAATAAACAAATAGAATAACACTCCTTTAAATTAACCTTTTTCAAGCAACAATTTCCTTTCAAGGAGATAACACGGTAAACCTTCCAATCCTTTATTGGTGAATGAAAAATCTATAACAAGTCTTGACAAACGAAAGCTTCCTACAAGCCAAACTCATAAC
Source organism: Taxus chinensis (assembly GCA_019776745.2). Taxonomy (NCBI): domain Eukaryota; kingdom Viridiplantae; phylum Streptophyta; class Pinopsida; order Cupressales; family Taxaceae; genus Taxus; species Taxus chinensis. Next base: position 615,160,290 of record CM034148.1, on the reverse strand, counting down.
ATTGTGTTTTACTCAAATACCACTGGAATGGATGAGTGAAACAGGAAAGTTAGCACAAACCCAGAGTCACAACCACAGAGTGATAAAAGGAAAGTTGGACAAAATCACAAGTATTTAACATTCCTTCAAACTCGCAAGAATATGCTAAACCCAAAGTCACAGAATTTTATTTCAAAAGATTCATTCAAGTTTAAACATTAGACAAGATACTTAACAGTTTATACCCTGAAGTGTTTTCACAGAGGTGATACAAGATCTCATCCAATCAGTTCTACTAATTTAAGAAATCAAGTTACCCACAAGTTTAACACAACTCAACCAGAGTACAAAAGTTACAAATTCTTCTCCAACGCAAATAGAAGCTAAGCATAACTTAGAAATTTCCAAACAAGGAATTTAAAACCTAGAACAGATCTTCCATCATAACAGTGGAATCAAACAGAAAAACACAGTGAATAATACAAGCATCAAAAGAAAGATCATAACATTCAACAACAACCCATTTATTCCCTAAGAGCAGAGTTATTTTAATGAAACATTTAAGTAAAAGCAAAACAACTTAATGGGTAGAGCCTATCATGCCTGATAACACTTTTCCTTGATTGGATGAAGATTTCCAAGCAAAACTCTAACAGTTTCCTCTTCACCATTCCAGAGAAGATCTCTAAGAAACTTCAATACCTTCTTCTTTGCCACAAATGTCAACAGAACCCTCAATACTTTCCCATTCCTTCTTCTTATAGTTTTTTACAGATTCCAAAAATAGCTCAATGTAATGCAAAAATAACTAGTCATGCAAGAATTGATCTGGCAGTTCAAAGGATAGAAAAACATCATGCAGAGATCGAGCTCAAAAATAAACCAAAGAACAAAACAACCATGCAAAACCCCTCATGCATTCTCCTAGGTGGTTTTTGCCAAATTCAAAAACATTAAATGAAAAGGACAAATAGTTCCCTCCCTTTTCCATGCCACCACCATCTCCATTTTTGGCGAAGACTACATTAAAATTTGCATGCAACTAAATTCAGTGGAGATGCCAACTCAACTCTCCCCAAATTTTCCATTGCCCATGTCAAAGTTGGTGGTAGGGAATGATAAGAATGAATTAAATATAATTTAATTACCTTGAAACTGATGCCACCGACCACCCAATGTTCATGTGTTCCATAGGCCCCCTCAAGGTTAGCCACCTTTTAAGTTATATTAAAATTAGCTTATGAAATCCACATAGGTCTGTAGGTAGGTTTCTAGGTTAAGTCACATCATCCTAATTTCAAAAGATCAAAGAGACATAGGTTAGGATTAGTTCTATACATAATCCCATAACATTAAAATATAGTTAAAAATGGGTTATCATTCAAGCAAGCATCGCAATCCATTAAACGAAGAACCAGCCATGACATCATTTTCCAACATACAACAGGGTCTAAAGGCATTATTAATTCTCTAGCACAGTCAGAATCCAATGATCAATTGATCTAATAGACTTGGTCATTTTGACCACAATAATTAAGAATTAAAAGCATACCTTGGATCAATGGAATTGATCCAAGGTAATGTTGTTCTGAAATATGGAGAGTTTATAAACAATGAATCTAGATTTCTCAATCCTATCAGTGAATTAATTCTACATAAAGGAGGTGAATTGCCCATTTAAATTAAGCAAAAGTATGACAGAATTTATCTATTCAGTAGATGAATTATTCCCTACTACAAACATGATTTCCCAAGTCATAAGAGTACATCATCTTAAGACCAAATCACTTGTCAAAATTTGTACCTTCTAAAGTAGAAGTCATCTTAGGTACCTGTCATGCTAGGGGCATTACATGTCTTCCTCCTAAAAAGCATCATCATCCCAATGATTAACTTAGTCAATAATTCCAATAAAGAATATAACTAATTTATAGTTCTTTCATTCACAATTTCATAATAGAACTAGATTTGAGAAATTCAAATTTCATAATTATTCATTATAAAAATAATTGTTTCCATACTAATTATTAAGTATCTGCCCAAAACTGGCAGGTTTATTGATACACTAAGAATACAATCTTCAAGTTTCATCAATCAACATAATTACTTCTATTCAAATAAATATGGAAAATCCAATTTCATTTCTTCGAGGTTTTCCTAGGTTGTACTTTATTTGTTAAACTGGTCCCACTAGACCTTACATTGACTTATTTAGCAATTCCTTAAGTGCAACTTGCGGGTTTCCAGCACTCGGATGGGTTTCACCATGATTATTCCTGGGTCTTGGACCTGTAAGGAATTCCAACTTAACACATGTGATAAATCTGAAACTTATTTCTTAAGCAAAGAAATATAGAAAAAATCATGCATTTGTGATAAATCAGGAGGTAAATCTAAACGATAAGTTTCAGGGTTGATTATTTCAATAATTTCAAAGGGTCCCACATAACAAGGTGATAACTTGGCAGCCTTGCCAAAACTTATAGAACTCTTTTTTGGTTTAACCCACAAAAAGACCTTCTCACCAAGTTAAAATTTCTTATCAACCCTTTTTAATTCTGCATAACTCTTTTTCCTACCTGGTGCTTCCTTCAAACGTTCACGAATCATTTTAGCTTGTTGTTCCATTTCCTCAAGGATTTTAGGTCCAATTACCTCTCTATCCTCAATGTTATCCCAGCTAACTGGGGTTCTACATTTCCTTTTGTATAATTCTTCAAAAGGTTCCATTTTTAGAGAGGCGTGATACGTGTTATTATAAGAAAATTCATCTAATGTAAGATACTCTTCCCATTTATACTGTTGTTCCATGCAATACATTCATAACATATCTTCCAAAACTTGGTTGACTCTTTCAGTTTTCCCATTTGTTTCTAGATGATATGCAGAACTGAAATTCATCTTAGTCCCTAGGGCTGCATTAAGTGTTTTCCAAAATCTAGATGTCATTCTCGAGTCCCTATCTGATATGATCAATTCAGGTACTCCATGTTATCTAAAAATTTCATGTACAAATATTTTTACTAAAACAAGTGAATCATACTTGAGATTTTTTTTATTAATAAAGTGGGTTGAAGGGACCCACTCCCTTTGCAAATTAAATGAGGCCAAATCCTCAGGAAAAAAACAAATGCCCTATAGGCTAAATAAAATGTAGGAAAGCATCCCACTTACAAAAAACAAATTAAGACCCTATTTACTTCCCATCATGCGATGGAAAATAATCGTAAATGTTGCCCATTCATCCCTTTTTGATTTTTCAATTCTTCACTTCTTGTCATTTTCCATAATCAGACGCAATAACCAATGCCATATCATTGGGATTAATAGATGCTATCAAGTTTTCAGACATAGAATCCTGATCCGATTCCAAATTTTCAGATAAATGCCCCCTTTTTGTTCCACCTACAATCTGAACATTTTCCTGTATTTCTATCTCATTATTGGTTTTTTCTATATCTAATTTACCCTCGGTGGGAGTATTTTGTGAATCATCATTGAATTTTGAAGTAAAAACCAATTTCGGATTCAAGGTACCCCCACCCACTGGAAGAAGTCGATCCATTATGTTTTATAAAATTTCTGATTCTTGTTATGAGGACCAGAGGCTTGCAAATGACCTAGATTTCTGCATATTCTACATCTAAAGGCAATATTCTCATAGTCTAAGATCTAGGAATACTAAAAAACCCCTAATTTCATATTAATTTGATCAAGCAAACCCTTACTAAAATCAATTTCAACACACATTCACACAAACAAACACAGACCCGAATCCGTTCTATCCAAGTCCTCTTTTAAAAACCTTCCCAAAATGTTTCCAATGTCCTCTAGGGCATACCACAGATGCAAAGGGAGGTTGGGAATCCTAACCTAAATAGGTGTTTTGGTAACTGAATAAGAATTCAGATCAAAATTTGGAAACCATGGTATTAAAAATAACCCAGCATACCCCCAGAACCACGTGCCCTCTAAAAAGCAATGCTGATAATCCTTAGATTTCCTAAAATGGGAAACAAAAAATCCCTTGGAAAAGAGAGAGATTTCACATTTTTTAGTCCAGTTTTCAAAGATCCATTGATAAAGAGAAGAGGAGGAAGGCCAAAATCCATTGAATCTTCTGATCACAACATCTCAAGATAGATTTTTGTAGTATTCCTCCACTTCAAGGTTCTCTATGATTAAAGAAGGGATGTCCTTAGCCGGATCAACCAAGTAGGTCTGCTTGGTCAGAGGATTCGAACCAGGAAGTTGTCTGCCCTAATTTTCAAGTATGTCTTTAAATGAAGTGGATTTATGTGAATGAGATAGGCCTGTACTGCCTATAGCTCCCCCATTAATATTGTTAAAAATCTTGCCAGATCCAGCACTCCTTGTCACATGCAAGCCATCAGATTTTTCCCTAAGGTTAGGGCACGGATCCTCCATAGAACTAGGCCCATTGCCACTACCCTTTTCTTTGTTATCTAGCCACATCCCCCCTTTTACATGGCCATGCCCGAGTGGATCTACATGAGGCACAGGCAAAACCCTTCCGTGACCAAGGCTGCTCACAACCTTCACCAGCTTCACTGATTTTCCCTCCATCACTCCCGCAAATTTTTTGGCTCCCCGTAAAACACTTGGCTCTATCTGCACACCTAGACTACAACTATTCTTCAAACCTACAAAATGAAGGAGAAAATCCAAATATCATCCACATGTTTCAACCCTTGCGTATGAAGAAAATCATGACCAAAACCCAAGTGTATTCTTCATCTATTTTTCAACCATCATACTTAATAATACCAACAATAAAATATGCTACTTTTTTTATTTTATCAACAACAACTAGAATAACATCATGTTTATTTCTTGACATAGGAAACCCTTGTAAAAAATCCATTCTAATTACTTTCCATTTATATTACGGTATGTTGTGAGGGTACAGGAAACTAGCTAGGTGCATATGTTTAGCTTTAACACGCTGACATTCTAAGTAGTGTGTCACAAAATCAATCACATTATTTTTCATCCCTTTCCAGAAATATTTTTTTTAATGTCAGCAAGCATTTTCGTAATGCTGGGATGTCCAAAAAAAGGTGAATTATGAAATTCAGTTAACAATTTCTTTCTTAATTCATTTAACAAAGGTATGTATACTCTATTTTCAAACCTCAATATTCCTTCGTCATCAAAGTGAAAACCTTTATATCTCACATCATTTGGATCTGCAGCAAGTGTTTTTTTTACTTGTTAAAAATAAGTATCAAATTCCATGACACTATTTACTTCATCCTTAAATTGAGTTCTCAACATTTTAAGAGTGGAAATATGCTTCCTATGACTCAACGCATCTGACACTCTATTTTCCTTGCCTTTAATATAAATTATGTAAAAATCATACTGAGATAGAAATTCTAACCATCTTCATTTAGTTATATTTAGATTTGGCTGATTGAAAATATACTTCAGCCCAAGATGATCAGTCTTTAGTTCAAAATGTCTACCAAGAAGATAATGCCTCCATAATTGAAGTACATGAACAATAGCAGCAAGCTCTACGTCATGTGGAGCATAGTTCAGTTCATGTAACTTGAGTTTTCTACTCTCATAAGCTATAATGTGATCATGTTGCAACAAAATACCTACGAGACCCTCCCCATAAGCATCGGTTACTATAGTAAAGTATCCATTAGGATCAGGTACAACCAAAATAGGTGTAGATTCTAACTAATCCCTTAGAGTCTTAAATGTAGATTCACATTTTTCATTCCACGCAAATTTCTTATCTTTCTTTTGAAACGAAGTGATTAGTGCAGTGACTTTAAAAAAAAAAATTAACAAAATTTCTATAATAACCAACAATACCCATGAAGCTTCTAACTTCATGTACATTCTTTCGGTGTAGGCCACTTAGTTATTATAATGATTTTTAATGGGTTTATTGTTATTCCATCCTTACTTATAACATGACCCAAATAGTGCACTTTTGTCTTGTAGAATGAACATTTGGACAACTTACCATACAATCTTCTCTTTCTGTATATTTCCAGAACTATCTTTAAATGATCATGATGCTCATTACTATTCATAGAATATATGAGAATATCGTCCAAGAATACAAGCACAAATTTATCCAAGTATTCTTGAAATATATTATTCATAAAATTCATAAAAGTTGCATGTGCATTTGTCAACCCAAAAGGTAAAACTGTGAATTCATAATGTCTGTACCTTTTTCTAAAAGTTGTTTTATGGATATCTTCATCCTTGATTCTTAACTGATGATATCCAGATTGAATATCTATCTTAGAATACACTGATGCACCATGCATCTAGTCAAACAGATCATCAATTCTAGGAAGTGGATGTTGGCGTAGCAGCTGATTAACACGATGAGATCCCTCTCCACTATCATTTCAAGCTTTTGGTGTGATGGAAAGTCATGCAGCTCTAATACCAAACAACTTGTCATCACACCAAAAGATCGAACTGATAGTGGAGAGGGATATCATCGTGTTAATCAGCTACTACGCCAACAATGGATATCTATTTTTTATTGTTTCTTTGTTCAAAATCCTATAATCAATGCACAATATAAGTGTTCCATCTTTCTTTTTCACAAAAATTACTGGTGCTCCCCAAGGTGAGACACTTGGTCTTATTAATCCTTTAGACAATAGTTCTTGTAACTATGCCTTGAGCTCTACCAATTTGATCGTAGACATTCTATATGGTGCCTTGGAAATAGGTTTTGTTCCCGGTTTGATTTCAATTATGAAATCAAATTCCTATTTGGGAAGAAGACCAGGTAGTTCCTTAGGAAACACATCGCTGAAATTTTTTAACAGTAGATATCGTTCCAAGAAATCACTACTTTCATCAGTCATTTCAAAACATTTTACTACATACAAAGTGCAGCCTTTGTTTTTTTCCCTTTTTAGTTGTATAGCTAACAATTTCCTAACTGAAATCTCACATTTTATCCCCTGAATGTCTGCTATTTTTTACAAGTCATCAAGACAACTAATGTGATTAGGAAATTAATATTAATATTTTTATTAGATAATATTTTGTAAACATATGCCAAATGTCTAAAAAACTCCATCAAATATAATTTATCATCAACAACCTTGGAAACATGTAAGGGGTGCCATTAAATCTACTTATTCTAGTGTATGAAAAAGTTAGAAACTGAATAAAATGAGATCCCCATATTATGATCTAAGTTGAGGTTATGAATTAGATTCACTGAATTTTTTTTATCAAAGATACAATTAAAATAATAGAAAAATGCATCATTAAGACATCAAAAATGTGATGGGTTGTTCTCTAGAGTGATATTTGTGTAAAAACCATAGAACCTCAAGGTTTTCATCTATCCTGACATAGTCAACCCTAGGAAAATTATGATTTTGGTTATGCAATACCAATTATTATGTCATTTAGAATTTTCTAGTATTATTAACTTCAGTGAGTTACTTGTGAATGTATTTGTTGATAATATTTTCATAATGAATGTCATATTGAGTATTATGTTTAATGGTATAGATTTAGGTATACATAGATACTCATTAAATTACTTACTAGTTGAGTTACCCGCCCACCCTATTTGGAAATTTAATAATGTCATTCACCTCTATGATGAAGTTGAATATAAATAGGGTTGTAGGTAACCTAGTGATGGAATGTTTGGATTTCTCCAACCACCACTTTTTCATATGTTTGACACAAGCAGCTGAATTTTCATCCTAGAAGATTTGTGCATATTTAGGAGACATGTCAGCATAGTTCTTAAAGTCTATAAATACTAGTACATTCTCAATGGCCACTCGAATGTAATAAAGTACATATTTTTGACATCTCTATTTACATGTTCATAGTGTTATGCATAGGTTAATACCAACTTTGAGAATTGGAAAGAGATTTTCAAGACTATTATAAGTATAATACCTCTATCTTATATTCCCTAAATATAGTCATCCTTGATGGTTTCTTGAAATATTATTTTTTATATTAGGTAAAATAGGGTTGAGGGACCCTACCTCGTACAATATGAAGCTCATATATAGAGCAGATATTAAATAACATTATAGTCAAAATAAAATATAGTACAAACAAAGAATTACCACAACAGATATACAATAAACTAACAACAAATATGATCATAGAAAAAATAGAAAAAACAAAAAATAAACATCAGCAATCACTCATCCTTCTTCTCAAATTTATCCAAAAAAGTGGCACATTCCTTTGCCAAGGACTTAGTGTTGGTGCCCATACTAGTCAGCTCAAACTTAGATAGTACCCTCTTCCTCTTCTTCGATGTCTCTTGGTCTTCGCATTGTATATAAGTATTGGTCAGCTGCCCCAAACTATGGAGGTGTTGTATCGTATTCTTAACATTCAGGATACTCCACTCAGTGAAGTGTTGAAACATGGACTTTAACTGCTCCACATCATTTTCTAGTCCCTTGCATTTTTCTTTCAGAATATCAATACTACCACCACTTAGAACTTGAGCCACATGTTCCACTTTCATCTTCATAGCATGCCAATCATTAAGGATAAATTGAATAATACTTTTTGTGAGATGGGTATCACTCTTCACATTCTCAAGGTATTCAAACATTTTAACCAAAACTACTCCCTGCTCCATAGCATAATTTCCTTGTGTTTCAACTTGGGTTTTTCCCTGGGTGTTATCATAGATATGTCTCCCCTACGGACTAGTTTCACCCTTCTCATCCTCTTCCATAGTCAGTTCCTTCACCTCATTCTTCTTGAGATATTGAATACCATGTACAACTTTAACCTCTTCAACATATTTCTCTTCCCCTTCACTCGAAGCGGGGGGGTCATTTTATTCCTCATCCTCTGAATTGGTGTCATCATCAACACTGTAATCCTCCATGGATTTTGACATCACACTCAACCCTTTAACTATTTTATCTATGTCCAAAGTAGGTATTTTCACAATTACCTTGATATACCCTTGGTGTAAGGGCACGTTGATTTTTTCTTTTTTTAAACTAAGTGTTGCACATAGAGAACAAAGCATATAATTTGGGATACTATAAATGTTCTCATGCCTTAAAAAATTAAGCATCAGGAGATGGTATGTAAAGATGCACTTATGGTTTCCTTCTAAAGTAACAAACTAGATTAAGTTGAGGGAAACCTCATTGAAATGGGTGGGAAGAGAGTTCCTTAAAAATCCAAAAAAATGATTTAGCTAGATCAATATAATTCAGGATTTTTGTTTGTGATATTATCAATATTTTATTCCATGTTTGAGGGACAAGAAATACCTTCAAATTGATAATTCATCTCTTGTCTAGCTCTAGATGATTTATACATGTATTTTACAAAAAAAACTATAAAACGGGATTTTGGATCCTCCCAAGACCTAAGAAGAGGTTTGTGCATTTAAGAAATTGAATTCCCTGCAAAGGTCTGTAGTGGAACTTTTGGATGCACAAGTACTTAAATTATATGTAAATTTCTATGGAAAAACTTTTGGGTGTACTAGTACTCAAATTCCCTAAAAATTTCTATGAAAAAAAATTGGTGCATGAACACTCAAATTTCCTGTGAATTTTTTCTATGGAACCTTTTAGTGCACGAGCACTCAAATTACCCATGAAGATATTTGAAGTTTTAATATTCCCACAAGATATATAAGGTATACTTCAGTAGTAAATACAATTTCTATAGCATGAAAAAATAATTCAAGGTAATAAATGACACAAAACCCCTCAATGTTCTCTTTCTTCTACAAAATTAGAGAAAATGTTTACTCAAAAAAACCCTATTTATATTTAATATTAGAAAAACATAGAGGGTTTTTACATGAAAAAAATGAGAGAATGGAAACCCAAAAACTAAAGTGTATCAAAACATAAAGGGTGAAGGAGAAAATCACCTATAATACACACAATAACTAAAGCATAAGATGACTATATAAAATATTAGAAAAAGAGAAATCATGTGAATCAAAATTACCAAGGTATGAAAAATGAGGTGAAAAATATATTTACAACAACCCAATATATTTTGTAATGTCACATGTGTGATGGAATTATTTATGAAGTAAATCAAAATTTGGGATCCAAAAATGTACTTCGTAATCAATGATCAAAATGGTATTAGACCTCCAAAACCATGATGAACACTAGGACCTTTGAAATTTTGGAATAAGAGACCAATTTCAATTTTCATGAAAAGTGTAAAAGAGCATTTAGGTTCACAATTATCAAAGTATATTATATTTTTTACCAAATTAGGGATCTAAACCCTGGATGTACTTTACACAAAAAGTGTTTAAGTGCATTCAACTCACAAAACCTTGAAATGCATTGTGGAAGTGAAATTGTTCTTCAGACCTCTGAATTCACTTTTTAAAAAAAGTGCAAAAGTGTGTGTGAACTCTAAAAGTATGAAAGATAAGGAAATTAGAACTTTTCAACATCTAGATCTTAGAATTCACTTTGCAAAAATAGTTTGAAACTTTTCTCATCCAAAATATTGATTTTATCTTCTTTGATTGATACTTAACTAAATTTTTGAATATCATACTATTATGAATGTACAAAAATATTTTTATCCCAAAATTATCATTTGAATTCAAATTTTGAGATAAAATTTTGCTTTTATCTGGGGACATGACTTAGATTTTATAGAGGAAAAAAATCATGAATTAACTCTAGAATCTCAATTTGAATCAAATTATCTACTAGGTCACAAAGTAAAAAGATACAATACATAAAAAATTCCACAGACATAAAGACTAGTGAAATGAAGAAGAGTGAGGAACTAAAATAACACAATATAAAATATATAATGGTAGAAAAAAAATAACAATGGAAAGGTAAAATACAATCTATGAAAACTGAACTTAAACTATGCATGGGGGAAACATGCATCACTATCTATAATATTTCAAATATTTCCCACTATATGTAAATGGGAGATGCTTACCATCCAAGTATGTTAAGTAGAAACTATTTTCTCCAAAAATAAGGTGGATCTTGAATGTTCCTCCTCGAAGGGAGTTAAAATGTTCATGCATCAAATTGGGATCTCTCATTTTATCCCATGATAGATTGAGATTGCCAAGTTGTAAATCCTTCATAAATTTTTAGCAAAAATATTTTTCACCTTCATTTGATATTGTACAATCCGATTAATGACTTCAACCCTTGTCTCTTCTAATTCACTAAAGTACATAATGTTATTTTCTATAGAGTGTTTGAATAGTTCATCTGTAACTACCTTGGCCAAATCCAAAGTTGGAAACTCTTTAGAAATGGGGATTTCATCATTGACACCATACAACAATTATAATTGGGACATACTAATATATTTTTTCAGAGTTAGATGGTATGCCCATAAGGCATCTTATAATTTCTTATGTCATGTCTGTTGATTTTCATCCACTAAATTATAGATAATGGTTACTTTTTTTTATTGTTGGATTATTCATGATCATTCCCTTTAGGGAAATAGTCAAATACATGAGCCATTGATACACCATATCCATTAAAAATATCATTAATTCACAAGAAGAAAAATTTGAGGCATTTTCTATCACTATTTTACTTAGTACTCTAAACTCACAATAATGTTCTCTTTAATGAAATTACATGTTGTCTCAGAGTCACTTGTTTGACCAAGACCATCTCCACCCACTTCATGAATTAATTTGTTGTATTAATAAAATAAGAGTGGTAAATGTTTAAATAATAATTGAAGACACTCTTGAAATATACACCCAACTTATGAAATGGTTCTTTGATGGCCATGGTTAAAAAAGGTAATGCTATCAATTTAGGCCTCTTGATAAATTGTTGGCATGCTTCACATTTGGATACCTAATATTGTGAATCTTGGGAGAATGTAGGAAAAGAATACCTAGACTAGAGTATTTTATGCATGGTGATTAGGGATGAGAAATTATTTCCACAAGCTTCATATGAAAAGACTCAAACAACCTCTTATGATGATATTTTGTGACACATTGTAAATTTCTTTTTTGAAAAGAGTATTTTCCTAAAACACATATCTAGCTTAGCACAATTTCACAATTATTTACTCATTGGGACTTAGGTGGTCACATAATTCCCCATATGTAAATGAATATCATATTACTAACCATTCACCCATGCTTCTTAGGATTAGGATTGATGGAACATCATCAATTGGACATTCTTCTTCTTGAGTAGATTTTGGATCATTATCAGTGATAAGATGACATTAACCTTTACCACATACAAACATGGTGGTTTTAATATCCAAATCATATTATTGGGACCTTAGCTATAAATCCCCCTTTGAGACCCAATATTGTTTTTCAATATATATTTTACATATGAGTGTGGAACAAAAAGGGGAATGTGTGAATTGAGGATATAACACATGAAATGCTTAAATTTTTTTACCATGGCATATGCATTCTTCTAAATTGGTGAATTCTTCAAATTATTAAATAAATGGTTGAATCAATCCCCTTATCATTATTCTATATCAATATACTTGATAAGGTTTTTTATGAGGCATAACTATATAAAATAAAATCATTTTTGTAATTTGGGCATACCAGTACATGATCATTGGAAATAGAAACTTATATGCCTTCAAAATGTTATGTTACTTCCATTATCCATTAAAAATACCCTTCATCATTAAATAAATGTGTTTAGTTTTCTCGAAAAAATATAGAATGAACCTTTTCATAAAATTTACCTTCTCAGAGAATTAATGCACTCCATTTTTTTAAGAGAAGTTAGTATCTAGATACCTTTGACCCCTTTTAGAATATATCTTAGTTCCTTCCTTAGATACAATGTGACCAACCAATTTTCCTTATATCATTCCAAACACAAGTTTCTTAGGATTGAATGAGATCTCATAAAAACAACTCTCAAACACATACTCTAGATGTCCGCAATCATCTTCTCTCTTTTTAAAGAAACTAATCAGGTTATCTAGATAAAAAATTATTGTGTTCCTCATGTCATGGAATATGAGTTCTATATCCCTTTGAAAAGTATAATTTGAATTAATCAAACCAAATGGAATTATTTAGTATGTAAAAGTACCTCATGAAGTAGTGAAAGTAGTATTTTGTTTATTCTCGTGCACTACTTGAACTTTTTTTTAGCCAGAGAAACCATCATGCATTGACAAAATTTATAAACATGTTACTACATACAACACTTGTTCCATGACAGGTAAAGTATAATTATTATTTAGGGATACTTGATTTAGATTATAAAAATATACACAAATCTATATTTCCCCAATTTTATTTTATAATAGAAAAATATTTGTAATCCAAGTTGAATGATGGATGGAAAAAAATGATTCCTGCATCCAACATCTTCTACATTTCATTCAGGATGGTACTAGAAATTTTAGAATTGTACTTTCACTACTTTATTTTGTATGAGGACATATCTAGCTTTATAAGGATGGAATTTTTCCTCTTTGTAGGCCTAAAGTATTTTAAGTTTGCACAAGAATAAACAATAAACAATGTAAACCTTTCTAGTAACCTTCCAATGAAAACCTCAATAACCTTCCAATGCAAACCTAAAGGTTGTGGAGACTTCATCTGTGGAACCTTGCAAATGGATGTGGGTGCTCTTGAATATTCTCCAAATGTGAGTGCAAATGCTATAAACACAGAATACTTTGGAAAGCTTCAGATTGTAAATTGAAAGAGTTTATTTGCAAACAATTCAGGAGGATTTGTAAGAGAGTAAGCTTGCAATTTATAGAAGCAAAAGTGGTTGGAAGTTGGTTGAACACGGTTGAATGCACATGCTAAAAATAACATTGGAGGAAGTTACAGTAGTGTCGGGGCATTTAGGGGCAGTAATGGATTTAATTGCAGAAGTTGCATCCGGGAAGGTGGTTGTACGTGCATTTTAATTGCCCCCACCTTTCTAGGATTATAGAAGTGTAGTTAACTAGGATGAGGATGTGGAGTCCAAGTGGCTGTTGACTAAAATATGTGGAATTAAATAACTAAATGTAATTAGTATTTAATTGTGAGGAGATAATTAACCATTTAAATAAATAAATGTTTAATTATATTAGCTAGAAGGTGTTAGGAATTAATTTAATTAATTCCAAGAGAATGGTAGAATTAAATTAATTTAATTGTGAGGAGATAGCTAACCATTTAAATATATAAATGTTTAATTATATTAGCTAGGAGGGTGTAGGAATTAATTTAATTAATTCCAAAGGCATACTAGAATTAAATTATCTAATTCCAATGGGTACGAATATAGCTTAAGTAATAGAATTAATTTTAATTAATTCTAAACTTAAAGGGGAATATTTGAATGATGAAATTAATTTAATTAATTCCAAAGGGGTGTATTGCGGTGAGATAGAATTAATTTAATTAATTATAATTAGATAGAAGTAGGATAGAATATGTATGTATTTTTAGGGTGTCTACATTTTGCCCCTCTTTAAAGTGCTATTGCGAAGTAATAGTGCTTTAAAGATAGTAAACGCATGCAGATCGGTGAGCGGAAAATTTTGAAGCATTAGGATGCCCCAGTAAACAAAACAGTAGAGGAATGCCCCCTAAAGGAGATGGATGATGTAGCAAGGTGGTAGACAACCACTTGATAGGAAGAAAGCAAGGGATTAAAACAAGGATGGGAAAGGACTGTGTTCGTAGCATGAGCATTATTTGGAGAGTAATTTTTTAGAGCAACCTAATTTTTGTTGTTGCATAATAGATTTTTCACCATGATTATGAAAGACTCAAGATGGTTAACCCAAATGTGCATAAACAAACACACGTAGCAAAGAAAAGATTAAAAGGAAAACAAACCCAATATACAAAGTAGGTGTCAGCATCAGGGTTATAAAGGAGCCAAGATGTAATCACACTACTTGTAAGTGGTCCAAAAAGAGTAAACATCAATAAAGTAACACAAAGTCAAAAAACAAGACAATCAACTATGCCCCTAATGCATGCCGCAATGATGATTAAATAGATACAAATGCTCACAAATGGAAATAGAATCAGACATAAATAATGGAGTTAAAGTGAATCCTTATGAAACTCTTGCTAAATCCATTGTGTAAATGATCAAATTTGAAATTGCCCTAGGTGAAGTTATATCACGAAGGAAAAAAAATTTGTGTGACTTACCCCAAGCAGAGTTAACATATCATGTAAAGGGAAGAAAGTGATAGTTGTAAGATTGACATGAGCACCAGAGTAATAAATAAAATTATGATGTTTATCAAGATTGTATTGAGATGTTGAATTATTTACCTCAAGGATTTTCCAATTGTTTTATTTATGTGAGAAGTCAATGTTTGTTTGATTTTTTATGATTTTTTTTTGAAATATTTGATTTTTATTTTTATTTTGCAATATTTCATTTTTTTTTTTTTTTTTATGAGTTTTTGAAAAGTTTGAAATACAAATGCAAACAAATATGAATAAGCAACAAAAAGGAAAATCCTCCATGGCTTAAATAAACCAAGAGATAAACATGACACATGCAAGCAATAAGAAGATATAAATCAAGTAATAGAAACAAACCCGATATGAATAGGAAGGAACAACACCAAAGTTATATGTGAACTAAGATGTAAGTAAATTTCCTATAATCAGTCTACAATAAAGGACAACAAAGTATAAAAAAAAATAAAAATTGAAAGAAGCAAAAACATCATCACAATGTTGACAAACTGCAACAGTATGACACAACATGCAGAAATGACATCTAATAACACTTCGAATGTGTCCCACATTGAAGAACTAGACAAATTTGAATGCCCCCAAGTGATAACTTAGCATGCAAGAGGATTGGATCGAGATGAAGAGTGGAGTGATACTTAGATACTCTTGTCTGATCCCATTGAATTTTGATATGTATTGGATTAAAATGTAAAATCCAAGTGTTCCCCAAGGAAAAGTTATATTGTGAAAGGGTAAATGATTGCCTTGAGAATAGATATAGACCACGGGAAATAAAGATGAGTATGTTCAGGAACAATCATAAGGAGTTCCATCGAATGGCGAAGGTGTTGAACTGTGATATCCAGTTGCTGAAATTTTGTCAAACATTATCTGAATGTTTTGATTATGACATTTTGTAAGTATTTTTGGAGTTTTGGACAATTTTATATTATTTTTGTGTTTTTGAACAATTTTATATTGTTTTTTGTATTTTTGAAGTTTTGTGAGACATTTGTGAAAATGTTTTTTTTTTTTGTATAGTACAACTCGGTAAAAAATGTACACTGCTTGAAAGCAGATGCAAATAATTAAAAGCATTACATTTCATTGGCATAAATGTAGATGATAAAATGATAGGGTGTTTCAATCTACTTGTGGCTCCATGCAACTAGGAAGATGCGAGGGCTCATCACCTTGAGCTAAAAAGGATGTGAAAATGAGGTTAATAGTGATATGGAAGTGATGATAATGGATGTGAAGACACAAGGTGTAATAATGATCCATATGAGAAAAATGTAACTCATCTCCAGTCAAGATTATTTGACCGATTACAAGATGATTATACTTTATAGGTTTTGACTTGACTTAGATCCATTGATGGCCTACTGATTAGAAAAATCCAATTGAAGGAATTGGTGTCTCTCTGTAACATGAGCAGCTAAATTACTTCTTAGGATGTTTTTGATTAAGCACTTTGATTAAGATTTCATAAAGGATTTATTGAATGATTATTTATTGATTTTTGTGAAGGACACCCTACATGTTGCCCCATGCCATCAGTAAAAGGTAAGGGCTCAACACTGAAGAAAAAATGTAGGTGAGTAAGGGCTTTCTCCGTTCTAAGTCTCATACTACCAGTAAGAAGTATGGGATTAGCACCAAAGACTGCGAAGGATGAAAGGTGTATTGATTTTATAAAAAAAATTGTATTTTTAGATTGATTTAATTTTCCTTGTATGTTGATAGCATGCTTGTTGGGAAGGAAAATTATACCCCCAAGTCTTAGCCTTATGCGACTAGTAGGACGCAAGGGTTCAACATCGTAGATTGAGATGGGCGATCAAAAAGGATCGGGTAAAGAAGTTTAGTGCTTTCTATTAAAGAGAGAGATTATTTGAAAGGAGGATTTTTCCATTAGTAAGCTTCAAGACAAAACCATAGGTAAAAAGATCTGAAATGGTAAAACCATAACAAAGATGAGACACACAATGCCCAAGAAGGAACAAGGTTAACATGTGTCGGAATAGGTGAAGAAGGTGAGTATATGATAATGGTATGACTAAGGTATCTACCAATATATGGAATTCCTAACATTATTTGTACACACTTTTCCGTTTCTGATTGGCAAACAATGCTCTAATACAAAGTTTTATTCTCTTTTTATGATTTTTGAATTTTTTAAATTTTGGAGAATGAAGGTTTGAAATGGACATATCAAGAAAGATGTCCATTGTTTATTGAAGTTGAATGGTCTTGAGATACAAGACTTATGTAGATGAAATGTAAGTCAAGAGGGATAATCAAAACATTCGATAAGTCCTAAAATATGAGACTTAGATGGACATGAGCCAAGTCAAAGGAGGGAAACCAAAGTTTTGATAAGTCCTGTAATATGAGACTTGGGTGGATATGATCCAAGTCAAAATATTGAATCAAATGATTCGATGGGTCCTGAAGTACTAGACTTGGAAGACAAGATCCGAGTCAAAGGATTGAATCAAATGATTTGATGGGTCCCGAAGTACTAGACTTGTGTGGACAGGATCCAAGTCAAAAGATGTGTGATTAGATAAGTCTTCGATGAGATCGAAAGACATATGTGATGTTAGAAGAAGATTGTTGATGCAGGGAAGATGTTGAGATACATATTCACCTATGAGAAAAAGAGCACGAGGAAAGAAGAATAAATATCTAGATGTAGACTCGGGTTTCCTTGTAAGCCGTAGAGAGGAAATAGTCAATGTTTCTCCTTCTAGGTTGTGAATTAGTTGATTTGATGAAATATTGCAATTAAAGCTTGAAACGGTTGAATAAGGATATTCCTGGGTATACGTACCTCAAAGAATGTGCACATGTAGATATCTTGACAAGTAGGAATCATCTTTGATGAGATTCCTACAGGATGGATCATGTGAGGTATAATGGACATAGAAGGTTGCAGTGAAGCAAGTGTCCAAACTTGTTGTGGTTGTATTTTGACAACAAGACTAGAGATGTTAGGCATAGGAGATGTAATGGAAAGAATGGAATGAAGCTCAATTTTGCTTGATGAAGGACCCTCCTTCTACCATGTCAAGTGTTGAAAGAGAGTCTTGAAGAAAATTCAAGTTCTCGTTAGGTGTTAGAAGATTGTTGTCCAAAATAGGTTCAATGTATGTTTGGACTATAGGAAGAAAATATGTAGAAGAAATGGATTGGTTTGAAGGGGGAGATACTTGACCTTCATCATGATCTTGTGGAATGTCAGTATGAATAGAAGTGGGAATAACAGTCAAATCTTCATTTGAAGGTGTGGAAGTTGACATGTCATCAGTTGCAAGAGCTTCATCGTCAAGATCTACAAAGATCTCTCCATCATCAATTAAGTCTTGGACATAATTCTTAAAATGTGTACATTTATCAGTTGAGTGGCCATCAATGTGATGAAAATCAAAATATGCATGAGGTTTGTACCAATATGGCTTAGGTTCTCCTTCAATCCAAGGTCTTGTAAGGGGATATTTTATCATCCTATCCACTTTGAGTTGTTGAAAGACACTAGAGAGACTTTCGCTGAGGGGTGTAAACTTACGTTTAACTTTGCATGGTGTAGTGTCTTGGCTAAGTTGTATGATTGGATTTTTGATTGATTGGTCATGTATATTGGCCATATTTTGATTATTCATGACACCAATAGTGATGACATTGCAGTTGTGATTGATGTACCAAGATTCATCATGAGAAGCTCTAGTATGGTGATTATTGCGGGTGAGGTTTTGGGGTAAATGTTTAATGAACTTCTTTAAGAGGTCCGCAAAGGTGGTAATAGATCCCTTTGGAAGGTGTAAGAACCAATCCAAAGCTTTTCCTCCTAGACTTCTAGGAAAAAGGCACAAGAGAAAGCTATCATTATATGCCACTTCGTGAAATGCTATGGAAAATTCTTTGATATGTTGTCTTGGATCAGTTTTTCCATTGTATTTATCAAATTTGAATGTCTCAAAAGAATTTGGGAAGGGTATGCGTAAGATGTCCATGTTAAAAGGGTATGGACACAATTCATCAAAATTGAATTATTTGCGTTGTTTTTATAAACCCGCAATGGTGTCTTTCATCATTTTCCATTCTTGGGCAAAGGATGAATTGTATAAATCCACCATTGTAATGAAAAATGAGGTAGAATGAAAAAATATATGATGAAGAAACTCTTAGCAAAGTGAATGCTAAGTTATAAGTGATGAAAATGTTTGAAAAGCTTGACCCTTAGCAAAGTGAAAGGCAACGATGGAAGAGAGGTAAAACGTTTGGTATAACTTGTCCCTTAACAAAGTGATGAAATGGACAAGATGTTTAAAAGATATAAATGACGCTTAACAAAATGAATGTCCTGAGTGTGCGAAAGTGAATGCCCTTGACAAATTATGGAAGAGAGGAAGAAGATGGAAAAATTTTGACCCATGTAGATAAAATGAGTGCTAAGAGGGAAGAAGAAAAAAAGGTTAATCAAGTGCCCATCTCTTAACAAAATGATAGTAAAGAGAAAAAGGGATGGTGAGAAGTTATATGTGTTTCTATTCCGTAACAAAAATGAGTGTTGAAGGAAAAGAAACTTAACAAGGTGGACGCAATCAAATCATAATCAAAATGAATGATAAGAGTGATGAAGAAATGTAAAAATTGGTTAACTCCTGAACATGGTAAGTGTTAAGAGAAATGACAAAAGGGGGGAAAAGTTAAACGTGCTCAAAACGTAAACAAAATGAATGTCAAGGGAGACAAGACTTAACAAGATGAAGGCGATTGACTCTTAACAAAATGAATGATAAGAGTGACGAAAAGAAGGAATTTGTGAACACCTAAAAAAATGAGTGATGTTAAGGTGGAAGATGGGATGAAATGTTAGTTTAGATGATTCTTAACAAAGTGAGTGTTAAGAAATATGAAGAGGTTTGAAATGATTTTACGATCCTTTAAAAAAGTGAACGTAAAGAGGGGAGAGACGAAAGGTTAGCGTGCTCAACTTGCAATAGTTGTAAGTGCGACAAGAGGAGACCTTTAACACAATGAAAGATGCTCAAATCTTAACAAAAGTATGTTAAGTGAAGAGACTTAGGAAAGAAAATGATGGATTTTATCAACTTTTAACAAGATGAATGGTAAAAGGGGAGACTTAGTAAGATGATGATCAATGTCAACTCTTAACAAAAAAATGTGTTAAAAGATAAGACACGACAAGGAAGTGAAATCACTAAAATAACGAAAAAGGTAAAGGTCGTCATAGGAAGTGAATAAACGATGATAAAAAGGTCTGAATCTCACAAAAAATAGAGATAAGAGAAAAGGGGGAAGTGATGGATTAGTGACCTCAAATTAAAACAAAGTGAATGCTTTAATGAGAGAAGTGAACAAATAATGAGGATGTCGAAAATGCAACAAAATGATGGTGAAGTACAACAACGTAAGATGATAGGAGAAAAAAATACGTCACAAATCAACAAAGTAGAGGTGAAATGCAACGATGTAAGAGTGAGTAGAGAATGATAGTGAAGAGTGTCAATAATTTGAGAAAGTAAATGTGAAATGTGATAATGTAAGAATGGGGAATGCTTAGAGTTCAACAAAAATAACGTTAAACTTAAGACTTATGATAATGAAAGATCAAGGTGATCAAGAGAGTGCTTGACTGTGATAAAGCAAGTATCGCAACGTCAAGACTTAGATGAAAATGAAAGTGCTTAAGTGTGAATATGGATGTCCACAACTCAATACTTAGACACGTGTACAAAGTGACAAGATGGATGAGAGAGAAAACATGAATGAAAAAAGTGAAACACAAATGTTTAACATGTGAGAAAAATGAAAAGTGGTGAAGTGAAAGTTGTGGCCTCTACCTTAGATTGGCTTGGACAAGGTGTGGCTTCCTGGATGGCTCTCTCAACTAGGTGTCAGAAAAATATCTGAGTGAGCATGACATTATTGCTAGCTGACAGCTTTATTTCACCCCCTTTAAAACCCTGAGAAAAGACCTTGCTCAGAATGAATCGCACTGGGTCACCACTACAAATATTTTGTGACTCTAACTCACAAAGGATTTACTAGTCAGGTAGGATAAAAAGGTTCCCGTTTCATCCACCAGTTCCCTCAAGGTGTGGACTACTTTGGGGTTCCTAGAACCACCCCATTTTTTGTAGCTTAAGGCTTATGCTAAGGGGGTTATGTTCTAGTTAAGAGGTTGAGCCGTAGCTCTTAATCGAACCTGTAAATCAAGTGTTTTGAATGTGGTTTTTTTTTATCTTTTGATTTAGGTGTGGTTTGATTGTACTCTTTTGACAACTTGCAGTTAGTAGTTTTTGAGTGTTTTATCCACCTTTTTTTGAGAGTGGGTCCTGCAATAAAGGATTAGAAAGTTCACCTGAGGTAGGTAAAGGATAAACCAAAAGAAGCAAGTTTACGCTTTTGATTTCCAAGATCACTTAAAAAGCGCGAGGAAAGAGCATACACGTAAAAAAACTTTGATTTTTTTTTAAATATTAATTCCCAAAACAAAAGAAACAATCACATTTCTAATTTCTAAGATCACTTTGAAATTTTGAGGAAAGAGCATACATGTGAGGTTGTTACATTAAAAAAATGAATTAAAGTTTTTAAAAAAACTACAATTTTTTTTATTTTTTTGAAAAAAAGACAAGTGTTAGAAGAAATGAAACCATAATTTTTCTTTAAATCTAAATCAGAAAATTATTTTTCCATTGCATAGATCTTTTCAATACCTTTCTGTAAAAAAAATGAAGTCATTCTGAGTTTGAGAGAAAAAGTTATGGCTTCCGGAAGATGAACTACGCTAACACTCTCAGTGAAAATTTTGAACGTGAGAAAAAATCCCTGACAGCTGGTTTTTTTTATTTTCGGACTTCTGTACTTCACCCGAGAAGCTAAAATTTTGACAACATAGTTTAAAAAGAACAATAAACATAAAGAAAGAGTTAGATCACAAAATTATTAACTAAAATGAAAGAAAGAAAAATGTGGGGAGTCCCACCAGGCATGCCAAAATGTATGCAAAGAAAAATTGTAGTGAATGAAAGATAAACAATAAACAATGCAAACCTTTCCAGTAACCTTCCAATGCAAACCTCAGTAAGGTTGTGGATACTTCGTCTGTGGAACCTTGAAAATGATATGTGGGTTCTCTTGAATACTCTTCAAATGTGAGTGCAAATGCTACAAACACAGATACTTTGGAAAGCTTCAGATTGCAAATTGACAGAGTTTATTTGCAAACAATTCAGGAGGATTTGTAAGAGAGTAAGCTTGAAATTTATAGAAGCAAAAGTGGTTGGAAGTTGGTTGAACATGGTTGAATGCACATGCTAAAAATAGCATTGGAGGAAGTTACAGTAGTGCCGGGGCATTTAGGGGCAGTAATGGATTTAATTGCAGAAGTTGCATCTGGGAAGGTGGTTGTACGTGCATTTTAATTGTCCCCAACTTTCTAGGATTGTAGAAGTGTAGTTAACTAGGATGAGGATGTGGAGTCCAAGTGGAATCCAAGTGGTTGTTGACTGAAATAGGTGGAATTAAATAACTAAATGTAATTAGTATTTAATTGTGAGGAGATAATTAACCATTTAAATAAATAAATGTTTAATTATATTAGCTAGAAGGTGTTAGGAATTAATTTAATTAATTCCAAGAGAATGGTATAATTAAATTAATTTAATTGTGAGGAGATAATTAACCATTTAAATAAATAAATGTTTAATTATATTAGCTAAGAGGGTGTAGGAATTAATTTAATTAATTCCAAAGGCATAATAGAATTAAATTATTTAATTCCAATGGGTAGGAATATAGCTTAAGTAATAGAATTAATTTTAATTAATTCTAAATGGGAATATTTGAATGATGAAATTAATTTAATTAATTCCAAAGGGGTGTACTGCCAAGATAGAATTAATTTAATTAATTCTAATTAGATAGAAGTGGGATAGAATATGTATGTATTTTTAGGGTAACATAACGTATTTCTAATTTTTTAATATCAAAATAACATCATTGGAGAAGGCATAACAAGATTCCATGTATTCCCATACTTGATTTTTGGAATGTCTTATGTGATTATTTTTCACCTAAAACTATTTTTTACATGTTTCACAACTAACTCAACATCACCTTTAGCTCTCATATCCTTTACTCCTTTTTCCTCCCAACCTTCATACTTAATAACAAGGATTCATAATCTATTTTATTTCTACTATGAATTTTATTTTTGAAAGAGTATGGAAAATCCTATTTACTAAGATAAATCAACACTACACTAGCTTTGATACCCATAGAAGATAAACTACCATGAAACTAAAAAATCCACGTGTCATTTGAATCATTATGGGTCAACTTGGGGATGTCAAAATCATCATTATTTATCAAACTATAAGTGTCATCATTAATTTCTTAAAATAAAATGTCAGCTATATGATCTTCTCACTTTTGCAATGTATACTTTGAATTTGCTTATGGTTCCAATCTTCACTTAAATCCCTTCACCACGACATCCACATATGATGTGGGGGGCTACCCCATATCTGGAGAAAGAGAATACACTTAATAATTCAAATCAACATAACAACTCATAAAAATTATGCGTTGCATATATAAGGAGTGTATCTCCAACTCCTATAACACATCCATAAACCTCTCACCCTAAATCCAGATATGTTGTTCAACAACCTTTGTTATCTCCCCTATAATATCTCTTTCATATTTATATTCTCACGTACAATCTAACTCACATACAAATGTAATCTCTCAATATAATAACCCACTTAATATTGTTACTTATTGTGTTCAATGAAAAGTTGAAAAATCCATGGACATGGGGTAAGAATCTCTAAAGAAACCCGAAAGGATTTTAACAAAATAGTCAGTGGGCCATCAAATAAGAGATAAACAAGGTTTCATTACTATACATACATTAATATTGAAAGAAACAATCAAATATATCATATTTAGTAATCCTCTACTCTTGAAAGCTTTAAAAATGAACCTAATAAGGATCTAAGCAATCAATTATGTGATTATGAGAATGAGAGCTCACCATTAATGGATTCAAGGCCAATGGTTCTTCCTATTTACTCCAAGCTTGGTGTGTAGTTTAATGGCAAAGCAATAGCTCAATGAAATAAATTAAATAAATCTAAACCCTAAGAAAAATTCTATCGTTTATGTTAGGAAGAAGGAGAGTTCTTAGAAATGAGAGGGGGGTAGTGGGTTATTTATAGTTTTCCATTTGGGAAAGTGGAGGAATTTTGGTGCATGTGGGACTAAAGGATAAGCCAAAAAGTTAATTAGGGAGTCAAAGTAGGATTTGAATAGGTTTAGAAGAGTTTACTCATGGTTAAGAATAGTTAAACTAGGTTAGACTAGTTAAACTTGATTCTAGAAAGGAATTAGGGTTTTGAGAGGTCTAGTCAATCCAATGAAATGGATTGATAGTATAGAAGGCTAGTAGAAGTAGTATAGAAGGAAATGATAAGATGGTTTAGCCAATAAGGAACTATATCAATTCCATTAGTTAGTTTATAAGATAAATATGACCAGAATAATGTCATAAATGGGAAGTTAGATAGGTCCTACTGATGGTATGTCATCAATTTGCAAGAAGGAGAATATTTAGTGCAATATTAGGAATAATTATGTTTTGATCAAACTACAAGTGTCTACACTTATTACTAACACAAACGTGAGCACTACCTAATATTCTTAACATTAATATATCACATTTAAATTTTCACACTATTTATTCCCAACTTATGACAAATCCATTTGAATATCACCACCAAAAATATTTGTAAAGTTTATGACTCAATAGAAATCCATATGATGTTGGAATGTCATCCTTCAGGAAAATCATTCTCACTCACTTATCTAGACAAGAAACTAAAACCATTTAGGAATATTTTATATTCCCAACCGATGGTACACGTTTAGTCTCCATGGAAAATTAATAGTTTAAGGGTTTAGTAAAGATTATTGGAAGAGCGTGAGTGACCATGGTGTACATCACATTTTTGAAAACTCTAGAATAAATTGTGCAAGTACTAAGTTTAAATCCATTAATAAGAAAATACATTTAAAAAGGATCAATTTTTCTAAATGAAGATGAGGTTTAAGTCGTGTTATTATGTGGAATAGAAGCTTTGGGAATAGGTAGGATTCCCTTGGAGAATGGTTTGGTAGGTATATATGTTTTAGTTTTAATGAATTTTGTTAACCTATAAAATTGTGTTGGATTATCCTATATGTATTTAACCTCTGATGTTTGAATCTTTAACCTTTTACCATTCTTAAAAAGAATTTTAAAATGGATAGATGAGGAAGAAGTATAAACTTTAGAGATTGAATTCATATGTATTGATATGGTACTGATCCTAGAAACACTCAAAGTAGGTGAAGAATATGTAGTAGTTACCCTTTTCTTAGAGGTTTAATTCATTATTTGATCAATCAAAGAGTTACCTCTTTAAATAATAACTATAGTGGATTTAGGGACTTTCTTTTCCTTCACTTTATCTATTATATTTTCATCCTTCTTTTTCTAATTTTACTATCTAGAAAAAAGAGGCTGAAATATTCTAGAAAATAGCGTATCCACAAGGTACTAGTGTGTCCATTATGGGAAATAAGGTGCACATGGGTAGTTTAGTTATTCTTAAGACAAGAGTTTCACTCAAACTTTATCTTTTTCTAACTCTCCTTTTATGTATAGTTCGGGTACTTATGGATCTACTCCTTATTCTATTTTATGAGGAAATTTTGAAATTATACTCTTGTTGAATTTTGAAAGTAGGATATAAAATACCTTGTTCTCTACTATTATAGGTAAATATCCTTATTGACATCTTATAGTTACTTTAAAATATTGTTGCAACAGAAAATATCACATGATAAAACATGCACAAAGAAAACTTGATTTTATGCATATTAGTAATAACTTTATTACACATGTATCTACCTATTTTGAATCATTATGGAATTCAAAAGGACTATTATCAATAAATATATGTGATCATCTAGCATCAAATAGATAAAAATGAGTTTTACTTGCACAATTTTTCCATGTAAATTTTTTTAAGTTAGTATAAAGTCCTCTTAAGTATCTTGAAATAGAATAAGGTTTGCTTGTTGTATGGAAGGATTACCTATCAAGATCATTAAGAGTGAGGACATGGTTTATGATTTTCCAAAATTAATTCCTACATACATCAATGTTTCAAATATTCTTTGTAGGGCACATGTAAAACATAAATGTTCCCTGGTAAAGTCCACAAAATATTGTTGGCAAAATAATTAGGTATATGTGAAATATGGGATTTTAGAAACAATGTAATAGGAAAAAGTCCCTCCTCAATTATGTGGGGAGGCTCCTTTTATTGAAATATAAATTACATGATTAATAAATTATAATATTTACACTATTTATCACTAAGGGGGTTGGGATTATATCCCAAAATGGTAGTGATTGTCAAGAAAATAGATAGAGATAAGAGGGAAACAATAAAGAGGAAAGAATGAGACATTTATAGAGAAGATGGAAAAGAAGATTTATATTTTTCAATATGTAAATGCATACCATATCTTAATCACACAAGTATTAGTTAACAAAAATGGATATTTATCGATAAAATTTTTCTAAAAAATTAAAAATTAATCATGTAATTGGCATACGAACAAATAACAATTATAAGATTAATAATCAACATAAAATTTCAAAATATCTCTCTTTATTATCCTCTTGGGAATTTTAAATACCAAGATTCTCCAATTTCCTTTCTTTAAATTTTCTTTCTTGCCAAAATTTATCTTTCAAATTATTTTAAAACAAATATTTATAAGGAAAACATTCCTATTTTATAGCTTACATACATAGAATAAAAAAGTCAAATTTTCTTTAAAAATGCTAACTTGTAAACTAACCAAGTCAATTTGCACTTTCCTAGGATTTGTAAATTAAATGTGCATGTTTTACATGTACAAGGTGACACTTTACATATGCAAACTTACACATTTTAAAAATTTCAAAATTAGACTTTTGAAAAAACAATATGTAAATAAAGGTCATCTTCCCCATGCACCACCTTACTCAGAAATGCCTACGATCTTTTCTTTCTCCAATTGAATTTTATCACAATATTCATCAAAGAGCTTGCATATTGTATATAATATTTTTAGTGAGTATTTTGCTACATTGTGAAGCTTGTTAGATGTGTTGTAAATTATACACTCTTCATGTATCCTCATCGTGATTCAGGGTTGGGATGATCCCTGAGTGGCAATTCAAGGGAAGAGGCCCCCCAAGAAAAAAAATTGGGAGTAACCCAATAATGTGGTCTTTTCATGTATTAATTATATGGGTGGTATTTAACCTAGATGTTTATGGGTCAGTTTTTTGGCCCATGGTATTGTAAAACTGTTACCTATTATTGTGTTTATAAATAGTTGGGAATATGGTAGGGAGTGATATAGATGGGTGTGTGAATTCAAGTGCAAACTTAAGAGAGTTTGTTGAGCATAGCTCCAAACAAGATATGTGTTTTGTAATTGTGAGAAGACTGATTTGAGAGTGGCTTACACTCTTGTTGGCTTGTAATAAAATCTGAGCAAGTGTTTCTTGGTGGATGTAGCCCACATTGGGTGGATCACATTAAATCTTATCTTCTTCGTGTATTTTATTTCTATATTTTATGTTCATAGTTCTTATTATTGTGATTATGTGGGATTGATCCATATATATATATATATATATATCCCTAACATATTTATTGCAAACCTTGCCTTCCATCCCAACATCAGGAAACATTGAGAGAAATTGTTGAAATGAATTCAGATATTTTTTGAACTTTTCAAAATAATTATTATACTTGATGAATTTATCAATAAAATCAAGGATGAAATTAGATACTGACATGAACTCCCCTTTAAATAGTTTCTTAAATAAATCAAAAATTATTTCATCTAAAAGTGTTGATAATTCATCATCATAGAAAGTGCAACAAAGTGTCTCAATCATCTCATAAATATCATTAGTAGCATTGATTCCATATCCTCATGCTTCCTTCAATTTTACAATATAAACATACAAAATATGTATCTTGAAGACATAGCATCATGAAAATCATATTATTTTCCTCACTCAAATTCATTAAGAAAACCTTATTTAACAAGGATTTCCTTGCTAACTACGCTTCTATATTTGGAAAATAATATTTGCATAAGTTGACCTCTATCTCACACTACTCGTTGGTCACCTTTATAACATCATATTCATTTTCAATATATGAAAATCCTAACACAAAATCTACAATCATTTTCTTTCCTTTCTCAATCACTCTTTTAGACTTTCCCTTGGTAGCATGGCCCATGTTTCTAATATCCTCAACTAATGTAGGAATTTTTTAGTCTAACAGCTCTGGAGGAGAATTGGATGATTGAATGGGCTAGGTAATCCTCTAAATCATTGTGGAAATATTAACTACTTTCTTTTATTTGATCCTTAGTAGCCTTCTATTTATCCATTTTCTCATGAAAGAACCCAATAGCAACATGTACATCTTACTTTGTGCTTTCACATGTACATTTACCAAAGTTTACTATTTGATCTAGTAATATTGTGCTCCAATTTCATCCTATTTTTTCTATGGTGGTAGTGCTACTATTTCTAAATATTTTTTCCTTTTTCACCCACTATAACTTTTAAAAAAAAATGGGTTTCTTTGGAGCTCATTATGAGGAATAAGTTAGATATAAGGCATGGAATTCAATCACCTTAGGATGTACCCACGACTTACTTTTATTTATTATCACTTTATTAATCCATTCAAGTACTTTTGGTTCTCTATCCTTCCCTAATTCCAATATTTGTTGTTGGAATTATTTATTAAGATCCTCCAAGTTTGAATGATCAGATGAATTTAGGACAATAGCTTTTATTTCCTTCACTTGTTCATAAGTCTTTCTAGTATTAGAAGAAGGATGAATCTATTTTGGGAAATGTTAGCAAAAAAAATTGTCATAATTAAATAATGGTTTTTAAAAAAAAGTGTGTGGGACAAATTCCTTCCTCTATTGTGATGGAAGGCACCCTTTATTGAAATCCAAAATGAGAAATAAAATATATGTAGAATATTTACATTAAATAACTTCTCGAGGTTGTATTTTACTACCTAGAAAGGAATATAAGTTGAAAGGATAGAATAAAGGAATGTAGAATATAAAGAGAAAGAAAGAAGGAAGGAAAGGAAAACTTACATTTTGAATAAGTAAACACATATCTTATTTTGATTTGTAAGTAGATTATCTAATATAAAAAACACATATTATAAGGATTCTACATGCATTAAAGGAATGAAGAAGGATAACCATATGACATAATAAAACATGTTATTTCCAAAAATATTATTACACAAAGTTCAGTAAATCTCTTTTTCTTCAAAAAGATTAACATAGTCTAATACATTTTCATCTCATATAAGATCTTATACAAAATCAATGGTAGAAAAAATTCTACCCAAAAATCCCTCCAAGTCTCTATAAATATGAATCCCACAAGAAATGATGAAATTTTCTTTTAAGATATCTTAGACGGGACAAAGTATCTCCACATATATCTAAATAAATATCCTTTGAAAGTCTCACAAAGTAGCATCTCTAAGTAAAAATATTCAATATGTAAAATTCCTTTCAAATTATTTATAAATGTATACTTATAGGAGAGATATCCTTATTTTTTAGTTGCATACAAGATTAAACAAGTAAATTTACCTAAAATGGAAACCTATAAATTGATAAAGTCAATTTTCAAACATAGGAACTTATAAATTGAAAAGGTAAATTTTTAGAACATAGGAACTTGTAAATTGAAAATTTCTATTTTCACAACATACGCACTTTCGAATTGACAAAGTAAACTTTCACAACATAAGAACTTTCCAATTCATGAATTCAATTTTCACAACATAGGAACTTACAAATTAACAAAGTCAATTTTAATATTGCAAATTGATGAAGTCAAATTTCAACTTGAAAATTGAAAAAGTTAATTTGTTACTTGAAAATTGAAAATTTTAATTTATAAATTGCAAAGTGACAAATTCAATTTTTAACTTGTGATTTGCAAATTGAAAAAATCCGATTTGAAGCTTGCAAATTAAAATTTTTGAATTACAAATTGTTAATTGATAGAGTTGATTTGCAACTTATAGATTGAGATATTCAATTTGAAACTTACAAATTGAAAAATTCAATTTGTAAATTATAAATTCAAAAATTCAATTTAAAAATTATGGGTTCGAAAAAGTCTATTTGCTAAAATGCAAATTGACAAAGTTGATTAACAAAAAATCTACCAATATTGAGAAGTCTTACCGATCATGATGCCTATGAATTGACATAGCACGGATTAATGACAACAGAGTGGAAGATTTTCAAAGTCAATTCACCAGTTGTTAAGTTTGTCGAGATGCCTCTCTTTCATCTTTGTATTTGGTGAATGAGTCAGCATTTACAACTCGTTTTTATACCTTTTCTAAGTAGCGGAGGTCAGAAGGTCCAACATCATAGAATACTGGACATAATTTTAGAGTCCGCGTATCCCTTGTGAATCGACGATATGGCGATCTGTAACAGAGGCGGAGAAGATGGCAGTGCGGATAGAAGAAGGAATGAAGTCCCCTAACTCCGTCTCTTTACAAATTATCAATTTGAAACGCCCGTAAATTCCCACATTCTCATTTGAGAATTACAATTCATAAGCTTGCAAGAGCGAGGAATTTTATTTAACATCGGGGCCTCTGTGATTGATGAAAACATAAATTAAACTTTGGGGCTTGTAATATGAGAAAGTAAATTCTACGATGCCCAATCGCAAATTCAGAGCATCCTCTTCCACATTTCTGTGGCAAGATGAGCTGGATTTTTTTCATGAATGGTAGATCGAACTCGAAAAACCTAATCAGACACGAAGGAGGATGAGAAACTCAAGTGAAAGTAGATATGGTTTCGATCATAAGCCAGCATGATAAATGGACGATAAAGTAGTGTTTCTCTGCTTCCAAGATGTTGCGTGGAAACTACGAGGACACTCTGAAAGTTTAGCAGGGATAAAAGTTAATGTTATCTCTGCTAATCCAAGATAGATGCGGTGTTTTTAATCTCTACTTCCACGACCTTGCCTTTGACTAGGAAAAGCATAGCTGTTGACCAGTTATTTGGTACAGTAAATGAAAAAGGTTTTTCTTGAGCTCAATGCTTTCGGACAACAACTAGATCTATATTTAGGATGTGACTTGTATTTATTCAAAGGTTTTTTTTTTTTTACTAAAGTGCAGTCTATTCAATCTCGATATAGGGGTCTGTTTTCCACATCCATTGATACCACTTTATGTTTGGAAGAACTCGTACCAACATGTTTTTATAACCCACGTACTATAAAGGAGAAGATCACAGATCAATACCAGCTTATGGGACTTCAATGAATCTTTCTCTTGACTTATGAGAAGCTTTTTTCAATATTTGTTAATTTTGATTGAATTTTTTTTCTTATCACCTATTGATATACAGTATAATGTGCAAACCTATTAGTATAAAAAAATGAATGATTTCATATGTATACTTAGAAAGTTGCATTACATTAAGGTAGCAAATGCATTTTGAAACCCATGGACTTTCTCCACTTACATTATGATACCCTGTTCAATGATTTGGAAAAAATGATTTAAGTAGAGAGATCCCCATGTGTCATGTAAATTAGCATCATTTCTACGCTTTCCACTTGGAAAATCATATAGAATCCTTCTCAGAAGAAAAAAGATACACAAATTTGTGTGTATTTTGTAGCATGGTATGAGTCCCTTAAAAGCACCATTTTCCAAGTAAACATTTCAAATGGGAATTGCTAAAAAAGGGTTTAAATTTAATGCCAAGTCTTACATAAGCACACTTGCACAAACCAAAATATGATGCTTGGCTAGCCTCAAGGTGATGCCATACAAGAGATAGACTGGATGGGCCATTCCAAGGTGAATCCTTGGGAAGACCTTCAATAGATAAAATTTGATGAAGGATACACTAGAGGAAATTGGCATATTATTGAGAATCCTTCCAGTGAATGGTTGTCCATACCCCGTTCAAGATCTCCTTTCCACATTTTGTGGATCAATGGAATGTGTACTTTTCATGAAAATAGCCCCCTGTTGAGATCAACCACTCCATTTTTTCTCTGCATATTGTGAGATATTAGTGGAGTGGTGATACGCTAACCAAATGGTTTATACATAGCTTGAAAGGACGATGACTCAATGATGAGCCACTTCCAGTCATGTGCAAAAACCTCTATGGTGAGAAATTACAAAAAAGGACCAACAAACCACTTCCATTTACTGGGAATGCCAGGGATCCACTGGATCAAAGAGTGCATTGGTGAGAAATGTAAGACGTGAATTGCACAAAGGAAAGACTAAGCACACACATACAAATCTGCAAGTTATGAAGAATAATGAGATAAAATGCAAAAAGACAAGAATGACTCCAAATCAACTCATTGCTCCATATTATAGAATGATGCAAGTGGTGTACATATAGGAGGTGAATGTGTAACCTCCTCCTAGAATAACTGGACAACCTCTACCTAGAATAGTGGTAACCTCCATACCCCGAAATAGCCAGTCAATAGAGAACTACTCAATGGTTAGAAACTACCACTAGCTTAAAAAATTGTGGTGAAGTTTACACCTAAGTAAGCATATCCCGTTAGTGTAGGAAAGCTCCAAGTAAATAAAAAAAATACAAATAAAATGTATATCCTACACTAACAAAGTCAAGCACCATGTTGAATATCTCTCTCTTGAATGGCATCATTTCTGAGTAACTCCATCCTTTTCCCATTATTGAACTCATCATTAAATATGTTTGATTTTCCAAAATAAAAATAAAAATATCTCACATTCACTCATAAAATACTCACCATGCATCTTAAGGAGATGATTTAAAATGAGAATTACATTTTACTAAAATGCATTGGGTATTGCACCTTTCTTATGGTCAATATCATCAATTTCCTTCTTTTCACCCATCTGTAAGAAATTTTTCCCATGATTGAATTCAACCTATTATGAATAACTTACTTATGGAACTAAATAAAAATTAATACTATCAAACTTAGGGTCATATTGTCTAAACTAGCACCCCATACTATTTTGAATAGATCATCCAAGTTTCAGACTCAAGTGGCTCCAGATTGAAGACCCACAAAATGAAGATTTCATAGGGATAGTCTTCCATAGTATGTGATAAATGTTAGTTCTTTACATATTAGAGATACATTGTTACGTGGTATTGGAAAATATAGAATTTTGCGGAGTTGGTTAATTTTGTGTAATTGGGCATGTAGTCTACCCATAAGAATTTGTAATGAAAAGAAAAAGTTTCACAATACACAACACAAAAAAAATTAAGCAAGTTTGAATGTGGATAAAGTTATAAGCCATGGAATAGAGAACTTAGTGTTCCACAGACATTAAATAAGTAGTATTCAAGGGAGTTGACAAAGTCACGTGACATACAAATACTATATTAGAAAAAATATGCAATGAAAAATAATTTGAGCACCATGACATGTGGAGAGGAAAAATTGAATGCAAAATTCATGAAGGTCATAGTACATGAAAATACGCTAAACTAAGGAGAAAACCATGGGTCAAAGAAAAATCATCAAAATCTATGGAATATTGTAAAGTCACACCTATTTTGAACTAGTTGCCCAACCACTCTACCTACCCAAATTTAATTTTGAGTGTTTTTGTCCTATTACACTTCCAATCTGATGATGTGTGCTTGGAGCGATGTTATGTACCCATACCTGGCCCATGAAAACTTTGGTGAATTGTCCTTAGATCAATCATTAGATACGATCATCCTCTCCTTCCCTATCTCTCAAATTTTATAAATTTAAGTGCTTTGGCACATAATAGGGGTTCAATTTCTGAAATTCAAGAGATCTTCCTTTGAGCTTGAAAAATATTTCTTGCAACCTCTATAACTCATGCGTGAAGAATTTTTTCCTCATATTTGTGTTTATAAATGGTCAAGATTTAATATTAATGCAAGCGTGGATTTATTTCTTTGAATTCTATATGTTTAATGTGAACATATATGTTCTCTTACACACCTTCATGTTTTCATTTTATTTCATTCAAGTTGTATGTATCTCTTCAATCTTCATTCATGATTTCATGTTTTTTTCTTTTAAATCCAAAATCAATTCATTTTCCAATTTGGGTGAGAGAGAGGAGAGAGAGAGAGAGGAGAGAGAGAGAGAGAGAGAAGAGGAGAGAGGAGAGAGAGAGAAGCGAGAGAGAGAGAGAGAGGAGAGGAGAAGAGAGAAGCGAGAAGAGAAGAGAGGAGAGAGAGAGAGAGAGAGGAGAGAGAGAGGAGAGAGAGAGCCGAGAGAGAGAGAGAGGAGGAGAGAGCGAGAGAGAGAAGAGAGAGAGAGAGAGAGAGAGAGAGAGAGAGAGCGAGAGAGAGAGAGAGAGAAGAGAGAGCGGGAGAGAGAGAAAGACGAGAGAGAGAGAGAGAGAGAGAGAGAGAGGAGGAGAAGAGAAGAGAGAGGAGTAGAGAGAGAGGAGAGGAGAGCAAGAGAGAGAGAGGAGGAGAGGGAGAGAGAGAGAGAGAGCGAGAGAGAGAGAGAGAGAGAGAGAGAGAGAAGGAGAAGAGAGAGAGAGAGCCGAAGCGAGAGAGAGTTAGAGAGAGAGCGAGAGAGAGAGAGAGAGACGAGAGAGACGGAGAGAAAGAGAGAGAGCGAGAGAGAGAGCGAGGAGGAGAGAGAAGAGAGAGAGAGGAGAGAGAGATACGAGAGCGCGAGATAGAGCACGTAGATAGAGAGAAGAGAGAGCTAGCATGATAGCAGAGAGAGAGAGTAGAGAGAGAGGAGATCGAGATCGATTCGCGATGGAGATATATCGTATGATCTATTCTCTCTCTATATGGATAGAGCGCTATATATATATCTATCTCTCTCTCTCTCTTCCTCTCTCTCTCTCTTCTCTCTCTCTCTCTCCTCTCTCTCTCTCTCTCTCTCTCTCTCTCTCTCCTCTCTATCTCTTCTCCCCTTGGATTAATGTAGTTTTAGGAATTTAGATAGTGTTACATTAAAATTCAATTAGTATAGTTACATCCAACTAGGGTGATAGGATCCACTCCTTTCATCTACGGATAGGCCTTGATTGAACCCACACCTTCAAGGTCCCTCATTTTTTCATTGAAATTTTGAATTCCAAATTTAGTAAGGGTGCAAATTTTAGTGACAAGAGTTTTGGAACACCTTTGAGAGACCATTTTTGTGATATTTAAACCGTTTTCAAAAGTATTGGTGTATTTCTTAGTGGATTCCAACATTTGGAGGCACCTTTCTACACATCTAGTTACTTTGAAGTTTACATCTCTATTTTTAGACATCCCAGTTCCTTTATTTAATGAGAAGAATACATTTAATCTAAAGTGTATCTACAAGTGATTCTTTTTAATATTTACAAATCTCACCAAGAAGAAAAAGAAGATGAATAGATTAAATATAAGTTTAGATATCTCTTTTACCTTTAAATATAAGTCTTTCTACTCCCCATCTTGTTAGGAATTTATTTTTCTCTCTTATAAATTGAAGGCCCATTATTTTCATGGTAGATTACATAAATCTCCCCTTTGAAAGTTTAATGGTTGTAGTCCCTTACCTCTAAATTCCCAAAATGATATACCAGTGTCTACTTTGAAAAGTATTCATTTTTTCATTGGTGAAAACCTAACATCCCTTACAGATCATATCCATGATGTTGTAAATGTATATTCAATTCATCTTGTTATTGAATATGATGTTGTAGTTAGGTTTCTTCCTTCTTCACTTAAAATAAAATCACTTCAATGGTATAGGAGTTTGAGGCCTTTTTCATTCACACATGGGATGATCTTAGAGTAACCCTTTTCAAATGTTTGATGAAAAATCAGACCACATATCCCTATTAGAATAGATACCATCCATCAAGATATCCCCTAATGAACTTGTGGTGGATTTTACTTTCATATTTCAAAAAACATGGAATAGAATTCTAGTTCTTTTGAGACAACCCCATAGGGTGGTTTCCTTTATTTTTTGAGAAATTCAAATTTTGATATACCTATAATGATACAATCTATAGGTAATATAAATTTACCTAATGCATATCTAATAACCATTAGGTTGGATATTTTTTAAATTCAAGTTGGCA
Source organism: Taxus chinensis (assembly GCA_019776745.2). Taxonomy (NCBI): domain Eukaryota; kingdom Viridiplantae; phylum Streptophyta; class Pinopsida; order Cupressales; family Taxaceae; genus Taxus; species Taxus chinensis. The sequence continues at coordinate 615,123,822 of CM034148.1, read as the reverse complement.
AGATATCCCCTAGATTTTTTATGCTTATTTTTCCTAAATTGAATCAAAGTAACCAGCTTCTTTTTCTTCCATTCCTTAGCTAAATGCTTCATCTTTCATTTCCACTTCTTATTCTTCCCAAAAGAAGCATAATGATGATGAACTTGGAGTCCTAGTTAGAAAATTTTCTAATGAGATTGTCTATCTGAAGAGGTAACAATGTCAATCATCTAGAAATTACCCAAGTTTTAACCAAGGGAAATCTTAAGGTCAAAATTATAATCAAGGTTATTATCAACAGAAAAAATCAATATTCAAATCAGAGATATGGAGAAATTTATAAAATGAATAGATTAAAATTCCAAAACCTTCAAATAGTTGTTCCCATACAACCAATTCCTATTGATTACTCAAGAAAAGCACTTGTTCTAGTGTACAAGAATGTGATATAGGAAGTTAAATGGTGTTTTCCATGCATTCAACCACATAATCATAATAATTGTGTAAATGGTGTACAAGTATGGCCCCTCATAGTGAAACACTTTTCAATCAATAATAATAATTGATGGAAATGGAAATTACTAGCATAGAAATAGCATAAGAGGTCGCCCCCAAGCCTAACTTCATGTTTTTAGGTCTAATGATTTTTATGTGGTTAACCAAACTACAAACAACTTGACCAGGCCAAAACTCCATGTGTTGGATTACACAAGGTAAAATTAAGAGGAAATATATCTTTATCTACTAATCCGTGGAGAAAAGAAAATATATACCCAAGAAAAACAAGAGTACTACCAATCAATCACCATTGCACAAGACAAGGAGTTGCTTCTTAGAAAGGTATATGATACATTTGAAAAGTAATATTTTACCTCTTTATGTTAGAAATTTAATGATGTATTCTCATGTAGTTATGAAGATCTTGAGGGTTTTGACCCCAAAATTTCTCAACGCACCATAAATATTGATTCTAGTAACAAGCTAGCTAGACAAAAACAAAGACCTATCAATCCCAAAATATAACCCCTCATGAGAAAGGACTTAACTAAATTCATTAGGGCCAAAATTATATTCCCCATTAAGTAATCCTCTTGGGTGGATAACTTGTTCCATGTTAAGAAGAAGAATGGATAAATCATGCTTTTCATGTGGATTTCAAAGACTTAAACAGATCCTCCTTAAGGGATCATTATCCTTTACCCTTTATGGAACAAATTTTATAGACATTAGTAGGAGATGAAAGGTTTTCTATGTTTGATGTTTACTCAGGTTTTAATCAAATCAGGGTTAAATAAAAATATCAACATAAGACTAAATTTACAACTAAGTGGGGAACATATGCATATGATAAATTCCCTTTGGTTTTTCAAACATGAGTGCCACATTTCAAAGAGTTGTGGATAATGCATTCAAGGGATATATACGTGACTTCATCATCATCTACTTGGATGATATCATTATTTTCTCAAAAGTGATTAAAGATCATATCATTCATCTTGAGAGATTCTTTGAAGGATGTAGGGAATTTTGGGTGTCTTTTAACCCCAAAAGGTGCATTTTTGCATTTCCACAAGGTAAAATTTTAGGTCAAATTATTTCAAAGGATGGTATTGGCATTGACCCTGAAAGAACCTCTTTTATCATTTATCTTTCTTTTCCAACTCACAATAAGGCTCTACAATATTTCCTCGAAAAGATTAACTTTGTTATTAAATTCATCCCTAACTTTGTTGGACTTGTCAAGCCTATTACCTTGATGCTCAAGGAGGATGCAATTTTCAATTGCACTAAATAAAGAAAATAAATTTGTATCAATATCAAGCAATAAAATTCTCAAGTTCCCATGCTTATTAACCTTGACTATTCAAAATATTTTATCCTTTATGCATATGGGGCTAAAGCCAACATTTTTGTGGTTTTGACACAACAAAATGAAAAGGGTTCATATCAATCAGTGGCCTTCTTCAGTCAAACACTGAAATATTATGAGCTAAAATATATTCATGTAGAAAGGAAAGTATTCTCCATCATGCGAGCTATCAAAAAATTCAAGAGCATGCTTTCTGTTAGCCATATCAAATTTTTAGTCTCACACCCATGTGTGAGATATTTTATCTTGGGAGTGGAAATCGGTGAGAGGAGAATTGAGTGAGTCACTAAGATTATGGAGTATGACCATCAAGGCTACAAAACTGGTAATAGGTAGATAAATTTGTGAGAATATTTCTTTGGATGCTCAAGATAATCAAGAAACCTAATTTTTCAAGGAAGAGTAGCAAAGATAGAACACAAAAGATCTATGGGACATGACAGGTCTTCAAAATGCAAAGGATCTGTAAAATGGAGGAGATTAAAATAGTATCCATTGTTGGATTAATAACATGGATATATTTTTATCTATTGGTGTATATCCTCCTGGTTTGAGACAATAAAAGAGGAAGTACCTGACATTGTAATCAGTTCCCTATGAGTTAATTAGCAGGTTTCTTTATGCACCCCAAAATTGCAAGGGCTACATTGTTGGGAAAATGGTTATAAAGGTCCCTAGTGATGATTCAAAATCCTTTCAAGAAGGTTTTTGAGCTCCAAGAACCCATTTGTAATATATAGGTGTAGCATAGATACCCTTACTTATCTTTCCCTTATATTTTTCTAGCTTCCCCCTTCTTTCTGTGCTTGTTTTGGTCTTTTGTTCTAGGACCACTGCACTGCTTGGGCATAGGTTCAGAAGTTTGCAAACCTGACTGGGGTGGCGGTCCTGAAACTTCCACCCTACGAAGGCGGACAGTCTTGATCAATTTTTCCAAAATCTTCATATGAGAAATTGCATGTGACGATACACTTAAGTTTACCTTTTTAGTGCACGTTCTATGAGCCGAATTTGCTAAAAATAGCTTCGTTTGCTTTGTTCTCCATCATTCCTTCTATTTTTAAATAGCTTTAATGAGTGGAACTTCCTCTTCATTTCCTTGTGCATGAGGTAACCTTCTATCCTTCATTCCTATATATTTCATTCTTGTATTCAAGAAAAAGGCCTGAGAATTTTGTGTATCTTATATTGTGGTCCTGCCATAATCTTACTAGGAATTTCATAGCAAAGTTCAGATCTCTTGTGCTATCTTTCTTCTACCTACATTATGTCCAGATTACTTCCAAGCTTCCATTGCTCAAGTTCCATCCTCTTGTTGTTGTTGTTTGGATTCCCAAATCCTTGGACTCACATGAACACTCAGATAAAGAAAGGAAAGAAACTGAGGGGACAGATACTCATACTATTGGATTTTCCAAAGATCTTGCTCTTCCAGGTTGGAGTTGTGTATTTTTTTTCTTTGTTTTATCAAATTGTCAATTTCATATCAAATAGAGTAGAGAAAAAATTCATTTAAATTAGTCAGGTAGTTGCAAGTAGATCACATCAATAGGAAGTTTTCTCTTTAATATTGCTAGGGAAGTTATGGGGGAACAATAGCTCTGTTAGAGTCATGATTTGTTCTTCACTTCTAAGGTAGGATTGGAGAGATTTTATTTGAATTAGAATAGATCTTAGATTTAGATTCATACATCTGCATAGATAGCTAGCTACATCCGGAAAATTATTTGTTTTTTTAATTGTTTATTAGATTAGGGGCATTGTCTGAAAAATTTAGAAAAGAACAAATATATTTATTTCCATAGATTAGTTTGTTTTATTTCTTTGTTATGATATATTAAGAAAAAACCAAAAATATAGTTTAGATTTCCTTTGATAGATAGTTTATTTACCAAAAAAAAATCAATTCATCTTGCATGACCATCAACGGTTCACTACATAGGAAAATACCTACAAGTTATGCAGTCCTCTGGTCCCACAACCCAATGGGCCAAAGTTAATTAATAACTGACATTAACACAAGTTTTTGCTTAACAATCTTACACACACCCACCACATACACAGAGAAAATAAGATAGTTAGAGACCATGAACATAGCTGCTAATCAGGCCTATGAATTTTTTACTACTCTTGGAAATAGGATTTGATTGCATGCATGATCATACAAGGGCCTCATCCTCAACGAGTCTTTGGTTGTGACTCATAGGTCCCAAAACCCAACAGGTTTGCTAGTCAGTTAGATATTGACACTAACTTACACACACAGGTATTCATATCTTCACCGCTTCCACTGATATTATCACACAACTTTCATTGTTGAATATAACAGTCAATCAGGCTAAGACTTTCTGGAAAAGACCAGAGAACTACCCTTAGTTATTATAGCTCCACTACATCTCTTGTCTGAGAACTACCTTGTTGAAAACCCATACGAGGCACCTATAGGTTACTTTCCACGTATTCCATAACCAATCAATAAAATATCATCTAAAATAGACATCGATTAGAGTCTCCGAGTAGCTATCATATCAGACCCTGCCATCACACCCCTTCAGGTTAGGAGAGAATTATTTGCCTTAGATTCACAGATTCCATTATTGTGTGTGGAATACATAAGGTTGCCCAATTAGCTTGGTCATCGACATCACTTTCACTCCCATTTCAATTCCATACTGGCTGTCTCGGCACAACCTTAGGATTTCAAGTGTAAAGAAGGTCACGTGTTGATTTTCTATCATAAAAATTGGTGAACCCGATGTGAAGAGCTAGTTTCTAAGCATTTCCACTTTTTTCCATCCTTTATTATGTGGGTATTCTTATACCCCCCACATAAGTCGATATATGATGAGTAGGGTCGACCTGTCCCAAGTTTCAACATATACCCGTAACAATCAAACATATCACAACAATCACCTTCGCTTTCAACATGGGAAGACAACTACTGATCCACTCAAAACCCTCTGCTTCAGGGAACTAATATTGGTTCTTCTATACGCATCGAAGAATTGGATCAAGTTACTCAAACTTCTCCCCTTGAACAATAAATTTCAAATAACATGACATTCACTGGTGAAGTAAGTTCATCTCCTCAGGTATTGTTTTGACAGCCCATTACCGTACAATTGGATCAACTCCCCCATCTCGATGAGGATTATTTAGCACAGTATGCTAGGAGTGAGCAGCAATTCCAATAAATGAACCAATCTTTTGAGCAGGTTAGCAAGGATAAGGTGATGTCCTTCTTCAGAATAATAATGCTACCCCGCCACCAACTAAGAATACAACCAATGAGGTGTGGAAACATCATGAAACAATTCATAGTGGGATACCATACTCCTTAATAACCTCCAAGGGTTCAACCAAAGTTATCTAAGCAAGGTATCTCCCCGTCAACAGTGTGATGTCATTTCAGCTTTGGTTTGATAAATTTAAGGTAGTTAGAGCTTGCACAAGAATATATAGAATTCATATTTCTAGGTAGACATGGGCTTCTTCCTACCCATAGAACTATGGGCAAGTGTCAACCGCACAGAATCTGCCGGTATACATGAATAATCCAAATCATGGGGGACTTGTTAAATGGGATGGGTATGCTTGGGTATGCATCCTCAAGCTACATATGGATATCTACAACAGGTGCTATCCAATAAGTGTGTTCTCAAACGCTATACAAGCCAAAAATGTGACATTCCTTGGCTTCACGCTTTCAGCTCCATATCAAAGTAATCAACCCCCTTATATGCACATGTATTATAAATCTCCACAGGGGGACATGTACTCCTACCCAGGTCCATCTGGAAAATCACATGGGGATGTCATACTCCCTGCCAAATGTTTATGTTGTCCTGTTTTAGTAGCCAATGCAGCCCCCACCTCCCCAGCAAGGGTCTTTAATGGTGGAAACATATGAAATGGGGACTTATTTTGAATATCTCAAAGAACCCCTAGATTTCTCTATTTGGGCAGTCATACTCTTGAGACCCTTTCCTGATCTCCCAAATTTCAAAGGGGAGGGTGATCCAAATGCCCACATCAAGGCTTATGCAACAACCATTTGAGAGCTTGCTCCCATGGGATGTAGTCATTGCAAAGATTTTCCCTAAGACACTTGAAGGTATTAATCTCAACTAGATATTATAGGATACCAGAGGCTTCAATATACTCATTCAAACAACTCATGTCAAAATTTATCAAAGCTTTTGATATGAACAAACTGTTGCTGCAAACAGGAATAAGAGAATTTCTTCATATCAAACAAGAACATAACAAATCTGCAGCCCACTTCATTCAGAGGTGGTGACATGTTATCTACTTTTCTGCAAGTGCTCAAAACATGGATCAAATGGAACTTTATGATTTTTTCCTTGACTCCCTCAATAGGTAGATGAAGGAAGAGGTTCAAAATTTTCCATTAAGGAGCTATGAAGAGGTGCTAGAGGGTGCTCTTTAGATCGACCAAGCAACCATCGACAGTGGTCCTAAGACCTATGGAACAAATGGGAAGTTAGCTACCCCTGTTCAAAGCACTTCTGGTTACTCCAACAGTACAAAACAACAATCAAGAACCAAAGATACTTAACAAGAATCGTGGAGTCATGAATGATAGTGTAACTGATTAACCCAAAAATCCTAACATTGTCAATCCCACTGGTATAGGTGCTACGAATAACAACAATTAATGGAAATAAAAATGGCAACAATAAGAGAAACAACAATTTCTCACCCTTGGTAAATGCAATGTGGATTTTAATCATTCCCAACAACAGCAATAGCAACAACCTCAGCCACAAAGACAAATGCTGACCCCAAGCCCTAATCAATACCCCAACCAATTCTAGAACCAGGGGCAAGGGTTCCAAAGTGTTAATTATAACAGTCAACAAGCAAACAAAAAACATGGATTCAAACCACAAAAAGGGTCAAACCAAAGGCCTCAAGATTACGATCCTGACCTATATTAGGGTTTCCATAGGGTCCGCGGGCATGACACAAGAACCTGTTGTGATTTTAATAATTTTTTGCAGTGGTTTCCAAAAGACCAAGGACAATTGTTTATCGACATGTTTCTGGCCAACCCAACTACACCTAGTCAGGAACACCTATATGAGATCTGGTGTCTCCATAGAACACACCATCAGGAATCTTTAACAATTATCTCCCCATGCATCTAAAGGATGGTAGTACTGGATCCTAATAGTTCAAATAAAGGCATTGTAATAGGGACTCATGATCATGAAGCCTTCAACTTTATCAAATCCACAGGTGGCACCTCCTTTAGATGGTCATGTCAACAAACAAAGATTGTAGGTTTGGTTGAGTTAGACATTGAACCCCAAATTGACACGTTGCAACAAGAGCCAGAGACTATTCATTGGAGCTAATCTTGATTTATCTAGTTGTGTCAAATAGTGTTCATGACACGCTAAGTAAGCCAATAGGGGCTTATGACTTGATCAGTGATCTAACCAAGACCTTTTCACACATTTCCTTTTTATATCTACTGAATAATTCCCCCACTCATCGAGCCGCTCTCTTAGAAGTGCTTGGTCTCAGCCATTTGGCTAACGTTACCCCACTGCCAGAGGCATAGATAAACCATATAGACTTTGAAATTTTCCCTCCAGGGAAGCCCTCTAGGGATATTGGGTTTGTATTTAACATAAGCAAGATGCCTACGGATGCTGAAATAGCTCGTAGAGGTGATCTATCCTTGTTTTTATAGGTTTGGATCTACAACAAGTATGTTAAGTGCATAATGATCGATGATGAGGCAACAATTAATATAGTCCCCTTCTCTTTTCTTCAGAAGCTAGGATATGGGGAGACTAATTGCTCCTCAAAGTGAAACACATTGAGGGGCTATGATAGTCTCAAGGTGAACCTCGATCAAAACCATAGTATTGCCAGTCACTCTTTGATTCAAGATGGTGCTTACTGAGTTTTATATTATAGATCGAGAAACCAACTATAATATGATCCTTTTTCACCCTTGGATCCACCACATGAAAGACAATCCCCTCCAACCTATTCCAAGAAGTCAGATTCCTACATTTAGGGAAATTCTTTGTCACTCAAGGTGATCCAAAGCCCTTTGATATACCTCAGGACAACTTGAGGAAAAAGCAAGGGGTACACTCTGAATTCGAGCTTCCCACCAACCAATTAAACAAACTAGTAATGCACAATACTAGAAGAAAAGTATGGTTCTCATAATGGAATTAGAGGTTACAGGTTTGATCAAGGGTATCCCGATGGTCAAGGATGAGAGTGTTGTTATAAAGACAATATCATTAGGAACCTACAACAAATATTGTTGAACTATTAGAAAAGGACTTTTCTATCCTTCTCCCCTTTGATTCCATGGGTATGGGACATGCTTTGGGGCTTGGTTCCCTTCCATTGCAGATGAGGTTTGTATGGTAAATATAACTGAAGATAAAAGAAGAACTCGTAAAGGATGACTCAACATATTTCTTTCTGAGTAATTGTTGGACCCTCCATTTTGATGGGGCCAAGTGTCGCTTCGGCGTCGAGGTAGGTGCAATCCTTACTTCATCCCAAAGGAAGGGTTTTACCTTTTTATTTCAAACTGAATTTTGAATGCACAAACAATGAGGCTGAATATGAGGCTCTCTTACTAGGTCTCATTGTAGCTAAGAGAATGTCAATCCTCAATATTAGGGTGTTGGGTGATTCACAACTAGTCACAAATCAGGTATCTGAGGTATACGAGACTAGGGCTGAACAACTATAACTCTACAAAACCGTCTTGTTGGGCCTAACTAAGGAGTTTGATTTTATATCAATCAAGGTAGTTCCACGTAAACAAAACCTTCTGGCATAGAATCTATAGCAACTTCCACCTCACACTTCACCCCAAGTAGTGATTTACAAGACACCAACTTCACGGTTTCACTCCGCATTGAATCATTGATTTGCAAAGTGCCAGTAACATCAATGTTGACATATGTGGAAGCTGAGGACCAGCTTGACTCTTCAGACCCTATTGATAGGGATGAAGTCAACCTTAAGTTACTTAAATGCTCTGGTAAGAGTTACATCTTACTTGTCAAGAGGTAGAATTTTCCCTAATTCCATGTTCCTCCTCTTATTTTGGCAATCCAATGATTGAGTCCTCTCTGGGAAAAGATCTTGAGATTTACGATGTAGAAGAAGAAGGGGATTTGGAGTTACCTCTAGCCCCACCTGAGTTTGAGGAGGGTAACACCTCCTTAATTGAGGGAATGATTGATATAAACATCAGAACAGAGGAGGAACCAAAAATCTTAAAACTAGGGTCTTCTCTAACTCTAGAGGAAATAGAAATTCATACCCAAATCCTCAAGGAACATCAGAAATCCTTCACATTTAGTTATAAAGAAATGATGGGAATTACACCACACATCACAGTTCACAATCTCATCACTAAGCCGGACGCCAAACTGATTAAGCAGAAATCAAGACCTATGAAGCCAAAGGTGGCCCTTATGGTAAAAGAAGAGGTAATGAAGCTTCTCTAGGTGGGATTTATCAAGCCCGTCGATTATTCACAATGGGTATCTAACATTGTCCCTATCCTAAAAAAGGAATGGAAAGATCCTGTATTTGCATAGAATTCTGGGACATTAACAAGGCTTGTCCCAAGGATGATTTTCTGCTACCATCCATTGATGTTATCATTGATGCAACAGTTGGATTTGAGTTTTTGTCTCTTATGGATGGGTTTTTAGGATATAATCAAATCAAAATATCTACCAAGGATCAAGCCTAAAACTACATTTATAACTCCTTGGGGAACCTATTGTTATGTTGTCATGTCATTTGGTCTTAAGAATGTTGGCGCTACATATCAATGAGAAATGACCTACATATTCCATGATCTTATTCATAAAATTATGGAATCCTATGTAGATGACCTATTGGCCAAGGGTAGGAAGCACTGCTACGATCACCCAGAGGTGCTTTGTATCATTCTCTCATGTAATTGATTGAGTATGGTGTCACATTGAATCCAGAAAAATGTGTATTTTGTGTAACAGGTGGTAAGCTCCTAGGTTACATTATATCTTCATGGGGAATTGATGTTGACCCAGCCAAAAATTTGGGCTGTGTTAGAAATGGTTCCGCCATCAGATGCGTCTGGTATTAGATATTTTCTTGGGGAACTCGAGTGCAATTCAAAGGTTCATCCCTGACTTAACCTTCTTCATTCATCCAATCAACATTTTTTTTAAAGAAATATTATAACATTGATTGGACAAAGGAATGTGATGAGGCCTTCAAGGTAGTTAAATGATTTTTTTATCTCCTCCCATGCTAATGCCACCAAGGTCAGATCACCCTTTGATCTTATATTCACGAGGCTACAGACATGTTTTCTAGCCTGTATGTTGGCTCAAGAGGATGATGAAAAGCAAGAACGGGATGTTTATTTTATCAGTCAGACGTTACTCGATTATGAGACACATTACATGCAGGTAGAAAAGGAATTCCTTGCCATAGTTTTTACAACCAAGTGCTTAAGACATTATATGCTCAATCAAGAAATAAGGGTCATCGTCAAGTAAGACCACTTACGGACATTCCTCATATAGGGATCCTTGTCTAAAAAGGTTGGGAATTTCATTACATTAATGGGTGAATTCGAGTTAACATTTGTAAATTAAAAAATCTGTTAAGGGTAAAATCATTACAGATTGGTTGGTTGATAATCCATTAGATGGGGGTGATTTGGTAGATTTGGACTTTCCTGATGAGTGCGTATATTTCATTTAAACCAGGCCCCCTATCTCTATGTTCCCTTGGTACATTGACATTATCAATTTCATCATGGACCACACATACCCAGAAGGGGAAATGTCACAACAAAGAAGATGGTTATGTGTAATTGTTGCTAAGTATGTTATCTTGGAACAGGTGCTTTATCGCAGAGCCTTTGATGGAATGCTATTGAGATGTGTTGACACTGAAGAGTCTGAAAATATTCTTTATGAGTCACATAGTGGGGTATGTGGTGGCCACTTCAGTGGCCATGCCACTACCTAGAAGATACATCAGATGGGTTACTTCTGGCCCACCCTAGAGCATGATGTGGTAGAGTTTGTGCACAGATGCCACAAGTGTCAAGATTTTTCCCATGAGATCCACATACCGGCACAAGCTTTACAACCAATCGCAACTCCATGGCCCTTCTCCATGTGGGGCCTAGATCTGATAGGGAAATTATCTCCCTCATCAATAATGGCCATAATTTCATAATCATGGCCACAGAGTACTTTACCAAGTGGGTAGAGGCCATGCCCCTTACCACTGTCCCTAGCTTTGTAATTGCTAAGTTCATCCTAAACCAGATCATTTGTAGGTATGGGGTGCCACAGGTCATTATTTTTAATAATGGCACATCTTTCAAAAATGACGAGGTGCATGAGTTGTGTACAAAGTTCAAAATAAGTCATCACATGGCTTCTCTCTACTACCCTTAGGCTAATGGACAAGCTGAGGCTACCAATAAGACTTTAAAGTCCATTCTTCTAAAAATTGTTAAGGAGAATAAATGAGATTGGCATCTAAAGCTTTTTCCAGGCCTTGTGGGCCTACCGAACATTCAATTAGAACACCAATGGGAGAAACTCCCTTTTCCTTAGTATTCGGTGCTGAGGCAGTTCTACCACTTGAAGTCGAAATACCCAGCCTCTACATTTTTCTACATGGGATCCTGGGAGAGGAGGGTTATCGAGAAGCTCATCTCTCCCAATTAGAAATCCTTGACAAAGCTAGACTGAACACTAAGCAACACCACAATGTATACGTTGACCGCATGGCTCAGAAATACAATAAAAAGGTGTACGAACATGAGATCTATGAAGGATATTTGGTATTAAGACTCAATAGCCAGATAGACAAGAAGACTGACGAGGGAAGAAAGTTCAGACCTAGGTGGTTAGGTCCATATCGAGTGGTGGAAGACTATAAAAATGGTGCATTCCACTTGTGTACTCTAGAAGGTGAGGAGTTTAGTGAATCCATGAACTCTCTTCACCTAAAGAGATATTACACATGATCCATCAGCATTCTCATATGTACATTATTGCATTTGCATTGCATTTTCATCTGTCTATTCATTTTGTAAAAAGTGTGATCAAGGAGCTTATTCTTATAGCAATTCCTAAAAACTTCTGAAAATATTGGCAAAACATTCAAATCATGTCTCTTCAAATCTTCATTGTATCATCAACTATTTCTGTATCACTCATCAATCCAAACAAGATAAGACAAAGTTTTGATAGTAACCATACCAAGGCCTGCATACTTGGTTCTACTTTTGGTCTCTTCATAGGATAGGTGTCTTTTGTTCATGGTCTGTTCTAGAAGCTTCATGGTGTCACATCTATCCCACATACATCTCCTTGGAAATAAGAACATTCTAAACATTTTTCCCAAATAAGTAAGTCAAATGCAAATCAACAGAAAAATTTTATTTTACACATTTATTTTCCCTACCAACCTTCGGTGTTGAGCTTGCATCTCTTACTAGTGACGTAGGGTTGGGAAAGGAAGGAAATGCCCTTACTCACCTATGCTTTTTCCATGGTGATAAGCCCGTGCTTCCTACTGGTAGCATGGGGCAAGGTATAGGGGATCTCTTTGACAAACCTGAAAGTCATAAACAATTAAATCAATTACTGTGAAATCTTAAGTCAAAACAAAGTGAATTAGATGTTCAAAATTCCAAGAAGAATTCAAAACCCTAAAACCAGATTTTTTCAACCAAGTGGCCATCTACGGATCTAAGTCTAGATAAACTGCAAAGCAATTCACATTCTAAACTATGAGGTAGCATGAGTAGGGTAAGGTTGTAGTGGCCCAATTTGGTTCTGTCAAACCTCTTTCTTTCTCTCATCACTTCCATTCAACAAATTTCATGGCTTGTGCCCTTTCTAACTCTTGGTGTTGAGCCCTCACATCTTACTAGTTGTGTGGGGTTAGGAGTGGGGAAAGCATATCTATTCATCATATCATTATATCATCACGTTTTGTCAGAAAAAATACGAAGTACCAAAGATTGCAAAAGAAACTAAGTTTAAAATCACATTGTGTTTGCATCATCATATATCAACATTATGAAATACAAAAAAAAAAAATCATTCTGTTATCATTTCACATCCATTGCATACATTCTGAAAAGCATAGAAAAGTGGAAATTCTAAAACATCTAGAGTACACATGAGAGATAAGCCAAAGAGAGTCAACTCAGATACAATGGAATGCTAAACCAAAAAAAGAGTCTGTATATATCATAGTGGATCAAGTTTGTATACAATGTCATCATGTGCTAGGCATGGTCAAAAACACTCACAACAAGCCCGAAACATACAAAAAAAATCATATAATGTCAAAAAATGGTATCAAAGCAATAAAGGCTCAACGGCCTGTCAATCCCTGTGGGATCCCTCATATGGTGCACGTGGTCATGCCTAGGGCTCCTGTTGCGGCTGTGATGGTGCTGAGAATGGACTGAATGGTGTGAGTGCTCATGGTGGTGCCCACTTGCCCGTAGCCTCACTATGAGAATCACTTTACCTCATCAGGCGCTCGGAGGTCTCATATCCAGCCACTGTGGTATGAAGGGAAGACATTATCTCTTGCAACCTTCTAGATGGGAGTGAACATGTCGGTATGTCAGCTGGCGATAGCTAAGGGCTGCCCTGAATCAGCAGTCAACTCGGCCCAGGTCTTCCCCGAAGGGATCAACAAGGTATCTACACATACTCGATGAATGAGCTCTCACCACTCATGTGTGGACGATGCAAAGGAAGAAAAGAAGAGATAGTGAGTTAAGAGAAAATCACGAACGCAAGTCAAAAGAGAATGCTAAACTAAACATGCAAAAATCAATAAGCAAAAATAGAGAAGGGAGTATTGAACATACTTGGGTCTCTGGGCATCCATGTGGGATCAGTGGTTGCTGCAGAAGGTGCTGCTGGTGGCTGTGGAGCCTCCCCAAATCCGAAGGCATGGTGTTGTCCCATCATAGACTCATCGTCTCCTCCAAGTGTCTCCTCTGAGACTAGAGTCTCTCTCTCTGCACTCACCTCCTCATGCGTTGCTCTAAGGATCTCCTAAGTGTCATGCCACTCAGGGTCACTTTCATCTCCCTCTAAAGGTCCTATCCCCCTCATCCTCCTCTCTGACCGACTCCCCCTCCATATCGTCTCCCTGCCTCCTCCTCAGAGTCAGAGTCCAAATCAATCGGCTCATCCTCCTCCCCACTGTGAGCAGGAGCTGCCCCAATCTAAAGTAAGGGTGCTTGAGGAGCACCAGCTACTCACCGAGCCTGAACTACATGCCTAACTATAATAGGCACACCAGGAGTAACAAATATCCAACCAAGATCCCCTCTAGGACCTCTCCATGCCTCCTAAATAGTCCTGTAAACAGGTGTCACTGGAGGAAGCATGACAGGGTATGGAAGACCGAACTACTGAGGTACCCAGTCAAAGGGGTGAATCTCTAGTCTCCCAGATCTATCAACTAGCTGGCTCATGGAAGAGCAAGCTACCATCATCATAGTCTCCTCACCCCATATCCCTGCCATGTCCTGATAGGGTGTGGGGATCATGTCATGTTGCCATAGTCAGAGAGGCCACTGACTGATGTGGATTCTGAGAGCACTAACATGCATGTCCATCTAGCTACCTGGACAGCCTCTAGATCTGAATACCTGTACCCCCTGCCATATGGGATGAAGTGCTCATAGACCCAACTCATGACCAGAGTGGGGTGGCTCAAGGACTGTCCCTGTAATTTGATGACTCTGTATAAATCATGGTACGTGGTCCCCAGAATATCTACTCCACAAGCATACTTACGGCCATGAGCCTTGATCTGTGTAATGATGGGGGGCCAACAGTACAAAAATGTATCTCCTCCCTTTCCCTGATTAGTCTCGAGGACAGGATACCCATGATGGCTCTCCGGAGGATAGGAATGGGAGCAGTAGCAATAGACCAAACCTTCATTCCCTTCTTTGAGCTAGAAGAGACAATAACATCTCCCATGTATGTATCCTGTTGTGTCATCACAGCTCTAGACCCCAATGTCACCAATGTCAGTCTCCTACCAAGTACTGAGAGACCAAGAATGTGGTATACATCCTCCAAAGTGATGGTCCACTCCCCCCTAACACCTGGGAACTAGAAAGTGTTTCGGTCGCATCCTAGTAAGAGAATAAGTCACACAGAATGTGACTGGCATGAGTAACATGGGGCACTCGTGTTATCCACCAAATACCTACCCACTGTAAAATATCTATCTCAGCCTAGGTCAGCTGATCTAAAATCCCAGGGAGCCAATCACACTCTCTCTTTCTGCTCCAACGTATGTACTCCACCTTCTTCTACATCCACCAAAACATGAGAAAAAAAGCAAGTTAGTAAAGCACATCACACAATAAGCTCATCAAAAACATGGTAAACTCTCAAAAATCCAAAAAAAGTTAAGTTTTGAGCATGTTTTGACATTCTATCCAGAAACTACCACCCAGTGTAGGGTGGCGGTTCCCGGACCACCGCCATGCCTTGGGCAGTGGTCCTATGACCACCGCCCTGCTTTGGGTGGCGGTCCTGAACTGAATTTTAAAACATGCCCTTAACCCTAGAAAGGACCAAAAACATTAAAATTGACCATTTTTGACAAAATAAAAGCATGCCCTATGGGTGCCCCCCCTAAAGACCCATTCAAGACAATAAATTTTGAAAATCTCCCCCCCTAGGTGAAGTTTTCAACATTTAAACTTTTTAGGGTACAAAAAGACAAATAAGGAAATAACTAACCTGAGAGCACGCTGGCCGATCTCCCACTCAGGAGGCATGATCATGATCTTGGCACGAACGTATCGAATGTATTCTCATCGAGAATTGTCACCATGAATCCAAAGCTCCAAATCAATCAAACAATCCAAATCAACAATGTACAAATGAATTGAGAAATGAATTTATTTTGATATATATATGATATTTCTAACTTTTTTTTAAGTGTATGTGTTTACAGGGCTAGAGCATTGGCACAGGTATATTTCTACATCCCTGCACAAATGGTAAGTCCTCTTGTCATTTTAATTTAATGTTTATTTTTCGATGTTTTGTCTATCTGCACTTGAGTCTTCCTTTTCTTTTACAGGTAGTGGGAGTTTGGATATGGTGAGATTTCAACACACGAGCATGTTAGGTATAGCTTCTAACTCCCCATTTCAAGAATGCCATACTCGGACTCTATGTTTTACACCTCTTTCATGGCTAAGATGCTTCTCCAAGGGGGCAATATGTATGCACCCAAAATTGCATGTGCTACATTGTCAAGAAAATGGTTATAAAAGTCCCCAGTGATGATTCAAAATCCTTTCAAGAAGGTGTTCAAGCTCCAAAAACCCATTTGAAGTATATATTTGTAGCCTAAATAGCCTTACTTATCTTTTCCTTGCATTTTTCCATCTTCCCCCTTCTTTCTGTGCTTATTTTGGCCTTCAGTGCCAGGACCGCCGCCCTTCCTAGGGCGGCAGTCACAAACCGCCACCTTAACTGGGGTAGAGGTCCAAAACTACCACCCTACAGGGTGGTGGTCCTGATCGATTTTTCCATAATCTTCATGCGAGAAATCACATGTGACAATTCACTTAAGTTTGCTTTTTGAGCGCATATGTGAGCTAAATTTGCTAAAAATAGCTTCATTTTCTTGGTTCTCCTTATTCCTTCTATTTTTAAATAGATTTAATGAGTGGAACTGCCTCTTCATTACCTTGTGCATGAAGTAACCTTATATCCTCCATTCCTATATATTCCATTCTTGTATTCAAGCAAAGGGCCTGAGAATTTTGTGTATCTTGCATTGTTGTGCTACCATAATCTTGCTAGGAATTGCATAGCCAAGTTCAGATCTCTTGTGCTATCTTTCTTCTACTTGCATTACGTCCAGATTGCTTCCAAGTTGTCATCGCTCAAGTTCCATCCTCTTGTTGTTTTTCTTTGCATTCCCAAATCCTTGGACTCACATGAACACTCAGAGAAAGAAAGGAAAGAACTGAGGGGACATATACTCATACTACTGGATTTTCCAAAGCTCTTTCTCTTCCAGGTTGGAGTTGTGTATTTGTTTGCTTTGTTTTTGTCAAATTGTTCAATTGCATATCAAATAGAGTAGAGAAACAATTCATTTCAATTAATCAGATAGTTGCAAGTAGATCAAATCAATAGGAAGTTTTCTCTTCAATATTGTTAGGGAAGTTGTGGGGGAACAATAGCTCTGTTAGAGTCATGATTTGTTCTTCACTTCTAAGGTAGGGTTGGAAAGATTTTATTTGAATTAGAATAGATCTTAGATTTAGATTCACACATCTACATAGATAGCTAGCTACATCCGGCCAGTTATTTTTTTAAATTGTTTATTAGATTAGATGCATTGTCTGAAAAGTTAGAAAAGCACAAAAATATTTATTTCCATAGATTAGTTTGTTTTATTTCTTTGTTCTGATATATTGAGAAAACACCAAAAATATAGCTTAGATTTCCTTTGATAGATAGTTTATTTACAAAAAAAAATCAATTCATTTTGCATGACCATCAACGGTCCACAACAGGAAAAGACCTACAGTTGCAATCCTCTGGTCCCACAACCCAACGGGCCAAAGCTAATAACTGACATTGACACAAGTTTGTGCTTAACAATCTTACACACACCCACCACATACGCAGAGAAAATAAGACAGTTAGAGACCTTGAACATAGCTGTTAATCAGGCCTATGACTTTTGGACTACTCCTAGAAATGGGATTTGATTGCATGCATGACCATACAAGGGCCTCAACCTCAACGAGTCTTTGGTTGTGACCCACAGGTCCCACAACCCAACGGGCTTGCTAGTCAATTAGATATTGACACTAGTTTACACACACAGGTATTCATATCTTCACTACTTCCACCTGATATTATCACACAACTTTCATTGTTGAATATAGCAGTCGATCAGGCTAAGACTTTCTGGACAAGACCAGAGAATTGTTGTTAGTTCCTGAAGCTCCACTACATCTCTTGTCTCAATTTTAATGACCTTTTCTAGAAACCTATATGAGGCACCTAGAGGTTACTTTCCACATATTCCGCAGCCAATCAATAGAATCTCGAATGAACTAGACATCGATTGGAGTCTGTGAGTAACTATCATATCAAACCCTACCATCACACCCATTCAGGTTAGGAGAGAATTCTTTACCTTAGATTCACATATTATGTTATTGCATGTCGAAGAAATAAGTTCACTCAATTATCTTGGTCATCACCATCACTTTCAATCCCATTTCAATTCCACGCCAGCGATCTCGGTACGACCTCGGGAGGTTGGGTATGTATAAGGTCATGTGTTGATTTTCTGAAGTATAGTTTCTTCTCAAAAAAATCTTATGGAGATTTTTTTAGGTAAATTAAGGGTGAACAAGTAAATAATGTTTTGGAGGAGTTCCAAAATGGTTTATCTGGCATTCAATTACCGACCAAGGCCACAATGATGAAAATTATAAAGGAAGGATACTTCTGGCACACATTGCTCATGAATTCTTGTCTATGGGTCAAAAATGTAAGCAATGTACTCTCTTCACTGCTAAAAATAAGAGGGTGACCCTCCCACTTCATCTCATTCAGGAGGATGAAACATTTTATCAATGGGGACTTAATTTTATTGATATGATTAATCTCGTGTCAAGTGCATGTTACAAGTGCATCTTGATAGCAATTGATTTATTGCATCTTATACATACGTGTTTTTCTTTATTTTTTATTTCTTTTATGTGTTGGAGGTTTCCTCCTTCTATTGTGTGATGATAACTTATTGAATGCCTTTTCCTCAATTTTTTTAGTGATCATTTGAATAATTGTTTGTGCACACTCTGCATATTTCTCTTGGATCATGTATGGCCTACTTCTTTTGTAAATATGTTTTGGGATTCCATTATGTAGACACTAGAAAATGCACCTTGTGCATAAGACATCCAATTTAAAAATACCAAAAACATCATAAATCATAATAATACCAAAAAAACCAAATAATCCCACAAAATTAACTAAAAATTATAAATCCCCAAAAAAATGGGGATAAAAGAAATCTTGACACTCATTTACTAAGTCTCACCCACTCACATTTAATTTTTTCCATCTCACCTACCCATTTCCATGCCCAATGCACTATGGACCCTTATCATCTCACCCATATATGCACATTGCACCCACGAGTCACATTCTTCTATGCACTCAAAAACTATAAAACACAACTGACCCACATCATTTCATCCTCTTAGTCACCCCTGACTCTTTGTGCACTCAAGCCCATACTTTAGTTTTTGCTTCTTTACTCACATATTTTGGTATTGAGGGTTTTGGAGAGGTGAAGGAAAATCAAAACGGATAGGTGTAACTTGCTACATAATTTTTTTAGAAACATTTCAACACATGTTTTAGTCACAACTGTGACTAGTTTGAGATCTCCATGTGATTTTTTCAGTGAATCATAAATGTGACTAGTCAGCGATTGATTCAGGCATAATTTTCATTTTCATGCATTGATATTTAATTTTTTACTTCAATAAATTTTCTTGCATCTCCTTAAATTGTTATGGATCTGAATGATGCGGTTCCCTAACAACTAAAAACTTCTAACATTTTTCCAAGTGTGTTTGTGTGTAGATTTTGATTCAGATCAAGAAGTTTTCTACCCACTTTTTTCATTAAAGAACCTGCAATTTTCCATCACTTTTTAAATGGCATCATAAGCTCATTATTGTATTAGCATTGATTTGGTGATTTTTATATCAACTAATACATCTTGCAAGTGATCTAAATCTAGGCATACATTTTGGCGGCCATGGTGGGACCATTTTGGTTGTGGGTAAATTACATTGTTTTTTGAATCTAATATTATTTTATTTAGGGTTATGTATTCCTTTCCATTTTTTTATTTTTCCCTAACATTTATATTGTAGATATAACCCTTTGTTTTTCAAATCTTCTAAAAATACAAAAAAAATGGTCACATGTCAGTTGTAGGTGCGACTGTTTTAGGATTTCTCTACCAAAAATATAATAATCTAGTTGGAGGGTGGTCGTAGGTGTGACTATTTTGTAATTTTGTTTTCACAAAAAAAAAAAAAATGTTTCTTATTAAGGGAAAGAATTGGGAATGAGTACACATTAAATACATGTTTAGATATGGGTAATTACCCACCTACATAATTGTGAGAATTACTTGGGAATAAGCCCTAAAAATCATTGTGTGGAGTACCAAAGAAACCTTGAAGTAGTTGGCACATTGAGAGGACTTGTTGGTGAAAAGGGTCAATAGCTAACCTGATTGACTTGTTCAAACCATGAGGTATGACAAATGTTGTCTGTGTTAACAAACCCATCTTGATTGGTCGATGGGTTAAGTCCACGACTAGAAATTTTCTTGTGAATGGTACTCGTTTAGATAACATTGGTAGCTAGAGAGAGATATTTACATAGGTAGCCGAACTAACGGGGCCCATATTTAACCTAAAAAAACAAAATAGTATCATCCCAACCACAATATATCATATCAATTTCTATTGTATCTCAGTCACATCTATAATTTTTTATATTCTTAAAAATATATTCTCACACTTCCATATCCATTTCTGATAGTCAGTATAAATCCCAATTTTTCTAGCCTAAGTTACAGGCGTGATTGCCCTACAATTTTTCAACCCAAATTTTTCCCAACGTGAGTCACAAGCATGACTGCATTATGATTTTCCATCAGGAACATTTCCTATATTATGTCATTTTTCAATTTTTTCCCAGAGCTATTCACGAGTGCAACTACCCTGTGATTTTCCATCCAGATCATTATCCTATTTCCTTCCATTCTGGTCATCATGCTCATTAATTTCATTCATGTTTCATAATCACAGTCATAAGTGGGATTACCCCACATCTTTATTACACATAATGTGTTTTAGCCCCTTATCCACTCTAATCATCCCCTTGCATGCTCTAGTCTTCAGTGCACTCTAATCATCCCTTGTGCGTTCTGGTCCCTTGTGTGCTTCGATCATCCCCTTACGCAATCTAGTCCCTTGCATTCTTTTGTCATCCCCTTATGCACTTTGATCCCTTGTACGCTTCAGTCATCCCATTGTGTACTATAATACCTTGTGCACTCTTGTCATCCACTTACATGCTTCAGTACCTTATGCACTCTAGTCCTCCCTTTATGTGTTATATTCCCTTGCAAACTCTGGTATTCCCTTTATGTACTCCTATTAGCCCCTTGTGCATTTTGGTCCATTACACATTCTGATCAATCCTTTTCTCCATATCCTCACTTCATTTTTTTTAAGGCATGACTACCCTGTGAATATCCTACAACCATCCTAAAATTTCTCTATAACTCTCCTACAACTATCCTACAACCTTTTTACAACCATATCGTAACCCATTTTTGAAATCTTTCCTGCCTTTCCATGCAGACACACACCTCTTCCTAGTCACACTTGTAGCCAATTTTTCTGTTAATCTACCCTTCGTCACATTGAGATTCCCTCCTCTTGGTCACATGTACGAACAATCCGTACACTTCCCCCTCCCCTCAAAACTTCATCTTGCCATACCATCAACCCCTCACCACTTCCCTTCATCATCCCCTCCTATTCAACTATGTTGTAGTTGCGGCCAAGGTTTCCACCTCCCAAGCTAGCTTAAACCTCCCACCTATTCCCCCACTCTCGATCACATTACCTAATTCCCTCACTCCACCTGATCACGCATATGACCAAACCACTACTCTACCATCTACCCTGACCTCACTCCCTCTGTGATCCCTTGACCCACATCACCCCTACCCCTCACCCCTCTCAACCCGCCACACCCTTAGTCACACTCATAACTAGGTATCAACCATAACCCCAAACCCAACCCACCCCACCCCTAGATTTATCTATGACCAGGTATTGGCCCTAGCCCCACACCCAACCCACCTACCCTTAATCATACCCTTGACAAGGTACCAACCTTGACCCTGCACCCAACCCAACTCATCCTCCCCCTACCCTAACCCCTTGATCTCATTTTTTTCAATTGTTCCTATTACCATAATTCCTCCCCCACCCTGTGATCCCTCACCCACCTCCATCGAAACTATTTCCTTCACACTGCTCAAATTCACAAAAAAAAAAAAAAAACCTCAAGAAAAATCAAAAATCAAAACAACCCCAGCAAAATTCTCATTTATGCCTTTGCTCATTCATTTACCCCTCTCAAAAAAATATTTTCCTTGTATGTTATGTCCTCCTTACATTTGTGTGCACTCTTCTAACTTGTGTGCTTTATTCCCCTCCATGTGCACTATGTTCCTTATGTTCCCTAATCCCCTCCAAACATGCTTTGTCCCCTTGTGCACTCTCTACCAAACCCTTCTACCTATTTGTTCCCTATGGTATATCTTCACTCTCATGCTCATTTCCACCCCAACATGCTTCATCGACACCTCATTAATTTCATTACCAAGATTGATTCCCACCTTTTTTGGGTAATTCCACCCACACCAAATTATCATATAATTTTTAATGAGCATATCCACCCCATGGTACCATGATACCCTTAGCCACCACATTTGAAACTTCCCACATTTTAAAAACTCAATGGCACCAAGGACCCTCTAACACCACTTGCATATATTCTACTACACATGACACCTCATTCAACATGATGACACACTCCTCTCGTGCACCTTCCCCCTTTTCACTCATTGGCCAAGCACTTGAATGGTATTCCTCACCTCCCACAACATAGAATTTACACATTAACACAACATTCTGGACATATTCATATACTACTTCTTCATCCATATTGCACCCAAAAGCAACACTAGTTAACCTGTCACATGCTTTGACAATCCCATAATGAGTCCATTTTATTGAATTTGTGGTGTGTCACGCTTATGCACACAATGTTCACTTCCTCTCATTTTCACCCCCACACTCTGTAGCTCATTGACCTATTTTCAAACAGTTGTGTCCCTCACATCTCCCACCACTTACTAATTTCATCCAATATGCACCTTTGACGATGTCGTGCACATGACACATTGCCTTGAGGATATCCATATTGGTCATCCTCCTTCCTTGCTGCATAATTTAAGGTTTCTCCTCCAACTTACTACACCACTCACACTCCCATGTTCACACTAGGTCCTCCAACCAAACCCTCCTCACCTCTCATCATGTTCTACACCCACATCGTCGCATTCATTGTCATTCTCCCAGGGCTCATTGCTTCATCCAACTCCATCATGGAAATTCACTCCTTTGACCAAGTCACTTTCTTATATTCTCCAAAAATTGATTAATTCACCAATCTCATTACTCTCCCTCCCAAACCACCCCCGCCATTGTGGCATGTGCCTCCCCATGAAACATGTGTTCCTATCATCGTACCTTGACAATCATTTCAATGACTCATGTCCCCAACTGAGCAACATCATTCAATACCTTCTCGACAAGGGGGACATTGTTGTTGATCTTCCATCTACTCCAACTTCACCTATTAACACCAATCCCATCACTTCACACAATACTACTATTCCTCGCTTCTTATCCATGTGTCATGTATCCCCATTATTTGATTTGTCACTTATCCTACTACCTCCACAATCACCATGCATACCATTTTGTATCTCCTCATCTATGTCATCCACTCCAATATCCCCATCCTCATGCCCCTCTCATGTCTTCATCACTATACATCAGGTCCCCTTCTCAATCTCCACTCATCACATTCACTTCCACATGTGGTATCATCATCCTCCTTATCCATAATTCTCCACATTTCCACCATTTATATCATCATGTGACTTCTATCTTGACCCACACATGTCATCTCATTCATCAATTTCGTATTAGATCATATATCACACCACTTCATCATACATCCCACTTACCACACCTATATTGCGCTCTTCATCACATCTCAATTCACTCACCAATTCATCTATCTTACAACACCTCTTCCACGTGGATCTCACATTCTTTCATCATCACTCATTAAGGCATACCATTCTTTCTTCCTGTGCAACTCCATTGCATCCTATATCATCTATTTTGTCTCATTCACACTCCTCTTCCATCATCTCTGTCTCGATCATTTTTATTTACTTGTTCTTCCATATCTTCCTCGCAAGTCATCCTACACTGTCCTCTTCTTGTTTCAGCTCTATTTCCGAGCCTTCTTCCACACCCACCTTCTTGCCTCCAATTGCTCACTTAGGTAGAGCTAACTTAGGGTGACTGACTCATAACAGTTTGTTTCAATCATTTAATCAGTGTTACCACTACAACCATTTGTTCTAACATATTTTCCTCACCATCCTCATCCACATCCACCTACACATTCACATCTTTTAGTGTTTTTATTTTTCAATTTCTCATATGTATTGGGTAAATAAATTTTTGATCAGAGCTGTGAATCTTTCAAGGTTCTATATAATGGAGGGCCCAACATCCCATGCTTTCATGGCACATATACCAGACCTTTGGATCACAAAATGCTTCCTTCATGATAAAAAGTATCGGTATAAACACTTGCAATTGGCCACTTTACAGTCATCATTGTTTCTTATTATTAAGTATCACTATGTATGTTGAATGGAGCTATGGACTGGTCTATGGGGTATATACGGAGGATCCTCATCTCTAAAACCAATGGCATTGATCACAACAATAACCAATAACACAACAGATTTCTTCATTTCCTCATCTTGACACTCATGTCCCCCACTCACAACCATTATATGGCTTCTATTTTCTAGTCATTATTCACTCATTCTCCATATAATACCATCTAGTCCCATTATCTACCTCATATATCACTTTTTCTCTACATCATGTCTCTCATTCATATAGTCCATGCATGGACTGGGGGACTCTCATTTGTTTTCACTACCACATTTTACGTGTCCCATACATTCCACTTATCTTCATATGGACTAGATTCAAAACATGCCTTAATTATCCACATATTTTTTCTATCATCATTGACATGAAAGGGGGGAAACAAAAAAATAGTTAAACATCTTTCAAAATCCAAAAAAAAATCTATATATCCCAAAAATTGCAATAAACAATGTTTTCTCATGGATTTTCTCCCATTATTTTCCATCCATTAATTTGGATTGTCTCACCTTGACCTAATGGAGAGTACTCATCTTGAGTTGGGATTCTTAACATTATAGGTGTTCAACAATTATCCACAATGCACATTGGCTACCCAAATGTTTTTTTTACTGTTGGCACTCTTTCGAGTTATATTTTTGTCCTAGAGTTTGTTTTTGTAATAGTCTTTATTATATTTTCTTAAACTTGTTCTCTCACATATATGGTAACATTTATATATGTGACAAGTTATTTTTTTGATAGGAGAGAAACAACCCTAGATTTTACTTTATTTTTCATATTCCATTTATTTCTAGATTTTTCCACGTGTCATTTTATTCCTAAAGCTAGTTGGAGATTTTAATGGGCTTAATAGGGGAAAAGGAGGTGGTTGTTTCTAATCACCCCTTGAAGAATTACATGTCAAAGCTTGATAGATGGGTTGCTTTCTAACACTAGATTTATTGACATGACCTATAGTTTGGTTCATATAAAACAAACACCTAGAGCAGCTAAAATGTGTCATGTAAGTAATAACATATGAAAAAATTTTAATATAATATATCTTTTTAGGTTTTTCGTGGCTTTTGGTGATATCCTTCTCCTTTTGACAACATACACCCAACTTCCAGCTAGTACAAATCATGATGTCATGGAGTCTTCTATGAGTAGGGGGCATGATGGATAATAGAGCCACATACTTAAGCTTATGAGGTGTTGGGAATCCTCATGAGAAGTGCAGGAGTATATAACATTGACAGAAAGCCCCCAATGTCAAGCAACCCATTAAGAGGTTGTGGCTTTAAGATGGATATTGCAACATGAATGTCCTTTCTCTTGTCCTTGCATTATTCTTACTTGATGTGAGTTCTTGATTTAAACCGAATAAATTTAACATGTTGATATTAATTTTATTTTTGGCCATTTAAATACATTCATTATAACATTTTAATGCATCTTCTGAAAATCTTTTTCTTTTATTCAGTGGTTATTTCTAGTCCCAAAGGGCATGGTTAATGTATTTGTTAGGTCAATCCAGTAATATTTTTTGACAACCAGAAAGAAAAAAACATGAATCCAATGGTCACATTATCTTACTGCGATTTGGATAAGTAGGCCTAAACAATAACCATGGAGGTTAACGATAAAGACCCTGTAGAGTTGATGAATGATGTGTTTCCCGAGAGTAATTCATATGACATTGGTTTCTACAATTCATTTGAAGACTATTTTGACAACTCTCACATCGCCTGATTGGATTATATATGATGTCACATTAGCTCTTTATTTTAATTTTTTAGATGATCATGTTGAAATCCAAGTTTGATAATGTAGAATTTATGGTGTTTGGATGGTTAAATGCATTCTTTGATGCGGGTTTTAATTACTTTATAAATTCTTGTAATTTGATATATATTTTTATGGATGGTAATGTTGAAACCCTCAAGGGTTTAGCTTAAATGTTATTTAGCGTTAATGTAAGTCTAGCAATTTTGAATTTTTGGCATATTGACTATTGAATGGATTATTTTATTTTTGTTTTAATTACTTTATGAAACCTTTTATGCCATATGTATTTCATGGATACCCATATCAAAACACTAAGTAGTGTTTGATTGAATTTTAGTGACAATGAAAGTATGATGTTTTTGAATTTGAAGCATTTGGATAGGTAAATAAAATCTTTGATTTGGAATTTTTATACATCTTTTCTTAGCTATAGTATTTCTTCCATATGTAGCTCTTTCTTATTTTGTGTATTGGTCAATTCAAAATCACAATATGTTTCATTACAAGTTGTATTTTAGTAATGCTTTGAATAATGTTGCAATTGTTATCATATTCTTTATTATGTCTAGATCTAGTGGTCTATTGGGTATTACTCGTCTTAATAACTTCTTCACCCATATTGGTTGATGTTAAGCTTTTGATATACAACTATATTTTATGTGTAATGCTATCACCATAATTTGAAAGGTAATTTCTTTATTAGTCTAGATCTTGATATTGGGTATTATTCATCTTGCATTGAAATGGCATACTTCCAAGGTCCATGGTGTATGATGAGCTAAGATGGATCCACCACTTGGGTTCTCAAATGTTAGGGACTCAAATATAGGTGAATTCACACAAGATCTAGATATCAAAGGTGACTCAAGGAATGTCAGTATCGTCGGTAAGTGCATGGAAATGGGGGGCCAAAAGGGGGTCTTAAGAATGGACACTTTTCTTTCTTCTCAAACACAAATTAGGAATTCAACTTGTACGAATGTTATTTGAGATAGTTACACTTTTCTTTCTTCTGAAAATTTGTACGAATTTGATCAAAATTATAAGAACATGAACTGGAGCATTTTGAGTCTAGTTTCTAAACTACTATTAAAAAAAAATGGTTAAGTGTAAGTGGGGTTAAAGAGCTTAAATGTAAATAGGTGCTCCTGTTTTTTTGTAAAAAAATATAGTAGATCATCATTTGTGCGCCCCCCACCCCCCATTTTTTGAGTACCGTTTAGTATTTTTGAAAACCATTTGGTTAGAAAGATAGATATGAGCATCTAGTTTGGGATAGATTTTGTTCATATTTTTAATTAGTATTTATTTTTTATGATTTTCCAAGTACAACGATTTTGATAATTGAAAAATAATAGATAGCTAACCATGGCCCCCCTAACTACATTAAAAATAATCGAAAATTATAATTATTTTTACTATGTATAGAATTAGTCCTAGTTTGCAACTGTATAATTTTTTATTCAATTTAGAGAAGTGAAATAAAAGATACGGCCCCCCTAACTACATTAAAAATAATCGAAAATTATAATTATTTTTTACTATGTATAGAATTAGTCAAATAGATGAAATAAAAGATACGTGAGATAGCCGTTTACAATCACTAAAAATAAATGTATAAAATATATAGTTTGAAATAAATATAAATGGAAACCTTACAATAGTAAAAATATTAAAATATATATATTTAGAAAGAGGATAATATTGTTTACATTATAGGCATATTTTAAAGAAATATTTCAATCGTTTTTATAATATTTATCATGGTGAAAGATGATTCTATGCATTTTCAGCCAATAACACATAGATTGATGTGTTTTTGTAATAGGTTTAGGGCTTAGGTTCAGGAAACAAAAACATTTTCAAACCTAGTAGAGCTTGGTTTGTGTGAATAATTCAAGGAGCGTGTACATGTTCCTTATTATATGGTATAATATATGTGTTTTGTGGGAGATTGTTTATTTACAAAAATAAATGTTTAAGTATAAGAAATAATTAATTTTATTATACTTTGAATTTATTTTATTAAATATAAGAAATTAGGGTCACTCAACACCTTATTAGAAAGAAATAATTAATTTTTATTATACTTTGAATTTATTTTATTAAATATAAGAAATTAGGGTCACTCCACACCTTATTGACTAGTCTCACATCTCCACGAGTCATGGTTTAGGAGATAGGTTTTCATAATCTCATATGGTCATTACATAGGTATTTTTTAGGATTTCAGCATTCATCCTAAATCTTTTAGGATTTAAATTCTATAATTGATGTCTATTTGGGGAAAGAATATAGTCATTTTTTAGGTTTTAGGGCCTTTTGGATTTTTTATTGACACATCTAGGACTGTTAGATGTGTAAAAATTAGATTTTACAAACTTCGCAACTCTCAAAGATAACAATAGCTGCTCAAATTTATGGAATCTGTAGACACTAGAAAATACACCTTGTACATAAGTTCTCCTATTCAAAAATACCAAAAAACATTATAAAGCACAATAATAGTACCAAAAAAATCAAATAATCTAAAAAAATCAACTAAAAAATATAAAACCCCATAAAATGGTGATAAAAGACACCTCATCACTCATATACTAACCCTCACTCACTAGTGTTTAATTTTATCCATCCCACCTACCCATTTGCATGCCCAATGCACTATGGACACTTATAATCTCACCCACATATGTACCTCACAACCATATGTGTTAAAATACCCTATGCACTCGAAAACTATAAAACACCACTCACCCACATCATTTCACCTTGTTGGCCACTCCCGACTCTTTGTGCACTAGAGCCCATACTTGAGTTTTTCTTCCTTACATATTTCAGTTATGTAGGTCTTGAAGAAGTGAAGGCATATCACAAAGGAAAGATCTAATTTGTTGCAACACTATTGTAGCTAAATTTTAACACAAGTGTAGTCACAACTACAATTGGCTTGTGATCTTTGTGTGATTTTTAGTGAATCACAACTGCGATTGACCTGCAACTGAGTTAGGTATACCATTTTAGTTTCATGAATTATTTTGTCATCTTTACTTCAATAAAATGTATTTTATCTCCTTAATAGGTTAGGGATCTGATTGAGGCAGGTCCCCTAATCACCAAATACTAACTAACATTTCTCTAAGTGTGTTTGTGTGTAGGTTTGAATTCAAATCAAGAAGTCTTATACCCACTTTATTCAATAAATAACCATAATTGTCCCTCACTTTTTCAATGACAGTGTAAGCCCATCATTTTTAGTAGTATTGATTTAGAGATTTCTATATCAACTAACACATCTTACAGGTGATCCAAATCTAGGCATACATAATGAAAGTTTACGCAGGTTGTTTCAATTTTATCCCTCCATGGTAGAATCTCAAAAGACTTTGGGTAGTTTCATAGAGATTCACTCAAGGCCCCCAAAATATTAGCTTCAAAATAAAGTTTTAGGGAAATTATAAAAGTCTCAGATCATTTTTAAAGTTAATTTTTGACTCCATTCCCAATGGATGCTTCAAGGCTATTGATCTTTACATCTAATAAGTAGATGTCCCTTGAAATTCACCAAAATATTGTCCAAAATAGCACCCATGTTATTTTAAACAAATCATTCAAGTTTAAGACTTAGGCAGATCCAGATTGAAGGCCATTGGAATGAAGAAGTCATAGGGCTAGTATTATGTGGTATGTGAGAAATGTTAGTGCTTCGTGGCTAAGAGATACAGTGTTATTCAGACTTGGAAAATATGGAATTATACAGAGTTGGTTAATTTTGTGCAACAAAGCATGTAGTCCACCCATAAGAAGTTACAATGCAAATAAAAAGTGTCATGAGACATCGTGTAGAAAAAACAAGTTTAAATGTAGCTAAGGTTGTAATCTACAAAAATAAGAACGTAGTGTTTCGTAGACATCAAATACATATTATTCTGTGGATTTTATGAATTTGTACAATATATAAAGATTGCACAAGAATAAAACTACAAGGAAAATGAAGTTGATTGCCGATGCATGTGGAGATGGAAAGCTGAATTTGAAATGCATCAAGGTTGCAGTACATGAAAAAAATTTAACCTAAGGAGAAAGCCACGGGTCAAAGAAAAATCATCAAAATCCACTAAATATTGTAATTTTGTTCCTAATTTGAACTAGACACTCAACCATCCACCTACCCAAATTTAATTTTAGGTAGTGCCATCCTCCTATACTGGTGATCTAATGACATACACTTGGAG
This sequence comes from Taxus chinensis, assembly GCA_019776745.2. Taxonomy (NCBI): domain Eukaryota; kingdom Viridiplantae; phylum Streptophyta; class Pinopsida; order Cupressales; family Taxaceae; genus Taxus; species Taxus chinensis. The sequence continues at coordinate 615,093,245 of CM034148.1, read as the reverse complement.
TAATGTCAGGCACCCATACCTAACCTATGAAATCTATGGTGATTGGTCCTTGGTGTTGGTGGATGGTTTATTTCATTAATCACTAGATGTGATCGGTCTCTCCTTCCCTCTCTCTTTCTCTCTCAAATTTTATAAAATTAAATGCTTTGGCACATAATAGGGGTTCAATTTCTAAAATTTAAGAGTTCTTATTTTTATTTTGTCTCTTTCTCGCAACCTCTATAACTTGTACGTGAAGACTTCTTGCCTCATCTCTATGTTTGTAAATGGTTAAGATTTTATATTAATGGAAGTGTGGCTTTGTTTCTTTAAATTCTCTATGTTTAATGTAAACATTTATGTCCTATTGTATGTCTTAATTATTTTCTAGTTTATTTCCTTAAAATTTATGTGCATCTCTTCAAGCTTCATTCGCGAGTTCACATCTACATATTTTAAGAGCTAGAATCAATCCATTTTATAGTTTGGTGTATCACCTCCCTTATTTATTTTCATTTTTATCTCTCTTACCCTATCTCCTTAGATTCTTACGTTAGGAATTAGATAATGCTATAGTAGAATCTATTTAGTGTAGTTGCAACAAACTAGGGTGAGAGGATACAGTCCTTTCATCTGAGGATAGGCCTTGATTCAACCCATGCCTTTAAGGTCCCTCATTTTTTCATTGAAATGGTGAATTCCTAATTTATCAAGGGTGCAAATTTTAGTGAAAATGTATCCTATATATCATTTTGATGTTTTTTTACCAATTCTAGTGCATCCAAATATTCCTCCATCATCACCATATAAAATTTGTAGTTTTTTATTTTATATAATAAGCTAGCTTTAAGATCCTCAGGTTTCAGCATGAAATTTTTTTCATTTAGCTCATTTTCCAATATCTTTTTCAGACCTTTCACGAGTATCATAACATATGACCAATCTAGTTGAATTACTCCTCTAATGTCCCGACAAAAAATTATATTGGTGTTTTGTGGGAGCTTATTTTTATTTTGCTTCCTCCTTATCTTTCTCAATTTCCTTATTTTTATCTTGATATCTTGTGAAGATACCATAAGAGTGATTTTTTATTTTTCCAAAATCACCATAACAATCTCCCCTACCATATTTTTATTCCAAATATCCAATATCAGATTTTCCATCTATTTCCTCAACCTCAAGTTTTAAAAAACCCATCAAATTTTATACCATATACCTATTGATCTTCAACGGAGGCATAAAAATAGCATGATGAGGAGCTTTAAGTTTGAAGTTTTATTGAGGTGCTAGTAAATGGTTGTGGTTGTTGTTATGGTTCCCAAAGTTTCTTCTTGATATGTCCTTATATAGTACATTTTGAAATACCTACTTCTTTAAGGATAGGATGTCATTTTCTAACTACTCAACCATAGGGTTTGTATTACTTTGATTTGATATTTAATCCTTGTTCTTTACATTATCATTTTTTAGCTTTTCAGCCAAGATTATATCATCTTCAACTTTGATGGCTAATGATTGGGATGTATTTAATTCTGGTACTTGTGATCTTATTGGGATAAAGATTTAGTTTAGGTATCTAAGAATTTATGAATAATAAGGTTTGATTTTATTTTTTAGGTGTGGATTTTTGAGGTATCCTCTGCAAAAAAAAATTAAATTTGGAAACAAACTCACTTATAGGTTCATGTGCTTCTTTATTCTTTTGAGTAAACTAAGATAGGATAGCATGACTATCTTTTATTAATTTATTTTTTTCTTTAAACCTCATCTTCATGGTATCCTATTTAGAAATGGAATGATCTGGTATATAATATAACCACTCAAATACTATAACAATATGAAAAAAAATCTTCATGTTCAACACCCAAAACCCCACATGCAAAAAAAGAGGGATGGTATGTGTTCATCGGGGTGCCATTTTCAATCACCTTTATATTTTATAAAAAAATCCTTGAACCCTAGGAAGTTCATGTAAGGTTATAGCTAGAGCCAATGGCCCTATGAATGGTCCCCATGGTATTGTTGTCATCGTAAGAAATATCACAAGTAAAATTACATACGAACATGTTCTTTGCAAGTAAATTTGTTTTATTTTCTTTTTTATAATTTTTTTAACCAATATTGGATAACTTAGAATGCTTGGAAATAATAACTATGACTCTTCACATTCAAAATATTCTTTTTAGGTTACATGTGTAGACACCCTAAAAGTACATACCTATTTGTAATCATCCCTATCCTCTACATAATGTGCCAAATCACTTATAAAACACATTATAGATCACTATCCTCCCACATCCCATTAGAATTCACCCAAATCTCATTAGAATTAATTTAATTAATTCTATCATGCATAAACCATACACTTACACTCCATAAATAATTTAATTAGCTATTTAAATAACACAAAATTTATCTATCCACTCACCTTCCACTTAACTCCACTTCACTATCTCACTCTACTCAAGTTTTAGAACCCTACAAAGGAGGAAGCTAAATTGCGCGAAAATTTGAAGAATTCAAGAGCCATATATTCAAATTCATTACCCCTTAATTTTTTATTTAAACAAGCCAACTGCACAGACTAAATCAATTTGCTAAATTAGGAAAATGCATTCATTAACCTACAACATATTCAAAGCTTGATACACAATTCATGGCCTCTCCTTAATCTATAAATAAGAGGCTCGTCCATTCACAAATCATATCTTGGAAGCTTAAGTATTTACAGCATTAATTTACACAATTTCCATTTGAATTCACATGTCGTTATGCTTCCCATTTGATTAAAAAATCCATCCATTTCTCATAGCACATGATTCTTCCATTTGGAATTAATCTTGGAGCATTCACAAACAACTTATCAAAGGGGATTCAATGAGTTTTGTACTTCATTCCACACTTCATCCATCTCACCTAAGGTTGCAAGAGAATGTGAAGAAAGATCATGTTTATTTGTATTTCTTGTTTTTGTATTGTTTTAGTCTTCTTTATACACATTTTGGCATGCCTAGTTATATACTCACAAATTTATTTCTTATTTTTTATCATTTTAGCTTTGTATTGATATTATTTGAAGTTTTTACAGTATACTAACAAATATTTAGGTGCATAGGTGAGCTCTCTTGCGAGCAGTTCTATAAAAACTAGTTGTTTGTAGGTCATGGGAAATGACCAAGTACTGTTCATAATACATGCATGGGGAGGAAAATTAGTTGTACATAGGTATAGAGGGCCATGCTATAGCGCGTGCACATGGAGAAAATATTAGATAGAGAAATTTGTGAGGATGTGTGCACCAGAAAAGAATAGGTCATTGCACAAGGCTACATGCATGCAAGTGGAAGATTGGGACTTAACCATTTTGGATTTTTTGGCCAATAATAGAAAAAATCATATTGCCTTGAGGTGCATAGAAATTATATAATTAGGAAAATCACGTGGAACTAAGAATAAGAGCAACACATGGAAACAGAATAAACACATGGATTAAAGCATGATGTATAATTAGCTTAGTATATTATTAGCACAGATTGTAAAATCATGAAAGCTATTATAAGCACGTATATCATTAGGAAATTTCATGTAGGTAGTGAAGGTAAAGTTCCCACCCTTTATATATAGGTAGGGTATCCTTTTTTAAGCTCTTCCGAGTTAAATTTCAGTAGTTCTAGGGTTTTGGAGTCTGTATGAGAATGTACAGTTCTTGTGTATTGATGTAATGGAATATGATCTATTCAAATTTAATGTTATGTAATTTATTATGGTTTGTAATGGATAATTGTATAGGAGTTGCCAAAGTGACTAGATCTGAGTATGGTATTTTGGTTATTCGTGTGTTATTAATTATTGTGTATGTGGATTAATTTCCTTATTATATGTGTTTCCATCTCTTTATGTTGTGATGCATCTTCTTGTATGAGTGATTGAGTGATTAACAATCATGCATGCTAACATCTTCATAAGCATAATGAAGGAGGGACCCAGTAGCTACGTGTGCTTTGGTTGAGCTTCCAGACTTGTTTAGATGAAGTGTCAGCACGTATAACTACATTGGGTAATAAAATACTACATTTTGGTTTTGTTACCGATACCATTTACTAATCTGTCTACTAGGATGTTGCATGCAGATGGCATTTCCATTATTTTTGGAGAATATTGAAAGCTAGATAGAAGATTGAAAAGATTCTTTTGAACAAAGATATAACATTAGACCTGATTTTAATGCATGAAAGTGGGTAAAAGATAACCTATATGACTTCTTGTATGATATGTTCTTCATCTTCTTCCCAGTAGATTTATACAAGTGGTTGACAGCTTAAGCAATTAACATAGGTATCTAGCCAAGAAAGAAAGTGTGGACACATGAAGAATACCAAACACTCTCTGATTCAGATGAGTTGTGGACTAAATTTTTGGATCTTTGGTGGGAAGGTATGTTGTGTAACTATACCTTGGAATACATAATTTCAACAGAATCTTTCCTGAAGGAAGTAGAGTTCTAGTTCTTGCGTAATTCAAGAGGATCCTATTTGCATGCAACACCCTTAGCTATCAAGATCCTGATGGTGGAATTTGGAATGGAGAAATTACCTATGGTGGGATAAAACTCCACTGGGCACAGGGGAAGGAAGAAAGTTTTGTAAGAATGGTGCTGGCTCGAGAAGAAGAAAGATAAAGAGAGGAAATAAAACTCAAGTATAATGATGTGGGATAGAGGGTGGTGGATGTGGCACTGAGGTCAAGAGGAATGATGATTGGAAGAAGTCATGAGGACCGTGTAGGAGGCGGGGGACCATAGTATCATGTCCTCCTGACATTGGAAAAGTGTAGTAGATAGACCCCATCGGTTTCTGATGAGAGTGAGTCTGAGGAGAGAATAAGAAAAACATGTGTACATCTAAATCATATTTCCCTCCAAGCCCTTTGTGTAAGGTGTTCCAAATCCAGAGGTAATTAAAGAAAGAACATCATAGTGAAGGTGAGAAAGTAGAATCTCCACGTTGGGTAGGAGGGATAGGAAGACATATTTTAGTTACCACTTAGCATGGGGTAAGTGCACCAAGTTGGGGGACAATTAAGTGGACATCAAATCCTGAATTTTACATTAAAAACAGCAAAACATCAAATTTAGTCTTCCGCGGACTTGAACCATGGCGAAAAGAAAAACTATGTCATAAAAATGGTACCATTGCGTAGGAGAGACTATTAGCTTTGTAGAAATACTAATTTTTAAGTGAATAGAAGAGGATAAATATCATTTTATAATTTTTTACTAATAGTAGGTCTTTAAGGACACTTTTTCCTGTGAATGTTTATGTCTACGTTTAAGACTGCAAAATTTGTTTCACTTATCAAAATGCGATAAAACTTATACCATCCCAACCGTGGTGAAATTATATACATGTTCAAAAAAAAAGGTATTTGATTTCAATATTTTTTGATGAAGTTATGGTGGGCAAACGGAAAGTGCTCTGTTTTCTTTATGTTTTCATACCACTTTCACGGAAAAAATCATAAAAAATAAAATATTACTCAAAAAAATACAAAATAAAATCCATCCCAAGATAGATAGTGGCATATAACCTCTCACCAAAGGAAAAATATATATATATAAATTTTTGGTCATCCAAATTGTGGGCAAACGGACTATAATCTTATCGGTGTTTTTAAAAAAAAATACCAAGTCATTGAATTTTGAGTGTTTAATATAGCTAATCTTGTCCATTTTTTACAAAAATTAGTATTTTAGAAACTAGATTCCGGATGCTACGATTCATATTAATATAATTTTATCTAATTTTGAGTGTATGTATTGCTAATAATCCCTACAAGTTGATATTATGTTGTTATTTGCAATATGATGTCCACGGATGACCCTATATTTGTCCATCAACTTCCTGCACTTACCCCATGCACAAAAAATCAAGGATGTGCACATGGTAGCACAGTAGGCACCAGTGTTTGGAACATGTAATTTTGGAGGTATTTTCATATGCACATCATCAGGACAAAGTGTTGGGTGCAGCTCGTTGGAAGAAATATTATAGGTTCTACTATATTACATATGGTTGGTTTCTAGTTCAGCACAATAACTGGGACACAAGGAAGTTCGTCTATAGGACCACAGGTCATGATAAGAGGCTCGGGTGATTCAGGACAGCCACTACGCAAAGGAAATCCTATTGGAGGTTAAAGTTCATATTTTGGCCCCATCCTAAGACAAGGGCCACAACCACCACAACAGCCATCACAACCACCACCTCAACAACCACAGCAAATGAAACCTCAAGTATTATTTGAGATGTCTCTTCACTTATCATAGTATAGAGGTTTTGAGGATGTGGCTGAGCACGTGCACAAGTGAAAATTTTTATGGAGGGGCTAAGGAAAAAATAGCTTCTGAGAGGAAGGCAAGTCATTTTTCCACCACAATTAAAGGGTCTGCACATAGCTGGTATAGAAAATATGATCCACATCAGACTGTGATGGATTATGATGCATTATGCAGTCCCTTCTTAGCTGAATTTCACATTCCTAAGTTTGAGAAACAAAGTATTAGCGCACTAAAAGGCATCGATCAAGGCTTATCTAAAAGTGTGAGGGAGTATAATGTGCATTTTAAAACTCTCTTGTCCAAGTTTTCATATGATATTCATCAGATCCAACATGCACATTGGTTCATTGGGGTCTTTTTTACTCTTTTTTGAAGGTCCTTGTCAAATACAACATTTTCTAATCCACACAAGGCTTTGGAAAAAACTTTGTGTACTCAAACAGTTAGGAGTGTGTATATAGGAGTGAGCCCTTTTTTTGAGGTGAAAATAGTTTTTATGGATAAACAGTTTGAGAATACACATACCAATTTAGCACATGAGACACATAATGGGTTATGGTGCACCAATTACAACATGGAAGGGAATACTAAGGATAGTTTTCTATGTAGGAATGTTTGTAAATTATTACAGTCTTGTGAGATTTTCCATAAGAATCATGATGTGTAAAATTACCCCCTTTTACGCACACTATGATGAAGAACATCTCTATGTACTACAATATTTGTGATGAACATACCCATGATATAGTTGATTGTTTCCTAATTGACCATATTCATGAAGCATGCAAGACTAGATTGTGGTAGGCTACTATGGAAAGTAGCTCTCAGGCGTAGGAATCCCAGCCTAATGAAGTGCACAATAATGGATATGGTGGATTCTTGGGTTTTTATAGGATCAAAGGCCGTGCTGGTAGAGGAAATTTCACACATGGATTTTTCTATACTTGTGAGTCCTCAAATCATTATAAGTGCAAATTTCCTAAGAATCAAGTATGCGATTACTATGGGAAGCCACATAAGGTGTTAGGAAATAAGGGATAAAATATGCAGAACAATCCCTCATAGAATCGTAATAGTATAAACTAATATGTAGAAAATATTACAGATCTCAAATAAAAGTGTAGAATAAAATAACACAACACAAAGAGACAAAATTTAACGTGGTTCACCCAATTTAGGCTACGTCCACCAAGATTCACTTGCTCAGATTTTATTGCCACCCACTTTCTCAATACAATACCTAGATCTGTGTGGAGCTATGCTCAAAAAAATTTACAGAATTCACACATGAATTCAAACACATTTGTAATGTTACATAATCCCTACCATATGCACAAAACTACATAAGTAGATAACTTCTTAAGCAGTTTTACAAAACCATGGGCCAAAACCATCCCATACACCTATGGGTCAAAATCCCACCCATATGAGAAAAGCATGTTTCTCAGTATATTGGGCACTTTTTTTGAGGCCAAAAAAAAATTCTCGAGGGATGCACCCCCAAACCCTAGCGAGACAACTATGGAAAGTGTACAGTATTCAACATTTTCACACATGAAAACAGGCTCCACAACCTAACAATCTCCCACTTGGAGACTAGTTTTCTTCTGATCAAGCTTCTCAACCCTTCACTAATTTCCATGAAGACCAGCCAAAGCTGAACACAGCTTCAATTTTTTCCTTATGACCACCTTGGTCATCATGTCTGTAGGATTCTAACTGGTATGAATCTTCTCCAGCTTCAACTTCTCTTCCTCCAAAGTTGTCCTGATGAAATGGTACCTAAGTTGTATATGCTTCTACCTAGAGTGGAAAGCAGAGTTCTTAGCTAGGTGTATAACACTCTGACTATCACAATGCAACTTTCCTTCCTCCTACTTATGCCCCAACTCCTCAAGAAATTGATGTAACCAAATCATTTCTTTACTTGCCTTTTTGGCAGAAAACATACTTAGCCTCTATGGTTGACAAAGCCACTAGCTTTTGTAGTCACAAAATCTAGCTTATTTTTGTCCCACCTACAGTGTAAACATAACCTATCATGTTCCTCTTACTGTCGACATCTCCAGCCATATTCAAATCTACATAACTACACAAAGTGGTGTCTAATCCACTGTAGCACAAAATTTTCCCCATGGTCCCTCTCAAATACTGAAGGATGCACTTTACTGCCTGTCATTGATCTCTACCTGGATCACTCATAAATCTACTCACCACTCCCACTACATGGGCAATATCAGGCCTAGTGCACACCATGACATACATCAAACTACCAACCACTGATGAGTAAGTTACCTTGGATATCTGGTTTCTCTCTTGCTTTTTCTTGGGACACTACTCCTTTGATAACTTGAAATGGTCTACCAAAGGAGTCCCAACTATTTAGCATCCTACATATTAAACCTCTCTAAGACCATCTTAATGTACTCTTCCTGAGATAAAATTAGCTTTCACTCCTTCCTATCCTGAGATATCCTCATACCAAGTATTTATTTGGCTACCCCCCAAATCCTTCATAGCAAAGGATTCACTTAGCTACTTCTTGAGTACTTTTATTTCTTGCATGTTTTTACCTGTAACCAACATATCATCCACATTCAGACACATGATAATATAACTGCCATCCTCAAATTTATTTGTATACAAGAAATGGTCAGAATGGCATCTAATATAACGTTGCTCCATCATAAAGCTATCAAATTTATTATACCATTGACATAGATCTTGTTTTAAGTCATACACGCTCTTCTTCAGTTTTCACACCATCTCCTCTTTACCTTTGACCTCATATCCCTTTGGTTGGTACATATATAGATCCTCCTCTGAATCACCATGGAGAAATGTAGGTCTTTACATCAAGCTACTCTAAGTGCAAGTATCTTGCTGCAACTATTCCAAGAATAATTCTAATAGAAGTCATTTTTACTACATGAGAAATAATCTCATCAAAATCTATACATTTTTTTTGTGCAAAAGCCTTGACCACCAACCAGGCCTTGTATATTTTATTTCCTCCTTCCTCTTTGACTTTGTATACCCACTTGTTCTTTAATGCTCTTTTTTCTTCAAGTAGATTCAACAAATCCCATGTCTGGTTCTCCATGAGAGCTTGATGCTCCTCATCCATGGCTTGCTCCCACTTTTTCCTAGAATCTACCTGCATTGCTTCATCAAAGCTCTCTGGCTCTCCACTTTCAGTGAGTAATAAATAATAAAGAGAAGGAGAAAAATGTTTAGGTTCTCTTCTTACCCTAGAATACCTCCTCAATATAGGAGTTTGGGGTTCCTATTGAGGAGGTTCCTGAACTGATTCATGTGTCTCTTTCCCATCCAGAAGATCCTCTACTGCTGCATATTATTTCTTGGATTATTCCTTGTTTTCCTTTAACTACTACTTATACATGAATTTCTCATTAAATACCACTTCCCTAGATCAAATTATTTTCTTGTCCTTAATACTCCAACATTTATATCCAAATTCAGCACCTCCATAACCAATAAAAGTACATTTTTCTAATTTATCCTCTAGTTTGGTCCTATCATCCTTGTCTATATGGAAAAACACCTCACATCCAAAGACTCTAAGAAATGAATAATCAACTTTCTTACCATACCAAGCCTCCTCATGTATTCCTATATTCAAGGCACTTGAGGGTCCTCTATTTATCAATTACACAGTTGTGCTCACTGCTTCTACCCAAAAAGAAAGAGGCAGTCCTGTATGTAACCTCATGCTCCTAGCAAGTTCCATTATTGTTTTGTTCATCCTTTCTGACACCCCATTCTATTATGGATTTCTTGGAACCATATTTTTTGTATAGATTCCATTCTTAGAAAAGTAATCATCAAATTCATTATTATAATACTCCTCTCCATTATCTGACTTGAGACATTTTAGCTTAATACATGTTTCATTCTCAACCAAGGCTTTCCATTTAACAAAACTGTCAAATACATCAAATTTTTTTCTAGTACAATAAACCCAAAATTTCCTTGTTGTATCATCAATAAAAGCTAAATAATAACTTGAACCCCCAAGAGATGATACCTGATTCGACCCCCATGCATCAGAATGCGCCAACTCTAACTTTCTCTCTTTTCTTTTAGGTCAAACCTTGAGAAACCTTACTCACTTATGTTTCTTGTATATTTAGTCTTCACAGAACTCCAAACCTATTTTTATATATCCAAGAAAATCCTTCTTTATGATCTCCATGCCCTTATGGCTCATATGACTGATCCTGTAGTGCCACAATGGCATATCTACTTCTAAGGCCACAAGATTACAAACATTAGTGCTATAAGTGGTTAAATATAAGATTCCAACCTTCTTACCTCTTACCACCACAAGAGCACCCTTGGTAACCTTTCAAGAGTCTGCTGTAAATATCACAGTACAACAATCACTTCCCAACTAGCCCACTGATATCAAATTTGATTTTAAAGTAGGCACATGTTTGATATCCTTCAATAGCCATGTATTCCCATTCTACATCTTAACACAAATAGAACCTTTTCCAACTATACTACAAGGCTCATCATCACTAAGAAAAACATGCCCAAAATCCCTTTGAACATAATCAACAAAATAATGTCTATGTGGAGTAGAATGGAAAGAAACCCCTGAATCTAAAACCCAAGATTCTGTAATATTGTGTAAAGAAAGAATCAAAGCATCCTGACATACATTATCCTTTGTCACATTTTCCTCCTTGTTTTCTTCCTATTGTTTCTTCTTGTCCTAAAGCTCCCAACATTCTTTCTTTGCATGCCCAGACTTTCCATAGTGCCAGCATACTATCTTGCTTTTGGATTTTAAACCTTGCCCAATATTTCTATTTTCCATGGCTTCCTCTATTCTTTTATCTCCCTCTAGTTTCCACTATCAAAGCATTCCTTGAAGTAGAAGATTCCTCAAAGCTTTTTCTTCGCATTTCCTCACTTAGAATCACTGCTACAAGATCATCAAACTTCAACTTTGAGTTAGTTGGAACCAATTTGCTTACCCGCCATTACCAGGCTATTCCAACTCTTAGGTAAAGAGTACAGAATTAATAAAGCCCTAACTTCTTTATCAAATTCTATTGTAACCAAAGATAATATATTTACAACCATATTAAAATCATTTAAATGATATACTACTAAACCATTCTCATACATCTTCATATTAAACAACTTTTTCATTAAAAATATCTTATTAGAGGCAGAGGGTTTTTCATGCAACTTCCCTAATGCATCCATCAGTTCTTTTCTAGTATTTTCCTTTGAAACATTAAATAATACCAAAGATACAAGACACATCCAAATTATCCCAAGTGCCTTCCTATCCAACAAATTCCTTTCTGCATCTGTCATGCTCAAAGGTTTGTTCACCTACTCAAACAACAGAATATAAATATCCTTCTGATAAAGGTAATCTTCCATCTACATCTTCCAAAGACTAAAATTTTTCCCGTTGAGTTTATCAACCCTTGATCTTCCATCATCTTTTATAGCTCTCACTCAAGCTAAAAAAATTTCCCTACAATTCAACACTTTAACAAACCAAACTAGGCTCTGATACCAATTATTAGGAAATAAGGGATAAAATGTGTGGAACAATCCTTCAAAGAATTGCAACTGTAAAAACTAATATGCCTAAAATATTATAGATCTCAAATAAAAGTATAGAATAAAATAACACAACACACAGAGACAATATTTAATGTGGTTCACCCAATTTGGGCTATATCCACCAAGAATCCATTACTCAAATTTTATTACAAGCCACCACTCTCTCAATACAATACCCAGATCTGTGGAGTTATGCTTAAAAAACTCTACAAAATTCACACCTAAATTCAGACACATTTGCAATGTTACATAATCCCTACCATATGCACAAAACTACATAAGTAGATAATTGCTTAAGCAGTGTTACAAAACCATGGGTATCAAAAACATGGGCCAAAACCGTCCCATAAACTTATGGGTCAAAATCCTACCCATATGAGAAAAGTACGTTTCCCAGTATATTGGTTACATTTTTTTCGAGGCCAAAAAAAATTCTCAAGGGCTACACCCCTGAATCCCGGTGAGACAACTGTGGAAAGTGTAAATTACTCTTAGTGTACAGTCTTCAACATTTTCACACATGAAAACAAGATCCATAACCTAACATAAGGTTGAAAACTACCCTGATCTTTATGAACATATGTGTAAAAACAAAATTAAGGACAAAGGTGTAGGGCTGATCAAGGTAGATCTAGCAAAGAAGGAACAATGGGCACCTAAAAAATGGGTTATCTAGAACTCCAACCTATGTTATTCACTACATGCATTAAGGAAACGTACACGTGTGAGCCTATTAAATCAAATCCCCTTATCAGGAGGGAGGAAATTATACATGTTAAGTAACTAGATGTTTCTCATCAAAAAGAGGTCTACTAAGAGACCATGGGAGTAATTAGATATTTACAGGGTTAGATCCAATTCCTGAAGGAACATGCACAAGAAAGGGAATGTGCAGAGAGCATTGAGCTTCCACAGAAGGATGTAGATGATTTGAAGGAAGTTTATAGGATGCTACGATAGGAGAGCATTATCCCCCTACTAAGAGAATGGTTGTGTGAGAAGGTACCACATGTTGTATTTGAACAAGAGCGTCAGATACTTGATGTTAATCTACCACCACATGAATACGAGTATGATAAGGAAATTACACTAGATGTAGTAATAGATGGCTAGTTGGTGAGTAACATTTTAATCGACATGGGTACGGAAGTCAATATTCTAACTTTGGATGCATGGAACCATATGGGAAGGCCATAATTGCAGCCATCTTTGAATGTGTTATACATGGAAAATAAGGCAATGGCCATTCCCATTGGTGTATTAAAATTTGCCTCTATTACTATTCAGGGTGTGAAGTTCAGAGGTGAGTTCGAAGTATTATAATTGACTAACGCGGATAATTTTCTAGCACTACTTAAGCGTCCTTGGTGTTATTGCAACAATGCAAACATGTGCTTCAATAAAATATATATCAATTTTGATAACAAGGATGAGTGCATTGTCATACCCCTGGATGATGTGAAGGTTGCACCCTACATTGATCATGTGAGTGAAGAAGATCTTAATCATATTTATCGACAAACAATGTGTGACCCTAAGAAAGTGAAAGCATATAAAGAAGGTGTACTTTAGTAGTAAGATGCCCAATCTGTTAGTGACACTAATAGTGTTACTTGTGAAAAATTAGGCCCATGGCATGTATGAAATGGTAGGTCATAAGGTCAAGAGAAGATTCACCCAAATGATCAAGATACATATGATTAGGTGTTTAGGCAAAACTCGGTTACCTAGGTATACTAAAAAAGAAAAACTTGACTCATTCATGTGCATCATAGAGGGAAAATGGTGAAATAAGGGAGATAGATGGAATATGTTGGTCTATACATTTCCCAGCATGGCAATGCACTGGTGGGAAATACACAAAGATAATTTATTGGGCTAGTGCAAGGTGAAAGTAGCCTCCTTAACAAGGTTTACTAAGAGTAATGTTCCCTCTCTTATACACGAGTATGATGGAAAGACTCATGCTTTAGTAAATGTACACAACTATGAGAGATAATGGGAGTAGGGCTACGACACTATATCACTATCTCTTTCAGTATATAATTTCTACTCTACTCTATGTGGATGCATGTGAGCTTGATATGTTCATGTTGAGTTAAAACAAGAGACGGTAAGTTTGCACGACATGACTAAAGGTATGACTCACACCTTTGGTTATTTTTATAATACACCTCTTGTACATCAGGCCTTGCAGGTCATGAAGCACATCACATTAAGGGATATTGTTTCACCTGATTCTAGGGTGTTTCTTTGAATGTTGATGAAACAGATAAGAGTAAAAGGCTAGGAGGAATACCTGTTAAGATGTTGGTTATAGGTTGTTGCACGTGTATGACTTCTGAATCCACAGCTAATCATGAGAGCTTCTTGTTTTCTTGAAGGAACTACTTGAAATGGAAAACAAGACCACCAAATAATAGTTAAATAATATATGTAGTGGACTGCCTAGCGTATGCTAGATCTAGGAAGTGTGATACTTCCTAGACGACTATCAATCCACTGTTTAAAACAACTTAATGCTAACAATAAAGGAAATCTTACTATAGTTAAAATGATTTAGGTATTTCATTCATCTATAATAAGAAAATTCATTCACAACAGGCTAAGCTATGACTAAATCTAAAGGTCAAGATATCTGTCAAAGTGCAGGCATTGGTTAGGGTTAAGTTTTGGGCTGTTTTGGGTATTGGGTAGAGAATGGAAACTTTGGTCTTGGTTTCTAGTTAAAAACACAGAGACCGACATCAGTCTGGTATGACTGATGTCGGTTTAGGTTAACCGGTGATGGTTGTGGGTAACCAGTGTCGGTATGGTCGAGGTACATGAAACTCAATAAAAACCTAACAAGGTGATAGATCTAAGGCTAGGTGGAAATGAAAGGGCAATGGTTAGATTCGTGTGGGTCATAGGTATACATAGGAATGATTAAAATCTGGATATGGGTAGTTCAAGGGTGTGGGTAAAGGGATGGTCAAGTTTACATGGAGGTAAAATGGTGGGGAATGGGAATGGGAGCATAAACTAACAGAAGTAAAAGGATCTGCTCAAATGATAATGAACCAATGCAGGTTAACAAAACTTACTATTTATGCGAGCTTGATGTCTAGTTGGAAATGGTGGGTGATCAAATGGAAGGAACTCAGTGTGGTGTTGGTGCTTCTTTGGATGCTCTCATGAAGGCACAATGGCTCTATAGTTGCTTTTGGTGCTAGCTATGGATGCTCTGATGTGTGTATGGATGCTAGTTCTATTTGCATACAGCTTGGTTTTGTTACTCATTCTTAGAAGATGTATATGCCTCTTTGAAATGTGTCAACCTCAAAATAAGATTGTTTTGGGGGTTAAGTGGTTTTGGGTTAACGACGGTGGTTTAGGGTGACCAGCGTCAGTTAGGGAGGTTCTAAAATGGATATATCCTTTTTATTTTCTTGGATCTCACCCGTTTTTCTTTATGGAATAGAATGGAAGTTACCTTCTAACAGACAGGAATGTGGTTAGAGGGAATATAGGCTTTGATTTTTAGGTTTTGGGTAGGTCTTATTTAGTTATGAAAACTTACTAAGAATAGGTATTAGGGTGAGGTGGCTAGATGAGGTGGATATGTGGGCATTATCTCAATTACGATATTAAAATAAAAAAATTATTGTGAGATAATGAATTAATTTAATTAAATTAATATTAGAGTGGGATGAAAGGGGCCATGGTTAGGTAAATGTGTTCAAGGCATTTATTTGACGAGGGACCAAGGAGAGTGTGGCCCAATTTTGGTGTCTACATTTTTCCCCTTTTTCTCATGTAGCTTGTATTGGTAAACGACGCTAACAAAAATAAGATGTGGTTGCCCCATGTGTGGGTGAAGGTGATCCCCCTCAAACCTGGAACTGACGAGGTAGAATGTAGAATTAGTGACTGGTTTGATGAAAGGTGAATGTGATGAAGAGGAAGGTGGGCAACGAGCGTAAAAAGGGAAAAAGGTCCACGTGGGTAATCTAGGTAATGGGTCACAGTCAAAGGTAGTAACAGTCAAACGCATGCACATGTATAAATTGCAGCATGGTACCAGATTAAAGAGCAGGAAAAATCTACATTTTCTAAGTTTGATAGGTTTATCCAAAAAAGGTTAAGGTGATTCCGGTATCCAAGGTATAGGACATGGTCAAGAAACATGACGCAGGTCAAGTGTAGAAACATTTAGGTATGTTGCGGTACACCAAAGGTTGGGTCAGGACAAAAGGTCATGGAAAGAGGAAAGGTAAGGTTAGTATGTACATCAACATAGGTAACAGTGCCACAAGGTATAATGAACACATGAGGTCAAAGGTCACTAGCGATGGTCCAAGTTCAAGTATCCAGGTCATGGCAAGGGTATGGCCGAGGTATGGGTAAAATAACGAGTCCCCAAATGAGGATGAGGTGAGGGGGTAAAGGGTAAGGTCAAGAAGGTCAAGTGGTGTGGCCAAGTGAGGTGAGTGTAGGATAATGTAATGCCTATTTAAACAAACCACTTGAAACCCAAGAAACAACCTAGGGTTAGCTAGAAAATTATGGGATAATTTTTATTTATTTAAAGTGTCTACAACTAGGTTGCAAGACATCAGTTTTCACTAACAGGTTTTGGAACAAGACCAATGTACTACAACATATTTTTTCCTTCATTAACTAATATCAAGTTCACAAGCTTCAAATTTTAGGGTTATAAGTTTTAGTTAGGTTCAGGGAGTAATTTACCCCATGTCTGCTCTCTAACAGGATCAGAGTTTCAACTAGATTTTTATCTTACTTAATGCTTTCAAAATTTCCCTAACCATTCACAATGGATAGGAAATTTTCTCACCTTTCCGTTGATATAAAGAAGTCCTCCTAACTCCTTGTAGAACTCAAGATATAAGCAGGCGGAGTTCCTAGGACAAATTTTCCCTAGGTGGGACACATGTCAAGAGGAGGAGAAAGCACCTTGAACGGGTTGGCGGGTCACGGGGCGCCTTAGGGAAATTTTCACAATGTGTGGGCACAAAGATAACCATTCTTCCACAACTCTGTGGGTCCCTAGAGTACATGTGTCACTTCCCAGTTGGTTGGGAGAAACGATGGGCCGGTAGAGTAGGTTGAGGCTTTAAGTCTCTTTCACAAAAATTCACAAGGTACCGAATTGGTCTGCGCCTCCGCCATCGCCAAGAGGTCACCACGTGTCATGCACCGATAGAGCAAGGGGAGAAAGGGGAGGTGGGAGGTCTTAAGGAAATAAGACGAAAGAGGGTTTCAAAGGCCCAAAAGCTTGTGTCGGTCCGCACACCCACGAAAAGAAGTTTTCCAAGCGAGGCGGGGATTGCGGGGCCACGGGGACAAAAGGGGAAATTTTCACAAAGGCCAAAACAACAAAAGGAAAAAGGGGTCCACCCTCCCCGCTACCACCCATAAGGTGTAACATGGCACCTTCTCATTGGTTGCGGGCCGTCGGAGAAAAAATGAAATTTTTCTAAAAAATTTCAAAAGGGTTAAGAGTTAAAACAAACTGCGCCTCCGCCTCAACCCCTAGAGGACATGTGGCACCCTCTGATTGGCTACGTGCTGGCAGAGCAAAAAGGAAATTTTTTCCCAAGCAATTTTTTTTAAAATAGATAAGTTTAAGTTCAGAAAATGGTCCACCCTTCCCCATGCCACGTGGCAGCAGGTGATTAGCTACAGGCTGGCGAGGTTGTGGAGAAAAAAGGAAAAATTTTCCCAAGGTAAAATTTTCAAAAAGGGTAAGTTTAAATTCGGTCAACCCCTCCAAGATGCCACATGGTAGGTCCCAATTGGTTGCAGGATGGTAGGGGTCGCAGACTTTTTAGGGAAATTTTACCAAAGTTAAAATTTAAATATTTCTAACAGTAAAATTAAATTTTATTACTTTTTGAATGTCAAATTGAAGTAAAACTTCAAATGGCCATAACTTGAGCTAGAAAGCTTGGTTTTGGGAAAACGAGGACTTTTCAGAAATCTCCCAATGCCCTCTTTACATAAGAGTCGTAAATTTTTTAATTTTATGAAATTTTAGTGGTTTGGCAGTTTTCAACTTCTCAATTTGGTTAAATTAGATCTCCTCCTTCACTCAACATGTCAAACAAATAGAGGATTAGTCTAAGGAGGGTTTATAGTGTTTTAGGAAGATTGATTTTCCCAATCTATTCAATTTTAAATTTTTCCAACAGTAGATAGAAAAATGACCCAGGAAGGGAATTTGATTCAAGTTTACAATGGTTATATTGTTTTCTTGAGTTTTCTTTATCAAATTGGGTTCATTAATGTTTTAGCATATTAAATTATAAAAATTTTAAGTTGATTACTAAGTGTAGGTCTGAACTATTCATTTTATTAAAAGTGAATTACCAGAATGAAGTTTATGACAATGAACTATTTCTTTTAAATCTGTATAATAATTTTTATCATTTACAGGTGTATAAAGTTTCTAAGTTATTCTCATACATTTAATTGAATTCAATCAACCATTCAATAGTAATTATGCAAAGCCTTATTTCTAAATTCAACTCATTTCAAGAGAGCAAAACACTGTCTCTCTCTTACTTCATACGCATTCTTCTTTTTCAAACAATAGTTTTAATCTTCAATAATAATAAATCACATTCAAAGCATAGTGCAATTTTGAAACTAATGCAATCCTTTATTCATTTCCAATATAGCTTTACAATCTTCTCTTTTCCTTTTTGATTTCTAAAATACAAAATACAATGCATGTAACATCTTTTACATTTCTTTTCAAAAATAGAGAGTAAAATAAATCCCCTTTACATTTCACAGTCCAATTCCAATCTTCCAATATCAATACAAATGGTTCCACATTACAAATATTATACAACTCATCCACTTCAAAGTGGGGAAGGATTAAAAAAGAACTTGCTAACAAAAAGGGACTATCAAACTATACATTTATTTGGCTCCAAAACAATAGCATGCTTCATTTCTTTTCTTCTCTGAATAGATCACAACAAAGAGGGGAAAAGGCAATGCTCTCCACCCAACCAAGACATTCGATGAGAAGGGAGAAGCCATCCTTCCTCATTGGCCCTCGAGCCCCAACCATATTGAAATAAGAGATGAGAATCAACACATGGCATCAATGGCTTCCATAGAAAACAAGTAGCATTCATTCACTTGCAACATTCAATAAGAAACACAGTTCAAGAAAGAACAACAGTTTACAACTACATTTGAAAAAATTCACACAAAACTTAGGCTTGATCAAACAAGCCAACAAGAGCAAGGAACTATGGGGAAACTACTTATGCATCCCTATTTGGAATTGGGTATCCACCTAAAATCATACCACCAATATAACATATCAAATCCCATAAAAATTTTATCTCCCAACCCCTCCTTATGCCCCCCCCCAACCAAAGTTTCTCCCTTATACCCCCCCAAGAGTAAGAAATGCAAGCTATTTCTTTTCCAAGGTGGATCCCAATCCAAAATCCCTCCACAAAAAAACTGATTCCCTTGGCATTCCCTTATGCCCCCCATTTGAAATCCCCATAGCCTTCTCCTACACCATGTCCTAAGCAGTCTACCCAACCAGCCAAGAACACATAACACATTCACCATTTCATACAAGCATGCAAGTGAATAAAACATTTTTAAAAGGCTCAAGTTCCTACCTCTCCATACTGGAGTTTGTTCCAAGCTCACAAGCTTCCCAAAATCCAAATACAATCCAAAATAATCAATGTCCAAGCATGCAAAAAGGCTCCAACTCCTTCCACAACAAGCTCCTGAAATAGCAAGCAAAAATGTGGCCCCAAGAGGAATAAACAAAGTTTCAACAACCCCAAACAAGCAAGGAAATTAGAATTTAAAGGAGAGGGAAGAAAAGAGGATGATGTGGATCTATGTGGGATGCCACATCATTCTTCCTCAACCCCAAGAGGCAATTCAACATCATGCACCTAAACATAATAAATAAAAATGACATTAACTTACACACTCCAAAATAACCCATACCCCAAAATGACTGGATTAAAAACATATAAGAGAAGTGAAATTAAAACCAATTAGTCATTTTAAAATGCATTTAAAAGGCCTAAATTTAACCTCCAAACCATAGATATGGTTAGTGAATAATTTTAAGAGGTGTGGGACAAGCTTAACTTGTCCCACAAGCCTCCAAGGAAAAATTCGAATTCCTAAGAGGATGAAGTGTCTTTCACTCCAAAATATATCTTACATTCTCTTACATATCTCTTACACCTTCTTACACATTTCTTACACACCATTAAAAAATTACATTTAAGATCAACAACTTCATTAATTACATTCTTATGACATATTTATTTATTTATTTTAACACATGATTATTTACAACATTAAGACAACATATAATGCTAAAGAAAAAGCTAACACATCACAAAATAAACACATGCAACATTAAAAAAGGAATACATTAATAAATTACAAAAACCCATGGTCACATATAAATGGGAATACCCCCCCCCCCCCATGGAAATCCCTAGCATAACTCAACAGACACACACACACACAACACAGTTTCCATGGTGACCTTGTTAAATTCACCCAGAATTCCAATATGGTTAGTCTCCAGTCCCCCGATATTGTTGTGATATTTTAAACTGAAAAACGTAAATACCTCCTTCGGCCTCGTGGCCATATTAGAACATCCAAAATGATATAAACAACATTTCAAGATAATCTAAACATGTGAATCACAACAACATCAAGAATTCAACACTATCATTTTCAATTAATTAATCAACTATATCATCATCAATAATCTATCATACTAGGTCTAATCAACATATCCAATGTCATATGTCCAAATCAACATCTATAATATGTCTATGTCAAACAGTATATCATCATCCACATATAAAAATCTCTCTAATAACCATCATGTATAATAACCAAATCCATATCAATAATAATCCCTGATCTAACATCTAACCATCATACTAAAACAAACATAATAATGTCCATAATAAGATCAACAATATCAATATCGGTATCTAAAAGTGTCAAAGGGAAGTGGGCACTACATCCCCCTCCCCTTAGACTCAACTTCCTCCTGGAAGTCACTGGAACAAATGTGGAAAATACACTCGTAATACTATGGCATCCTCCCAAGTGGTTGCAGTCTCGTCGTATCTATCCCACTACACCTGTACTTGATCAATCTCTCTTCCTCAAAGGCCCAGGGTCCTATGATCTATGATATCGATGGGCTCCACCATAACCTACCCCTGATCCTGCACCTACAATGATGTCCAATCTAGTACATGAGACGGATCTACAATATATCACCTAAGAACTGAAACATGAAACACGTCATGTACATGAGACAAACTAGGTGGCAATGCTAGACAGTAGGCCAAAGGGTCGATACACTCCAAGATCTCAAAAGGACCAATGAATCTAGGAGCTAACTTAGAAAATTTTATATAATGGATAGGGCTCTTGTGTGGCCTGACACAAAGGAACACCTTCATGCCGACATCAAAACTATGATCAATCCTATGTTGATCCGCATACTTCTTCTACATGTCCTGAGCCTCTTGCAATCTCTTCCTGATCAACCCTACCTACTGCTCCATGTCCTACAAAATATCTGGTCCAAGACATACTATGTCCTCTAACCTGTCCTAGCTAAGGGGTGTCCTGCACTCTCTACCATACAACACCTGGAAAGGAGCCATGCCTACAGAACTCTAAAAAATATTATTGTAGGTAAACTCCACTAAGTATAGGTACTCCTCCCACTTAGACTACTGATCCATCACATGCATCCTGAGGATATCCTCCAGAATCTAATTTACTCACTTAGTTTTTCCATTTGTATCAGGGTGATATGTTGTGTTGAAGTTGATCCTCGTCCTGAGAACATACTGCATGGTAGTCCAAAAGTGTGAAGTGTATAAAGGATCGTGGTCACAAATTATCTTCCACAGAATCCTGTGCAACCTGACAATCTCATCCAAGTATACTCGTGCCATAGCTCTAGCGGTATAAGTGGTCTTCACTGGAGAAAAGTGAGCCACTTTTTTAAATTTATCAACTGTAACCATAATAGCGTCGTGGTGATATCTCGACATAGGTAGCCCAATAATGAAATCCATGGAAATGGTGCCCCACTTCCATTCTGGTATGGTATGAGGATAAATAAGACCTATTGGATGCCGATGCTTATCCTTAACCCTTTAGAACTCTAAACACCATGACACAAACTAAGACACATCCTGAAAAATTCCTCTCCAATGGTACAACTGTCACAAGGTAGCGTGCTTCTTCTTCAACCTGGGATGGGGTGAATAGGGTACATGATGTGCCTCTACCAAGATGTCCTGCCTCAAGCCTCCCTCCCTAGGAACATATATCCTACCTATGTTCCTGAGAAGACCATCTGCTTCTAAGGAAAAACCATCAAATTTCCCTTCAAGGGGTCTTTGTGACTCAATCTCTGCTCATACTGCAATGTAGAAGCTGTCAAGAGGAATCTATTGAAGAATCCTATTCCACAAATCTGTGTTCACTGAGGTGGCCATAGCCACGTGTCTCCATTTGTTGAGAGTGTCTGCTACCACATTCTCCTTCCCTTTCACATGCTCTATCTCCATGTCATACTCACAAAGTAACTCCATCCAACACCACTGACTAACATTGACATTGGGCTACGTGAAGAGGTGGCAAAGACTCAAATGATATGTCTTGAGTGTGAATCTTTGTCCAAGAATAAAATGCCTCCATCTAACTAAAGCATGTACAACTACCGCAAGCTCAAGATCATGGGTAGGATAATTAATCTCATGATATTTGAGTTTGCGAGACTCGAAAGCCACTACTCTTTCATCCTGCATTAACACACCTCCAAGTCCTGCTAACGAAGCATCTGTGTAAACAAAGAACTCACCCTGTGGATCCGGAACTACAAGAATGGGTGTTGTAGTGAGGCACTCCTTTAGTTTCCTGAAGGCCTACTCACATCTGTCTGACCAAACAAACTTCTTCCCTTTCCTCTAAAGGGAAGTGATAGGGTGCATAATCCGTGAGAAATCCTAAAAAAATATCTAGTAGTATCCTACCAATCCCATGAAGATGCGCACCTTGGTCACTATAGTGGGTATTGGCCAATCCATAATGGCTCTAATCTTGGAAGTATCGACTGCGATACCTTCCCCATAAATAACATGGCCCAAATACTAGACCTTTGTTTAAAAGAAAGCACACTTCTCCAAGTTCCCGTAAAGTTGTTGCTCATGAAGACACTGAAGAACCTGGTGAAGGTTCCCCTCATGCTCCTCACGTGTACGTGAGTATATCAAAATTTCATCTAGGAATATGAGCTTGAAGCAATCTAAAAATGTCTTGAATACCCCATTCATCAAACTCATAAACACTACGGGGGCATTCATCAAACCAAAAGGCACCACTGTGAACTCATAGTGCCCATATATCGTGCGGAAGGTGGTCTTATGAATGTCTACCTCTGAAATCCTCAACTGATGGTAGCTTGACTTGAGATCAATCTCAGAGAACACCATGGCTCCCTTCATCTGATCAAATAAGTCATCAATACAAGGAAGAGGTTAATGATTCTTGATCATTACCTTCTTCAACTGGCAGTAATCAATACACAACCGTAAGGATCTATCCTTCTTCTTCACAAAGATCACTGATGCACCCCAAAGGGATACACTAGGACAAATAAGGCCCTTCTCCAAAAGGCCCATGAGCTGCAACTTGAGCTCACTGAGCTCTAGGGTGGTCATTTGATAAGGCACTCATGAGATAGGCTCTGCTCCTAGAACCAGATCCATATGAAAATCAATCTCATGCAGGGGTGGCATCCCCGGTAGCTCCCCTGAAAAATATTGGAAAACTCTATAAAAACAAGATTATCATCAAGCGATGGTCCACTAGATCCATCCTTTGATCTATAACTTATTGTAACAACATACATCTGATAACCTCATCGCACACACCACTTAAGCTACATAGCAGAGATGGTGTGAATAGAAATGGTCTCCTGACCCCCGAGATCACCGATGCAACTCCTAAATCATCTGCACAATCTATAGTCTTATGATAACAATCCATCCTGGCCTTATGTGTACATA
Organism: Taxus chinensis; assembly: GCA_019776745.2. Classification (NCBI taxonomy): domain Eukaryota; kingdom Viridiplantae; phylum Streptophyta; class Pinopsida; order Cupressales; family Taxaceae; genus Taxus; species Taxus chinensis. Next base: position 615,069,194 of record CM034148.1, on the reverse strand, counting down.
ACCAATCCATACCTAAAATGACTCCATATGAGCCCAAAGGAAGAATACGGAAATCTGAGGTAGTGGTGAAAGGTACCAAATCCACTACACACTCCTTAACTAAGGAGTCCATAGAGATCTTGGCTCCAGAAGCCATCTCGACATCTTGTTGGTCTGAAAATCTGTTGGGAGGGTAGATCTATGGATAGACGAGCCAACAGTGTGAAGGGCATGGCCCCTCTTTGAGACAATAAAGTGAAACTAGTTTATTGCTATTCTACCAGTAGGAATCTGTGCATAAATCCTATAGTATTCCACCTTTCAGGGGTTTTGGGACCTCATCCCAATTGGAGTATTTTTGACTGTGAGCAGAAAGGAACGAGAGTGAAGAGAGGAGATAGGATAGTTCTGAAGGGAGAAAAGAAATGAATTCCAAAGCAGAAAGGTCAAAGGGTCTATGTTTTGGGCTGGTAGTAAAAAAAATTCAAACCTACTTGCATAGACAAACAAAGCAATACTGATGAATAGATGACAAAAAAGTAGAGATAGATCTAATAGAATAAACACACAGATCTAACATAAGAAAGATCAGATGCACATAACACATGTATTCAGCACAAAGTCTTAACATTTGTATTAATGTTTATCTTGTGTTATAGAAAGTATAAAGCCTTTTCTTCTCACTTCTATTTTTTTATCTAAAAAGTGTCCACCCCTTGAATACAACAAGTATTCAAGTATATATAGAAGGAGAAGGAGGAAGAAGGAAAAAAGAAAACCAACGAAGTAATTACAAAATATTTACAAAATATCTAAAAGTCAACTGTTGACTTTGGGGCAACTTGGTGGATAACAACATCCCATGGTGCAACATGGATGATGTCATCATTTGTATCAACATACTTTTAAATATTTTACAAAATGAGAAGAAAGCCAAGAAGAGGAAGGCTATTTGTCGTCATCCCGCAACTGGAAAGGGGTATCTTGTTTCTTCTCAAGAGAGGAAATGTGGAATTGAGCTCGGTACTCCATGAATTTTTTGATCATCGGTTGGAGTTGATCCTGAGCATGACCCTTGGTGTGATTGTGAATGACTTCACAAGTCTCCCATTCATCTCTAAGTTTTTCTAGGAGCTTGAAGTATTCATTACCTACCTCCATCAGGTAACCCACAAATTCATGGCAAGCCAAAAGGTTATTGATGGATTCCGAGTCAAAAGTAGCTTCTCGCCCTAGCCCTTGCGAGATGATCTCTTTGAAGAGCTGAATAGTTTCATCTACCTTCCTCAAGGCGTATGAAGGAGTAAGAAATCCTGGAGACATTCTTAAGACAATTTTCTCCATTTGATGCATTGCATCAAGGGCTTCCTCCTTAACTTTGTCAATCTTCTCCAAGAGGAACTCCATCTGATCGACCTGGTAATCCAAAGCAGCAAGGACTTTGTTGGGTGCTCTGGGGTGATTGAAGACTCTGAATTTAACTAAATCATCGACTGAGTAGTCAAGCATCTTCTAGAATGTCTCATGTTGTAACCTAGCATGGTCCAACTCTTCAAAGATAGGTCCTGAAATCACCTAGAGTTCCTTATTAGCCCAACCAATATTCTGATATAGCTCCATGAACTTCACGATCACTTCCTCACTATCTTTGAGGATTTGGTCTCTCCAGGAAGATATTGCCATGCCTTGTTCGCCAATCTTGGTGTATTCGTTTATCTTTTCCTAACTAAGGGCCTCAGGAGTTTCAGTGGAATTTGTGGGAGGTGCACTACCCATTTTCTGCAGGGCTTGGAGAAGATGTTTATTTTTCTCTTTTAGTATCCTATTCTATTCCTATACTTCCTAAAGCTTCTTCCAAAGGGCATACACTGCAAATAGGGCCTCTCCTTGAAGGCTCTCGGAGGACATTTCCATTGTGACCTGTGTCACTATGTAATCTGTAGGAGACAGATCCTTTTTATCCTTTTTGGGGTCAGGATACGTGATCTCCATTACACTTTCACCTAAGGCACTCTGCGAGAAGCGGGTTATTGACTTTTTCTTCTTAGCTCCTTTTGTTGGGATGACAGAGAAGTCCATAGGTGCAATGGGGACTTTCCTCTTTTGTTGGCTTCAGGTGTTGGGAAATCCATGCTAGACTTAAGGGAGTGTGACCAATGGGAGAAGAGGGAATGGAGGAAGAAGAAGGAGCAATTACAGTGTACTCGAGGAAATGGGTTGAGACACTTGGCAGTGGCATTGATAAAAAAGCTGAATCTCTAATGCTTACAGGGGTAGGAGCTACTGTAGGAGAGGAAACTGTGGGAGTGGAAGGGAGCTGAGAGATGATGAAAGAAATACTAGGGGATAGCTCTACGAGGGAAGAGAAGATGGAGGAAGAGGAAGGGGGAACAGTAGAATATGGGCGAGAAGACACAACCAAAGGAATGGTTGCTTGAGAGACGTGAGGAGGAGAAGGAGTGGTGGGAACCTTGGTGGTTGTAGTAGTGGCAACATCTTGAGTGGATGTGCTCATTGGAACACTTACAACCACTTCCTTTTCTTGGGAGACAGGGTGCACGACCTACTTCTGGGCAGAAGAAGGAGGAATCTCAGGAGCTTGCTCTTGGGTAGCGCTTGATTCCCCTTTTTTATCTTTCCCTTTGCCCTTTAGCAAATGCTTCGGCCTGGCAGGTGCATTACCTAAGGGAGATGTAGTGAATTCTACCCCAAGGTAGATGAGGCCATTAAATCTGCACCAATGTTTGGTGTGCTACAAAGTGCCTTTAACCCTTTCCTCGATAGTCTGAGGTGCCCTTGTTCTGTCTATTTCAAAAAATGGCCAATTGTTCTCGTCCATATTTAGATAGACCTGATCAACTTCTTGATAAGACGTTTGGAAACCTTTTTGGACAATGGCCATGCCATATTGAATAACTTCTGCTAGGGCCAGGCGGGAGTGATCTTTTCTCCTGAGCTCGACGTCATGATAAATATCAATATAGATGTCCTCAATCTGTGGGACGTGGATCAGATCAAGCTTTACCTTTGGGAGGTAATTGCATGGATCAAAGGTCAGCCTTGCTGGGAAGTTATGTTTTAGGTTGAGAAGCTCCAGTTCTACAAACATTTCCTAGGCCTTGGTGTGAGAAGTGTAAGTGTACCTGCCCATTGTGAGGGGGAATGGAGTTCTACCCTTCTTTCTTTTTAGGCACTTCTCATGATATGTGATGAGCTGTCTGGACAGCTCTAATAGGATCAACTTAGGGCCTACATATCTTGGTAACTTGATAGGCTCCCCCAAGAAGTTAGCGGCTCTCAGATAAGTGAAAGTGGTGAATTACGTAAATAACGCTCCCCACTTCTCTGTTGCAGTCACTATGCTCTTGGTCATCCGACTGTGAGTCATATTGGGCCTCAATAGGTAGATGATGTCATAGAAGAAGGCATCGTTGATCTTGCTGAACTAGGGAATGTTGTTTTCCAGTTTCAATGTTGGATAATATTCATATATTTTCACCTGGGGCCATACCCCGTATCGGCTCAGTGCCGGATAATCTCTCTCAGAGGAAGAAGTGTAGACAACGTAGGAGTTCATGTTGAACCTCCCCGTTGTTGAGAGTTATTAGAGTTGTTCAGAGATGGTGCTGCTAATGATCTCTGCCCACTTAAAACGTTGATCGGGCACGTTTTTGTTCATTGTCTCCAGATACCTAAGCATCCACTTGTGGAAGTAATGGGTGTCAGGAAGCACAAATACCCTACTCAGGAAGGTAATGGTGTCACTCAGCTCCTCTGAGAAGTTGCTCCGATGAATAACCTGGGGCCACCTGGTTATTACCTTCTTATTTTTCAGGTACACTTCATTCATCAACTACATGCATTTCTCTTCATTTTCATTCCATGCCTTTATGCAGTCTTCCTAGCTTACTGCCACAAAGTGCCAGTGATGGGTAATACCCAACATAATTTCAAAATGCCGAGGAGTGAGGTTAATTATAAACTCACCCTTTTCATTCTCGACACACCTCATGTCGTTATTATAATAGCGGGCCACCATCATCATGAATTCATTATTCACCGCGCTTACAGGAATTCCACCAGTGAAGTGTAGACCACTGCCAACCAATTTTTCCATCCAAGGACTGCCTGTGACCCTTCTGGTTCTGGTCTAAAAATCTTCCATGTCAATGTGGCCAAGTTCAGCATCCCTGATGTCTAGGTCACATTCTACATGGGACTCGGGCATCCTGACCCTTTGATACTTATACTTCATTTCTTCCTCTATGATTTTTTTCCTTACCCTTTGACTTTGTTAGCCTCTTGCTTGATGAAGACATGTGCGAATCTGACTTTAGTTTCTAATATGCAAGAAGAAGGAGCAAAGTCCAACACAGAAGAGCCATGTTAGCTATTAGATTATCCATCAAAGTTGTGTAGAAAGAAGAGTTAGAAATTTTAGAAGCCTCTAGGCACAGGGTGCAATTATACTGTAGGCTGCAGGGTCAGCAAAGCAAGGCACACTGATGCATAGTGTTGCAAAGAAGAAAACAATGCCAAAGGGCACAGGGTGCAAGAAAATTACACATAACATTCAGTGTTGATGTAGAAGGATTTTCACCTATGCCGTTGTGTAAGGTTTAAACTGGGCATAAATAATTCTTGTGTTACAATGCGGCAAGATGTGCCAATGGCATAGATATGGAAGGTGTTGCAAAGAGTTTTGGTGCACCAAAGAGCACGCGATTAAATGGTGTATCACTATCTTGAGGTGTGTCAGTTATTTATCCTTGGTGCGGCGCAGTAAGAGTTTGCATGACATACATGTTGGTGTAGCTAGAGTTGTGCTTGCGCCTTGTTTTGGGTTGAGGGTTTTTTAAAATGCGCGAGGGAGAAATGTGATGCAGACAGGGATAGTGTGCCCCTGGGCGCGACTGTTTTTATGCAACAGTGATGGCATTTACGCCAAAGGAAAACTGTGGGTTTGGATATGTAATAACTTTAGATTTTATCCATTTTGATTGGTTGTTGTGGTCTTTTGGCCCCTTTAACATAGATCTGGACAGTGAGGGGGAACACAGCAAAGAGGATCTTGAATCATTTTGAGACAAAAATCCCTCCAGGCTAGCAGATCTGGAAAGAGGGTAAACCTAGTTTGGGGGGAGAGAAGATTGCAAAATGGGCTGGAGGGTGCATATTGTTTCTTTAGATTTATTTCTTTGTTTTTTATTTAAACAAAACAACCCCACAAACAACCAAACCAAAACAAAAACCATAAGAAAAGAAAGGACCACTTACCCGAAATATATAGACTAGAAAAAATGATACGGGGTCCATGAATGCGACGTAAAGCGACACAGGGATGATAGGAGCGTTGACAAGTGCAGAGGAATAACATTTTTCATGTGTTTTCAATCGTGAAAATGACAGGTCGGATGTGCCTATTTATAGCAAAAGGCGTAATAAATGTGCCACCAACTTTTTCGAATGGGCGCATAAAAAAGAATGCCAACATAGATTTATTTACACCTTTAGCGTGGTTGTGTATGTCAGCATGAAATTAGTTGCACCTTTGGTGTGAATTTAGGACTATCAACATGGGGTTTTTAGCACTTTGGTGCACCGCTTCAGGGCGCAACATTTTTAGTGTCGACAAGTTGGCGCATGCGCCTCGGCACAGGTTAGAAAGGCACAACATGGGGAGGCGCAACAATTTTGATATCAACACTCTAAAGGATGTGCCAAAGAAATAGAAGGGGGTGTAAATTCATTTGGTGTTACATGAACAAAATATGCGCCCAGCCAAAAAGGACCGAAAGACTCAGTTCGAAAAACTAGATTCTCTGGAAAGGGATATTATGTAATTCTTAACGCTAAGGTACTTTGGCGGGGACCTAAAACAAAATTTTGGTATGGTTACCTAAAAAATTGCCCTTGTCAATTTTACAGAATAACAACTGGCTCTTTCTGGGGACTATCTTTGAGTGAAACTCAAAAGGTAGAGAATCCCATATCGACATGTGCCTATCCATTGGGTTACAGAGTCAAAAACAAGGGTGGAGATGAAAGGAAAACACACAACCAAAAAAATTGAACACATGACGAAAATAAACACACAACATAAAGCAAACTGTATAAAGAAGAGAGCAAGCTCTACTTCTTGAATATTTTGAGATGCTACCTGCTATAGGGAAGTGGGAGCTCATTTATTTCTAGATACGAGAGATAGAAGTTATTCTCTCCATTGAGCTGCTTGATCTTGAAAGGTCCTCTCCATAGAGAATAAAATTTTCCGTGCATACCCTTTGGCTCTCTTTGCTTGTCCCATAAAAGGATGAGATCTCCTACCTGAAAATCTCTTTGCTTGGCCTTTTTATCGAACAGTCTCTTGACTTGATTATGATGTTTGGTGATCTTTTTGACCACTCTTACTCTCTTTTCTTCAAGCTTTGTCAAGTACATGACCCTCTTTTCAAGAGAATTCTGGAAAGTTTCATCTTCGATCACTCGTGCCAAGCGTAGAGAAGGAAGTTCTGTAGAAATGGGAAGTTTAGCGTCGATTCCATATAATACTTGAAAAGGTGACATTCCAAGGGACCTCTTTGGAGTAATACGGTCTGCCCGCAAAGCATCATATAATGACTTGTGTCATGACTGCTGATTCTCATCGACTAGCTTCTGTATGATGGTCACTAAGTTCTTATTGTTGGATTCTGCGTGACCATTTACCTAGGGGTAATAATCCGAGGCGTGGGCCAAGGTTATCCCATATTCATAGCAAAAACTAACAACTTCCCATGAGGATAAGTTGGAATCGTTATCAGTAACGATTTTGTGTGGAACGCCAAACCTCACAATGATACTTTCTTTGATGAAGTTACAAACAATTTCAAAGGTGGCATTCTTAACTGGCATGGCCTCCACCCATTTGGTGAAGTAGTTTGTTGTTGTTAGGACATAACTATGTCCAGCACTTGATTGGGGATGTAGTGCTCTAATAAATTCAATTCCCCATTGCCTGAATGGTTCGTCAATAATGACGGGCTTGAGGGGAAAAGTAGCCAATTTTGGTTTGCCAACAAACTATTGTCAGAGTCCACATTTTGCTACCTAGGTGGCTATATCCTGAAATAGCATTGGCCACTAGTACCTGGCCTAGATGATCTTGTGTGTTGTCATAGATGAGGAAAATTGACCACCACAAGTTGAATCATGGAAAGTTTCTAGCAATTTTACCTGTTGTGGCTTGTCAACACATCGCAAGAAGATACCATCAATCCCACGCTTGTATAAGCCGTCATTCCATATGACATATCTGGCTGCCGTGAGCTTTACAGTACACTTCTCCTTTGAAGTTAGATGAGCTAGACACTCACCGTAAGTGAGAAAGAAAGTGATATCGGAATACCACTCATCGCTAGTTGCAACAAATAAAACCATAGGAAGAGAATCAGATTTCTCCAGTTGGCCTTGCATTCCATCGATGCAATCATATTTTCTTTCAGGGACCTTTGAATCCTTGTTTTCAACCATAAGTTGACATAGGCCCTTGCCTCTTACTAGCTTGGTTGATTTTATGTCTAGGTAATACTCTTGGACCTTTGTGATCCAATTCCCTCGTAAGCTTCCTAACTCAACAATATGGTTGAAAACAAGGATTCATAGGTCCCTGAAAGAAGGAAAGGTAATACTGATTGACTTAACTACCGTGTCGGGAACCAGCACCACTGTATGAGAGTTCAAGATGTAGTACCAGAAATTCTTAACTGCTTTGACAATGGCGAAGGCATGTTTTTCTAACTGAGACATCTTTAATTCATGAGGCTTGAGAGGATAACTCATGAATTTGATTGGATATTCAACATCCTCACAATTCTTTTGCATTAAGATGGCCGATACAGTATGCCCAGATGCATAACTATACATGATAAAATCCTTAGAGAAGTCGGGACATACCAGAATTGGTGCATGGGCTACAGAGGCCTTTATGTCCTCGAATGATGCCTTTCCTTCTTCACTCCACCAGAAATTTTGTAACCCCTTCATCATATTTGATATGTGGCGAGTCTTTTCAATAAAGTCGGGAACAAAGCGCCTGAGAAAATTCACTTTTCCAAAGAAGGAGTGAAAGTCGGTCTTGCTTGTGGGTAAAGTAAGGCTCTGAATAGCCTTAACCCTTTCGACATCTATCTTTGTCCCTTCCTTTCTTACAAAGTGTCCTGACAAATTTCCTTCAGTGGCCCCAAAAATAGAATTTTTAGGATTTAGGGAGATCCCATGTTCTCGGCATCTAATCAGTACTTGCTCCAAATAATCATAGTGATCACTTAGCTGTTTAGTGAACATAGTTAAGTCATCTAGAGAAACCATGATAACCTTTCCCATCATACCTTTGAATGTGAATTCCATCACCCACTTAAAGGTGGCACCAGCGTTGGTCAAGCTAAAAGGCATCCTGCTATAGGCGAATGTGCCCTAAGGAGTAGTGAATGTTGTTTTGAATTGGTCCTCAGGCGAGACTTCAATTTGATTATAGCCTAAAAAATCGTCAAGCATGGATAGCATTTCTTCTGAACCAATTACTACCTGCAGAACCTGATCCATTATGGGTAGCGGGTAGTTATCCTTCAAGGATGCTTGATTCAGGTTGCGAAAATCTACGCATATGTGTATCTCATCATTTTTCTTATGTATTGGCATGATATTTACTACCCAAGTACTGTGGTGGATGGGAAAAATGATCCTTGCATCCAGCATCTTCTATATTTCTACCTAGATGGTACCCGAGATCTTGGGATTATAATGCCTCTGTTTCTAGCGAAAAGGTTTGACATCCTCTTTTAACAGGATTTCATGTTGAACATCCTTCGGCTTGAAAGACTTTAGATCGGCATAAGACCATGCCAATACATCCATATATTTCTTTAGCAATTTGACGAACCTCTACTTTTCTTTGGGTGTGTAACATTTCCCAATGTTCACAAGCTGCAGGTGTTCCATAGTACCCAAATTAACTGATTCGGTCTCCGAAGAGAAGTTAGGGTCATCTTGCCGCTTCTTCTTGAAAAAATGATCATTTTTTTCAAACAATCATTCCAGAGAAACTAAACCTTTTGGGATTTTATTTCCTTTGAGCTGACATATGCCATCACCTCCTTTCGATTCGTTTTCTTGATTAGTGACAGATTCATGGCATGCAGAAGTAGATCCTTCAAAATGAAGTTCACTGAAATTTTATGCCTTCTCGAGAAAGGTAATAAGTTGATTGTCATCGTTGAATACCTGCCAGTGCTGAGAATTGTCTGGCACACTTGGGCGAAAGACTACCTCAATAGTATATGTGTCTATTTTTAACCCTGGGTGAGGGAGCATGAGAGAAGTTGAGATGGCCAGTGAATCGGCCATATTATTCTGAGCTCTTGGAATGGCTTTTATAAAGAAGGCATTAAATTCCTCAATGTTGTCCCACACTGCGTTGTGTTAATGCCTAAGCCTTTCATTCTTTACTTGGTATATTCTTTTTACTTGATTCACGACTAGCTCGGCATCACCTTGTACCTTCAGGTTCTTGATTCCCCTTTCTCTTGCAGCTTGCATGCCAAGTAGCAAAGATTCATATTCAGTAGTATTATTCATGTTGAAAAACTATAACTTGAAAGAGAGAGGAAAAAATTTCTCCTCAAAAGATATTAGCACAACTCCAGCACCGCATCCGCTAGTTGCACAACTGCCATCAAACTGTAGTGTACATATCTTGTTAAGGTCCTCCTCTTGGACGAGAATGTCCATTTTGTTAGACTCAGTAGATAAGAAGTAGTTTCCCATCCCTGATGATTCGAAGAGAATTTGGGCTTTGGGGTCATCAGAATTGGTGAGCAAGTAATTCTTTTGTGATTCAAGCTCTAATGTCTGGATTACACCCTTGACGGGGATCCTGGCCTTGGACCAGTCCATATAAATCTCTCAACCAACTTCTTGGTAAAATCTCCTTCCTAGTAGAATCCCATATGCTGCAGGGATATCAGTAACAAGGATGGTCATCTTTACTCTCTTCTCTGGGAATTCCGCAAACGCAAACTATGCATCTTTGATCTGGCCAATCAATGGAACTTGCTTGGTTTCCATGGAGTAACATATACCAAAAGGCATGGTAAGAGTGAGGCCCAAAGCATGGGCGAACTTTTCTGGCATGACATTATCGGAAGCCCCAGAATCAATTATGTAATTGCTTAGCTTATGACCATTGATTAGGAGCGAAATATAAAAAGGTTCATTTTTTCCTGACACGGAAGTTGAGGCCACGTTTATGCGAGATGCAGGAGGAGTGGAAATAATTCCTTTTAGGGAGGCATGGGAAGTTATGGCAGCTTGGCTTTGGATATATTCGATCAATCTTACAAGTTTCTCAGGATTCGACTGGAGATATTCAGCCTCATACATTTGAATCTTGGTCTTTTTGGCATGACAGACTATGTCGAATGCGACCAAGGGTTGCGTCGATGAGGGAAAGTCCCTCACTTCACAGTGGTAGGGTAGGAATATTGGTCTTTATGGGAATGGGAGAAGGCTGATTTGGAGGAGAGATGGGGGAAAATATTTTTTTGTAAAAGACTTAACAGGAGGTTGAGCAGGAAGAGGATTACCTCTTTTAATAATGGTTGGAGGCATATTTGACATGGCCTTCTCTTTTTGTATCCTCACAGCAACTTCTGATTCTTTTCCTTGAAAGCGGGTGAAAATAGCATATGACTACCCACTTACATATCCTTGGGTACCCTCTTCTTCATCAGATTCCTCATCTTCAAATTCCATGTACCCAATTGTAGAGTCGTCAGTCGGTTCACTGACATCTTGATCATCTTCACCTTGGGATGAAGTTTCTTCATAATTTCACTCTTCTTCTTCAATCTCAACCAGGGCATTGACCGGAGGACCCTCAAGTGCCAACCATGGAGCAGTTGTAGGTAAACGCGACCCTTGTGGGGTGTTGTTGGAAGTGAACTACGAGGGATATCCCGGTATGAAGTGCTAGGAGAATCTTGAGCTAACTGCTTCTTTAACGTGAGCAAGTCGTTCACCATCTTCTGGAATGCCAGATCTGATGAAGTGGCTGGAGAAGGAGTTAAAACTTTGGGCTTGGACAGCTCTCATTTTAATTCGTCAGATATAACCAGGTTGTCTTCTATTCAAATGGCAACATCTTGAGTGAGAACCAGGGTGGCAATTTATTCTTGTAACAGTAAGAAACTTACTCTTGAGCTCATGGCATTCATAAAGAAACACATCTGATTCTCTGGCATTGGTAGCATGGTAGGCGGCACATGGTTAATGAGAGAATTGAAACGAGTGATAAAATCGTGCATGGTTTCATTGACTTCCTTCTTCAAGTGAGTGATCTTGGATAGTAACACAAACGTGTCTTCTGAAGGTTTATATCTTTCTTCAAACACAGTTCGTAATGTGGCCCAACTAGTGATAGATCCAACTGGAAAATGTTGGAACCATTTTGTTGCAGGTCCTTGCAAGGTCTCTAGGAAGAGGCGTACTGACACATCTTCATGGGTCACATCTAAGATGTTGAATGACAGGATGAATGCGGATATATGTGAGTCTGTGCTTTGGTTTCTGCTACCATCAAATTTGGGGAAATTCTTTCAGTTTCCATGAGGGAGTGCATGGAAAAGATGCGAAAAAGCAAGACGACCCATAGTGTTTCCCCATGGTACTACCATTTGAAAAGTTGGAAAAAGGACGCGAGCCAGAAGCATGGTTCCGATGAGCAACAAAGCACTACAAAGGGACATGGATGCTCCTTGCGAAAAATGGCTCCTTCATGGAGGCGAGACACTTCTAGCTGACCGATCAACTGAACTCAGCAATGAAAAGCATGCTGATGTGATACTAAAGTTGTGCCTTTGAAGTAGATCAAAAATAGGATCCACTTCTCCACGAGCTCTCCTGCTATGAGTAAATGGTTCACCCACCAGTGTATCTTTCAGGTCTGCAATGTTTCAGAGTGGATTTAAAAATTCTTTTTGGTTGTACTTGCTGATTTTCTGATTTTTCTGACAAAAATCAGCAGCATGTACTTTTCTAAATATTTAATTTTATCCCTCTTTTGAAAACTAATTGCAGTTTAATGACAAAGATCAATGAGGATAAAATGATTGTTTAACTTAGCAAGCTGATTTTCGGATCTTATAGTTGACTTTTTGCAAGGGTTGGAAACTTTTGTAAAACAGTTAGAAACTCATATCTACGGAAATATACGGGTTTTTGTAAAAACTCAGTGAACTAAAGATCTTTAACTAGCCCAGATCTATGGATCTTAGAATAAAATTTTCAGTTTGGGTCACTTTTGCAAAAAAATTGGATTTTAAGCAAAAAGTTTAAGATTTGCAAACAGGTAGTGATTTTTACATTTTTATTGATTTTCTTAGTTACTTTACTAAAATCAACTGTTAGTGTATTTTAACTGACACAACACTCACATAGATCTGGTTCGATCGCCAGTAGAGTCGCCAAAAACTGTTGGTTCGAAAATGTGTCGAGAGGGAAAATCTATAGATAGACAAGCCAACAGTGTGCAGGGCGTGGCCCCTCTTTAAGACAGCAAAGCAAAACTGGTTTATTGTTATTCTACCAGCAGGAATATGCGTAAGTCCTACAGTATTCTGCCTTCAGGGGTTTGGGATCTTGTCCCAGTTGGGGTATTTCTGACTATGAAAAGAAGGGAATGAAGCAAAGAGAGGAGATACGATAGATCTGAAGGGAGAAAGGAAATGAATTCCAAAGTAGAAAGGTCAAAGGGTCTATGTTTTGGGTTGGTAGTAAACAGATCCAAACCTACTTGCATAGACAAACAAAGCAATACTAATGAAAAAATGATAAAAAGGTAGAGATAGACCTAATAGAATAAATACACAAATCTAACATAAGAAAGGTCTGATGCACATAACACACGTATTTAGCACAAATTCTCAATATTTGTATTAATGTTTTCTTCTGTTACAAAAAGTACAAAGCCTTTTCTTCTCACTTCTACTTTTCATCTAAAAAGTGTCCGCACTTGAATACAACAAGTATTCAAGTATATATAGAAGGAGAAGGAGGAAGAAGGAAAAAAGAAACCAACGACTTAATTACAAAATATCTACAAAATATCTAAAAGTCAAATGTTGACTTTGGGGCAACTTGGTGGATAGCAACATCCCATGGTGCAACATGGATGATGTCATCATTTATATCAACATAATTTTAAATATTTTACAAAAATGAGAAGAAAGCTTAGAAGAGGAAGGCTATTCGTTGTCATCCCGCAACTGGAAAGGGGTATCTTGTTTCTTCTCAGGAGAGGAAATGTGGAATTGAGCTCGGTACTCCATGAATTTGTTGATCATCGGTTGGAGTTGATCCTGAGCATGACCCTTGGTGTGATTGTGAATGACTTCACAAGTCTCCCATTCATCTCTAAGTTTTTCTAGGAGCTTGAAGTATTCATTACCTACCTCCATCAAATAACCCACAAAGTCATGGCAAGCCAGAAGGTTATTGATGGATTCTGCGTCAAAAGTAGCTTTTGGCCCTAGCCCTTGCGAGACAATCTCTTTGAAGAGCTGAATAGTTTCATCTGCCTTCCTCAAGGCATATGAAGGAGTGAGCAAGCCCGGAGACATTCTTAAGACAATTTTCTCCATTTGATGCATTGCATCAAGGGATTCCTCCTTAACTTTTTCAATCTTCTCCAAGATGAACTCCATCTGATTGACCTGGTAATCCAAAGCAGCAAGGACTTTGTTGGGTGCTCTGGGGTGATCGAAGACTCTGAATTTAACTAAATCATCGACTGAGTAGTCAAGCATCTTCTAGAATGTCTCATGTTATAACCTAGCATGGTCCAACTCTTCGGAGATAGGTCCTATAATTTCCTGGAGTTCCTTGTTAGCCTAACCAATATTCTGATATAGCTCCGTGAACTTCACGATCACTTCCTCACTATCTTTGAGGATTTGGTCTCTCCAGGTGGATACTGCCATGCCTTGTTCACCAATCTTGGCATATTCAATTATCTTTTCTTGACTAAGGGCCTTAGGAGTTTCAGTGGCAGTTATGGGAGGTGCACTACCCATTTCCTGTAGGGCTTGGAGAAGATGTTTATTTTTCTCTTTTAGTATCCTCTTCTATTCCTTTGCTTCCTGAAGCTTCTTGCAAAGGGCATCCACTGCAAATAGGGTCTCTCCTTGAAGGCTCTCAAAGGATGTTCCCATTATGACCTGTGTCACTATGTAATTTGTAGGAGACAGATCCTTTTTATCCTTTATGGGGTCGGGATACGCGATCTCCATTACTCTTTCACCTAAGGTGCTCTGTGAGAAGTGGGTTATTGGCTTTTGCTTCGTAGCTCCTTTTGTTGGGATGATAGAGAAGTCCATGGGTGCAATGGGGACTTTCCTCTTGTGTTGGCTTAGGTGTTGAGAAATCCATGTTGGACTTAAGGGAGTGGGACCAGCGGGAGAAGAGGGAATGGAGGAAGACGAAGGAGCAACTATAGTGTACTCGGGGAAATGGGTTGAGACGCTTGGCGGAGACATTGATAAAGAAGCTGAATCTCCAATGCTTACAGGGGTAGGAGCTACTGTAGGAGAGGAAATTGTGGGGGTGGAAGGGAGCTGAGAGATGACGGAAGAAATACTGGGAGATAGCTCTGTAAGGGAAGAGAAGATGGAGGAAGAGGAAGGGGGAAAATAGAAGATGGGGGAGAAGACACAACCAAAGGAATGGTTGCTTGAGAGACGTGAGGAGGAGAAGGAGCGGTGGGAACCTTGGTGGTTGTAGTAGTGGCAACATCTTGAGTGGATGTGCTCATTGGAACACTTACTGCTGCTTCTTTTTCTTGGGAGACAAGGCACACGACCTGCTCCTGGGCAATAGAAGGAGGACTCTTGGGAGCTTGCTCTTGGGTAGCGCTTGATTCCCCTTCTTTATCTTTCCCTTTGCCCTTTGGCAAATGCTTCGGCCTGACAGGTGCATTACCTAAGGGAGACGTAGTGAAGTCTACCCCAAGGTAGATGAGGCCATTAAATCTGCACCAATGTTCTGTGCGCTGCAGAGTACCTTTAACCCTTTCCTCAATAGTCTGAGGTGCCCTTGTTCTGTCTATTTTGGAAAATGGCCAGTTGTCCCCCGTCTGTATCTAGATAAACCTGATCAACTTCCTGATCAGTACATTTGGAAACCTTTCAGGACAATGGCCATGCCATATTGAATAATTTCTACTAGGGCCAGGTGGGAGTGATCTTTTCTCCTGAGCTCTGACCTCATGATAAAGATCAATATAGATGTCCTCAATCTGTGGGACATGGATCGGATCGAGCTTTGCCTTTGGGAGGCAATTGTGTGGATCAAAGGTCGGCCTTACCGGGAAGTTGTGTTTTAGGTTGAGCAGCTCTAGTTCTGTAAACATTTCCCGGGCCTTGGTGTGAGTAGTGCAAGTGTACTTGCCCATTTTGAGGGGGAATGGAGTTCCACCCTTCTTTCTTTTTAGGCACTTCTCATGATATGTGATGAGCTGTCTGGACAGCTCCAATAGGATCAACTTAGCGCCTGCATATCTTGGTAACTTGATGGGCTCCCCCAAGAAGTTAGCATCTCTCAGATAAGTGAAAGTGGGGAATTACATAAATAATGCTCCCCACTTCTCTGTTGCAATCACTATGCTCTTGGTCATCCGACCATGAGTCATATTGGGCCTCAATAGGCAGATGATGTTGTAGAAGAAGGCATTGTTGATCTTACGTGAACTGCAGAATGTCATTTTCCAGTTTCAATTCTGGATAATATTCATATATTTTCACCTGGGGCCATACCTCGCATCGGCTCAGTGCTCGGATAATCTCTCTCAGAGGGCAGAAGCGTAGACAACGTAAGAGTTCATGTAGAATCTCCCTGTTATTGAGAGTTGTTGGAGTTGCTCAGAGATGGTGCTGCCTGATGATCTCTGCCCACTCAAAACACTGATCAGGCACGTTTTTGTTCATTTTCTCCAGATACCTAAGCATCCACTTGTGGAAGTAATGGGCGTCAGGAAGCCCAAATACCCTGCTCAGGAAGGTAATGGTGTCACTCAGCTCCTCTGAGAAGTCACTCCGATGAATAACCTGGGGCCACCTGGTTATTACCTTCTTATTTTTCAGGTACACTTCGTTCATCAACTGCATGCATTTGTCTTCATTTTCATCCCATGCCTTTATGCAGTCTTCTTGGCTTACTACCACAAAGTGCCGATGATGGGGAATACCCAACATAATTTCAAATTGTCCAGGCAGTGAGGTTGATTATAACCTCGCCCTTTTCATTCTCGACACACCTCATGTCCTTATTATAACAACGGGCCACCACCATCATGAATTCGTTATTTACCAGCGCTTACGAGAATTCCCCCAACAAAGTGTAAACCACTGCCAACCAATTTTTCCATCTAAGGACTGCCTATGACCCTTTTGGTTCTGGCCCAAAAATATTCCATGTCAATGTGGCCAAGTTCAGCATCCCTGATGTCTAAGTCACATTCTAGCATAGGACTCAGGCATCCTGACCCTTTGATACTTATACTTCATTTCTTCCTCTGTGAGTTTGGCCTTACCCTTTGACTTGGTTGGCCTCTTGCTTAATGAAGACATGTGTGAATCTGAGTTTAGTTGCTGATCTGCAAGAAGGAGTGAAGTCCAACATGTAGAAGAGCCATGTTAGCTATTAGATTATCCATCAAAGCTTTGTAGAAAGAAGAGTTAGCAATTTTAGAAGCCTTTGGATGCAGGGCGCAAGTATACTGCAGGTTGCAGGGTTAGAAAAGCAAGGTGCACTGATGCAAAGTGTTGCAAGGAAGAAAACAACGCCAAAGGGCACAGGGAGCAAGAAAATTACACATAACATTCAGTGTTGATGTAGAAGGATTTGCGCCTGTATCGTTGTGTAAGGTTTAAACTGGGTGCAAATAATTCTTGTGTTACAATGCGGCAGGATGTGCCAATGGCGCAGATATGGAACATGTTGCAAAGAGTTTTCGTGTGCACTAAAGAGCGCGTAGGATTAAATGGTGTATCACTGTCTTGAGGTGTGCACCAGTTCTTTAGCCTTGGCGCAGACGCAGGAAGAGTTTACATGACATACATGTTGGTGTAGCCGGAGTTGTGCCTGCGCCTTGTTTTGGGTTTTGAGGGTTTTATAAAAGGTGCGAGGGAGAAACATGCTGTTGCAGACAGGGATAGTGTGCACCCTTAGGCGCATGACTGTATCTTGTGTAACAGTGATGGCGTTTGCGCCAAAGGAAAACCGAGGGTTTTGGATATATAATAACTTTACATTTTCTCCCTTTTGAATAGGTTTTTGTGGTTTTTTGGCCTCTTTCAACATGGATTTTGACAGTAAGGGGGAATAGAGCGAAGAGGATCTTGGGTTCATTTCTAAGACAAAAATCCCTCCAGGCCAGCATATCTGAAAGGAGGGTAAAACTGGTTTGGGGGAAGAGAAGATTGCAAAACAGGCTGGAGGGTGCATATTGTTTCTTTAGATTCATTTCTTTGTTTGTTATTTAAACAAAATCAACCCCACAGACAACCAAACCAAAACAAAAACCATAAGAAAAGAAAGGACCACTTACCTAGGAATATATAGACTGGAAAAATGATGGATGCGGGGGTAGGGTCCACGAATGCGACGTAAAGCGACACGGGGATGACAGGAGCACTGACAGGTGCAGAGGAATAAACTTTTTCACGTGTTTGCAATCGTGAAAATGATAGGTCGGATGCGCCTATTTATAGCAAAAAGTGCATAATAAATGCGCCACCAAATTTTTCAAATGAGCGCATAAAAAATAATGCCAACATAAATTGATTTACACCTTTGGCACGGTTATGCGTATCTGTAAGCATGAAATTAGTTGCGCCCTTGGTGTGAATTCAGGACTGTCAACATGGGGTTTTCAGCGCTTTGGCACACCACTTAAGGGTGAAACATTTTTAGTGTCGACAGGTTGGCACATGCGCCTCAACGCAGGTTAGAAGGGTGCAACATGGGGAGGCGCAACAATTTTGATGTCAACACTCCAAAGGATGCGCCAAAGGAATAAAAGGGGGCGCAAATTCATTTGGTGTTGCATGAAAAAAATCTGCGCCCAACCAAAAAGGACCAAAATGACTCAGTTCAAAAAACCAGATTCTCCAGAAAGGGATATTATGCCATTCCGAATGCTAAGGTACTTTGGCGGGGACCCAAAACAAAATTTTGGTATGGTTACCTACAAAATTGCCCTTGTTAATTTTACAGGATAACACATCCCAACTAAGACCCTACCTAACTACCACCAGCATGCATCGCTCTACTAAATATGGTGCAATGAAAGAATCAGATGAACCAGAATCAAACAATACAGAGGTAAGAATACTACCAATGCTACATGTGGTATTAATGACTTTGCTCTGGTGCTCTGCCTGGTGGTTCTCAACAGCTGCATAAATCATGTGACTGCATCCCATGTCACCAACTGTCAGCTCTGAAACCTGTTCCTTACCCTTATTAGGGTTCTGAGGGAAATATCTTCAGAAATGTCTAGCAAATC
Organism: Taxus chinensis; assembly: GCA_019776745.2. Lineage (NCBI taxonomy): Eukaryota > Viridiplantae > Streptophyta > Pinopsida > Cupressales > Taxaceae > Taxus > Taxus chinensis. The sequence continues at coordinate 615,050,617 of CM034148.1, read as the reverse complement.
CACATCCAAAGCAACCACTTGATCCTCTCTAAGGACTAGCACCTCCAGTAGGTGCCCTAGAAGGCTATGGTGTGGATCCTGATAATCTGAATGCGATCTGCTACAGCCTCTGCTGGCAAGCTCCTACTACCTTAGCTCTGGGTCCACCCTATGTCTTGATGGGACCCCTAGGAGGATGCCCCATGCTCTGACCTCTCTGTGCATCAACTCTATGTGGAGGTCTATAAGGTAGGCAGGACTACTGTTACTACTATTTTGGCCTAAAGGATGAATGTGAGGAATGCTGACCACCACAAGGAGGATCTTAACCCCTCAATCTATTGTCCTGCATCTACTAAATGCGGCTCCTGACCCAATCTCTAGCCTGTTGGGTTTTACCCCAAGTCTCATCTGCAATATAGGCCTTCTAAACAGCCTCAACTAAATTCTATGGATGAATCCACACTACACCTCCAATATACAAATTCAGTCCCTGGATGAACCTATGAATCTACACCTACTCATCCTACATATACTCTACATACTGAAGTAGATCTAAAAATCTACTCTCATACTCGTCTACCGAAAGAGAAGCCTGTCAGAGGTCATGGAACTCATCAATCCTCTACTGGATGAACCTCTGTGATAAATACTTGCTCCTGAATCTCTCCTTAAATAGCTCCTAGGTCATTGTATCTGAATCTACATGGAGCTTCTGCTCCTCTATCCTCCACCATACTCCTACTCCATCCCTCAGTAGATGGATCACAACACGAGTTTTCGTGTTGCTGAACAAGGACAAATCTTGAAGTAACCACTCAAGCTCACTAGTTAGGCCTCTACCTGAACTGCACCCATGTCACCTGAGTAATGTGAGGGCTAAAGCTTCAGGATCTCCCTGATGTGATCCACTATTATGGTCTATCAACCTCTAGGTCTCTCAGGACACTCATCCCTAAGCCTAGGGCTCCAAGACCTCTCTCTATTCTCTTTAACTGTCACCTTGTCTCCTAGGTGGTGACTCTACTCTAGCTAACTCCGCAAGGGAGTTATCTCCTCTATGCTCCTCACTGAGTCGAGGAGATACCTAAACCTTGATAGAAGGAGCTCTTTAATGACTAGCTTCCTGTCCTCCACCTAATCCTCCGCATAGATCGGCATTAACATCCTGAAGGGTATGTAGAATCTGAGGTAGAATGGCTACTACACCCTAATCCAGTGGTGGTGGTGGTGGTGGTGGTGGTGAGTCTGAGTCCCTGTGAAAGTTCCTCTCACTCCGTCTGAGCCTTCTACATAGACCAAAGTGAGAGTTAGTTCATTTTTCTAAGTTTTACATAACTTCCATGTTTACTAAAATATACAATTTTCTAGCTAAGCTATTTTCTAGATTTACAAATGTACTTGGTTTAAGTTTTCATGTCTCAAGTCTTCTAGTGTGCCCAATGGTCCAATCCTTTGAACCACTACTCAGATACCAAACTATAATTCCCGTTTAAACAAACCACTTGAGACCCAAGAAAACACCTAGGGTTAGCTAGAAAATTATAGGATAATTTATTTTTTATTTGAAGTGTCTACAACCAGGTTGCAAGACATTAGTTTTCACTAACAGGTTCCAAAAAATACCAATGTACTACAACATATGTTTTCCTTCATTAACTAATATGAAGTTCACAAGCTTCAAATTTTAGGGTTATAAGTTTTAGTTAGGTTCAGGGAGTAATTTACCCCCATGCCTACTCTCTAACAGGCTCAGGGTTTTAACTAGATTTTTCTCCTATTTAATGCTTTTAAAATTTCACTGAACCATTCCCAATGGATAGGAAATTTTCTCACCTTTTCATTGATATAAAGAAGTCCTCCTAACTCCTTGTAGAATTCAAGATATAAGCAGATGGAGTTCCTAGGGAAAATTTTCCCTATGTGGGACTCGTGTCAAGAGGAGGAGAAAGTGCCTTGAATGGGTTGGCGGGTCGTGGGGTGCCTTAAGGAAATTTTCCCAATGCATGGGAAAAAATACAACCATTCTTCCACATCTTTGTGGGTCCCTTGAGTACACGTGTCACTACCTGGTTGGTTGGGATAAATGACAGGCTAACGGAGTGGGTTGAGGCTTTAAGTCTCTTTCGCCAAAATTCACAAGGGACTGAATTGGTCCGCGCCTCCACCGTCACCAAGAAGTCACCACGTGTCACACACCGGTTGAGCAAGGGGAGAAAGGGGGTGGCAGGAGTTCTTAAGGCAATAATACAAAGGAGGGTTTCAAAGGCCCAAAATCTCGTGTCGGTTTTCGCACCCGTGAAAATAAGTTTTCCAAGCAAGGCAGGGATTGTGGGGCCGCAGGGACAAAAGGGGAAATTGTTCCCAAAGGCCAAAACAAAAAAAGGAAACAGGGGTCCACCCTCCCCGCTACCACCCATAAGGTGCCAAGTTGCACCTTCTCATTGGCTGCGGGCCGGCGGGGCCAAAATGAAATTTTTTCCAAAAAATTTCAAAAGGGGTTAAGAGTTAAAACAAACCACGCCTCCGCCTCAGCCCCTACAGGACACATGGCACCCTCTGATTGGTTGCGGGCCAGTTAGAGTAAAAAGGAAAAATTTTCCCAAGGCAAAATTTTTAAAATGGATAAGTTTAAGTTCAAAAAAGGGTCTGCCCTTCCCTGTGCCATGTGGTAGCAGGTGATTGGCTACGGGCCGGTGAGGTTGTGAGGAAAAATGGAAAAATTTTCCCAAGGTAAATTTTTTAAAAAGGGTAAGTTTAAATTTAGTCCACCCCTCAAAGATGCCATGTGGTAGGTCCCGATTGGTTGTGGGATGGTAGGGGCCACGAAATTTTTAGGGAAATTTTTCCAAAGTTAAAATTTAAATTTTTCTAACAGTTAGATTAAATTTTATTACTTTTTGAATGCCAAATTGAAGTAAAAATTCAAATGGCCATAACTTGAGCTAGAAAGCTCAGTTTTGGGAAAACGAGGACTTTTTGGAAAGATCTTGATGCCCTATTTACACATAATCCATCAATTTTAAAATTTTATGAAGTTTGAGTGGTAAATTTTTAGAAACCAATCCAAAAGATTTTAATTTGTGAACTAACAGTTTTCAACTTCTCAATTTGGTTAAATTAGATCTCCTCCTTCACTCAACATGTCAAACAGACATAGAGGATTAGTCTAAGGAGGGTTTATAGTGTTTTAGGAAAGATTGATTTTCCCAATCTATTCAACTTTTAATTTTTCCAACAGTAGACAAAAAAATTACCCAAGAAGGGAATTTGATTCGAGTTTACAATGTTTATATTGTTTTCTTGAGTTTTCTTTGTCAATTATGGTTCATTAATGTCTTAGCATGTTAAATTATAAAAATTTTAAGTTGATTACTAAGTGTAGATCTGAACTGTTCATTTTATTAAAAGTGAATTTCCAGAATGAAGTTTATGACAGTGAACTATTTCTTTTAAATATGTATATCATTTTTTATCATTTACAGGTGTATATAGTTTCTAAGCTATTCTCATACATTTAATTGAATTCAATCAACCATTCAATAGTAATTATGAAAAGCCTTATTTCTAAATTCAACTCATTTCAAGAGAGAAAACCAATGTCTCTTACTTCATACACATTCTTCTTTTTAAAACAGTAGTTTCAATCTTCAATAATAATAAATCACATTCAAATCATAGTGCAATTTTGAAACTAATGCAATCCTTTATTCATTTCCAATACAGCTTTACAATCGTCTCTTTTCCATTCTGATTTATAAAATATAAAAATACAATGCATGTAACATATTTTACATTTCTTTTCCAAAACAGAGAGTAAAATAAATTCCCTTTACATTTCACAGTCCAATTTCAATCTTCCAATATCAATACAAATGGTTCCACATTACAAATATTATACAACTCATCCACTTCAAAGTGGGGAAGGATTACAATAGAACTTGCTAACAAAAAGGGACTGTCAAATTGTACATTTCTTTGGCTCCAAAACACTAGCATGCTTCATTTCTTTTCTTCTCCAAATAGATCACAACAAAGAGGGGGAAATGCAATGCTCTCCACCACAACAAAGACATCCAATGAGAAGGGAGAAGCCATACTTCCTCATTGGCCCCCGAGCCCTAACCATATTGAAATAAGAGATGAGAATCAACACATGGCATCAATGGCTTCCACAGCAAACAAGCAGCATTCATTCACATGCACAATTCAACAAGAAACACAATTCAAGCAAGAACAGCAGTTCACAACTGCAATTAGTAAAATTCACAAAAAACTTAGCCTTGATCAGGCAAGCCAACAAGAGCAAGGACCTATAGGGAAACTAATTTTTCCTCTCTATTAGGAATTGGCCATCCACCTAAAATCATACCATCAATATAACATATGAAATCCCATAAACATTTTTTCTCCTAACCCCTCCTTATGCCCCCCCCCCCAAATTTTCTCCCTTATGCCCCCCCAAGAGTAAGAAATGAAAGCTATTTCTTTTCCAAGGTGGATCCCAATCCAAACTCCATCTATAATAAAAATGATGCCCTTGGCATTCCCTTATGCCCACCCATTTGAAATCCCCATAGCCTTCTCCTACACCATGTCCCAAGAAGTCTACCCAACCAGCCAAGAACACATAACACATTCACCATTTCATACAAGCATGCAAGTGAATAAAATATTTTTAAAAGGCTCAAGTTCCTACCTCTCCATACTGGAGTTTGTTACAACCTCACAATCTTCCCAAAAGCCGAATACAGTCCAAAATCAGCAATGTCCAAGCATGCAAAAAGGCTCCGACTCCTTCCACAACAAGATCTCAAAACATCAAGCAAAAATGCGACCCCAAGGGGAATAAACAAAGTTTCAACAACCCTAAACAAGCAAGAAAATTCAAATTTAAAGGAGAGGGAAGAGAATTGGATGATTTGGATCCATGTGGGATGCCACATCATTCTTCCTCAACCCCAAGAGGAAACTGAACATCATGCACCTAAACATAATAAATAAAAATGAAAAATTAACTTACACACTCCAAAATAACCCATGCCCCAAAAGGACTGAATTAAAAACATGTAAGAGAAGTGCAATTAAAACTTACAATTAGTCATTTCAAAATGCATTTAAAAGGCCTAAATTTAACCTCCAAACCATATGTATGGTTGGTGAATAATTTTAAGAGGTGTGGGACAAGCTTAACTTGTCCCACAAGCCTCCAAATTTAGCCTCAAAGGACAAATTCAAATTCCTAAGAGGATGAAGTGTCTTTCACTCAAAAATCTATCTTACATTCTCTTACATATCTCTTACACCTTCTTACACGTTTCTTACAACATTTCTTACACACCATTACAACATTACATTTAAGATCAACAACTTTATTAATTACATTCTTATGACATATTAATTTATTTATTTTAACACATGATTATTTACAACATTAACACAACATATAATGCTAAAGAAAAAGCTAACACATCACAAAATAAACACATGCAACATTAAAAAAGGAATACATTAATAAATTACAAAAACCCATGGTCACATATAAATCAGAATCCCCCCATGGAAATCCCTAGCATAAATCAACACACACACACACACACACAACAAAGTATCCATGGTGACCTTGTTGAATTCACCTAGAATCCCAATATGGTTAGTCTCCAGTCCCCTGACATTGTTGTGATATTTTAACCTGCAAAACACAAATACCTCCTTCAGCCTCGTGGCCATATCAGAACATCCAAAATGATATAAACAACATTTCAAGATCATCTAAACATGTGAATCACAACAACATCAAGAATTCAACACTATCATTTTCACTTAATTAATCAACTATATCATCATCAATAATCTACCATACTAGGTCTACTCAACAGATCCAATGTCATATGTCCAAATCAACATCTATAATATGTCCATGTCAAACAATATACCATCATCCACATATAAAAATCTCTCTAATAACCATCATGCATAATAACTAAATCTAGATCAATAATAATCCCTGATCTACAATCTAACCATCATACTAAAACAAACATAATAGTGTCCATAATAAGATCAACGTTATCAAGATCAGTATCTAAAAGTGTTAAAGAGAAGTGGGCACTACATCCCCCTCCCCTTAGACTCAACTTCCTCCTAGAAGTCACTGGAACAAATGTGGAAACTACATTCATAATACTGTGGCATCCTCCCAAGTGGCTGCAGTCTCATCGTATCTATCCCACTGCACCCATACCTAATCAATCTCTCTATCTCAAAGGCCCAGGGTCCTGCGATCTATGATACAGACAGGCTCCACCATCACCTGTCCCTGATCCTACACCTACAATGATGTCCAATCTAGTACATGAGACATATCTGCAATATAGATCTCCTAAGAACTGAAACATGAAACACATCATGTACGTGAGACAAGCTGGGTGGCAATGCTAGACAGTAGGCCAAAGGGCTGATATGCTCCAAGATCTCAAAAGGACCAATGAATCTAGGATCTAACTTAGAACCTTTTCCATAATGGATAGGGCTCTTGTGTGGCCTGACACAAAGGAACACCTTCATGCCCGCATCAAAACTATGATCAATCCTATGCTAATCTGCATACTTCTTCTACCTATCCTAAGCCTCCTGCAATCTCAGCTTGATCAACACTACCTGCTGCTCCATGTCCTACAAAAGATCTGGTCCAAGAGATACTTTGTCCTCTAACTTGTCCCAGTTAAGGGGTGTCCTACGCTCTCTACCATACAACGCCTGGAAAGGAGCCATGCCTATAGAACTCTAAAAAATAGTATTGTAGGCAAACTCCACTAAGTATAGGTACTCCTCCCACTTAGACTGTTGATCCATCACATACATCCTAAGCATATCCTCCAAAATTTGATTTACTCGCTCAGTCTGTTCATCTGTATCATGGTGATATGTTGTGCTGAAGTTGATCCTCGTCCCGAGAACATACTGCATGGTAGTTCAAAAGTGTGAAGTGTACAAAGGATTGGGGTCACAAATGATCTTCTGTGGAATCATGTGTAACCTGACAATCTCATCCAAGTATACTCATGCCATAGCTCTAGCGGTATAAGTGGTCTTCACCAGAGAAAAGTGAGCCACTTTTGTCAATTTATCAACCGTAACCATAATGGCATCGTGGTGATATCTCAATATAGGTAGCCCAACAATGAAATCCAGTGAAATGGTGTCCCACTTCCATTCCGGTTTGGCATGAGGATAAAGAAGACCTGTTGGATGCTGATGCTCGGCCTTAACCCTCTAACACTCTAAACACCATGACACAAACTGATCCATGTCCCAATGAATTCCTCTCCAATGGCACAACTTTCAGAAGGTATCGTCCATCTTCTTCACCCCGGGATGTGGTGAATAGGGTGCACGATGTGCCTCTACCAAGATGTTCTACCTCAAGCCTCCCTCTCTAGGAACATATATCCCACCTCTATTCCTAAGAAGACCATCTGCTTCTAAGGAAAAACCATCAAATGTCCCTTCAAGGGGTCTCTGTGACTCAATCTCTACTCGTACTGCAATCTAGAAGTTGTCAAGAGGAAGCTGTTCAATATTCCTGCCCTGCAAATCTTTGCTCACTGAGGTGACCATAGCCACGTGTCTCCATCTATTAAGAGCATCTACTACTACATTCTCCTTCCCTTTCACATGCTCTATTTCCATGTCATACTCACAAAGTAACTCGATCCAATGCCGCTAACGAGTGTTGAGATTGGTCTACGTGAAGAGGTGGCGAAGACTCAAATGATCTGTTCTGAGTGTGAATATTCGTCCAAAAGGAAAATACCTCCATCTAACCAAAGCATGTACAATTGCTGCAAGCTCAAGATCATGGGTAGGATAATTAAGCTCGTGATCTTTGATTTTATGAGACTCGAAAGCCACTACTCTGCCATCCTACATCAACACACCTCCAAGTCCTCCTAACGAAGCATCTATGCAAACAAACAACTCGCCATGTGGATCCAACACTACAAGAATGGTTGTAGTGAGGTACTCCTTCAATGTCCTAAATCCCTACTTGCATATGTCCATCTAAACAAACTTCTTCCCTTTCCTCTAAAGGGAAGTGATAGGGTGTGCAATCCACGAGAAGTCCTAAACAAATCTCTAGTAGTATCCTACCAATCCCATGAAGCTACGCACCTTGGTCACTATAGTGGGTGTTGGCCAATCCATAATGGCTCTAATCTTGGAAGGAATGACTGCGATAGCTTCCCCAAAAATAACATAAGGTCATTTTTTTTCGGTGACAATGATCAACGTTGGTTAAAGGTTAACCGACATTGATTTTAGGGTCCAGTATCAGTCACAAAGCAGGTGACCGATGCCGGCTGAAGGGGGGTCGAGGTTTGTTAGGGGTAACCGGTACCAGTCATAATTGGGGGGTAAAAGGGCCAAAAGGTGTCCAAGGTTTGGTGGGTGAGGTAGATAGGGGTGAGAAAAGGGGTTTTGATGAAAATCATAAGATAGGCAATGTGTAAAAATAGGTAAGGGTGGAGTTGTTATGGAAAAATGTATAGATGTGTAGGAAAAAGGTAAGGTCAGGGAGAGGGTCAAAATGGAATTAGGTGATGGTTCAAGGTGTGTGGTTTAATAGCTGAGGTGATATTAGGTTGGGTAGGGTTAGGGTTGGATTGAGTAAGTAGGTAGGTGTAGGTTGGGGTGTGTGTAAATAGGTAATGCGAGAGTGGTTTGGGTAAGGTTAGGGTCGGAGCATAGGCCCACATTGGTATGGGTGAATGTAGATATGGTCAAGTTTTAATAATGTGATTATTTTTTCGGATGCAGGTGAGATATCAGCTAAGGATGCGAGACAGGGTGCCACCCCTACTCGTGACAAGTCGAGGCGCAACGACAGTTGAGGAGTTGCGGCATGTTGAGGAAGTGGGCATGATTGGGGTCTGATGCTACTGGCATGCAGTCTGACAGTCAATTTTGATGGTCACCCTCATCGATAGATGGGACTCAGTGACTAACACGTTCCACCTACTGATGGGTGAGATGGTAGTCACCCTAGAGGATGTGTTCAAGATCCTACGGTTACCCATATTGGGTACGCAAGTATATTCGATCTCCTCAGAGGCATCTGAGGATTTGATGTTGATGGTGTTTAGGGAGGGGATGTCAGAGCTAACATTCCATAGTGTTAGTTAAAGCTATGGAGAGATGTACCTAGCCCGTCCAGAGGAGTCTAGGCTAGTAGTATTACTGATGGAGGTAGTCTACTATTTTGCACTGCCGGATGTAGAGGGTGGGATATTCCCATGATCACTAATGGGAGTGTTACATGACATGATGATGGAGAGGACCCAATTTTCCTGGGTGCCAGCATTCTTGGTACAGCTATATAGAGAGCTATGGGCATATGGGCGGCTCAGCAGGTTCAGTCTGTGCTGCACTTTTATTCTACACCACTGGGCCTATGAGTGCATTGTTTGTGTGCATTCAGTAGGTATGCCTCGAGTAGATGCATTTCAGCCAGGTTTTGTGTGGGTGGGGTACAGGCGATGGGTTCCTGTTATTGGAGAGCGGCAATCAAACAGGGCTACACATGATGTAGCATACTACCGGCGGCTATTGGAGGTATTTTTTGGAGTAGACATTATATGGAGAACGTATGTGGGTTATCTCTCATACAGAAAGATGGCTAAGAAGCTAGCCATCCTTCAGCTACTCAGATGCATAGAGGGACACCATGCAGGAGATAACGAGATGATCCTCGTAGACAGGGTCAGACAGCAGTTTGGATTACTATAAGATATACCACCACTCTTCACATAGTACAGGAGGGATGATGTGGAGAGACCACATGGAGGATTTCCGGAAGGATGAGGCCTAATGCCCATCCCTATATTTTGATGTATTTTAGTCATTTTGTGATATATACTGGCTTGCGTGCCGTAAGACAGTGAAGATGTATGAGAGTTTTGTATATTTTGGAGCATATACCGTCCTACGCACCGAAGATGGTGAGGTTGTATATGAGAGTTTTGAGAGATTGGACTATATACACCGTCTTGTGTACTGAAGACATTCAATAGATATGTATTTGGATACACATGTTTGGATATTGTATTTATAGAGATGATGATGATAATGGTTATTATGTGCTTGTGTTGATACAATTTTATTATTATGCATAGTTGGATTTAGGATATGTGTGTTAGGCATGGATGAAGTTGGGTTATAGGCATGGATCAAGTTAGGTTATAGGCATGGTTGAGTCAGGTTGTGGTCTAGGCATAGATTGAGTCAGGTTTTAGGCATGGTGGAGTTAGGTTGTAGGCATGGTTGAATCAGGTTTTGTTTTAGGCATGGATGAAGTTAGGTTGTGGTCTAGGCATGGATTGAGTCAAGTTTTACGCATGGTGGAGTTAGGTTGTAGGCATGGTTGAATTAGGTTTTGTTTTAGTCATGGATGAAGTTAGGTTGTGGTCTAGGCATGGATTGAGTCAGGTTTTGTTTTAGGCATTGATGAAGCTAGGTTTTAGGCATGGTGGAGTTAGGTCATAGGCATGGTGGATTTTAAATTGGTTGAGGTTATAATTCATTAATTTGTGCAATGAATGATGATATGGGTCATGTTTAAGATGTTTTATAATACATGCATGATGATGGTAAAGACATGGTAGTAATAATAAATTTATGTTTTGATGATGATAAAAATGTGAAGCAACTTGTTGTTTGTTTGATTTAATTTCCAATTTTTGATATAACTTAGGAAACTAAGTAGGGTAGAATGTGATTGAGGAAAATGAAATATGAATTGTTTAGGTTAGAGAGTTTTACTGAGCTGCACCTATACAAGTTAGGAGTTTATGTAAATCGGAGTGTTGCCTACATAGTATGGAATTCAGGGACCTCGTGGGATGATTGTAGTTCTGCCATAAGCTAGGTAAGAATGTGAGGAGGTAAGAATATGGGTGGGTCCAGTTTTAGGCATGATTAAGTCTAGGTCTATTAGGTATGGATGAATTGTGGGCTCATTGGTAGAGGTGATGTTGAGTGTGGTGGAAGAAGAATATGACCTAAAGGTAAGTGTCGAGGACCAAGTCCTGTATAAGGTAATCGTTAGTGCAAATCAGCAGCACCCTTTGGATGTTTTCTAAGATTTCTAGTTTGATAATGGGCATCCAGTGTGATTTCACAACATTGAATCCTTTCCCCAAGTGTGGGACTTGTAAAAATTGGGAAAAGACCCTTGCTAGATTAAAGGTTGGTTCCTTCACTCTTCTGATCAAGTGTATACATGAACTTTGAAGAGGGAATTTCATACTAGAGCCTCATTCTCAAAAAAAAATCGGGAACTAGAAGATAAAGGATGCAGAATAAATAAAACTAATTGAAGGTGGTTGATAGCGACCTCTCATCAGGGACCATGACGTGAACATGGTACTTTGATTTACATAGATCAAAGAAATACAACAGTTGTATGTTTACAGATTTCTAGAATGTAATGGTAGGTAGATCAAAAGACAGATGATACATTCACATGAAAGGATTGGAAAAAACAATCAAAGAACATACATCAACATTCCCAAGTTCTATACAATGCATTACAATGGCCAGGAGGAAAAACTCGTGCTATAGTCTATATGAGACGTATGGAACTCTAAAAATCCACTTGCTGAGGAAGAAAAGAGAGCTTTCAGAGAAAAATATGTCCAACCCTTTACAAATGAGCCAAATCTGGATTTTAATGGTCAAGCAGAAGGAGAGAAAGCAAAAAACACTAGAAAAATGGATTTATGAATTCAACCACTGACTAAATTCCTCATTTTTTGTAGTAGAGTGATGGGCTTCATGGATAAACCCATACTTAGAAGTGCATTGTTCTACAGGTAATTAATAATGTTAACAATAGGGGAGTTTCTTCATTGAATGTTAGGAAATGGTATTGATAACATTAACAAGTGTCTAAATTTTTTCCAATGTCATATTGACGTTGTCTTCAATAGTTCTCCCAAAATTCTCCATCAAAACTTACAAAATCTGAACCCTCCATCAGTGAGATAATTTCACCATATTTCCAATGACACCAAAAACATGAAAATCTGAGCTCTGGATCAAAAGCTATGCCCTCTTGAATATTTATGGATAAAAAGGGCCAAAAATGGGTTGGCGGGACGAAAGTTTAAAATTTTCCCCCTTTTTAAATTTGGGAAAAATTAGTTCCCAAAATATTTCTTCCCCCCACTGATTCGATGCCATGTGGCACGTCTTGATTAGTCCATGGGTCTGGCTGGTCCCTTTACGCCCTTTTTGGATTTTTGAAAAAATTTCCATCGGCACCCGCACTCCGCCGCTCCTCTTCCAAGTGTCATATTTTTATTTGTTGGTAGGGGTGGGCTTCCAATTTTCCATTGACTCCAACCATTTCCCTGAATAGCACATCTGGCACCTTTTGTTGGGCATTTAGGCTTGGGCTTGAACCAACTCTTTTCCCTCTACGGAACCACCTTAAGATTTTTGCAGGCCACATGGACATGTGGCATGCTATGATTAGTGCGGGCCATCATGGTGGATTTTTATTGCGCAATTTGCCACATTTTGGAAAAATGAAAAAATTCCCACTGTGCCTCTACCTCCCACTAGTCTGTGGAAATGTGGCATCTCCCTATTGGCTATGGGCCTTTAGGCCGAGATTCCTCCGTTGCACCAATTTTCAAAATTTCTCTAACTTCTCTCTGTCGATCTGATGTCGAACGGCCCCATGTGACACGTGTCACCTTCTTATTGGTCGGCGGGCCTTTAGACCAAATTTTTTCCTTTACGTTCCTTAACCAAACCTTGGTGAAAACTTCAAATTTACCTCCGCTCCCACCATTCCTCCGCCACGTGGTGCATTCTGATTGGCCGGTGGACCTCCCTAGGGCCCCATTTCCCTCCTGAACTCCGTTGAGCCATACACTTGTCAAAATACAAGGATTTAGAAGGAAAATTTAGTTCTACCATAAGCTAGGGAAGAATGCTGAGGTAAGAGTATGGGTGGTATGTTATAGGCATGATTGACTCTAGGTTTTGGTATGGGTGAATTGTGGGCTCATTGGTAGAGGTGATGTTTGAGTGAAGGAAGGAAGAAAGAAATTACCCAAAAATGAGCAAGGGGATTATTCTGGATAACAGGTAATCAATACATAATAAGGAAGGTTAAAAGATAAGAGGAGGCAAGAAAGCCACCTGATTGGTTAGGATCATAACAAGTAAGTCATACCTGAGATAGGCTGATGAACATAAGACCCTAAAGACATTGCATGATTGATTATTCTAAAGGTGTAAAGTAGTCGCATGACCACCAAATGTCACGGTTCCACAAGGTCCCTTGAGGTGGTAGGAAATGAAAGTGTGAATGGTGAGAGGGTGAAAAGTGGTTAGTTTTTATATGGTACTAGGTAGCATGCCTTTTTGGCAAGAGATCCAAGGTCACAATGGGCAAGTCCATGACTAAAAGGATATTTGTTTTAACTGATGTTTGAGATAGAATGATCAATGTGGGAAGTCTATATGGGATGAGGAAATTAACTCCTTGAGGTCTTCATGAAGCTGATTGATGTGGGAAGCTTTCATATTCTCTCTCTTTTTTTTATTTTCTTTTTTTTGAAAGAGCTTTACATAGCTGTCCTTCGAGGGAGCGGTCTATTTATAGCAGTGATTATAGAGAGAAAGATTTCCTTTTGAGGGAGTTATCTCTTTATTGGAAGTTTGACTCAAGGAGTTGGATCCCATGTGAGGGATTTTAAGTCATGGAGAAGACTAAGGTGAAGAATAGGATTCTTGTTAGAAAGCAGGGTGAAACGACCATGGGATCTCATCTAAAGGTAGACAAAAAGTATCCATGAGAATCATGCTATGTGCAACGCCATGGTACACATAATTAAGAGAAGTTAAAAAGTGATAGGTACACACATGATTCTTATTTAATCATTGGTGATGGTGTAGGAAGTGGATAGTGCTCAAGGGACGAGCATGGAAAGAGGCAGAAGGTGAGGTAGGACTAAAAGTCAACAATAGAATGGTCGAAGATGCAAGGTGTTAAGGGGCTTAGGTTCAGGTTTACCCTTGAGTGAAGATAAACGATAAGCACCTAATCTGTAAGTATGAGTCATGATGTATGGTCTAGCCAATTAGGAGAAAATTTACCCCGTTTACTTTTTTCTGCTTTGGTTACATGTTGATTTTTTTTCAAGACAAGGTCACCAACTTGGAAGGTTCGTTCATGGACACATTTTTCATAGGCACATTTGATACATTTTTGGTAAACTTGCAGATGGTCAAGAGCATTAAGATGACATTCATCTAGTAACTTAAGTTGTGCTAAACGGTCCTGAAAAAATTCATCATCAGTGAGCATGTCATGGAGAGAAATGTGGAGTGAGGGAATCTGGACCTTGAGAGGTAGAACAACCTCTGTACCGTAGACCAAAGAAAAGGGTGTGGCAGCAGTGGAAGTATGGATACTAGTGCGGTATGCCCATAGGGTGAAAGGAATGTGCGTATGCTAGTCCTTCCCAGTATCATTAACCACTTTCATGAGAATTTTTTTCAGGGTTTTGTTGGTGGATTCAGCTTGGCCATTGGTTTGTGGGTAATAAGGTGATGAGAAACTTAGCTAAATGTTGAAGGCGTCGCAAAGTTTTCGGAAGGTTTTATTTTTGAATTGTTTTCGTTATTAGTGATGAGGATGTGGGACACCAAAGTGACAGATGATGTGATGATTGATGAATTCACATATTTTTTCAGCTTTCGTGGAAATGAGAGGTATGGCTTCAACCCATTTTGTGTAGTATTTGGTAGTGGTGATGATCCATTGATGTCATTGGGAAGAATGGGGATTGATCTCTCTGATAAGATCTAAACCCCATTGAGAGAAGGGCCAAAGGTCACATGCAACCTACAAGGCATGACTGGGTGTATGATGAAGGTTGGCATGTTGTTGGCATTTTACACAACGCTTGACGTAGTCACAATAATCATGGTTGAGGGTCGGCCAGTAATAGCCTAGGTGAAGAATACGCTTAGCAATAGCGAGGCCACTGAAGTGACCTCCACATATGCCATCATGAACTTCCTTAATGGTATAAGGAATTTCAGAACTCGTAAGGCACCATAAGAGAATGCCATCAAAGCTGCATTTGTAGAGGAGGCCACCCATGATGACATAATGAGAGACCCTTTTGAGAAAGGCCCGTTTTCCATTACGAGTGAGGTCGGGAGGCAAGATGGAATGGGAAAGGTAGTCTGAGTATTGTTTATACCAAAGGTCACTCAGGTCAGGGGTAGTAGTTCCAATGGAGTAAACCTCATGAGGTAAATAAGAGGGTGATTGGATTCTTTGTACAGTGACAAATATTTTAGAATTGGCAGGTGAAGTGGGGATTTGAGAAGCCAAGCAAACCATGGTATCTATAAATTTGTTGGTTGAACGTGGGATGGTTTGAAGGGTGTAGCAGTAGAAGGTGGTCAAAAGTATGTCTACGTGATGTTTATACTTTTGAAGTGTCTCATTATGACATTGTATATACCATTGACTTGGTTTATGACCAATTGGGAATCACTAAAGATGTTGATGGATTTGACATCCAAGGCATAGGCAGCCTGGAGACCTAATACGAGCACTTCGTATTCAACAATATTGTTTGTACAATCAAAATATAGTTTGAAAGACAAAGGCATGGGTTCACCATCAAGAAGAATGAGGATAATTCCTACCCCACCCCCACGCTGACACTTGGAACCATCAAAGAAGAGTGTCATTTGGTATGCGGGCTCATCCAAGGAAAGGGAAGCAATTGACTCATCTGGAAAGTCAAAATTAGAAGGTTGATCCCCTGAAAGAGGTGCATCAGCCAATTGGTCGGTGATGGCTTGGCCCTTGATGGAATTTTGGTGGATAAATTTGTGGTTGAGGTCAACCAAAAGCATGAGCCAACGTGCAACATGTTGATTTTGGTAAGGTTTGGCATACATGAAGTGTAAGGGGTCGGTGTTGGTCACAACATAAGTTTTGTGATTAAGTAGGTAATGGTGGAGTTTCATGGCAATGAAAACTAAGGCTAAGTAGAGTTTTTCAGAATGGGTGTATCGGGTTTCGTAGTCTAAAAGAGTATGGATTATGTAATAAACCACCTGCTCCCTGTGTTGCTCATCATGATGAGCAAGCATGGCCCCCAAGGAGTGATTAGTAGTTGAGATGTATAGGTAGAAGGGTTGATCGTATTTAGGTGGAATGAGTATAGATGGTTGAAGAAGGTATTGTTTTAAGGCCTCAAAAGATTTGTGGCAGTTCATTATCCCATTTAAAGGAGACATCCTTCTTGAGAAGATGATGAAATGGTTGACACCAATCAACAATTGTGAGATGAAATGATGAATAGACTACAACTTACCTTGTAGGCTACGGAGTTGCTTAAGATTAGTGGGTAGAGGCATTTCAAGAATGGCCTTGACTTTAGCAGGGTCAACTTCTATACCACATAAGGAAATGATAAATCCTAGGAGCTTTCCTGAGAGAACCGTGAAGACACACTTCTTGGGCTGAAGGCAAACACAATATTTAATAAGGTGGTAAAAGATGGTTTTTAGGATGGCGAGGTGCTCAGAGCAGCGTTTAGATTTGGCCAGGAGATCGTCCACATAATCTTCTAATATACGATGCATGATGTCATGGAAGATATAAGTCATAGCCCAATGATAGGTGGCCCCAGCATTTTTAAGGCCAAAAGGCATGACTCAGTAGCAGAAGGTCCCCCAAGGGGTGATGAATGTGGTTTTGTGTTGATCCTCTGGGGCAAGTAAGATTTGGTTATAACCTGAGAAGCCATCCATGAGTGACAGTATCTCGTGACCAGCGGTAAGGTCAACCAGTTGGTCAATACCAGGTAAAGGAAAGTCATCTTTTGGGAAAGCTAGATTGAGGTCATGGAAATCCATGTAAATGTAGAGTCCCCCTGTCACCTTAGTGACAGGGACAATGTTGGAAATCCACCAAGGATAATCAATGGGTAAGATGAAGGAAACAAAAAGGAGGCACTAAAGTTCTTCTTTGACCAGAAGAGCAATGCGAGGGTGCATTTTCCTCAAATTTTGTTTGACGGGTTTGGCATCAGGAATGGTTACGATATTGTGGACCACTATGGTGGGGTCAATACCAGGCATGTCTTCATAAGACCAAGCAAAATCATGGTCATGGTTTTTGAGAAAGGAAGTGATGGCTTCCTGTTCAGTAGCATCTAAAGATTGGCCAATCTTTAGGATGTGCGGGTCGTCCTGAGTATGAATGTTGATTTCGATAGTCGATTCATTCAACATGGTTTGCATCTCAGATGGTAATGACCGATGAATATATGAGTCTTCAGCACCAAGGTAGGTGAGTATAGATTCATCATCCTGACATTGAATGACATTAATCAAAGGTGTATCATCGTCAATCATTTCAGGATACAGGAAGGGAAGAGAGGAAGGAGCCTCGCCCTCACGTTGATAAGTCAGAGGCCCCAAGGAAATGGTGTTTATGAAAAAAAAAAGTTAGGAGGAATGGATTCTGGATCCATCAACTCCGTCGGTGAAGGTGGTGATGGTGGTGAAGAAGGTGGAGAGGGGCTAATGTCCTCAATGAGTTCAATGTGGGCCTTCTTGGTAGGTGGTTCTGTAAAGCCGATACCACTATGGTCATTATGTTTGCGGGTAGTACATGGAATAATAGTATGGCAGCCTTGCTCGTAAAATCCAAAACCAAAACCTTTCCATGCACATCAGTGCAGGAAGGTGTGGGTGAAATGGCGATTGGTAAGTGATTGGAGGTCAACAGAAAATGGGTAGGTTTGTGACAGTGGTTCAGGTGTGTAAGTGGTAGTATCAAGTCCCCCATAGGTGAGATTGGTACAAAGGTGGGGAGGACCATAAAGGAGGCACTCTCCTATACGATGATCATAATGAGGGTGTTGGTGAAGACTTCCATATTCTTGTGGAGTAAGGAATGTGTTGACACTATATAGGTGATACTCCCCCAGAGTGAGGCATTGAAAAATGCCTTCCAAGGGATCAGTGGTTGGTATGTGGGTAGCTGGAATAGATGATGTGTCAGAGGTCAGATCAGAGGTGGAGCTAATGGATTGGGAGGCCGATGGTTTGGCTGTGGAGGTTGTGGCAGTGGTAGGAATGGAGGAGGTATGTGCGGTTGAGGTAGTGGCTGCACTGGTGAGTGGAGGTGTAGGTGAAGAGGCAGTGGTCATGGAGGTAGATGCCTTAATGGGTATAAGCACGTCATTGGGTCAGTAAAGCATGTTGCAAGTTTTGAAAGGTGATGGATCAGCCGGAATGGTATAGGTGTGTCCTTCATGCTCAAACTTTACACAACGATGTAAAGTGGAAGGAACACAACCCATGACACGAATCCAGGGTCTACCAAGAAACAAGTTATATTGAAATTCCCCCTCCAAGACATAAAACAACTCTGGAACAGTGTGGGGGCCCACGTGAATGTGGAGGATGATGGTGCCAAGTGTAGAGGTGATAGCATCATTGAATGAATGCAACATGATGGGATGTTTATGCATGTAATTGTCAGGTATGTGCATTTGAGTGAATGCATGGGAGGAAATGATATTAATGCTAGCACCCCCATCGATCATAACACATCATACACATATATCATTGATGTGGATAGAGATGAAGAGAGCTGGGTCTGGGTCATCATTTTGGTGTGGTGCGATCTCTTCCTCTGAGAAGCTAAGGGAGGATACTTGGTGAGTAGGTGGAGGTGTGGATAAAGGTGGTAATTTGGTGAGAGAGGCTACATGATGGGGTGTGATAATGGAGGCTATGGGTGTAGGGTCATTGGGTAAAACCTCAATAGATTGCATGACCTCCATGAGATCTTGACGATGGGATTCCAAGGTTTGGATGAGGTCATACAGAGACATTTTGAGGGGGGATTGGTGTAATTGTTTGAGCATGGCACGATGTGTAACCCTGTTAGAAATAGGATATGTGGGGCCGTGGATAGTGATTTTAGGTGTAGGTGCAGATGGTATGTTGGGTATAGGGTTGGTCGGTGGGTCGGTTGCCTTTTCCTTGCCTTTGTCTTTCTGAGCATGGGTAGCAACGTGGATCATGTTGATTTGAGGTGGGGAGGTAGGTGAGGTAGGTGAGCCATGAAAGGTATAGTGACATGAAGGGAAAAATCCTAGTGGCAGGAAGGAACCTTGTGAGATGAGTTGAGCACACTGACATTTGGGTGGAGGTTTGATGAGTTCTTTGATGCAAACCATGTTAATTTCAAATCTTGGAGGTGGTTCTAGGAGTTGTGGGGGTGAAGGTCTGGGTCATTGAGTAGGTAGTGAGGGAAGAGCTGTGGGAATGGGTGTTGGTGAAATGGGGTCCTCATCGAGAAGGTCATCATTATCAAAGTTTTCTTCAGGAGGACACAACTGGATAAGAATGGTTTTTAAAGCTTTGCAGTTCTCTACATCATGCCCTGGCACACAATGGTAGGCACAAATTTTGGTGTCGTCAAACCCCTTTTGGTTTGGGTTTGAGTGGGTCATAAGGTCTGAGAGGTGGTAATGTGATGACATAAGTTTCAAGGAGGTTGGTTAAGATTTTGGCATAGGACCCCGCTAGTGGATCATAATGGGAAGTGAAGGTGGGTTTGGGTGTAGGCACGGCTGACTGTAGAGGAACGTTGTTTGCACGAGGGGGAGTAGGTTGAGCTATGGTTTTAGGTGCTGGTGTGATCTTAGGTGTTGGTCATGTTTGTTTGGGTAGGGGTATGGTAGACGAACTGGCAGGAGAGTGTGTGGTTGTTTTGACTACCTTATTGGAGGGTAGCAGATTTTTGTCTTTATGTTGCACCTTCTTGGGTAAAGGTGATATGGGCACACGAGCTCTAGAGGGAAAGGCAGATGGTGGAAGGGGGCATGTTCACCCATGGGGATAATAGAGGTGCTGTGAAGGTAGCTGGCACGGGTCATGAAGGAGGCGTGAGGGAAAGAGATTGAAATGTTGGGGGTAATGCAGAAGCTATCGATGGTATTGGAGGTATGGGTGGTAAAGATGTTACAGGTGCAAGCGTAAGTCACGTCGGGTGCTTGGGTATGGTAGAGATCTGTGAGGGATGAATGGGTTGCTACATTTTTAGTTTACTGGTGGGTGGAGGTTTCTTAACCATGCTAGAGGGGCGAGGTCCTAGGATGGACAGAAAGGGTGAAGGTGATGAAGGTGTAATCGGTGAGGTTGGAGTATGAGATTTATGGGATTGGTTCTTCTGTTTGGGGGGTCGGAGTAGGTTTGGTGTTGGCTTTGGAGGATGTAGCTAAATCTAATTTGATGGGTGGATGAGTAAGGCTGGCGGTTGGGATGACCCCTAAGGCAGTAATAGGTTTAGGCAAGGAAGATGATGTAGGTGTGGGTTTGGATTTAGATGCATGTTGGGTTATGGGTAGAGGTGTGAGTTGAGTCATGAGGGGTATCGTGGTGGAATTTGTGATAGTTGTAGTTGTGTTTGGTTTGATTGGCCAAAATATTTTTGGGTAGATAGTGGAAGTGTCAGCAAGTGACATCTACATTTGTGTTGAGATAGGAAGCAGAAGATGCCCCCAAAGTAAGGCCCTATCCACATAATCTAAGTGATTGGCTAGGCATGAAAAAGGAACTGCTGTAGGTGAGGTTGATGAGGATCCAATGGTAATTCCCATAAAATGAGTCTTAGAGATGGGGAATTTGCTAGCTTCGGCTTCTATGGGTAAGAGATCCGAAAGTAAGTCCACAGGATCTTGGGTAGCTAATGGAGAATGGTCACCTAGAGGTAAAGGTATTTCTACTGGATCCTTGATAGGGGGAGGAGAAAATGGGTGCTCCTCTGTGGGTGGAGGAGAGATGAAAACAATCCTCTTCCATGGGTCAGAGATGTACTGCGGGTGACGATTCTCTAGGTGGAGAAGCCAAAGGTGAAATGATCTCAATGTTAACAGGAGGCTCCTTCACAGGTGAGGGAGGGGATGAAGGGTGTTCCTCTATGGGTGGAGGAATAGGTGAGGTGGGTTCAAGTGCAGGTGGAGGAATTTGGGCTAGGATTTCCTCAATGGAAGGAATATGAGGTAATTGGGAAGCAACAGGTGCATCACTGAAAATAGCATGGACCTCGCGGGTATGGCTATCATGAGTTGAGGTCTCTCAAGTTTGATCAGAAGAAGGGGCATGATTAGGAAATGGTTTCTTGAAGATGTGTAGGTTTTGATTGGTAGGTGCATTGGGATTATCCAAGGTTAACTCACCTTTCTCGAGCATTTCTTGGACAATGTTTTTGAAAGTGATGCAATTTCCATCACTATGACCCTTTACTCGATGATAGTTGCAGAATTTGTGCTCTTTATACCATGCAGAGTGTGGGATGAGCAGGGTCAAAACTAGTGTGTGGTTTTATGGGAGGAAGGGTGATGGCCCCAACTTTAATGAGCTTTTCTAAGATAGAAGAATAAGGTTCCCCAATTGGGGTGTATTTCCGTTGTTCCCGTCTGAATTGAAAAGTTTGGACAGGAGAAAGATTAGATGAGGGACTAGCCTAATTTGATGGATGAGCTAGGCCAACCTTGAGTACCACTGCGTTAGTGGTTCCCTTGGCTTTTGAATAATTTTTCTATGGTTTCAAATCAAAAGAGGCATCATTTGATTTGAATGCCAAATTCTTATTATGTAGTTGGATTTTCTTCTCTTCGATGGCCCGAATCTCTAGCTTTCATGCCATGGTGAATGCCTCATCGAAGGTTCAGAAAGTATGGACCTGCAGGGTCAAAAAGATATGTCTAGCACAAGCCCATGTGAAGAGCTCTATGAGTTTGGTTTTTGGTAGTTGGAATGTGAGTTGATTGATTAGGCTATGCCAACGAGCAACAAAATCTGTGATAGATTCATCGTCATACTGACGCGTAGAGTAGAGGTTAGTCATGGTAACCTTCTTAACAACATTAATGGAGAAGTGATCCAAGAAGGCTTGGGCTACCTAATTAAATGAGAAGATAGAGTGTCTAGGTAACCCACTATACCAATCTAATGTAGGCCTAGTCAGAGACATGGGAAAGGTCCTCAGAAGCAAAGCGTCATCATGGGTGATCAGATAACACCCATGTTTGAAAGACCACAAATGTTGTTGTGGGTCTTCTTTGCTATTGAAGCGGTTAAATTTAGGCATTTCCCAATGCATGGGATATGGGTAAATAGGAATGGATGGGTGGATAGGCTCATTATAAATCTCATTCATAGGTGAGAGTGTTGTGGGAGCCAGAAACCGATGCTTCTAATGTCTGCATCTTGTCCATCATTAACTTGATTAGGTCGTTGGTAGGTTGTGATGGTTGGGTGACTCCTGTAGTGTAAGAGGGTTGGTGTTGGGCATATGATGAGGGTGGCATTCCAGTATATGGCATTGCCATATAGGTAGATTGAGAAGGAGGGAATGAAATAGGGGGTACGTACCCAAAATGAATGATAGATGAAATAGGAGGATGCTGATAGTACATATATGGAGGTGGAAGGGTCGTGGTGACCCTGGTGGCAATGGGGGCTAAGGATTGTGGAATAGAAAGAACAACGTTTTGAAAAGGGGTAGGGGTCACCAACACTGGGGGTGGTTGTGTAGCTACAGGTATATATGAAACAATAGGTGTGGATGAGGTTATGTTCTGGGTGGTTGGCAAAGGTATAGTGGATGTGGCGGGTGCAACAGATGTGGCAGAAATGTGATGGTCATAGCAGGTATGGGGCCTAGCTGAGAAACGACTGGGGGCAAGGTAGATGTGGGTAGCGTGGAGCTAGAGGGGGCTAACGCAGAAGTAGGAGCAAGTGTTTGGGGGATAGATATGCAGGCATGTCGTATATCAACTGACCCAAGGCATCTCGAGTGGATGAGTGGGAAAGATAAAACTACAAGGCAACAGGGTTCTGGTCAAGGAAGTCGTGTGAACTCCTCATCTCTTGTGGCAATAGTGATAGGTTAAGTAGGATCCATGGGTGATAAAATAGAAGGTGGTGAAGGACTAGGTGGGAGTGGTTGATGACTGGCATGGAATATGAGGGTGTTTTCTTGGCTTCAGGTCAGCACCATGTGAACAAGCACTGTCATGGTAGGACTACTTTCTGTAAATGATGCAGAAATATAGGAGAGACATGATAAATAGGTGGTGGTAGGTGAATTGGGGTTAAAATGTTAGCTAGGAAAATTACATAGGCTAATCGATGCCGGTTAGGTTAAACTGACACCGGTCACAGGTAACCACGTTCGGTCACTGTGGAAAGTGGATAGTTGGTCAAAACAAGGAAAAAGGCCAATACTTTGCCCAATATGCAAGATGTTGATGGAATTACCAGGTAAGTGAATATGATAAGAGTAACAGAGACTCTAAATAGTCAAAGAAGGTGAATAGGTGTCCTTTTGGGTAGGTTAACCAAAAGAACAGTGAACCAATGCCGGTTGAGTGAAACCGATGATGACAGTCAGAAAAGGTAACTGACAACGGTCGCTGGACTGACACCAGTCACTATGAAATTGAAACAACGATGAAGAAAATGTGGTTGTGAGTTAAAATTAAATGTGGAATCAAACCCAGAATTCTGAGAATGATGAGAATATGGTCCAGGCACACTCAAATGAAGCTGGAATACACCAACTATGATGAGGAGCATGCAAGGGGAAATAAGAAAAATGAAGAATGTGACCTCTCACCTCAAAATGCAAGCCAAGTAGAAACACTAAGAAAAATACGATCCTAAGAGTGCTTTTTCTATTATGTTTGTTTAGCTTATGCTATTTAAGGACTGAACTCATGAACTTTAGAATAGAATCTTTTGGTGAGGATGGCTTCCTACAAAGAAGGAGATCTACAAGGAGAGGTTTCAGGTATGTTATGGAGGGGGCGGGACATCCTCTAATGGGGTACTGGACAGAGATAACCAGCGGGGTGCCCACTATGTCGTGATCGTGTGATCACCTACATCTTCTTTCGGGTGAGATGTTGTTTAAGAATGTGTATATATTTTAATTTTGTGATGTTTGGTAAGACTCAGAGAGAGAAAAAGAAAGGAAGTGCTTTTCTATGATTCGTTTGTCAACCATCAGCTGGGCATGACTTCCAGTGTATAGGTTGCCCTCAATTAATGTGAGCTAATGCAGAGAAGCAGAATGAAATGAAACAAGTTTTAAACCCAAATTTAAATGTTGCATTTGATGACAAAAAGATGAATAGGAGAAGGGATGCTCTTTCACTAATGTGATAGTAATGAAAGGGAAGAAGTGTTCTTTTTAAAGAACCAAAATATGATTGCTTTTAGACAATAAAAGAAGAGAAGGATCCAAGGGGAGAAAATTTAATGTAAGAACTTATTAGAAAAGAAACAAACATACAACCTTTTCACCTAGAAATGAAAGAATGTAAAGAACCCCGAATGGGTCCCACCAGGCGTGCCAAAATGTTTCACCTGATTCTAGAGTGTTTCTTCAAATGTTGATGAAACAGATAAGGGTAAAGGGCTAGGAGGAATACCTATTAAGATGTTGGTTGTAGGTTGTTGCACGCATATGACTTCTGAATCCACAGCTGATCATGAGAGCTTCCTTTTTTCTTGGAGGAACTACCTGAAATGGAAAACAAGATTACCAAATAATAGTTAAACAATATATGCAGTGGACTGCCTAGCATGTGCTAGATCCGGGAAGTGTGATACTTCCTAGATGGTTGTCAATCCACTGTTTAAAACAACTTAATGCTAACAATAAAGGAAATCCTACTGTAGTTAAAATGATTTAGGTATCTCATTCATCTACAATAAGCAAATTCATTCACAATAGGCTAAGCTATGACTGAATCTAAAGGTCAAGGTCTTGTCAGGGTACTGGTATTGGTCAGGGTTAAGGTTCTTTGTTATTTGGGTATTGGGTAGAGGTTTTAAGCTTTGTTCTTGGTTTCTGGTCAAAAACACAGAGACCGACATCGGTCTGGTATGACCGATGTTGGTTTAGGTTAACTAGTGATGGTTGTGGGTAACCAGCGTTGGTATGGTCGGGGTACAAGAAACTCAATAAAAACTTGTCAAGGTGATAGATCTGAGGCTAGGTGGAAATGGAAGGGCAATGGTCAGATTCGGGTGGGTCCCAGGTATGCACAGGAATGATTAAAATATGGATATGGGTAGTTCAAGGGTGTGGGTAAAGGGATGGTTAAGTTTGCATGGAGGTAAAATGGTGGGGAATGGGAATGGGAGTAGAAACTAACAACAAAGTAAAAGGATCTGCTCAAATGATAATGAACCAGTACAGGTTAACAAAACTTACTGTTTGTATGAGCTTGATGTCTAGTTGGAAATGGTGGGTGATCAAATGGAAGGAACTTGGTGTGGTGCTGGTGCTTCCTCGGATGCTCCCATGAAGGCACAATGGCTCTGTAGTTGCTTTTGGTGCTTACTATGGATGCTCTGATGCATGTACGGATGTTAGTTCTGCTTGCATGCAGCTCTGGTTTCGTCAGTTGTTCTCAAAAGATGTATCTAACCTCTCTGAAATGTGCCAACCTCTGAAATAAGGTTGTTTTGGGGGTTAAATGGTAACCGACGGTGGTTCCAGGTTGACCGGTGGTAGTTTAGGGTGACTGACGTCGGTTAGGGTGGGATTTCCTAGGTTTTCTAAAATGGGTAGATCCTTTTGATTTTCTTGGATCTCACCCATTTTTTGCTCTGAGGAATAGAATGGAAGCTTCCTTCTAATCAGACGGGAATGTGGTTAGAGGGAATATAGGATTTTATTTTTAGGGTTTGGGTAGGTCTTAGTTAGTTATGGAAACTTACTAAGAATAGGTCTTAGGGTGAGGTGGCTAGATGAGGTGGATATGTGGGCATTATCTCAATTAGGATATTAAAATAATAAATATTGTGAGATAATGAATTAATTAAATTAAATTAATTAATATTAGAGTGGGATGAAAGGGGCCATGGTTAGGTAAATGTGTTCAAGGTATTTATTTGACAAGGGACCAAGGAGAGTGTGACCCAATTTTGGTGTCTACAGATAGCACGAAAGCATAATAACTCACAATTCATTTGTTAGGAGAATCTGAGATTGATGCACGCAAGGAACAAGAAAATAACACCTTTTCCACTAAATGGATTTTTTTTTCATATATTGTCATGCCTTTTGGGTTGAAGAACACACTAGAGGTATTCTCTCGTATAGTTGTTCAGGAATTCCAAGACTTTATTCATAAGTTTTTTTACATCTATCTGGATGATTGGACCATTTATGGGCTAGTGAAAGATCATTGTGACAACTTGAGGCTGATGTTTGAGAGATGCTGGAAGCTAAGCATCTCTCTCAACATAAACAATTACATGTTTTTTATGCTCTTTAACACTCTCCTTGGGAATCTAATTTTTAAGGGTGGATTATTGGTCGATCCCACTAAGATTACAATAATTTTGGGGCTGGAAAAACCAACCAATCAGATTGAAGTATGGGGATTCTTGGGTCATAATGGTTACTATAGAAAATGCATTAAGGGTTATGCAAGAATTGACGCGCCGCTAGAGGAATTGCTCAATGCCAAAGGAAATTTTTCTTGGGGTGACACGTAGCAACATGCGTTTAAGACCTTGAATGAGAAGCTTACCATTATGCCTATCTTGTCCTTCCCTTCATTTAACAAACCTTTCCATGTACACATTGATGCCCCTGGTATGGCCATTGTCACAGTATTGGCACAACCAGGAGAAGGAAATGTTGATCACCCAATATTCTTTGTAAGTAGGAAGTTGACGCCAACAGATTAGAACTATACAAAGTTAGAGTGTGAGGCATCATCCATGAACTATGCATTCCATAAGTTCAAATAGTACTTAATTTCCACACCGTTCATATTTTACATAGATCATATGGCATTGAATAACTTAGTTAACAAATCAATTTTGTAAGAGCACATATGTCTTTGGATACTTCTTTTTCAAGAATTTGATTTTACATTTATAGTAAATCCAAACAAGAGAAATATGGGACCTGATCACTTGTAAAGGATAATATCTGGAGAATACGTGTAGAGTATTGAAGACATTATGCCTAATGCACAATTATTTAGATTAAAATACACACCAACTGATTTGGAAGATAGAGTAGTCTTTTTGCACACTGGAATTTCACTAGAAGGAATAAATACATTAGAAAAGAAGCATCTTGCTATTCGAGATGCACCATATCATATTATTGGATGAGACCTATATAAAATGGGATGCGATGAGGTCTTGTACATTTTTTTTCTAGAGCATGATCGTGAAGCCATTATGGAGGAAGCGCATGAAGGCATTGCAGGATGACATTATGTAAGGAAATGTACCGTGCACAAGATCCTATTAGCTAATCTATGGTGAGAGACATTGTATAAATATACCAAGACTTTTGTCAAAGCATGTGATCACTGCCAAAGAATTGGAAATCCTAGGAGAAGATAAAATATAACATTGAGTTCTATAACAAGTGCAAATCCTTTTGAGAAATGGGATATGTATTTTGTATGACCTATTGTACCACCCACTTGGAGGATAGGGGGGTGCTACATCATCACATGTGTTGACTACTTGACAGGGTGGGCATAGGTTACTCCTACAAAGTATTACACAATGGTAAAACAACAAGGTTCATTTGGGAAAACATCTTCGACATGTATGGATGCCCATTAAGCCTTACGAGTGATAGATGATCTCATTTTTTAATGAGACCATTAGAATTTTACTAGTAGAATTTAGGGTAACACACTATAAGACTATTCATTATCACCCTCAAGTAAATGGCACTACAAAAGATCTCAATAATATCTTGGCTCAGACACTAACAAAGATATGTGATGTTCAAAGAAAGGATAGGGATGACAAGGTATAATCCATTCTTTGGGCATAGAGAACAACCTACAAATGATTGAATAAGGACATACTCTTTTAGTTGGTATTTGGCATTGAGGCCTTATTACCTGTGGAATTTATATTTTCATCCCTACGTATTGCACTTGTAGTTGGATTGGATGAAGAACAGTTAGTTGATGAGTGCATTGAAAAATTGATACAATTGGATGAGTGGCACACTATTACACGTTAGAGTCAATAGATAAAAAAATCACGACAAAATGCTTGGCATGACAGGTACATAAAGAACAAGTCTTTTTCAATTGGAAAGATGATACTTTTATATGACTCCAAGTTTGCACACATCCAAAGAAGTTAAAAGTACATTGGTTAGGACCCTTTGTAGCGACCATGATACTAGAATAAGGTGCATGTCAATTGCAAGTGTTGGATGGCACCATATTTCCCGGTTACTTAAATGGGAGAAGGTTGAATCCCTACTATAAATAAGCTTCCTTTATGTTTTTTTATTAAGGTAGTTTTTCCACTTAGATTAGATTTTCCTTTCTTGTTTTTGCTTTTCTTGTTTTTTGCAATAAGTGTGTTCACACGTAGAAGATGATTACTAATTACTGAGCTGATGTATAGAGGACTATGCATAATTTTAGTGTGGGGTGAAACAAGTATGAATGCACACAAAAAATATTGTGATGTTGGTACTTATATAGGATTTGGTCAAGAGATGCACATGACAATACAGAAAAAGGGTGCTTAATGGATATGAGTTAGGTATGTGCGAAAGAAAAAAGGAAAGTTTTGTAGGTGTTTAGGAATGATGGTGCTTGAAAGGAATTTCTTAGATTGGGAAGCCACGTAAGAAAGAGGCTGCATATTATAACGTGAGGGAGGAATTAGTGGGATGGACTACTTGGAGTAAAGCATAGAGGAATATGGGTTGTGACGTAGGAAAATGTGTGTGAGTATGACTGCAGCCTGGAAAGTAGTGGCATGCCAAAAGGTTATGACTGTCACGTGTGAAAGAAAGTAGGATAAAGCAGGAAGCGTATCTAAATTTGTAGTATGGTGGTAGGTGAGGAGTAATAAATGTGATAAAATTTTGGAAATCTATAAAAGGAGTGCGGGTGAGTTCATTTTTACCTTAGCTTAGGAATATATCAAACTATTGGCAAGTGATGAAGTGTGAAACAAATAATGAGAGTGTAGAGTTCAAACCAGACTATAAAGATTGGACCCGAGAGCAATTATGAGTGTGAATAATTGATTAGTAGAAAGTGTGAAAAGGAATGACATGTGATAAGGTTACTTTAAGGAAAAGGTTCAAGTGAGGGTTGCAGCGGTATAAGCCTGATGTGTTCAATTAGGGCACACATTTGTAGAAAGCTAAGTAAGGGAAAAAAATTCTTAGGAGTGACTAAGGTTTAAAGAAACGAGGGTGGAAGGATTGAAATCTTCACATAGGTACTTGAGAGGGAGCATTCAGCACCTAGGGCATGATTTTTCTACGAGTTTGGAGTTGTGGAATTGGTGGAGTTGAAGCTGTTAATTTGGAGACATTTGAAGTTGAGAAATGGAACTAAAGAAAGCATCCACTACTAATCAATCACCCAAGGGAAAAGGAAAGTGAAAAGGAAATAATATTGTGACCGAGGATGCGTCATAGGAATGGTTCTCCAAGATATAGTGTGCTGGTGAAGTAATATTAGTACAGACGTGGATCTCGCAACTCGTAAAATACAAGATAATTGATTATAACCATCTTCCGAAGGCACACGAAGGAGAAATATTCAAGGATGTGCTGATAAAATTAAATCAAAGGGGATAAGTAGGGAAAAATTTGTATGATGACACAATCAAGAAGGATTTGGAGAGCGCGGATGTACTCTAGATATATGAATCTCTTCTTCATAAATCCTTATAGACTATATCAATGGCTTGTGTCGCACATCCAAAAATAATTATTCTGATTTTTAGGAAGAAGGATGTGCATCACCACACAATTGATTAGGTGAGTAATAGGTTTTCACAACTTAGCCGTAGATATCGGACAAGACCATGAGGATGATGATGCAGTAGAGGCCACTACCACTACGCTCAACTATTAAATGGTAATTCATGACATATATGTTGTAGGAATCATTGACCTAGGCACGAGATTCATAACATATCTTGTCAGCTGAAAATTAGGTGCATCTAGAAGGTTTTCACAAGTAAACAAGAAGTTGCTACATGTAGCACAAAATATGGTGAAAAAGACTATGTATAACATTGCATTGTACATTGTTGAGGGGATTGTAGATGAAGTTAGGGATACAAATGTGGAGAAGGGTGAGAAAATAATTTGGGGCACTAATCCTATGTGGCTCATAGTATTTTTGGAGATCGGGGTGTACCAGACTGGACCCAAGGATAAAATATGGATCTACCCGACCTGGAGGACAAATTGCACCTGCGTCAGAGGTTTTCATTGTTCACATGTAAAGGCGCCATCACTAGACAATTTTTTTTTTTTCTTGGATAAATGGTACAATTGAATGCGCATGAAGCATTTGAAAATGAATGGCACATGTACCTAGAGAGTTTATCTTCATTTCCTGTAAGTGAAGACAGAATTTTTCGAGTGCACCAGTACGCTTCAGCTTGGGTAGATTTAAATTGTTAGATGGAGAGTAAATCTCATGGTGAAAGCTACCCTTTTCCTTCATGGAAAATTATTTTCAAAGTGCATTTCCAACAAGATAAAGGAGGAACACAAATTGAATTATTGATGCAGATGGTGTGGATTCTTATTACCACATTTTGCGCAAGACCTTTATCTACCCCTCTAGAGTTTGCATATATAGAAACCGTGGAGTCTGATAACATGGACATGAGTCCCACAACCATGGTATTAAGGAAGAAACAAGTTTTCAAATTATTCATATATCTCAAGACAAAATTAAAGGATGGGAAATACATGACTGAGTGCAACCTTCATATTTCAGAGATCCCCCAAAGAGGAAAAACATTGTGGGCACAAAGAGAGCATGTGAGGAGAATCCCCCTCTAGGAACATACTGAGGAAGAAAAATGGGAGATGAGGGAAAGGAGCCTTGCACTAGATCTAGAGCACAAGAAAGAAGAAATATCAGGAGCGCTAGGGAGAAAGGAAAAGGTTTAAGAGCATCTTCAAGTGACCCAAAAAGTCTGACCAGGAAGGACAAATTCCAAAGAAGAAGACAACTAGTGCAGAAGAAAAATCCAAGGGTGGTTTCAAGCGAGGAGGAGATAGAGGACTTGGAGAAATTTGGATGAAGTGAGAATGTACTACAAAACTATTTGATCATCCATAATTTGGATGATGATGAGGAGGAGTATCCTGAGGCCCCAGAGGAAGGATGAACCCGAGGAAGGATCAATAAGAGAGGGGCGCAGGTGTACCAACTGATACAAGTGCATGTAGAGGAGATGAAGAGCATGAAGGGCATGATTCTAAGCGTGAGGATGAGGAGGATAAGGAAGATATTAAGGATTCCAGTTGCTAAATAAAATGTAGGCACAAAAGAGTCTAGTGACATGAGTTCATTACTGTTCTGTCAGAAGGTTCCTACATAGGGATGTAGAGGAAAATGAAGAAGGCGAAGAAATCTCCCAATAGGGCCCTCAACTGCAATATATTGATGATCCTATAAAAGTAATTAGGGTGAAAGGTACCAGAGCTTGGTGGCCACAAAGTACCTATTCTATTGGTAATTTTTTTGATAATAATGAATCCCTCCCACACACAAGAAAAATTATCTCTTAGAATTATCATTCACACATGGAATATCTGGAGTTTGAAATAAATGCATAGATTCACTATTTGAGTCATACAGATAAAGTCTGCGTCAAGAGATGAATTCCTGGTGGTTGAACTCCCAGAAGTTTATTGATGAATAAGAATGTAATGCACTAAATAAGATAGCATCCCAATGTTGGGGTGAGTAATATTTGATAAGGATTTCGTGATCAAGAGGATGCTGCGAGGAAAAACAGGATAAAGATATCAAATAGATTTAGGATCTTGACCAGGAATGTGAAACAAGAAATAGGTTAGATGTGTGTGGAAGATAGGAAGGTAAAGCACATTATCAATGTTATTAATCACTACACAGCCAAAATTAGTTCAACATACTAAGGATGAATACTCCTCATAACGGCGTTATCTATAGGACTTGGTGTAGATGATATTGCACACAATAAGGTTGGGGATAGGGCTGAAAGATGAGGAAATATCCTTATAGAAGAATAATGACAGAGATCAAGTAGAGATACACCTTCCGCAATATAAGGCACTAGTAGAAGATTCCAAGGAGTTTGTGTGAAGGGAAAAAAAATTCTTTGAGAACTACAAATATTTTGATTGGGTTTTGAGCACACTTGCCATCCAATGAAGAAGTAGCAGTTAAAGAAAAGACACGAAAAAGATGAAAAATAACAAGGCCGAGTAGGAGAAGGTAATCAATGAAGTGGATCAAAAGAGATACTTTGATTACATAGCCTTAAAGGCCACATTCAGGGAAAGACTCAAAGAGCTCTTCCCTTTGGTCACATGTAGGATGGATGTAATGGATGATGTGGCCTCAAAACTTGAAAAAATGGTTATGGAGCTCAAGGCGAAAGATTGATGAGTTGACCCCCGCAGAAGTTCCAACCATTTTGGATGCCACACAAATCAAGAAGAAAAGGAGTTGAAAGGTTGGAAGGAGTTAGATAATATTTTAGATGAAGAAATTTCTAGGACTCCTTCCACCCAAAAAGGCTTGAGTATTGATATGCATGCGCAGTGTCATGAAATCCTGATTCTTTTAATGTATTAGGGAACCAAGCCCATATTATTGTTTAGATTCTTTATTCATTCATTCATTTTAAGGCTATTATTTTTTGGAAATATTGTCGGACGGACAGAAAATAATCCTTAGTGTGGGGTAATGTTGGTCACGAGAAATGACTACGTATTAGTCATACTGCGCATAGAAGGACACACTCAGGGAGGATAAATAGGTATACGTTGGTATGGATGAGTTTGCACAAGAGTGCACATATAGGAAGAAGAGTGAAAACAAAGCAATTACATGAGGATATGCACACACAAAAGAAGGACAAGTCAGTATGTAGGGTTGCACACATGCAAGCGGAAGAATAGAGACTTAAGCCATTTTAGAGATTTGGATGATAAGAGAAAAAATCAACTCTTCCATACAAGAGTACAATGCATCTCTCCCTGAATATCTCCTCCTCTAGATCTCTAAAAGGATCTACATAAGTGCACTACAATTGTGCCTCCAAACAACTAGAAAATCTCACATAGCTAGGAACTAATGCATCTCTAAATTGTAACCAAGCACTCTTGTGAATTTGCAAACAAGACCTCTCAAATGGGTCTACTAATGTGTAACCAAAACTTTACACCAAGAAGTAAGTCTTTCCTCCAACACTGCATCAACCTGTGTAAATGAGAATACAACCTCCTCTATAATATCTAGATACTATCACATACCCACAAGCTATCCAATGAGATACAATACTAGATCTCTAAGGACCAAAAATACAACATGATCTCATGGATCTACAGTACAATATCTCACAACAACATGTGGATCTCTAATAAAATATCTCACAATAACCCGTGGATCTACAAGAAGAAACCATAACTTCTTTGCATAATATGCAAACCATTACATGGAGACATAACCATTCAAAGGAAATATAGTAGAATACATTACACTTTTCTCCCCATTCAGATGTACCTATCATTTCCTTTTGTCCAAATTCTCTCCATAGAATCTCTATCTTCATGTAACCTTTTTTTTCTCTTCTTCTTCATCCTCTTAACCAAGGATTCTACATGCAATAATAATCAATTACATGTAATTTATACACTTCTAACCCTATCTTTCTAGCTTATATAGGCATATACAAACTTAGGGAAACTTAGCTATGCATTTACAACCTTTAGATGACCTTTATAATCAAAGGTTGGATCTAATCCTACATCTTAAATAAAAATCATTCACACACAGGTGACCGATGTCGGTTTCTCCTAGGTGAAGGATTTCAGTCAGCCAACCAATGTTGGTTACTGTGTAAACCTGCAAGTTTGTAAAGCATGTTATTTTTAGAGAAATTTAGCTCCACAACTCAATAATTATGAATTTTTTCCTTCATTTTTCATTCATCCACAAGTTCCCTTCACTACTGTAATTTTACTTGCACTACCGTAGCCTGTAAATTAAGCTATTATAGCATATCATGCACTATCATAAACATTTCTAATCCAAAAAAAACTATTTTCACTCTAGCGCACCTAGTTCCATGCACTAGGGTTAAAATCACACTAGCATTAAAGTGTGTCTCACTACCTTACCTAGTTATGGTCATTAGCATTAAAGTGTGGCACTTGAGTACCTAGTTGGATATTATAGTGTTAAAGTGTCATGCTAGTTCACCTAGTTATGTGCACTAGTGTCAAAGCTTCATGCTAGCTTACCTAGTTAAACATGCTAGTGTTAAATTTTCATACTAGTGCACCTAGTTTCATGTTCAAGTGGTAAAGTGTCATGATAGCACACATCATTACATGCGATAGCATTTTGTGTCTTTATTTTACTATTTTTATAATTTTCCACCATGTTAGCTAACTTATGTTTACTGTTTAAGCACTATTTTCTAACCATTTTCTACAAATTTTCATAAAAACAATATCTAACACTTGTTTTTATTTTAATCTTTGAATTATCTAATATAATAAAAAAATCATGTATGGTCTTCTCTCGCTCCATCTTGGGTGGTATTGAGAATAAAAAACAGTGAC
This sequence comes from Taxus chinensis, assembly GCA_019776745.2. Classification (NCBI taxonomy): domain Eukaryota; kingdom Viridiplantae; phylum Streptophyta; class Pinopsida; order Cupressales; family Taxaceae; genus Taxus; species Taxus chinensis. Next base: position 615,015,888 of record CM034148.1, on the reverse strand, counting down.
GTTTGTTTCATTTTTTTACGTTGTCTTTTTATTTGTGGGAAAATTACTAATCGTTTGTCTGTAGGACCATTTCAAAAAAAACAAATCGTCAATGATATCAAGCAAAACACAAATGACAACTTTTCATGTAGGTTTCATTTACCAAAGGCCATTGCAAATTATTAGAATTTGTTAAAATAATCTAAAATCACATTGTCATTCCAAGTTCAGATAAAGGTTCACACCTATCCGCTTAACTGTGGTAAGTGCTTGGGAATAGCCCTAAAACTCATTATGAGATGTACCATATGAACCCAAAATTAGTTGGCACCTTGAGGGAACCAACCAATGAAACGTGTAGTACTCAAAACCTACTTGACAAGTATTACCTATGAGGAATATAATTTTTTTTCCATGGTGATGGCCTCGTTCTTAATTGATTAAAGGGTATAGTTTGTGGTTTAAGAATTTATTTTTTCTATTGTGTGTAATCGTTTAAACAACATTGATGATGGAATGTTCTAAACCCCTAGGAATCCTAAAAAAATGAGTCCAAGTAATTCATCTCGTTCTACAACAAATATGAAAATAATCTTGGGCCATTTTCTTATCCTTTGTCTTTGATTTCACAAAAATTATTAGACTTAATGAAAATCTAGTCAAACCACAATTTAGTTATTTTTCATTGGATATTAACTTTATCCAATATTTACGCACATTCAATTGAATCAAACCTCTTATACATTGAATATTCACTTTATTCACGTATTAAACCATATCCAAATTGTACTCAATCAAGAGTCTTATATATTTAATATTCACATTATTTTATTTTAGCAATCCAAAACCTTATACAAATATTCACAGTATTAATAATCAAATCAAAAATACCTATTATGCATTGAGATATTCACTTTAAGTTGTTCAATCAAATTAATCCAAATAAAATAAAGAGTCTTATCATTTGAGTATTCAATTTATCCAAATTTAGGCCAATATTTCATTAACTTAGTCCTAATAGACTTTCAAATCAATCCCTAATTAAATCAAAACTCAATTTTTATTTATTCGATTTGAAACATAGTTTAACCTTTGATCAAATCAAACACTGGTTTTATTAAACAATGAAAGACCACATTCAATGCATAATAATGTATCCTTTCTATAGAAAACTTTGTGATATGTGAAAAAACTCACCATGATAGGCCTTTGTAAGAAAAGCAAAGGAATAATGAAACATTCACATCCTTCCTTTAATAATGGTGAGGGATCGTAAACAATTTCATTGTTTAGTACCCAAAAATGGTTAATAGGCATTTTCATAGCAAATAATTCATTTAGAACTCTCATTCCAAATGAAAATGCATTGTTAATTTAAACAACTTTGAAGAATTAATTGAAAAGGAACTAAAATTGAGAGATCCCTTATCACATAAAGGCCTCATCCAATATTCCTTCAAAATAATCAATCAAGGGAATCAAACAATCAAACAATCATACTCCCTCATAAAGAAACTACTCCATGTCAAATCAAAAATGACAAAATATTACACCTCTTACAGAAAGGATTTCATGTGTCCTCCATCAATTAGCAAAAGCTAAATGGTAACTATCCACTCAAAAAAAACCCTTCACAAAAGGGGAACCAAAATCAACATGGTATAACGAATCATACTATTACGAATACCACCACATCTATGGCCATCCTACGGATCGTTGTTCAATACTTCTTTATTACATCTAAGATTTACTTGATAATGGAGACATTGAAGTCAAAGACACTTCTAATACAACCATGCCAAATGAGAATTGGAAGTGATTCAAGACTCCTTTTCAACTCATGGTACAAATGAAAAATCTAATGATAAACGTCAATTATCGAAGAAGGTTGAGCTTGATCCTATAATTTCATCTCTAAATCATACGCCTCACACTATGGATACCATCAAAATTGACACCCATATCCATGTTATAGCCATATAAAATATGTTTGGATACCATCCAAAACACCTCAAATGTCCAATCCAAACTCTATGACTTGTTCCAAAATAGTCATCAAATGGAAAGTCTTCATCTAATTCTAATGACATTATCAAATGATTAGAGAATTCATCTCCACAAATCCCTCTCATGGATTTGACCAAAACATCACCTACATTTCAAGATATCCTTACATGTGCACACAACTATGTGTGTGTTATTAAGGGTATCTACACATAACCATTTCAAGATTTAGTCACAAATCTATTTTTCGAATAATCCAATCCTCTCATTTTCTTTCTCATCAACTTTTGAAACCAAACATCATGAATAATAAATCCTTATACATTGAAAATATTTCTATTTAATCTGTTGACTTGGACCTTGTTCCACCCAAGTCTCGTAAATCAAGACCAATCAAATCATAAATTTATTGCAAATCTTTCTATCTACATTGTTTACTTGGACCTCGTCCACCCAAGTCCCGTAAATCAAGACCAATCAAATCATAGATTTATTACAAATATTTCTATCTACTCCATTGACTTGGACCTTGTCCATCCAAGTCTCATAAATCAAGACCAATTAAATCAAATATTCATTGAAATCTTTCTATTCACTCCATTGACTTGGACCTCATCCACCCAAGTCTCATAAATCAGGACCATTCAACTCACATAACCATGGACCTCTTCTAAAATGATGAGTCCATCACCAACCATAATCCACAAAAATTCAAAAATTCAAAAAGCATAAAAAGTAATGAAAAATATCCCATAGCCAACACTTCATTCAAGTGTTATATGAAAATCAAAAACTACCTATCCACGAGTACTTTCCACACTAGGGTAGGCTGCTTGTACCATCAACTCATCTAAAATGTAATTTTAAACTTTTCATCCATTGATAGATGTCTCAATCATAGCATTATCATATCTTCACACTCTTCACCTATAAGACAGGTTAATTTTGTTCCTATTAGGCATTGTGTACCTCATCCCTATTATGGTTTATACCAATTTGGATATTTTAATCTATGGTTTTTTCTAAAAGCTTACTAATCACAAATCTTCCTTCCAAACAAGTTCTCTCTTTAACAAAAAGCATTAAACTTCTTTACTTGGGTCATTTTTCTGCCCATCTCAATCTACGGTGTTGAACCCTTACATCCTACTAGTCGCATAAGGTTGAGATTTAGGGGCAAACTTTCCTTTCCAACAAGAACAATACAAACAAACAAGGAAAAATCAATAAAAAATACAAAAAATAACTTTGCAAATCATTACACCTTCCGTCATTCACCATCTTCGATGTTAAGCCCACACTTCTTAGTAGTAGAATGAGACTGGGAGAAGATAAAGGTACCCTTCCTCACCTACGTCTTGTCTTTGGTGTTAAACCCTTACCTCTTACTGTTGGTATGGGGGAAAATATAGGGGTCATTTCAAAAAAAAATGAAGCAAAAAAAATCCTTCAGAAAACTAAATCAAAAGTGCTTAATCATACAACATCCCAAGATTCAATTTAGTTGTTAATGTTAAGCGAGACCGCCATTCCTTACACATGATATTTCCAACAGTAGGCCACTTGTGGGTCTAATTTGAGTCATGATCTATAAAGTGAAATCATCTTGGAATCAGTAAGATAATTTTAATTAGAGATGAGTCAAATTTTCCCAAATGGACCATTGTTAACCTTGTGTCTTTGCATTTTTCATCTTCATTTGCACATCACTATCTCATTTGTCTTACATCCTTCTTGGCTCTTGGTGTTGAGCCCTCGCATATTACTAGTTGCATGGAGTTAAGGGTGGAGTCATACATCTTATCACTATATCATCTACATTATGCCAATGGAATGAAATATTTAAAATTGTTTGAACATGAGTTTAGATAGTGTACTACTTACCAAGTCAAGCATTCAAAAAATGCAAAAAACATTTAAAAATTTCAAATATTCAAAACAACCTGAAATCCAAAAACATTCACATAATTAAAAAAAACCAAAAAAATAAAATAATCAAAAACCAAAAACATTCAAATAATTTAAAAATAATTAAAAAATTCAAATAATCAAAAAAATCCTAAAATTTACCAAAAACATTCAAATAATTACATAATCCTAAAAAATTTACAAAAACGTCAAAAATATCAAAACAATCAACTCAAAAAAATAAAACTTTTAACTCATATCCTCATGATCATGCCAACCATCCTACGACTATCAAGATAGATCATCTTACCCCTCGTATTTATCCTTGCTTGGTGGCAAGTCAACACCATCATATCCCTCACATGTATCCTCGCTTGGGGCAATATCGACTCTCATTTTATCCCTTGCATGCATCCTTGCTTGGGGGCAATGAACCATTTCATTCTCATATTAATATTCAATGTGGATCCAACAAAGATTGTCACTTGACCCCACTCTTTCAGTTTGATCCAATCCCCTTGCATGAATCCTTGCTTAGGGGCATCCAAATCTTTTCAAACATCACTGTGGAACACATTAGGGGCATATTTCATTATCTTTATTTACAATCGTGTTCCATTGTTGTTATTCTTTATTGACCAATTACAAGTTTTTTTTATCATCTTGGTTCATTTATAACCATGGTGCATACTTTTACTGTGTATATTACGTTTGCTTTACTTTTTATCTTTTGTTTTTCTAAGACCAATTATGAGTATTTTGTTATCATCTTGGTTCATTTATAGCCATGGTGCATATATTTATTGTGTATATTGGGGTTTTTTTACGTTTATCTTTTGTTTTGTGTGTGTGTGTGTGTGTGTTTACACACATAACAGATTAAACATCACGATTCTTTCATAATCATGGCGCCAAATATATTATGCAACAACAAAGTAAGCTTTCTCTAAAAAAACTATATCTGAATGGAAGCTCAAGCTATGAGAAAAATAACTCCCACCATCCTTCTACTCCCTCTTAAATCATCCACCTTCTCCTTCCTCCTATCAAGTGGTTTTCCATCACTTTGTTGTGTCACCCATCCACTTGAGGGGTAAATCTCGTACAATTATTCATACTTGTTGGGGTGTCCAAATGCTTCACTAGGGAAAATCAAGCATTCATACCCATTAGGGCATTTAAATGCTTCACTGAGGTAAATCAAACAGGTCCACCACACTTCCCTATCATTTTCTCATTGATCTACATGTGTCTATTATCTTTAAAATGTTATTACTTCATAATAACACTTTAAAGAGTTGAAAATACAGACACCCTAAAAATACATACCTATTCTTAGTCATTCCTATCACTTGCATAATGTGTCAAATTAGTTTTGAAATGTATCCTAGACCATTATCCTCCCACATTCCATTGCAAAACACCCACATCCTATTAGAATTAATTTAATTAATTTTACTATGCATTAACACACACTTGCACACCTTAACTATTTATATATATTGAAATATATGTATCCATTCACCCTCCACTCATCTCCACTTCACTATCCAAATCACTCAAGTTGAACTAGCTCACTCCACTCAAGTTATAGAACCCTACAAAGGTGGAAGAAAATTTTCAAGTACAATTGAAGAATTCAAGAGACAACTATTCAAATTCATTGCCCCTTTAATTATTATTCAAACCAGCCAACTGCATAGACCAAATAACCTTGCTAAATCAGGAAAACACATTCATTTACCTGTAAATTATTCAAATGTTGATCCGTAATCCATGTCATCTCCTTTAACTATAAATAAGAGACTTAATCCTTCACAAATAATCTCTTGGAAGCTTAAGGCATTGGCAACAACACTCTATCAATTTTCCATTTGAATTTTCACATCGTGAGGCTTCCCATTTGATCCTCCATTACTCATAGCACATCCTTCTTCCATTTGGAACTTATCTTGGAGCATCCACAACCAATTAATTCAAAGAGATCCAACAAGTGTGGTACTTCATTACACACTTCATCCATCTCATCTGAGGTTGTAAGAGAAAAAGAAGAAGGATCGGGTTATTTGTATTGTATATTTCTTTCATTGTTTCCATTTTTCTTGTACACAACATGCAAAGCATAAACATTCCCCATAAGAGTCACTAAATTTTTTAAACAATGTATTTTTCTATATGCAAAATATGGTGCATTGAAAATAGTGTGTGGGGAAAAAATCCTTCCTCTATTATGAGGGGAGGTGTCCTTTATTAAAAGTCAAAACGAGAAAGAAAAGATCATCAAAATAACACTAAATAACTTGTGGGAGTGGGATTTTGTTACCGAGAAAGGAATATAATTTAAAAGGAAAGAATAAAGGAATGGAGAATTTAGAGAGAAATAAATAGCAAAAGGAAAAATTTCATTTTGAATAAGTAAATACATATCTTATTTTAGTATTTAAGAAGATCATTTAATATAAGAAACACTTATGATAAGGATTCTATACACATTAAAGGAAAGAGAAATATAAAAACATGACATAAGAACAAAATATATTGTAAATAAATCATGACACAAGTTAAACAAATATTTATTTATTTCACAAATATGAACACAAAGTCTCATACACTTTCTTATAATACAATATCTTGTACAAAATCCCAAGAAGATCAAAGTCTATCCAAAATCCCTCCAATTCTATAGCAGTTTAAATCCCTTTAAGAAATGATAAAACGTTCTTTTACAATATCTTGAACAGCCCAGATTCTACCCATATATCTCTAAAGATATATCCTCTAAAATTCCCACAAGGTAGCATCTCTAAGTAAAAATATTCAACTGGTAAAATCCCTTCAAATGGTTTAGAAATACATATGTATGTGAGAGATCTGCCTATTTTCTAGCTACATGTAAGCTTGAACAAGTCAATTTTCCTTAAATAGAAACTTATAAATTGACACAGTAAATTTACACAACTTAGGAACTTGACAATTAACCAATTCAATTCGAAAATTACAATTTGACAGTGTCCATTTTTAACTTGCTAATTGACAAATTCAATCTATAACTTGTGAACTAACAAAGTTGATTTACAACTTGTAAATTGACAAATTGATTTGTAACTTGTGAATTGATAAAGTCCATTTACAACTTTTGAACTAAAAAAGTTGATTTACAACTTACGAATTGACAAAGTCAACTCACAACATGCAAACTAAAAATATTTATTTTCAACTTACAATTTGAAATTTGATGATTAAAAAATTCAATTTTTATCTTGCAAATTGAAAAATTCAATTTGCACACCATAAAAAAATTTGCAAATGTTCAAACAAAAATGGGGCATACTTTTGGTCTTCTTGCATAAATCAAATGTTTTATGAACAAATGGGGAAGAGAAAATCAGGGAATTGTATGTTTGAATCAATATTGCATAAAAATTGTAAATGTATACCAAAATTTTGAAACTCTGACATACTAATTTTTTAACACTTAGACAAGTTTTTGATCTCTCAATCCCGTATAATTATTAAATCTATTCCACAACTTTTATTTGAATAGATTTTACAGATTGTGAAAAATTTTGATTGGTGTACTTCAAATTTTTATCAAGTTCAAAATTTAGGGATAAAAGAGAAAGAGAAGGTGAGAATATTGTTAGTGCAAATCAGCAGCACCCTCTGGATGTTCCATCAGATTTCTAGTTTGACATTTTAGCATCCAGTGTGATTACACAACATTGAATCTTTTCCCCCAAGTGTGGGACTTGTAAAAAGTGGGAAAAGAATCTCCATATTAGAGGCTGGCTCCTCAACTCCTCTATTCAAGTGTGCACAACCTTCTGCAAAGGGTTTACCTACAATCTAAACAAACTTTGCCAAGGGGACAGGGTTGGAAAAAAGTAAAAATAAACCTAGTCTAAATAAGGTGATGCACTAAAGGAGTAGTAGACACCTGCTAGTGTGAAAAAAAAAAACACAATCCATAAGAAAATATAGTACAAAACATGCACAAATTTCCAAAATGTAATGAAAGATCAGGAAACAATGATAAACATATGAGAGGATTGAGAAAATTTTAATCACAAAGCACACATTATCATTCCAGGTCCAATACAGTGCATTACAATGGCCAAGAGGAAAAAAAGAGGTGTTGTATTTGCATGAAAAGGTAAAAGTTCCACAAATCTGCCTGATAAGGAAGAAAAGAGAATTTGTAGAGCCAGAAAATGTATCTCTCGTTTAAAAAATGAGATCATTTTGCTTTTACAATGCCAATTTGAGCTCAGGAGAGAGAAAAATAGGAAAACATGGAAAGATGCTTCAACCACCAACCAAATGGTATTAAAACAGCATGGGCACCCTCAGAAGTCCATTCCCTGACATTTTTAACCATGTTGGGAGAGAATGCGAGCCATACTTCATTAAAAATGGTGGTTGAAATGTCAGTTTTGTTGATTTCCACATGTCAGAGGTGTTTTCCAATTTTCTCCCCCTGAACTCCACCAAAACACAAAATTGATCTTGGAATCATGTAGAGAATTTCACCATATTTCCATTGATATAAAGAACGCAAAAAATCAAGCTCTGGATCGAAAGTTATGCCCCTCTGAAAATTTAGGGCAAAATAGGGCCAAAAATTGGTTGGCGGGCCGAAAATTTGAAATTTTCCCACTTTTTGCATTTTGGAAAATTTCCCCAAAAATCTCTGTGTCCCACCACTCTAGTGCCATGTGGAACATTCTGATTGGACGCGGGCCCTTCCTACTTCATTTCCCATCGTTTCGGCCTTTGGAAAATTTTCCAAAAATTCTCCGTTGGCTAGATGACCTGAGGACACGTGTCATGTTGTGATTCGTCGCAGGCATTTGCTCTCAACTTTTCCATCATTGTTGACCATCTTCCCTGAGCTGGACACGTGGCACAATGCTATTGGATGTAGACTTTCCATGTTTATTTTCTCTACGGGCCTGCCTTATATTTTTTGCCGCCACATGGACACGTGGCACGATCCTATTGGCTCGAGTTTTGGGGGGCGGGCTTTCTTTTCTGAATTTTCCTCACTTTTGCTTTGGGAAAAAAATCCCAACTTTCCCCCGCCTCCACTGGTTTGGTGCCATGTGGCTTCCTTCCATTGGCACGGGCTGTCCATGGGAAAATTTCCCAATGCGCCAACACTTGGTAAAAAATAAAAAAAATTTCTCCCTCCTCCCGATTGCTCCGATGCCAACGTGGCGGCGTCTAATTGGCCGGCGGGACTGTCTAGGGAAAATTTCCCACAACAAAATCTGTCAAGCCATAACTTCAAAAATACATGGAGTTAGGAAGAAAACTTTACATTTCTGGAAAGCTAAGAAAGAGCTCTATCCAATGGTGTTGTTTCCATAAAATTTTGAGTGCCTGAAAGATTAAAAAATTATAAATGAAGCACAAGAGGAAGGAATGGAGGGAGTTAACCAAAAAATGAGCAAGGGGCTCATTTTGGATAACAATTTTGGCGACTCAAAGGGGTCATCTGCCTGTTGGATGAAGTTACCAGTTGCCTGAAGCAATCCATTGGGCATGGAGTCATCAAATTCTTTGTGTTGGTACCCCCAACTGATTGGAACCATGCAAGGAGGAAGATGGAGGGTAGAACATCATCTGATTGGGTAAGGCCTACAAAACACATCCTGGAATAGCAAGCTTTTTCCAAAACACTTAGGGAAAGAAAAGATAAACTACCACAAAACAATGTGCATAAGCACTTGGAGGAATGAAAACCTAAGCTAATATGTACAAGGTGGAGAATTTCCTTTAGTAATAATGCTTCAGATGGATTCCATTGACTAGAATCTGCAATTCTTCACCATCCAATGTAGACAATTGGAAAGCATTGCTTTCCTTACACTTTGTGACCATGTAGGGGCCACTCCAAATGGCATCAAATTTTGAATGCCTCCCCGGTTTTGATCTGTCTGCATCCCATTTTAACACTAGATCTCCAACTTGGAAAGATCTATCCTTGGCCTTCTATCAAAGGTCTTCTTGATCAAAGCTTGATCCTTCTCCATTGCTTGGGATGCCTGATTTCTGATTTCTTGGAGCTCCATCAATTCTGCATACCTAACCTCCATGGGTCCAAACTCCAATAACTCCAACTGCTTCATGAGTTCCAACGTTGGTAACTCAAGTGTCATGGGCAAAATTGTCTCTCTTACATAAACAAGCTTGAATGGAGAATTACCTGTAGATCTCTTGGGGATTATCCTATTAGCCCACAAGGCTGATTTCAATTTAGTATGCCAAGACCTCTGATTTTCATCAAGAGTCCTCTTGATGATCCTTAACAAGTTCTTGTTTGTAGACTCAACTTGGCCATTACCCTTAGGATAATAATTTGATGAAGTGCTTAGGTAGATCCCATTCTTGACAGCCCATTCAGTTACCTTGGACCTAATGAATGCCAATGCATTATCTGATATTATTGTAGCAGGTATGTCAAATCTGGTTGTTATCCCTTCATAGAAGTCTAGGATGCTAGATTCATTCACTTCCTTGAGTGCCACTGCCTCAGTCCACTTGGTGAAGTAATATGTTGCTATTAGAATCCACTTGTGTCCTTGGCTTGAATTTGGGTTAATGACTCCAATGAAGTCCAAACCCCATTGCATGAATGGCTGGTCAACTAAAATTGGGTGCAATGGAAGGGCCGCTAGTCTCTCCTTACCTGTGAAGAATGCACAATTCTTGCACCTCTTGATCCGTGCATAACAGTCACTGAAAATCTTGGGCCAATAATAGCCAGCCCTCATGACCTTGAGAGTTGTCACTCTTGGTGCAAAATGACCACCAGCTGATCCACCATGGAACTCTTCCAACACTCTGTGAATCTGATTTGTACTAATACATCTCAGCAGCACTCCATTCACATCCCTTTTGAATAAAACACCATCAACAAGAGCATATGGGACAGCCTGTAATCTGAAGTGTCTCCTTTTGGTTTTATTCATCTCTAGAGGGCACCGGCCTATGTCGTAGGAAGTGCATTATGTCTTGGGTCTAGCAAGGAGTGAGGACACCATCATTTTCTTCTTGAATGCTTCCTTGTTCATGGTTGTCTTGCAATGCCAAAACAACCTCTTCTCATTGCATGCTTCTATTTGCTTGCTCAAGACTAGCTGCTCATACAATCCTTTTCCTCTGACCAACTTGGTGACTTTTATCTCAATGGCATACTCCATGACATGAGTAATCCACCCTACTCTCTTTTCATTTAGGTCTTTATTGAGGAGTAAGTCTTTAACTCCCACATGAGAAACCAGCAGTTAAACCTTGTTATTTGAAACTAGATGCTTAAATTTCTTCAAGATCCTAATCACTGCAAGAACATGCTTCTCAATGAAAGAATATCTCACCTCATAGTCCTCTAGGATTTGGCTGAAGAAAGAAATTGGTTGCTCATTATTGTCTTTGTTCTGCTGTACCAAAATTGTAGAAATAGTATCATCACCTCCAAATGCATAGAGGATGAAACCCTTGGAGAAATCTGGGTTAATGAGAGTTGGATCTTGTGAGATGGCCTCTTTGATTGCTTCAAAACTTGCCTTTCCTTCTGCTATCCATTTGAAAGCTATGCTTTTCTTTAACATCTTGGTGATAGGCTTGACTAGGGCTAAAAAGTTTGGGACAAACCTCCGAACAAAATTTATCCTTCCCAAGAAACTTTGAAGGGATTTCTTATGACTTGGCAATGGTAGTGCTCTTATGGCTTCAACTCTTTCTGGATCAATTTCTAACCCTTATTTGGAGACAATGTGGCCAAGGAGCTTTCCTTCATGAGCTAGAAAAATACACTTTTTGGGATTCAAGGATACCCCAAATCTTCTGCACCTCTGGAACACTTGTCTCAAATGAAAGAGATGGTCTGCTGCATTTTTTGAAAAAATAGTGATATCATATAGATATATCAGCACCATTTTGATAATCAAATCTTTAAATGCCATGTCCATTGCTCTTTGGAATGTAGCTCCAGCGTTGGACAGCCCAAATGGCATTTTTCTATATGCATAGGTCCCCCATTTGGTTGTGAAGGTTGTCTTGAACTGATCCTCTTCCTTCACCATAATCTGAGTGTACCCTGAATAGCCATCAAGCAATGAAAACCTTTCAGAGCCAGCAACAACTTGTAAAATATGCTCCATGGAAGGAAGTGGGTAATGATCCTTGAGAGATGTTCTATTCAAATCTCTAAAGTCAACACACAATCTGATTTCTCCACTCTTCTTTCTAACTGGAACCAAGTTGGCTACCCAACTAGAATGCTTGATAGGAAATATGATACTTGCCTCTATCAACTTATTCAATTCCCTTCTCATGAGAGGCTCCATGTGTGGATTGACTAGCCTTTGTTTTTTCCTGATGGGTTTAGCACCTGGGTCCAATTCAATAGTGTGTTGAGCTAGCTTATGATTGAATCCTTTCAAATCCTCATAGCTCCAAGAAAACACATCAGGGAATTCTTGACAAAGCTGTATGAACTCATACCTTTCTTGCTCAGTTATCACTTTACCAATTTGGAGTGACTTGCCTTCTTCCACCAAGATGGGTACTGAATCTTCTCTCTTGACTTGGATGTTTGCTTTCTTCTTCCTAAACTGATCATTAGGATTGAAAATGGACTCCAAAGTGACAAGTCCCTTTGGTAGTTTGTTGGTTCTTAGTTGAACCACTTGATCACCATACTATTGTTCTAACTTTTCCTAATTTTTAGCTGAGAACTCAGCCTCCTCTTACAAGAAATGGATGATTTTTTGATCATTTTCAAACACTTGCCAACTCACATTGTTGTTTGGAACTGAAGGCCTTACAATCACATGAATGTTTGGTTGTACTTTGTCTTTCTTTATGCTTTCAACAACATCAAAGGCTGCTTCAACTGCTACAAGCCTATCAGCAGCTTGGTTCTCTTTTCTAAGGATGGATATGATGCTAAAACCCTCAAAATCTTCAATGAGGTCCCGCACCCTATTTTTGTAGCACTTGAGCATATCATTCTTGGCAGCATGTTGTCCTCTAACTTGGTTGACAATCAGCTCATTGTCACCAAAGACTTGCAAGTTCTTTATTCCTCTTTTGAATGACCAATGCAATCCTTATATCAAAGCTTCATATTCAGCAGTGTTATTAGAACATGCAAACTGAAATCTAAAAGCTGAATAGTACTTAACTCCTTGAGGTGAAACAAGCATAACAACCCCTCCTGCACCTTGTCTACTTCTTGATCCATCAAAGAACAACTGACCATACCTCATTTTCATCCTTGTGGTCTGGCTTGGTGACGCTAGGAATAAGCTGATTTTCTTCATGCATGTAATAGACTCCTAGCTCAGATTCTTCTATTTCTTGATAAGGATCAAAAGCATGCACCTTGTTTGCCCATTCATCAAGAGTCAAATCTGGGATGCTTCCAACCTTGGTGTCATCTTCATCAGTGCTTGGGTAGTCCTCTTGATCAAACGCTGAACAATTGGTATTGATTTGGCTTGGATTGTGAGGCTCAATGTGAAAGTTTGCAATAGGTTTAGATCTGATTGTGGCTTTGGTTCCATACCTTGTTTTGAACAACATCTGTGACCAATCAAAATATAAGTAATCTCCAATCTTAGATGTGAAATCCCTTGACAAACATAGGGCAAAGAGTGGTGGAAGATCTATCACTGAGACATCTTGCAAAACAACAACGTTGGGGCATGCATGCAAGGTAAGACTCAAGTTTTTAATCACTCCTATTGTTGTCACTGTTGTCCCATCCAATTACACTACCCCTTTGGATATGACTTCATATTGGAGCCCCAAATGATTAGCAATTTTCTTGGGCGTTATTGAACTACTTGCCCCAAAATCAATCATGCAGTTGTGCACTAATTGGTCCCCAATGATCAATGAAACATAAAATGGAGGGGGCTTCAACATTTTACCTTATTGTCCTCCATGATTCCCTTCAGGCTGGGCAACATTTGTGAGTACCTTCTCTTGCATTTGGACCTGTTGATTTGAATTTGACCAGTCCTTCATGGAAGCTTGTAGCAAATCTCTTTGGCCTGGGATGGATAGTGATTCCCACATTGATATATTTACATTTGCCTTCTTCATCTGATCAATGATGTTAAATGGAGATGAAGCATCTCTCTACTGCCATTTGGCCTACGCATTCATTCCTTACACATGGGAAGCAACAATTGGCATCTAAGTTGGTTTAGGAGCTGGTTTGGGCGGTCCTTGCATGTCTGGAACTGCATTTTATTTGCCAACGGTTTGTGGAGTGGTAGAAGGTTGTGGATTACTTGGAGCCAATGGCTGTCCTTCACCCAAATTTCTCCTTTTTGACCTTGTGTTGGCTGTAACACTGAGAGATTGGTTGATTCATGCCACAAAAGTCTTCTGCCTGCCAGTTTACAAGTGTGGTATCATTTGGAGCTGATTGTTGGTGGGGTGTTTCTTGTTGTTGGTTATTTCCTTGACTCCCTTCACCCTCCACACCAGTTTTTGTTACCATTAAGGCTTTATTTAGAGCACCATTGAAGCACATTGACTGGTTATGAGGTTCATTGCATGGGAAACACCAATCATACTCTTGAGCTATGTTTTTTTGTACTAGCACTAGTGCTTTAGAGGCAGATGCAGCAGTGAGATTATAGGGCCGGAATGGTCTGTTAGCAGGAGGCCTTGCTTGATTTTGACTTACAACTGGATTGGGTGGTCTTTGCAGCTGATATGGCTGCCTGTTAGGCTAAGCTTGAGGCTGATAAGAGGGTCTAAAACTTTGGGCTTGCTACCTCTTAACTGTAACCAGCTCATTACCTAAATTTTGCAATTACTTCATGACTTCTTGAAGTTCATTTGAGGCACTAGAAGATGAAGTAGAAGCTTCATTTGAACTTTGGCTTCTAGAAATGGGAATAGGAGCTAAATTAGGTGCTTGACTAGTGCTTGGGATCTCTAAATTTGGATACAATGGCATTAGAGGCCTAGGAGCTATCTTACCAGCTTGAATCAGACAATTTTCAGCCCTAATGGCAATGCTATAAGCAGCAAGGATAGTTGTGCCTCCCATGGATTGAATTAACATAGAAATATCAAAATTTAAAGCTTTAAGGTAATATAGAAAAGCACCTTCTGTTTTTAGCCTTACTGCCTTTGGAATTCTCTCCCAAGTCCTTTGAAATCTAAAGTTGAAGTCAGTCAGCTGCTCATTGGGAGCTCTCTTGATAGTTGTCAATTGTTCCAAAAGGGACAAGCTATCCCCCTTTTCTCCAAACTACTCATGGAGGGCTATACATAGCTGGTTCCAATTTTGGATAGAGCCTGAAGCAAGGCTCCTGAACCATTGCAAAGCCTTCCCTTTGAATGAAGACACCAGCAGTTTTACAGTAACTTGCATCTCATTAATCTCATGGATTGCACAAATATTAGCAATATCCTTGACATGATCACCAAGAGTGGTTTGATTTTATCCAGTAAAGTATGGAATTTTCTTCAATGCTACAACTGGGATTGGATTCTATGCATTGAGAGCAAGTGGGCCGCTGCCAGTGAAATTGACATATGGGTTGTGTTGTGCCATTCTGATTGGCCTTAGAACCCTTGTTGATTGGATGAAAGGTCTGCCAGGTGGAGGAGTTCATAGAGTTCTGTTTTGTGGAGATGGAGACCTTTGAATTCTCCTCCCTCTTTGTCTTCTTCTTGGAGATAATTGCAGATAATCAAACAACACTTCTTTGTCTCCAACTCTTGACCTTGTGGAGATTCTTCTCATGAGTTTTTCAGGTATGGACTACTAAAACCAACTGATTCTTCTTCCTTGGAGTCACCAGATGTGCAATTCAGGGCTCTTTTAAGCAAGAAACTTGCAACAAATGCACATATATTTTGTTGCAATGAAGATGAAGACCTCCAATGTCCCACCATGCGTGCCAAAACTGTTAGTGCAAATCAACAGCACCCTCTGGATGTTCCATCAGATTTCTAGTTTGACATTTTAGCATCCAATGTGATTACACAACATTAAATCTTTTCCCCCAAGTGTGGGACTTGTAAAAAGTGGGAAAAGAATCTCCAGATTAGAGGCTGGTTCCTCAACTCCTCTATTCAAGTGTGCACAACCTTCTGCAGAGGGTTTACCTACAATTTAAACAAACTTTGCCAAGGGGACAGGGTTGGAAAAAAGCAAAAATAAACCTAGTCTAAATAAGGTGATGCACCAAAGGAGTAGTAGACACATGCTACTGCAAAAAAAAAACACAATCCACGAGAAAATATAGCACAAAACATGCACAAATCACCAAAATGTAATGAAAGATCAGGAAACAATGATAAACATATGAGAGGATTGAGAAAATTTTAATCACAGAGCACACATTATCATTCCAGGTCCAATACAGTGCATTACAATGGCCAAGAGGAAAAAAAGAGGTGTTGTATTTGTATGAAAAGGTAAAATTTCCACAAATCTACCTGATAAGGAAGAAAAGAGAAGTTACAGAGCCAGAAAATGTATCTCTTTTAAAAAATGACCTCATTTTGCTTTTACAATGCCAATTCGAGCTCAGGAGAGAGGAACACGGGAAAACATGGAAAGATGCTTCAACCACCAACCAAATGGTATTAAAACAACATGAGCACCCTCAGAATTCCATTCCCTGATGTTTTTAACCATACTGGGAGAGAATGCGAGCCATACTTCATTAAAAATGGTGGTTGAAATGTCAGTTTTGTTGATTTCCATGTGCCAGAGGCATTTTCCAATTTTCTCCCCCCAAACTCCACCAAAACACAAAATTGAGCCCGGAATCATGTAGATAATTTCACTAGATTTCCATTGATATAAAGAACGCAAAAAACCATGCTCTGGATCGAAAGTTATGCCCCTCTGAAAATTTAGGGCAAAATAGGGCCAAAAATGGGTTGGCGGGCCGAAAATTTGAAATTTTCCCCCACTTTTTGCATTTTGGAAAATTTCCCCAAAAATCTCCACATCCCGCCGCTCTGGTGCCACGTGGCACATTCTGATTGGACGTGGGCCCTTCCTGCTTCATTTTCCATCGTTTTGGCCTTTGGAAAATTTTCCAAAAATTCTCCGCTGGCTGGATGACCCGAGGACACGTGTCATGCTGTGATTCGTCACGGGCATTTACTCTCAACTTTTCCGTCACTATTGACCATCTTCCCTAAGCTAGACATGTGGCACAATGCTATTGGATGCGAGCTTTCCATGTTTATTTTCTCTGCGGGAATTCCTTATATTTTTTTCCGCCACGTGGACATGTGGCACGATCCTAGTGGCTCGGGTTTTGGGGGGCGGGCTTTCTTTTCTGAATTTTCCTCACTTTTGCTTTGGGAAAAAATCCCAACTTTCCCCCACCTCCGTTGGTTCAGTGCCACGTGGCTTCCTTCCATTGGCACGGCTCTCCATGGGAAAATTTCCCATTGTGCCAACACTTGGTAAAAAATCTAAAAAATTTCTCCCTCCTCCCAATTGCTCTAATGCCAACGTGGCGGCATCTGATTGGCCTGCGAGACTATCTAGGGAAAATTTCCCACAAAAACTCCACCGAGCCATAACTTCAAAAATACATGGAGTTAGGAAGAAAACTTTACCTTTCTAGAAAGATGAGAATGAGCTCTATCCAATGGTGTTGTTTCCATAACATTTTGAGTGCCTGAAAGATTAAAAAAATTATGACTAAGGCACAAGAGAGGAAGGAATGAAGGGAGTTAGCCAAAAAAATGAGCAAGGGGCTCATTTTGGATAACAAATAGCTTAAGAGGATTCATCATTAGTGGAGGTGGAGATAGTATTTTGTGAGGAGATGAGGAATCCTTAGGTAATTAAATTCTAATAGGAGATGACAATGGTACAGAGACTTGAAAAGTGACAGAAGAAACTAAAACTTGATAAATATGGAGAGACACATATCCTATTAGAGCGACAATCAAAAAAATGAGAGGGTTTGAAAATGGAAACTATTGAGTAGTGTTATCTGTAGACACCCCAATTTCACATCTATCCTAAATCAATTAATTTCCCTTCCTCATTTCCCACAAAAATACACTTCGAATTAATCAAATATAATTTGATTAATTATCCATTTCAAAATCTAAAAATAATCTAATCCTCACCACATGTCATTATTCTCCATGTTTTTCCACTATTGAATTAAAAATTCAAATTCAAATCCTCACCCACCATTCGTGGTCCCCACTCACCTAAAATCCTCCACTTATGAATTAAAAATATAATTCAAATCCTCACCCATTCTTCGTGGCCCCCACTCACCTAATATTGCCCACATTTTCAAACCACCCACCTAATCTTGCCCACATTTTCAAACCACCCACTTAATCTTGCCCACATTTTCAAACCATGATTACTTAAATTAATCTAAGCTAATCACTCCCTCAGGCTATAAATACAACCTTACCCCTCCCCTCTAAACACACGGAGAATAAGCTTTCATGCCATATCTAAGTTCTTGCATCCTTTGAGCAAAGAACATCCTTTTGCCTAGTCCTAATGCCAAAATAGTCTCATAATCCTTTTTCCCATCCAGTGCAAAGTAAGAGGATCGTTGTTGCAGGAAGGTCTTGCTCCGTCTTGAAGAAAAGCACCTACATATCACAAAATCAGGGCTCAATCCAAGTTTCCTAGCCCATTCTGAGGTTTGCTACGGAACGCGAAGGAGGAGGTATGATTATTGGTATTTTACTTCCTTGTTAGTAGTGTATTTTTCATAGCTTACATTCTGGCACGCCCGGTTACTTTCGATCTGTTACCATTACTTTCTCAATTAGTGGTTTTATCTGTTCTTTGTTTATTATTGTTTATTATTATTTCCTTTTCTGTTCCTTTTGGTCTTCTTTGGTTAACCTTCACGCTTTGGGTAGTGTTTTTGTTGTGTGGTGTCTTGTGGTGTATCTGCAGGTTATAGCAACAATGAAACTATGCAGCTCATCCTGTCTTTGATCTCCTCGGTGCTTGGTGTTTAGTAGTTCTGATTTTGCTATTCACTCGTAATCTATAGAAACACAAGCACTAATCATTAGTTTATCATCTTAGTGTCATGGGACAACCAATCCGGAAAATATATTTATTTATTTCCTTTTGCTAAAATAACTGCTTTGTAGGAAGTTAATCATTTATTTATTTTTTTCTTTCTTTTATTTTAGTCAATCATTTTATGATCTAACTCTTTCTTTCTTATTATTGTTATTTTTTAACCTTGCTGTCAAAATTTTAGCTTCTCAGGTGAAGTACAGAAGTCACAAAATAAAAAAAACCAGCTCCTGGGACGTTTTTCTCACGTTCAAAATTTCCATTCAGAGCGTTCTCGTAGCCCATCTTCCGGAAGCCATAACTTTTGCTCCCGAACTCGGAATGACTTCATTTTTTTTTAACGGAAAGGTATTGAAAAGATCTATGCAATGAAAAAATAATTTTTAGATTTAGACTTACAGAAAAAATTTGGTTTCATTTCTTCTAACACCTGTCTTTTTAACAAAAAAACAACAAAATTATAGTTTTATTTATTTATTTATTTATTTATTTCACGAAACATCCTCACACGTATGCTCTTTCCTCGCACTTCAAAAGTGATCTTGGAAATCAGAAACGTGAGGCCACTCGAGCTCTAGAAAATAATTTTTATTTTTAATTTTTTGCCTTACATTTAACTTTTCCACGACAACACTTCTAGGTAACGTTTTCACCCTCTTCTTTCATCGTTTTTCTTTTTTGTGAAAATAATCATTATCGCTATTTCGCAATCATGATTAAATTGCAATAATTATTAACATTTAAAAAAAAAAAAAAATCAGAAAATCAGAAACTATTCCAATTGTATCCGCGTATGCTCTTTTCTTGCGCCTTCGAGCGATCTGGAAAATCAGAAACGGTCACATTTTTTTTAGTTTCTTGTTCTAACATTGCAGGATCCTCTAGCTTTGTTTTCCAACTGTCATTTTAATAATTATTTTCCTTTGTCATATTCTTAATATTTGTTTGGTCGTTGGTTGTGTATGCTCTTTTCCTGCGCCTTTGAGCGATCTGGCAAATCAAAAACAACCACGATCACTTTTCTAACATTTCATTTGCAGGATAACTACTAATTTGTTTTCTGTAGAACCGCGTTGCTGGAATATTGTCAAAAACAAAAACAAAAACAAAAACAACAAAAATCCCGCAAAAATACCACCATTCAAAGACAATTGCTGAAACCAAAAAAAAAAAAAGTACGCTCAGGTACGCAATTATTTTCTGCTAGTGATTTATTTCAAATTGGAAAGAACCCTGCGTTTAATCACTTCATCATATTGTTTTAGCACGTAGACAAGGTGGATTTCATCACCACCAAAGCTACACCGGTGACGTGGACTTGACTACCACGCACCAACAGCATTTGCATCTGCATTGCACTTTGAGACCTAGTCTCATCACAGCGTTCGGTATTTACCTCGCCGCTGCTCTTCACTTACAGGTAATGCTGTCGTGCAGCGCATGCGAGTCACGCCTAAATAGCTGTAACAACGAAGCCTGGGCATCGTCCCTGTAAATCTTCGGGGAGTTATAAGGACACCATACACATTCATCCCTCCATCACCTTCCACCTTTTCACAAAACCTGTTCTGGACGTGGTGATTCACTCCGAAACAGGCAAGTAAGAATTGGTGAGTCTCCTCCAGTGCTCTAAGGGTTCCCCGTACCAATTCTGTCCCCGTACAGAATTAGGTATATCAGGACTAGGGTATATCGGAGGACGCATCTTCTTGGAGTAATAAGAGCCTGCATCCACCATTTCACAGCATACTTGTATGATTGCATGAAACAATGATCATTCCTGAAGAAGTTACCTCATAAGCCAAAACAATTGAATCCACATGACTGCTTGCTGTTTGAAAACACAATAGTTTAGCATTATTTTATCATAAAACTTGGCTGATATCAATGTGTTCATTGTAAAAGTTCAGACCCTAGTTGTGTTCCACAAAAAAAATCAGTTCTCGACCAATTCAATACCAAGCGAAAACATCCAAACAATCCAACAACACAGACCAAAACATCACACCAATTTCATTAGCTCACTTTAGCCAATAATACATCTGTCATAGCTTGTCTTCAGCTATATCCAATAGATATTGAGTGACTTGCGTTCACTCCTTATCTCATCAATTGTCAGAACATTCTTTCTAGCTTGTTTCAAGCTATATCAAAATGACATTGAGTGACTTGTTTGAGTTCACTCATTATTTCATCAGCTGTCGAGTTTCACAAAATCCCATCCGACACAAATCCCTTCAAAACTCATTTTGAGTTCACAACTGTGTTGAGTCACTTGTTTGAGTTACTCTTCCTATCAAAAATCCAGAGCTTGTTAAAGCCAAACCAATCAACATATTCATCATAGCTTGTTTGAGCTACATCCCACTTGTATTGAGTACCTTGTTTGAGTGTACTCCTTACATTTTCATCTGTTAAGCTTGTTTAATCCAAACCAATCAACATATTCGTCATAGCTTGTTTAAGTTATATCCCACTTGTATCCCGAGTAGCTTGTTTGAGCTTACTCCTTATAGCCTTGTTAAAACTTGATTGAGCCAAAACAAAGATCATAATCAATAGGTTGATTTCTTCATCGCACATTTCTTCGTTCTCCCTCTCTTTCAAACATGAAGAATTCACGAAAAACATCACACAATGAGCTATTAGAACAAATTAATAAGATGACAACACAACTCTCTCATATGGCTACCCAAATCAGTGAGCGATCACCCAAAAAGCCGATCATACAACCTCACGAAGAAATCAGTTCACGTAAAGTCCAACGTCAGTTTACCCCCCTTGGAGAAAGTCTCTCTAGTGTTTTTCATCAACTAAAAGAGGCTAAACTGATAAAATATCCAATTACAAAACCCTTTGTCAAAGGGGAAGCTAAGCCATGCTGGTACAAACCTAACACATACTGTGACTTTCATCGCATTGATGGTCATCACATAGATAAATGTGTACGATTTAAGAATTACGTCCAAGACTTAATTGACGACGACGTCATCTCTGTAGAACTTGATGACAATGCTCTTGCAACCAACGACACATCCAATACCACAACTTTCCATGAAGAGCTGACTACTGTCGAAACTCCTATATATACTGAAATTCCACGAGATCATGACGACAACAGTCAAGACTCTCTAATTCCAAACCAATCCATATCTTCTTCAAATTTCCTTCCATTAGTTCAAACATACATTGAACCTGTTTTGGACAACAACATTCTTCCAACATCTACTGAGCACTTGAACTTATTTCAAGACTCTCTTTCAGCCCAAACATATATTGAACCTGTTTTGGGTGACAACATTCTTCCAACATCTAACGAGACCTTGATCTCATTTCAAGACTCCCTTTCAAACCTTGATATTACTGTAGACACTACAGACGAGGTTCCATCAACAGGTACCATTAAGTTTGATTCTATTCTTCCAATATTGGCTCTTATGCCTAACATCTCTAGCCTTTTTGTCGAAACACAACCACATCAAGTTTGGACACTTGCAACAATGCAACCTGTCATGACCATCATACTTTCAACGATCGATCTTGCAGGCATCTCATCACTAATGATTCTCACCTATCAAGACTTCTATGTGCATATATTCTACGAGGTATGTATACCTAGGAATATCTTTATGCCACCTTTTCCATCTTTAATTTTGAATCTATCGTCAAATCAATTAATTCATGGACAAACAGAAGCAAAAAATCAAACAATGCAAACTGAGGCCACTCCCTTCTCCCTTGTTTATGGTGGGGAAGATATTTTACATGTCAAGGTTGAATTCCCATCCTTTAGAATATCCCTCAAAGACGTAATCAATAAAGATTATTATCAACATTCACGCCTTAATGAACTCGAGCTTCTTGATGAAAAACGACTTAATGCCCTAGATCATCTTCAAGTATATCAAAATCAGCTACGACATAGCTACCATAAAAAATTCAAACCTAGAAAATTTAAGGTCAATCATTTCATTCTCAAAGAAAATCGAAAGAACACACCCAAAGAACGAGACAAACAAGACAAATTTGAGCCCAACGAAATCATAGATAAATTTGGCTCTGGAGCCTATAAATTGGCCACTGCAGATGGTCAAGATCTTGATGAACCAATGAATGTAGTTCATTTAAAGAAATTTTATCCTTGAGATGTTCACTATTCCAGGATACAACATGTACATTGTTCCTTTTGTCTTTCTTATCTCCGAATAATTTAAATTTATTCATTTCCATTGGCAGATATTTTCTTTATCAAAATCACATCTTCATATTTATCATCATGAGACAAGTGCTAATATAAATCCTATTAAGTTTGTGAGCATCATACTTCTTCCACTTTCAGTCGCTTTCCTCTATGGTCATACCTAGAAGCTTACTGATGGTAATATATCCCCTTCTAATACATTCTCTCTTTCATAACAAAGCTCTAAACTTCGTTACCCAGTTCGTTTGGTCGTCCATCTCAGTCTTCGGTGTTGAACCCTCGCGTCCTACTAGTCGTGTGGGGCTGAGATTGGGGGCAGATGTTTCTTCCCAAATACAAAGCACTATTGTAAAAAAATCCATCAATTCAATAACTTATGAATAATTCATTGTCACATCTTTCGTCCTTCATAGTCTTTGGTGTTGAGCCCACACTTCTTACTAGTAGTGTGAGACTGGGAATGGAGGAAGGTGCCCTTACTCGTCTACGTCTTGTCTTCGGTGATAAACCCTTGCCTCTTACAAGTGGCATGGGGCAAAGCGTAGAGGGTCATTCTCATACAAGCATAAAAACATTGCAAAATATTCCAAAAAAAAAAAAAACAAAAAAACAAAAAAAAACAAACAAAAAGGAAATTCACTCGCCTATATTTTGCCTTTGGTGATGAGCCCTTGCTTCTCACTAGTAGCATGGGGCAAGGCATAGGGAGTCATTTCAAAAATACAAAATCTTATAGTGCTTACAAATTATAGAATCCCCAAACACGTAATTTAGATGCCTAAGTGAAGAGAGAACTATCCCTTAACCTCATATCTTATCAATCAGCAGGCCACATAACTGTCTAAGTCTAGCATGTGACTCATAAAGTGAAAGCCATTTTTGAAACCGGTTTAGTACCATTATGAAGAATGGAGTCACAATTTCCCAAAGGGATTGTTGTTAGCATTTGTCTCTATATTCATTATCTACCTCCTACGTCCTTCTTGATTCTTGGTGATGAGCCCACACATCTTACTAGTTGTGTGGAGTCAAGAATGGAGTTGGAATTCTTTTCATCATATCATCACCACCATATCATGCCAATGGAAAGTGAATTTATGTTATTTTGAGCATAAGTTACAATGCGGAACACGGTACATCGTCTCTCAAAAATAAGTCTGCACTCTGGTCCATAAATTGTCAATCACAATGTAAAAATCAAAAAACATTTGAAAATCGTAAAAAAATCCAAAAACATTTGAAAATCGTCAAAAATCCAAAAACAATGTAAAAATCCAAAAATCCAAAAACAAAAACAATGTAAAAATCCAAAAATCAAAAAACATTTGAAAATCGTCAAAAATCCAAAAACAGTGTAAAAATCCAAAAATCCAAAAACATTTGAAAATCATCAAAAATCCAAAAATTTGAAAATCATCAAAAATCCAAAAACAGTGTAAAAATCCAAAATCCAAAAACAGTGTCAAAAATCCAAAAACAATGTAAAAATCCAAAAATCCAAAAACATTTGAAAATCATCAAAAATCCAAAAACAGTCCAAAAATCCATTTGAAAATCGTCAAAAATCCAAACAAGTGTAAAAATCATCATAAAAATTCAAAAACATTAGAAAATCCAAAAAAAAAAAATTATAAAATTCAAAAACAAACATTAGAAAATCCAAAAATCCAAAAACAAAAACATTAGAAAATATCCAAAATACAAAAACATTTGCAAAATTTTCAAAAGACCAAAAACATCCACAAAATCGTAAAAACTCAATAAGCAACACAATTCATCCTTTGAACTATTATCCCAAACGAATGGTCCAACCACCTTATGACTACCAATTTCAAACCACTTCTCCTCGCGTGAATCCTCGCTTGGGGAAAATCCGGCTCTCATTGTTTCCTTGTTTGAGGAGACTGACCCAATCCCTTGTACCCCTACTTGGGGGCACATCTAATCAATCATCACTGTGGAACACGTTAGGGACATGTTTACTGGTTCTTGTGTTGCATTATTAGTGGCAAATTATTAATTGCTTTCTTGTATCTTGATATATTACAGGGGGCATCTTGATTTTATATATCCTGGTGTTCTCTGTAATATTCTTATGTTATCTGATTGCATGTCGTACTGGGGCATCATACTTTCTTGATGGCCTCTGTCTATGCTCTCTTCCATTTGCATATCGTACTGGGGCATCAAACCTTTTTGATGGCCCCTGTCTATGCTATCACGCATATTACAGTCTAGTCATCCTGATCTTTTATATCACGATGCATCCTGTTATGTGCTATATTAAAATTAAGATGCTTTTCGTCACGTGAGTATCTTCCTGCATGATCAACATCTTACTTTGCACCCCATCCATTCACCCATACTAATGCATTCTCCAGTTTGCGAATCCTACTTGATCACCGTTGCAGTTTGCGAATCCTACTTGACGATCTTTCTCAAGTAGCATTCACTATCCAGCAGCTCCTTCTCCCCCACCATGATCACCATGTATTTGATCCATTCATTCTCACTTCTCATTTTTACTCCTCCGCCGCTTATACCCATATTACCCTTCTCACCATTCCTGTCCCCTCTCACCCATTGGTATTCTTTCCTTTCACCCGTTTTCTTCCCGCTTGACAATCTTACTTAATAACCCCTTCTATATGGAATCCTCAGTGGAGGTTTACCCTCTCCCTAAGATCTTCCCGCTGTAGAAGCTTCTTCACCACCTGCCCTCTCATCAAATAACCATCACCACCAAACACATCTTCCAACTCCACCTCTTCTACTTCCCATTCCCGCATCATTACTCTCACCACGTGGGCATCCCAATTAAGGATTCCCCTCACACTCTCCACCCTCCACTGCATATATTCCTTCATCCATTCATGTTACACTCCTTTGTGTCCTTTCTTTCTTATTATCACCTCATCTCATATCATATACCACTTAGGCATACCTCACTCACTCTTTTCTCATCCTTCCCCAAATCCACCTTATGCCTGGTCATCCTACTTACACGCTCTCGTAGTATGGAAAATTCACTTGAGGGTTCCCCTTCAGTCCATTTTGTCATACCCTATTCCCACCAACTCTAACATCATCCTTCTTCTTCTCAGCTTGGCGATCTTACTTAACCATTCCAGCCGCATGGCAATCTTACTTAATACTTCCACTTAAGGTTGATCTGCCCTGTGGCCTTCCCCCATCCCATCATATTTCCCCCATCTTCCTTCTCCCACTTCTCATCGCGATCATCTTCTTCACCCTACCATTCCACCCCTATCCCCAATATCATTTTGTCTTTCTCTTTGCATATCATCCCTGTCGGTTGGGTGACCCTACGAAACCTCTCCAGCAGTATGACGATCTTACTTAAGAGATTCTCTTAAGCATGACATGTCATCTTACACTCGCCCATCACTCTCCAATCTCACCATCCATATTTCCTCTTCATTCCCCATCATCACATCTTTTTCCCACCACTATCACCCTCCTCTGCTTGGCAATCTTACTTAACCACTCACCCGGCATGGCGATCTCACTTAAGAGTCCCTCTTAAGGATGATCTGTCTCCTTGCCTTTCCCCATCACTACACACCCTTCACCCTTCATTTTTTCTCGGCATTCCCCATTATCACATCCTTTCACCTCCTTTTCGATTCTCGCAAACACCACTTCTCGCTTGACCATTTTTCATCTCCAGTTTTGCTCACATGGCAATCTTACTTAACCACTTCCGTCACATGACAATCTTATGTCAGGGTCCTCCCTACACTTAACTTGTCATCGTGAACTTCTCCCCCGCCTCATTCTTCGTTCACTTTGTTGATCGCTTCTTCCACCTGGTATCTCCTATTACCCACTTTTTCCTCCTCCTATTATCCTTTCTCCACATATTCTCTTACAACATACAACTCATCTCTTCCACCTACAATCACATTCTTTTCCCCCATTTTCCCCTCCTTGATCCATCATCCTTCATACCGTTTCTTCCCATTCTTTTCATGTCTTGGTTCTTCATCCTCACCTCGTTCATCCTCATCACCCCCATCCTCTCCTCGCTTTCACTTAGTCCCAACTCATCCCTCCCATCTTCTTCAATCTTTCCACTTCATCTTCTCAAATTCCCCCCACATTTCTACCCACACACATATTCGCCATTCTTGTTAACACTCCTATATCATTCTTTCATCATCATCTTCTCTTCCCGCGCTCATAATTGTCAACGGGTTTTCCCTAAAAATTATCAATCCGCATTCCGCACGACCTCATTCACTCCCTTGGACCTTCTAGAGTTTCCCTTCATTCCTTCCCTCCTCTAAGCCCACCACTCATTGGCAACGGGTTTTCCCTAACGTCCCTTTGTTGGCGTTACCCTTTCCAGTCCTCATTCGCTTTCTCTTTTTCTTCATTTTTTCTTTCACCCTTCCCCACCACTCATTGTCAAGGGGATTTCCCTAACATCCCTTCATTGGCATTGCCTCTTCTATCCCCCATTCTCTTTTCTCTCCTATTCTTTTCCCTCACTCCCACCCTTTCTTGTCGCTTTTTACCCATCTCTCCATCTCCTCTTTGCCCTCTTCAATATCTTTACTGTCTTCATCATACATCCTTTTTCTATTTTCCCATCATCCTAGTATCCTCATTTCATGCATCTCCACATCTTTTCCAATCGATGTCATTCCTCCCCTCTTTCTTCTTTGAACATTCCTTCTACCATTTCCTTTCCACTTATTACCCCCTTTCTGTATTCCCTTCCTTCTCCATCATTTTCTTTGTTATCCTCTTCTCTCTCCCACCCCTCGTCTTATTTCCCTTCCCCTATATCATCTTCTTCCCCTTTTTCCATCACGTTTCCTCCTTACATCCCCATCGATAACCTGGTTGTTCAGCGTTGTCCTGTCTTTTTTATCATCCCACTCTCCACATGCATCTCCATACGGTCTGTTCCATATTCTTTGCCTTGGTCTTCCTCGCAATGACGTGATTCCTTCAATCTTCTCCTTGTATTCGTTCTATCTTCCTTTCCTCTCCCCTAATTTTCACGTTTCTTCTGACCACTTCCCCTTTTCTCTACCACCCCTACCTTTTCGTTCATTCTGTATATGTTTCTCTTCCTTTCTCTCCTCTTTTTCACACTTTCCTCGCCCCTCATAGTTTCTTTTTTTTCTCCGTTCTACTTCTTCTTTCGTCCTCTTTCTATTTTCCTCTATTTCACCCCCTACTCCCACCTCGTTTTCTCCTTCTTATTTATCCTTTCCTACTTTTTCACTTCCACGCATCCCTCTTTACTATCTCTGTTGCTTCCTTCATTTTGCACATCTCTCTCTTTTTTCCCCTTCACCCTCTACTCTGTCACTTTTTTGTTTTTGCCTTGTTTGTCCTTCATCATTCCCTTCTTCCCCTATCATCCCTCTCTCTTATTTCTACTTTTTTTCCTTCCTTTTGTTCCCCTCCCCTATTTCCCTTACTCTTCTCATAATCAACCCCCAATCCTATCCATTCCCTTTTCTCTTTCCCACACACCCTCACACCTAGCATTCAAGGTCGATTGAATCCTTCCTCCATTTGCGTCGTGCGGTCATTCCAGTCTCTTCCACTCCATTATCGTCCTCTTCTCCACCGAATCCATTTCCCTTCTTTTCGAGAGTTCTGTCGTATATTTCATTCTCGTCAATCCTCTCGAGGGGGCATCACCACATCTATCCATAATCACATCTTCTCATGACATTTTTGTCTTGGAGGATACTATGACATCCGTCACTCACCACTTTCTATTCTCCCCAACAAACATTCGCTCTACCTTTTAAAAAGTAGATTGAATTCTTCCCCCATACCGTCTACTTTCTTTGAAAGGACACTACTTTCATAGTACCCTTCCAAAGAGGGGCAAATGTAGACACCCCAATTTCACATCTATCCTAAATCAATTAATTTCCCTTCCTCATTTCCCACAAAAATACACTTCGAATTAATCAAATATAATTTGATTAATTATCCATTTCAAAATCTAAAAATAATCTAATCCTCACCACATGTCATTATTCTCCATGTTTTTCCACTATTGAATTAAAAATTCAAATTCAAATCCTCACCCACCATTCGTGGTCCCCACTCACCTAAAATCCTCCACTTATGAATTAAAAATATAATTCAAATCCTCACCCATTCTTCGTGGCCCCCACTCACCTAATATTGCCCACATTTTCAAACCACCCACCTAATCTTGCCCACATTTTCAAACCACCCACTTAATCTTGCCCACATTTTCAAACCATGATTACTTAAATTAATCTAAGCTAATCACTCCCTCAGGCTATAAATACAACCTTACCCCTCCCCTCTAAACACACGGAGAATAAGCTTTCATGCCATATCTAAGTTCTTGCATCCTTTGAGCAAAGAACATCCTTTTGCCTAGTCCTAATGCCAAAATAGCCTCATAATCCTTTTTCCCATCCAGTGCAAAGTAAGAGGATCGTTGTTGCAGGAAGGTCTTGCTCCGTCTTGAAGAAAAGCACCTACATATCACAAAATCAGGGCTCAATCCAAGTTTCCTAGCCCATTCTGAGGTTTGCTACGGAACGCGAAGGAGGAGGTATGATTATTGGTATTTTACTTCCTTGTTAGTAGTGTATTTTTCATAGCTATTCACATCATAACCAATTGATTCAAGGAAGGGTCTTTGTTATATTTTATGTTCATAGTAGATCTGATACACTCAGTCCTTGTCATTCATCCCCCTAAGAATGTATACTAAATTGAATTCCTTTATTTTTTAGTATCAAGCAGGAGTAATCCTGCAATCCAATTTTCTCTTCATCATCCACAATCCATCCAATAATCTTCATAATAGTTATGTGAATGAAATGTGGCTCCATAATTTTTTCAAACAAACCCCAGATGTCAAATGATGACCTAGACTAGAATAAATGAAGATTCATCATCATCATCATCTTTTTATCCATACATTTTTCCTTAGCCAAATTTTAGAATGTGTAACATCCAATTGTGATTGGAAAATGAATCCCAAGATTGTGTTTACTATATAAGACCTTATGAACCTCCACTAATTATCTAGACATCTCCATAATATCCCATGTTTTTCAAATAACCTTGGCAAAATGTACAGTGTCCCATTGAATCCACTCACTCTGATGTATAAGAAATTTAGAAACATAATGAGCTAAGATCTACATCTTGAGATATCAGTTGAGGTTGTCATTGAGATACATGCACTGAACATTTTTTATCAAATATATAAATCACATAATAAAAAATGCATCTTTGAGATGTCAAAGATGGGATGGGATATTCTATAAAATGATTTGGGGGTGAAAATCATATACCCTTGATGTGCTTAAATGTTCCTACATTATCCAACCTAGGAAAACTCTACTTTTGGTCACACCATATATCAAATGTGATGTCATATAGAATTTTCTAATTGAAATCACTTCAATGAGATTCTTGTGAATGGATTTGTTGATAAAATCAGCCCAATGAATGCATTAATAATCTTTATGGTATAGATGTTCTTATAGATCCACTCATGAAATTCCTTGGAAATTGGATTACTCACCACTCTATTCAGCATTGTAATAATGTTGTTGACCTATGTGATGAAGAAATATCTCAATAGGGTTTTAAGTATCCTAGTGGAAATATGTTTGGATTTTTCCAACCACTTCTTATTCATATTTTTGGCACAAGCAGTTAAATTTTCATCCTAAAGATTCAGGTTATAATTATACATAGTTATAAAATTTATGCATTATTACCAAGTTCTCAATGTCCTTTAGACTGGGGAGGATTATATATTCTCCCTACATATTCTTGACCTCTTTTTTTACATGGTCATATTGTTGATAACATGTCAATACTAACTCTAGGCATTGGGCTAAAATTGGAAAGGTTGTTGCAAGTGCAACACCACTATTGTATATGCCTTGAATCACATCATTCTTGAAGGTTTCTCAAACTCTTTCCCAAAATTCAGCTATATCAGTATGCCCCATATTCATGTATGTGATATTATTAATATTTGATTCTATATTTTAAGGAGGGGTGACCCGTTTAAATTGATATTTCATCTCTTTTCTAGATCTAGAAGATTCAGACATGTATTATGTGAAAACAAATTGTAAAAAATGGGATTCTAAATGCATCCAAGACCCTGATAGATAATTTTGGTGTTTGAGCACTCAAATTCCCGGTCAAGACCTTTGACAAAATTTTTGGGTACATGAGAAATTTAATTCCCCAATAAGGTATGCAAGGGAAATATTTGGTGCACACGTTCTCAAAATCCACACAAATGTCTTTGACATAACTTTTGAGTGGAGAAGAATATAAATTCTCTATAAAGGTCTACATCAGAACTTTTGGGTACACAAGAACATGAATTCTCGACGAAGGTCTTTTAAAATTGAATCTTTCCACAAGATCTCTGAGGTAGACTTCAATGGGAAATCACGTTTCTCTAACACAAAATATTTTTAAAATGTGGGAAATAAGACTAAAACCCTCAATCTTCTCTTACTTTAACATCAATAGGGAAAATATACACTCAAAAAAACCTAATTAGATTTAAGCTCGACAAAAACCTTAGGGTTTTTGCATGAAAAATGAGATAAATGAAACCCAAATATCATGATCCATCAAAACATGAAAGGAGGATGATAAAATTACCTAAAGCATGTGAAATTTCATAAGCACAAGATCATGGTGGATATATTGAACAAAAGAGAAATATACAAATTAAAATTACCAAGGTTATAAAAATGAGATGAAAAATATAATTTATAACCCTCCAATGTATTTTGAAACTTCATACATGTGGGAATTAGTTGCAAAGTAAATCATAACTTTAGAGTCAACGTGTACTTTTTAGTCAACATGAAAAAAATACATAGGACTAAGAATACTCTAGAAAACACTAGTGCCTTTGGAAGTCATGTATGGGAGATTGATTTTCATTTTGCATGAAAACTAAAAAAGTGCATTCAGGTTCCAAAACGCTTAAATCCATTAGGTTTTTTACCAAAGTGGGGGTTGGAGCTTCAAATTCACTTTATATAAAAAGTGTAAATGTGCATGCAGACTATAAAATTCTAAAATGTAAGGGAATGAGACCTTTTCATGATTCAGATCTTGGATTACATTTTACACAAAAAGTGTAAAAGATATTTTATGTTTCGAAATATCAATTCACTCTTGTTGGGTTGAGACTCAACCAAGTGAGGGGTGAGCTTTATACCGGCTCTACGGTGAATAGAACGAATGGCTCAGGATTCATATAGAGAGGGGGTGAGTGACTGTAGATAAAGAGATTGGGGGATCTCCCCCTCTAGATAGGGAGCCGATCAGAGTTCATAGTTTAGATAGAGATATAGAAGGGTGGGGCCTATCTAGAGTAGCCACTTCCCCCTCCTGCCCCTCCAGAAAGATCTATAGGGTAGGTTCAAGGGAGTTCTGACTATATATGCCCTTGACCCCATACCTATAAAGGGGTTCAAGCCATATATGGATAGGGCCATCCATTCTATGCATTATATGACTAATGAATATGTGATACGATTGTTGCCTTTCTAGACAGAAATGATAGTTCTATAGAGAGGGTCGATAGGTGATAGGCCTTTACTAAATGTCTATGGGGGAACTAACTTTCTCAACCAACGAGAGAGTAACTCATCCCCAAAAATTTAATCTTAGAATCGTATTATGCACAAAAACATGTTTAGCTTGAATTTGATAGGTTATCCCAAAATAATCTTTCGAATTTGAATTTTGTGATAAAAAAACTCTTAGCTCGGTAGACATGCAGTATTTACATGGATTACATTTTAACTTATCATATGTGATGTATCGTTTGATCCTTAGGGTGAATCCAAGTTTTACATTAAGCAAGATCATTTGGACTTGATGATATATCTCTTTAATGTGATGTTTTTGGGTCTATGTTGGGAGGGTGTTGCAAAATGTAAAATATCTATATTTTATATTATTCCTATGGGTCATTTCAAACTATATATGCAATGTTAATCTCAATTCCAAACTATTTTAAAACTTTATGAATTTATGAGTAATATAAATTAGAGGTATTGGGCATTATATGATGCATTGAGTAGCTATTAACAAGGTATCTACAATCATTATATATATTCCATATATTTTTGTTAAAGCGTCCTTATTGAAGGTAGAGTATAAAAATTTTCCTTGTAAGAGGTATCCACCTATGAAATTTCTAAAACAAAAACAAAAAAATTAGTAGAAACATAAGCACAACCCTTATGGAGTTTAGACCTGCGAGCAACCAAACCCAATAGAGAATTTGAATTATAAAAAGCTTTACCAATTATAATCAGCTTGAAACTGCATTGTTATTATGATGGTTTACATGGATGTTTTTCCTTACATTTCTTGTATATATGGATACACCTGCATGTTATTTACAGCATCTAATATAGACCTTCCAAAACAATATTGCATGATTTTGATTTATCGAATGTCGTCTACCAATGTGAATGCCTGCGAAATGACCTTCTATGTGCTACAAATACCCTATTGTGAACTACAAATTTGTTCCTAAGGTACGTTGTCTTTATTCTTTTACTATGTTTTATTCATGTCATTATAACGACAATGGGTGACATTTAAACAAAAATATTCATCTTTCCTCCTCCTTACTCCTAGTATAAAATCAAAAATAAAATGTTTTCTCATTATCTTATCATATATATGTTAATTGATTTTTCCATTCTTTCTTATTTAAGATCTTTATTCTCTCATTTCCTACCATGTGCCTTGCCAAACACCCCAATTCATTGTTTTGGTGTAGACATACATTTACAAGTTAAATGACAATAGTTCCATCACAAAGGTTTAAACTTTAAGAGAAAGCCAATTTACTTTGTATTGTATGTGCATTGTATCAAAATAAAGGTGTTATAGGATTTAAGTGTAGTTTACTATGTTGTATATATTAAAATATTATTAAATGTTGCATAATTTACTATTTTGTATATATTATAATATTATTATCTTGTAAGCATTTTTTCCAAGCTTAGTAAAACCATTATTCCATATTACAGACATAAAATAAAATATATCACACATTTTAGCATCGGCATTACCTGATGAAGCACTCTTGTGCTTCGGTTCACACTTGAATATTGAGGGATTACTATAATGAACCCCACACACTGCACTATAGGCATTACACATCATGTGTCGTACATCATACATCATATTATTCATCATTGTGCATATATCAGATCCTTATATTTTTTAGCATTGCATATTATTCATCATATTGTCCATTATCATACTATTAGGTTATCTACACATATTCCATTTAGCATCTCTATACTACATCTCGCGACATATGCCTTACATCATACACTATGCATCTCTATGTCCCACATATTCCACATATTTGAGTTCAGCATTACATTATCCTACATTACTAGTATCTCTACACATGTTACATTGTATTACATTTTACATTCCTTACATTGCATTTTACGCACCACGTATTTACACATCCTACTCATCCCATGGTCATTTTTCATCATTGTATCTCCTAGGTGTTACACTCACCACCTTATGACACACTTTAGTTCTTTGGTTTTTTACTCGATTGTCAAGGGTTTGCAAATCAAATGGACCTTACACTCATCACACATTTACTATTCCATCCTTTCTATCATGTAACATTTCTATCCTAGTGACATACACTTTAGGCTAAATCGACACCTGTATTCCATTATTTTGTAGTGGTGTATACACCTTAGGTTACATCACCACTCCATATTTTCATCTTGTAGTGCTATACCCTTGGGGCCAAATCAACTCACTCCCTCCATTCATCTCATAGTGATATACGCTTAGGATAAATAATCACTTATACGTTCATCTGGTCGTGATATATGCTTTGGCTATAGGGTTCACATACACATCATAGCTAGGTTGTATCTCATCACTACACCTACACATTCACCACAACACATTAGAAAAATACACACACTTTGAACCATTTCCCAATGACACACTCTCGTTTACAGACCATTCTTAACTGTTGAGGGGGAAAACAAGATGAACCTAATTGCATACATTTCCATTCATTCGGGGGGCACACTACTCCCATTCCTATCATTCCATATTGCATTCCATTCCATCCATCCATAAACATACTCCATTGTCTATGGTTAGCATTTACTCTTGTTTACTTTTGTTTGTTCATGGTCACTGTATTACACATGCTACATTATATTACGTGTATATGTCATTTATCTATATCATCCACACATGCAACGTTCATGTCTTTGCTCTAGTAGTGATTGTAGATACATGGTCTCTTTACACGTAGCATGGATACTCACCTTCTACCCTTCCTACACTGGTCGACTGGGGGCATTCTAAATTTGTCTCTTAAAGGTTCTATGGTTTCATTTTGTACTTAGCACTCTACATTATTTAGTTTTTACACACTTTTGACATACCAGTTTATATTCTATAACATGCTAACGGGTGCTTCATGTGCAAGCACTTATTTTATGTAGGAATACATGTTTCTATGACATACTTGTTTGTTTGTATTGTACTTGTCTACCTTGGATGCTTCTTATTGTATGCAAGATTTTCCCTACGTTTGGTGTGCACACTTGTTTATTGTTTGTGCAGCCATGATGACCTTGCATGTCTTGTAACATCATGAGTGATGTCCCATGTTTGTGACCTGACTTTGTTATGGCTTACTTGTCTTCTTGCATGTTTATATTACTTTTATTGGTAGCTTACTACACTATTTACAGTACTTTACACATTGTTTTCTTACATGCATGTGTTGATCATACTAACACTTGTTCGTTGGCTATCTGTCCTTGTTTGTGTGTGCTTTGGTTTCTACCAAGTGCTTTCCCTTCTCTCTGTAGAGCAGAGTTACAAAGTTCATGCGGTTGATCCTCTTTGGGGGCCACATTCTCCTATCAGTGACGTCCACATGCACCCCCAAAGAGGGGGGCATCATTTGGGGTTTTATCAGTATTAACACAATGCATTTACATCAGGGTTCAGTTCAGTGAACTTTCCACCCTTGGCATTGTGGGTTTACATACAGTGAGTGAGTTCATACAAGTCTACGAACTCCATACACAATGTATGCCTTAACAGGATATGGTGTCCTTAAAATTCTAGGGGGAGTAGTTAATAGCTTGGAGGATACAGCAGGAATTCCTCCAAATACTTCTTCTACCAGCCGGCATCATGGATCACCCAAAAAACCTAGAACAGTACAGAGATCTCTTCACACACAATTTCAGGAAAAGCATAGTTAAAGGTTAGAGGACACAGAGTATTTCCTCCCTACACTTCTTCAGCGTAGGGTGGCGTCGAGATCACCCAAAAAACCCCAATATTACAAGATATCCTTCTACACCCTTTTTCTAGACATGGATCAGGTGCACATGTTCCATTTATACTTTTTATTTACGTTTACTTTACATTTACATATTTTTACATGCATACTTTTACATTATGTTTTTACATATATTTACACTTATTTGACTACTTGATCATTTTCTCCTTGCAGGTCCTGGTCGTATGAGAAACAAGTAGTCAAATTGGGGGCAACAACAAGAACTACAACAACAACAATGGCGAAAACAACATTTTGCAGATGACACACACTTCCATACTAACCATGCAGGTACACACATGCAGATCAACTCAGCACATGCACGTTTCCACCCTAGGTTCACTCTCATCACTTTTCATATGCATTTTCATCTTTAGTTTCCACACTCCTCCATCTTTTTGTCATTCCATGCTTTGTTCTAGTCCTTTGACATTCTTTCTACTACACTCTACATGGACATCAGGTACGCATCTCTATCTAATTTATGTTACCGAGATTTCTGCTCACCAACATAAAGTGGGGGCAAATGTAGACACAAAATCATGCAACATTAGACATTATTTAGCCTAGTCTTATACTACTATTTAGAAGGTTCTTGAGTGAAGAAATACTAATTAACCCCCATCTTTTGGCCATCTTTTTTTATTTTATTATTTCATCATTCTTGACATTTTATATGATATGCCTAAGTCCAGCTCTGTCATCAGTCCCATTATTTTATCATTAAATCAGGGCACCTTAGCCTAGTAGTTGGGGCACCCATGGGAACCCTGGTCCCCATTCTAGGTGCCCCAAGTCCCTTTCACACTTTTTACCACCATTTTTGGGCTCTTTCTAGATGTTGGTCATCCTTATCTTTTTTGTGGTCATCATTTTCGAGGTTAATTACGAAATTAGATCAAGAGAACCCTATAAATATAAAGTTATGAGACCATAATGAGGGACCAAACATCCTAGTCACTACTATCATCCATCTAGAGTTGCATCCATCTATTGCATTAGAGATCACTTACATCCACATAGCTCCATCACAAGGCACAAGGCTAGGACATCTACATCACACACATTCATAGGGGGAGGGATTCTATTCTATTCCTTGCAAACATGATATTACATTTTCTACATCTAGTTATTACTCGCTACTTTCCCAAAGTGTGACTGACACAAGAGCACCTAGGACACATTATGAACACACTCACCAGAACTACATTTGGGTCCAAATGTAGTGCAACACTCAGTTAGTAAGCCCACTAGTGTGGTAACTAAGGTCAGTCCGACCCATTCATTTGCATTCTTCTTTTTTAGGGTTTTGATACTTATCTTGGTTCTTTTGCAGGTCTTTACATACATCTTGAATTATCAGTGACACTCTGTATATGACAAAGAATCTTCAGATGTGACATAACGACAAGGGTTTCGAATCATCTAGTGAACCAGTGAAACTCAGTTTTTAGAACATTGTTGCATAGACCAGGGCTCCAGTTTGTAGACCAGGGAACCTTTGTAGGTGCCCCTAGTCCACTCTCCTAGGCCCTCTGTGTCCATGTCAGACAACCTTAGATCTGTCCTTTTTCATGGACCTTTACACGGTTTATTCACTGCTTCTAGTTTCCAGTTCAGCTCTACAACAAAGTCCCGTGAATATTCTTATATATCAGCTAAGTTCATTTCCTCTTATCTCTTATTGTACATTAGGGTTTAGCATTTCACTTTTATAATTGTTTGTGTCATTTAC
Organism: Taxus chinensis; assembly: GCA_019776745.2. Taxonomy (NCBI): domain Eukaryota; kingdom Viridiplantae; phylum Streptophyta; class Pinopsida; order Cupressales; family Taxaceae; genus Taxus; species Taxus chinensis. The sequence continues at coordinate 614,977,580 of CM034148.1, read as the reverse complement.
ATTTTATTTCATTGTATTTACATGCTTCTTTATAATGTTTATATGTCCTCCTAGATTAGATTAACTAGCTATAACATTATTACCCATTTTTAGTTTTGTCAACTACTTAAATATTGATACAAGCCTATATGCAAGCGCCAACTGAGGGCCACATTCCTCATAAGGATTACCATGTTTTTGGATGGTTAACCTATTCAGGTATATTTTTGTAAGTTTATATAGGTGCCTTTAACAACATAATTACGGTATAGTTGATCAATACTGGAAACATTCAGACACTCTGATACTTGTTCAGGACTCACCTTGACATTGTAACTCCTCATTTTTATCTTCAGGCATTTAGATCCTTACTCCCCTTCATGAAATCTTCCAATCATCTTGGTCACCTTTTGGGGTTTCACATTCCACATTGTAACTTATTATAGTTGCGCATCTAGGGGCCGCATGGTGACTCCTCACATGCATCACCATATACATCTCTCTATTTCATGGGCCCGACCAACCCCCTAAGCTCGATCCTAGGTGATTTGGCCTTACCCGCAAATAGCTTGGTACAATGTTCGGTGAGGCTAACTCTATCCCACTCTATGTTGAGTGGAATCCTGCCGACATTTATTACAATCCTCATTTACATGAAACGTAATATTTGATGTGTATTTAATCCCTATAGGAATGGGCTCGGCCTATGATAAAAACATATCACCACCTATGAATGACATGGTCATGCCCCTCGTGGCATTACACTTATTTGCCTTGAAAATAGGCTTGAATCACACATTCCAGGAACTAAGCCAACTCTCTCATCCATATTAGTCACTCATTCCCTATGCCATTTGTGACAACTGACCCATGAAACTTTCCAACTTTGTCACATATATTTGTACTTGCGGTCTCTACTATGTAAACTCATATACAACTTGGTTTATTGGAAGGTTTTGAAGTCACTTGCAGTATGCCCTCAGTCAATGTACTTCAAACTATACATTATTGGGATGAGATGGAATGATTATATCATGCTTGAATTCAAGCTATGATTTTTGATGAATGGCCTCTTGAGTTCTGAGACTTGACACCTCCAAGTGGTCCTTTATATCTTAATAAGCATCAGTATTAATAAATTAGTGAGCCTAGGTATGAAGTGATTGGTCTTGTAATTAGTATGGGCTCCACCTATTAAATGGATCCAGAGAAACTTAACTAATTAGCTTTCGTAACACATTACACATAGCTAAGTTGAGAGTTCAAAACACAACTTGATAACCTATGAGGTGACCATTTGGTCATGAGCTCGGCCAAGGCGTTCTTGTTTTAAGAACCTCAATGTATGTAGACGTGGTAGCTTAAAATTACGTATTTACTCAGTGCCCCATGTAATGCCCAATGAATTTGATGAGAAATATCTCGGTCAATACTGAAGAATCTTCAGAGTGAGTGTTATACATAAGGAATGCTCATTCATCAAGGGGTGGTGATGGTAGCTTCAACCACTCCTCCCAAAACAACCAGCTCGATCTTCATATGACCAACTTAGACATTCTTCAATCAATCTCGCTAGTGAGACTGACCCAAAGAGAAGTTGAAATGTTCATCAGTCCCTTATGTATAACATCACACATCCCTCTATGATCATTTTATGCCATTTCTTGAAGTGTTTAGCCATACCAAGACTAGGTGGAATGTATGAAGGTGTCCTAGAATGAGTTATGCAGATAGAATATACGTCCATTTTGTCTAATAAATGGATCCATATCATCTGCTAGGAATAACTAAGGTTTCTGAAACTTGAAATCCCAATGCAAGACCAAGGATCTATTTCCACTCCTAGATTATATTCTTGTGAGCTAATGCTGACACTTTCCTTTGGTCATCTGGATGCCGCCTTCCAACATGTGAAATTTACCTACTAGGTTCATCACTATAACATAATTTAGACATTCATATGTCACAATCTTAAGTAATCATTAGGTTTATTACTAAATGTCACATGTGGAGGGTAAAATTTGACATAACAAAGAATCCTTAAAATATCCCTTGAAAAATTTAAACTTTTATCTAACTTTAGATTGAACATCCGATGTTAAGGTTTCCATGAATCCCTTATGTTCCTACCAAGTCCTCATCCTGTTAGGGGGATAACTAAGACTGAATGTTTACAAAACATCTAAAGTCCACAATCTCTAAGTATGAGTACTTGAAAACCCATTAGGATGACATAATTTGATAGCCTGATCAAGTTTATCAAAGGAAGTAGTAATTTTTGACTGTTCTAAGAACTGCACTACTCTTACAAGGGTACCTCATTTTGGTGTCTTTAAACTCCTCTAAGTTATGTTGCTTCCATACCCTCCACCTCTAGGAAGGTAGAACCTTTCTACCTAACCTTAAGGGTCAAGGGGTTTACTAAAGATGCAAATTAATTGCATCATTAAATATGGTGCTTAGGATGTAAATTTACCATTCCTAATAAAAGTTTCTAAAGCTATTTGGTCTCTCTCTCCCCTAAACATATAGTAGCGTTCTCCATGAGAAAACTAAGGCAGTACCATCTTGATTGGAAAGGTCAAGGATGCTCAGGTGGTATCAGTCACATTTCACCTAACACAGGAAAAGTGACGATTTCTAGAATAACATATGTAGCAGACATGCCTTATTTCATATGGTATGTTGAATTATAATATATGTCAAATTTTATGTCGAGATGTTGATGTACTAGTCTATATTTGGATTAAACCCATGCCATTAGAATTACTATTTTAACGAATAACTATTTTTAGTAAGTTCTTAAAATAGCTTCCCAAATTTTAGGGAATATGTATGTATTATCCAAGTTCCTAACAGGCCTGATTTTTTGCTTCCTATTCAAGACACATGTTGAATTATTGTCACAAAAATTATGGCAGTTCTTGATAAATTTTAGAAAAATAAATTTTGAGGAAGGTGCATCAAGATTCCCATGCTGGTTGAAGAGTATCCTAGCATGGCATAGATTTATTTCCTATGAACATAATGCTAACTCAACGAAACTGTATTAAGTTGCTAGAATGTACCTTATGGTTGCATAGATATTTGAGCGTGAATGAAATTTCTCTATTGGATCAAGTTCATGATGGTGAAAGGATATAGCCTCCACTAAGGATGACAAAGTGAATTGAAAGTGATCAGAAATTCACCTCCAAGAAGGAGTGACACCCAAGAAATCATTTCCTTTGAATTCGTGTTAGTCCAATGTTGTTGTAAACCACATTTTCATATGTTCAACATTTATTTCCATTCCCATGAGTGATGTTTAAGAATTTGTAATAATTCTCTGTTTCATTGGGAGAAGGATTTTTTGCTAAGTCCTAAGGAGACACAAGATAATTTCAGCCTGCACACATAGTAAACCTTGATTCTTGTGATGAATCGACACATGTCTCCTATGTTGATGACTAAGGTGATATATGAGGACAACATTGTGAGGTTAGAATAGGTGATATATAGGATCTATAACACGCAGGGATTCAATGACCACTTGAAGCACCAAGGAATATTTGGAACATGTAAGTTACTTACGAGAAGATGGATAGAGATCAACACACTGGTGGAACTTAATCCCAAACTATAGTTTACTATTATTCAAAGTCTGGGCATCATAGTAAACCTAACTAACAACACACGTAACAATAAGCATAAAGAGTTAACTCATAGTTTGGATCTCCCAAGAAGCATAAGTATTATACATACAACTATAAATGGGCTTTCACTGTGAATATGGACTCTAAGAATAATCAAAATGAACAAGATGACTATTTCCATGCTGCGTGCCCAAACTTGAGCTCATTCTCTTTCCAAGAGAATGAAGAAATGTTACTACCACATTTTATAATCAAACATGTTGGGAAAGAGCCAGAGTACGTGAAAGAATATTGCTTGGACCAATTGAGAAACATGGAACATCAAAAGGCTAGTGATAATGATGAATCTTTCAAATCATTTGCCGAGAATCAACTCATGAATATAGTAGTCATGAAGTAGATGAAAAATGAAGAATAAATTCTTATCAAAATTACACAGGCCTTGGTATGAAAATGATATGTCATGTTAGATTAAGGCTCATCTTCACAACATCAATGAAAACTTAATACATGGAATGAAACTTGAGAATCAATGAGAAAATGGAAAGAATTTGTCAAAGAAAAAAAAATCAATAAATAATATGAAGATGACTATGACAACCAAGACAACAACTTTCAATAAACTTAACTTAATAAAGGCCTATGAGCTAAATATAAAGTTAGAATCGTAGCTAGAGATTTTTCTCAATTTGTAATGATTGATTGTAATGAAACATTTTCCCTTACAACTAAAATGCCCACAATTAAGCTTTTTCTGAATCTAGTTGCTTATATGCATTAGCATGTTTATCAAATGGATATTAAGAAAACATTATTGAATGGTGGTTTACATAAAGATATTTATGCCTCAACCTCCTAATTTCATTAAGAAAGGAAATGAACATTTTTTTCTTAAAATTACATAAATATATTTATGGTTTCAAGCGATCACCTAGATAGTGGTATACTAAAATCCATCAATTTGTTGCAAACCAAGGTTTTTCTCACAATTGCAATGAGCCTATTTTTTTTCAAGAATATTATTGGTGGTTTGATTATCAATCTTATATGTTGATGATATAATAATCACCAATAATAATAATTCATTGGTCTCTTCTGCTAAGAATTCTTTAATGAAAAAACTTTGAAATCAAATATTTATGGTTTTTGTATTACTTCTAGGCATGCAATTTTGGAAAGAAAAAGATAGTGTTTTAATTTATCAGTACAAGGATGTACAAATGGTTTGTTATAGTATGTGCACAGGATCAAAATCCCATATCTCTATATATCTAGGGACTTAGGCTAGCACTAGGGTTGCAAAGTGGCCCCATTCCCCCCTGTGACCTCCATTATCAAATATTAAATAGTGATCCTCTATTGAATTTGAAACTCAAATATATATCTATCGTGGCATCCATAATAAAGTGGATATAGATAGTGGAGTGGGACATGTTATCCATTTTTACCCCCAAGTAAAAATGGACAACTTGAAGAGATTTTGGAATATGGCAATTGACGGGGCTTCAGCTGAAAACCATGTTCTCGGGAAGGATTGGGATTTTCAGAGGAATTTTTTCCTCTTCTGGGTTTAAAAGGGTCTAGAACTCAACCAGCATCGGAAAACGGGCCCTAGGGCTTAATTTCAATCCAAAACGAGAAAAATTAGCAAAAAAGGGGATAATGTGTCCGAAGTTATGTCATTCAATCTTCCATGACTCCCTGGAACTGGATAAGTCCATAAATTTCAAAAGATCCAGGGTAAAAGGCAAAAAAATGCTAAAAATGGCACTAAGCTAAAAACAGCTCACCGAGTAACTCAGCGAGCTAGAAGGCATGCATAGGGGTCGAGTCATTTATGGCTCACCGAGATGAGTTAAGGAAGTGGGCTCAGTGTTGGTTAGGTCGACATGGGTTGGAACCAGAAATTACCTCTCCAAGTTATCGTTGTTTCACGATATCATGAAGGGTCGGGGTTAGCTCATGTTCGGCGAACTCGGACGGTAGGTAACTCAGCGGTGAGCTCATGGTTGTGTTGAGAGTTATGCAGAGCGTGGGAGTTCGCATAGAGATCATATCAGTAAGTGCCTGAGCGTGTATCCGAGCTAGGGCCGAGGCATTGGATTTAGTATGGTAGGATCGCTGGGGACGACTCAGTGAGTTATTCGAGTGTCGGGAGATGGATGAACCGGGGAGATGACTCAGTTGGTGGAATGCCTTGCTGAGCCAAGTGGAATGTGGGTAGATCAATGCATAGCGAAGAAGGATATCTCAACAACACAGATGAGTCTATCGAGGTGTCTGAATAATCGTCATCGAGACAAGTTGTGTTTGGGGCTTGGAGTTCAAAATTTCGTAGGATCAGACTTCAAAGAATGCGGTGAGTTGGGCATGATTGGTGCATGGTGAAGCCCGAAGTCTGATCTCTAAAAGAGATTAGTCGGGATTCAACTTCAAGATCAGGGGTCAATGGCTCAAGTGTGAAGTGGAAGATGATTCATCGTCAGGTTTTGGGAATCCCCCATTTTGGAGTTTGGAAGCATTGGATTTCAAATTTGGTGGGGCGCTTGGCGTGTTGGTGGAAGGTCTGAACTCCGATGTCTGATGCATCAGGGTTTCGGGATTTAGATGTCAGGAATCGAGATGTATGGTGGGTGATTCGCTTGATCAATGTGTGGATTTTGGGGTAGGTGCTGAGGTGATGTCAGGTGGAGACCAAGTCAGCTACGAGATAAATCCTGAGGTGTCAGGTGAATATCACGGGAGGTTTTTTTAGAGGTCGGAAGTATATTAAGAACTCGCCAACCAATGCAGAGAATGGAAGCATGAGGATCCCATAAAGATGAAGTGGGGATCTCACAAGGTGCAGCGAGGTATACGGGAAATCAAGCTTGTTGAGATAGCATGCGAGCTGGCTGGCGAGATGTCAGCTAAGAAACCCCCAGACCTCCTCCAAAACAAAAATTCCCCCCATGTCCAATCAAATAACTAAATTTCCTCCCAAGTGAAAATAAAAAATATGATTTTAAAGAAATTAAAGGTAAAAATATTAATGAAGGCATGGTGGGGGATTTCTTGGAAAACAAGAAATGATGCAAGTATGCATGGGTAGTGGTATGGCCTCCATTATCTGCTGAAATCAAGCCTAGAATTTAGGAATTTCTTCCTCCTCTCTCCATGACTTAGATCTTCTATAAAATGTAAAGGGATTCATTATTACAAGGAGTTAGACACTTCCATGTTGCTCCCTCTTCTTCTCTTCTGGGTGGATTTAGGACTCCAAGCCTCCATCTCTTAGCATTGTAATGGTAATTATGCCTCTTCTTGTTATAATGATGTACTGTGCATGTTATTGGAGCAATGAAATCAATGTTTTACAATATTTTTACCTATCCATGCATTAGTTTCTATTGTCTTTCCTTGCCTTTCTCATGCTTGCAGATATATTGTGAGCCCTTTTTCTCTCATTACAAGCTTGAATATTGTTGTGCTTGATTGGAATGGTGTATTGTGTACAATATGGTTTTTGATACCTATTTTTCTTCTCCATGTTCATCTTTCTCCATTTGCAAGTTGAGAATTGTCGAACAACCACTTCTCTTGGTGTTATCACTACTTCTAGTATATGATTTCCTTATTTCATGCAATATTTGTCTCCCTGTCTCCTTGGAAGTGTTAGCATAGGCTTAGTTAGATGATTTTTTGTATTTAGGAGTAGTTGTAGCATTAGGATTAGGAAGAGGAAGTTGGCCTTCTCTAGAGGTCCATCTCAAGTTTGCAAATCCCATAGCTTGAGAGATGGTACCCATGTTACCCAGTCACATTGAATGTCTCAGTCACAAAAGATAGTGATTCGGGGGGTGTTGTAATTTGGTGATAATAAGACATTCACCAAGAAAATAGAGATTGAGCATGATTCTAATTAGCAAGTGAAGGATTCGGTAACCCTAAAGAACCATTCAGATGAGAACTAGATTTATCGAAGGAATGGGTTAAAGACTAAAAGTGGGTGGAACAAATCAGAAAAAAAAAATCATACACCGTTCTCAAGTTTAGTAGAATTCCATATATTCCCATCTCACATTTATGTAAGTAATAGCGAACCCCTATATTCTAAATAAGGCCCCCATTATCAATATCTATAAAGGTTTGAATCCTTTTGTATCGTTTAATGTTTACTATTTTTTAATAGAATAGAGGAACAATCCCTAACTAATGGTTTCTTGCCCCTCGTTATATAGAATAGAGGAGCAAGCCCTAACTATATATGGGCCACATCAAGTAATTTAATATGCAATGATTGCAGAGAAATTTCTACTCCTTGTGAATGTACGGTGAATATTTTTAATGATATGGATGTTGACCCTACTTTATATAGGTAATTAATTGGAAGTTTGAATTATTAAACTCATAATTATCTTTACATTGTTTCTTTTGTTGGTTGCATGATTTATGTCTAAACCCCAAATTATTCATTCTGAAGCTCCAATTAGAAAAAAAAATTTGGCTTCGATGAACTTTAATCATTGACATCGAGTATACCTTTAATAATATCTTTAATATAGTGTGTTATACAAATTTTGATTGGTTTGGGAATCTAAATGATCGCAAATCCACATGTTTCCATTTTTTATTATTCCCTAGGATAACTTCATAGAAAAGTAAGAAGCAATTAATCACGTAAGAAGAGAAAAATTGTAGTTTTTCATCCACAAAAGCTTAGTGTAGATAATGCAATCGCATTACTAAGGAATCTCTATGGATTAGAAAACTTGTTCCTTATTTGGTACATCTTCAAACTTCTCCTACTCCAAAACAATTTTACAACAATATATCATTTCCTTAGCAAAGAACACATTTTATCATACAAGGAAAAAAGCATGTAGAAATTAATCATCACTTTTAATTGGATATACTTGAATACAATCACATTCTTCTTTCTTTATCTCCTACTCAAGAGCAAGTGGTTGATATTTTCACTAATCCATTGTCTAAAGGAAAACATGTGCTTTTTGTAATATGTTGGAATTTAAGGATGTTGGTATTAAGGGGAATTTTGAAGGAAATTGGTATCAAGGATGAGTGTTGAGTGTTGAGTAATGACACATCCCTATCTTTCCATTGTGTTATTTGTCTCTTTTATTTCTCATTTATGAATATTAAAAATATGACTAGTGCATGTGACATTTTTTTTATCTTTCTGTAATATGACTAAACTCATATGTGGATGATTTGGACCGTTCTTCTAATGACAAAACTTATGGCATTTTTGTAATGACTCTAATTGGATGGTATCAATGATAATATGTTTGTTCTTTTCTAGCATTTAATGCACCTCTTCTCCTCTATTTAGTCAAGGTTTATACTATAAACAAAACCTGGAGTTCTTAAACTATAGAAATTTGATAAAAGTACGACCCAAAAACTGATAAAAATATGACTTACCACTATAACTTGAATAAGGCTAGTGTTTTTATGGTTTCTAAAATGACCTTCAATTGTATTATGATGACTACACTTACAAATTGGAATTTCATTAACCTAGAGTCAATGATGGTTTAAAATGGTGAGCATAAAACTACAATCTAATATCAAACTTAGTTGAACTCTTGAGAATATTTGGGGAGTTGTACTTTCTTGCATAAATGTAGGTTATAATGGCTCATACATTATTTTAGTATATTGCATATCATTTTAATTGTATTTCTTGTCTTTTGCAAAATCAAATCAAGTCTTACTATAAGGAAATAAATCCATAGTTGATGGCATCCATTAGGGAAGTTGTGATATGTGATTTTTTAAAGTCGAAGTTTTTAGCCTTTGTTGAGGCTCATCATCAGAACAAAATGTCACCTTGTAATTAACTATGTTTTTATGTTACAGTTTTCTTGACTAAATGGAAAAATTTATGCCCTGTAATGCCCCTCCTGGGACACCAAAAGAACGCACCAAACATGACCAAAAAAATTCAGGGTAATTTTTTTTTGAAGTGTTTAGTTAATACTAATACATCTCATTATACCCTTTCTTGATAATTATTGATTTTTTCCTATTTTAATTTACCTAATTTAACTAATTACTAGCCTAAACCCGTATTTAATTATTTACTTATTTTTTAGATTTACACACATTTATCATCTCTTTTTTAATTTAAAATTGCCACATGAATAATAACTACTCATCCTTAAATAGGTTTAATTTCCCCTTTTATATGTTTACCCTCATCCCCTCCTTTATTTAATTTACAACTCCCACTAAAGGTCCCATGACCAAAAGTGGTGTAGGATTTATTCTGAGCCCTAGGATCATTCAAATCCTGACTCTAGATTTTAAAAAAGCTCACCCTAACATTTTGCCCTAATCCTCTTTATCTTTTCCCTTCTTTCTTTATTTTGATTTCATTCTTGTTTTCTTGTTTTCTTTTCTTTTCTCCTCTCATTAGTCTTATCAAACCTAACATGACAATAGTTTGAAATTCCTTAAAAAACAAGGATGGTTTCACCCCCCCCCCTTTTTTTTATAAGTACAAGCTATTATTGTTTTTTTTATTTGTTTGTAGGAGAGGGGCGGATCTGTAAAAAAAGGGAATGGCCGCAGGGTGAAGGGGGGGTAGCAATGGTAGCGGCGTACCACAAAGGGAGGTAGAAGGGCAGCGTGGAGAGATGGTGTTGTGCAGGGCACGGGTGAGAGGGACATGGTAGGGGAGGTGCTAAGGCCGCAGGACAGGGGCAGCAGCGCAGGTGCATGGGTGCAGGGAGGATGACCGAGGTGGGGCAGCGGGACAGTGCCGCAGGCGGCGGAACGGGTGCAGTAGGCGGCGGGGCAGTGCCGCGGGCGGCGGGACAATCGGCTAGGGGGGTTTTGTGGGGTGCGGGGGCAACGCCCCCCCCCCCCCCCCCCAAATACCCACCAATTTAAAAAAAAAAATTGTTTTAAATTTTTGTCTAATTCAAATTACATATATTGTAATATATATATATATATATATATATATATATATATATATATATATATATATATATGTTAACTATATTTTATAGTATATTAAACTGTATGACACACACACACACACACACACACACACACACACACAGATATATATATATATATATATATATATATATATATATATATATATATATATATATTATTTTGTACTGTAATTTTGATTTATTTATTTTATTTAAAATTAATATAGAATAATACATGTATATAGTATATATATACATTTAACATACCTTCAAATATGAAATTTTTATTTTATATATATGCACACCTGTAATATATTATTACAAATGATATAATATATGTGTATATAAGTATATATGTAAAAAAAAAAAAATTAATAAAACACTTTTTGCTACATTTCTATGATTATTAAATGAGAAATTTTTGTGCATCTTACAAAAGTCATGTTTTAAGATAAAACTAAAAAAATAATATATCCATTTTACAAGCTATGATAAAACAAAAAGGAAACCATTGTTGTAAGTTGTAAAATGATGAGTTTAAAGTATATGTTTATTTTATTTTATCAAATCTAAGCTCAAGCAATTTATTTCTTTATTGCAAAAGGAAGCAGGTGACAATATAACTCAACCAAGAGGAGAAGCTTGAAAATATATCAAAGAAGATGCTACAATAAATACATATTTTGAAATTGATTTTCTAATACAAGTATTCATTAAGTTTCACAATACAAGAAAGTGCAAGAAAATAACAGATTTCTTTTCTTGACATAATCCTATAAATGTTGGCAAGGAAACAAATACTATGGCAAACAACACCTTCAACACACTATGTTTCTTTTGTACAAGAGTTACATCAAGATTCAAGTAGATAGATCATTCACTTCAATACTTCACCTCCACAAGCTTGGGCTACATGGATGTGAAATCCCAAGAGACAACAAATCCAAATTTTCTAAGACAAGTTTCCAAGAGATACAAAATGTACAAAATGGAGGATTTACAAAAAGATGTAAACTCTTACATACTATATTCAAAAGGGGGTTACAATGCAAGAAAGTATCACAAGAAAGGATAAGAAATATGAGATTCCAAAAGCCACCGATTCCCACTTGAGGGCCAACTTCCATGTCTTCCCAAAAAGCCATACAAGGAGAAAAAGAGCTTGTTTGCCACCCAACCATAGGCATCATCACATGCATATCCCAAGGTTGGGATGCATGCTAGCCTCCCCCAAGCCCATGGGAAAGAGGATCACTAACCAAAACTTGCACAAGATGGAGGGTAAATCAACAATGATACAAGCACACAAAAATAAGACTACATACAACAAGACTCCAAAATTTACAAGGAGGAGAACCTATGTTCATCCTCAAAAAATGGGGAAGAAAGGAGAAAGTTCTCCAACAATTTTATTCCAAAAATTTCTTGCACAAGCAACAAACTCCATACCCTCCTTATTGCTCATAATTTCAATCCAAAACCCTCCTTATTCCTCCTCCCTTTCTCCAAGTCCTTCTTGGAAGGATTTTCAAACCCCAAAGGGGTTTCCTTACCAAGAATGGGGAAGGAGATTCAAGCCAAATGAATCATCTTCCCCACATCAACCATTGAGGGGAAATACTAATACCCTACAAGGCTTGTCCATCAAGCCTTAAGGGTTGAGAGGGAAAAATTCCCTCTCTCTTCCCCCACACTCCAAAACTCCATCATGCCATATGATGGAGGGAGTAAAACAAACAACAACAATCAAATAACAAAACCATGCAACCCATCTAGCATCAAAAAGGAAAACAACACAACAAAGACATAAGAGCCTACCTCAAGGAAAGCTCTCCAAAAATCTCTCCAACTTCAAATGTCTTCACACCTTTACTCAAGAAAATCTCCAAGCTCCAAAATCCACAAGCATCCCAAGCAATAAGCTCCAAAATAAAGTCCCTCTCTTTTCCCATGAATGGGAGTTTGAAGAGGAGCCAAACAAGCATCCTCACAAGTGAGGGGGTGACATGTGTCACCCCTCTCCCTCATCAAGGTCAAAGATGCCAAAACAAAAGAGAGAAAGGGTAAAATTAACTTTTTGCCCTCTTCTCCCAAATTCCCCTAAATGTTAGCAAGAAAAAACTAGTGGAACTTTTGATACACACACAAATCCACATCCCTTACATGGATGTGACTAAAAAAGAGGTAAAAAGGGAGGGAAAACTCTCTCTACCTTGAAAATAATCCCCCTACCCATTAGGTAGGGTCCAAGGGCTCATTTTTGTGTTAGGGTGACTCCCAAGCTACAAAGGGGTCCCCAAAAATGCCCAAAATACCCAAATTTCGGGTTTTGCATTTTTGGCACAAGGGTAGAGGGTGTGGGGACCACCCAAGGGTCTCACATGTGACCCTAATCCCTTGTGATTAAGTGACACATTAAACAAAATCAACAATTTAAAAGAAAGAGGAATTATTAACTCCCAAAACAAGTTTACAACTTCACTAGCAACCCTAAAAAAATTAGTAATTCAAAGCACAATACATTACATAAATTGGGGTCACTCATAGTGCCCAAAATAATAATCTCCTATACTAAGGCTTCACACAATGAACATGACTAGGACTCAGCCCGTGGGCTACTTGTGCAAGATTGAGTAGTTGGCCTGAATCCCACGTTCCCCTATAAACCTGTCACCTGCACACTCATTGCACACATTAACCACACCTGTCCAATACAATATAATTCAATGACATAGTAAGATATCAATGCGTTCTAAACTAACCTAACATCCTACTGAAATCAAGATGCTACAACGTGCACAATTATACTCAATATTCCAAAAGTTAGACAAGATGATACGTGACATATAACCATAGAATTCCACATGTAACAACTATCCATTATTATAATTATGTTCCAAACATAACGTCATATCCATTAGCATTACAAGAAAATGTGACAATATAGAAATTAAGCTAAGTTGGCGCTATATGACAAAATGTCCACATATGTCTAATAAGATCAAATATCTAAATATAATGTCCAGGATATAACCAATCACTGTCAATAACATGTCTATGAGCAAGAAACAACAAGCTACTGAGCTATAAAAAGTGTGGGCACTACATCCCCCTCTACTAAAATTAGACTTCCTCCTAGAAGTCACTGAAAGAGATAGGGATATCTATCCCTCAAAGGTATCGCATCCTCCTAGGTAGCTGTTGTCTCATCGTACCGGTCCCACTGTACTCTAACCTGGTCCAAGTCTTGACCCCGAAGGGCCAACCTCCAGTGCTCCAATATGCATACGAGCTCCAATATCCACTATCCTCTATCCTCTACCTGTAATGTCGACCAATCCAAGACATGAGAAGCATCAGGTACATATCTACGTAGTACAAAAACATGAAAAACATCATGGGCCCGTGTAAGGCGTGGTGGAAAAGCTAGGCGATAGGAAACTGGACTGATGACCTCTAAAATATCAAAAGGCCCCACAAAATGAGGCGATAGCTTAGAACCCTTTCCATAATGGATCAGACTCTTATGTGGACGAACTCTCAAGAAGACTTTATCACCCACTGAGAATTGACGATCAATCCTCTTAGTGTCTGCATACACCTTTTGGCATGCTCTAGCCTGCTCAAGATGTTGTCTAATCTGCACAACCTGCTGCTCTAAATCCTGAAGGTAGGATGGTCCCAGAATAATCATGTCATCTAGTCTATCCTAACTCAAAGGAGTCCTGCAAGGTCGTCCATACAAGGCCTGGTAAGGAGCCATACCAATGGAACTATGATAGCTGTTGTTGTAAGCAAACTCAACTAAATGCAAATAATCTTCCCATTTTTTCTGCTGATCCATCACATACATTATTGACATGTCCTCAACACCTAATTAACCCTCTCTGTCTGCCCATCTGTCTCTGGATGATAAGCTGAACTGAAATTGATCTGAGTACCCAGAGCGGCCTGAAAAGATGTCTAGAAAACTGAAGTGTAGATAGTATCCCTATCATTGATGATGGTCTTCATAATCCCATGTAGCCTAACAATGTCCTCCATAAATACCTTGGCAATGGCCTGTGCATTATAGGTGACCTTGGTTGGTGAAAAATACGTAACCTTAGTCAACTTATCCATGGTGACCATAATGGCGTCATGATGATAAGAAGACATAGGGAGTCCAACTATGAAATCCATGGAGATCACATCCCATTTCCACTTAGGAATATCATGAGAGTGTAACAGTCCTACGGGATGGGAATGCTCTACCTTGACCCTTTGACACTCAAGGCAACGTGCAACAAAATCTGCTATGTCCCGTCGAAGACCTGGCCAATAATATAACTCTCTCAGATCGGCATGCATTTTCTTCACTCCTGGATGTGCCGCATATGGGGCTCGATGAGCCTCTGTGAGGATGAAGCTATGCAGATCACTTGACTTAGGCACGTAAATGCGCCTGTGGAACCGAAGTAAACCATCTTCCTCTAAAACACACCCAGAATATCTTCCCTCTAAGGAACCCTGAGACTCTAACATCTATCTAGCTCCCTCATAAAATATGTCCTCTGGAAGGTGCTCGAGAATCCTACCCCTCAAATCTGACTGAAGTTTCAAAGAAGCAAGCACATGTTGTCGTCCACTAAGAGTGTCTGCAACAACATTTTCCTTCCCTTTGATGTACTAAACATCCATGTCATACTCACATAGAAACTCCATCCAACGCCGTTGACGAGTGTTGAGGTTCGGCTATGAGAAGATATGTTGCAAACTCTGGTGATCTGTCCTCAAAATGAAAGGCCTACCCAAAAGGAAATGTCGCCAATGCACTAGAGCATGTACAACTGCTGCAAGCTCTAAGTCATGAGTAGGATAATTAAGCTCATAGTCCTTGAGCTTACGAGACTCAAAAGCAATAACCCGACACTCCTACATAAGAACTGTTCCCAAACCCTCTAGTGATGCATCAGTAAAAACAACAAAATCCTCTGTCGGGTCTGGAACTGCTAAGATGGGCACCGTGGTTAATCTTTCCTTAAGCAACCGAAAGGCTTGCTCACATTTATTTGACCAATCAAACCTTCCCTTTCCTTTGAAGAGAAGTGATAGGGTGAGCAATCCTAGAAAAGTCCTGTATGAACCTGCGGTTAATACCCTGCCAAACCCATGAAACTCCTCACCTCAGTAACTAATGTGGGTGCTGGCCAGTCCAAGATAGCTTGCATCTTAGAGGAATCTACAGAGATACCCTCGCTGGATATGATATGACCCAAGTACTGAATCTCTGTCTGAAAGAAGCTGCATTTTTCCAAGTTCCCATATAACTTCTGCTCTCTCAAAACTTGAAGTACCTATCTCAAATGCTCCTTGTGTTCCTCCTCGGAACGAGAATAAATCAATATGTCATCAAGGAACACTAAGACAAAGTGATCTAGAAATTTCCTGAATACTCCATTCATGAGGCTCATGAAGACAGTTGGGGCATTGGTCAAACCAAATGGAACCACTGTGAACTCGTAATGCCCATAACGTGTGCGAAATGTTGTCTTATGAATGTCTGCATCTGAAATGCGCAACTGATGATACCCTAACTTGAGATCAACTTTGGAGAACACTCTCACTCCACGCATCTGATCAAACAAGTCATCAATCCTAGGGAGCGGATAACGGTTCTTTATTGTGACTTTGTTGAGCTTCCTGAAGTCTACACAAATCCTGAGAGAACTGTCCTTCTTCTTCACAAATATGACTGGCGCTCCCCAAGGAGATACACTAGGGTGAATGAGACCCTTATCCAACAACTCCTCTAACTGAATGTTGAGCTCATGAAGCTCTGGGGTCGTCATCCGATAAGGTGCCCTAGAAACTGGTGCTGATCCAGGTACTAAATCAATGGTGAAGTCTACCTCTTTGCGGGGGTGGTAACCCTGGAAACTCGCGTGGAAAAACATCTGCATACTCCCTCAAAACCGCATGATCATCTAAGGGTGACTACTCTGGAATGCTCTCAGATTGATCACTAATGGTGATAGCAAACAAATGACACCCCTTATGCATGCTCCGCTTGAGTTGCTTAGCCAATATCATGTGCAAGGAGATAGGCCTCTGCATCCCTGATATAACAACTGCACTCCCAAGATCATCCTGACACTCAATGACCTTATTTCTGCAATCCACCTTAGCTCGATGAGCCTCTAGCCAATCCAAACCCAAAACCACCTAATAGGAACCTAGAGGGATAACTCGGAGGTCAAGTGTAGTGGAGAAGACTCCTAAATCAAGTACGCAACTCTCCACATACGAGTCCATGACAAGTTTGGCCCTAGAGGCCAACTCAACTTGCCAACTATCTGGTTGCCTAGCCACCACTAGCCCACACTGGTCCACTATAGAAGGTGATATAAAGGAATTTGAAGCACCTGAATCAAAAAGCACTGAGACAGAAAATACCCCTGATAGTACCTGTCATCTCAATGACGGTGGCCTAATTCTCAGCCTGGCGGTTGTCAACCCCTGCATATACACGATGAGTGCGTCCTACATCACCCACCGTCTGCTCAGATCTAGTAGCTCTCTGTGCATCCATGGTATTGGGTTTGTGCGGGCACATGTGCACATAGTGATCTGGAGATCCACAAATAAAACAACCTCTTGTACCCCTTTGAGATGGGGGTCCCTCCTGTACTCTGGTGTACTGATCCTGCTGGTCCAACCCTAGCAGACTGCTAAGTGTAAGCTGGCTGTGTCTGCTGAGTGCCCTACCTCCTATCTCTGGCTCCACCAAAACCTCCTCTAGAAACACCTCTCTGAAATCCCTGTGTCTATCTAGCCCCCTGCTGCGGGTGGCCCTGTTGCTGGTGTCTGTTGCTGAGGATGCGATGGAGCCCTCATGGCTACTGGCGGAGGCCAAAATCCTCCTCTAGGGGGTGGTGTAGTACCTCGTGACCTTTGACTCTGAAAGGCATGTACCCTCTCCTGAAACTTGCTCTTGTTTCTATCACGATGCTCTTGTGCCTTGGTCCTGTTTCTCCTCAGCTAAGTAGGCCTTCTCAACAGCCTTCTCAAGTGTGGGAGGAGATAACATCCTAACTGCTCCTGCTATATTTGTATTAAGCCCTCAAATGAACCTGTTAACCTGTAATTTCTCATCTTGCAGGTAGTCCACATATTGAAGAAGATCCAAGAACCTGCTCTCATACTATGCTAATGTGCCAGATCCCTGTTGTAAGTCGTGAAACTCAACGATCCTCTTCTGCACAAAATGCTCTGACATATAACGAGCCCTGAAACACTCCTCAAACATCTCCCAAGTCACCATCTCTTGAGTCAGATGGAGCTTCCGCTCCTCATTCCTCCACCAAACACCTATTGCGTCTCGGAGGAGGTTTATAGCGAACCTTGCCTTGACGTTGCTCTCGTAAGAGTGTAATCCAAAGCAAATATCCAAACTAAAGAGCCATGACTCAACCCCAAAGCCATCTGTAGAGCCGATGTAAGTGGGTGGCTACAACTGAAGAAGATCCCTGATCACACTGCATGTATCTCAATCCTGGCGATGTAGTCCAACAGGAGAAGGGAGTCTCCTATCCTCGAATGGTCCCTCGAGACTGTGTGTGAGCGGCTACGATGGAACGAGGCTACCCTCTCGTGATGAATGAAAGGGCTACGTGACCTCTCCCGCCTTGATGTATCGTGCTCTGGTGGCTCTGACTGTGCCTCCTTGCCTATCAGCTCCTTGTCTCCCAATGGTGTTTCCAGTCTCATCTCCTGCGGTTGTGGTAGGCGCTGCTCCACAATGCCTATCAGCTGGCGCAAGGCCTCTAATATCCTCGGCCCAAAATCAAGCGCTGATGGCTCCTGTGTAGATGCACTACACCACACACCTCTAGCTGATCGTCCTCACTTGGGTGCCATCCTACATACGAGGTGAGTGAGAAATTTATTAATTTAAAATTTAATGGTTGTGGATGATTTATTTTAATTGTTTATTTTTATTCATTTAGTAAATTTTTGTGTTGTTAAAATTACGATTAACTTATTTTAATTAGTTACCTAGTGGTCCGCGAGTGCGAACCTCGCTCTGATACCAACTGTAATGCCCCTCCTGGGACACCAAAAGAACGCACCAAACGTGACCAAAAATTTCAGGGTAAATTTTTTTGAAGTGTTTAGTTAATACTATTACATCTCATTATACCCTTTCTTGATAATTACTGATTTTGTCCTATTTTAATTTACCTAATTTAACTAATTACTGGCCTAAACCAGTATTTAATTATTTACTTATTTGTTAGATTTACACACATTTATTATCTCTCTCTTTTAGTTTAAAATTACCACATGAATAATAACTGCTCATCCTTAAATAGGTTTAATTTCCCCTTTTATAGGTTTACCCTCATCCCCTCCTTTATTTAATTTACAACTCCCACTAAAGGTCCCATGCTCAAAAGTGGTGTAGGATTTATTCTGAGCCCTAAGATCATTCAAATCCTGACTCTAGATTTTAAAAAAAAGCTCACCCTAACATTTTGCCCTAATCCTCTTTATCTTTTCCCTTCTTTCTTTATTTTGATTTCATTCTTGTTTTCTTGTTTTCTTTTCTTTTCTCCTGGTGATTTAGTCTTATCAAACCTAACATGGACATTAGTTTGAAATTTCTTACAAAACAATTATGGTTTCACCCCCCCTTTTTTTTATAAGCACAAGCTATTATTCCTTTTTTTTGTTTGTTTGTAGGAGAGGGGTACATACATGTAAAAAAAGGACATGGCCGCAGGGTGAAGGGGGGGGGTAGCAATGGCAGGGGCATACCACAAAAGGAGGTAGAAGGGTGGAACGTGGAGAGATGATGCTGTGCAGGGCGCAGGTGAGAGGGACAGAGTAGGTGGAGCTGTGCTAAGGGCCTGCGGGACAGGGGCGGGCAACGAAGGGCGCGTGGGTGCAGGGAGGTGACAGATGAGGTGGGTGTGGCGGGACAGTGCTGCAGGGTGGCGGGACGGTGCTGCGGGCGGCGGGACGGTGCAGCGGGAAGTGGGTGGAGGAGGCGGCTGTCGCAGGCGGCAAGATAGTCGGCTAGGGGGGACAGTCGGCCCTGGGGAGGGTGTTTTGTGGGGTGCGGGGGGGGTTCGGCCTCCCCGCCATTGTTTTTCTTTTTCTTTTGTTTTCTTTTGATTTCGCAGGGGCGGGGGGGGGGGGGGGGTTCCCCCCCCCCGCCCCCTGCCCATACCCACCGATTTAATTAATTTTATTTTGTTTTTTGTTGTAAATTATTGTCTAATTCAAATTACATATATTGTATAAAATATATATATATTAACTATATATTATAGTATATTAAACTGTATAATATATATATTATATTTTACTGTAATTTTGATTCATTTATTATATTTAAAATTAATACAGATATAATATATGTATATAGTATATATATACATTTAACATACCTATCAAATATGAAAGTTTTATTATATATTATTACATTATGATATAATATATATATATCTAAGTATATAAATAAACAAAAAATTTACAATAACAACACATTTTACTACATTTCTATGATTTGTTAAATGAGAAATTTTTGTACATCTTACGAAAGTCATGTTTTAAGATAAAACTAAAAAAATAATATATCCATTTCACAAGCTATGATAAAACAAAAAGGAAACCATTTTTGTAAATGCAAAGCAATGTAAAATGATCAGTTTAAAGTATATGTTTATTTTATTTTATCAAAATATTAAGCTCAAGCAATTTATTTCTGTTAAGGTAGTGCAAAAGGAAGCATGTGACAATTTAACTCAACTAAGAGGAGAAGCTTGAAAAGTATATCAAAGAACAACTTCTATAACTCAATACATATTTTCAAATTGATTTTCTAATACAAGTATTCATTAAGTTTTCATACAACAAGAAAGATGCAAGAAAATAACAGATTTCTTTTCTTGACATAATCCTATCAATGTTGGCAAGGATACAAAGACTATGGAAAACAACACCTTCAACACACAATGTTTCTTTTGTATAAGAGTTACATCAAGATTCAAGTAGATAGATCATTCACTTCAATACTTCACCTCCACAAGCTTGGGCTTACATGGATGTTAGATCCCAAGAGACAACATTTAATCAAAATTTTCTAAGACAAGGTTTCCAAGAGATACAAAATGTACAAAATGGAGGATTTACAAGGAGATGTAAACTCTTACATACTATATTCAAAAGGGGGTTACAATGCAAGAAAGTATCACAAGAAGATGATAAGAACAATGAGAGTCCAAAAGTCACCCATTCCAACTTGAGGGCCAACTTCCATGTCTTCCCAAAAATCCATACAAGGAGAAAAAGAGTTTGTTTGCCACCCAACCATAGGCATCATCACATGCCTATCCCAAGGTTAGGATGCATGCTAGCCTCCCCGAAGCCCATGGGAAAGAGGATAACTAACCAAAACTTGCACAAGATGGAGGGTAAATCAACAATGATACAAGCACACAAAAATAAGACACATACAACAAAGACTCCAAAATTTACAAGGAGGAGAACCTATGTTCATCCTCAAAAATAGGGAAGAGAGGAGAAAGTTCTCCAACAATTTTATTCCAAAAATTTCTTGCACAAAGCAACAAACTCCATACCCTCCTTATTGCTCCTAATTTCAATCCAAAACCCTCCTTATTCCTCCTCCCTTTCTCCAAGTCCTTCTTGGAAGGATTTTCAAACCCCAAAGGGGTTTCCTTACCAAGAATGGGGAAGGAGATTCAAGCCAAATGAATCAACTTCCCCACCTCAACCATTGAGGGGAAAAATACTAAGACCCTACAAGGCTTGTCCATCAAGCCTTGAGGTTTGAGAGGGAAAAATTCCCTCTCTCTTCCCCCACACTCCAAAACTCCATCATGCCATATGATGGAGGGAGTAAAACAAACAACAACAATCAAATAACAAAACCATGCAACCCATCTAACAACTAAGATAAATGCAATACAAGCAAAATACATAAGAGCCTACCTCAAGGAAAGCTCTCCAAAAAGCTCTCCAACTTCAAATTTCTCCACCCTTGACTCAAGCCAATCTCCAAGCTCCAAAATCCACAAGCATCCCAAGCAAGAAGTTTCAAAAAAAAGTCCCTCTCTTTTCCCATGAATGGGAATTTGAAGAGGAGCAAGCAAGCATCCTCACAAATGAGGGGGTGACATGTGTCACCCCTCTCCCTCATCAAGGTCAAAGATGCCAAAACAAAAGAGAGAAAGGGTAAAATTATCTTTTTGCCCTCTTCTCCCAAATTCCCCTAAATGTTAGCAAGACAAAACTAGTGGAACTTTTGATAAACACACAAATCCACATCCCTTACATGGATGTGACTAAACAAGAGGTAAAAAGGGAGGGAAAACTCCCTCTAGCCTTGAAAATAAGCCCCCCTACCCATTAGGTAGGGTCCAAGGGCTCATTTTTATGTTAGGGGGACTCCCAAGCTACAAAGGGGTCCCCAAAAATGCCTAAAATACCCTAATTTCGGGTTTTACATTTTTGGCACAAGGGTAGAGGGTGTGGGGACCACCCAAGGGTCTCACATGTGACCCTAAACCCTTGTGATTAAGTGACTCATTAAACAAAATCAAAATTTAAATGAAAGTGGGATTATTACCTCCCAAAACAAGTTTACAACTCACTAGCAACCCTAAACAAAATTAATAATTCAAAGCACAATACATTACATAAATTGGGGTCACTCATAGTGCCCAAAATAATAATCTCCTATACTAAGGCTTCACACAATGAACATGGCTAGGACTCAGCCCGTGGGCTGCTTGTGCAAGATTGAGTAGTTGGCTTGAATCTCACGTTCCCCTTGTTATCCCGTAAAATTGGCAAGGGTAATATTACGGGTAACCATCCCAAATTTTGTTCTGGTCCCTCGTCAGGGACCCCTCTGCATTCAGAACGTTGCAAAACCCTTTCTCGGGAAATCTGGTTTTCCAAACTTAGCCATTTTTGGTCTTTTTGGTCGGGCGCACCTATTGTCTATGCAACATAGGGTAAGCATGCGCCCCCTTTAATTCCTTTGGCGCACGGTTTGAAGTGTCAACACACATTTTGGTGTACCTCACCATGTTGCGCCTTTATTGCATGCACCAAGACGCATGCGCCTTCGTGTCAACAATACTTTTGTTGCGCCGCGTTTTGGTGCGCCAAGGGCGCACTGTATTTCCGTGTTGACAGCAATTTTGGTGAGCCAAGGGCGCACATAACTTCGTGTTAACATGTGTTTTGATGCGCCAAAGGGCGCAAGCTTTCCAGTGTCGACAGGCATTTCAATGCGCCACTTCAAAAAGTGGTTGGCGCATTTATTACAACTTTGCCTATATATAGGCGCATCCACCCTGTCACTTTCACCAGTCAGAAAACACGTGATTATTCTTTTCCCTCTGCACCTGTCAGCAAGCCTGTCATTCTCGTATCATGTCGTGGACCCAGTTTCACCTCTCACATTATATATATTCCTGGTAAGTGGTCCTTATTGCTCTTGTGTTTTGTGTTTTGGTTATTGGCTGTTTGTTTGTGGGGTTGGATTAAATAGATCTGTGAAACCATGGAACCTCCCTTTGCTATTTTTCCTGTCCTCCCCCATGCACTTCTCCCTCTTTCCAGATCTGTTGGTAAAGAGGACTTTGTCTTGGAAAAAATCACTTGGATCTCTTTGTTTTAGCCCGTTCATCATCCAAGGAACCCTGCAGAAGAGGCTTAAACACATGTAACCCCTCCAGAGGAAGAACAAAGACTTAAAAATTGATAGACTACATTTTTTCCTCTTTGGTGCAGTCGCCACCTTTGCAACATGAAGTACAGTCGCGCCAACGGCGCATCCACCATGCCTGCTGCATAAAAAAACAGTTGCGCCCTCAAAGGCACACTTTCCTTGCTTGTTACACCCGCTAACCCTGCGCCCTCTTGGCGCACCAAACTCATGTGTAACATTGCAAAAACTTGTGCCATTGGCGCACCTTGCATCCATGCAACACCAACCTTACTTGTGCCAAGTACAAAACTGTTAACGGCGCAGGCGCATCCCTTATTACAGCAACATCATGTCATGCAGACCTTCCATGCACCGTGCCAAGTTCCCCTGTGGCACATGAAAAAATGATGTTACATGCATTAAACCTACACCCTTTGGCGCATCCTGTACCCGTGTAACATGAAAAATATCAGTGCCCGTTATAAAATGCATATATATGGCGCAGGCGCACTTCTGCTTGCTTAACAAAAAAAAATGTCATCTGCAGCGTCCATGTGCACACTGTGCCCTTTGGCATTGACTTATCCCTTACAGAACCCCATTTTCTATGTGCGCCATACTATTTAACCCTGTAACCTGCAGTGTTCATGCGCCCTGCGCCCTGAGGCCTTAAAATTGCTAACTCTTCCTTCTGTCAACGCTTTAATGGAAGATCAAACAGCTAATATGACTTTCCTTCGTTGGGTTTCACTTCTTCTTCTTGCAGATCAACAACTGAGTTCAGACTACATATGTCAACATCAAGCAAGAGACCTACCAAGTCTAAGGGCAAAGCCAAGCTCACAGAGGAAGAAATGAAGTACAAATATATAGAGGGTCAGGATGCCCGAATCCCAGGCAGAGTGTGACCTGGATATAAGAGACTCAGAACTTGGTCACATTGATATGGAGGATTTCTGGGCCAGAACCAAGAGGGTCACAGGAAGTCCCTGGATGGACAAACTGGTAGGCAGTGGCCTGACATTTTGCTAGAGGGATCCCAGTTAGTGCTGTGAACAATGAGTTCATGATGGTAGTAGCCCGCTGCTACAACAAAGACACAAGATGCATCCAGAATGAGAAGGGTGAGGTCATGATCAACCTCACTGCCCGACACTTCGAAATAATGCTCGGCATTCCTCACCACCGGCACTTTGTGGCCGTAAGCCAGGAAGATTGCACCAAGGCTTGGGAAGATAATGAGGATCAGTGTATGCAGTTGATGAATGAGGTATACCTGAAAAACAAGAAGGTGGTGACCAGATGGCCACAAGTCATTCATCGCAGTGATTTCTCAGAGGAACTCAGTGATACAATCACATTCCTGAGTAGAGTATTTGGGCTTCCTGATGCCCACTACTTTCATAAATGGATGCTTAGATACCTGGAGACGATGAAAAAAAAATGTGCCAGATCAACGCTTCGAGTGGGCGGAGATCATAAGCAGCACCATATCTGAGCAGCTCCAACAACTTACCACAACGGGGAGGTTCTACATGAACTCCTACGTAGTTTATACTGCGGCCTCAGAAAGAGATTATCCAGCCTTAATGCGGTGCAGGGTTTGGCCCCAAGTAAAAATATATGAATACTATCCAGAACTGAAGCTGGAAAATAGTATCCCCCAGTTTACAAAGATTAATGATGCCCTTCTTCTACGGCATCGTCTACCTTTTGAGGCCAAACATGACTCACGGTCGTATGACCAAGAGCATTGTTGCATAGCAACAGAGAAATGGGGGGCCTTGTTCACTCAATTCCCCACCTTCACTTATCTAAGGGCAGCCAACTTCTTGGGGGAACCAACCAAATTGCCAAGATATGTCAGGCCCAAGTTGATCCTGTTGGAGCTGTCAAGACAGCTTATAACCTACCACGAGAAGTGCCTAAAGAGAAAGAAGGGTGGAACTCCTTTCCCCCTCACAGTGGGCAGGTACACTTGTCTCTCTCACCACAAAGCAGAGGGATATGTTTGCAGAATTGGAGCTGCTAAATCTAAAGCACAACTTCCCAGCAAGGCCCACTTTCGACCCAAGGAATTGTCTGCCCAGGGCCAAACTCGATCCGATCCACATTCCACAGATCGAGGATATTTATATCGACCTATATCATGAGGTCGAGCTCAGAAGGAAAGACCATTCCCGCTTGGCCTTGGCTGAAATCATCCAGTACAACGTAGCCATCGTCCCAAAAGGTTATCAAACTGCTGATCAAGAGGTTGATCAAGTATATCTTGACACGGGTGGGGACGACTGGCCTTTTGCTGTAATTGATAGAACCAAAGTGCCTCAGACAATAGAGGAAAGGGTCAAAGAAACTCTGCGAAGAACAGAGCACTGGTGCAGAATGAATGGTCTCATCTACCTTGGAGTTGATTTCACCACTTCTCCATTGGGCAACGCACCTTCCAGGCCAAAACAGCTACCAAAGAGCAAAGGGAAAGACAAGGAGGGTGAGTCAAGCTCCACCCAAGAGGAAGCTCCTGAAATTCCTCCTTCCGCTTCACAAGAACGGGTTGTAATCCCGGAAAAGCCTAGAGAAAGAAGCAGCGGAAGATGTTCCGATAGGCACATCCACTCAAGATGTTGCCACTACTACAACTATTGAGGTCCCTTCTATCTCTTCTCCCTCTCCTCCTTCCCCTCCTCAAGTGACCCAAGCGACCATTCCTTTGGTCGTGTCCTCTCCCCCATCTTCTGTTGTTCCCCCTTCCTCATCATCCATCTTCTCTTCTCTCGCGGAGCTGTCCCCCACCATTTCTTCCCTCATCTCTTAGCTCCCTTCCTTTCCCATGTCTACCTCCCCTGCAGTATCTCTTCCACCCCGTGAGCACTTCCTCGGCCTCCCTCTCAATGCCACCTCCAAGTGTCTCCACACATTTTCCTTCTACTACTGCAGCTGCTCCCTTTTCTATTTTCGGTCCCTCTCCCATAAGTCTAGCATGGATCTCTCAGCACCTGAGCCAACAAAAGAGGAAAGTTCCCATCGCACCGATGGACTTCTCCGTCATCCCATCAAAGGGGACCAAGAAGCAAAAGCCTTTAACCCGCTTCTCTCAGAGTGCGTCAGGAGAGAGAGTAATGGAGATAGCATACCCCAATCCTTTAAAGGATAAAAAGGATCTGTCTTCGACAGATTACACAGTGACCCAAGTCACAATGGGGACATCTTCAGAAAGCCTTCAAGGAGAGGCCCTATCTGTAGTTGACGCCCTTTGCAAGAAGCTCCAGGAAGCAAAGGAAGAGAAAAGGTTGTTAAAGGAGAAAAATAAACATCTTCTCCATGCCTTGCAGAAAATGGGCAGTGCGCCTCCTACAACTGCCGCCGAAACTCCTGAGCCTTTGAGCCAGGATAAGATTAATGAATATGCCAAAATCAGCGAGCAGGGCATGGCAGTTTCCACCTAGAGGAACCAAATCCTCAAAGAAAGTGAGGGAGTGATCGCCAAGTTCACCGGATTATATCAGAATATCAATCATGATGAACAGAGAGCTCCAGGCGATAGCAGGACCCATCTCCGAAGAGCTGGACCATGCCAAGATGTAGCATGAGACCTTTCAGAAAATGCTCGACTGTTCAGTCAAAGATCTGGTCAAGTTCGGCGTCTTTGGACACCCCAGAGCCCTCAACAAAATCCTTTCTACTCTGGATTATCAGGTTGATCAGTTGGAGTTTGTCCTAGAGAAGATCGACAAAGATAAAGGAGGAAGCCCCTGGATGCAATGCATCAAATGGAGTAAATTGTCTTGAGAATGTCTCTGGGTTTGCTCACTCCTTCTTTTGCACCTTAAGAAAGGTGGATGAAACTATTTGGATCTTCAAGGAGATCATTTCGCACATGGGCTGGGACCAGAGGTCACTTTCGACGCCGAATCCATCAACAACCTGCTGGCTTGTCGTGACTTCATTGGGTACCTGATAGAGGCAGAAAATGATTATTCCAAACTCCCAGAAAAGCTCACAGACGAGCGGGAGACTTGCGAAGCTATCAGTGATCGACACAAGGATCCTTCCCAGGATCAACTTCAACCCATGATCAGCAAGTTCATGGAATACCGTGCCCAGTTCCACATCTCGTCGCCTGAGCAACAGCAAAAGCAGGATACCCCCTTTCAGCCGCGGGATGACGATGAATAGTTTCCTTCTTCCCGACTTTCTCCTTGTAATTATCTAAAGTGTGTTGACACAAACGATGACATCATCCATGTTGCACCATGGGATGATGTCATCCAAAAAGTTGTCAAAAAGTCAACAAATGACTTTGGAATCTCTTGTAAGATATTTTTGTAATTAAGTGGTTGGTTTGCTTTTGTCTTCTTTTCTTCTCTCCTTCTATATATACTTGAATACTTGTTGTATTCAGTGGGTGGATATTTTTTAGATGAAAAATAGAAGTGAGAAGAAAAAGCTTTGTACTTTTTGTAACAGAAGAAAACATTAATACAAATATTGAGACTTTGTGCTGAATATGTGTGTTATGGGCATCTATGATCTTTCTTATGTTAGATCTGTGCGTTTATTCTGTTGAGATCTACTTCTACTTTTTTGTCATTTATTCATCAGTATTGCTTTGTTCGTCTATGCAAGTAGGTTCGGCTCTGTTTACTACCAGCCCAAAACATAGACCCTCTGACCTTTCTACTTTGGAATTCATTTCTTTTCTCCCTTCAGATCCATCTTCTTTCCTTTCCTTCCTTCATTCCTTTCTGTTCTTCGTCGGAACTACTCTACTGGGATGAGATCCCAACCCCTGAAGGTAGAATATTGTGAGACTTGCACAAGATTCCTACTGGTAGAATAGCAATAAACCAGTTTCGCTTTGCTGACTCAAAGAGGGGCTATGCCCTGCACACTGTTGGCTTGTCTATCCATAGATCTGTCCATTCGACAGATTTTCAAACCAACAGTTTTTTGTGACTCCGCTAGGGAATCAAACATATCTAACAGATCTATGTTAGTGGTATGTTATAAAATCAGTAAAAAATCGATAAAAATCACTACCTGTTTGCAAATTTTAACTTTTGTTCAAAACCCAAATTTTTTACAAAAGTGATCCAAACTGAAAATTTTCTTCAGGGATCCATAGATCGGGCCTAGTAGGAGATCTTTAGTTCACTGAGTTTTTATAAAAATTTGTATTTTTCCATAGATCTGAGTTTTTGACAGTTTACCAAAATTTTCAAACTCTGTCCAAAAGTCAACTCTAGATCCAAAAATCAGCTTACCAAGCTTTACCATTGTTTTATCCTCGTTGTTCTTTGTCATTAAACCACAATTGGTTTTCAAAAGAGGGATAAAATTTAAATATTTAGAAAAGTACATGTTGCTGGTTTTTGTCAAAAAAATCAGAAAATCAGCAAGTACAACCAAAAAGAGTTTTTAAATCTGCTCCACAATATTACAGATTTGGAAGGTACACTGGTGGGTGAACCATTTACTCATAGCAAGAGAGCTCACGGAGAAGTCGATCTTACCTTTGACCTGCTTCAAAGGCACAACTTCAGTATAACACCGGCTCGCTTCTCATCACTAAGTTCAGCTGAACCGGTCATCCAGGAGTGTCTCGCCTCCACGAAGGAAGCATCTCTCATCAGGAATGTCTACATCACTTTGCAGTGCTCTGTACTGCTCATCGGAACCGCACTTCCAGTCTCGTGTCCTCTTTCTAGCTTTTCAAATGGCGGTGCCATGGGGAAATGCTATGGGTCCCTTTGGCATTACCACATCCTGTTCACGTGATTCCACATGGAAACCGAAAGAATTTTCCCAAATTTGATGGGAGCGGGAAACCAAAGCACGGATTCACACATATCTACATTCATCATGTCATGTAGTATCCTGGATGTGACCCATGAAGATGTGTCGGTTCACCTTTTTCTGGAAACTTTGCAAGGGCCCGCAGCAGAATGGTTTCAGCATTTGCCGGCCGGATCTATTACTAGTTGGGCCACCTTGCGGGATGCTTTTGAAGACAGGTATAAGCCTTCTGAAGATTCATGTTTGTTGTTATCAAAGATCACTCACCTAAAGAAGGAGGCCAATGAAACTATGCGTGATTTTATCACCAAGTTCAATGCATTAATCAACTGTGTGCCTATTGCCATGCTTCCAACACCGGAAAATCAGAAGTGTTTCTTCGTAAACGCTATGAGCTCGAAAGTAAGTTTCTTACTCCTGCAAGAACAAGTAGCTACCTTGATTCTCGCTCAGGCTTCTGCCATCCGAATCGAAGATAACTTGCTAATATCTGGCGAATTAAAAAGAGAGTCATCCAAGCTTCAAAGCTTCGAAAATCCTTCTCCCACCACTTCGTCTGATCTGGCATTTCAAAAGATGGCAAATGACTTGCTCGCATTAAAGAAACAGTTAGCTTAGGCTTCTCCCAAGCACCTCGTACCGGGATATCCCACGGAGGAACTTTCACTCCCAACAATGTCCCGCAAAGGCCGCGTCTTTCCTGCAACTACTCCGCGGTTGGCGCTTGAGGCTCCTCCGGTCAATGCTCTAGCCGAAATTGAAGAAGAAGAGAAAAATTATGAAGAACCTTCGTCTCAAGGTGAAGATGATCAAGATGTCGGTGAACTGACTGGTGACTCTACTATCGGGTATATAGAATTTGATGAGGAAGAATCTGATGAAGAAGAGGGTACCCAAGGATATGCAAGCGGACAATCATATGTTGTTTTTACCCACTCGCAAGGAAAAGAAGTAGAGGTCGCTGCCAATGTGCAGAAAGAGAAGGCTATGCATCATCCACACCTCCAACTATTGCTAAAAGAGGTAATCCTCTTCCTGCTCAACCCCCTATTAAGTCTTTTACGAAGAAATCTTTTCCTCCCATCTCTCCTCCAAATCAGCCTTCTTCTATTTCCATGAAGACCAGTAACCTTACCCTACCATCACGAAATGAAGGACTCATTCCTCCATCAACGCAACCCTTGGCCACGTTTGACATAATTGACCACGCTAAAAAGACCAAGATTCAAATGTCCGAAGCTGAGTATCTTCAGTCAAACCCTGAATAGCTTGTAAGGTTGACTGAATACATCCAAAGTCAGGCTGTCATAACTAATCAGGTTTCCCCAAAAGGAATCCTTTCCACCCCTCCTTCATCCCGCATAAATGTTGCCTCGACTTCTGCATCAGGAAAGATAGAACCTTTCTACCTCTCCCTCCTAATCAATGGCCACAAACTAAGCAACTGCATAATTGATTTTGGAGCTTCCGATAATGTCATGCTAGCAAAAGTCACCCATGCTCTGGGCCTCACCCTTACCAAGCCTTTTGGCAGATGTTATTCCTTGGAAACCAAGCAGGTTCCGCTGATCGGTCAAATCAAGGACGCTCAGTTTGCATTTGCAGCGTTCCCAGAGAAAAGAGTAAAGATGACCGTCCTTGTTACCGATATTCCGAGCAGCATATGGAATTCTACTAGGAAGGAGCTTTTGCAGTGAAGTTGGTGGGGAGATTCATATGGACTGGTCTAAGGCTAGAATCCCCATCAAAGGTGTAATGCAAACATTGGAGCCTGAATCGTAAAAGAAGTACCTGGTTACTAACTCCGATGACCCCAAAGCCCAAATTCTCTTCGAATCATCAGGGATGGGAAACTATTTCTTGTCTACCGAGTCTGACAAGGGGGATGTCCTTGTCCAAGAAGAGGATCTTAACAAGATCTGGACTTTGCAGTTTGATGGCAGCTGTGCGACTAGTGGGTGTGGCGCTGGTGCCGTGCTTATATCTCCCGAAGAAGAGATTATTCCTCTCTCTTTCAAGTTACAATTTTTCAACACAATAACACTGTTGAGTATGAATCCCTGCTACTTGGCATGCAAGCCGCGAAGGAAAGAGGGATCAAGAATCTTAAGGTACAAGGTGATGCAGAGCTGGTCGTAAATCAAGTTAAGAGGATATACCAAGTGAAGAATGAAAGGCTCAGACATTACCGCAATGCGGTGTGGGACAACATCGAGGAGTTTGATGCTTTTTCAATAAAATCCATCCCAAGAGCTCAGAATGACATGGCCGATTCATTGGCCATTTCAGCATCCCTCATGCTCCCTCACCCAGGTTTGAAAACAGACAAATATACCATTGAGGTGGTTTTCTCACCCAAGCGTGCTGGACAATTCTCAGCATTGGCAAGTATTCAATGATGACAATCAACTCATTGCCTTTCTAGAAAAGGTGGAAAATTTTAGTGAACTTCATTTTGAAGGATCCACTTCTACATGCCGTGAATCAGTTACCGATCAAAATGAAGAATCAAAAGGAGGAGACGGCATATGTCAGCTCAAAGGAAATAAAATCCCAAAAGGCCTTGGTCTCCCTAGAGCGGTTGTTCGATAGGCATGATCGCTTTGTTAAAAAGAAAAGACAAGATGATCCTAATTCCTCCCCAGAAACCGAACCGGTCAATTTAGGTTCGGTAGAACATCCGTAATTTGTGAACATTGGAAAATGTTGCACACCTGGAAGAGAAGTGGAAGTTTGTCAAACTGCTGAAGAAATACATGGATGTATTGGCATGGTCCTATGCCGATCTAAAGTCTTTCAAGCCAAAGGACGTCCAGCATGATATCCCGTTGAAAGAAGACGTCAAACCTTTTCACCAGAAGCAGAGACACTATAATCCTAAGATCTCAGGTACTATCCAGGCTGAAATTCAGAAAATGTTGGACGCACGGATCATTTTTCCTATCCATCACAGTACTTGGGTGGCAAACATTGTGCCAGTGTGCAAGAAGAATGGCGAGATACGCATATGTGTAGATTTTCGCAACCTGAATCAGGCGTCCCTGAAGGACAACTACCCGCTTCCCATAATGGATCAGGTTCTGCAAGCAGTAACTAGATCAGAAATGTTGTCCATGCTTGATGGTTTTTCAGGCTACAATCAGATTAAAGTCTCACCTGAAGACCAATTTAAAACAGCATTCACTACTCCTTGGGGTACGTTTGCTTACAGCATGATGCCTTTTGGCCTGACCAATGCTGGTGCCACTTTCCAGCGGGCGATGGACCTTCGCGTTCAAAGGTATGATGGGGAAGGTCATCGTAGTCTACTTAGATGACTTAACTATGTTCTCCAAACAACGAAATGATCATTGTGATCATTTGGAGCAAGTATTGATTAGATGCCGAGAGCACGGGATCTCCCTGAATCTGAAAAAGTTCATTTTCAGAGTCACAGAAGGAAAATTGCTGGGACATGTTGTTAGCAAAGAAGGGACAAAGATAGATACCGAAAGAGTTAAGGCTATTCAGAGCCTTACTTTACCTACAAGCAAGACCGGCGTTCACTCTTTCTTCGGAAAAGTGAATTTTCTCAGGTGCTTTGTTCCCGACTTTGCTGAAAAGACTCAACATATATTAGACATGATGAAAGGGTCACCAACTTTCCGATGGAGCGAAGAAGGGAAGAAGTCATTTGAGGAAATAAAAGCCTCCGTCGCTCACGCACCAGTCTTGGTATGTCCCGATTTCTCCAAGGATTTTATCATGTATAGCTATGCATCTGAGCATACTGTATCTGCCATCTTGATGCAAAAGAATTCTGAGGATGTTGAATCCCCAATTGTGTTCATGAGCTCTCCCCTCAAGCCTCACGAATTAAAAATGTCCCAGTTGGAAAAGCATGCCTTCGCCGTTGTCAAAGCAGTTAAGAACTTCAGGTATTACATTTTAAACTCTCATACAGTGGTGCTGGTCCCTGACACAGCAGTCAAGTCAATTTTAACTCAACAGGAGTTAGGAAGCTTGCGAGGGAATTGGATTGCAAAAGTCCAAGAGTATGATCTAGATATAAAACCAACCAAGTTGGTAAGAGGCAAGGGCCTATGTCAGCTTATGGCTGAAAACCAAGATTCAGAAGACCCTGAGGAAGAAGGATGATTGCACCAATGGAGCACAAAGCCAGCTAGAGAAAACCGATTCACCACCTATGGTCCTATTTGTCACAACCAGCGACGAGTGGTATTCCGATATTGCTTTCTTTCTCACCTATGGCGAATGCCCAGCCCATCTAACTACAAAGGAGAAGCGCGCTATAAAGCTCAGAGCAGCCAGATATATCATCTGGGATGACGGTTTATACAAACACGGAATAGATGGCATCTTCTTGCGATGTGTTGACAAGCCACATCAAGTGAAGTTACTTGAGAGTTTTCATGATTCAGCCTGTGGAGGCCATTTCTCCTCTTCCGTGACAGCACACAAGATCATCCGGGCCAGGTACTATTGGCCGACGCTTTTCCAAGATACAGCTACCTGGGTAGCAAAGTGTGAGCCTTGCCAGCAGTTTGTCGGCAAGCCCAAATTGGCTACTTTTCCCCTCAGGCCGGTCATTGTCGACGAACCATTCAAGCAATGGGGAATTGATTTTATCGGTGCACTCAATCCCCAATCGAGTGCCTAGACATAGTTATGTCTTGACAACAATAGATTATTTCACAAAATGGGTAGAAGCCA
This sequence comes from Taxus chinensis, assembly GCA_019776745.2. Classification (NCBI taxonomy): domain Eukaryota; kingdom Viridiplantae; phylum Streptophyta; class Pinopsida; order Cupressales; family Taxaceae; genus Taxus; species Taxus chinensis. Next base: position 614,943,777 of record CM034148.1, on the reverse strand, counting down.
TACCTGTCAAACATGCCACTTCCGAAGTTGTTTGCAGTTTTATCAAAGAAAATATCATTGTCAGGTTTGGTGTTCCAAACAAGATTGTTGTTGATAACACTTCCAACTTCTCCTTCACGGGAAGTTATCTAAGAGCATCAACAGATTAACATACGGAATATACTATAGCTCACGCCTCATTGATATTTTACTCAGCTAATTTGAATTACGTACACAGGCTATTAAATAGCCATATACATAGGAAAACTGACTTCCCATAAAATAGGAAATTCAACAAACCACTTACCCGTTTATCAACTTTACGTGGTACAACAAAACATCTAAAATAATGCTATTGTGGGCAGACAATATCATTATAACAGATTGTAATATCAGCATCATCATAATTATAATCTAAATTTTATATGGCACCGATGTCGAGCACTACTAATAATTCTGCGGAACATTCCCTGCCCTTAATGCGAACATGGTACGAGCAATCGAACATCCACACACTCCTCTGCAGTATGCTCACCCCTGTGGCATGTCCAGGATCTATGTATCTAGCATGACCTTGATCCAAAGAGAGTAAGAGCTCGCTCGACAGGATCACATGAACATTAGAATTAGGCTTACCACAGATATTTTTCGATGACAGGAACCTCATCAAAGAGAGTGACCTCGTGTGGTTTTCTGGATCCTCCCACAAACCCTTTCATGATCCATGAACTGACCTTACTCTGGTGCTACTGTTCACCACTATGCTTATACAAAATTTGGAATCCCTATGTAGGAAACACTTTCATGCATATCTCAAAACTAGCACAATAGAAGATATACTGAAAAATTTCTATCATTACTTCCTATAAGAATCGTAATGAAACTTCTTAATTGTAGTCCTGCTGTCTTTGATCAGCGGGAAACACTCAATGAAAATCGAATAGCATAGTAGAACTGCCACTACCATTGGAAGCTTTGTACAGTTTGACTAAGTCAGTTGTGTGTTTGTTTTTGTCATGGGAATGCTTTTGTTGGTATGTATGTCCCCCCCACAATGTGAAATTCCACTCGCCCTATAGATACTGAGAAGCAAACTGCATCGAAGAACATACTCCTGAATGGATCTTGCTACGTGTAGGTCTTGGATTCACATGGTCACTAATGCTAGTTCCACGTATTCTTCTAGCTGACCATCTTCCAACGAAGTACGGCAGTCAGAGGACCAAGTCAGTTAGAGGATCTCTGACAATTGGAAAGCGCTCCAACACAACTTCATCTTTCCAACATCCATCAAATACCAAAAAAAACAGGAACACTGAAAAAGAATCACACCAAGCTGAAACTGGAACACTGCAATACGTTAAAAACAAGTACCTCACACTGCACACATGTCACCAGATCAGTATGCGAAACCCGTCGTTGGCGACTGACGGGAGGTCACTGGTTTTCTACCTCCTTCCTCCGATGCCTCCTTGGTCCATCATATCTGATTTCTAACTCAGCCGAATGTCTGATGCATGGGGCTCAAATTTATATACTGCGCCCCCTCAGACGTTTCCTTTGGCGCACCGAAAATGCGTCCGTCGAGGCAAACGTTTTTTTGCACCTTTTTATTTTTGGACTTTTACAATGACACGACTTTAACACTTGACAAGACAAGGCATCCTAAAATCACGCCTTCATTTTGACAATAACTTGACAATTGCGCGAAGCATTTTACAATATTCTTTTGACTTGACCAGACCAAAACATCGAACAACTTGATTTTTTTGAAAATAGACACAAAAATGACTGCACCACATATCGCATATATACATATCATGACAAACACACTAATGGTGCTATATAAGACACTTTACAAACATAGATGTGCCAATTCAATAAAGTGATTGGCAAATTACATATGGTGGATATACATGGACTATAAAAAACACAAGCTACATGGATGTAAATAAGATTTCAAAAATTGATCACTTTTAAGCATCCAAACCTATGAAATAAAAATTAATTAAAAAAAACTGACCAACATATACTCCACAACCGAACTTAAAATACCACTGAACAGACTTACACGACTTGGTGACAGACCTCCAGAGTATTTAAGACTCTTTAAACATTCTTGCTAGACCTACCTCTTTTGTATTATTACCTGCCAGTGCCTGTGAGCCGTGCCAGCCATACGTGGCAGTGCAGGATCGTAAGTACTGGAACGAAACTGATCTAAGTCTAAATTTTTTCTTTACACAGGGAATAGAATGCTAGTCAAATTGAACAGATCTACACTAAAGCGTATGGATACACCTTGGTCGGATGTATGTGGAGAGTAGTCTCCAATGGCTTGGTTGTGAAATACTTAGATGGGCAAATTGCACACTAGAACTGCTTTCTTAGGATGATCGACAGTTGGTCTCAGACCGATACAAATCTAGACAACCAATGCATTTACAATAATTTGCATTCCAAGCATCTAACAATAGGTGCTTTGTTGTAATCCCTGAAGTCTCCACATAATTGATTTTGTATGACAATCACCGGGGACACTAGGGACTCCAGGGAAACGTATTTGAGGTCTGTGCCTACAAGAAGATCTTATTCATAGCAAGAATAGACACAGACCAGGGGAAGATATATAGAATCTGATATAAATATTGCATGATACAATGATATGACGACAGATCAGCTCAATTTTTATCTTTAGGGTGATTAAGGGCATCCGAATCACCAAACTGCAAGGAGTCCCACATGTACATATATCCATGTGAAAACTCCAACACAGAACTATAAATTCACAATAGGCAAACATAACTCAATGACTGTAGAAGCTTCAGTTGGGGCAATGACAAACCTATGGTACTGACTGCCCCTTTACAGATCCCATTCAACCATACATGTAGGAGACAATCTTCTAGATACCAAATAGAAGGACTAAGAATCCAGGTTGTCAAATGGAAATCGCCGATAATATTGATCCTTGTATTCAGCTCATTTAATTGACATAAATATTAGATAGCCATGAGAATAGGATATGACATTATTGGAAAAGTCAACTCCCCATTATCCCATTTGCATACATGACCATAGAAGGACAACAACAACCAAAAGTCTATATTGTGACTCCCAGCTACCAATCCCGTAACCTAACAATTGTAATATCAACTCAACATAATTACTGGCCTACACTTTCTTAATAAACTCAGCATCTAATTTATGATTCCTACCCACCATCGTGGAACAGTTAGTCCTTGATTTCTATGATGCATAGTGGCTAACTTTGGAACGCCTCAGATTATTCCAACTCAGGTACCAATGGTCAGGCAATCATCCAGTAATAGTCGAAATGTAGTCAACCCATCATATGAAAGCTTATCTGAGACATGCAACGAATGCTATCACAGGTCATTATCACGACGTTTTCTGGGTCAGACCTATAGACGGGATCACTCCCAGAGCTCGATTCACTGACATGGAGCCTTTTCGAGCACGTTATCCTGGTGCCGATGCTGAGCTATCACACCAGTTCAGGTTCCAGAAACTCCCTGCTTTGCGCTTGGCATGAGCAAATCGACTAGATGCGAGACTTTCTAAAATTATCTTGCCGTAACTGAATCATTATCTGCAGAGCCGAAACGAAAAGACTTCCATCTTCAGTGGCTCGACACGGATCACCGAACATCGGAGGTCGGGTACGGGGAGGAGTTACCGGCTAGATTCGAAAGCTAAGCTTCGTCATCTTTTCCAGGCATATAGAGACCTTGTCCTTTTGTGGGACAAACGAAGAGAGCCAAAGGGCATGCATGGAAAATTTGATTGCCTGTGGAAACGTGGCAAGATTTCAAGATCAAGCAGCTCAACGGAGAGAATACTTTCTATCTCTCGTATCTAGACGGAACTAGACTCCCGCTTCCCTATAGCACAGGCAGTATCTGAAAATCTTCAGGAAGTAGAGCTTGCTCTCTTCTTTGTACAGTTTTCTTCAGTGTGTTTTTGTTGTTTGTTTTTGTCGTGTGTTTGTTTTTGTTGGTTGTGTGTTTCCTTTTGCGGTCGCCCTTGTTTTTTCCACTCTGTTACCCAATGGATAGGCACATGTGGATCTGGGATTCTCTACCCCTGATTTCCATTCAAAGATAGTCCCCAGAAAGAGCCTCTCAGCTGTTATCCCGTAAAATTGGCAAGGGTAATTTTATAGGTAACCATCCCAAATTTTGTTCTGGTCCCTCGTCAGGAACCCCTCTGCATTCGGAATGTTGCAAAACCCTTTCCCGGGAAATCTGGTTTTCCAAACTTAGCCATTTTTGGTCTTTTTGGTCGGCAACGCACCTATTGTCTATGCAACATAGAGTAAGCATGCGCCCCCTTTAATTCCTTTGGCGCACGGTTTGAAGTGTTGACACATGTTTTGGTGCGCCTCACCATGTTGCGCCTTTCTTGCATGCGCCAAGGCACATGCGCCTTCGTGTCAACAATAATTTTGTTGCGCCGCATTTTGGTGTGCCAAGGGCAAACGTATTTCCGTGTTGACAGCACTTTTGGTGTGCCAAGGGCGCACATAACTTCGTGTTAACATGTGTTTTGATGCGCCAAAGGGCACAAGCTTTCCAATGTCGACAGGCATTTCAATGTGCCACTTTAAAAAGTGGTTGGCACATTTATTACAACTTTGCCTATATATAGGTGCATCCGCCTTGTCACTTTCACCAGTCAGAAAACACGTGATTATTCTTTTCCCTCTGCACCTGTCAGCACACCTGTCATTCTCGTATCACGTCGTGGACCCAGTTTCACCTCTCACATTATATATATTCCTGATAAGTGGTCCTTATTGCTCTTGTGTTTTGTGTTTTGGTTATTGGCTATTTGTTTGTGGGGTTCGATTAAATAGATCTGTGAAACCATGACCTCCCTTTGCTATTTTTGCTGTCCTCCCCCATGCACTTCTCCCTCTTTCCAGATCTGCTGGTAAAGAGGACTCTGTCTTGAAAAAAATCACTTGGATCTCTTTGTTTTAGCCCGTTCATCATCCAAGGAACCCTACAGAAGAGGCTTAAACACATGTAACCCCTCCAGAGGAAGAACAAAGACTTGAAAATTAATAGACTACTCTTTCTCCTCTTTGGCGCAGTCGCCACCTTTGCAACATGAAGTACAGTCGTGCCAACGGCGCATCCACCATGCCTGCTGCATAAAAAATAGTTGCACCCTCAAAGGTGCACTTTCCTTGCTTGTTACACCCACTAACCCTGCGCCCTCTTGGCGCACCAAACTCATGTGTAACATTGCAAAAACTTGCGCCATTGGCGCACCTTGCATCCATGCAACACCAACCTTACTTGCGCCAAGTACAAAACTTCATTAACGGCGCAGGCACATCCCTTATTACAGCAACATCATGTCATGCAGACCTTCCATGCGCCATGCCAAGTTCCCCTGTGCCACATGAAATAATGATGTTACATGCATTAAACCTACGTCCTTTGGCGCATCCTGTACCCGTGTAACATGAAAAATATCAGCGCCCGTTATAAAAAGCATATATATGGCACAGGCGCACTTCCGCTTGCAACAAAAAAAAATGTCATCTGCAGTGTCCATGCGCACTGCGCCCTTTGGCACTGATTTATCCCTTGCAGCACCCCTTTTCTGTGTGCCATACTATTTAACCCTGCAACCTGCAGTGTTCATGCGCCCTGCGCCCTGAGGCCTTAAAATTGCTAACTCTTCCTTCTGTCAATACTTTAATGGAAGATCAAACAGCTAATATGACTTTCCTGCGTTGGGTTTCACTTCTTCTTCTTGCAGATCAACAACTGAGTTCAAGACTACATATGTCAACATCAAGCAAGAGACCTACCAAGTCTAAGGGCAAAGCCAAGCTCACAGAGGAAGAAATGAAGTACAAATATCATGAGGGTCAGGATGCCCGAATCCCAGGCAGAGTGTGACCTGGATATAAGAGACTCAGAACTTGGTCACATTGATATGGAGGATTTCTGGGCCAGAACCCAGAGGGTCACAGGAAGTCCCTGGATGGACAAACTGGTAGGCAGTGGCCTGAAATTTTGCTGGAGGGATCCCAGTTAGTGCTGTGAACAATGAGTTCATGATGGTAGTAGCCCGCTGCTACAACAAAGACACAAGATGCGTCCAGAATGAGAAGGGCGAGGTCGTGATCAACCTCACTGCCCGACACTTCGAAATAATGCTCGGCATTCCTCACCACCAGCACTTTGTGGCCGTAAACCAGGAAGATTACACCAAGGCTTGGGAAGATAATGAGGATCAGTGTATGCAGTTGATGAATGAGGTATACCTGAAAAACAAAAAGGTGGTGACCAAATGGCCACAAGTCATTCATCGCAGTGATTTCTCAGAGGAACTCAGTGATACAATCACGTTCCTGAGTAGAGTATTTGGGCTTCCTGATGCCCACTACTTTCATAAATGGATGCTTAGATACCTGGAGATGATGAAAAAAAATGTGCCAGATCAACGCTTCGATTGGGCGGAGATCATAAGCAGCACCATATCTGAGCAACTCCAACAACTTACCACAACGGGGAGGTTCTACATGAACTCCTACGTAGTTTATGCTGCGGCCTCAGAAAGAGATTATCCAGCCTTAATGCGGTGCGGGGTTTGGCCCCAAGTCAAAATATATGAATACTATCCAGAACTGAAGCTGGAAAATAGTATCCCCCAGTTTACAAAGATTAACGATGCCTTCTTCTACGGCATCGTCTACCTTTTGAGGCCAAACATGACTCACGGTCGTACGACCAAGAGCATTGTTGTAGCAACAGAGAAATGGGGGGCCTTGTTCACACAATTCCCCACCTTCACTTATCTAAGGGCAGCCAACTTCTTGGGGGAACCAACCAAATTTCCAAGATATGCTAGCCCCAAGTTGATCCTGTTGGAGCTGTCAAGACAGCTTATAACCTACCATGATAAGTGCCTAAAGAGAAAGAAGGGTGGAACTCCTTTCCCCCTCATAGTGGGCAGGTACACTTGTCTCTCTCACCACAAAGCACGGGATATGTTTGCAGAACTGGAGCTTCTAAATCTAAAGCACAACTTCCCAGCAAGGCCCACTTTCAACCCAAGGAATTGTCTTCCCAGGGCCAAACTCAATCCGATCCACATTCCACAGATCGAGGATATTTATATCGACCTATATCATGAGGTCGAGCTCAGAAGGAAATACCATTCCCACTTGACCTTGGCTGAAATCATCCAGTACGACGTAGCCATCGTCCCAAAAGGTTATCAAACTGATGATCAAGAGGTTGATCAAGTATATCTTGACACAGGTGGGGACGACTGGCCTTTCACTGTAATTGACAGAACCAAAGTGCCTTAGACAATAGAGGAAAGGGTCAAAGAAACTCTGCGAAGAACAGAGCACTGGTGAAGAATGAACGGCCTCATCTACCTCAGAGTTGATTTCACCACTTCTCCGTTGGGCAATGCACCTTCCAGGCCAAAACAGCTGCCAAAGAGCAAAGGGAAAGACAAGGAGGGTGATTCAAGCTCCACCCAAGAGGAAGCTCCTGAAAGTCCTCCTTCCGCTTCACTAGAATGGGTTGTAATCCCATAAATCCTAGAGAAAGAAGCAGCGGAAGATGTTCCGATAGGCACATCCACTCAGGATGTTGCCACTACTACAACTATTAAGGTCCCTTCTGTCTCTTCTCCCTCTCCTCCTTCCCCTCCTCGAGTGACCCAAGCGACCATTCCTTTGGTCGTGTCCTCTCCCCTGTCTTCTGCTGTTCCCCCTTCCTCATCATCCATCTTCTCTTCTCTCGCGGAGCTGTCCCCCACCATTTCTTCCCTCATCTCTCAGCTCCCTTCCTTTCCCATGTCTACCTCCCCTGCAGTATCTCTTCCTCCCGTGAGCACCTTCTCGGCCTCCCTCTCAATTCCACCTCCAAGTGTCTCCACACATTTTCCTTCTACTACTGCAGCTGCTCCCTTTTCTATTTCCGGTCCCTCTCCCATAAGTCCAGCATGGATCTCTCAGCACCTGAGCCAACAAAAGAGGAAATTTCCCATCGCACCGATGGACTTCTCCGTCATCCCATCAAAGGGGACCAAGAAGCAAAAGCCTTTAACCCGCTTCTCTCAGAGTGCGTCAGGAGAGAGAGTAATGGAGATAGCATACCCCAATCCTTTAAAGGATAAAAAGGATCTGTCTTCAACAGATTACACAGTGACCCAAGTCACAATGGGGACATCTTCAGAAAGCCTTCAAGGAGAGGCCCTATCTGCAGTTGACGCCCTTTGCAAGAAGCTTCAGGAAGCAAAGGAAGAGAAAAGGCTGTTAAAGGAGCAAAATAAACATCTTCTCCACGCCTTGCAGAAAATGGGCAGTGCGCCTCCTACAACTGCCACCGAAACTCCTAAGCCTTTGAGCCAAGATAAGATTAATGAATATGCCAAAATCAGGGAGCAGGGCATGGCAGTTTCTTCCTGGAGGAACCAAATCCTCAAAGAAAGTGAGGGAGTGATCGCTAAGTTCACCGGATTATATTAGAATATCAATCGGACGAACAGAGAGCTCCAGGCGATAGCAGGACCCATCTCCGAAGAGTTGGACCATGCCAAGATGTAGCATGAGACCTTTCAGAAAATGCTCGACTGTTCAATCGAAGATCTGGTCAAGTTCGGCATCTTTGGACACCCCAAAGCCCCCAACAAAATCCTTTCTACTCTGGATTATCAGGTTGATCAGCTGGAGTTCGTCCTAGAGAAGATTGATAAGATAAAGGAGGAAGCCCTGGATGTAATGCATCAAATGGAGTAGATTGTCCTGAGAATGTCTCCAGGATTGCTCACTCCTTCTTTCACCTTAAGAAAGGTGGATGAAACTATTCGGATCTTCAAGGAGATCATTTCGCAAGGGCTGGGACCAGAGGTCACTTTCGACGCCAAATCCATCAACAACCTGCTGGCTTGTCGTGACTTCATTGGGTACCTGATAGAGGCAGAAAATGATTATTCCAAACTCCCAGAAAATCTCACAGATGAGCGGGAGACTTGCGAAGCTATCAGTGATCGACACAAGGATCCTTCCCAGGATCAACTTCAACCCATGATCAGCAAGTTCATGGAATACCGTGCCCAGTTCAACATCTCGTCGCCTGAGCAGCAGCAAAAGCAGGATACCCCCTTTCAGCCGCGGGTCGACGATGAATAGTTTCCTTCTTCTCGACTTTCTCCTTGTAATTATCTAAAGTGTGTTGACACAAATGATGACATCATCCATGTTGCACCATGGGATGATGTCATCCACAAAGTTGTCAAAAAGTCAACAAATGACTTTGGAATCTCTTGTAAGATATTTTTGTAATTAAGTGGTTGGTTTGCTTTTGTCTTCTTTTCTTCTCTCCTTCTATATATACTTGAATACTTGTTGTATTCAAGTGGTGGATATTTTTTAGATGAAAAATAGAAGTAAGAAGAAAAGACTTTGAGCTTTTTGTAACAGAAGGAAATATTAATACAATATTTAGACTTTGTGCTGAATATTTGTGTTATACATCAGAGCTTTCTTACGTTAGATCTGTATGTTTGTTCAAATGAATCTACTTCTGCTTTATTGTCATTTATTCATCAGTATTGCTTTGTTTGTCTATGCAAGTAGGTTCGGCTCTGTTTACTACCAGCCCAAAACATAGACCCTCTGACCTTTCTACTTTGGAATTCATTTCTTTTCTCCCTTCAGATCCGTCTTCTTTCCTTTCCTTCCTTCATTCCTTTCTGTTCTTCATCGGAACTACTCTACTGGGATGAGATCCCAACCCCTGAAGGCAGAATATTGTGAGACTTGCACAAGATTCCTGCTGGTAGAATAGCATTAAACCAGTTTCGCTTTGCTGACTCAAAGAGGGGCTATGCCCTGCACACTGTTGGCTCGTTTATCCATAGATCTGTCCATTCAACAGATTTTCAAACCAACACCCCTGTAACCCTGTCACCTGCACACTCATTGCACACATTAACCGAACCTGTCCGATACAATATAATTCAATGACATAGTAAGATATCAATGCGTTCTAAACTAACCTAACATCCTACTGAAATCAAGATGCGACAACGTGCACAATTATACTCAATATTCCAAAAGTTAGACAAGATGATACGTGACATATAACCATAGAATTCCACATGTAACAACTATCCATTATTATAATTATGTTCCAAACATAACGTCATATCCATTAGTATTATAAGAAAATGCGACAATATAGAAATTAATCCAAGTTGGCGTTATATGCCTAAATGTCCACATATGTATAATAAGATCAAATATCTAAATATAATGTCCAAGATATAACCAATCATTGTCAATAACATGTCTATGAGCAAAGAAACAACAAGCTACTGAGCTATAAAAAGTGTGGGCACTACATGCCCTTGGAATTCATACTTTCAATGTCTTTTCATAATAAACAAAAAACCCATATAGACAAATAAATGCAAAAAAAAACTTGAATGAAAAGAATAAGGCTCAAACACAACAATGTTAGTATGTTACACAAACAAGAAATGAATGTATGTTCCCTTGAGAGGTTTATGCTTAGGAAAGTAAAGGCTCGAATAAATTAACAAGAATGATATGGCCTTGAAGGAAGTTTCCACCAGTCTAACCCCACTTAAGCCATACACTTCTTGGGTCCATCTTTCTTAAATATCTATCTTAATTTTCTCCTTGTCTTTAACCCTTATGACTTATATGAATGAAATAGGATTAAATTAATTTTTTCTAATCTAAAGGTAAGAGTAGGATGGGGATACCTAATCTCCTTGAGTAAATAAATAGGATGGTTCCTAATTAGTGTATTTTCCATCATAGAGAAACCTCGCTCAAGACATACGCATCTTTGGGTTAAGCTCTTTTACTAAACCAACTTAAAATATCTCATCATCCCTTCATGTTAGTAAACTGACATACTGTTATACCTTCTCTTTTTTTATGTTAACCTTGTTAAATTCTAATTTTGTTGTCCTGGTATATTGATCGAGTAGTGATTAAGAGGTGTTCTCTTTTGATTAGAGAAATTCTATATAGGAATTTCAATGTGGAGTAATGGAACTCTAACACAAGACCCTAAGAGATTATTATATGTGTATGTAGTCCCATTACTCCATACATGCATGCATGCAAGCACATACATGTGCATGTACCTACAATAATCCACGGAAGATTTGCATTGTTTTTAGAAAAAATAGCGAGCATTTTGATCCTCAACAAAACAAGGAAGTGACTCATTCTTCTAATCTAGCGCTTTGGAGGAAAGTGAATGCTATTTAGAGGTAAGTTATTTTTGTTGAAAACTCCATATGCAACTGCAAGTCATTCAACCTAAAACATTAAAATCACTTTGAAGGCATGAAGAGGATCAAACTACTATCCACACAAATCAAATTGTTGTTCTAGCGTCCCAAGAACATACAATCGCCTAGCTCAAGCCACCTTCTATGCAACTTGCACAACTGAGCACTAAGAGGTTGGTTCTCCTTTTTTAAAAAACAAGGTCATTTTTTTAGAAATACTAATTTTTTTAGTGAGTTTGGCATGTTGATTATTATCCTACCTAAAGCAGAATATATAGGCTCCAATTTTATTTTTTTTAAACTATGTCAAATCAATCCCAATCTGCTACCTGTCGTTTGTTATGTTTAAACTAAAAATTTGTGGAGAATAAATATTTATTCGGGTTTTTTGAAAAAATTACTTTGTTTTTTAATTGGTTGAAATATTTTTAAGGCAATATTACAATATTGAAATAATAAAAAGTAAAAAATTTATACAAACCAAACAAAATGCAACACCTGGAAAATTTGTAGCTTAGACTATAGTTTAAGAAAAACAAATGATTTTCTTAGTAAACAAAACCTGACAGAATGTAATTTGCATTGAATAGCATTAATGTCAATGAAGTAATGTGAAATAAAAATGGAGATAAAATGTCCCGTATATTGACTGAATGGAATAAAATTTGCAAAATACGGGTCCATTTTCAAAACGTCTTTAATGGGCTGCAGGTATACATTTGCAGTTGCAGTGAGCCAGCTGAATTCGCTGCACAAAGGAGAGCTTTTTCCTCCCTTATTCATTTGATTCTCTAAGCACATTGACATTCCATTTCTACCTTTAGTTGGATGTTGTTACTCTGATCGTGATGATTTTAATGCAATGAAATTGTAACTCGTGTTGTCTGTTACAGAATTGAAAATCCTAAAATATGTTGGTGTATCTTATTTTATAAAGCCTAGGAGCTAGCTTGCATTCTCGAGGGAATTGGCACCTCGTTTACATCTTGCCCATGCCCTGCTGTCTTGTCTGCTGGACTATCAAAACTGTGCATAGTCGTACAAGTTCATTCAGACTTGCAACTTCCACGTTCTAATATATCCACGAGAGTTGATTCACCACTTTAACAATGAAGAATATTATGTTATAAAGCAGCTATATCCACGAGAGTTGATCCATGGCTTTTTCGAAAACGAAATTTAGTTTTTGAAACAGTTTTGTTCAATGTCGTTTATTGAATTGGGAGGTGAAACGCACTAGAATTTCAATTTCTCTGCCATAAATCCTTGTCAGGAGAAGACTTTTGTTTGTCCAGTGACCCCTTCCTCACTTACAATAATGATGATAAACGCTTGCATATTCAATTTGTTAAAAAAGAAGACCCCCCATTAACAACCTAGAGTATCAACGATTTACTAACAAGAAAACAAACCAATCTCCAATGTACACAATAACAATATTCCAACTAATATTGTTTATAGCTTTTATATTTTCTTCTACCAATTCAAATTACCATTCATATCATTTATTTTGGCCTTTATGCAGTATTATATTATTTTAAAGGTAATTCTTTTTCTTTTCATCACAAATCAGTCTTGCATCTTCAATCATTGTACATGATGAATAGCAATTAGAAGCACTCAAAAAGTGCAGTAGTTCAAGACTGCAAATTTACCTTCTTACTACCAAAATTCACTTGTAAGTCCCACAACTTCAACTAATTTTAATGTTTATATTTTACACATTCTTTCAACAATTCAAATTAAACTTAATACTAAAACTTTTTTGTGCAACAACAAAGATCTTCAACAAGCCTACAGTATCATCGATTTCTTGACAAGAAAAATCAACCAATATTTGATCGTTGTACATGATCAGGTATTAAATGCATTTTCTATTATACAATTTTACCTTCAGCACAATTGTTTTCATTATTTTAGCTTAGAATTGTGTAGATTCTTCTAGTAGTATTATGTGATGCGAATATTATGTGTGATAACATTGTCAAAGCTATCTTGCTCAAGAAAACCATTGCCACTAAGTAGCTTTTATTTTTTTCTAGATCTATCAATACATTGATCTCTACTACTTCATTTATAATAATGGAATTTCCTCCTTCCTATTATTTTTGCAGGAAAAATAAAATGAAAATGATCTTCAAAACTAGTTATGCCGACGAGCATTTGCAAACTGCAAAAATTATCTCTCACACCATGCAATTTATAGCATACTAATTTCATTTTCAATGTTATTCAAGTAGGAAAGAGACATCACCATGCACCTTGACATCAAATGATGACCTTAAGAACTAGAAAATTGGAAATGTATTCAAAGGTGACATCATTGTCACATACAAAACAATTCTCATCAAGGAACTAAACAAGCAACTTCTACTTGTAAATTTAACATACAAAGAAGGTGAAATTATTATTACACTAAACGTCACTAGAAAACACATTGAATCATATTAGGAAAAAAACTTACCATCAAGAGGACTCCATATAAAATAGTTCAACATAGCGCCCAAGACTACTTATGATCACTCATTGTGACTACGTCCCCTTGCTAAATAATAAGACCACCATAAAAAACATACCTTCAATTTGTAATGAATATAAGTTTATATTAGATACTTAAATCAAATAATTCCTAAACAATACCAATAAATATGCAATTGGAAAAATTGCAAATGTTGTGACTTCCGTAAACAAATTTGGAACCCATTTTATCTTTGAAATTAAAGACGGTCACTCCATAGATGACAAAGCACAGTTAAATTTACCTCTTTGTATTCTCTTCGTCTTTTTTCTCTCCCTTGAACAATATCTAACCATTTTAACCTTTTTTCAATGAAGGCATACACATTTGAAACATTTGCACATTTGTTTGATACAATAGAACAATAACTTCACAAAAAAGAATTTCCCATTTATTTGTTCAAAAACATAGTCAAGAGAAACAACACCAGCAAGACCTTAGTGACTTTTCAATAAAAATTTATCGCCTCACTAAAGAAAAAACAACATTTGAAGATCTGCTAGTAAAAATGGAGGTAAGAAAAGTGTGAGTCGTAGCACTTTGTCCTTGAATTCAATGTCTTTTATACTAATTTTTTCACATTGACCATTTCAATTTTTAAGTTTAGTTCCCTCTTCACATTACAAATGTACCAAATTATAATATGCGACACTAATTGTTACGTCTCAAATTTCTTATCATTGTTATTCAGGTACAAGGTACATTAACTTCCTCTAATGTCTACTCCAAGCCATTCGAACTTTTCTGCCAAAAATAACTTCACTGTCAAGGACCTTCTTGCACCACAACAAACAACAATAACATGTTGAATGTTCAACAAAGAAAGTGAATTATGTCGTGCATACCAATTACTCTGAAATATCACAACTATAGTAGGCACAAATGTCAAATACTTTATTTTTGGTCCTTCATTGGCCATATTGTTGCCTGCACTCACAGAAACAATTCATGGAAAATACCTACAAAATAAAATTTCCATCGTATATCCCCTTTTTACCTTCATAGTGATATGCACCTTTACACTCAATCAAAGTAGCACCATTCCTTACATCGACACTATCATCCACCAATAAGGTACATAACCATCTACACACATCCACTCATATTATTTTCATCTACATAATACACTCGTCAAAACCCACACACTACTAAATCTACACATTTTTTTATTTTCTATGTAGATACATTACCAAACCCATTGACAACACCATGCCAAACTTTCCTCTTCTGAAACAACTCATGCCCATTCCTTTTTAGACATAGTTCACTTGTAGTCCAACTACAATTTATGTAGCATGATATAGAAATCACAAGTTATTCTCACTTTGTTTAACTTCTTACAAATCAATGTACAATTGCACTTAAATTTTAAAAAAATATTGTGGTTGTAAGAGTTTTTCTAAACTTTGACACTAAGTTTTTGTATCTAACCTTTGCAATCCAACCACATGTAATAAATAACAAACTTTTTAATCAATGAAAGATGTTCTAATATTTTCTATATTTACTTAATAATCACTATAAACTCAATTTCGAATTTTCATCAACATTTAATATCATCATGTTATTCATTACATTGGATATTTATCTCTTGCTATGGATTCTAGCATAACTTCTATTATAAAATAATTAGTAAAAGTTATACGACGTTTTTACAATCAACAAAAAACTTGTAAAGAAAATTCTCATTCTTTCTGGGATTTGTTTAGTAAATGTTAGGACTAATTGAATTCCCAAAACACATTAGCTTCATTTATTACTTGACCTATAACTACCTGCGAGTTTACTTGAAACTTTTATGAAATGTTGTCTTCAAACCTACGATTTGTATTTTATCGTTCACGTGATTAATTGTAGATAATTCATTTATATAATCCCGTACTTTTGAAGTATCTTTGACTTTTCTAATTGGTTACATTATAAGTTATTTAATATATTATATTTCAATATTGTGAACTAGTTTCTCGGTTTTACATGGTCTTCATTTGATTGGAGCTTGTTTAAGATTCTTGTAGAAAAATTAATTCAAAAGATATTATTCTTGTTCACTCCAATAGTACTGTTAAAGTTATATAAGAAACAACAAATCATATATGCAAATACTACTATTATGCAAGTTTGCCACCCATTTTATTCATAAATGTTTTAGAATTTCTAGTCAACAATTAACAAACCAATTATATAAAACATGATTTAGTTCATTCCAGATCTATGCTCTCGCGATCTCTTCGGTAGGATATGTCATTTCATGGCCTTGTATAAAAGTGACTCCATCTAGTTCGTTCTATTTGGTCTCTAAAGGTGTTTGTGTAAAGTCGGTCTCTTTTATTTTTTAAAAATATCCTCAGAAAAGTAGTAGTTAAATATAACATGTGCCATGCCTACACCTAAGTGCTTATTTTTGCAAAAGTTCTTACTAAAGAGAGGTCACGGGGTCAAATCCCCTCCTCTCTCCTTTTACCACATGGAATATACTTTTAAAAATCATAGCTGAAATAAAACACCTCCAAAGCCATTTAAAACTCCCCTAAATACATTTACAACCTCTTTAAATTTATCTAGCAATAAAACTCCTAAAAGGAGTTAAAATAAAATAAAAACAATGAGCTTGAATGGATAAAGGTAAGCGGAGGCATCATGGACCAAAACGGTCATTTTTTTCAAATCCCAGCCCTTGCAATGGTCATACAGTCTCACCTCCCTGTAATGCTGAGATGGTGCCCCCTGCGGGCTACAGGGCCTGTCGGAAGCCTTGTAGAAGCGTCTGGGTCCCCGACGACCCGCATCGGGCAGTGTGATTGTAGGTATAGACATCAACAGCCCTGATCAGAAACACCCTCCCTCGAACTCAACCAACTCCGTCTCTGTGTCCCTGGAGGATTCAATTGATCTTGCCGCCCAAACAAACCTTCTTACAAATAGAGCAATCTTTACAAAATTCGTTGGTCACCGGTTAACTATGGAGGGCATTCAAAATTGGTGTGATGTGCAGTGGGGTAGCGGGCTGAGTATCTCGCTTCCTAGAAAAGACATTTTTCCTGGTTATCTTTCACAGTTCCGCTCAAAAGGACGATACCATGGTGAGGAAAGACCTTCTTCTAGCTAATTCAGGCTTGGAGATTCGTAAATGGGAGCCTCACTTTGACACAGCTAGAGTAGAATTGGAAGGACTAAGAGTTTGGGTAAGACTCTATTCACTTCCCAGTGAGTTTTGGTCCACTCCCATTCTCAACAAAATCTACTCCAGTCTGGGATGTGTAGTCTGTATCGATCCTGTCACCTTGGAAGGTACACTCTCATCCTTTGCTAGGATTTGTATCTCCATCAATAATAAACAGAAGCTTCAGGATTTTATAAAATCTCCACCTAGTCCGGGCTCTGGGAGTAAAAGGTTGAATATGAAGGTATCTCCAACATTTGTTTTCAATGCAAACAACTAGGCCACTTTCAAAAATACTACAAAAATTCCCCTGCTTCAAGAAAAATGGTATTGAGAAAGAAATCTCCTCCACCTCCCCCCTCCTCTCCATCCACTCCCGCCCTCTTAAATACGTCTCTACCCATAGGCGAGGATCTTGAAGACCCCGCCCCTGCTCTTGAGTCCATAACTTTGGATCCAGGTACCATCTCTTTGGTAAAAGAAATGGATGCTGTGGTTAAGGACTCAACAAGGATTTTATCCCTTTTTCACGATGGTATCTCTCTAGGCCTAGGAGGGAACGCTGTCTCTCTAGAAAAATGGGTGAACGAAAAGGACGAGCTAATCTAATCTATTGATGGTGACTCCATTGGTTCTCAGTAGATTGTCCAGGAGGAACAATCTCTAGATAACTTGCAATTGTGTCCGATTCTCCCGACACCAGCACTTCTCAACATGGATCAAGGATCGAAAAGCATATTGGGTCGTCCTTCTAAGGGTAAAATCTCCCAAAATGAGGTTGCAGCAGGGAAGCAACTTCAACTTCGTTCCTTCTTTCCCTCTATGAGTAGGAGAGGTGAGTCCTCTCTGAAGATCAAATGATCCTCTTTTCATGGAACGTTAGGGGCCTTAACGCCCCTAACAAATAGCATCTGTTAAGACGCTATGTTACCGATGCTACCGTTGATATCTACCTTCTCCAGGAAACTAAGATGTTAGTGGAAGGCTGCAAGAAAGGTTGGTTTCGAAAATGGAAAGGTTGGGAAGGTTGCTTTTCTAATTCTTTAGGTTCCTCGGGAGGCCTAGGATTTTGTGGAAATCCAGCTGTTGAATTCTTAAGCCTCTCCTCATGGATTCGAATTTCATCTGGTGCAAGGTCTTTATTAAACACTCTGATGAGTCCTTCTTGTGCAATGTTTATGGTCCCTCTAATCCGATCAGAAAAAGAGAGCGCTGGTCTAGACTTCATCTGGTCCTTGATTCGGTAGTCAACTCCAAGATTTTTATCGCAGTATATTTCAATGCTACTCTTTCTGAACTTGATAAGTGTGAAGGTATTCAATGGTAGCCACGTTCTCAAGTGGATTTTACCTCTGTGTCTTCCAAAAAATTGGTTGATGTGGAATCGAGTCTGGGTTCGTTCACATGGAATAATCGGAGACCTGGGTTTAGCTCCATGGCAGTGCGTCTTGACAGATTTCTTGTTCTTGAAATTTGGTTGCATAACAACTTCCTTCTCAAATGCTTTGTTCTTCCCCTTTCCGGCTCTGATCATTTCCTGATTTCTCTTAATATTTCCTTCGACCTACCACCTCGCCACTCACCCTTCAAATTTGAAAACATGTGGTTGCAAGATCCTACACTCAGAACCCTAATTAAATTCCAGTGGGACTCCTGTAAAGTTAATGGGCCGTGGATGTTCCAACTCTCCAAAAAGCTATCCATGCTAAAGATAATTTACGAAGCTGGAATATATCATGCTTTAAAAATATTTTTTAAGAAAAACAAAGAGTTGAGAAGGAGCTCCGTAATCTGAATGAATCTATCCTCTCACAAGGGATGTTTCAGGCTGATTTCTTTAAAGAAAAATTACTTCTAAAGGAACTTGGAGATCTTCTTCTTAAAGAGGAAACTTATTGGCGTAAAAAATCTAGGGAAGTTTGGCTGGCTGACGGTGAAAAAAATACTAAGTTTTTCCATGCTTCTATAAAATGCAAAAGAAATTTCAATTACATCTCATCCCTCCATTTAGATGATTTATCTGTGGCATCCACTCAATCTCAGATCAAATCTGAAGCAGTGTCCTTCTTTAATAAGCTCTTGAATGGTGACTCATCCACCCCCCTTGGTGAACAGTCTTCTTTCTTCCATCATATCCCTGCCTCAGTCACGGATGTTGATAACAACATGTTTCTCTCTCCTTTCTCCAAGGAGGAGATTCGAAAAATTGTTTTTTCAATGAAGAGAGATAAAGCGCCTGGACCAGATGGTTTCCCTACGTCTTTCTTCCATGACTTTGGGATGTCATTGGGAATTCAGTTTGGAAAGTGGTGGGGCAATCACACCCTCATATGTATGTTTCCCAAAAAATCTCCTGCCGAGTCTTTGGATGATTTCAGACCTATTTCCCTCTGCAATACATCTTATAAAATCATCTCCAAAGCTGTTGCAAATAGATTGAGTCCGCTTTTGTCAAAATTGGTAGCTCACGAACAAAGCAGCTTTATCCCTAGAAGGTCTACTTCAGATGGGATCATTATCTCCCACGAACTGATTCACACTCTCCATTCCTCCTCTTGGGCTAGCATGATGCTGAAATTGGATTTTAGTAAAGCTTACAATCGTGTCAATTGGAGGTTCCTCATCAAGTCTCTTCAAGCCATGGATTTCTGTCGGTAATTCTGTAATTGGATTTTTAACTGCATTGCCACCCCTAGATTCTCAGTTCTGGTAAACGGTTCGGCTAAAGGATTCTTCCATAGTAGCAGGGGATTGAGACAACGTGATCCCCTCTCCTCTTTTCTTTTTATTTTGTTTGCAGAGGCTCTTAGCCGAAGTATCAAGTCTGCCATTCTGGATGGATCCCTTAAAGTTATTCCAATTACCTCCAATCTTCCAACCCTTTCACACCAACAATTAGCAGATGATACTTTCCTCTTTGGTAAATATTTTTTCCCTGAAGCAAGGTGCCTTTCTTCTATTTTAGATTCTTATTCTTCAGTGGCGGGACATGTTATTTGCTTTCATAAAGCTGTCATTTTCTTCTTTAATGTTGCTCCTAGATTACAATGTAGGATCAAAGCAATTCTCGGCTTCACTGTGGGAGCTCTCCCTCACAAATATCTGGGTATCCCAATTTTCCATGGGAATGATAGAGCACATCTTTGGGACGGGCTTATAAACTCCATCTCTACTATACTTCTCTCACGGAAAGGAAAATGGCTACCCCTGGCTGGTCGAGCCCTATTAATTAATTATGTTCTCCTAGTCATTCCAATTTATATGATGTATGTCCTGCAGATCCCTAAATCTGTTCTGCTCAAGATTGAAAAGATTGTCAAATCCTTCTTATGGCAAGGAAATAATGAAGAGTGCAAATTTCACCTTGCAAATTGGGAAACGGTTAAACTTCCTAAACGCCTCAGAGGGTTGGGAATTCTTAACCTTGCTCTTCAAAATTCCGCCCTTGGAGCAAAACATGTTTGGAACTTCATCTCTGATGCTAAACAACTTGCTTTCCAAGTTCTTTCACATAACTATTTCGGGGGGTGCCACCCCAAGTTATTTTATCTAGGAAAAATCTCCCCAAAGGTTCGCATATCTAGAATTTCTTCTGTAAGTCCAAATCCTTGATTGTTGAGTCGGTCTCTTGGAACATCAATAACGGTCAGCTTGCCACCTTCTGGGAATAAATTTGGAATGGTTCCCCCCCCCTTAATCTCACGCCTGAACTAAAAAGAGTCATTAACACGACCAAGATATATTGGGGATCTTTTGTCACAGACTATGGCAGTCAGAATCCCGATGGCTCACCGTCTTGGCTCTGGAAAGATGTCTCCAATATTGGGGCCAATGCACAGGAGTCTAATCTTCTCAAGGATGCCCTATAGGACAGAAATGCACACTTTATTAACGATGATGATCGTTTGATTTGGCTTGGGGAAGTGACAGGATCCTTCTCTATGAAATTAGGTTATAACATTCTCATCTCTCGGTCTGGTCAATGTCTTCCATGCTCCTATGGCTGTTGGCATCCCAGTATCTCTCCTAAGGTGGCAATCTTCGGCTGGTTGGTTATGAAAAAGAAATTTCTAACTCAAGTTAGGCGGAGATCTTGGGGCTACGTCAGTCCTTCCATGTGTTTACTTTGTGGTGCTACGGAGGAAGATCTTGATCACCTCTTTTTATTTTGCCCATTTACGTCTAACTGTTGGGGTTGGCTCCTGAGTAAGTTAAATCTAGCCTAGGTACCTTGTAATAATATTGGTGAGACTCTTCTTTCTTGGTCGAGATTTAATATTAACAGCTCCCTTATCTCTATTTGGTACATAGCCCTCTACTTCCTCCTGTGGCATATATGGTGGGAACGCAATCTACGTCTCTTCAGGGAACAATCTATCGAGCCGCAAGCTTTTCTCAACAAGCTAGAAGTGGCCATCTCTGAGAGAGTTAGTGTTAACTGTTTGTCACAATCCACTTTCTCCTCCAGGGATTTTGATATCATGCATTCATGGCCACTCATAAAGCAACCTGGTCCTAGCTCTATAGTTAAAAAATGCCTCACACAAGTGGAAAATTTTATTCGTAGAAAAAGGGCAAGATGGCACCCCCCCCCCCCCCCGAAGGGCTCATGGAAACTCAATTTTGACGCTGCTTCTAGAGGGAACCCAAGTAAATCAGGTGGAGGTTGTATTCTTAGGGATGATTTGGGTCTTCTCATCAAAGCTAGCTCCTACCCTCTCAGAGATGGTTCGTGCAACGCTGCTGAAGCCCAAGCACTTCTGGAAGGGGTCAAGATGGTTGCCCAATTAGTTTGTCCTCATTTATTTATCGAAGGGGACTCCCAAATTATCATATGTACAGTTTCAAGAGGCACATCCCCTTCATGGAAAATCAACATCTTTATCCCTCAAATTCTCTATTGGTTAAATAAAATTGGTTCCTGGCACATCACTCATAACTATAGAGAAACTAATGAAATGGTTGATTTTCTTGCAAACTATGCTATCGATCACCCTGCCGCCATCGTCACTTCAGGTACCAATCAAGATTGGATTGGACTGACATGTTTAATTTCCCACGAGTGGGCCAGTTAGATTCAGCTATTTGGATGTGGCCTTACACATGCGTAGTGCTCCTTTTATGTACGGTGGTTGCTCTCCTACTACTTTGTCTCTCTCGAAATCTACTTCCGCGATGTCACTTCCCCTGAGTCTTTTAATGGATTTTCTCAGTGTTCCTTTCGTTACTCTCCACAACTCGGTGTCGGATGTTGCTTCAACATTAGAAATTGATCACACCCGTCTGTCTGGTGTCTTCCTGTATTTTTCAGACCAGGAAGCCAAAGCTATAGAGACTATATTGGGAAACTCCTACCATTTTCACTCTCGCCAAGCACGTACTAATGCAGATATTGCCATTGCCTTTGTTTTCTTCTGTGTGCTTCTGGAGGAGGATTTGGTCATCATGGAATTCCTCGCCAACTCTGTTGTCCTTCCCACCTACCATGTCATTGTCCGTGATGAACTGACTGACTTTTCCCTGCCAGATCCTCTTCTCTGGGTTGAGGAGGTTGACGACCTCGCTATTGGTTCGGGGCGTGACATCAAGTGGATATATGTCTTGTACAGGGAACTCCTCTATCATTCTCAAAGTGTCAACACACTCTTCACATCGGGTATACTCGACCACCGTTTACTACCCAAAATTGATATTGACGCCGCAGGCTTTCTAGTTTAATCCATCATTGATCAGTGGAATGATCTCAGGGATCGGGGTCAGGATGCATACAGGTTTCTCCTCCAAGAGTCCAACCATTGAGTTGGCACTGGCTTTGGGTGATGCAGTGGATCCCGCGCCTCACCTTTTTACGTTTGTTCTGTTTTACTCCCGCTCAGGTTTATACTTTGGTTCTCTCGCCACGTTGTTGGCTTCTGTTCCCCATTCCTCTTTTCTCTCCCTCTCTCCTCTTGTCCCCCCTCTTTTATTTCCTTCTTTCTTCCTTCCCACATGTAATTTTTGGGTCCTTCCTCCCAGTTCATAGCTCCCGCCAAAATCGTTTAAATATTAAAAAAAAAAACCACAAAATATAGAAATTTTTGCATTGTGAAATCTACAGAGGCCAAAGAGCCCAATTAGTTGATTATTTGCATTTTTTTAATGAAAACTATATTGTAAAGAAAAAGAGCCCAAAAGAGCCCAAAAAAATTTAAAAATTGCAAATATTTTAATTTTCCAAGACAAAAGAGCGAGTATTTTTCCACAAATTCAGAAAAATTGTAAAAGTGGTTAGTAGTGCCAAATTTGTTGATTTTTTGTAAATTGGTTGATAGTGCCCAAAATTGTAAAACAATCGAAAAGCAATCCCAAAAATTGGTAAAATAATATTTTTTGGGGGGAATGGGGGGTATGTACTACTTCAAGGGGGTGAAAAGTGTTAAATTTTTCTACTCTTCTTTCATTATTCAATTTTTACAATGACTATAGATATGGCACCCAAGTTCTATTTGTCTGATTCTCGACTCCATCGTATTGATAAATATGTTGCATGGAATACTAAAATTTACACACAAGTCAAATTTCAAGACATTTGGTATGTTATTTTTGGTTCACTAACATGATCTGAAAATGATGTTGCACAATAATGTTGATTTGATCACGTAAATCAAAAACCAAAATTAATAATCTTGTTTGACATTTCAGTTGAGGTTCAACCTCGTATTCATGAGGCCGCGACAACAAAAGAAGCTTGGGACAAACTAAAATTGTATATGAGTCAAAAAATAAGAACACAATACTTCATCTCAAGAGTCAACTATTGAATTTGAAAATACAATCAACAGAAAAAGTTGAAATGTTTTTTTCAAAGAGTTACAGCTTTACGAGGATCACTTCAATCTCTGGAAGAAGAAGTTACTGACACATCACTTTTTCGATTATTTTGAGAGTTTTTCCTCCTCCGTATAGGATTTGTGTGACCATGTTAAACATAACTGGTCAAACACCAACCTTTGAACAACTGGTGAATATGATACAAACTTATTCATACAAGTAATAAAATTGAGAGCAAGCACTTACTTATAATCAGAAAGGAAAGAAATAGGCTAAGTCTAGTAAATAGCCTTCAAAGGAAAGAAATGCTCTACAAGGCCAAATGGAACAACAAAAATGTCCTATTTGTGGTCAAAAAGGACACGAGTTAAAGGATTGTTGGTAAAACACATCCCAAAAGGGATCGTCAAGTAGAAAGAAAAGTGAAAACAGATAATCAAACAAGGCCAACAATAGAATAAATAAGGAAAAAATAAGGGAAAGTGGAAGAAGAAGCCAACTCAATAAGGAAATGTAGCTAAACAGGAAGATCAATTTGATGATGATGACTTCTTGTATATTGCATAGTAAAATGAAGTGTCCAATTCTACAAGTCAAATTTGTTATGTTGACTCAGGTGTAACCTGACACATGACAAGAAGGAAAGATTGGTTCTTCACGTTGAATGAAACACCCACAAAAAACCATGTTTCTTTCGTTGATAATACGACATATAATATTCAAGGGATTGGTTCAATTTCACTACCACTTGAAAAACATAGTTGCAAAATTACAGATGTTCTATATGTCCTTAGTTTGACCAAAAATTTGTTATCCATAAGTCAATTATTAGATCACAATCTTAAAGTTGATTTTTATTGTAAAGGTGGTAAAAAGATGTGCCTAATTCAATATAATTCACGAAGCTCAAAAATTGTTGCAAAAGTTTCGAATGTGGGTAGATTTTTTTATTTGGATTTTTTTCAACGGGATGTTCAAGCTCTTGTGGTCAAGGATACAACATCGACATGTGGCTATGGCATAGAAGATTTAGTCATGTTAGTTTCGTCTCTCGATACAGTTCATCAATATAACATGGTTAGTAGTTTTCCACCTCTCAAAAAGGGTACAAATAAGTATCAACATTTTTTGGCAGGAAAACAACATAAACTACCTTTCAAACATAATACATTTCGGGATAAGGGAAAGCTTGAATTGGTGCATAGTGGACCAATGAGACCTATCCAATCTGGGTTTCTATACTTCATCCTCTTTTTTGATGACTTTTAAAGGGAAATGCGGATATATTTTCTTCACACAAATTAAAAAGCTTTCAAAAATTTCAAATCCATTGTTGAAACTGAGTTAAATGTCAAAATATAAAGACACTTCACTCAGATCAAGGGGAGAATACACCAGCAATGAGTTCAAAAATTTTAGAAACATGTGGCATTCGTTGTTAAATGGAACCTCCTCACACACTGCAGCAGAATGGTGGTGTTGAAAGGTGAAATCGTACTATCATGGATATGGTGCAATGTATGATTGACAATACAGATTTATCAAAAATATTTTGGGCCGAAGAATCTAAAATGGTAGTCTTTCTACTAAACATAATTCCCACTAAAGCTCTTTTTGGAGTAACACCACAAGAAGCATGGTTAAGGCATAAGCCATCGATTGCACATCTCAAAAAATTTGGATGTAAAGCTAGTATGCACATTCCTAAGAAACAAAGAACTAAACTTGATATAAAATTAGAAAGAAAATTCTTGGGATACAGTGATGAAGCACTTGGCTATAGACTCATGGATCTAAAAATAAAAAGGTCTACAAATTAGCAGGTATGTTGATTTATTTGAGAAGAAATAAGAAGATGCTCCTTCTATACACTCACATGATGGAAAAAGCAGTCCTGTAGTGAAAACAGAGGATGGTAATCACCTTAATAATGTAAGTGATGATGGAGAAGATGGTGAAAATCCACCACCCACAGGAATAACTCAATATATGCTTAATTGGCATACAAGTATGATATAATATGCAAAATTGAATAATGTCCTTTTCACATCTACCACTAGAATGAGGACTCGTTATATGGCTTGAAATGAGGTCAATTTGGCCTTAATGAGTAAATTTCTTGAATCTACTGAACCAACCATCCACAATTTCAAAAGCCCTACAGTTAAAACCTTATAAATATTTTATTAATGCAAAATATAAGTCACTTATGAAAAATAACAGGTGGTAACTTACAAATCTTCCACCAAGGAAAAAGTCAATTGGATGCAGATGCATCTTCAAAACGAAGTACAAAAAAAATAGTAGGATTGATAAACATAAGGCTATACTGGTTGCTAAGGGATATTCTCAAAAAGAAGGCATTGAATATGAGGAGACTTTTACTCCCAAAACTAAGATAAAAACTTTCAGGCTAACTTTTTCTCTAGCTGCACAATTTGGTTGGAAACTTCACCAAATGGATGTGAAAATTTCCTTTCTTAATGGTAATTTACAGGAATAATTTTACATGACTTAACCAGAAAGTTTTTTCATACCATATAAGGAACAAAAGTTATGTAAACTTATAAAATCATCGTATGGTATAAAACAATCTCCTAGGGAATGGCACATCAAAATCGACAAGCATCTCATTCATCATGGATTCAACAGGAGTCCATAAAATCCTAATATCTATCTTAAAAAACAAGGGGGGATAGTAATCATTGTAGTACATATTTTTTTGATGTAGTCATCACTGGAGGATCAGTGAGGATGATTGAGTCAACAAAGAAATATCTAACACGATCATTTGACGTGAATGATCTCGAGCTTCTACATTATTATCTTGGACTTGAAGTTAGGTAAAGAGAGAATCATATCTTTGTACACATTTTAAATACGCCGAGACATCACTTGAAAAATTCAAAAATGTGGATTGTAAACCAATTTCCACACCTATGGAGACAAGACTTAAATTTTCTCGAATAGATCCATCATCGCAAGTAAATGAAACTCTCTATCGGTAGTTGATCGGGATTCTCGTCTACTTGAATTACACTAGGCCCAATATCAACTATGCAATTAAATATATGTCAAGGTTCATGAGAGTACCCAGGGTTTATCACTAGAAAGTAGCAAAGCAGATATTGAGGTGCATCAGAGGAAGTATGGACTATAGCCCAGATTACAAGAAGAATGATAGCTTCTTCTTGTCAGGATATTCATATTCAAATCATGCAGGGAACATAGATGACAGCAAATCCACTTCAAGATTTGTATTCTTTTTGGGATCTGGACTAATATCATAGGGGAGTAAG
Organism: Taxus chinensis; assembly: GCA_019776745.2. NCBI lineage: Eukaryota > Viridiplantae > Streptophyta > Pinopsida > Cupressales > Taxaceae > Taxus > Taxus chinensis. The sequence goes on along the minus strand of CM034148.1, from coordinate 614,916,677 downwards.
AAGCAAACTTTTTTTTCAACTTCCTCTACAGAATCATAATATCGTGTAATAGGTTGAGTTGTCTACAAAGTGATATGGCTCCGATGTATGCTTGAAGGATTGGGAATACCACTAAAAGATCCAAATATCCTACATGTTGATAATGAAGGAGTAGTGAAACTTGTTCAGAATCCAGTTTTTCATGAACGCACCAAACACATTGAGGTGCAAGTACATTTCATTCGTAAACATGTTCATAACAACAATATTCAACTCCATTATTTCCCAACAGTTATGTAGTATGCATATGTCTTCACAAAGTCACTTGCTCGAGGAAAAGTTGAGGGCTTCAAAGAATTTCTCTCCTCTTCACTTGAGACCATGTTGAATTAAAGGGGAAATTTTAGGTTATAGTACCTTGTTAATTCATCATTACGTTATATTTTAATAACGTAATAAGTTAAAGTAATTTATTTTTATTACTTTAACTTAAGTTTCTAGTTGTCATTAGTTGTTAACTTAGTGAAAATGTTTTATCCATGTGTTTATGGGAAGTTTACAACTTGTGTGTTCCTGGATATTTCTTGGCATTAGCTTCTGGTGGCAATTAGGGACAATATGTTATTTCTACATATTGCTTAGAATATGTTATTAGATCCATTTTTCATGGGCTGGATAGAATTTTTGCAATTCCTATATACATTGTAGCTCTCTCAATTATTTGTAATGATTCATTTTTCATATCAATAAAATTGTTAGGCTCCACCCTATTTGTTCAATAACAACCCTAAGGTTATTAGTCATCATGTTTTTATAGTCAACCTTATTGTTCTACCTCCATCAATATTCAAAAACATTGGTGTTTTATTTGAATAAATATGGAAAGGCACAGATCCATCACAAATAGTTATTCATCTTAACAAGCCTGTACTTCAAAAGATAGAAGAGGAAAGAAAATTATTTTATCTTATTTTGCAAAATATCGCAAGTCACATATAGCTTTAATGGGTTCATCATCAAGATTCAAAATTATTAACTCATCTGGAAGATTACTTTTTGAAACCAAATCAATAACCCATATACTTCTTCACATACATTTTCCACAATAGATGAAGTCATCACTGACTTTTTAGACCTAGTAACTAGACATGTTAGTTAAAGATTGGCCTTCACTCCTAAATAACCTTATAAGCAATAAGGGAATGAAAAAAACCATGAGATAAAAAATAATAATGATACCTAATACATATGGTATGATCTTAGTTGTAGAAAATAAAAATATACCAAGGGAAGGGTTGGATAGAAAATAAGATTATGAAATCCAAAAACGAGAATAGTCAAAAAAATGTTTGTAGTTGCCAATCAGGAAGGTAGCCTACTCCAAAATCATTCATTGCACATAACATTGATAAAACATTGTGGGGTAGATATGAAATTAGAATTCATGAGGATATTGGAAAATATCAAAGGGCTAGCAAAACCAATAGAATTGGATAGCCCAGTGGGATATCTCTTCTTAAAAAAATATATACAACTTAGCAGCGGACACAATAAAAATCAAACAAAGTATAAAATAGATTGCACAGAAACAAGATAATTTATTGCCTTTGAATAAATAATTTTTCCATCTAGAAATTAAAACGAATGAGCAAATAATAACAAAGTTGAATAGGACGAGTCAATATAACCTCTAAAACTAAGAGGATGTAATCAAAAATCTTGACAAGATCCAACACTTTACACTCCCACACTCCCACACTTTTCCCTTTCACTTATGGCACTTCTCATAAACCTTCATCTTCACTAAATCTCTTAATAAGACTGTACCAAGACAGTCAAATGCATGTTAAGAATGTGATGGTTCCACATATCCAATAACACTTGATCAAAGCTTTATATTACTTCCCACTATCATTAAACTCACCTCTCTTTCTATGGAAGACCCTTAAAAATAGCTATGTCATCAAAAAATGATCAAATTGTCATGTTTTCCTAAGCAAAATTGTACATGCACATTCTTTCCTCCTCTATACTTTGTTCTGTGACTTGAGCAAGGGATTTAATGAATTATTATCCCTGAATATCCTCTCTCAAACCCAATATAGGTATCCATGGATCTACATTTATACTTAATATCCATTCATTAGTTATATTTCCTTCTACACCCTCAATATTATGCACAGTACAGTCCATACTAAGTTTAGCAATGTTTGGGCTATTGATCTTGCAGTCCCTTGTTTTGGCATCTCATGAGAATTTATCACACACTCTAACTCCTTTTTCAGAAAATTTATAATAGAAATCATGTCCCGCCTTACATTAAATTACTTCCTACCCTCAAAAATCCCTAAAACAAGGTATTCACAGTATGAGTCAATGGTTTCTTGAACCCTATTACTGTGTACACTCAATATAAGGATTCGTAAGGTTCTAAAATATACCAAAACCCTTGATAATATTCCTTAACTTCATTATTATGCACACCATTCTATTCCAATGGTAAACTCTTTAAAGAAATCCATCAAAGGACTGTCAACCAATTTCACTGTTTAGACTTCTTCTTCTACATACAAATGCAATCATCATTCTTGATCTTGCACATCATTAGCATTTCATCATGTTAGAATCATCAATCAGGTGTTCATTCCCGCATAACTTAATCTAATATCCCCTTCTAGGACAAGTTATAAATTAATACAAATCTGATCATACACAGCTAAAAACAATTAATATTCAAACCCTGACTGCTACAATTTTCAAAAATTAATTCCCGCTTAACCGTCCAAGAAAAAATCTTCAAACTTTGGATTTTGGGTCACAAAAATATGAAGAACAATATCCCAAAACCAAATTTTGCACAGCCAACATGAAACTCTAATTTTGACCTAAAAATTAGGTCACCCAGCACTTTTAGGGCACCAAATCTCCTCCAAAAATTATGAAATTGCTTTCTCCTTATCTCTCCCAATTTCTACAACCAAAACCAATATTAGTCTGACCCCAAAACTGTAGATCTGAAATAAATATTAATTTATAAGAACCAAAAAGCTCACAGACAGCTGAAATCTTCTAAAATTCATAACTCCTTCAATACTTAAGATTTTTTGCATGAAATAAATTGCAAAATAAAGAATAAATAAAGATCTTTCCAATGAACTAACAAACTAAATTTTTATCCCACTGAAACCCACTCAAATCTGCCTCTGAAATCTGAAAACTAGTCGCTAGGGTTAGGGGAAATTAATTAAATAATTTGTAGCTCATAAAACCCTTGCAAAAACCCTTAAACAATCAACCCTTGATCTGAAATAATTGATTAGACACAATAGCAAATAGATCTAGCATAAATAACTTCAAAATATGAAAGATCAAACCCCAATACCAGTTGCTATGGCTAAATAAATTGCAGCTGCATAGTCATAAAAGTACTTCAAACCCTTCACATAAATATAGATTTATCATCCAAATAAATGTGCCAATACAAACACAAGATATCACAATGAAGAGAACAATAAAATCTTCAATATCTTCAACAATGGATCCAAATGAAGCTTACAACGAGAGAGCACAATGCAAGAACTAGGACATACATCCCAACTCCAAGCATGGAGCATAAAATAAATATCATCATAACATAATAATAATGATGATCCTAGCACTCCTTTTATAATCAAGGAGGCACAAAATTCGAAATCCCTAGGAGAGGGAAATTATTAAATAAAAGCAATTTGTTTTCCCTAGGTGTGGCGTCCCCTTTTCAAAGGGTGATTTTATCAATAAAAGCCACCTAAATATTTATTTAATTAATTCCCCATTTAATTTTAATATTTTGGGAATTAAATTAAATAATCTTCATAATTAAATAATTATGCTGCAAGCAATAATATTTAATTATTCAATAAAAATGTTCCCCTTGCAACATCTCGAAGTCCATGGGGAAGTACAGGCTAAGGGTCTTCAGAAATGGGGACATTACACTTAAAATTCTTCATATTAATCAATAACATGAAAAATTCTTACCTCAGTCACATTCAAGATCATACTCCTTGCTCATACATGAGAAACATCATTGTCATTGTTTATCTACAATCTTCTCCATGCCTCCATGAAACAATACCATTCAAATACCTATGGACTTTCTTTTGCAACTAATAGATATCAATATTTATACAAATTAGCCCTACAACCTATATAGAATATTGAAACATGCATCCAAAAAGTAGCAAAAAATACACCATTACACAGTTTCTTGTTCTTGTACTTGGACTACCTCATTGCCAACTTCTCCTTTTTATAGTCTTATTCTTGCTTCCTAAGGATTGTACTATCTTCATGGTCAAACTAGAATCCTTTATTTGATAAAACCATTATCTTTTACAAATCTTCAAGAGCCTTGAGGCTCTGGTACATAAATGTCCTCTTTACTTTGTCTTCCCCAATCTCTACCACCACTCTCCATTCGAATTCCTTGTGATCATTTTGAAAAAGGAGAAGTGGTAAGGTTTCAACCACCTAGCTCATCCATGATTAAGAAAACTATAGTGAGTTTACACATTGGTAGGGTCAACTAGGTGAGTTTATCTCATAACCACCATGTTTTTACATTAATGTTAAGCCTATACTAACACCTAAATGACTAACATACTAACTCCTAGGTCTATGATGCATTACATTACTTATTTATAAATTTGAAATGTGGTTTTAGAGGGAAACCTCCAAAATACAACTTATTACATGATCAAGATTCCTAATGGACTAAAAATACATTAAGACCATTCAAAAGGAATCGCATACCCCTAACTACTAGAAAACCAAAACTCTTGAGTATGTAGAAATGATGCTCCTACATCACAAATATATGTATATATAGTATCTAAGCATAACTAGAAAATTTGTAATAAATAAGCATCATACAACAATAATCATCTTTGGCACAAATAGTATAATCATTTCAAGAAGAATTTTTAGGCAGTTAAGATGCCCTCAAATGTCAAATGGGGTAAGAAAAGACCTAACACCATCCTCAAGCACAAAACCAGCCCTAGGAAAATTCCCAGTCATGTAAAATGTTATATTTGTGGGGGTCCTCATAATCCAACTAATTTTCCTAGAAAGAATGTTAATTTTCCTACAAATGCGTTGTTTGAATCTTATCAAGCTAATTTTCCCACACTTGAGAAGGCCGTTGAGAAGGCCTACTTAGCTGAGGAGAACAGGACCAAGGCAGGAGCATCGTGATAGAAACAAGAGAAAGTTTCAGGAGAGGATACAGGCCTTCCAAAGTCAGAGGTCACAAGGTATTGCACCACCCCCTAGAGGAGGATTTTGGCCTCCGCCAACAACCACGAGGGCTCCACCGCACCGACAGCAACAGACATAGCAGCAGGGCCACCCGCATCAGGGGGCTAGACAGACACAGGGATTTCAGAGAGGTGTTTCTAGATATGGTTTTAGTGGAGCCAGAGATAGGAGGCAGGGCACTCAGCAGACACAGCCAGCTCGCACTCAACAGTCTGCTAGGGTTGGACTAGCAGGATCAGTACACCAGAGTACAGGAGGGACCCCATCTCAGAGGGGTACAGGAGGTTGTTTTATTTGTGGATCTCATTATCATTATGTGTGCATGTGCCTGCACAAACTCAATACCATGGATGCACAGAGAGCTGCTAGATCTGAGCAGACGGTGGGTGATGTAGGACGCGCCCATCGGGTATATGCAGTGGTTGACAACCACCGGGCCGAGCATCAGGCCACAGTCATTGAGACGACAGGTACTATCAGGGGTATTTCTATCTCAGTACTTTTTGATTCAGGTGCTTCAGATTCCTTTATATCACCTTCTATAGTGGACCAGTGTGGGCTAGTGGTGGCTAGGCAACCAGATAGTTGGCAGGTTGAGTTGGACTCTGGGGCCAAACTCGCCATGGACTCGTATGTGGAGAGTTACGTACTTGATTTAGGAGCCTTCTCCACTACTCTTGACCTCCGAGTTATCCCTCTAGGTTCCTATCAGGTAGTTTTGGGTATGGATTGGCTCGAGTCTCATCGAGCTAAGGTGGATTGCAGAAATAAGGTTATTGAGTGTCAGGATGATCTTGGGAGTGCAGTTGGTATATCAGGGATGCAGAGACCTATCTCCTTGCACATGATATCGGCTAAGAAACTCAAGCGGAGCATGCGTAAGGGGTGTCAGTTTTTTTCTATCACCATCAGTGATCGATCTGAGAGCATTCCAGAGCATTCACCCTTAGATGATCATGCAGTATTGAGGGAGTATGCAGATGTATTTCCAGGTGAGCTTCCAGGGTTACCACCTCGCAGAGAGGTGGATTTCACCATTGATTTAGTACCTAGATCAGCACCAGTTTCTAGGGCACCTTATCGGATGACGACCCCAGAGCTTCATGAGCTCAAGATTCAGTTAGAGGAGTTGTTGGATAAGGGTCTCATTCACCCTAGTGTATCTCCTTGGGGAGCGCCAGTCATATTTGTGAAAAAGAAGGATGGTTCTCTCAGACTTTGTGTAGACTTCAGGCAGCTCAACAAAGTCACAATAAAGAACCGTTATCCACTCCCTAGGATTGATGACTTGTTTGATCAGATGCGGGGAGTGAGAGTGTTCTCCAAAATTGATCTCAAGTCAGGATATCATCAGTTGCGCATATTCAGATGCAGACATCCATAAGACAACATTTCACACACGTTATGGGCATTACGAGTTCACAGTGGTTCCCTTTGGTTTGACCAATGCCCCAGCTGTCTTCATGAGCCTCATGAATGGTGTTTTCAGGACATTTCTGGATTGCTTTGTCTTAGTGTTCCTTGATGACATATTGATATATTCTCATTCCGAGGAGGAGCATGAGGAGCATTTGAGACAGGTACTTCAGGTTTTGCGAGAGCAGAAGTTATATGGAAACTTGGAAAAATGTAGCTTCTTTCTAATAGAGATTCAGTACTTGGATCATATCATTTCAGGTGAGGGTATCTCTGTAGATCCCTCTAAGATACAGGCTATCTTGGACTGGCCAGCACCCACATCAGTTACTGAGGTAAGGAGTTTCATGGGTTTGGCAGGGTATTACCGCAGGTTCGTACAGGACTTTTCTAGGATTGCTCACCCTATCACTTCTCTTCAGAGGAAAGGGAAGAAGTTTGATTGGTCAGAGAAGTGTGAGCGGGCCTTTCAGTTGCTTAAGGAAAGGTTAACCACGGTGCCCATCTTAGCAGTTCCAGACCCGACAGAGGATTTTGTTGTTTGCACTGATGCATCACTAGAGGGTTTGGGAGCAGTTCTTATGCAGGAGCGTAGGGTTATTGCTTTTGAGTCTCGTAAGCTCAAGGACTACGAGCTTAATTATCCTACTCATGACTTGGAGCTTGCAGCAGTTGTTCATGCTCTAGTTCGTTGGCGACATTTCCTTTTGGGTAGGCCTTTCATTTTGAGGACAGATCATCGGAGTTTGCAGCATATTTTCTCACAGATGAACCTCAACGCTCGTCAAAGGCGTTGGATGGAGTTCCTATGTGAGTATGACATGGAGGTTCAGTACATCAAAGGGAAGGAAAATGTGGTTGCAGATGCTCTTAGCAGACGACGACATGTGCTTGCTTCTTTGACACTTCAGTCAGATTTGAGAGGCAGGATTCTCGAGCACCTTCCAGAGGACAGATTTTATGAGGGAGCTAGACAGATGTTAGAGTCTCAGGGTTCTTTAGAGGGTAGATATTCTGGGTGTGTTTTAGAGACAGATGGTCTGCTTCGGTTCCACAGGCGCATCTACGTGCCTAAGTCAGGTGATCTGCGTAGCTTCATCCTCACAGAGGCTCATCAAGCCCCATATGCAGCACATCCATGGAGTGAAGAAAATGCATGCTGATTTGAGGGAGTTATATTATTGGCCAGGACTTTGACGGGACATAGCAAATTTTGTTGCACGATCTCTTGAGTGTCAAAGAGTCAAGGCAGAGCATTCTCATCCCGCAGGACTTTTACACCCTCATGATATTCCCGAGTGGAAATGGGATGTGATCTCCATGGACTTCATAGTCAGACTTCCTATGTCATCTTATCGTCATGACGATCGATTATGGTCACCGTGGATAAGTTGACCAAGGTTGCACACTTTTCACCAACCAAGGTCACCTATAATGCTCAGGTCATCGCCAAGGTATTTATGGAGGACATTGTTAGGTTGCATGGGATTCCAAAGACCATCATTAATGATAGGGATACTATCTACACTTCAGTTTTCTGGACGTCTTTTCAGGCCGCTCTGGGTACTCAGATCAATTTCAGTTCAGCTTATCATCCAGAGATAGATGGGTAGACAGATAGGGTTAATCAGGTGTTAGAGGACATGTTGAGAATGTATGTCATGGATCAGCAGTAGGAAATGGGAAGATTATTTGCATCTAGTTGAGTTTTCCTACAACAACAGCTATCATAGTTCCATTGGTATGGCTCCTTACCAGGATTTGTATGGATGACCTTGCAAGACACATTTGAGTTGGGATAGACTTGATTACAGGATTATCCTGGGACCAGCCTACCTTTAGGATTTAGAGCAGCAGGTTGTTCTGATTAGACAGTGTCTTGAGCAGGCCAGAGCACGCCAGAAGGCGTATGCAGCCACCAAGAGGATTGATCGTCACTTCTCAGTGGGTGACAAAGTCTTCTTGAGAGTTCGTCCGCATAAGATTTTGATCCGTTATGGAAAGGGTTCTAAGCTATCGCCTCGTTTTGTGGGGCCTTTTGATATTTTAGAGGTCATCGGTCCAGTTTCCTATCGCCTAGCTTTGCTACCACGCCTTGCACGGGCCCATGATGTTTTTCATGTTTCTGTACTACGTAGATATGTACCTAATGCTTCTCATGTCTTGGATTGGTCGGCATTACAGGTAGAGGATGGAGGACAGTGGATATTGGAGCCCGTACACATACTGGAGCACCGGAGGTTGGCCCTTCGGGGTCGAGACTTGGACTAGGTTAGAGTACAGTGGGACCGGTACGACGAGACAGCAGCTACCTGGGAGGATGCGATACCTTTGAGGGCTAGATATCCCTATCTCTTTCAGTGACTTCTAGGAGGAAGTCTAATTTTAGTAGAGGGGGATGTAGTGCCCACACTTTTTATAGCTCAGTAGCTTGTTGTTTCTTTGCTCATAGACATGTTTTGACAGTGATTGGTTATATCTTGGACATTATATTTAGATATTTGATCTTATTAGACAAGTGTGGACATTTAGGCGTATAACGCCAATTTAGCTTAATTTCTATATTGTCGCATTTTCTTGTTATGTCATGGAAACTAAAGAATATGATGATGTGTTTGGAACCTAATTATATTGATGGATAGTTGTTGCATGGTGGGATTATATGTCACTTTATCATCTTGTCTAACTTTTGGAATATTGAATATAATTGTGCACGTTGTCGCATCTTGATTTCAGTAGGATGTTAGGTTAGTTTAGAACGCATTGATATCTTACTATGTCATTGAATTATATTGTATCGGACAGGTGCGGTTAATGTGTGCAATGAGTGTGCAGGTGACAGGTTTACAGGAGAACGTGGGATTCAGGCCAGCTACTCAATCTTGCACAAGCAGCCCACGGGCTGAGTCCTAGCCATGTTCATTGTGTGAAGCCTTAGTATAGGAGATTATTAATTTTGGGCACTATGAGTGACCCCAATTCTTGTAATGTATTGTGCTTTGAATTATTAATTTTGTTTAGGGTTGCTAGTGAAGTTGTAAACTTGTTTTGGGAGTTAATAACTCCTCTTTCATTTAAATTGTTGGTTATGTTTAATGTGTCACTTAATCACAAGGGTTTAGGGTCACATGTGAGACCCTTGGGTGGTCCCCACACCCTCTACCCTTGTGCCAAAAATGCAAAACCCGAAATTAGGGTATTTTGGGCATTTTTGGGGACCCCTTTGTAGCTTGGGAGTCCCCCTATCACAAAAATGAGCCCTTGGACCCTACCTAATGGGTAGGGGGGCTTATTTTCAAGGCTAGAGGGAGTTTTCCCTCCCTTTTTACCTCTTGAATAGTCACATCCATGTAAGGGATGTGGATTTGTGTGTTTATCAAAAGTTCCACTTATTTTGTCTTGCTTACATTTAAGGGAATTTGGGAGAAGAGGGCAAAAAGTTAATTTTACCCTTTCTCTCTTTTGTTTTGGCATCTTTGACCTTGATGAGGGAGAGGGGTGACACATGTCACCCCCTCATTTGTGAGGATGCTTGTTTGCTCCTCTTCAAATTCTCATTCATGGGAAATGAAAGGGACTTTTTTTTTGGAATTTCTTGCTTGGATGCTTGGGTGATTTGGAGCTTGGGATTTGCTTGGAGTCAAGAGTGGAAAAACTTGAAGTTGGAAAGCTTTTTGGAGAGCTTTCCTTGAGGTAGGCTCTCATGTCTTTTGTTGTGTTGTTGCCTTTTAGTTGCTAGATTGGTTGCTTAAAATTGTTATTTGTTGTATGTGGATTTTGGTTGCTTGCTTGTGTTTCTTTAACTCCCTCCATCATATGACATGATGGAGTTTTGGAGTGTGGGGGAAGAGAGAGGGAATTTTCCCTCTCAATCCTCAAGGCTTGATGGACAAGCCTTGTAGGGTCTTATTATTTTTCCCCTCAAATGGTTGAGGTGGGGAAGTTGATTCATTTGGTTTGAATCTCCTTCCCCATTCTTGGTAAGGAAACCCCTTTGGGGTTTGAAAATCCTTCCAAGAAGGACTTGGAGAAAGGGAGGAGGAATAAGGAGGGTCTTGGATTGAATTAGGAGCAATAAGGAGGATATGGAGAAGTGTATTTTGTGCAAATAATTTTGATGTATAATTTTGGAGAACTTTCTCCTCTCTTCCCCACTTTTGAGGAAGAACATGGGTTCTCCTCCTTGTAAATTTTGGAGTCTTGTTTGTATGTGTCTAATTTTGTGTGCTTGTACCATAGTTAGTTCACCTCCATCTTGTGCAAGTTTTGTGTTAGTTGACCTCTTTCCCATGGGCTTGGGGGAGGCTAGCATGCATCCCAACCTTGGGAGAGGCATGTAATGATGCCTATGGTTGGGTGGCAAACAAGCTCCTTCTCCTTGTTGGATCTCTTGAAGACATGAAGGATGTATCTCAAGCTTGGAATCTTGTTGTCATCTTGGTGCTCATTGTCTCCTTCATTTTTTTGGCATTCCTCTCTTTGTGACTCTAACTATGGCTATTTGAAGAGTGATCATTCTTTTTGTAAAGTATCTTCCTTGTGGATTGGAACCCACTTGTAAGAAATTGTATTCCATTTTGTAATTTAAAAGCTTTATTTCAATCTTGGGAAGGAGTTGCTAAGTTGTTTCCTTATGTGTTTTAGCATGGTTTGAAATGAGATGTATTGAAAGTTATGCAAAGAGCAAGTATTGAGTAAAACATAGCATGTGATGATATGTAATCTCCTTTTGAAATGAAACAATATACTTTTGAAAATATGCCTTCTTGTTAAAATGTATGCATTTCTTGTTGAAATCTCATTTATTATAAAATAAACATGAAAAAATATTTGAAGTAAGTTTTGTTTAAAAACATTGGAAAAGAAGAAGAAATTTTAACATTAGATTTCATAAAAAATATTGATTGAAATACTTCCTTTCAGGCCATTATTTTCTTTTCTTTCTTGTAACTAGGGATAAAATAAATAGCTGAAATGAAGGTTGGATTCTTTTATGAGTAGTGTAGAAACTGTTTTACTAAGTACAAAAAAAAGAAATAATAATCTGTATTCATTTTATAAATTAAAAGTATTAAAAGAAGTTGGATTCATTTTACCTATTTTATATATCTTATATATGTGTATATATATATATTAAATGGCAATCAACATTGATTTATATTGCCAGAAATGAAAACACGTATATATAGTGCATATATATTTCATATTTAATAAATCATTATATATATATATATATATATATATATATATATTATATATATATATATATATATATATATTTATATATATATATATATATATATATATATAATATAAATATTATATATTGTAATATAAAATCTATATATATATGGGGGGGGGGGGGGGGGGGGGGTGGTTCGGCCCCCCCCACCCTGCATTTACAAAAAAAAAAAAAACCAACAAACCGGTGGGGGGTCGAACCCCCCCACCCCTGCACCATCCATGGGGGGCGCTGCCCCCCCCACAAACCATGGCCCCTCCGACCACTCTGCCGCCATGCCCCTGTACACCCCCACGCGCCCCTGTACACCCTTTCGCCCTCCCCTTCCTCACAACGCCGCTCCCCTCCCGCTCCTGCTGTTGTGGCGCCGCCCCCTCCAACCCCTACACCCTCGCCGTCCCTTCCGCGCGCCCAGCTCCTCCCAGCCCTGTGCATACCTATCCCTAAACAAAACACAAACAAAACATGAACAAAAACAAAAACAATAAGGTCCGCCGAATTTCTTTTAATTGCTTTTTTTATTTTAGGTTTAGATATATATATATATATATATATTATATATGTATGGAAATTTTGGTCTGGTTGTGTAATTATATATATGAGTGCAACTAAAATTTTATTCAGTGGATTCTCCATCCTGGAACCATTTAAATAATATATATATATATAAATCCAAACATATATTTGAATCCACATCAAAGGAACTTCAATAAGATTTGTAAACAAAATAAGGAAACAAACTCCATGACTCCTTCCAGCAACCTGCAAGAGGAAACAAACCTAAAATGAGAGAAATAACAAGAGAAAGCAAAAGAGAGGAAAGGATAAAGAAATTAGGGTAATCTTAGGGCAAAATCAGAAATCAAGGGTTAAGACGGACATGATCCTAGGGTCCTTAAGCGACCCTCTATTTATTTATTTTTTGGAAAATTAAGTAAAATTGTGGGAATAAACTCTGAGTCGGGGATGAAATTTTAATTGCGAAATGGTAGATTATTACTTCATGAAAGTAAATTATTAAATGTGACATTTATATTTTCTTTTTAAATGTGTAAAAATTAATAGAAGCTAAACAAAGCAAATTAAATCGAAATAATGGTTATAGCAATTTGAATTAAAAGATTATCATCTTGGAGAATTTTAAAAGACCTAGTGAGAATGGTTAGGCGAAACATTAGTTCGCTCTTCAAAAAAAAATTACCAAATTTTTAGTACCTGTTTCCCAGTGTCTCCAGATGGGCACTACAGTTGGTATCAGAGCTTGGGGTTCGCACTCGCGGACCACTGGGTAACTAATTAAAATAGTTAATGTCAATTTTAACACAACAAAATTAACTAAATGAATAAAAATAAATAGTTAAAATAAATCATCCACTACCATTAAATTTTAAATTAATAAATGTCTCGCTCACCTCGTGCGCAGGATGGCACCCAAGCGAGGACGATCAGCTAGAGGTATGGGACGTAGTGCATCTACGCAGGAGCCGCCGGCGCCTGATTTTGGGCCTCGGATATTAGAGGCTTTGCGCCAGCTGATAGGCGTTGTGGAGCAGCGCCTACCACAACCGCAGGAGACGAGAGTGGAGGCACCATTGGGAGACGAGGAGCCGATAGGCGAGGACGCGCATTCGGAGCCGCCAGAGCACGATACACCGAGGTGGGAGAGGTCACGTAGCCCTTCCATTCATCATGAGAGGGTAGCCTCATTCCGTCGTAGCCGCTCACACAGTCTCGAGGGACCATTCGAGGATAGGCAACTCCCTTCACCTGTTGGACTACATCGCCAGGATCGAGATACAGGCAGTGTGATCAGGGATCTTCTTCGCTTGCAGCCGCCCACTTACACCGGCTCTACAGATGGCTTTGGGGCTGAGTCATGGCTCCTTAGTTTGGATAGCTTACTTTGGCTTGCACTCTTACGAGAGCAACGTCAAGGCAAGATTCACCATACACCTCCTCCGAGACGCAGCAGGCGTTTGGTGGAGGAATGAGGAGCGAAAGCTCCATCTGACTCGAGAGACAGTGACTTGGGAGATGTTCAAGGAGTGTTTCAGGGCTCGTTATATGTCAGAGCATTTTGTGCAGAAGAGGATCGATGAGTTTCACGACTTACGACAGGGATCTGGCACAGTAGCACAGTATGAGAGCAGGTTCCTGGATCTGCTACAGTATGTGGACTACCTGCAAGATGAGAAATTACAGGTTAACAGGTTTATTCGAGGGCTTAATGCAGACATAGCAGGAGCAGTTAGGATGCTATCTCCTCCCACACTTGAGAAGGCCGTTGAGAAGGCCTACTTAGCTGAGGAGAACAGGACCAAGGCACAAGAGCATCGTGATAGAAACAAGAGCAAGTTTCAGGAGAGGATACAGGCCTTCTAGAGTCAGAGGTCACGAGGTACTGCACCACCCCCTAGAGGAGGATTTTGGCCTCCGCCAGCAGCCACGAGGGCTCCACCACACCCACAGCGACAGACACAGTAGCAGGGCCACCCGCAGCAGGGGGCTAGACAGACACAGGGATTTCAGAGAGGTGTTTCTAGAGGTGGTTTTAGTGGAGCCAGAGATAGGAGGCAGGGCACTCAGCAGACATAGCCAGCTCGCACTCAGCAGTCTGCTAGGGTTGGACCAGCAGGATCAGTACACCAGAGTACAGGAGGGACCCCATCTCAGAGGGGTACAGGAGGTTGTTTTATTTGTGGATCTCCAGATCATTATGTGCACATGTGCCCGCACAAACCCAATACCATGGATGCACAGAGAGCTGCTAGATCCGAGCAGACGGTGGGTGATGTAGGACGCGCCCATCGGGTATATGCAGCGGTTGACAACCGCCAGGCCGAGCATCAGGCCACAGTCATTGAGACGACAGGTACTATCAGGGGTATTTCTGTCTCAGTACTTTTTGATTCAGGTGCTTTAGATTCCTTTATATCACCTTCTATAGTGGACCAGTGTGGGCTAGTGGTGGCTAGGCAACCAGATAGTTGGCAGGTTGAGTTGGCCTCTGGGGCCAAACTCGCCGTGGACTCATATGTGGAGAGTTACGTACTTGATTTAGGAGCCTTCTCCACTACTCTTGACCTCCGAGTTATCCCTCTAGGTTCCTATCAGGTAGTTTTGGGTATGGATTGGCTCGAGTCTCATCGAGCTAAGGTGGATTGCAGAAATAAGGTCATTGAGTGTCAGGATGATCTTGGGAGTGCAGTTGTGATATCAGGGATGCAGAGACCTATCTCCTTGCGCATGATATCGGCTAAGCAACTCAAGCGGAGCATGCGTAAGGGGTGTCAGTTGTTTGCTATCACCATCAGTGATCGATCTGAGAGCATTCCAGAGCATTCACCCTTAGATGATCATGTAGTATTGAGGGAGTATGCAGATGTATTTCCAGGTGAGCTTCCAGGGTTACCACCCCGCAGAGAGGTGGATTTCACCATTGATTTAGTACCTAGATCAGCACCAGTTTCTAGGGCACCTTATCGGATGACGACCCCAGAGCTTCATGAGCTCAAGATTCAGTTAGAGGAGTTGTTGGATAAGGGTCTCATTCGCCCTAGTGTATCTCCTTGGGGAGCGCCAGTCATATTTGTGAAGAAGAAGGACGGTTCTCTCAGACTTTGTGTAGACTTCAGGCAGCTCAACAAAGTCACAATAAAGAACCGTTATCCACTCCCTAGGATTGATGACTTGTTTGATCAGATGCGGGGAGTGAGAGTATTCTCCAAAATTGATCTCAAGTCAGGATATCATCAGTTGCGCATTTCAGATGTAGACATCCATAAGACAGCATTTCGCACACGTTATGGGCATTATGAGTTCACAGTGGTTCCATTTGGTTTGACCAATGCCCCAGCTGTCTTCATGAGCCTCATGAATGGAGTATTCAGGACATTTCTGGATCGCTTTGTCTTAGTGTTCCTTGATGACATATTGATTTATTCTCATTCCGAGGAGGAACATGAGGAGCATTTGAGACAGGTACTTCAGGTTTTGCGAGAGCAGAAGTTGTATGGGAACTTGGAAAAATGCAGCTTCTTTCAGACAGAGATTCAGTACTTGGGTCATATCATTTCAGGTGAGGGTATCTCTGTAGATCCCTCTAAGATACAGGCTATCTTGGACTGGCCAGCACCCACATCAGTTACTGAGGTGAGGAGTTTCATGGGTTTGGCAGGGTATTACCGCAGGTTCGTACAGGACTTTTCTAGGATTGCTCACCCTATCACTTCTCTTCAGAGGAAAGGGAAGAAGTTTGATTGGTCAGAGAAGTGTGAGCAGGCCTTTTAGTTGCTTAAGGAAAGGTTAACCATGGCACCCATCTTAGCAGTTCCAGACCCGACAGAGGATTTTGTTGTTGGCACTGATGCATCACTAGAGGGTTTGGGAGCAGTTCTTATGCAGGAGCGTCAGGGTTATTGCTTTTGAGTCTCGTAAGCTCAAGGACTATGAGCTTAATTATCCTACTCATGACTTGGAGCTTGCAACAGTTGTTCATGCTCTAGTTCGTTGGCGACATTTCCTTTTGGGTAGGCCTTTCATTTTGAGGACAGATCATCGGAGTTTGCAACATATTTTCTCACAGCTGAACCTCAACGCTCGTCAAAGGTGTTGGATGGAGTTCCTATGTGAGTATGACATGGAGGTTCAGTACATCAAAGGGAAGGAAAATGTGGTTGCAGATGCTCTTAGCAGATGACGACATGTGCTTGCTTCTTTGACACTTCAGTCAGATTTGAGAGGCAGGATTCTCGAGCACCTTCCAGAGGACAGATTTTATGAGGGAGCTAGACAGATGTTAGAGTCTCAGGGTTCTTTAGAGGGTAGATATTCTGGGTGTGTTTTAGAGGCAGATGGTTTGCTTCGGTTCCACAGGCGCATCTACGTGCCTAAGTCAGGTGATCTGCGTAGCTTCATCCTCACAGAGGCTCATCGAGCCCCATATGTGGCACATCCAGGAGTGAAGAAAATGCATGCCGATTTGAGGGAGTTATATTATTGGCCAAGTCTTCGACGGGACATAGAAAATTTTGTTGCACGATGCCTTGAGTGTCAGAGGGTCAAGGCAGAGCATTCTCATCCCGCAGGACTTTTACACCCTCATGATATTCCCGAGTGGAAATGGGATGTGATCTCCATGGACTTCATAGTCGGACTTCCTATGTCATCTTATCGTCATGACGCCATTATGGTCACCGTGGATAAGTTGACCAAGGTTGCACACTTTTCACCAACCAAGGTCACCTATAATGCTCAGGCCATCGCCAAGGTATTTATGGAGGACATTGTTAGGTTGCATGGGATTCCGAAGACCATCATTAATGACAGGGATACTATCTACACTTCAGTTTTCTGGACGTCTTTTCAGGCCGCTCTGGGTACTCAGATCAATTTCAGTTCAGCTTATCATCCAGAGACAGATGGGAAGACAGAGAGGGTTAATCAGGTGTTAGAGGACATGTTGAGAATGTATGTCATGGATCAGTAGAGGAAATGGGAAGATTATTTGCATCTAGTTGAGTTTGCCTACAACAACAGCTATCATAGTTCCATTGGTATGGCTCCTTACCAGGCTTTGTATGGACGACCTTGCAGGACACCTTTGAGTTGGGATAGACTTGATGACAGGATTATCCTGGGACTAGCCTACCTTCAGGATTTAGAGCAGCAGGTTGTTCTGATTAGACAACGTCTTGAGCAGGCCAGAGCATGCCAAAAGGCGTATGCAGACACCAAGAGGATTGATCGTCACTTCTCAGTGGGTGACAAAGTCTTCTTGAGAGTTCGTCCACATAAGAGTCCTATCCGTTATGGAAAGGGTTCTAAGCTATCACCTCATTTTGTGGGGCCTTTTGATATTTTAGAGGTCATCGGTCCAGTTGCCTATCGCCTAGCTTTGCCACCACGCCTTGCACGGGCCCACGATGTTTTTCATGTTTCTGTACTACGTAGATATGTACCTGATGCTTCTCATGTCTTGGATTGGTCGGCATTACAGGTAGAGGACGGAGGACAGTGGAGATTGGAGCCCGTACGCATACTGGAGCACCGGAGGTTGGCCCTTCGGGGTCGAGACTTGGACTAGGTTAGAGTACAGTGGGACCGGTACGACGAGACAACAGCTACCTGGGAGGATGTGATACCTTTGAGGGCTAGATATCCCTATCTCTTTCAGTGACTTCCAGGAGGAAGTCTAATTTTAGTAGAGGGGGATGTAGTGCCCACACTTTTTATAGCTCAGTAGCTTGTTGTTTCTTTGCTCATAGACATGTTTTGACAGTGATTGGTTATATCTTGGACTTTATATTTAGATATTTGATCTTATTAGACAGGTGTGGACATTTAGGCGTATAGCGCCAATTTAGCTTAATTTCTATATTGTCACATTTTCTTGTTATGTCATGGAAACTAATGAATATGATGATGTGTTTGGAACCTAATTATATTGATGGATAGTTGTTGCATGGTGGGATTATATGTCACTTTATCATCTTGTCTAACTTTTGGAATATTGAATATAATTGTGCACGTTGTCGCATCTTGATTTCAGTAGGATGTTAGGTTAGTTTAGAACGCATTGATATCTTACTATGTCATTGAATTATATTGTATCAGACAGGTGCGGTTAATGTGTGCAATGAGTGTGCAGGTGACAGGTTTACAGGAGAACGTGGGATTCAGGCCAGCTACTCAATCTTGCACAAGCAGCCCACGGGCTGAGTCCTAGCCATGTTCATTGTGTGAAGCCTTAGTATAGGAGATTATTAATTTTGGGCACTATGAGTGACCCCAATTCTTGTAATGTATTGTGCTTTGAATTATTAATTTTGTTTAGGGTTGTTAGTGAAGTTGTAAACTTGTTTTGGGAGTTAATAACTCCTCTTTCATTTAAATTGTTGGTTATGTTTAATGTGTCACTTAATCACAAGGGTTTAGGGTCACATGTGAGACCCTTGGGTGGTCCCCACACCCTCTACCCTTGTGCCAAAAATGCAAAACCCGAAATTAGGGTATTTTGGGCATTTTTGGGGACCCCTTTGTAGCTTGGGAGTCCCCCTATCATAAAAATGAGCCCTTGGACCCTACCTAATGGGTAGGGGGGGCTTATTTTCAAGGCTAGAGGGAGTTTTCCCTCCCTTTTTACCTCTTGAATAGTCACATCCATGTAAGGGATGTGGATTTGTGTGTTTATCAAAAGTTCCACTTATTTTGTCTTGCTTACATTTAAGGGAATTTGGGAGAAGAGGGCAAAAAGTTAATTTTACCCTTTCTCTCTTTTGTTTTGGCATCTTTGACCTTAATGAGGGAGAGGGGTGACACATGTCACCCCCTCATTTGTGAG
Source organism: Taxus chinensis (assembly GCA_019776745.2). Taxonomy (NCBI): domain Eukaryota; kingdom Viridiplantae; phylum Streptophyta; class Pinopsida; order Cupressales; family Taxaceae; genus Taxus; species Taxus chinensis. The sequence continues at coordinate 614,897,397 of CM034148.1, read as the reverse complement.
GATGCTTGTTTGCTCCTCTTCAAATTCTCATTCATGGGAAATGAAAGGGACTTTTTTTTCTTTGGAATTTCTTGCTTGGATGCTTGGGTGATTTGGAGCTTGGGATTTTGCTTGGAGTCAAGAGTGGAAAAACTTGAAGTTGGAAAGCTTTTTGGAGAGCTTTCCTTGAGGTAGGCTCTCATGTCTTTTGTTGTGTTGTTGCCTTTTAGTTTGCTAGATTGGTTGCTTAAAATTGTTATTTGTTGTATGTGGATTTTGGTTGCTTGCTTGTGTTTCTTTAACTCCCTCCATCATATGGCATGATGGAGTTTTGGAGTGTGGGGGAAGAGAGAGGGAATTTTCCCTCTCAATCCTCAAGGCTTGATGGACAAGCCTTGTAGGGTCTTATTATTTTTCCCCTCAAATGGTTGAGGTGGGGAAGTTGATTCATTTGGTTTGAATCTCCTTCCCCATTCTTGGTAAGGAAACCCCTTTGGGGTTTGAAAATCCTTCCAAGAAGGACTTGGAGAAAGGGAGGAGGAATAAGGAGGGTCTTGGATTGAATTAGGAGCAATAAGGAGGATATGGAGAAGTGTATTTTGTGTAAATAATTTTGATGTATAATTTTGGAGAACTTTCTCCTCTCTTCCCCACTTTTGAGGAAGAACATGGGTTCTCCTCCTTGTAAATTTTGGAGTCTAGTTTGTATGTGTCTAATTTTGTGTGCTTGTACCATAGTTAGTTCACCTCCATCTTGTGCAAGTTTTGTGTTAGTTGACCTCTTTCCCATGGGCTTGGGGGAGGCTAGCATGCATCCCAACCTTGGGAGAGGCATGTAATGATGCCTATGGTTGGGTGGCAAACAAGCTCCTTCTCCTTGTTGGATCTCTTGAAGGCATGAAGGATGTATCTCAAGCTTGGAATCTCTTGTCATCTTGGTGCTCATTGTCTCCTTCATTTTTTTGGCATTCCTCTCTTTGTGACTCTAACTATGGCTATTTGAAGAGTGATCATTCTTTTTGTAAAGTATCTTCCTTGTGGATTGGAACCCACTTGTAAGAAATTGTATTCCATTTTGTAATTTAAAAGCTTTATTTCAATCTTGGGAAGGAGTTGCTAAGTTGTTTCCTTATGTGTTTTAGCATGGTTTGAAATGAGATGTATTGAAAGTTATGCAAAGAGCATTGAGTAAAACATAGCATGTGATGATATGTAATCTCCTTTTGAAATGAAAGAATATACTTTTGAAAATATGCCTTCTTGTTAAAATGTATGCATTTCTTGTTGAGAATCTCATTTATTTTATATATATATATATATATATATATATATATATATATATATATATATATATATATATATATATATTTGAAGTAAGTTTTGTTTAAAAACATTGGAAAAGAAGAAATTTTAACATTAGATTTCATGAAAAATATTGATTGAAATACTTCCTTTCAGGCCATTATTTTCTTTTCTTTCTTGTAACTAGGGCAAAATAAATAGCTGAAATGAAGGTTGGACTCTTGTATGAGTAGTGTAGAAATTGTTTTACTAAGTACAAAAAAAAGAAATAATAATCTGTATTCATTTTATAAATTAAAAGTAGTTAAAAGAAGTTGGATTCATTTTACCTATTTTATATATTTTATATATGTGTATATATGTATATTAAATGGCAATCAGCATTGATTTATATTGCCAGAAATGAAAACACCTATATATAGTGCATATATATTTCATATTTAATAAATCATTTAATTAATACATATATATATATATATATATAATATGTATATATATATATATATATATATATATATATATAAATTGTACAATATATATATATATTTTATATATATATATATATATATATATATATAATTATTTACGTTTTTAAAAACAAAATATATATATATATATATGGGGTGGGGGGAGGGGGGTTCGGCCCCCCCCACGCCTGCATTTTTAAAAAAAAAAAAAAAACCAACAAACCGATGGGGGGTCAAACCCCCCCACCCCTGCACCATCCATGGGGGGCGCTGCCCCCCCCACAAACCATGGCCCTTCCGACCACTCTACCCCCACCCCCCGCGCCCCTATACACCTTGTCGCCCTCCCCTTCCTCACAGCGCTGCTCCCCTCCCGCGCCGTGCTGTTGTGGCACCGCCCCCTCCAACCCCTACACCCTCGCCATCCCTTCCGCGCGCCCAGCTCCGCCCAGCCCTGTGCATACCTAACCCTAAACAAAACATGAACAAAAACAAAAAACAATAAGGTCAGCCGAATTTCTTTTAATTTCTTTATTTATTTAGGTTTAGATATACATATATATATATGGAAATTTTGGTCTGGTTGTGTACTTATATATATGAGTGCAACTGAAATTTTATTCAGTGGATTCTCCATCCTGGAACCATTTAAAATATATATATATTTAACAATCCAAACATATATTTGAATCCACATCAAAGGAACTTTAATAAGATTTGTAAACAAAATAAGGAAACAAACTCCATGACTCCTTCCAGCAACTTGCAAGAGGAAACAAACCTAAAATGAGAGAAATAACACGAGAAAGCAAAAGAGAGGAAATGATAAAGAAATTAGGGTAATCTTAGGGCAAAAGAGAAATCAAGGGTTAATATGGACATGATCCTAGGGTCCTTAAGCGACCCTCTATTTTTTTATTTTTTTTTAAATTAAGTAAAATTGTGGGAATAAACTCTGAGTCGGGGATGAAATTTTAATTGCGAAATGGTAGATTATTACTTCATGAAAGTAAATTATTACATGTGACATTTATATTTTCTTTTTAAATGTGTAAAAATTAATAGAAGCTAAACAAAGCAAATTAACTTGAAATAATGGCTAAAGCAATTTGAATTAAAAGATTACATCTTGGAGAATTTTAAAAGACCTAGTGAGAATGGTTAGGCGAAACATTAGTTCGCTCTTCAAAAAAAAAATTTACCAACTTTTTAACTTGTTTCCCGGTGTCTCAAGATGGGCACTACATAATTGATGAGAAATTTTGGAAAAAGAATCCACCAGATTTAGCATGGACTAGAATCTCAAGAAAATAGTTTAAATTTGGTAGATATGCTCTGAATTTTCTGGTATTCATACAAGGTGTGTTATTTTTATTGATTTAATTGAATTCAATAACCAAGGTGCAGATATTTTGTTAGGAAACACATTTTTTCTAAGATATGAGTCATTCATGCAAACAAGAAAGACAATTATACTACACAATAATGGCAATTTAGTACAGGTTCCTACCATATCCATAGCATAAAGTGTTAGTGGTTCAATAACAGAAAAATATGAATTACAGAAGGATGACTAGCAGGACGAAATTAGAATATATTGTCAAAGACTACAAAACAATAAGCAGAAAAAGACTATAATCATGGTGGGAAAATAATTAAATATGTCTATATCGATGTTTTCAAAAGAACAACAGTTGCAATGAATAAAGGAAATATTTGAAAGAGAATGTTACAGCACGAACCACTTATAGTTCTAGTTAGCGCATCATGAAAAATGTGAAATTAAAAACAAAACCAAAATGCACAAGTAAGATCCCTTGTGAAAAAGTTATTTCTTACTCCATCAAAATAGAAGAATTTGATGTATAGCTAAAGGAATTGTTTGATTGTGGTTTCATTAGGTCTAATAAGAATGCATTTTTTTTAATAAAAGAGTTGAACACATCAAAGGGAAGAAGAGAGTTTATAAATTATAAGCCTCTAAATGATATTATAATGTTATTCCACTACCCACTGTCATTGAATACTGATTTCATAAATAGAGCATCAAAGAGAAAAATCTATTTAGTTTGACGATAAATTTAATTTTTGGCAACTAAAGATTCACAAAAAATATTATTATAAGATGACATTATAGTACCACAAGGGTTATATGAGTGGAATGTAATGCCTTTTGGTCTCACCGCAACTCCAACATATTTCCAACATAAGATGGATAATGCTCTCAAGCATCTAACAAAATTTTGTTGTGTGTATATATATATGACATTATTGTTTTCTCTAAAATATTGGTGAGCATGTGCGCCATCTCAATATGCTTATAGAAGTCATCAAGAATAATTATATTTGTTTGTTTGTAAATAAAATGATAATCAATATGTCAGATATCTATTTCTTGGGCTTGCATTTGGAAAAAGGAAAGGTCAGACTACAACCGCATATTATTGAGAAGATAGCAGGTGTTGAGCAATCAGAATGTTTCTCTAAGGAGAGACACAAAATTTGGCTTAGGACTTAGCCATTTTGTTAGATAAGGGCTATTTTTGGAGATAGCGTGCACGGAGCACACATAGAGATGAAGACTAGCGCGACACGTAATGGTATTTTTGGGAACGAGCGACTAATAAGCGCCATGCATGATTTGAGATAATAATAGGATTACTTCTTCTAGTTAACTATAGGACATCTATTATTAGAACACTTGCATGTGTGCATATTATTGTAAAGGTGCATGGCTATTATCAGCATGCGACCTATTTTGAGAAGTGCATAGGCGGTGAAGGGAAATTCCCCACCTCTATAAATATGTATTGAATATGTGTAGTTTAGGGAACCTGAATTATTGTAGAGTTATGTTGTTGGATATAATGCGTGCATGACTTATGGATATACTTTATAATGTAAGAAGCTTTTGTGTTTTACAGTGTTTAGTGCAATGGCATATATTGGTTGGATAATGGTGTTAAACGTAACTATAATCTAGTTCATGTATGGTTAATCTTATTATAGTTATTGTTTAATTCATGATTCTCTAAGATCTAGATTTGGATTATGCACTGTGGAATGTTTATGTTTAATTATGGATCTGAATATGTTTTATCACCATCACACTAACATCCTACACAAGCAAACTCTAAAGAGGGGCCTGGTACCTTTACGCACACTTTAGGTGAGCACTCAGCTCAGGCTGAGTGATGTGCCAAGTGCGTCTAGGTTATTCACAGTAGATTCTAGGCTGCATCATTGGTTCCATTTTCGGGACCTCTTTTTCAGCTGTTTTTAGGATGTTTCATGATGAAGATGTACCGGTTGACCCTAAAAAGTATTGAGGAGTGGATAAATGATCTAGAAGAAGAGTACGCTTGGAGGTTCAGCACTGGATTGAGTTTGATGCACGCGCATGGGTAGAGCAGAATTTGTATGATTGTTTATATGAGAGCTTCTTTGTTATCTTTCCGGTAGAGCTGTATGAGTGGTTGGTTGCTTATGCGTCTAAAAGGAATTGGAGGTATCACACACTTGTCTAGACACATGAAGAATTTCAAGCCCTTTATGATGCTAATCTGATTTGGATGTACGCACTATGGACACTTGGTTCCACGGTGTTCTGAATAGCTATATTTTAGAGTACTCAATTTCTACTTACTCTTTCTTGGAGGTAGCTGAGTTCTAGTTTTTGCGTTATCCTAGGGGAACCTATCTACAAGGCATTCCACTGGTGATAAAAATCTTGATGGTAACCCTGAACTTGGAAGAAAATATGATGGCTAGCTAAACCCTACCATGCGTGGGGGTAAGGAGTAGGTTTGGTGAAGGATGGCAGACCTAGTGGTAGAGAGGCTAAAGAGAAGAAAGGTAGCTTAAGTACAATGAGGCACATGAGAGGGAGATAGAGAAGCAATGTGATATTGTAGAATAGATGGTGTTGAGGAGAGAGATGGCTCGTGAAGGATTTGGAGCTCATGTAAAAGGCATGGAGCTAGAGCATCTTGAACTCCCCCATTTGGGTAAAGCATGACAGGGAACCCTCCTTGGCCTCATATGGGAGTATGCCAGTAGAGATGACATGGGCCATGGGCACGCATCTGAATCTACCTAGCTAACCTAGCCCTTGCGCTTAGTTTTCCAGTATCTAGTACAACCAGTAGTCAACAAGCTAGTTTGGGGAGTAGAAAAAAGGAGTAAATCAAGTAGAAAGTGCATCTATGGCTGGGAAAATGTCTTCTTTGTTATTTGGAGGTACCTTTTCAAGGTGCATCGTTGGCACATAACTCAAGCGTGTAGAATTTTGGACTCACTTCTAGGAGTATTCAGTACCACCTCATAGATTGTAGGAGTTCAGTTTAGTACCACTGTTGGGACATAGGGTAGTACATCCATTGGTCCACTTCTGGACTATAGGTGGAGGATCAAGGGGCATAGGTGGCTCTAGTTCTGGTGGATCTGGTGGGTCTAGAGGCAGAGGTAACACAGGAGGTTCTGGATCAGGTGGGCATGGTCCTCACCAACCCAAGAATATTTACATGGAGATGTCACTTTGTCTTCCAGAGTATAGGGGAATAGAAGATGCTACTGAGCATGTGCACATGTGTGAGATATTGTGGCATGATAAAAGGAATCATGACTTTGAGCGCAAGGCAAGTCAGTTTGCAACTACATTGTAGGGACGCGCTCACAGTTGGTACAATGAAGTTTGACCTTGATCATACTTGTATAGATTATGCAGCATTACGAGAAGCTTTCCTTAAGGAGTTTCATATCCCTGAGTTTGAGTAGAAGAGTATAAGCGTGCTCAAGGATATTAAGCAGGGCACTACTGAAAGCGTTCGGGAATATGATGCATGTTTCAAAACACTTTTGTCTAAACTTTCATATGATATTCATGCAAGCCAACATGCACAGTGGTTCATTGGGGGTTTGATCACACCTTTTAGGAGGGCACTGTCACATAAGACATATATGGACCTGTGTGAAGCACTTGAAGTAGCGTTGCGTGATGAGGTAGTCAGAAGTATAGACTCTGGAGTGAGCCCATTCCTGGAAGCACAGATTATAGCTATGGAAAAGCAGTTGGAGAAACTATCGACCAATTCAGCACATGAGACGTGCATACTGGGATTTGGTGTACAGATTATGTGAAGTGGAAGGGCACACTAAGGATAATTTTCCTCACAGATCAAGTACGTTCATTATTGCTAGACTACGAGATATGTCATTTAGACCATGATGTCAATCTTGTTTCCCATTATTACAATGCATGATAAGAAAGAATGTATCTTTCTATTGTAAAGATTTTCTGGTCCACAACTCACAATACAGAAGACTTGTAGGTTGATTGGTCAGATCCATGATGCCATCAATATTGGTGTACGACAGACAGGAGTATCAAGATAACCCTAAAAGTAAAAATGAGCACCATGATCATGATCACAACCAAGGGCACTATGATCAAAATGAGGGACGCTTTGAAGGAAGTCATGGAAGAGGTTGAGGATACCATGGTGGATTTGGGGGTGGAGTTATGGTGGTGGGTGAGGTGAGTTTCCTCATGGGACATGTTATACATGCGGATCTCCTAACCACTACAAGTGAGAATGCCCTCAGAATATTACTTGTTCCTTTTGTGGGAAGAATCATAACTATGAGGAATGCTGGACTTATATGAGCATCTTAGCAAGAATCATAAACAGGAAAACAAGGGCACAGGGATGGTTAGGATACAATGCACCATAGAAAATCAGTGGATGCCAAATTTGGCACTCGGAACCTGAGGTAGTACCTGTGAAGATTACTACATGCGTTGAAGCTACGCGTGCCAGAGAGATGTTACAATAGAAGCCTACCATTACTAAGGAGGATATTTTACATGCAAGATATCCAGATCCTACACATCAGAAGGAGGTTTATCAGGAAACCATGGAGGTACTCAGAAATATTCAGGGTGAAATACAATGTTTAAAGGAACAGTCACGGAAGTTGGAGCAAAAGAAGGCAGTAGAGACGGTCCATTCAGATATTTGATGATTTGAAAGAGGTATGAAAGATGTTGCACCAGGAGAATATTATTCCATTACTAGGGAATTGGTTAAAGGGAACACTACGTGTAGGTATTGAGAATGGACGGCAGATCCTGCATGCTAATCTTCCCCTCATATCTTGGATTATGACAAGGAGATTACTCTTGAATGTTGTTGTGGATGGATGGATTTTGAAATATATTGATTGACATGGCAAAATTGAATGTGCTTACTTTAAATGCATGGGTACATATGGGAAGACCCCATTATACCATCCTCTAATGTATTGTTTATGGCTAATCAAACTAAGGCCACTCTAATCATATCGTTTTAAAGGATGCATCCATTACTATACAAGGGGCCAAGTTCACTGGGGAATTTGAGGTTTTAGCACTTGCAGAAGCAGACAACTTCCCACCTCTACTTGGGCACCCTTGGTGTTATGACAAATAATGTTGATCTACGGTTCAACAAGGGGTATATAAGTTTTGAGAACAAGGAAGAAAGAGTTATTATCCCTTTGACAGATGGGAAATCTGCACCTTATGTTGAGCCTTTGAGTGAGGAAGACCTGAACAAAATTTATGTGCATGTCATTCGATATCTGGAAGTACTTGAGCCATCTAAGGAAGGAATCCTCTAGTGGGAAGATGCACAGTCTATTAGTGATACTACAAGTATTGCTTGTGATAATTGGGCACATGACACCTATGAGATGGTTGGGCACGAAGTAAGAAGCACATTTGCATGGAGGAACAAACCTCGTTGTATTAGGAGGATAGGTAACAACTCTATACCCCGGTACACTAGAGAAGGAGATCCTATGGTATTCCTGCACGCCATGGAGGAGCAGTGGATGGATCAAGTGGAGAGAAGAAATATGTTAGTATATACCCTACGCGGGATGGCAACGCACTGGTGGATGGTTCACAGGATAATCTCATAGAATGGAATGAAGTCAGAATTTCTCTAACAACTCGGTTTCTCAAGAGCAATGTGCCTACTCAAATCTGCATATATCATGGTAATCAACCTATTCAGCACAACGTTCAGTAGTGTGAGAGACTCTGGATAGAGGGGACAGGAAGCTTTACCACCTTCACTTTGGGTGCAAAAACTTTATTCCACTTTGCAAGGTTGCTGCACACGCTTGGTATGTTTATGCGGAACTGCATAGGGAGACTAGAAATTGGTAGGACTTGATTACAAGGAATGACCAGACTTTTGAGTACTTCTCTACTAAACCTCTGGTAAGAGAGGCATTACAGGTTATGGAGTGCTTGACTATGGGAGACAGTAGAAAGGATGAATAACTCATTCAGGATTTATTTGGTGAGGAAGAACAAGGAACATGTTTTGATGAAGTAGATGATACAGATGTCAAACTATTTAAGCGTTCTTTCTTTGAGAAGGAGAAAGGAAAGATGGTCTACATAGTGGATGATGAAGAAGTAGAAGATTTGGACATAGATCATTCAGCAGGTACATGCGAGGTCTTAGACAGTGTGGATAAAAATGTGTGCCTTATCATGAACCTATGAAGACCAAGAAAGTGAACATTGGCACGGATGCTGAACCCAAGGAGGCCATAATTGGAGATTATTGGTCTGATTCTGAAGTGGCAAAGATAATTGAGTTACTACGTGATTTCCAGGACTTATTCCCTAGGGGCTACCATGAGTTAAAAGGGGTGCATGAGTCATTAGGCAAGATGAAGATTAAGCTAAAGGAAGGAGTGCGCCTGGTTAGGAAGAGACCTTACAAGATGAACCCTAACCTGTGCATGTAAAAGTTAAGAAGAAATTGAAAAAATGTTGAAATATGGCATCATTAAGCCCCTAGAAGAATCAGAGTGGGTTAGCCCCATGGTAATCAGTATAAAGAAAGATGGTCAGATTAGGATTTGTGTGGATTACATGGAGTTGAATGATACATGTGTGATTGATCCTTTTCCTACGCCTTTCACTTAGGAAATATTAGAAGGTGTTGCAGGGCGTGAAGTTTACTCTTTCACAGATGGATTCTCTGGGTATCACCAGGTTAGAATTACACAGGAGGATCAAGAGAAAATTAATTTCACCACTGAATGGGGAATTTTTGCATATACAGTGATGCCCTTTGGTTTGAAGAATGTGCCTGTTGTATTTTCGCGCATAGTTGTTCAAGCATTCCAGGATTTTATTCACAAATTCTTGCAGGTTTACTTGGATGATTGGACGTTATATGGGCTTGTTAAGGATCATTGTGACAACTTGCGCTTAGTGTTTGAAATATGCAGATAGTTAAGCATCTCTTTAAATATCAAGAAGTGTGTGTTTTCTACACCTTTTAGAACTCTATTGGGGCACATCATCTACAAGGAAGGTTTGTTAGTAGATCTAACTAAGGTTGCAGTTATTGTAGGCCTAGAGGAGCCTACCAGTCAAAGTGAGGTGCACGGATTCTTGGGCAACACAGGGTATTACAGAAAATTTATCAAAGGATATGTGAAGATTTTCCGCACCCTTGGAAGAGTTACTCAAAGGAAAAGGGACATTCTATTGGAGAGAACCGCAGTAACGCGCATATGAGGCATTGAAGGAGAGACTTACTACAATGTCTATTCTGTCATTTTCCCTCATGGAACCAACCAGTTTCACGTACATGTGGACGCCTATGGCACGGCCATTGGTGCAGTGTTAGCTCAGCCTAGAGAAGGTATTATAGATCATCCTATTTGTTTTGCTAGTAGAAATTTGAATCCTGCGGAATAGAATTATACAACTACAAGTGTGAGGCCTTGTCAATGATCTATGCGTTGCATAAGTTTAGACAATACTTGCTAGCAACACCTTTTGTATTTTATATAGATCACATGGTGTTAAAATACTTGGTAAATAAACCTGTTTTACAGGGGCACATATGTCGATGGGTGCTCTTATTCCAAGAATTTGACTTTACAGTCATGGTAAAACTAGGTAAAAGTAATTCTGGCCCAGACCACTTATCAAGGATTCAATCAGGGGAGGATGCACAGACAATTAAAGATACAATGTTGGATGCACAGTTGTACATGTTACATCACATGCCTTCAGAATTGGAGGATATTGTTGTTGTTTTACGCACAGGTATGGTGCCAAGAAGGAATGAAATCCTTATAGAAGAAACAACTTACAATTCATGGTGCACCCTTCATATTGATCAGTGGTGACTTATACAAGCTAGGACAATATGAAGTATTGTGTCTAGATGTGTACTGGAACATGAGTGCACAGATATCATGGAAGAGGCTCATGGTGGTATTGTAGGTGGGCATTATGTAGGTGACGCCACCATGCACAAGATTCTACTCATTGGATTATGGTGGGAGACCCTGTACATATATTGTAAAAATTATTGTAAGGCGTGTGATCACTTGTCAACACCTTGGAAAACCTAAACAAAGAGATGAAATGTCATTAAGGCCTATTCCTAGTGCAGAGCCATTTGAAAAATGGGCAAGTAGACTTTGTGGGTTCTATTTCCCCGACCGCGCATAGAACCGGATCGCACTACATCATCACTTGTACATATTATCTTACAAGGTGGGTAGAAGTAACACCTACAAAGGATTGTACAACAGCCATAGCAGCAAGGTTCTTATGGGAAAATATTCTTGCTAGGTATGGATGTCCATTGAGTTTGAACAAGTGATAAGGGCACACACTTCTTGAATGAGACAATAAGGATATTATTGGATGAATTTATGGTCATGCACCACAAGACTACACCTTATCACCCTCAAGAAAATGGGGTTGTTGAGGATTTCAACAAGATATTGAGCTAGACCTTGAAAAAAAAATTGTGATGTTGGAAGGAAATATTGGGATGATAAAGTTTATTTTGTACTTTGGGCGTATAGAACAACCTACAAGAGGTTGAATAAGGCTACACCCTTTCAGTTGGTGTTTGGCACAGAAGCAGTTCTTCCCATGGAGTTCAACCTTCTTTGCACATTGCACACCTGGGAGGTCTAGCCAATGAGAAAACATTATAAGAAAGAATTGATAGGTTAATACAGCTAGATGAGAGGCGCATCATAGCACGTTGGAGTAAAAAATAGGAAAAGGCCAGGAAAAAGGCATGACATGACAGACATATCCGAGACAAGAAGCTTGAGGTTGGAAGATGGAACTTCTTGATGATTCCAAGTTTCTACTCCATCCAAGAAAAGTTAAGGTGCATTGGCTGGGATCATATGTTATCACTCACATCCTTGAATCAAGCGCTTGTTAGTTAGAGGCACTTGATGGAACACAGTTACCCTGTTACTTCAATAAGAGTAGGTTGAATCCCTACTATAAATAAGTCTTCCTGGTGTTTCTAATAAGGCAGTATTTCCATTTAGTATAGATTTCCTTTCTGTATTTATTTTAATGTATTTCCTTCTTCGTCGTTATGCTTTGTTAATTTAGTTTGGTGTTTTGTGTAATAAGCACGGTTGCGCACTGAAAGCTAATTACAATCTAAAGTATTTTTATGCGTCAGAGGACTACACATACCATTGGTGTGGGGTGGTTGTTATTTGTTATTCAACAAAGGGAACACATGAGAACATATTGTTATAGGTGTTATTCAAGAATGGAAAGGAGTTGCTAGTAAGAAGATTGATCCTAGAGAAGACCATAGTTGAAAACAAATGAATGAATAGTATAACGTGAGGTAAGTTACGGCTGTGGAAACTACCATGGGAAGGCGTAGTGGTGTGGTACTTTGGTGCATCGGAGTGCGTGTAAGGATGTCTATAACTAGAAGGTAGGAAGGCGTGCTAGAAGGTTATAGCTGGGGCATGAAGGTGTACCACGTGGAAATTCGTAAAAATGTCAATAAATGAGAGGATTGGTGGTACGTGAAGGAGAAATAAATACAATAACTTTTCAAAAATCTATATAAGGACGTGATGTGGGTTCATTTTTACCTTTGTAATCACAAGTATTTGAGTGAGCTAGTTGCGATCGAGCCAAGCGTAACGTGTTAAGGTGTGAAGAGTTGTGAAACTAGACGTGGAGAGTGGATTTGTGTGCGAAAGTGGCTTACGTCCCCATTAGAGAAGGATTTGAGAAAAGCAGAAGCATTGATGAGTTAGGGCTCGCATTTTCAAGCTAGGGAACACGTTTTTGAGCTAGGGCATGAGGGCTTACTCGACAGAGAAGAAAAGGTGATATTTTTACCATGGCACCAAAGAAAGCACCTGTAGTAGGAACAAAGGGGAAGAAAAAGGTGGAGTTCGAGATCAAAGATGCTCCTAAGAGCAATTTTTCAGAGATGCAATATCTAGAAGGAGTTATAGTCGAGAAGGATTGGGATTCCCATATTTGCATATGCAACGTAAGTGATTACAACCACCGCACCACTGATAACAAGGGAGATTTGGATGCTTTGTTGAATAAGAAGACCAACAAGTGCACGATCGATGACATGCCAGTATATGGCAATCTTGGGGAGAAGCTGCTCAAGAAGGTCGAGGTGTATCAACTGTATGAACTCCCATATTTTGGAAAACCAGAAAGTTTATACCAGTGGCTTATGAGTAGAGTCCATGAGGACTTCTTCTATTTTGTTGGATGGAGGGTAAGAATCACAGCGGCTCTAATTGCTACATTGACTAGATTGAAGGGCACATGGACATATGTTATTAGTGATCTAACTAATAAGGCATTTGTTATAGCCACAAGCGAGGAGTTGGGATACTCCAAGGGTCCGCGCGGAATAGACATCTACAAATTAAGGAAGTACATGGTGGTACATGCATCCACACATCTGCTCACTAAACTGAATGATCAAGAGAGATGGTCGCAAGGTAAACACCATGTGGCTACATTTTTTCAAGAAGATGTCACAAGGAGAAGTCTACAATCTAGCAGACTACATAGCAGAAAAAATTATTGAGGAAGCACGCACACTTGAAAAGATAAGTTTTGGCGCTATACTCTTATCTCTTGTGTTTGTAGAAATTGGAGTGTCTGATGAACCAAAGAAAAAAATTTGGGAATACCCCGTGGAGAAGAAGTCCCTCGATGAGAGGTTTGAGAAGTACTTGTGTGAAGGAACAATGAGTGGCCCGTTCAAACAAAGGGCAAAACTATGGTATGATCGATGGCACACAACATTTGAGGAGGAATGGTGTATTCCTAAGGAGTTGTCATCTAGTGTAGGTAAGGCAGTACAACTTGTAGTGTACCATCATTTTTACATTGTGTGTTTTGTAATGAAGGATGGGACATAGAGTCCCTGGTGCAAACTGACGCACATGTTGGTTGAGCTTTAATGCGGACAAGGTAGATTATGACTACCATACTCTCAGAAAAACTTATAATTATCGAGGTCGGTTTGCCTATATTGAGAGGATTATTTCTGATGTTATAAACATTAAGTCAGTCATTTTGGCTATTAGGGACAGCGGAGCCACGCTTTTCAATCTCCAACTTAAGCCGAGGTTGGAAAATAACAAGTATGTGGAGAATGAGTTTACTAGGGCCGCCTAAGGGAAAACACAGTTGAAAATGTGTCAGCTTCAAATCCTTCCTTAACCATAGAGATAGAGGAAGAAGAAGAACACGAGGATAGTGGAGGCTTGGATCATAGAGGTTAGAGGTAGCCCATAGACAAAGTGGAGAGTGAGCGCGCAGATACTCCCCCACAGGAGCAAGGAGGAGAGGAATACTTGGACGTGGATACAATCCAGGAGGAGCACCAGTTTAAGAAGTGTTCAGAAGAACTAAGACCCAAGGTGCAGGAACATCGCGACCTTTACGAAGGTCACCTCGACTCTTCCCTCAGAAAGAAGCACTGGAGAAAAAGAGAAGAATAAAGTTATAGCATAACGAGGAGGCAGAGGAGTCCTAAGAGAGCGCGCCTAGTACCCCAGTCCATCCTGAAGATGTGGAGGAACCCTAGGATGAAGAAATGAGAGATGAAGAGGAAGGGGTGAAAGAGGTAGAAGAAACTGTGCAAGAGCAACCCAGCACACCAATTGCAACTCAGGTAGGAGAAGGGCCAACTTCAGACCTTGGCGGCCAGGTTCCTAAGGGGCCAAGAACAAAAAGAGAAAGAAAAAATGAAGAGTATGTTGTCCCTAGTATGGGCTATGTTAAGGACATAAGCAAAATTGATAAGAACCTTGCATATAATAAATCAATAAATTTCAGAAGATAACACAACACAAGATATATGGGAGGCCAAGATGCCCTAATATGCAATATATTCATAATAATACCCTTAAGGTAGGGCAACACCATACAATGCTCCTTAAGGAAGGAGTAACTCCACAATCTCCCAAGATGGGAATCCACTTCGAAGGGCACACCTCCAATATACCTCTACCAAGTAGAAGACTCAACTCATACATCAATGCCCTCCTCATAATGATATTCACATCCTTTAAATGAGACGGGTAACACCTAATCCCAATGTAGGCCGACTCATTACCCAATATAAATAATTCCTATGTGAGCCCATATAACTAACTAAGGGGATGTGTGTCACATATCGGCATCTCCATCAACCCATATAAATTATAATATTATATCCCATGTGAACCCATACATATAACTAAGGGGGTGTGTGTCACATGTCGGCATCTCCATCAACCCATATATATTATATTATCATATCCCAAGTTACATACCATTGCCTCCCTCTTTGACATGTTTCATCCCCGAAACATAAGAAGAAGACATATAATGAGTGTGCTTTAAATTATTGCACACTTGTCGC
Organism: Taxus chinensis; assembly: GCA_019776745.2. Lineage (NCBI taxonomy): Eukaryota > Viridiplantae > Streptophyta > Pinopsida > Cupressales > Taxaceae > Taxus > Taxus chinensis. The sequence continues at coordinate 614,881,898 of CM034148.1, read as the reverse complement.
CATGCTCGATCATCCAACCACTCATATGAAATCCTAGTGGGTGATGTTGCTCCAAACTTGATTCCATATTCCATTGTGCTCACCTGATTCCATCCTGGTCCATATGTGTTCCTCCTTGGCATCCATGTGTATCCATAATAATTATTCCTATGATTCCATTTCATATAATTATTTCTCCATTTATTTTGTTTATACCCTTGATAATTACTCCTCCAATTCTCTGTACATCTATATAGATTTTTGCCCTTATGTGCCCTAACATGATAAGAACATGTATAGCCAAAATTATTACTCCTCAAATTCCTTGTATATCCATATAGATTGTTTCCCGTGTGTGTCCTAGCATGTCTCCATGATTTTTTCCTCTCATGATGATGTGGGTGTCTATATGGTGCAACCTTAGTATGCTCAACCTTATCAATTTTTTCCTCCACTTTCTTTTCCTCTTCCAACTTGTTTGCTATTTATTTTTTCTCTTGAGTAGAGAAACTATTTTTTACTTTTTCATCATGTTCTTCATCCTCTCCTTCTGATTCATCCTTATTCCCTTCTTCACCATCTTCAAATTCATCTTCATGATCCAATTTTACATTACTTTTTTCCTTGCGAAGTGTGATATCTTGCAATGTAATTTTCTTTCTCTTGTACCATAATTTCATGAATTTCTTTTGCACATTAATATTAATTTTTCCCAATGTCTCTAACCAAGGATATCCAAGAACAATATCCATACCATCCATATCTAAAGCATAATAATCTGAATGTAAAACATATTTATCCATAGAAAGCTATAAATCTTCAAAACCTTGAATCTTCTTACCATCCATTTGAGATTCCTTGATATGCTTTGTTTGCACATGTAGATTGTGAGATACATCCATATTGATGAAGTTATATTTGCTGCTAGGGTTTATGGAAATAATTACCTTTTTTCTTTGAATGCACCCTTCAAGCTAAAATATTGAAGCTTCCTTCCTTAGAGATGCACTACCATGTGTAACAGCTTCATCATCAACATTTTCTTCTTCTTCTTCTTCTTCTTCTTTTTAACAAAATTGTGTTTCTTTTTTGTTTCCCATCTAACTAAGAAAATATTCTCCATTTCCTCCCAATCCCAATCCAATAGATCTATATCCAAATAAGAATACCAATGTCACGCTTTCCCACCAAGATGAAGATAAAAACTAACCCATACTAAACATTCTTCAAAATATATTTTTTTAAATTGTATCCACCATTTTTTAGCATCAAATTCCCCATTACCATAGAAAATTGGTATATCTATGATGCATAAAAATTAGGGTTTCACAAACTTACTCCTTTGACCAATATTTTACCTGATGATTTCATCTATCATTCAGCCTCAAATATGAAACCACAAAGAAGTAACCCCTGCTAAAATTTTGAGAGATTTCCGAATATGTAAAATAATCAAAGAAAGACAAAAAAATTGCAAATTGTAGGCCGGTTTTATGTAAAATCCTAAAAATCTCAATATCTTCTTCAAAATAAATCCAACAATTCTGAAATTTTTACCATAGATTTCTGAAGGGAATTCAAAATGCTGGAAAAAATTTAGAAAATTAATTCCAAAAAATATAGCATGTGAAGCAAATTTAGGCGAAACCCTAAAAATGGAATAACTTCCACAAAACACCTCAAAAATTTCTGAAATTTTTACTGTAGCTTTATGAAACCCTTTTGCAATTGTGGTAAAAATTGATAAAATATTCACAGCCGTTTCCAAATTATAGCCAAATCACTAAAATTAGGGTTTGGTCCCAATTTTTTGCCGAAATCGATGCTCTGATACCACTTGATAAGAACCTTGCATATAATAAATCAATAAATTGTAGAAGATAACACAACACAAGATATATGGGAGGCCAAGATGCCCTAATATGAAATATATTCATAATAATACCCTTAAGGTAGGGCAACACCATACAATGCTCCTTAAGGAAGGAGTAACTCCACAATCTCCCAAGATGGGAATCCACTTCGAGGGGGACACCTCCAATATACCTCTACCAAGTAGAAGACTCAACTCATACATCAATTCCCTCCTCATAATGATACTCACATCCTTTAAATAGGATGGGTAACACCTAATCCCAATGTAGGCTGACTCATTACCCAATATAACTAATTCCTATGTGAGCCCATATAACTAACTAAGGGGATGTGTGGCACATGTTGGCATCTCCATCAACCCATATAAATTATAATATTATATCCCATGTGAACCCATACATATAACTAAGGGGATGTGTGCCACATGTCGGCATCTCCATCAACCCATATATATTATTATCATATCCCAAGGTAAATAGTAAAAATTGTTCACGCCTGATTTCAAAGTACTGTGAGCCTTAAGGAGTTATATGGGTGAGAGCTAATGGATCCATATATGTCCACTACGAGCACAAGGAAATAGTTATTCTAGTCCATGCAGACTCATATGGATGAACCATATTTTGACATGTGCGGGGAGTCATGTGTCTCACGAAGAGTGAAGAAGGCATCCAAAGCAGGCACATGACAATAAAACTTACTCTAATGCCTAATGAGCAGGTCAGCAATGCCTTGGTCAAGGTATCTGCTGAGGTGGAGCGGAGACATTTTGATAAGGCCATCACCATTCAAGCGTTGATTGAAGATAACAAGGAAAAAACTGCAGGGATAGCACGCCTAAAGGAAGAGAAGGAATGAGAATGAGCAAAGAATGAGGCTTTTGTTGGAATGGCTGAGGAGATTGGTGATCACATTCTGAAAGCAAGGCCTCATCTAGAACCTAAGGTACCTAAAAAAAATCCTTCTGTTATGCATTATGTGCACACTTTGGTTGATTCGGTGTTAGATGACGGACCAATTCGAATGCCCGCACCAAAATTTGTTGAGCAAGAAGCAGAGAGAGCAAGGGCCTCTATGATCATAAAAATTTCAACTTACAAGGTGTTGCTCTAGACCTTGAAGGATGAGTTGAAGAAAGAAAACCAAGCTCTCAATTTGTGTGCGGCACTAGTTTCAATAATAAGGACCAGAACTCTTGTAGAAGATAATGAAGTTTTGGCAGCAATGAAATATGAGACATTAGGGTGCACAGATATATTGGCACTGGTGAAACAAAATAACGGAGCCCTCGCAGCAGCCAAAGATCCGCATAAGGAGAGGATATATGAGATTGGGAAGCTCATAGAACAAAAGATGGATCTTCTAGAAAGAATGATGTCAGGTATGGCTAATGTTGTCTGAGTGCTACAGAATGAGAAAGAAAAGATCACTCAGGATGAACTATGTGTCATAGCCACAGATATTTCAGAAAGGAAAAGGACTGCGCTAAGTGACTGGCAGACAATGGAGGCTGAGATCAAAAATGAATATCTTGAGTTGATCCTCCTAGTTGAAGAAGAGGATCCTGCAAAGTAAAGATTCATTCTTTTTGTACAGTGATTCTTTAATTCTTTCAATACTTATTCTTTATTGTTAGGAACATCAGAAAGAATTCCCATTACTGGGACGAAAAAGTACTTTAGTGTGTGGTAATGTTAAGCAGTCAAAATGTTTCTCTAAGGAGAAGACACACAAAGGGTACGCGCACAGGAACAATGCGCATTTGAAGCTGCGGGAAGATAGGAAAGGAAACACGCGCCAAAATAGTTTGGTTCAGGACTTAGCCGTTTTTTTGGATAAGGGTTATTTTTGGAGATAGCGTGCAAAGCACACATAGAGATGAATACTTGCGCAACACGCAATGGTATTTTGGGAACGAGCAGCTGATAAGCGCCATGCATGTTTTGAGCTAATAATAGGATTGTTTCTTCTAGTTAACTATAGGACGTCTATTATTAGAACACCTGCATGTGTGCATGCTTTTGTAAAGGCGCATGGTTATCATCAGCATGTGACCTATTTTGAGAAGTGCATCAGTGATGAAGGGAAAGTCCCCACCTCTATAAATATGTATTGAACTGTGTAGTTTAGGGGGACTGAATTATTGTAAAGTTACGTTGTTGGATCTGATGCGCGCATGACTTATAGATATACCTTATAATGTAAGAAGCTTCTGTGTTTTACAGTGTTTAATGCAATGAATAATATTGGCTGGATAATGGTGTTAAATGTAACTAAATCTAGTTCACATATGGTTAATCTTAATATAGTTACTGTTTAATTCATGAATCTCTAAGATCTAGATCTAGATTATTCACTTTGGAATGTTTATATTTAATTGTGGATCTGAATATGTTTTATCGCCATCACACTAACATCATGCACAAACAACTCTAAAGAGGGGCCAGGTACCTTTGTGTGCTTCGGGTGAGTGCTCAGCTCAGGCTGGGTGATGTGTCAGCGCGCCTAGGTTATTCACTGTAGATTCTAGGCTACATTAGGAGGATTCCCCAATAAAATGAAATATCAAAATCAACTTCAAAGGTTTATATCTTGCTTAAATTATGTCTCCATTCTTAAATAGTATAACTGAATGGAGAACTATGTTACAATAAAAATTAAGAAAAGGCTGATTCGATTGGAACCATCAAGCTATAGAAGTAGTCAAAGCAACAAAATAAAAATGCAAGGGCCTCTTTATAGCCAACTTCCTAGAACAAATAATTCCCCTTATACTTCAGACAGATGCTACCTCAGATACACATAGTGCTAAATTTTTATAGATCTATCATGATACAGCATAGGTATGTGGATACAGGTCATGAACCTTTACAGACACCCAAAAAAGATATCATATATATGAGAAAGAAATTTTGGTCGTCATTACGAGAATTGAAATTTTCAAAATATTATTGAAACCTGTAGAATTTACAGTTAGGCAAAACAAGAAAGAAATGGTAATTCTAATGAGAAAGAAACCATGTCCATAACTAGTACAAGGAAGAATTTCCCGTTGGCATTTATGGTTATCTGGATATGGTTTCACAATTTAATGGATAAAAGAAGAAGACAATTGTGTTGTTAATGCACTAACCCACAATTTCAAATACAAACACACAACTTAATATAAACATCAATTTGTTAACCAAGAAGGCTAGTTCTGATAATAAGACCAAAGTACACATAATACATACAACTTCAAATCACATGATAGATCTTTGAACACATACAAATTAATACAAACATCAATCCATTAACCAAGAAGGCTAGCTCTAATTATAAGACCAGAGTACCCTTGATCAAAGGATCAGACTTACAACAAACTGAAGACTCGCAAATCTTAGACACTTATTCTCAATTGCATCTTTGTAAAACTACAAATCTAGTGAGCAGAAATGCTTTTTTCTGCCTATGAAGGCATGAGGATTTTCTGAACACATATCCCTTTTTATATTTTCCACAATATCATCAATGTTTCCTTTATGGATGGCTATGGATTTATGAATCCACTCATGATTGGATTCTTTCTTCTATTCCGGTAAATGAATTATATTCCTGAATGAATTTTTCCTAGGGATCTGAACATCTGGATTAAATAAAGATATGAAATATTTATTCAAGCTAAAGGTTTCACATTGTTGTAGTGTATCTACTCCTAGCAACCAATCATAAGAGAGCATATCATGTTGATATAACGGTAGTGTTCTCTGGTAACCTTCTATATGGACAGGGACATAGGCCGTGTACCTAGATATGACTTCTTTCTTATCAAAATTAATCTTGAGGTAGATTTCCGTCGAGCAATCTGGAGGAATGGCTCTAGTCCTAACCAGACTTATATCTGCTCCAGTATCTATTATGGCATCTATTAAATATGGATTGATATTCGAGATACAGTTATTGATTGAAATGAAAGGATTTTGACCTCCTTTAATGGTACACACCTCAATATTTATTTATTCGATAGGAACTTCTTCTTATGTTTCTTGTTGTAGAATTTGTTTGTAGGCTTCTTCTAGGAAGTTCTTAGTTTCTTTTTGTTCTGGATATTTTTCTTCTAGCAACTTCTTATATTCTCTGGTTGCCTTTTATATTACCTTCTGAAGAAAATCTATTTTGTTCCTTCACCAAGTCCTTATGTATTCTAGCTTAGGAAATATAAATTCTGACTCTGAATCAACAACATAGAATTCATCTTCAATTCACTCTTTTGAAAATAAGAAAGGAAAATTCCTTTCATGTGGATTCCTTCCTCTTCCTCATTTATGGCCTCTTACTATTGGTTGTCTTTTTCGTACTTTCCTTTATATGATAGGTCTGGATGATGAAGAAGATACTCTGCGGCTTTGTTCTTGATCTGTTAACTTCTTTCTTTCTTCTTTTTGTCGTACATCAATTTCTGCACGTATCTAGGCTTGATATTTATCTTCCAATTCTCTAACTTTATGAAGAAGATAGATCTTTTTTGCAGTATCCCATGGGGGACATCTGTCACATTCACTTTGTCTGAGCTCAAGTTGTTTCTCTTAAACTTTAGCAGATCACTAAATTAGAGGATAAGGAAAATTGGAAATCATATTTACAAATGAAGGAAAATAATCATATCCTGATTCAGTGCTATCAGAATTTAACTTTTGTTGTTCCACAATATTGACCTATATATCTTCATATGATACATAATATATATCCGAAGAGTAGTAATTTGAACCAGAGATTAAATAGTATTCTTGATCATTTATTCCTTTTGAGCCAAGAATATTGATCTTGGTTTTAGCCTTATCAATGACCTTTTTGGGACATTTATTGACATAATGTCTTCCTTTGCAGATGAAGTATCTAGGCACAAATTTAATTTCCTTGCCAAGATATTTTTTCTTTCTGAAGTACTTCTTTCTTCTAAGAAGATTTTTAGGAGAAAATATTTTCTTGAAATATTTATGTTCTAACTTTTATTTACCCTTCCCCTTTGAAAAAGATGAACATTCTTTGTAGGGATTTTTCTTTGTATGAGATGGCTTGCATCCAAATTGATCATTATCCATTAGATGGTAGAGTTTGGTTCCTAGGGCCTTTTAGTAATTATCAACCTCTTTTCTATCATTTTCCTCTTGGCAAAGATGAGCATTCGTCTCATCAATGATCTAGTTAATTTCTCTAAAACTTAATTGTTCTAGAGTTTTATTATGCATAGCATTTTTATATTCAATGGAAAAATATGCAAGGAAAGACTCAACATATCTGAGCTTCATTGTTGGGTCATTTATATTTCTTGAATTATAATATAAATGTTGCATATAACATTGATATTTTCTTATCATGTTCATATCACAAATTATGGCTTTTAAAAATAGAGTAGTATCCTTGTACTTATCATTGTCCACAGTTCCTAAAAATATAGCAATCAAAGCAGTAGAGAGGGCAGTAATACCTCCATCCAAGATTTTTGTTTGATGGGGATTAGCATCCCACCATTCTCGAGCAATGCCAACGAATCCATTGGTAATTATTTCTACAATGGTTTTGGGATCTTTCCGATACATGAGAAACTGAGTATTAGACCATCATATCATCCCATGAATCATTTCTTTTAATTGCGTTGGTGTAGAACAGTGCAATTTATACCAATTTGGTTGTAAGGGTTGAGTTCTTGTAGCATTATGCAGTGGCTCACTTGTAGAATCTTCGGCTAACTCATCCATTATTATCATGCTTTCTGCATCTTCCGGTGTGATAGTAGCCATACCAATAGAACTTTTATCTGGTAGAGCAAGCTTGCTACTTCATGGAAGAACAACCTTATGTCTTTCTTTAGAATCGGGTGCTTTAGCAACATCAGTCCAAGAAATCTTCTTAGACCAGTCTGGGACTATTTCTTCATGCTTCTTTGTATTTTTAAGTATTTTTTCAATCTGAGGAATAATTTCAGGAATTGGTTTTACCAATTCTTGGACATGATCTATCTTTTGACTGACTTCAATAGAGGATTCATGCAATTGATGTTGGCTATTTTGTAGAAGCTTGTGACTGGTTGCAATCTTGGAGGATATCTCATTTTTTGCATCATCAAATTGGGATATAAGAGGTTGGACAATGTTGACAACTTCCTTAGATACAACTCTAGGGATTTTACAACAAACTAAGACATGTTTAGATACAGATTCTAAACTTTTATCTAACTTTTTTACAATACTAGACAAGAAATCTACTTTAGCATTTAAAAAATAAAGAGCAGATTGTAAATCTCCTTTTTGATGTAATTTTATGGCCTTTAGATTATTCTCCATTTCAGCCAATAAGGCTTCTTGGTTCTTAAGCATGTCATGTACTATCTTGATAGCTTTATTGGTCCAATTTAGCATCTTAGAGGATTCTGAATGAACAACTTTCCTATCAATAGTTCTTTGGTACCAGAAAATGGCTTTTGTTTTTCATCTGGGGAGAGAATTTCATTGTTTTCTAAGGGAGGAAGAGTAGGAGGATTATGTACAGGGATCACAACTTGCTTGGAGACCATACTGATTGTAGGTCCATTTGAAGGAATGTATTTTTGTTTAATGATTTTTTCACAATCCTTACACCAAAGATAATCAATGTTAGGATCATGAATCAAATTGTTGTGGCTACAAACATAAATATGTTTTTTACTCTTATTTGAAGGCTCAATTGCAGAGAAATATGAACAATCAGATCGGGAAGCACTGGATTTGGGTAATGCAGGGAGAGACCTTTTAGATCTGAAAGACATGGTTATGTCAGATTTGGATTCAAGCATTGTTGTAGCATTTTCCAACTTAGGTTGGTCTTTATCTATTGTCTTTTTAGACAATGTCTATTCTGGGGACTTTGATCTGGGACCAGAATATAAGTTCTAGCTCAATCTTTTGGCTCTCAAGACTAGCATGACTCACCATGTTGTTTCCTTTAGTGATACCATGCTTAACTATTGGATACATGGTATTGACCAAGTGGTAGATGATTTTGTAATGAATGGCTAATGGGCACGCTCCAGGTTTCATATGGAGGCCAATAGTGCCAAGGTGCAGGCGAAGGACTTGCTTAAGCAGGTCTTCTTTATGCAAGTTGACTGGGTAATTAGGGAATACTTCAAATGAAATAGGGCCATTTTGCAAACCAGTTTGAATAGTAGCTAAAAGAGAATCTTTAAGGCTTTCAAACAGTAAATTCATTAGACAACACAAGATAGAAGCATTTAAACTACGTCTGAACAAAGGAATAATACCTATTTGTACACATCCTATGTGGGCAAACTAAATAATCTTTTGTTTTTTAAGAGCTTGTGTGTTTACAGGGTCTATTAGAGGTATATCATACTCATGATTATTGGTCTGAGAAACTTGAATGAAAAACTCACGGGTCTTTAGAGTAGTAACAACTATCAGATGAAATGTAGACATTATCATTAACTTGATTATACGGGATTCTAGGCAATTTCCAAGAAGGAAGTGGATCAAATTCTTCTTGTACATCTATAGCAAAATTAACAAGAAAAACGTCAGATAAACTTACTAGGTCTTGTTCAGCTTCTTCACTATGCATCTAAGTGTGATCTTCAAACTCCATTGTTGGTACTTGTTGGTAACAATTATGCAGGTCTTACAATATCGGCCTTAACAAAACTGTGCTCGCCCTAGCAACTTACAAAGGAGGCTCACCTTTTTTTGTGACTTATGATGTATGAACCAGTTTCACAGATGGAAATGAAGACACAATCATTCACAGAGACAAAAAAAACTGAAGTAAAATAGCAAGATCTTGTTTATTGATCTGGAGAGATGTACACGGAACAGATCGTTGTGATAACAACTTCAAAGCGCACTGCAGATCTTTGGAAACATATAACTTCACACAAATATCAATCTGTTAACCAATAAGGCTATAGCTCTGATAACAAAACCAAAGTAACTTCAAAGCGCACAATAGATCTTTGAAAACATACACCTTAATACAAATATCAATCTATTAACCAAGAAGGCTAGCTCTGGTAACAAAAAAAGAGTACCCTTCATCAAAGGATCAAACTTACAACAGATTGAAAAATCACAAAGCTTAGACACTCTACAGACTCTTGCTTCTTGATTACCTGATGTAGTGAATGAGTCCCAAATTCCCTTTTATAGGAGAATGAAAAGCTTTTCACTAGATAACTTAGAGCCCAGGAACCGGAAACCCAGGGTACCCAAAACTTTCCCAAAGTATTTGGCATGCTAAGTATATGCTCTTCCAATCTTGTAAGTTGAAGAGATCTTTTGGATTCTATTATTAAAATCCTTGTACATTCTTGATATACACATAGATGGTTAGCCCTTGTAATATGGATTTTTTTTCACTCTTGTGATTAGGTTATCCAGGAAAAGAAGGCAATTTTACAATTGAGGTTCTACAATTAATGACTCCTTATACCATAATTGTTGGTGTCTCCCATTAAATAGTCAAAGTCTTCTTAACAAGTTTCAAATCATGTCAGTGGACGGAAGAAGAAAGGACATTGAGATTGTGCTCCATTATGGTATGTGGATACAACTTAGAAGATCATGCTTTGAAGAACATGTTGGACTTATTGGTGGAATCATTGAGCCAAATATGATAGAATTTTTTGATAAATTTGAACCAAGATTTGGAAACCTTGTCCAAACTAGCATGTTAGAGTATATACAGAGCCCGTGGTATTATGAGCTTCCAAAGGTTGAATTCTATAACAAGTAAATGTAGAAAAGAATCATGTCCAAATCCTGGACCTAGAAGTCATAATATCAAAGGCAAAAGTCTCTAAGAGACATGAGTGGGATTTGGTTGACATGAAACGTCTAAGGGGAATTGTCCACTGCTATTGAGCTGAGAAAATGGACAATGAAGAAAGTTGCAAAGATAAAGTAGATCATGTTATTGTAGATGAAAACAACTAGTGTGTGTCGTAAGTGCTATGAAAGGAAGGACATAGGAAAAAAGACCTTTACCGTGTGTCAGTAAAGCTAAAAAAAGTAAGGTCCTAGATTAGAAAAAGATATAGTGGACACGACCACTATCTTACTTTATGCTCCACTTGCATCAACTCAAAATCTCTTTACAAGATTCTTCCTATCTTTTAAAAATGTTTTATTCTTTGTCTTTTTCTAAACAATGTTAAAGATGTCATCTTGTATTATATACAAAGGCCTTCGCAATTATTTAGGGGGAGGAGAATTGAAGAATCTTAATCTTCTTTGGGAGTCCAAGTATGCTCTTTGCATGCACTTCGAGTGACCTGAAAAATCAAAATCAAGTTTTATTGTATCGGTTTGAGTAATGTAATGTACGCACATGCGCGTAGGCACATGGGATCTTACCTTACTCAAACAAACATGTTTGTAATGATGATTCAACATTTACAAAGGGGGTTCACTTAATGAACCACCTATTATTAGGGTCTAACATCCTATAAAGCATAAGTTATCAATATAATGCCTGCAATTAAATAAGTACTGCCTTAAATGATAAGTCATTTTTTGTATATAAGTAACAAAAATGTGTAAAAACTTTATTGGGTGTAAAAAATTGAATGGACCACTGTTACAATTACCCAAGTATGGGTAGTACACAACCTCCTTTTGCTTCACTCACATGTAAGAGCTATCAATAAAGCAATCAATTATCTTCTCATATATTTGTGCCTTGTGGCATTCCATTTCATGGCTTCTATTGTATTTGTTGAAGAAAAGAGAAAATAAGAAAGCTGAATATGGTAAAATTTTGTTGTTTATAAACTTTTTTCCTTTATGTTAATTGTTAAAGAAAAAAAATCTGACTCACATATGTAATAGTTTTTTTTAGGGGCAAAAAGTGGGGGCATACCTGGGTAATTTTATTTAATAATTGTATTTGAAGAACATTAATCAAATAATATTTACAAAACATACAAGACTAGAAGGAAACAAATGGCATATTTCAAATGTTATAGAGTTGAAACCAAAAAAAAGCTATGTTCCACCAAGTTTCCGGGACGGGGATGATAGGGGACAGGGGGACATGTTTCCAGGACGGATTTTTTTGGAGGCCTTTTTTTAGGGGACAGCAGGGGACAACTATTAATTTATTAAAAATAAAAGAAAATATAAAAAAATATAGGAAATTTCAAATATTTATATGATAACATTGATAAATCATTCATCACACACAACAAAATTTCAAATATAGAACCTTCATACATAAAATTGGAGCTGAATTGAAATTTCACATAAGGTTGAAGTATTAATTACAATAATAATTACACTGAAATGCCCAAGGGCTGCAAGTCCCCATCCCCGTCCCCGAGTTTCCAAAACGTCCCCGGTACGGGGATGGCCCTAAAAGGGCAGGGGACGCATCCCCGTGGAACATAGAAAAAAAGTCTTGAATCTTTGATCAAATAATTTAACTAAAACAAACTGAAGATTTAAAAAATCATAATTAGACCACTGGATTTTATACTAGTATAAACTCCAAGTTTAAGATAATTTTGAATTCAATCCTGTTTCTGGAATTTAATCTACGGAAAATTTATGCCTGTTGCTTGCCCAAAATTATATCCAAAATTTTAGTCCCTATTTAGTTTGTTATTACAAGCTCCTTTAACACCCTGCACCTTCTATTTTAAAAAATGAGCTTTTCAAAAAAAACATGAACCCTTGTTAAAATGAAGGATTGCTTTCTTGGCCAAGGCTAATATGGCACTCAGAGTCTGATTCAGTCCACTCACTTTTTGTGTGATTGGCTCTGTACCTTTATGTTTATATATACATGGAAAAAGTTTTTCAATCAAAAAAACAAAAACCATGAACCCTTCTTTTCTTGCATCTGATACAACTTGTACATTTTGCCACTCACAGAAATCCACGGTTCCTTCTCCAGTCATTGTTTGCCATCATCTTTGGGGCAAAATATAGCACTTCTAACGGTTGAGTAAAATTTTAAGCTAAAGTGGTGAAGCTGACAGCTATTCGTGAAGGTTCCATCCTTGCAAAACAGTTGTTATCTGTGCAGAACAGTTACAATTCAAATTTCGAAAGCCTAAATCTCTGTAATATTGAACTGGAATGAGAACTGGGTAACATTCAAATCTCACACCGTAAATCTCAGTCAGTAGTTTTTTTCTTCAGTTATTTTGTACCTAGATACTAATTATGTGGATGCCTTATTGGGCGCCTTGATCAATAAGAAATATACCCCACAAGCAGAAAATATAATTACAATATTATTAATCTCCCCCAATGTATAAATGACTTACGTAATGCTCACACCACTTTGGAAATCCACAATGGTCATGTATCTATTGCTTTTGAATATATATATATATATATATATATATATATCAGTCCTCTAGTCACCCGGATAATTATTATTTGTAGGAATCAGTACCTTTACAAACACTCCAATTTTACCATTTAATGGATCTGTGCAGCAGTTCTAAGAAATGGCTAGCAACATATAATAATTTGCCGGAACATGAATATATCAACCATCTTAACACTCCAAGGCAAACTGAAGGTTTCTCACCTGATCAACTTCACAAACTGCACAAATCCCGTAGAAATCGCATCCCTTCTCATCTCTTTAGATACAAAAGGTCATTCAATAGAAATCAAATACAAAACATGGATTACATCAATATTTATCCACAGTGAATCCACAATAAGAGATGATACAAATGTATTTTGTTTATAATTTTAAAATGTTAAACAAAGTGCAGATTAACACAAACTGTAAAAATTGTACAGTTTCACAAGCAAACCATAGAGATTAAAAAAAAGTGAGATTTTCACATATTTGGGTAGAGGAAATAGTTACATCTGGTTTCAACTTTTGAATTCTTTAGCCAAGTGGCCTGCAAAAGTGATTTTCTCTTGATAAGTGTACAAATATCTTATAGAAACATAATCAAACCATGATTTGAGAAAGAACAGCATTTAAGCCCATTCCTCCGAGATAACAAAAAATAAAGGCCCTCTGACCCAACCAGAGACAAATGGCAAGATTTACTGGTTTTTGGAATAAATAAGACAAACTTCTTAGAAGACAAGGAAATGGGGAATCTTCAGAAAGTATTTTGCAAATATGCATATCGCAAAAGCTTCGTGACTCCCGAACATACATAGGTAATTTTCTCTTGATGAGTGTACAAATATCTTTTACAAACATAACCAACCCATGATTCGAGAAAGAATAGCATTTTAGCCCATTCCTCCAAGATTAAAAAAAATAAAGGCCCCTCTGACATAACCAGAGACAAATAGAAGGATTTTCTGGTTTTTGGAATAAATAAGTATTTTGCAAATATGCATATATCACAAAAGCTTCATGATCCCTGAACAATTAAAGGCATTGCCTCCCTTCTAGAATACGGAATAGAGCTAACAAGCATATGCACTTGAGTCCTTAATTTTCTGACTTGACACAAAAGGGTGACAACTTCCATTCCCTTTAGCCAGAAATATTTGTTCCAATTGAGATTCCAATCACTTTTGTAACCTAATGATGGACCCCGCAAAACAGTTTCTTTCTTTATCCCTTGAATTGTATCAAAAGAATCTGTAGTTCATACAAACAGATTCCTACCTTTTGCCAGAAAACTTGGATTTTGAACCTACAATTCTAGAATTTAACAGCTGGAACATTTTGAGCAATAGATTCTATTCCATTCATCACATGAACTCTCTGACAAATATAAACTAGGTACAGAACCTTTTGAGAGGAAACTCCTGAGATACACCAGAAAAATGAACATACATGTATTACTTGGCCATTGTACCCAAAATGGAGCATCAATATCCAACAACATCTTGAAATCTTGACTGTGATCTGAAAGACATTGTAGCTCGGCTTTTTTCACCCACTTGGTTACACCCCTGGAGCTTGAGTGGGTCTTTTGTACCTACAGCAAATATGTTGAAAGAATCGATTTAAATTTTACAGTCAAAACGACACTTCATTGTGAGCAATTTGATTCTTAATGGATCTCTTTATAAAATTTTATCTTAAGTGGAACATTTCCATGTTCAAAATAGCATGAGTAATGTTATCAAGAAAATACAGGTAGCTAACTGAGAGTATACATATCAAAACAAGAATATGAGATAAGAATAATATTGGGCAACTCATCTCACAAAAACTTCAAAAATTGTTTCTATAGACTCTTAAAAACACTTAACAAGAACTGCAAGCCATCGCAAGTAATGAATTTCTGTTTGGACGTTGCATGCAGCCAACAATTATTCACTTAGTGTAAAAAAAAACTCAAAACAAGAAAATTACATACCGCAGTGGGATATCAAGACTACCCGGTCAAAATCTCTACAAAATAACTGAGAAACCACATGGTGACAGATCATACAAAAAAATGTGTAGCCACAGCTGCAAATTTTAATACATTTCAGATGAATTATTTCAAACTCGCCTTTTAGGTTTAATTAACAACATCAGAACTGTCAAACAATTGCAAATCTAAGTTACTGATCAAATTCTTCAAAATAAATACCATTCATGAACATTTAAACATTTCCCAACCTTTTCAAGATATTGAAGACGTTATAATGAGCTATTTTATGCCTTGGGATATGATATGATATGATATGATAATGTATGTGAGTTAATGGAGATGCCGACATGTGGCACACATCCCCCTTAGTTATAGGTTTAAAATATATTGGGTCTCATGATAATTAGTTATATTGGGTAATGAGTCGGCCTACATTGGCATTAGGTGTTACCCACCCACTAAGAGTAATGTACACTTATATAAAGGAGATGAATATCATTAGGACGTATGGCATATATAGTTTGAGTATTTTACTTGGTAGAAGGATATTGGAGGAATACCCACTCGAAGTGGAATTCCCCTATTGGGAGATCATGGAGTTATTCCTTCCTTATAGGGTATTGTATGGTGTTGTCCTACCTTAAGGGTATTTATTCTATTTTCAAATATATTGAATATTAGAGCATCTTGGTCCACCAATATCTCGTGTTGTCTTATATTTTGCATATTGTTCGAATTATTCATTTATTAGATGTGAGGATCATATCAAGTTGTATCAGAGCATCAATTCGGAAAAAAAATGGGTACAAACTCTAATTTTGAAGATTCGTCAAATATCTAGGAATTTTTCTATAATCTTTTACTAGAGTTGCAAACCATTTTCAAAAAGCTACAGGAAAATTTTCAGAAGTTTTTTATTTGTTTTGTGGAAGTTATTACAATTTTAGTGTTTTTGACAAATTCACTCCACATGCCCGCAGTTTTCAGAATTTTTCTAATTTTTTTTACATTTTTGGAAAGCTCTTAAAAACTTTTCTTTGTATTTTCTGAATTGAGGCCAACATCCTTCCAAAGTCATTAGGTTAAAGGTTGGTAAAAAAAGTCTATTCTTGAAATCCTAAAATTTGGTGAATCGGGGAGTTGAAATCTTTTGGTGGAGAGGTGAGATTGATGCAGAAATTTAAACTAAGGAGACTGTGTTTCCTTCAGAAATTTGGCAGACAAAATTGTCAATTTGGCTACATGGTCCAGCATGGATTCGGTTCTCTCCATCACAAAAAGAGAGGACGAATTAGACTTAGAAGGAAATGGCACAGGTTTTCTTGGCTAGATGGGACCAAAAAGAAGAAGGGGGTGAAAATAATGATGATGTTGCAGATGAGGAAGAAAATGAAGAACAAGAGGATAATGAAGAAAAAAAAGACAATGATGATAAAGAGGCTACGGATGATGTAAAAGGAGAAGTAGAGGATCGAGATGAAGAAGTACAGAATAAGGGTTCACACAATGTAGCTCCAAAAAAGGAATTCTCAATATTTCAATTTCAAGGGTGCATTCAAAGGTAAAAGGGAATTGTTTTCATAGACACTAATAGCAAGTATAACTTCATTAACAAGGATGGCTCAACATCTACATCTTCAAGCAAAGAATATCAAGGAAGCTCAAGTAAATGGTAACCAGATTAAAGTTTTTGAATATTTGGAACTCTCTATGGATAAAAATATTTTGCATTCAAATGTTTATACTTTGGATATGGATGGTTGAGATATTGTTCTTGGATATCCTTGGTTCGAGACATTGAGAACAATTAACATTAATGTGCAAAAGAAGTTTATGGAGATCTGATATAAGAGAGGCGGCCACCTTGCAGGGTATCACACTTATTGAAGAACAAAGAAAGGTCAAGGTTGGGCATGACGATGAATCTGAAGATCATGAAGAAAGGAATCAAGAAGACTTGAAAGAAGAATAATCAGCATTTGAAGAAAAAGGTGACAAGAACAATTCTACTCCAAATAGAAAGGCACTAGAAGTCAAAAAGGAGGAAAGAGGAAACGAAAGTAGAAGAAAAAGAGATGGATCTTAAGGTTGTGACATATAGACACCCACATCATCATGAGAGACAAAAATCATGGAGGCATATTAGGGAACATCAAAGCAGCAACCAATATGGATATACAGGTCATTGGAGGAACAATCGCTATGGTTATACATGGAATCAGTGGAGTAATAATTATACGACAGGGATTCATAGGAATAATTACTATGGCTATGCATGGAAGCCTAGGAGGACCAACTATGGACATGGATGGAATCAGAATGACACAACGGACTATGGAACCAAGTTTAGAGATGTATCACCCTCTAAGATCACATATGGGTGGTTGGATGATTGAACATGGTGACAAATTTGCAACGATCTGAAATGCACGCATTACATGGTTTCTTCTCATGTTTTGGGGACAAAACATGTCAAGGAGGGAGCATGTTATGTGCCTTGGGATATGATATTATAATGTATATGGGTTAAAGGAGATACCGATGTGGCACACATCCTCCTTGGTCAGTCATATGTTTATAATATGTGGGGTCTCATAATAATTAGTTATATTGGGTAATGAGTCAACCTACATTGGGATTAAGTGTTACACACCCACTAAAAGTAATGTATGCCCATATAAAGGAGATGAATATCATTAGAAGGTATGGCATATATGTCTTGATTATTCTACTAGGTTCTACTAGGTAGATGGATATTGGAGGTGTCCCCCTCGAAGTGGAATTCCCACATTGGAAGATGGAGTTATTCCTTCCTTAAAAAGTCTTGTATTGTGTTGCCCTACCTTAGTTTCTATTTATGACTATTGAATATTAGGGCACATTAGCCCATGAATCTCTTACATTGTGTTGATCTTCATCATATTCTACATATTGTTCAAATTATTCGTTTATTATATGTGAAGATCATATCATGTGCAATCATTACTATCAATTTGAAATACTTTTTAGTAGAATTATTTCAAAATCCTCTCCTAGGTTTGATCAACAACATCAGAAATATCACGCAATTGCAAATCTAAGTTACTGAAGAGATTCTTCACAATAACAATTCACAAACAATTGAACATTTCTCAGTCTTTTCAAAATATTGAGGAAAGAATAATACATTTTTCTTGTCAACTCGAGATTGATGGGCCAACATGTAAAGAAAAGTGTAAATAAACTAATGCCATGTAATATATGCTGATTGTTTACTCAAAGTTTCCATCTAATCCTTGGCTCCAATTCTTTTGTTCTTCTTGGCTGGAGACTACATAATCACATGCACAGAACTTATGCTAACCTTCAAACTTATTTACACTACTTAACATCAGTCATCAACACACGAACTTCAAAACTCTGATATATCCTGACCCCATGTTAATTCCTAGTTACAGAGTGAAACTTCTACAGAAATGCAAGAGCTTGATATGCATAATTGAAGTATAACATTATGGTTGTTGGAGGACCTCGGAGCAACTTAAAGTTTATATGAAACCATTTGAGTAATTCTTATTATGGTACAACAAGGAAGCACGATGAGGTAGGAACATCCAAAATGACTAAGAAATTCATTTGCACTTTAGCTTGTAGGGATTCTAGAAAAATTTCTAAGGATGACAACCAAGGATATCTCTAACCTGTACGCTATCTGTTTACTTGGTAGTGAAATTCAAATGTTCCTATGTTCGTGTTGCTCCTTAACTTAGCTCTGTTTGTTTTCCCATCGTCAAAACTATCTTTAAGCTTTCAGTTACTACAAATAACTAATTTGTCTTCTGCAATATAAGGAACGCTGATGGGTATTTTTTTTTAAGTATGAGCACCTCTATTTTCTTTCCTTATAGAACTAGGTAGCACCGAAAACTTTCAAGGATAAATTAATAGAAGAGAAGCAATTGCTACATCATCTATGATTATGTTTCTTCCTTTGTGAAGATCTAACAAAGACAGGATTTCCCTAGGACCCAAACAGAAAAGACACTTAAAAGGACACGAGAGGCAGTGGATGAAAAAACAAATACCTTGATGCTGAAAAGATTGTTGACCATCTCCTCTAGGCTCAATTGGAAAACCAACAGCTCCATCCTCATGAGGTGGAGGAAACTTTTCACTCTTGCTCTTTGCATTCGACTGTGAAAGCAATCGTCTCTTCTGCAAACAGGTTACCAAAAAATTTAACAAGCATTTCAAACACATTCACCTTTGCACAGATACGTAAACAGGTATTATTGTAAATATATATAAATAAGATGATAGTAAACCATGGATCAGTTTGAGAAAGTAGCATCCTCTACCTGAAAGAATCTAAATTATCTTTCAACCTCTCTCATTCCAATATACTTTCTTGTATATCTTCAATGTTTTATATGTTTAAATAGACTTGTTGCCACGGAGCCAACTCACAAAAAGGATATGAGTGTGGAGGCAATGGTCCCACCATCGTAGATAGAATTTTGTTTTTGTGGTAGGCAATGGTATTACAAATATGGTGTTGGTGTTGATTATGAATTACTAATAAAGGCCTGCCCACCTTTCACTTTTAAGCTCTTCGCAATGAAACATTGATATTGGCCCATACATAGCCAAAACATGCACCGTTGTAACAGGTTAGCTTCTTCTTGTTTCCATTAATATTGAGTAATGGCAACGTGAATTCTGAATCTGATGGAAAGTCAAACAAGGCAAAAATAATTTGGGAAGGAATATAATGTTAATTTAAGGAATCTCAAAGATCTCACTCATTATAGTAGAACATTTTAGTAAAGTAAATGGTTGTCTTTTCTGCACCTTCATGGTTGACCATCTTCACCACGTAACAGTAAAGTATACCAATCACGTTTGATAGGTACAGCAATTACTTGAAAGGACACTGGCTTCTCATATAATAGCTTACATTTCCTTTTGTCAAACAGTAGCATATGCAACAAAAATCTAAGTTGCCGAAACAGCAGGCAGGGGCCTCGGGAGCGGGTAGCAGCAAAAACTTGCATGAGCCATAACTTTCATTCTGTGGCTCCGTTTTAGGTGCCGTTTTCTCCAAAAGTGTATATTTTCTCGAGCTCTGCGCATTGATGGCAATATTTTTCTTATTTTCATAAAATCCATTTTTGCACCTTTTTGGACCAAGCAACTTCTTGCAATCTTCTGAAAGAATCATGAGCTTTGATCGCCTGTAGACAGATTAGTAATTAAAAATACAACTATGCGAGTATTCCAACTATGGTATTTACAACTTATACAGTATACTGTACATTGTATACATTTATATGAAATACATTATTTAATTTTATACAATCTATAACATACACTACAAATTTAATTTTATTCGTTTTGTATATAGTATACATTATTATAAATTTATAGTTAATAGTATAACTTTGTCTTTTATCTTGTTTTTCATATACATAATATGTGGTTTATAATTAAATTCCTATTTAGAAGGCTGAAATTTATATATTTTTTAATTTTTATATAGTTTTTGTACTGCCATATCCAGGGTCGAAAAAAAAAATTCCATTTCCGCGTATCAGATACCCCGCTCCCGCTCCCGTATCCAAAACGTTTCGGCTACTTAGACAAAAATCCTTGCAGCTTACAGATATATAAACTTTGTCTAAGAATTAATGAAATTGAGCTAAAAAAGGTTTCTATTTAGTGTCCAAGCCATTGATATCATTATATTTGATAGAAGCAATAAGTACTGATATAATGCACCTTGAGAATAAGGAGTGGATCAAAATGCACAGACACTGCATAAAATAATTAGTTGAGACATGCCAGGTGAGAGCTGCCTATCTCAATTAATCATTTTTTTCCTAATGCCATCAGAACCCAGGGATATTTAGATGCAAGAGTCAAATGATTTTTATAAAATTTCCTTTAGACCAGTCAAGCAAGTCCAAAATATGTTGACAGATTATACCAATAATCATGATGTGGAAACTAAAATATAAAAGGATTCTATCAGATACATAAAAATGTTAAATCTTAACAAAAGCTATAAACCAGTATGGCTGGAAATGAGGGACATCTACTCAGAAATTCAACACGCGAAACGACGCAAGCATTAACAATTAGTAATAGACATTAGCTGGCCTGTTTTCAGGCTGACTAATTATCGTAAGGTCTAAAATTATTTCAGTCCATAGTTTTTTTATAACTTTCGCGATACCAAAATATTGCAATATTTGCCCTCTGAATGAGCTATCATCAAATCTTTGGAAAGCGAGATGTTACTACTTACTTGCAAGTTCATAGGAAGTTCTGCATTTGCTTCTGGTGCAGGAACAGCTCTGCTTTCCCGATCACGGATGCCCGTCTTCCTTGTGCCATCACTAATGCGAACTTTTCCACCAGCTGCTCTTTGCCTTTTACAACAAAATCATAATTTGAACCATTTTCACAAAATGTACGCATGATCTTCCAAAACATTGCCTCTAAACAGGCTGAGCAATTTTAATCTTTCTATGCACAACTACGCGAAGTATGATTAGTAACTCTGAAATTGTTAGAGAGAACTATTTCAGCTGAAACTGAACAAATGGCACCATAATACATTCTGAAAAGAATCAACAATGATAAAGTCACTAAAAAATTAATAATTCAATTAACAATTTGGCTGGTATCCCCTTCTATAAAGCCAGAGATGAAATGTAGATGCAACATGTTAGTATCCAAAAAAGACAACTGGCTGTCACTCAAATCTGATTCATGTCCATTATGAGAACTAAAGCAGTTTAAAAATTACCTTCTACATTCTTCATCACGCATCTTTGCATCCATTTCCTTGCTTGGCGGATATTTTGGCAGGCTTGATGGATCACAAGCAAAAGGCTTTGTTGTGAAAAACTGATATACACAGGGAAAGGAAAAATGATTATCCCATACAAACAAATAAGCTGCAGGAGCATATATCCATTGGACAGTTATACTAATACATCTGCAAACTATGAGATAACTTGATATCCACTAGACAGGCAAAAATTATTCATCACATGCATTCACTGGAAGGATTGTTGTGGCCAAGAGCAGCATCCATATTGCTCTTGACCAAGCATGAGTTGCAACACGTACCTTCTCAGGAAAGTTTTTCTTATTTTATTTGCTGTCTGAAATGCTATGCTAAATGCACAAAAGTTTTCTCAGTTTCTTTCAAGTTAGGTGTGTTATTTCTAGATGTTTCATATTTCAGGATTCACCAAAATAAAAAACATTTCCAGTCTCCTTAACAGATTTTCAATCTTTTGTTCTAGCTGTTTTTTGTTTTTCTTAATCAGTTGCAGATATGGTTAATAACAGAGTTACAAGGAGACACATCTCTAGGGACCTGAAACACATCTCAGGGACAGAGATGTGTCTCCTGTACTGGAAACTGATACCGAAATGTCTCTCCTGATATGGAGGCTTCGTTCTGAGTCTCCCTGCATCTCCTGTGCAGTCTCCTACTAAAAAATGAAAATGAAATAAGAAAAAAAGCTTTCGGAAAGGCCAAAGTAGCCCCTCTAGCTACTACCTATGCCTAATTGACTAACCCCTTTCCACTTATATCATTAGCATGTCTTGAACTTCTGATTCTTTTATGTGCAGAGTCTTAGTAATGAATCAGGCACAAAAGCCTGCTGCCATGCACATGGAGATGCCAGGACTGATACTAACAAACACTTTTGTTGATGGTGACTGGAGTGTCAACATTCTTCCCAAGGATTCATGGCAGAATCTAGAAAAGCCAAGTATTTGGCCACCAACTTTCTGAAGTTCTGGAGGTGCAGATGACACAGAAACTGCTCATTGAAACCCACCTATTCATATTGAATAAGGCAGGGGCATGCAATCTACATCTCCTTTTATGTGCAAAGCCTTAATTATGAATCTAGCAGAAGAGCCTGTTGCCATGCATGTGGAGATGCCAGGAATGATACTAACAAAGACTATTGTTAATGGTAGATACAATGTCAACATTCTTCCAGAGGATCCGTGGCAGAATCTAGGAAATCAAGTATTTGCCCACCAACTTTCCACTTGTCAGAGCAGAGCAATAAGGTATTAAAATTCTGGAGGTGTGGATGACATAGAAAGTGCTCATTGGAACCCACCCATTCGTATTAAATATAATGGACATCTTCCATCAAAAGGATCATTTGTATGGAATCAACCTCAAAAGTCAAGTTGTCAGCAAGCAGCCAGTGTCGCTGTCACTTCAGGTTCCAACAAAGAAGACCCTGGCTGAGGTGCAAAAGAATTGAACAATGCCAGAGTTGCAGCAATGCTCGGAGCGTGAAACCAGTCAATTAGCGGCATCTTTGTAAGGAAAATAAATACTATGAGTATTTCAGCCTGAATGCAGTGGCATTGAAATTATTGAGTCAGGAAAGGAAAAAGTAGACCAAGAGGAATGGAAGAAGAAGTCAGTTATGCCAACTTCTAAGTCTTCGCACTCTGCCTACCCTCCAGATTTACATACGTCAATGCTGGGGAAGCCAAGCTTCATGCTACACCCACACATAAGAATGAAGCATAAAGAGCCAACTACTATGAGAGTATCTTGGGGTATGTGGGCAAACCACATATAAGTATGGTAAGTGACAACTAGGACTCAGAACTGAAGGGTGTGGCATTAAGGTTTTCATGGACTTCAAGGATACCTTTGTATTGACGTACAAAGACATGATGGGGGTGACACCATGGCTGCACATACATAGAATTCCACTCATACTCCGAGCATTCTGTTTGGAGAAAAGCATACCAAATGAATATATTAGGTTACAACTAGGACCCATAACTGAAGGCTGCGGCATTCAACGTTTTCCTGGACTTTAAGAATGCCTGTGCAAGGACGTACAAAGACTTGAAGGGGGGGGCACGATGACTGGGCATACATAGAACTCCACCCAGACCTAGAGCACATCCTGTTTGGAGAAAAGCATACCAGAGGAACAACAATTATACTGCTAAGATTCAAGAGGAAATCAATAAAATGCTCGACGCCAGAATCAATTTTAGAGTGGAAACAAGTGAATGGGCATTGTCAATTGCTATAAGTTTGAAGAAAGAGATCAGAATCTACATTGACTTCGGAAGTTGGAACATAATAATTGTGAAGGACCACTCTCCACTCCATTTGTAGGCTTTACTCTTGAAGTAGCAGGGCATAACATACATTCATTTTTTGATGACCTAATGGGTAGAACCAGATCAGCATAGCCGAGAAGGATAAGACGAAGACCACTTTATAGTGGAAGGCAAAGTCTGTAAAATAGAATGTCATTTGGACTTTGCAATGTCCCAGATAAATTTAAAAGGATCATTCAACATATTCTTAACAAAATGTCAAGCAAGAATTTCTAGGCTAAGCTGGACGATTAATCCATGTACTGAAACAAGGAGTCACATACGCAGAATACTACTAAGTGCATGAAGCATGTTGACCATTTTTGGTCAATCATCAGAGGGGAGTACAAAAATTTTCAGTTGCTTGGTTTTGGACAGGTTAAGGGACGACATGCAAGCAAACCAGCAGCTTAATGTTCTATTCCAAGATGTTGTCTCCAGCAACACCATACAGCAGCCACAAAGGCAGGAAGGATGTCATATACTAGAAATTAAACTCTGAAACAGCAGAGTGAGCTGTTCATTTGCAGAGTGGGATTTAAATTCAGTTTACAATCAGTGGTGTTACTTGTGTTCTGGAGATTAAATCAAGAACAGAAACATCTCTTGACAGAGCACAAGATGACACGGGGGTTACTTTGGATAACTCATTTGAAATGGACTTAGCCATTTCAACAAGCCTGGGACGTTTAAACGGCCATCAAATTCCACCACCCTAAATCACTAACTGTTGGCATTTAAAAACCCGCGGGAGGCTCAACTAATCCATTAGCAGGTTATATTTTAAAAATATCGCGGGATATTCAAAATGCTCGTCAAATTTCAACGCCAAGCATCAAGCAGCAAGCCACGTGGCAGGATTCCAACTCTCCTCATGGTCCAAGCATTCCACAGACCTTAATTCCGCAGATTGTGTTGGATAGGCTTTCGGGTCCGGGCTTGGGTCAAGGCAAGTCAAAGAACACGTGGCAGGTGAAGGCAACAAAAGATGGCAGAAGATCAATGGCCAACGGTGGACACACATCACCATTCCGACACTCTTCAAGGCATATACATTTCGCAGACCTCAAGTCCGCAGAATAAACCAAGTTCAATAAGGCTTCGGGTCCAGGTGGTCTGGTAGGTCAACAAGCACTATACGTGGCAGCATTTCTATGAAGCCAACAATTTTTTAGTGCACCCAGATAGAAGTTGCGATGCGAAGGCGCAACCAATGAAATAGAAACACGAAAGCAAGAGAGATCTGATATGAGACATACGTGAAGACTTCTTGTTGGTTCGCGCTTCGCGGGGATTGATATGGTATAACTGAAGATTGACACCGCAAAGGAGCGTGGAGCCTCCATATTGGCTTGCGTTTCACAGTGGTCAGTTAAGGTTATCGAACAGTCTGACACTACGAAGGTGCCTGAAGCTTTCTCATTGGCTCATGCTTCGCGCTCTGACAAGGTTCATATAAATGAGACTAACACCGCAAAGGAGCGTGGAATGTTCTTATTGGTTGCTTCGCACTCTGACAAGGTTCTTATAAATGAAAGTAAATTGCGAAGTAGCGTGGAGCTTTCTCATTGATTTGTGCTTTACAATGGATAATGGAGGTTTCATGGAGCCTAACACTACGAAGTCCAAAGCATACGTGGTATTTTCTTATTGGCTCGCATTTCATAATGGAACATACCTCCACGTAAAGCCACATAACATAGAAAGGCAATCCCCGAGCAAATCAAATGTTGCGACATGTCACTCTCATGTTCATCCTAACAGGAAAAACTACAAAAGGTCATAACTTTTTCTCTACAGCTCCAAATCGCGCAAAATCGGTCTCGTTGTAAAGGTCTTCCCGAGCCCTTTAATTTGGAATCATTTGATTCAGAAATTGAAGACATTTGGTGGGAGAAAAAGAGGGAAAACAAGCTCAGCCCATGTATTCAAAGCTTAGCATATCTCCAACGACGGTTAGAGCTATAACTCAGAGTCATCCCGAACTCAACCGTGAAGGCCATAAATAAATAATTTTGCATGGTAAAATACAGAGTGCATGGGGAGAAAATATTATTTTTATTCTTTCGCAAGGATAAGTATAGAGTTGAATTATTTTTAATCAAATTTGTGCAAAAGGGGTCGACTCAAACTGCTAATGGAGTTTTATTTTCCTTTCCGTATGAGTGGTTATTATTGGATTTGTTTCCAAATGGCCATGTAGGCTAATATTAGCACGAGTTATTTTTGGAACGAGGTATGGATCTTTTGTATTTATACCTTATTTTTCCAAGAGTAGGGCTTATGATTTTTGCAAACTTGTATGCAGAATATTGTACCTGTACGCCTTCTTGATCAATAAAGACTGTTTTTCCTACAATTTCAAGCTTTCCAAAGTGTATTACAGCAGTTGTTCTATGTGTGTAAGTGAATATTTGTTTTCCTTTGCATGCTAACAACTTCCCAATACCTCCAATAAGTTGTTTAGTAAGTTTTGTAGGTCATTTAAGTGTGTTTTAACACCTTTAGTGAGTGTAAAATTTGTTAAACAATGATTGTAGTGAAGTTTATCAACCCTTTACCAGTCATCAAGTGTGTTGTTGTGCAGCATAACTCCCTAACAATTTGGTGCATCACCCCTTTATTCATTTTTCGTTAATTTCCAGTTTATTTCTATCCCTCAACCCCATCAATTTCAGTAGTTTTTAGGTGATCCATCAAGGGAACCAGCCCACTCTGGAGGTTCTCCTCAGTCCGAGGCACCCACAACTTGGAGGAGATCTCATTACACTAGCCAAAGTCAGAGTCAGATAGCCTATCCAAATCAAGGTGCACCTCGGACCGATAACAAAGCATTGTCGGTACCCAAGTTAGCACTAAACCTGAAGAAGTATCAGTTCATGGTGCCCCAATGAAAGCTCCTTGGGCGCATTGTCTATAAAGTTGGGTTGAAGAGAAACCCCAAGAAAAACAAGGTCAGCATGGAAGCTCTGAAGGATGTCACGGATAATCCTTCTTGCAGCATGTTAGTTACTGTCAAAAAATCCTATATAACTTTGCCCAATTTTTCCATCCCCTAGACATACAAGGAAATAAACTCCACTTGAGTGATTGAAATATTAGGGCAAAGCATTTAAAGAGTTGAAGCTAAATCTTGCCAATTTTCCAATTCTAACATATACAAGTTGGGACAAGGAGTTTCACATCCATGTGGAACTAAACGCATCAGACCATGCAGTTGCCTCTACCTTGGTGCAAATAAGAGCTCAAGGATTGCATCAACGTGTGTGCTTTTGCTAGTCTATTGATGTTGAATGTAACAAGGAATTACAATTCAACAAAGAGGGAGACTCTTGGGATGGTGTATGATGTCCAAACTTTTCAACATTACCTATTGACAAATTTGTTTGTATTTTTTTCTCTAGACCACCAAGCATTGCTATACCTCATGAACAAGCCCATCATTCAAGTATGGGTAAGTAGGTTGCTGATGTTAGAAGAACTCAATTTTAAAATTTTCTCTTGACATGGGAAGAGCCGTGTCATCCTAGACCAATTCCGGAGAATAAAATCCGATGAGCTACCCAATGATAGGAACAAAAAAATCCCAATTGCCCACACCAATTCCGTATTGTCGTTCTACCATCATGATACAAGAATATTGTCAATTACTTGTCAAAAATGTCTTTTTTTAAGGACATGCAGCCAATGTTACGCGGGGACGCGTCCCCCCCAATTTGACACGTCTGGGACGTCCCGGACGTCCTAGGACATGGGGGAAACGTTTCCCCCACGTTTCCTACTGTGCAAAAAAGGCAGGAAACGCCTCGGGGACGGTTGGATGCAGGAGGAAACGTCCCGGGGACGTGGGGGACGTGGGGGGGACGGCGGGGGCGTCCAGACGTCCCCGCCTTCCCCCACGCGTTTTAACGTATTTTTAAATAAAAACATACTTTTTACACTCAAAAAATATTTGTTTTTAATTGCATAACACTTATAGCATAAAGTAACATTCCTAACCTAACCCTAACCCTTAAAGTGCTATTTTATATTATAAATTTACATTATGGGTTCATTTCATATTCACACCAAGCAAGAGCAAGAGTGAGAGTGAGAGCAAGAGCAAGAGTGAGAGGGAGAGCAAGAGCAAGAGCAAGAACAAGAGGGAGCATTAACAAGATAATTTTATTTGCTTACAATACTTGTTAAAGTTTTTTTTTTTAATTTAGATTATATTTGCATTTGTTAGGAGCTATTTTTTTAGCATTTGCATCTACATTCACAATGTAATCATGCATATAGTTTGTAGGATTTTAAAAAATGCATATTGCATAGGGTTTGGTTGTACAAACTACAATGTAAATGGTTATATTTTTTTTTTAATTACATTTTTATTTCTAGTTTAAAATATTTATTATATTTGCATTTTTTAGCGGTTGTTTTTTAGCATTTGCATCTACATTCATAATGCAATCATGCATATAGTTTGTGCGATTTAAAAACATGCATCTTGCATAGGGTTTGGTTGTAAAATTTAAAATTTAAATGGTTACGTTTTTTTTTTAATTACATTTTATTTCTAGTTTAAAATTTATATTATATTTTTGCATTTTTTTGGGGTTGTTTTACTTTTTTAACATTTGCATGTACATTCACAATATAAACACGCATATAGTTTGTACGATTTTAAAAATGCATGTTGGCTACATTTTTTATAAAATTAATTCATGAATCATTACAGAATCAAATTTCAATCAATCATATAGTTATGGTTGTTTTTAATTCATTGCAACAATCATCACCATGAGTTATTCTTCTGCGTATGAGTATGAATCAGAGTATGAATCAGAGCAAGAGAGGGTTGAACGGGAAGTTGAAATAGGTGGCCATGGAAGAGTTGGTGATGCCACAATGGGGGAGAGTGAAAAAGGGACACAAAATGTAGTGGCAACGGCAACTGGTAGTTCAGTTGGTAGTGCTACCAATTGCCCCTCTGAAATGTTGTCCAAATTTTCCATTGGACCATTTAATAAGAAGAAGCCATTGCAACAATTTGCCCAAATAATTGATAACCCCAAGTCTGGAGAGGGGAGCAAAATATGGAACTGCAACATATGTGCACTGACTTGGCATGGCAGTATCACTAGGACCAATGCACACTTGTTGCATCTTACAGGAAGGGGGGGTTG
This sequence comes from Taxus chinensis, assembly GCA_019776745.2. NCBI lineage: Eukaryota > Viridiplantae > Streptophyta > Pinopsida > Cupressales > Taxaceae > Taxus > Taxus chinensis. Next base: position 614,852,399 of record CM034148.1, on the reverse strand, counting down.
GCACTTGTAAGGGCCTTTCACTAGAGCAGAGAGCTAAGATGGTGAGAATCTTCAATGGAAATACCACAGACAAAGTGCCAAAAGTTCGTGGTTCTACGGCTTATACTCCATTGAACACTCATAAGACTGGCAAACATGGTAATACTCTGGCTGGTTCTAGTTTTGGAGTGTCAGAAGTGGAAAGCAGAGGGAAGAGAAAGGCCATGGGGGCAGCCCCAAATTCAGTTGTTGACGTGTTTGATTCAAAGGCAAGGGTAGAGGCAGATGATGCTATTGGGAAATTTTTCTATGTTGTTGGGATTCCATTTAATGTTGTTCGCTCTCCTTATTACAAGGAGGCTATGGCTCAGGTTGCAAAAGCAAGTACAAGTTATGTGCCTCCTAGAGACACAAAACTCAAGACAACAATCTTGGATAGAAATTATTCCAAGGTTAATCTATTAATGGAGGAGATGAAGGTGACATGGGTGTCACATGGATGTAGCATTATCATGGATGGGTGGACGGATATTAGACACCGTCCTCTCATCAATATCATTGTCTCTTGCAAAGATGGATTGTACTTCTTGAGAGCAATTGAATGTTCTGGGAAGCGAAAAGATGTTGGGTTTCAGTATCAGATTTTGAAGGATGCCATTGAGGAGGTTGGACCTTCAAATATTGTACGGGTTGTCACAGATGCAGCTTATGTGTGCAGAGCAGCAGGCAAGCTAGTGGAGCGAGAATATAGGCATATTTATTGGACTCCATGTTGTGTGCATGCCATGAACAATGCACTGAAAGACATAGGCAAGATTCAGTGGGTTAACCAGATAGTGACTAAGACCAGAGATGTGCAAAAGTTCATATGTAATCACCACACATCATTGGCACTTTTTCGAAATTTTTCGAAGAAGGAATTTTTGAAACCAGTTGACACTCGCTTTGCATCCTATTTTATTTTGTTGGAAAGGATGTCTGAGTTGCAGGAGCCCCTGCAAATTATGATTATGACACAGGATTGGACTAGGTGGCGTGAGTCCAAGACAGATCAAGGGAAAAGAGTGAAGGAAGTGGTGTTGCAGGAAACATTTTGGGTTGATATGAAATACATCATATCAATCATAGCTCCAGTTTTTAGTGTCGTCAAATATGGGGATTCTAACAACCCCAATCTTGGTGAGATCTATGAGTGCATTAACAGCATGCTCGGGCAAATGAAGGCAGCTATTCGGGTGAGGGACCCCACTTTTGGAGATCTATAATGAACATATACAACCCATTATTCAGCGAAGATGGGAGAAGTTGAACACTCCTTTTCATATGGTTGCGTATGCACTGAATCCCAAATGGTATGTGGAGAGGCCAGGCAGAGTTATCCCATTGAATGATAATGAGGTGAAGAGGGGCCTTATGAAGGCCTTTAACAAAATGTACACTCCGCAAGAGGCTTCACAGATCAGAATGGAGTGGCTCGACTTCACTGAACTTGATGGGTACAAAACATCAGCAAAGGCAGATAGGGTAACAATAGCACAGGAGAAGCCAGTGAGTTGGTGGCGACTGTATGGGCTTCCAGGACTGCTGTGACCACTTGCCATTCGCCTCCTTTCCCAGGTTTCTAGCTCCTCTGCCTCTAAGAGGAACTGGTCTACGTATGGTTAGATACACTCTGTTAAGAGGAATAGGCTTACCTCTGCGATAGCGGAGAAGCTTGTAGCTGTACACAATGCTTTGTGTCTTATAGATCACAAGACACCTAAGTACAAACAGACTCCAGCATTACGGTGGGATGTAGATCCCGAGGAGCCGAGGCAAGTTGAAGAGGACAATACTGTGCAACGGGGATTGATTGGGCTTACCTTTGAGGACGAGGATGCTAGTACCAGCGAGGATGAGTTCATGGATATTGCTTCAGATGTTGATTCTGATTTTTAGTTTGATACTTGTAGTTGTCCTCTTTTTTTGTAATATTGACAATAGACAATTGTTGGTGTATTTGGCTATGAGATTAAAGATATGAATATCAGCTATTGTCACTTGATCAATCGTAATTTAGAATGGTTTTACTTTTCTATTTTATAATATACTTGAAGTTGATATTATAGTATTAAGGAATGTATTAGATATTTATGAGTTCAAGTTTCACCTTATTTAAATCTCAAATGGTTTTATTTCAGCTTATTTATATAATTTAGTCACTATATCTTTTTATTTTAAATATTTATATATTTTTTAATCAGCCGTCCCCCCCGCCGTCCCCAAATTTAGAAATTTTTTGCCGTCCCGGAAAGCCCGTCCCGCCGTCCCCCCATCCCAGGTAACTATGCATGCAGCCAAGTGATCGGAGAAAGTTGGACAACCAGAACATTCCAATTAATAAATGACCTAGAGTACAAAATATAGTCATACCAAGTTTTAAGATAATGTGTCATGAGAGTACATAACATATTTTAGAAGGAACACAAAGGTCTATGGTGGCCTACATTACACAAAGGGGCAAAGGAATGGATGTTGCAATGTGATTCCTATCAAAGAAGGTAAACCATTGATGAGGACTTTATGCCCCTGTGGCCACCTTTGCCAGCTTGACTTCATAAAAATGCTAAAGGACGACGAGATACAACTTGATTTCTTTGTGAATAGATACTCACCAAGTTCAGTATACTAAGAAAGATCACAAGCAACCAAAGGCACACACTTCATCAACCATGTGATTTGACACCTGACAAGAGAATTTGGGATATTCCACCCACTCTCCAACCTATACTATCCAAGAGCAAATGGCCAGGTGGAGATCACATATAAAGTGTTTGTGTTGGTGATACAAACAGCATGAGTTAAGGGAGCCAAATGGGAAGAATAACTACCAACCATATTGTGGGCCTATCATAGAACATACAAAGATACGAATAGCCACACACTTCAATCCATCTCATATACAGTCAAATGCCACATTTCAATGGAATAACTAGTGTTGAATCTAAGAATCGTGGTGGATAATAGACTTGATGATAAAACATCTCAAAGAAAGACTTATGAAATTGAACAGCCTTGACGAACAATGAAATATGGCATTGTGGGTGACAACGGTCATGCAATGGGCAAAGGAAGCATTGGCATGCTAAACATTTAAGGCGTATGGAAGTTTAAACTTTAGAACAGTAGCCAAAGTGAAATAGAACCAACTAAATTAAAAATTGGACCATTTAAAATAAATGACGTTAAGGAAAATGGAGTTGTGAGGTTGGAAAATTTAGATTGCACAGTTTGGAAGAACATAATCAACCAGTTGAAGTCAAAGTTACATCGACTTCGAATTGAGGATGTTAACATGATCAAGTTCAAACTCACTAGGATCAAGGTGATGATTGCTAGCCGGATACAAGTCAGAACAGGTCAACTGCAGGGAAAGGTAAAGAAATCTTTAAATAAGAATATATAAAAAGATTTGAAAGAACAATCCAAAATTTAGAAAATGCGTTGGAAATGAAAAATCAAAAACAGAAAAAATAAGGGTTCAGGGAACTAAAACCCTAACTTCCCAATGTAAAATTATAAAAAGGACGCAAGAAACATTTGCTTTGACACAATGAGTCCATGACATGGTGGATGGAAAACTAGATGGCCACGAGCTTCAGATGGCATTCAGACATTTTGTGGTGGATTAATATTACAGAACCTCTATTCTTCTGTACAGGAATTTGCAGGCTATTCAGTCCACATGTTGTCTTAACTACAACAAGAAAACACTTGCCAGTCTTTCATAAAGTATATGGATTGAAGTAATGATTGCATACAATCCTAAGGATTTCAGGAGACTGTTTGATGTACCCTCTCATTGACTGCCTATAATTAAACGCATGAGAAATCAACATGTTAATAAGGCATAGAAGGACAACGTCTTGCAAGAGTTTTGCAAGCATAGCTTATGAGCTGTTTTTGCAGCTCATAGGCTGCAGAATAAAACCCATGAGAAAGCAACAAGTTACTAGGGCGTATAACGACCATGCCCTGAAAGAGTTTTGCAAACACAACCTTACTCTTGATGAGTTGGCAAGTATTCAGAATAAAGGTATGAGGGGCATTAGAAAATAGCTGTTTTTGCAGCTCATAGGCTGCAGAATAAAACCCATGAGAAAGCAACAAGTTACTAGGGCGTATAAGGACCATGCCCTGAAAGAGTTTTGCAAACACAACCTTACTCTTGATAAGTTAGCAAGTATTCAGGATAAAGGTATGAGGGGCATTAGAAAATAGTTTTTACCATGGAAGTGTATTATTGATGTTATCAGATGTAGGCAGGTGTTTTGGATAAGTAACCAGATGGCAAGTCTGATTTGGGTAGGTATAAATTTGGGGAGAGTTGTTTCCAATCAGAATATACAAGTTTATCTCCTTCAAGCACAAAAGGTTTTGCATGGGTCAGCATGCTAAGGGACATTTTTGGGGATGCGGTGCATTTCCATTGTACACCTCGCAAAGATTACAGCTTAATGCAGATTGTGACCTCTTATGGCGTACATTTTTAAGATGGAGACACATGGGTCTCCCTTGGCCAAATTGAAAGGACCAAAGAAAGATAGAAAAGCAAGCAAGTCTAGGCACAAAAGGAAAAAAATCAATCGTAGAGTCTCTCTTCTCAAGGACAAGACCCTCCTAGTAATTCTTCTACTTGTACATAAATCTTTTGCACAGGGCATCATGGTAACCCCCATTTATTTACCAATGTATGGGTTTATTTCCTTAGAATCAACAGCAATCATTCCTGATGTGGGAGGCAAGAGCTTCAGTGTGAATAAATTACCAAGCCAATTCAGGAGCCTTTGTAACAGACAAAGACCTCCTTGATTGTCCCAACTTCCCAAGTCTCTCCTTGATATAGACCCATTAGAGCAGAGTTCCTTGGATCTCCTTAGTTTGTCGCATTACCATAGGTTCAAAACTCATTAATCATAAGTACCTATGGAAGTGTCCTTTTTGGAAGACAAGGAGGAAGTTGATGTACTACCACATGAGCAATTTCTTGCCAGGGAGTCCAGGTGACGTTGGGTAAGATGTGGGGATCCATATTGAGAATGACGATACTCAAGATGACTCATCATATGCATGTACTTCACAAAAGGGTTCAAGTGACACACGTGCCCGACTCAAAGTTTTTGTCTCGATCAAAACCAAGGATCTTTATGACACCTTGAACTTATTCTTGTAAAATTTGGAGCATATTCCAAGCCGATGTTGGACAATACTAAATCAATGATGAACTATGATCGGTGCCACTTCTTACCTAGAATATTTTATCCTCTTTGGAGACTCTTTAAACTCTTCCTGAAATATATTGTATAATGCCTTTACCTCCAATTGTGATGTTTGCCCTCTCTTTGGAGTAGTCTTGCATTCTTCCTAGGCCACGTGGAGTGGTGATGTACCACCTCCCCCTTCATTGGAATGTTGCCCTCTCATTGGAAATGCTTTACATCATTTCTAAGCCTCAATAAAAACAATATTGGGTCCTTGGGACATATTTTAACAAGTCAGTGGCTCGGACTCCTCTTTAGAAGAGGATTTTGTGTCAGCTTCCTTTAAGCATTTTATGCATTTCAGCATTCTACATCCTCCTTTTTTCCACCTTAATACCCTAACTTTATTGCAAACTTCATATTGTGGCCTTGTCTCAAGCTTTATGGGATTTCACATTCCTTGCCCATTCTTACCAAAGCCCTTGGCCACTATCTTCTCCATAAACTTAAAACCTAAGTCACAAGATTCATGTTTGTGCTCCATCTCGACAAAGATAAAATTCATATTAAGTTCCGAAAAGATAAAATTCAAAAAAAAAAACATCGTGATTAAATTCAAATAATATAAATTCACAATTTTTTTAATACAAGAACTAAATTGTCAAAATAATTAAACATTACTAGATAGATTTGAAATCTACATATGAAGATGCCATATTTATAAACCATGATAAAATTATCAATGTTAAACTACAAGAAACATATGAAATCATCAAAAAGTGACAGTTAGTTATCAGGAGCCAACACTCAAACTTCAAAAAAAATCCAAATCATCAATAGCACTCGGTTGAGTTGATGTAATATCATCATCACTAGATGCACCATTCAATTCATCATCTAAAAAAGTCATGCTCATTTGTATCCCTTGTGTCTTATAAAATTTATTGGAGTTGTGAAGAAGAGGTGGAGTCTTTTGTTACTTCGTTAATACACAATTGTAAATTACTACAAATATAAACAAGATCTCCCAACTTCAAGACAGCAACTTGTTCCTCTTTTTAGAATGGATATGGTCAAAGCAACTCCAATTTCTCTCACAAGATGATGAACTTGCTCCTTTACTCAACATTCGAATAGCAAAACATTGTAATTCAGGAGATTGTGCTCCATATGACCTCCACCATTTGTACCCAAGCATGTCAACTCGTGGCACGTCATATTTTGGTTGTTGACATTCCAAACAACCCTTCTCTTGTCATGTATTTCCAACATTGGTCTTTAATTAGACTTGCAATTATTGTATTTCCACCATAACTTCACAATTGATTTGTCTATGAAATCGAAATGGCTCAGGCTCCAAATAACACATTGTTGCACGCAAAGGTGTGTGCATCATCTTCCATCAAGAATCAATTGTATCCCATATCTCCATGTAGTCCACATTATTTAGAGTTTTTTGAATGGCTTCCTTGCAACGATCCATGCTCTCATAAAACATGTCGAGACAAGGGGTGTCAGCATCAACTATGCAAAGCATATCAAAAATTGATCCACTCACATTTAGAACCTTTGTTGCACTTTCCCAAACATTGATGTTTAAAATAATTTTCTCTATGGTCTTCCCCTTAGGACCTTTAGAAAGCATAGAATTTTCCCATTCATTAGAACAAACAACAAACCTTAGAGTTGCTTTCTTTTCAACCACTCTTTTCAACATGATATAAAATGAAGTAAGCCTTGTTTCACACGACCTCAACAACTCCTTTTATACATGTTGCCTGTAACAATTCAATGTGAGATGATGATTTCTTATAAAATTTGCAATTGCTCTACCTCTGTGAATTTTTTCATGTACCCATGGGAATTTAGCCAAGTCATGAGGCAACAAAGGCAGACGATATGTTGCACATAGGCCCCAATATATTTGTGAGTACTTTTCAACAATCAGTTTCCTAGCTCCCACACAATTTGTGGCACTGTAGTAGCCACTTGAACCACACTCTCCACACCTACTTCAAGAATGGCTTGATCTAATTTTTATAAATAAACTCTAAGGTTTTCTTATAGTTCATAGTGTTAATTACCTTCAAAAATATAACACCTTCAGGGAAGCCACTAAAACAGTAATCAATAACCTCTGGCATATATCTAACCATTCATTGCTCAATATAGTGCAACCTATTGCACCCCAAGAGGCTTTGACATCAACGAATTTCTTAATTGCTCTATCTTTTGACCTCTACAAAAGAGTTGTTTTGAACGCCTTTAAAGAGGGAGGTGTGTAGCCTTTGCCAAACTCAAAAACTTTCTGAATTGCATTTCAAAAAATGTGGATTCGTGGCTACATTGAATAGAATGGCACTCGAATAAAACTAATGTTACGCGGGGTTGTGCCCCCTAGATTTTGGTGGTGTCTCGAATGTTTCAAGTACTTGGAGGGGATGTCCCCAATTTTTTAAAAATCTTTCAAAAAAATTCTGATGTTTTTACTTCTAAAAAGTTGATATTTTACAAGAACATTAAATTATAATCTTGGAAGTACCTAAAATACGTTAAATATAGTTTAAATCCCTAAATTTCATTGAAAAAAGTTAAATATTATAATATTAATTTTTATGTATTATTTTAATATCCATCTCCTTCCGTCCCCTAAATTTGGAAAAAAAATTGCCATCCCGAAAAACTCGTTCCTCTATCTCATCGTCCCTGAGACTTAGATAACTACGAATAAAACAAATCAGTGAATGCATCATCCACATGTTTTTCTATTGGTCTCATAGGGACAGCGGGACGGGGTTTGCGGGACGACAAAAAAATTCTAAATTTTGGGGATGGCGAGGGGACGGCGGGGAAACGGCTAATTAATATATATATATATATATAATATAAAGATATAGTGATTTAATTATATAAATTAGCTGAAATAAAACCATTTGAGATTTAAATAAGGTGAAACTTGAACACAAACATCAAATACATTCCTTAATACTATAATATCAATATGTTAAGGTCATAAATTGAAAATTCATAATACATATTTGAATTTTGAATTTGAGACAAGCTGAAATTTCAAATATATTATAAAATAGGCGGGTTATGGTTAACGGGTAAACATTTATAAAGAGAAAACAATAAACAAATTAATTCAAAAAAAAAAAAAAAAAAACCAGAAATCCCAGCCGTCCCTGGGACGTTTCTCCTCCTCTCCAAACGTCCCGGGGACGTTTCCTCTATTCCTTGGCCTATGGGAAACGTGTGGGAAACGTTTCCCCCACGTCCCGGCATCCCCAAAATGTCTGAGACGTCCCGAACGTCAAAATTTTGGGGGGGACATGTCCCCACGTAACTATGATTGGTTTCCACAAGTTGTTCAATGTCTCGCTCCCTGTTGATCCACTTATCGTGGTCTTGGGCGTATTAGAAGAGGAAGACAAAAGATGTTGTGAAGCTAGATATATCCTCTTGAATTCTCTATTCTTTTGTGTCGATTACATCTTTCCTAGAACCGAATTGGATTGGTCTTTCTCTAGACTAATTCTAAACTTTGGATTCGTTGATCCACATGGGGCAACACACCCTCCTTGACCCCCTAAAATGCCAAGTAAATGGTCTATTACCCTTGTTAAATTTCTAGTAAAAGGATGACCACATAGTCGACATTTGACATTGTTGTCGTTGCGGGTCACATGTTTCCATCCCTCAGAAGTTGACTTTTGGGGAGCCATTAAATGACTGGGCAAGTAAATAAAATAATATTAATAATTTGCATGTAAATAAAATAATATCAAATTAATACATTATTAAAATATTTAAAATATTTAAATAAAAAAGGATTATAATTTTCATTTAGATATTATAATTTTTTAAATTTTACATGTTAATAATTAAAAATATAAATAAAAATTTAAAGCATTAATTAAAACTAAATAAATAATATATTTTATAAATAAAAAGATTCCCGTGTATTAAATATCAAATATAAAATTATTAATATTCTTTAATTTTATATCATTTTAAAATAAACTTTATAAATATTAAATATAAATTCTTGGAAATATTAAAAGGGATAAAAGTTAAAAGTGCGTGATAGAATAAAATTAACTAAAAATATTTTAAGTTTTTTATATTTTAAAAATCAATAGTATTAAGTTTTTATTTTAATTTATATATTTTTTATTTTATCATTTTAAATTAAATATTAAATATAAATTTTTAGAAATATTAAAAAGTTAACTACATAGTGAAATAAAATACAATAGCTAAAATAAAGTAACATATAGAGAAATTATTTAAAAGCTAAAGACATTCAGCGAATTTCAAACTTTATGCCTGAAATTTACCAAACCCTGTGACTTAGCTTAAAACCAATTACTTTAGTGTGCTTTCCAAAATTACAAAGTAACTCATCTAATTCTTCATTAGAAAATAAATACACATAGGGAGGTGTTTATTATGTTCAACTCTGTTATGGTTTTAGGGATCTTGTATAGATGTTAGTCTCCTTTGTTTTGTAAACACTTCTTTCCTCGTTGCTTCCTCAAAATCTTCTTGGAACTAGAATAGACACTCTCCTTTTGCAACCAATTCTTGTTGCAACTTCATATGACACCAAAACGGAAACCTCTATCTGGCTCATTTATTGTGTGGTTGTTGATTCTCAATTTCCAAGCATTGAACCATCTTCCTTAGCTCTTGGTTCTTAACCTGAATTTGATGACTAATTTTGTGGAGTCCTTAAAGTCTTTCCCTCTCAAAGTGTTGCCCACAATTGAATTATGCAACCAAATGGCCATACGGTTCCTAGTCAAATGTATGGAATATGGAATGAATACACAAAGCTTTAGCATGTTCGCAAAACTGTACACAAGACACAAGTAAAAAACTTCTCTAATACTGCCTGATCTGTAATTGACTTGGATTCTCCAATGAACAGTTCTTAAACACGGAATTGAAAATGCATATGTGATGATCCAATGCAAATTGCTAATGATAACCAGAATACATGAGGCTGGAAATTGTTGTTTGTTACATCTACGGGCTTCCTTCTACCAATTGCAATGTGCAAATGCCAAAATACGTGCCTACTTGTGAGATAATATTATCCAAAGTTCAATGTTATAATACTAAAATAAAATAAGTATGTTGATGTTCTAAGAACTGTGCTTAAGTCAGCAATAGCATAGACTTAGAATCATTGCTTAAGTTTTGGAAATGAAGATAGCATGGGTGAAATGAATCATTGGGCAAGGAATAAGCAAACAAAGAAAATACAAGAATGAAGAACACGAGATATACCGCAGTAAAACCTGAGGGGGGTGAGAACTCCAGCAACTCGACGTTCTGGCTCCTTTTGTCATTTTGAAATCAACAAAGATTACAAGCCACTGCTCACTTTTGGAGCCATGAAGAACACTGTGCGACTACAACAGCGACTCTACAATATTTCTTCTTTCTTGCTCTTCTCTGCAGTTACATGAATCCCCTTCATTTATCTACACTCGGCTAGAATGCTTCCTCCAACTTAAGATGCCAACACAAGAGCCCAATGGATGTATCCATGCATGCATTGGGTCATCCAAATGATACAGAAGACCTGAAATGTCGATCCATCTCAACAGTCAGATTGTAGAATGTCATAGCTTCCGTACGGGCAGTTGGTCTTCATGTTTGTCATATGGCAGTTGAATCTGCAAAACAAATTTTGCACCCATCAAATCTAACCTGATGCATCAGCAGCCGTCAAATCTGCCTGATCCTTTCAGCAGGTGTCAAATCTGTCAAACCCATCTGGTGGCCGTCAAATGTACTTGACAAATTTGATGACAGATATATCTGCCCCATAATACTGTTTTCCAAAGTTGGAGAAGCTCAAAGGGAAAGGGATTCTGAGAGTTTGGACCATGGTTTCTCTAAAAGCGAGCAAGTGTTTGAGTGTTGCTGAGTTGCTTCTTGCTAATATATACCATCAACTGAATTCAATTGTTTCAGTTGGTCCATGATTCCATATTACATCATCAATGGCCCATGATAGTATGGAGTGGAAAGGGATGATCAAAGGGCTTAAATTGGAGCTGGAAAGCTATGAGTTAAGCTCTAATTTTCATGTGGTGGCTCTTGCAAGAATTCACATGTTTGTAAGAGAACAGTGGTTGAAGACCTTGGGGAATTCTGCATGAGCTGGATGAGTTTTACCAAATATTTGAAGGACAGTAGCTAATTGCAGTAAGAGGACGGCAACCCATTACAAACTAACATCTTTCAACAAACTAAATGTCCAAGCAACTTAAAATCGAAATTTCATGGGAAGCTTGCATGTCGGTACAAGCACGTTGACCAGGTAAAAAGAAGCACATTGAACAGGCAAAAGGAGGCACAAAAATTAACTGAAGATTCTGTAGACACATCCCAATATCTACCCTGTGACTTGTCATCTGATATAGGGAAGAAAACTTTATCGAGTTGGAACCCGTGTCGCAACCAATTTTTTTCCTAAATGGCATCTTAAATTTTATAAGGATGCATTTCAGGACTTGCTTGCAGGTTGCCACCTTATAGAGGCAAAGAATTCCACGCAGTGGCTTTGGGGGTAACACGCTCAAGGAGGGTGGGATACCCTCTATGTTAAGCATAAGTATTCCTATTTACTTGGACAAGAATAAATCAGTTAGCTACATATATACTATAAATCAATTATGCAGGAAACTATCTCTATACATAAATAAAACATTTAGGCAGGAATATGGCAATTACGTCCTGGCACAGACATCGTTTACAAATTGGTTATTACATAAGTTACTTCCCAGTTTTACAGTCAGCGGTTAGGGAGTCTGATACCCATCAGTTATGCAGTTATGATTAGGAATATGTCGCTTACAATAAACTGACCTTACAAGTGGCAAAAAGAGTCTTACAGCAGTTACATTGAGGCCTTTAATTCTGCTGAAGTGAAAGGTTCTTTTGGCTAAAAATATATTGATCACAGTCCTGCAGGATTGTGTTGTCCAAGTGCAGGACCCATACTGCTCTTGCATCAGGTCTGACTTGGCTGTGCATCCTTCTCAAGGAAGTTTCTCTCATTTTATGTACTCTCTGAAAATATTGTGCTATATAATCTAAAGTTCTGTTTCAGTTTCTTTCTATGTTCCACAAAGACACAGTCTCACTATTCAGTCCCCTGTCCCCATGCTACAGGAACACTTAAAGGGGGACACATGCCTTAATGCACCTCAAATTGTAGAACTGATATTTGATGGAAACTGGAACATAGGTTTCTTTCAAGTTCAGGGTGTCATTTCTAGAGGTTTCGGATTCCAGTATTAAATAAAACTTAGAAGGATTTCAGATCTCCTCTCTAAAGTTGTTGAACTCGTCATATTACGTTATAGCTGTTTTTCGCATTTTTTCAAGAAGCAGATTTGGTTTCATTACCAGTGTTACGCGCGGACGTGTCCCCCGAGATTTTGGTGACGTCCCAAATGTTTCAGGGACTTGGAGGGGACTTCCCCAATTTTTTTAAATCTTTCAAAAGTTTTCTGATATTTTTAATTTCAAAATACTGTTATTTTTACCAAGAACATTAAATTATAATCTTGAAAGTTGAAAGCACCTAAAATACAGTTTAAATCCAGAAATTTCATTGAAAAAAGTTAAAATATTCAAGTATTAATTTAATAGCTATCCCCTTGCTGCCAAAACTTGAGAAATTTTTTGTCACCCCGGGAAACCCCATCCCCCTTGTCACCGTCCCCAAGACTTACGTAACTATGTTCATAACAGATAGTTTGCTAGTCTTATTAGGAAGTGGACCAAAATGACCAATATTTAATAATTTATATATTCTTATAACCATTATATATGGCCATTGACAGGTCTGCAGATGCTGACAGGGTTGATCGGTTCAGCATTAAAAAATTAAATTTTCTGAAAACTACTTATTTTTTGGAAATTGAGTTGAGGAATTTGAATTTTATAATGATGTCAAAAATGATGGCAACTATGAGGATAAGGGATATAAAAGGCGGGTTGAATATGTTGTCACAATTCAAGCAATGGGATCATGATGATGCTAGAAGGTTTCTTAGGGAATCTCATGTTTTTCTGTAAACATCATTTCTTGAATATGAAACACAGTTGACAAGAGTAGACCTGATCAGGTAAGTAACACAGACCATGTGCGATTGTTGGAAAATTTTGTATAGCTACACCCTACATTGTACCTATTCCACAGAATTGCATATGCCTGTGCTTTTGACAGTTAGATAAAAACAAACTAGCAGATTTAACTTGGCAGATTCACCTCCTGCAACATTCGACACTAAAGAAATGTTTTATTACTCAAGCACTCCACTATTTAATGAGCATTCAAGTCATGACTACAACTCAAATACTATATGAGGACCTCTTAGAATAGGCTTTCCCATATCAAGACCAAGAGTTAAAGTTAACAACTCGGTATAAAGGAACAGCCCCAACCAAATTTAGGTGCTCATCAAGAGACACAGTCAAAGCATAATTAGCTTTGCTAGCTTATATCCAGCTACTGCAAAAATAGACTTGCTGCAGGTGCTGTCACTCATAAGACAAATTTTACACTGTTTCTGGACCACTACCCACTCTGAAAGCAAGCCATTCTACTCATTGATATGAGCGGTCAGATAATGACAGTAACAATGATGTCTCTGATATGTGTACCAATTATCATGTTTTCTCCAAGTTAAGCAAAAACTAGAAGCTTGACTTCATGATAGACGTGCAGATTATAAGACAAGCACTGCATTTGCTAAAGCTTTTCTGGATAACCTTTTTATAAGTTTTTATCTGATGTTTAAAGTGAGCTACTTCACTAATCATCAAGGGGGCATGATAGCACACTCAAAACATGATAGAAATAGCAGTGAGGTAGCTCACTCAAAACATGATAGAAATAGCAGTGAGGTAGCTCGCTCAAAGAATTTAGACAATAACTTCAACACGTAGGCTATCCAGAAATGCTTTAGTAAATGCCCTCCTGCAAAAACCTTTATTTTAATAAGCACTGCATTGTTTGTAGATGCAGACCTTCTCTGACTACATTCCATCCCACTCTTTATACATGGGCACTCAGATAAAGACCATTGCCATAGAAACCTCTATATTTGGACTACGTTGTCAGGATACAGGGACGAGTATCGGTATGGGTACGGGTACAATACGGCGGATACATCAATTTTAAAAAACCCTTGGGTACGATATGTCTTGGATACGTCCGTACATATATATTAAAAAATTAAAATATATATATATATATATATCTAGGTAGCCGGTACGGGGATACGGTGCAGGTAAGGGTACAGGGATCCGGTACGCTGATATGGCAATTTTTTTGGGGACCCGGGTATGGCACTTGGGTACGGCAGTACAATATACATATAAAATATTAAATAATAAAAATATAGCCAAATAAGCAAAAAATCAGCCTTATACATGAATAGAGTAAACAAATTATTAATTAAGTGAAATTGCCAAATAACGTATTAATAATTCAATGCATTTTGTCATGATATTCATTGATTTGAACTTCGAACAAGTACATTGTTCAAACTCCAAATGTTACAATGTCCAATTATTAACATAAATAATAACAAATCACATAACTGGACTGGAATTCTGGCTATTATCGGCTCTCTTCAAATCTGGCAGTTCAGATTCCTTTGGGGTTTCTCTTAGTATTCCTGCATTAGTCTTACTTGGTAGTGGAGATGCTGCCACTGTGTTTTTTGATCCTACATTACCCAAATGCATCTCAACTGTTGCAGTTTCAGCCATTGTTTTAGGTACTTGAAACTTCTGTGAAGTTTTACCAGAGTTGAATCATTTACGTAATCCCATCTATTGACCCCCAAAAAATAGTTTTTCTTTTTTCTACAAAAAAAGTAAAAAAAAAAAATTAAAAATTAAAAATTTGTTGTTTTTTACTGGTGGGTACGGCTGGGTACGCCCTGGGTATAGTCGGGGTACGTCCAGCAATACCCAGGTACGTCCAGCAATACCCCGGGTACGTCTGGGTACTTCCCCAGACGTACCCAGGTACTGCTGGACATACCATGGCCGTACACAGGGCGTACCATACCCATACCACGTACCAGGTACATACCGTACCCGTACCCATGCCCTGCAGGGTACGTACCGGCTAACTATATGTGTGTGTGTGTGTAAATCTACTCATTTTTTAGTCCATAAAAAAACTGAACTAGTAATACAAAACTTGAATCAATGTTCAAAACATTCAATATACTTAAGACTTTGCATTTTTATTGATCATGTGGCTGCCATACATATGATATACGAATATCATGTCAACATGAATACGAACAAAACTTGAAATTTGA
This sequence comes from Taxus chinensis, assembly GCA_019776745.2. Classification (NCBI taxonomy): domain Eukaryota; kingdom Viridiplantae; phylum Streptophyta; class Pinopsida; order Cupressales; family Taxaceae; genus Taxus; species Taxus chinensis. The sequence continues at coordinate 614,836,813 of CM034148.1, read as the reverse complement.
TAAATATACTAGGATCCATGTTCAAATTTTCAAAACATACAATATACTTAAGATTTTACATTTCATTGTTCGGTGTGGTGATTAGGGTGTTTTATTTTATTCATTTAATTTTTATTTTTAGGGTTCAGTTTTGGTGATTAGAAAAGTCAAAAAATAAAAAAAAGTGAACTAAAACCTTTTAAAAGACGTATTTAGGAAGGGATACGCCACGGATACACGTGGGTGCCTCCCGGATACGTCATAGAGATACGTCATCACGTATCCAGGAGGTACCCACACGTATCCGTGGTGTATCTATATCCGTATCCGTATCGGATACGTATCAGACAGGATTCGTGGGGGGGTCAGGGCGTATCCTGGCAACGTAGTATTTGGATATATAAACGAATAAGTTTGGCTGCAAAAAAAAACTAAAAATAAAATCTCCAGAGCTTATGATGTACATGTGGAAAACTGCAAGCAATACTCAATCAAGGCCCACCAATAAGGATTATTGTAGAAATGCATTCTTGAACCAAAATATGGTAACAAAGGATTTTGGGCCAATCTCCAATAATTAGGTGCTTACCTCGCTCTTAAGGGCAGCAGAAGCAGTGCCACGATCAGCTGGATCAATTGAAAGAAGAGTTTCAAATAAGTAACAAGGATGATGGCGGAAAATCTTTAAAAGTCTCCCTTATACAACGCTTATACGGCTGTTGTGGTTTGAATATAGTTGCATGTGGCAGCTTTGATTTCTTCCAATACTCCTCTGATGGTGAACCACATAGTTTAAAAATTTTGTGCAACTGCTCCACCTGGCAACACAAAAAAAATGGTTTATCAGCTAAAGCCTAAAGATATTAAATACTACAAACTTCCACTACATTTTCAGCCTCCGAATCCTTCATATTCCAAGCATAGTTATCACCCGTGTAGATATAGTATTTTAGTAAGGTTGACCAAATATATGCAATAAAATAACAAGGTGATAAAAAAAAGTTGAATATAAAAAAATCCCTAAATTACAGGAGTCATTAAAGAAATGACAAGTTTTATAAAATTGAAGCATTTTGCAAAATCTGAACAATGGAAAAGAAAAAGATACTAGTTAAAGTACAGTTGATACATCATGTAACCAGCTCAATACCACTTCTATATTTTTGATGCATTTCCAGTTAATATTCTAACTTTTCAGTGTCATGCAACACCACAAAATATGTGTGTCGATGTTCTAGTTACTCGACTGAAATGTAGAATAATATGGGAATATGATTTTCATTTTATGACTATCTGTGAAACACCGAATCGTGGTGGGAGAATAAACACACCCACACATACATAAGAAAAGAATGCTCATGGTAAAACACAAAAGTTAAATAGCAATGGCCACTGTTTCATGAGGTAAATTTGTTTTTCAACAAGTATAATATATTCATATCAAGGCATATAAAAAACGAACATCTTTGAGACAGATTTCTTTTATAATTATCCTTCCAAGTGAAGAAAAGGGTTTGACTACCTTAAAAATAGGTAATATTACTTAACTGGCAGGAAAGTGTTAGATATCTAGATACCGTACAATATATTGTTAGCTTAGTAATAGGCTATTAGCTAGTTGTTAGTGTGTTACAACTAAGTGATTCTAGGTGTGTGTTTGTGTTGTTCATGTGATGTACTATTTGCCTGGTTATATATACAAGCCATTGCAATGTAACATATATGTCCCATGATTTCATTTAAATTGTATCAGAGCGGGTTTGAGGCCTTGCATCTCAAAGACCTGTGATAGAGGTTTGGGACATGTCTAAATATCCATTTACATGATTATAGCACTAATATGTGGGTTCACATTTGTGTGTGGCTTCTGGACAAGAAGGCTTTTTTGGCTGTGCAGCAGAGGACTGGCCTTTCAAAAACTGTTGAGGATGCATTTTTGGACATGATTAGGGCTGATGTGGTTAAGTTTGTTAGGTTAAGGCATCATGGCATGGTTAGTGTCATTCAGGGTTTAGATGAGAGTAAAGAAGTCAAGGCTGTGGTCACCGAGCCTATTTTTGCATCTGTGGAAAATACATTAGGAGGTTTTGATAATGTTGCAAAAGCGGCCAACACCGGGAATCCTTCACAATAATGGACAGATATTTCATCGCGTGAAATCACACGAGACAGTTCTCAAGTAAGATGTCAAAGACTAGCTGTTCTTCAGATGTATTTAGTCTTGGCGGTCTGTGAAATGTGATTTCAATGCAGGCAACGGAGATTATCCAGCAAAATAATAAACTATGGAATGGCCGTAATGGGATTGGTCAATGTTTTAGCCACCGTTGTCTATCTTGCCATTGTCTCCAAATACGAAAAAATATTTTTATTTATCAAGGGTGGTATCCAGATGTCAATCTCTCAGGAAATGGTGGTGATTTTGTTGGGGGCACAGTTGGGAGCATTGGGAAAGAGAGATCTATCAAAGGGATTCTCTGTACTGGTGGTGGTGGATGATATGCCTATACATTTCCACATTTGCCTGGTCATGGGAACCACTAGATAGACTTTTCCCAAGCTCTTTAATACCGGCATCAGTAAATACTAAAACCTTTGCAATCTCAGAGGTGGAATCTGGTGGTGATGATATCTGGCTTTCAATCAGAAGCACCAATTGCTGGTTGTTGACCAAGTCTCCAATGGAAATATTCTGCTGGGGATTATTCACCCTGATATTTGTTATCGCTGGTGAAAAGCTTCGCAACTGAGGTATTTCATAGGCTTATAGATAAGACAATACTTTCATGATATTTGATAAAGAACATGCTAATCTCAGATACAGTCAGTTTTCGTGCCCTGTTGCTGGAGGTAACAGACTTGAGGATCCATAGCAGGATCCCAAATAGGTAGTTGTTGTCAAATGGGTGCAAGTTGCGCATCAAAGGCATGTCATTGGCTATGATATGAAGGATATTATTATTTACAAACATACGAATCATACACAAATAAATAACAAAATAGCTATTATGACTTTTCCTTGTGAGCCACCAAAGTCGAAGACAAAGCATAAGGTTGACATTGATGTAGCGGAGATGCTTGAAGCTTTATGTGAACAGGAAAGACTATTAGTATTTTGATGATGCAGCCAATCCTTTGTTGATGCATGGTGGCTTGCCAGCAGTGCGATGAGTTGGCAGAGTGGAACTGAAGTTTTTGCAATTGCAATAGATGGGAGAATAATTTCAAAGTTATGTAGGATGTCTATCCTAAGCTAGCATGGTCAGGCAAGAGACCATCCATAGTATTGTATGGGAGCATGCTGCAGATAAATTTAGAACAAGGGTCAGTGCCAATAACACCAGAGGGGTCAAGTTCCAAAGGGAAAATCAACAGAGCCAGCAAAGGAGACCAAAGTGGTATTTAGTAAAAAAAAATGATTGAAAAGACGAACTACCACAGGTAATGGAATGCTGATCACGGAAATAGAGTGGGCAACATGATGAGAAAGGTATATTTTTCTCTGCTTCTACTTCAAGAGATAAAATGATATAGATTTCATGTACACTCAAACTGAAAAATGTAAGCATATGGATATGTTTGATGTTGGAGAATTGTACAGCTATGTTTCAAAGATTTTGTTGCAAAATGTACTTTATCTAAAGTTTGCAATGTGATTAATGAAATGCTGATCATGGAAATAGATTGGTCAACATGATGAGAAATGTATAATTTTCTCTGCTTCTACTTCAAGAGATAAAATGATATAGATTTCATGTACGCTCAAACTGAAAAATGTAAGCATGTGGATATCTTTGATGTTGGAGAATTGTACAGCTATGTTTCAAACATTTTGTTGCAAAATGTACTTTATCTAAAGTTTGCCATGTGATTGTAACTTACCGTAGATCTCTGAAATTGTATATCAGCATCAAGTTGTCTACAAAATAGACAGTTGGGATTGATATACATATTTTCCTGACAATGCCCTATTCCTGTAAGCATGTAATAGATTGCTCGGAAAATGGTGCATTGGTCTCAAGAACCAGAGAGGAAAATTATCTCATCCATTGAGAATGACAGAACCGGTTCAAGTTCGGGAAGCTTAGAAGGATTTTCCATGGCTAAGGTGCATCAGACAAAGTGTTGATGTGACAAATTGATCGGATGTGGAAAAGATGCATCGGACAAAGTGTTCATGTGACAAGGTGTTCTGATAAGGAAGCACTCTATCATGAATGGATGCTATTAGAGACTATAATGAGCGAGAAGCTAGTGGAAGCACTCTATAATGAGTAAGAAGCTACTGGCATTCGATAATGGACATGGCCCTGGCGCATGTTTGAGAAATGACATTTGAGGTGCATCTAAGAAATGACACCCAAAGCATGCAAGAGAAATGACGCATTTCAGTGACACTCGAGAAAAGTGGTACTTGTTAGGTCACTAGAGATGGACTAAGGGAATGATCATGCTGCAAAAAAGGAATGATATAACCATTGGGGGCAGATATTTCCAGCCAGGGTATGCCGATCATTAAAGATGTACCTCTAGTTATTCAATTAGGCCACCATTGTTATGGTGTGGGGAATGAAAATGCAAATAGAACACCATAGTTTTATATGCAGTAGATGTCTAAAGATACTAAAATATTGGAGAGCGTCAAGCATCAAACGTTCAAAAGATCGACGCAAGGATACCCTTGAAGGGTATATTAAGGCACAATATTGTTGTTTAGTCTTGAAAGTACAGTCAAATTAATTGTATTCAGATTAGCTACCTCAATATGACGATATTGTTTGTGATAGAATTGATCACTCTAACAATAAACATGTGAAGAATGAAACATTCAAGATAGGGCAATATATGTTGCACATGCAAATCACAACCAAGTGAACCAAGTATTTAGCACAGCTTAAATTACTCGACAGTTGCAGCAGCTAGTTGCCGATGTACTCCAGTGAGATGGAATGGGAGCAATAGGGGACACTTGGCAATATTTGCTGTGTTGGCAGCAGTGTTCGCAGCAGGGTTGCACTTTGATTAAGCTCATGTCTAGACTTAATCAAACTTTTTCAGCCCCAAACTCTACATAACATCTTATTATTGATGTAACAACCAAATCATCTAAATTGTAACTGACTTAGTTATTAACATGATTTAAACTTAAATATTTTTATTTTGTAGGATTTTTCACTACATCGGAGTGCTTTTGATACTCAAGTCATCCCTATGATAACTATTTTCCATGACTAGCTGTTTTTCTATGACATGTTTACTCGTACATGAGTGAATAATTATAAATTTATAAAGCAAGAGGAATTGTGATTTATATTGCCAAAGCACAAACATCAAATCATGTTTTCTGCAGACTGTATCTTTCTTTCTATAGTTGAAGTGTTCCTAAAATGCTAACAGATATTTCATACTCTGTCAAATTTGTAGAATGCAAGTATATAGATGGCACGTAATAAAGGAGAGAACATAAAATTATATGAAATTCTGCACCAAATCATTGCATGCATTGAGCTGGATGTTCACTGCCTCTCCAATATCATGCATTCCCAAATTCCATACTTACAGCAAGGTGTGTATACTTATGGTTGGTTTAACGACTTTGTAGGGTGTAGTTAATATAACTGTCATAAGTAAAACAGTAAGTTATATGTACATATTTTATAAAGGTACATTGACTAAAATAAATATGTAATACTAAAATATAACGTTGTATGATACAGAAGTTAGCACTAAGGGAGGGTCATTACCCTTATAATTAAGAGTTAGTTCATAATTTGGATTTTATCTCTCACTTTATGTACTACTATGAAATATCCCTTGTGATATACCACTTGAAAATGCACAAAATATATGAAAATTGCAGCAAAGTAAAATTTCTAATTTTTACAGAAATGACCAGCTAGGGCAGCGAATGGTATTTAATTGATATCTCACAAAATACTTGCCCAGAGTGCATGAAATTTTGAGGGAAGCTTGCAATAATAATAATAAACACTAGAAAAATATTTTTAGATTTTTTGGAATAATACATTGCTGCCAGAAAATTACAGAATGCCCTAGGCGGTTAGAAAACTTCAAAAATTCATATCTCCTCAAATATGCATGGAAAAATTATGAAACTTGGGAAATAACATCTATTAATATTAAGAATGAAAACCCAACCTCCAGATCTGAAAAATGACACCTGGAAGCCCTTAAAAATACTGCTACAAATTTGGAACTGAGTAAACAAAACCCTAAAAAATAGATAAAAATCTGAATTTCTGGAAATAACATCTACCAATGATATAGAAGAGATCCCAACCTCCAGATCTGGACACGGCACACTGAAACACTCCCAAAAACCGCTGCAAAATCCCAAGGTGGGTCGCTCCCCTTGGGAAGAGGCCCAAAACCCTCAAAGGTGTCTCCAAATATGGTGCCAAAATCTGCTCTAATCGCTGCTACAAATCAGATCTGAAAACCCTTGATTTTTCTCTACAAAAATCCCCAAAAATCTTCCAAAACCCTTCTCTGAAAATTCTGAAATTAATCTCTGAAAATCAACCCTAAATCAGCTCCAAAATGACAAGCTAGGGTGGATCTTTCACCACCGAAGAATGCCCTACTAGCTAGGAATGGATCTCTCACCACCAAAGCTAGGGATCTTGTGGGATTTTACTCCACAAGTTAGATGATAGCAATCAGCAGTTGCTCAATGAAAATCATAAGTGTGCATGCAAGAATGAGCTCTATCACTCCCCCAAACCTCCTTTTATAACTTTCATTACTTTTTTCCAAGTTGGGAGTTCCATGTGGGACTAAAAGTGACTTAAGTGACCCCAATGAAGAAATAGAATAATAAAGTACCATAAGTCACCCCAACAAAGAAATAGAATAATAAAGTACTATGAGTCCCCCCTCAACGACAAAATATAACAATTATTACCACCAAGTCGCCAAATGTATCGACACCTCAATGGTATCCATCTCTCTTTGATATATGAAAATGATGTGATTGTTGTTTTTCCTTTATTTCAGATTGAGAAACAGGTGTATTCAAGATTTTAGAGTGTAAACAGGGCAGGAAAGCACTCCTCAAAGAAATGGCACGGAGGGCATCCTGTCGTCTCAAATTGGTGAACACAGATGTTTGCCAACAAATATCTGGTGCTATATACCTCTTACTTTTGTTGATGATTACAATAGGAGTTAGTGATTAAAATAGAAGGATGTGGGTGTATTTTCTCAAATGCAAGAGTGAGGTGTTTGAATAATTCAAGCAGTTTGAAACTTTTGCAGAGGTTAAATCCATTTTAAAAATTAAGTTTCTATGTACTGATGATTGGTGACGGAAATGGTCAGTTGTATGTTAAACGGTAACAATATGCTCATATAGTATTAGGCAGAAGCAATAAACACAATTGTCAATAATCGTAAGATCCCATCCAAGACATTGCAGGAAATAATGCCATAGGAACCTTCATCAAGCAAGAAACCAAAGGAGCGTTTTCTTTAAAATATTTGGTTATAATATATATGAGTTCATGCTCCAGATCAGGATCACGGTAAATTGGATGAGAAATCCAAGAAATTTGTTTTAGTTGGGTTCAATGACCAGTCAAAAGCGTTCGAACTCGTGGACATGTCTACTTGAAAGGTAACCATCAGTAATGAAATTTATTTTGATGAGGGTGATAGCCTTTACAGTCATCATTTTCAGTCAAAACCAGCAGCAAGCAAAATCAGATTCTCCATGCATTTTGAGTCCTAAAGACATGTCTTTGGATAGTACTCCAAATGCGCAAGAGGTTCGAGATATTATTGGGGTTGAAATGCCTGTTAGAGAGGCTGATTTGCCTCTTGGACAGGTTGTTAATAATACTGATTAATGTTTGATAAGCCTTGCTTCAAATAAGCAGGTTGAGCCAATAAGAAGACCAAAGTGGTATCAAGATACTATTGGGGTTGAAATACCTGTTAGAGAGGCTGATGTGCCTCTTGGACAGGTTGTTAATAATAGTGATTAATATTTGATAAGCCTTGCTTCAAATAATTAGCTTGAGCCAATAAGAAGACCAAAGTGGTATCATACTACTTTAAAGGATTTAAAGTTGGATGAGTTAGACATATCAAATGCTGCTTCAAGACCAATGAAAATTATTAATTAATGTATAAAACTCTCTCCTTTGATGTTGATGATGATTCCAATTCTGTTGCTAACAGCGTGAGTGAATCTTTTTCCTACAAGAAAGCACAAGGAAATTCATATTGGGAGGTGGCCCTGAAGGCTAGGTATTACAGTTTGAGTTGGAAATAAACAAGGATGTTAAATGTTTGCTACCAGATTAAAAAAGGACTTGGTTGTAGCTAGGTTTATAAAGCCAAATTGAAGGTGAATTGTTTGTTAAACAAAGACAAAGTGACGATTATAGCAATGGCCTAACATGAGAGAATAGATTAGAAGAATATATTTTGCACCTATAGCTGAGATGGTGACAACCATGTTAGTGACTAACATTGCTTCTGAAATTAATTGAAAAATGTTTCCAAATGTTAATTTAATGGAGGATATGTACAGGGCGCAGCCCAAAACTTTTGTGTTTGTTATGAATGAAAATCTTGTGTCCACTATATAGAGGCTGAAGCAAGTGCCATGAGCATATGGTACGCCAAAAGTGATCATTTTTTTATTAGTGCACAAGAATTATCCCAATCTTTAAGGTAAAGTTTTGGTGGATGATATAGTCATTCTTATTGTTTATGTGGATGATTTCATCATCACAGGTAGTGAGACCAACAGTATTAACAAGGTAAACTCAGATATTTTCTCTACTTTACACATGACAGGACTTTGCTTTCATACAATATTGCTCAGGGATTGAATTGTTGCAAAAACAAATACATAAGTGTCAAAAATGATTGCATGAGAAATTCAAAATGGCATATTGTAATCCAATGATGACCCATATAGAGGCTGGTTTAAGGCTATCAGCAATACAATATTGCTCAGGGATTGAATTCTTGCAAACAAATACAAAAGTGTGGTAAATGGCAACTTACAAAATTCAAAGTGGCATATTGTAATCCAATGATGATCCATATAGAGGCTGGACTAAAACCATCAGCCTCAAGTGATTATGTTCAGCGGATTATCAAATCACATTATCAAAACTCGGTGGGTAACCAGAGATATTTTTCTTTAACTATGCCTGATGTTTTCTATTTCATTAGCTATGTTAACAAATTTCGGAGTATGCCCAATATTCATCAATGGAGGTTAGCAACAAGAATCTTGAGGTACATTAACAGCATTGAATATTGGAATTTGGCTTTGTTTTTAAATTTTTAATGATGGTTACATATATTCAGACTGGCCAGCACCATTGATGACAGAAAATCGACAACATATATCTTTAAAATGGGAACAGGTGCAATATCTTGGGTTGTTAATAAACCTTCGTTTTTCTCAACAGAAAAAGAGTACAAGGTGGTTGTTTTGGCTGCAACTGAGGATGTTTAGCTGAGTAGGATCTTGGCTGAGTTACAATTACATTGGCAGCAGCCTACAAATATATTTTGAGATAATCATGGTATGCTCAGACTTGCCAAAATCTAGGATACAAGTACCGTAGGCCTTAGGGGCATGAAATGGATATGGTACATTTCCGGTATGGATACATACAGAAAACATCTGTGGATAGGCATAGGATACTGGAGTGACAGGTCAGGTATGGCCGGATACATTTGCAGACATATCCATCCATATCTAACTTGCAACCCCCGTACCTAGGGCGTTTCTATGAGGCGGCCGCAGCAAAATGTGATCTTTTTTATTTTATTTTATTTTTTCCAACATTCAGCACATAAAGTGCAAAAAAAACATATTAAACACAAAACAAACCTTAAAAATTCAAAAGAATGCTATAAAACACAACAAAACCACTTACTTCTCATTCCTTTATTGCACACTTACCTCTCTTAAGTTGTCATTACACATTTAAGTTTGATACTTCTTCAACAATCATTGTAATTGTTTTTCTATACTAGAACCAGTGCCCATTTGCTGCCAAGGTGATTGAGGAGCTTACTGATTGAAAAGAAGAGGATTCCATTTAAGGTAAGTTTTTTAACTTTTAAATTTGGTCTTTTTTCATTATTATTTTGAAGTTTAATGTTTTCATTTTAAACACTTTAAATTGTTTAATCATTTATTTAACAAGTTGTTAACTACAAACATGCTATGCCCTAGGCCGTAGGGTTTGTTGTTTCCTTCCCTTACGATGTTGGTTTTTAGACTTGTAGGCGCAACTAAAAAGAATATTACTACAATGGCAACAAGTTCTACCTCTCTTGTCAATCCTGATTCAAATACGATTATAATTCACCATTACAGAGGCATGTTAAAATGCTAGAACAGCTTCCAGGAGGTGGGTGTTTTCTTTGGTAATGCCATGATTGTGATGGCAAATTCGAAGGCTAGTATAGTTGGGTGAAAGTCCACTTGTGTGCAATATCAGGCCATGGCATTAGAACTTGCAAGGGAAGGAACAATGCAGGGGTGCCAACAGCAAAAGTTTTGGAATACATCAAGAAACAAAATGTAGAAGCAATCTGTGCAATGAAAGCAGGTCATCCGTTGTCAAAAAACAAACTCCATCTCGAACGATGGAGTCACCTGTTGCCCCATCTCCTACTGGCTCCCCAATTATGGCCCCAATACATCCATTTGTGACGATGTTAACCACGTTGTTAGAGTTATGTTTGCATTAAGAGTAGTTTATTTCTTTCCTCCCTAGTTTTGTTGTGTTCACACTAGTTAAGCTCATTATAGGGAGTTTAGTTATTTAACAAAGTTGGTTCTATATTTAACAAAGTTGGTTTACATATTCACAATTGTTGTTATTTAGTTACAACCAAATTATTAATCACGTGTCATTCCTAGTTGTGAATAACAAATTGTAAAGCTTGTTTTATAGGCACTATTATAGAATGATGCAGTGGATTGCAGAGAATAATTTAATATCGTTATTGTTGTGTATTGCCCTTAGGGAAATTTTTTGGTGTATCAGAATAAAAATTTAAATCCTTGGTTGGTTCTTGCTTGATCCTCTTGGCTGAACATCCTCACATGGTTTCAAAGCTTTGGATAAGTAGAAGAAGCCCAATTTGCCTTTGCTCTAGTTGTAGAATTTAATCTCCTTTAGCAAATTGCATAAATTAAATCAGATCATGTTCAGGTCTATGAGCTGCACCTAGCAAGCATTGTAGAACAACCTACATTTCTTCGGTTGCATTGAGTTGGACAAATTTTGTAGGATCTCCATTTGTTGTCCTTGATTAAATTGAGAAGAGTTGCAAGCGAGCTGCATTGACCTCACCACTTTTCAATTTGGTGGCTCTTGTCAGCCCACTTCGCAAAGGTGACCCCTCAATAGACATTAGCAATTCGGTGGATAATGATAATACTCCCAAGCATCTTTGAGAACGGCTCAAAAGAAGCACATGCACAACTCAGCATTAGCTTGACCTATCTTGTGTCTAGCTCGTTTTCACCACCATTTACCACAGCTTAGCACGACTAGGGCCCTCCTCGGTCCAACCATTCCTCCTTTGTGGCATCAATACCACCCAACAACGGCAATGCTCAACTTGAAAAAGCCACTCCAAATCAACAGAACATTGAGCTCCAAAACCCTATTCATGACTAGCACAATCACCTCGCTGACCCGGACTTAAAACCTCCATGTCAGCTTGCTGAGTTTTTTTAACTTAATCAGCGGTAAGGTTGTATGTACGTCTTGACAATCATAAGCTCGAAGCATTGAGAAGATGGAGTGGTTGTTAGATAGTTGCGAAGGCATTTGATAGTTAAGATGGTCCTCAGTTCGAGACACAAGAGGCCCTCCTTTTAAAAGGTATTACCTTGTCTTACAAAATTTAAATATCTAATGTGTCTGATCTAAGCTTGAAGCATTTCATAGCGCAAGTGGAGGCAAAGCTAATGATAGGAGGTTGGGATACTTCAAGAGGTCATCAAGGATTCAATCACTTAGACCCTACTATTTACAAAGAATTTTAAATCAATGAGGTAAAATTGCTCTTATAAAGGAGTTTTTTTTGTGAAAAGGAGACAATTTTTTTTTAAACTGAGGGGGGAAATATTTTTCAAAAGAAGAATTTGATCAAAAGGGATTATTTTTTTAAGAAGATAGTCATTCTGGGAGGGGGAGTTTTTTCGTTGACCATGATGTCCAAGACCTTCTTCTTTGCAACTTCTTTAGCTTCCTCATCTGTAATGGATAGCAGGTTGTTCGAATCCCTAAACTCGTCTAACTATCATGCCTGGAGACCAGAGATGCGACAATTGCTCTAGTCCAAAGGCCTATGGAGAGTGTTTCAAGAAAATGTTCTTGCGTTCATCTTAAAGAAGGATAAGTACGCCTATGCTTGCAAGCAGGACGAAACGCTCGGATTGTTTGGTCTAAATGTGTCTAAGAGTTTGTAGTTCCACATAGAGGAAACCAAAACTCCTTAAAAGGTATAGTAAATCTTTTAAAAGCTCTTTGGTAAAGTAAACAAATTCAGGATACTTCAATTAGATACAGAGTTGAATGGTTGTTCGCCCTCTAATTTTCCATCTATTGTTGAATTTTTGCTAAAATTCAAGTCACTTAGATCACAATTGAAAGCTAGTGGTAGAGAAAAAAAAGGATGATGAATGTATAATTTTGATTCTGTGTAGATTAAAAGGTCCTTATAGCGTGTTTGCATCCACATTTTACTCCACAATGGATGTTTTAGATGAGAATTTCAAAATGCCTACTTTTGAGCCATTTTGTGAAAGGCTTACTTGTGAACAAACAAAATTGTGAGCTCTGGACGCCTTACCTAGCTCAAGTCATACACTAGTGGAAAATTCTTCTAAAGGAAAATGGACGCCACAACCAAAATGAGGACCTCCAATAGAGTCAAACAAACCTTTTGTAACCACCATAGAGATCTCTAAACCTTCAAAATTTGGCAAGACCCAAAAGTTTTTCAAAAAACAAAGAAGGTTTATGATCCTTGTCCATAGTGTAGCAATCCTAATCATCATGATTAAAAATACTATAAGAAAATGAAAGCATTGGAAGCAAAACAAAAGCCACATAAATTTGATGTCTCCTCCACATATACAGGGAAAGGAAAAGCTCTTTTTGCTAGGGCTTGTTCTTCTATGTCAAATAAATGGATTTTTTATTCCGGTACTTCTCATCATCTAATTCGCTCGTGTGGTTTGTTGGGTTCTCTTTATGATTGCAACACTTCTCGAATAATCATGGGCAACTCTTAAAAATTTGATGTTTTGGGTTCTGGTTCGGTGCAAATGCAGAATGGGTGTATCAATGATGTACTCTTGGTACCTAAAATTTCATCTAACTTGTCAATTTATCATATCTTTAATCCTAGTTCTGGGAAAACTGTGGAGTTCACTCCACAAAGTGTTGTAATTAAAGAATTATCTAATCCACAAGACGTTGTAGCGGACCACGTGTGGCGGACCATCATTCACGCCTTTATGTATTTGATAAGTTTGATACCTCTACAAGGTCTTCACTTGTTGGTCATGTTGACACAGTGTGCAAACTATGTGACGAACACTTTGGTCACTTGAAATTCTAGTATCTATAGCAGCTAAGCTCGCAGAAAATGGTGAAAGGAATTCCAAAGGTCTCCAATTGTGATGGTGTTTGTTCATTATGCATGCTTGGAAAACAACACCAATATCACTTTCCAAAGGGACAAGCTTCAAGAGCCACAGGTCCACTTGAGTTAGTACATAGTGATTTGATGACTTTTCCCACTAGGTCATTTCTGGTGCAAAATACATACTAACTTTCATTGATGATTTCACTCAAAGGACTGTGAAAGATCCCTAGATGGATCCTCCTTACACTCTAATGATTTTTTATCAAACAAAAATAGCAAATACAGATTTCTCTGTATTTTATGTCAAGTTCCTAGTGCAGATCTGGAAAGTGCGACTAGGGTTTAAGAGAGATACCAATGTAAATCACACCAAATAAAATTACTTCTGATTTCTAATGACTGCCCAGATATTTGGGGACTGAATTACATAAAAACAGAACTTATTACAGTCCAACAATGGCCCAGAAATCAGATCTGAAGTCTGTTCTTATTCCGATTGAAAATCTTCAAAAATACACTTCAGAAATGATAAAAAGTACAGCGATCAGTTTACAGTTTGCTGGTAAATATTTGACAAATATTTTAGATGAAAATACCTCTGAATTCGCTGCCAGACTGCTTACAATGGGCCGACCCAACTGCTGGTTGGAAATCACTGCAAAACACCTTCAAATCTCCTTGCAAACACGGCTGAACCGAACCTGGAAATCTGATGAACAACGTTGGGAATTCCTGAGTGAAATCCCCTCTCAATCCCTCGGGGTTTTCGTCCGCAAGAGATAAATTCACAAGGGTTTTCGTCCTTGGAATTTCTGATAAAAGCTCAGAGCTCTTAACAATGCAAAAGATGATAATAAAAATCTGGATGCTCCCATACAAGTCGACTTGTTTATTTAAAGGGAGATCAGCCCAACTACCACCTCCAAGTCGCCCAATCAAATTGTTTCATTCCCCTATGCTGGTCGCATTTTCCTTCTTTGGGCTAATTGGCACGTTTTCCCAAAAATGCCTCCTAAGGCAAGTCGCATTGTCTCCTTTCTAATACAATTACTTTTGATTGTATTTTAATTTATTATTAAACTTTATCATTTATTATATATGCTTTTCATAATATTTTTTTTTTTTAGAAATAATAGCACAATATAATAAAACAATAAAGTTATGTCACCCTAAAAACTCCCCCTTGGCCATCGGGTAGACATAAAGGGCCAAAGGTCCTCATCCAAGCTTAGGCGGAAAGAGGGGACATTACAGTCCTCCCTCCCCGGAGTTGCTTGCCCACAAGCAACTGTAGTAAGGCGGGGTGCCGAAGAATAGACTCACCCTCCCAAGTGGCATCCTCCAAGGGTAAATCTTTCCAACGAACCAAGTACTCCTGTATCACCTTGTTCCGCAATCTTCTCTCCCTCCAATCCAGAAGTCCCTTAGGAACCAAATCCAGTCTTCCCTCATCATCCAAGGGGGGTAACTCTACTGAAGAGGTCACATGCTGCCCCAATGCCTTCTTTAAGCAAGATACATGAAAAACATTGTGTATCTTACTTTCAGAAGGTAACTCCAACTCATAAGCTACCTGTCCAACTCTCCTCACCACCCTGTATGGACCATAGAAGCGAGGCCTAAGCTTCTCCACTCCACTCTCCTAAGCTTCTCCACTCCACTCTTCTTAAGAGTACTCTGTCTGTAAGGCTAGAGTCATAAAAAGACCATATCCCCCACCTCAAATGATCGCTCAATCCAGTGCCTGTCTGTAAACATCTTCATCTGATTTTGGACATGCTGCATATTGTCCTTAAGGGTTTTAAGGATATCCTGGCTGTCCTGTAAACACTCTCGAGCCTTAGGAGCTCTACTATCTCCAAACGCCATATCCACGAAGGATCTCACGTCATAATCGTACAAAGCTCGAAAAGGGGTCATCCCAATGGACATGTGGTACGTAGTATTGTAACAATACTCGCACAAATAAAGTTGCTTGACCCATGCTCTCTGCTGCCCTGAAACATAATTGCGCAAGTACCCCTCAATCCACTTATTCACAATCTCCATCTGCCCATCTATCTGCGGATGATAGCTAGTGCTCGGAGTCAACTCAGTGCCTGCCAACCTGAAGAGTTCCTGCCAAAATGTGCTCATAAACCTGTTGTCCCTATCGCTGACAATATTCTTCGGAAGCCCATGTAACCTGAATACCTCCCTAAAGAATAAATCAACCACCTGTGGTGCCTTAAAACTCATGGGGATGGCAAAGAAGTGCCCATACTTAGTCAACCTGTCAACTATCGCATAAATGCGATCATAGCCCTGCACAACTGGTAGTCCTATAATGAAATCCATAGATATACTCTCCCACCTCTGCTCTGGAATAGGTAAGGGCTGTAATAAGCCTGCAGGGAAAGTATGCTCAGACTTGTTTTGCTAACAAGTCACACACTCTCGAATATACTGTAGAACATCCTCCTTGAGACCCTTCCAAGAGAATCTCTCTCTAACCTGCCTGTATGTCTTGAAATACCCTGGATGTCCTGCTAATGGTGCATGTAGAATCTTCCCCTTAAGCTTAGATTCAGGTACCAAATAAATTCTACCCTTATAATAAATCAAATCAGAAATTACCTGGTAGTGCCCATGCTGAATTTTGTCGTCCATGATCTCACATGCGAAGGTGTTCTTTCAATACTCGACCAGCAATTGAGACTTCCAATCTGCAGAAATCTCACTCATAGAATATAGGACAGCAATATGGGGCCTCCTCGATAGTGCATCAGCCACAATATTTTTCTTCCCTTTGACATACTCGATGTCAAAATCATAGGCTTGAATCCTGCTGACCCATTTTTGTTGCCTCTCATTGAGTTCCTTATGCTCCAAGAAGTACCTCAAGCTGTTATGGTCGGTCCTCACTACGAACTTCCCTCCCACCAAATATTGTCTTAACTTCACCAATGCATGCATGATGGCGAGCATCTCCTTGTCATAGGTGGAATACAACCTCTCGTTCTCCCTCAACTTCTTACTCTCATAGGCAATGGGATGACAGTCCTGCATCAAAATTGCACCAATACCTGAACCCGAAGCATCGCACTCTAAGATCAATGGCTTAGAGAAATCTGGGAGAGCAAGGACTGGACATGTGCTCATCACCACCTTGAGCTCATCAAATACTATCTGTGCCTCATCTGTCCATCTAAAGGCCCCTTTCCTTGTGAGATCTGTCAATGGTGCAGCAATGTCTGAAAAACCCCTCACAAATCTCCGGTAGTATCCGCATAGCCCTAGGAATCCCCACAGCTCTGATATGTTCCTAAGTGAAGGCCAATCCTGCATAGCCTGTACCTTCTCCTGATGGACCTTGACTCCATTGGCCCCAATGACATGCCCCAGATATAATATCTCAGTAAGTCCAAACTCGCATTTGGACATCTTAGCAAATAGGGACAGAATCTCCATAATGCCAAGAACCTCATCTAAATGCCTCAAATGATCCTCCCATGTCCTGCTGTAGATCAAGATATCCTCAAAGAAAACTAGCACGAACTTCCTCAACTGCTTGTTGAAGAGATGGTTCATGCATGACTGGAAAGTGGCAGGGGCATTAGTGAGACCAAATGGCATCACCAAGAACTCATAATGCCCGTAGTGGCATCTGAATGTTGTCTTGAGGATGTCCTCCTCTCGAACCCGAATCTGATGGTATCCTGATCGAAGATCAATCTTCGAAAAATAAATGGCACCATGCAATTCATCCAAAAGCTCATCAATACGAGGGGTGGGATACCTGTTTTTAATTGTCTTCTTGTTGAGGGCCCGGTAGTCGATACACATTCTCATCGTCTCGTCCTTCTTCACCAACACCACCGAAGAAGCAAATGGGCTAGAACTAGGACGGATATGCCCCATATCAAGAAGCTCCCTGATGGTCCTCTCTATCTCATCCTTAAATTTCTTTGGATGACGATAGGGTGTAGTTATCACTGGTTTGGCACCCTCCTCCAACTCTATGACATGCTCAAACCCTCTGTCTAACGGTCTTCCTGGAGGAATATCACCAAAAACCTGCCCATGCCTATCTATTATGGTCTGAATATCTGTATGCAACTACTGTCCACCATCTGAAGAAGATTTGGATGAAATGAAGCATTGGGCTGCCCATGCAACCTCTCCATGACTGATAATAGATTCCATCCTATGTGCTGAAACAACTCTAGGCCCACCATCCGAAAGAGCGCGTAGCACAATCTTCTTCCCCTCTGACATAAACTCTATCTCCATTCTTCTGAAATCCTGCACATATCTCCCCAGAGACTGAAGCCACTGAATTCCCAAGACTGCATCTATCTCTCCAAGTCCAACTATGTAAAAATCATCTGTCAATGTGTAGTCTCCTAGCTGGACACTAAGTTGTGGAATTCGTCTAGTGCAGCTTAGAGCAAAGCCATCTGCCACTCGTACACTGAACCCCTCAAATTCTTCAGCCTGTAATCCCCGCTTCATCACAAATCCCTCATCAAGGAAATAGCGCCACTATCAATCAAGCAAACAACTCGCTGACCCTTAAGCACTCCTTTCACACGAAATGGATGATACCTAGGGACTCCAGAAAGTGAAGCAATAGTACCTGAGCCTGATGCATCTCCATCTCTAGCTCTACCTGGGGCTGCTCCTCATGTGCACCATGATCACTATCCTCTGCATTTGTATCTACTGAAGAATCTGCCTCTACATCTGAGATAACCTCAATAAGATGCACCTTGCCTTTCCCAAGGCAATTGTGTCCAAGCTCCCAGTGATCTTTGCAATGGAAACAAAGTTTCTTTCTTCTCAACTCATTCCAAGTCTCCTGATCCATCCTAGGAGGGGGAACACTCTTCTGCTGAGTAGCGGAACGCTAAATCGGCTTGGTGCTTGTGAAGGGCTTCTTACTAGGCTAGTAAGAAGTGGGAGTTGTTTCCAAATCTAATGTTGTCTAGATAGCATCATGTAATGTAGTAGGCCTAAGGGCCTTGACCAACCCTCTTAACCTGTCGTGCAGACCCTCAATGAAAAGCATTACCACAAGTCTCTCAGGCATCTCGGGAACCATTACTGCAATCCGCTGAAATTCGTTGATGTAAGAATCAATGTGCCCACTCTGTCGTAGCTGTGCCAAATCCCTGTAATATAGTTCCACATCTTTGCGGTCAAATCTGGCAATCAACTTCTCACTAAACTCCCTATATGACTGTAGTAAGTCATGTCTCTGTGTGATAAGCCCATGGTGCCACCAATCATATGCCACTCCTTCCAAGTGTAGAGTAGCAAACTGAATAGCCTCCTGCTCCTGCATAGGTTTAAGAGTGAGGTATGTATCAAGCTTGTGAATCCATGCCCTGGCACTAATCTTTCCACTGCCATCGAAGGTGGAAAGGGTCACCTTATTGGTAACCTGCTTCAATTCTCTGTTTTGCTGGGACCTAGGTCTCTGTGTTTGCCTAGCTTTCAAGCTTTCCCTTTTCTGCATACAATACTGGTGGAGGGGAAAGGCGTTCCGTACCTCTTCCGGTAATGCTCTACACTCATCATGAGCTACCATGACATTATCCTGAAAGGCTATGTCTTCAAGTGGGTCCTCGACTAATGGTGGCTCCTACCTTGGTAGGAATCTAGGCTGCATCGGTCGATCTGCAGTCCTCGTGGGTCTCCTTTCTTCTGTATATCTCCTATCTCGTGGAGGGGAACCTCTTACGTTGCCCACCTCTATAGGTAATCGGTTGTGCCTTCTGTGGTTGCTAGCTATGGATGCAGATCTTTCCCTTCTATCATGCCGATTTCTTGCCCTATCCATAGTCAAATTCTACATCCGCTGTCTCATGGTCTGAATCATTTCCTGATGAGAATTGATCATTCCGCTGAAAAGAACATGTGGGTCAGGTCGCTCACGTCGTGGAGGAGTGTCTGCTCCTCCTCTATCCATGATTCCAGGACTACCTTTAGTATTCAGACGTGCCTGACTCCTTGTATAATACCGGTGTGGCCCAACTTCTGTGGGCTGCATAAAACAAACCAAAACAAAACCCTCCAGGTGGGAGGATTGAAGCTTTGATACCACTAAAAGATCCCTAGATGGATCCTCCTTACACTCTAATGATTTTTTATCAAACAAAAATAGCAAATACAGATTTCTGTGTATTTTATGTCAAGTTCCTAGTGCAGATCTGGAAAGTGCGACCAAGGTTTAAGAGAGATACCAATGTAAATCACACCAAATAAAATTACTTCTGATTTCTAATGACTGCCCAGATATTTGGGGACTGAATTACATAAAAACAGAACTTATTACAGTCCAACAATGGCCCAGAAATCAGATCTGAAGTCTGTTCTTATTCCGATTGAAAATCTTCAAAAATACACTTCAGAAATGATAAAAAGTACAGCGATCAGTTTACAGTTTGCTGGTAAATATTTGACAAATATTTTAGATGAAAATACCTCTGAATTCGCTACCAGACTGCTTACAATGGGCCGACCCAACTGCTGGTTGGAAATCACTGCAAAACACCTTCAAATCTCCTTGCAAACACGGCTGAACTGAACCTGGAAATCTGATGAATAACGTTGGGAATTCCTGAGTGAAATCCCCTCTCAATCCCTCGGGGTTTTCGTCTGCAAGAGATAAATTCACAAGGGTTTTCGTCCTTGGAATTTCTGATAAAAGCTCAGAGCTCTTAACAATGCAAAAGATGATAATAAAAATCTGGATGCTCCCATATAAGTCGACTTGTTTATTTAAAGGGAGATCAGCCCAACTACAACCTCCAAGTCGCCCAATCAAATTGTTTCATTCCCCTATGCTGGTCGCATTTTCCTTCTTTGGGCTAATTGGCACGTTTTCCCAAAAATGCCTCCTAAGGCAAGTCGCACTTTCTCCTTTCTAATACAATTACTTTTGATTGTATTTTAATTTATTATTAAACTTTATCATTTATTATATGTGCTTTTCATAATATTTTTTTTTTTTTAGAAATAATAGCACAATATAATAAAACAATAAAGTTATGTCACCCTAAAAACTCCCCCTTGGCCATCGGGTAGACATAAAGGGCCAAAGGTCCTCTTCCAAGCTTAGGCAGAAAGAGGGGACATTACAGACTGGGGTGTATTTTTTTTAATATTAAAGTGAAGTGTTTGAGAACTTCAAGGCCTTCAGGGCTTTTGCTGAGAAGCAATCAAGACTTTCATTGAAAATGCTTTGCACAAACAATGTGGGTGAATATATAAGTACTATTTTTCATGATTTTTGTAATAGTCATGATATTTTGCATTACTACACAGTATTGTACACAATGAAGAAGCAGAACAGAAAAATAGATCACTCAAGGTGATGGCAAATTACATGATACAATCCAAGGACTTGACATCTGAGTTTTGGGTTAAAGCAGTAAATTGTACAAAATACAAACCTAATGTTTTAGGATTTTGTGTCTTCGGAAGTAAGGCGTTTGCTTTTGTTCCTGATGATAAGCGCAAATCTATGGAGAAAAAAGAGCCAAGAGGTCATTTTTGTTGGTCATTGTAAGGATATGAAGGCATACCACCTCTTTGATCCTGTCACACATGATGTTTTGTTTTGATGAAATGTTAGAGTTGATGAGAATCTTATTCCTTCTAATCAACTTTTGAGCTTTCTCCATCATTGACCTCACCTCCTTCTCCTCATAGGGAGGGTATAATTCCTAATTTTGATGAGGACACACCTAATGATCTTGTGTCACCTTCTCCTACACAAAACTTTCCCAAGTGGGTAAAATCTACTTTGCAAGCAGTTGGTTATTTGGTTGTTAATCCTTATGATCCTCATTGCACTCAGTGTGAGACTTCTAGTACTGGTCTTATGAGCCAAGCAATTTCTACTGATCCACTATTGTTTCCAGAGGCGACGGGTAAACCTGAGTGGGAAGTTGTTATGCAAGATGTATATTCTTCACTCATGAAGAACAACAAGTCGGAGTTAGAGCCTCTTCCTTAGAGAAGATAATTTGTAGGTTGTAAATGGGTCTATAAGACCAAATATGCAACAAATGGTTTTGTAGATAAGCACAAGGCCCATATTGTAGATAAGAACCCCATATTGTAGATAAGAGGTTCTCACAAGTCGAAAAGGTGGATTACTCTGAGACTTTTGCTCCGGTTGCCAAGATGGATTCTATTTGCTTTGTTCTCTTATAATGTCCCTTTTTGGGCAAACTCAAGAAATGACCAAAAGCTGACAAATCATACTATAGAGTTGTTATGAACTTGTAAAACCTACAAATTAAACCCTTTTGTAGGGCAGCGACTTGTTTTGGGGTTTCAACCCCAACTTCATGCCTTCAAAACCCTTCCAATTAACTTCACTTTAAGTCTCTAAAATTATGATATATCAACAACAATCATATAATGCAAGAAATCTGATTTTTAATACCCTAAATATGGGGATAAGAATTTCAACGAAACCCTTGTCAAATTTCCACTCCAAGGTAGGTCACTCCACTCTAAGAAAATATAATATTGCACCAAAGAGACCACACATGCAAGAGAAAGATACTTTATTGCTTTTGAAATCAGCTTGCACAGAAAAAACCTCATGAAGGGTTTTTGTACTTCACAAGTTTCCCCACAAAGGGTTTTCGTCCTTGGATGAGGTCCTCAACCCAAGGGGTTTCGTCTTTGAGAGAGAGTAAAAGGGCTACACCAGGCAACTTTCACCAAGATATGAATAATCACCAAAAACATAACATAATGCCCAAGCGACCTCCTTTAATAGCCACAAGGAGGACTTAATAACATAAAAGTGATGGCCAACCCCTTAAGATAAGTGCTTTTAATCATTCAAATGGTATTTAGAGCCCACATGCTCGTAATACCTTTATTACCTAACTACTTAAGTTCCTCTATTGGAGTGATAGGCTTCTCAATAGGATAAATGATAATAAATGAAAACTACCACCTAAACAATCATAAAAATATAATTCATATTTTTCCCTTGCTTTCCTTCTTAGACCCATGGGGAGAGAATGGGTTAAGGTCTTTGAAAATCTGCCTTCAGAAAAAGGGACATGACATCTCTACCTCACTACATCACATCGGTGGCAAATCTATCAGAAGGACGTGATGAGTGTCTTCCTACATGGTGATCTCCAACAGGAAATCTATATGGAGCAGCCTCAAGGATTTGTGCAGGACTCTTCCATGGTATGCAAACTATGTCGTTCTCTTATTGGGCTCAAACACGCTCCTTGAGCTTGGTATGAGAAGATGGACAACTTTCTACTGAGTTATGGATCCTATCATAGTGAATTTGATCACGATGTTTACATCCTGAAGCAAGGTGAGGATCTTTTGATATTGTTCTATGTTGATGACCTCCTCCTCACATGTACTTCACACTCCTTGATTCAGGACATAAATTGCTGGAAAGATTTGACATGACAAACATGGGACTTTTGCACTATTTTCTAGGCCTCCAAGTTCATCAGTCTCATGAAGGTATTTCTATTAAACAACAAAAGTATTCCACAAATCTTCTTCATCGGTTTGGCATGGCGGGTTGCACGCTTTTCCCACACCATATCAATCAAGTATTAATTTGACTATTCATTGCAAAACTAAGTTGGTTGATGCCAATTTGTATAGAAAATTGGTAGGCAATATTTTATATCTAACACATACTCATTAGGATATTACTTTTGTTGTAATGTTGGCTTGTTGGCTTCTTGGATTTCTCACGAGCCCCATGAGAGTCACTGGCTAACAACCAAGAGTATTCTATGCAATATTCAGGGGAAGTTGAATTTTGGCATTCAATACACACCACTAGGATCTTCCAACATTGAGGGATTCACAAACTCGGATTGGGGTGGACGTGTTGAGACTTACCGATCTACTTATAGATTCGTATTTCAACTTGACTCTGGTCTTGTTGCATGGACATGTAAGAAACAAACTATAATTGCATTGTCATCAACTGAGGAAAAATAAAGAGGTATTGTTAAAGTTGGGCAGAAGATTCACTAGTTTTGACAGTTACTTGGTGAGTTCGGAATTCCACATAAAGCTCCCACATTGATCTGGTGTGATAACCAAAGTGCTATTGAGATTGCACACAACCCAATTAAGCATCAACACACCAAGCATATAGAGATTCACATGTACTTCATTCGGAAGCTAGTCTAAGATGGAGTTGTTCGCCTGGAGTTTGTTCCCTTAGCTGACCACATTGCTAATATCTTTACTAAGCCCTTTGCTTCTCCTCGTTACCTTCAATGCAAGCGTTGCTTGGGGTGAAGGAAGTTGTACATGGGGGGCATTTTGTTGAGTCCTTATTTCCTTTTCAAGTTTGTAGATGGGTACCTTATCAGGCCTACTAACCGAGACCCACTTTCATTTTTTTCCTCCCTACACCTTCGCTTAAAGGAGGGTGTTAGAGTTATGTTCACATTAGGTAGTAGATTATTTATTTCCTACCTAGTTTTCATTGCATTCACACTAGTTGAGCTCATTAATGGAAGTTTTCTTATTTAACTAAATTGGTTTTATATTTAAAAACGTTGTTTTGCGTATTCACAATTATTATTATTTAGTTACAACAAAATTGTTATTCATGTGTTACTCCTAGTCGTGAATAACAAATTGTAGAGCCCATTTAATATGCACTATTGCCGAATGATGTAGTGGATTGCAAAGAATAATTTGAAATCATTATTGTTGTGTATTGCCCTTTGAGAGATTTTTGGGTGTATCAAATTGTTTGATCCTCTTCGTTGCTCATCCTCACACGCGCAAGATGAGGATTCACCTCTTTCATGAAAGCAAAGAAATAGACCATTACAAAGATCCTTTCAAAATGAGAGTAGGGATATCGCGGATTAGCACCTCGCACAATGTGTGTATGTGAATGCTTTGTCATTCAATGTTGTTACGACACCATTATTGATAAGATATGGTGAGTGCGATCAACAAGGCCCCAAAAGGGTACAAAACACCGGGTTATGAGAAGCTCTTCACCACTATATTGGCAAAAGAAAAACATGTGGAAACCTCATTGCAACCAATTAGAGATTCATGGGCCGAAATGGGAGTGCCCATCGAATCCGATGGATGAAAAAGATGCAAGAAATTGGTTTTTAATCAATATGGTTGCAGTATGCTCTATGTTGTCATGCAAATGTGTAGCATGAGAAATTCAAATTTTCGAGCATGACAACTAAGCCAAATTCGACAAATTTGCTCCTGAGTCTTCCCGAAACCCCCTCCTGGTCAGTTTGTTTGTTGTCTCATGGTCACCTCGACTTTGCAGGTACCCCAATTGTGCTGAATAAACTTGTGCAGGTGTTTGAAGCAGGTTATCAAGGTTATTCACCTCATTCAGTGAAATGCTTCTAACAGCTAGTTTCTCAGTAGGCCTAGAAAGGGCTAATTCTGGCCATTCCAAGATTGGTGTGCATTCTTCGGGACGGAACGAAAAAGCCCACAATCATCCAAAGGTAGTATAGGAGAGCTATGAACATGTTGGAAATGATTTCGGAAGATTTAGGAAAGTTATGGAGGTTTGGGGACAACCTATGTAATAACAGGTTTCTAAGGTGCAAGTAGTGTATAATCAAAAACGGAGCTTGATCTTCGTCTGATGATTCTGGGAGTTCTGTAGGGAGTTGGAAGGCAAACAAATAGGCATTGGAAAGCTGATTGAACCCTCTACATGATGGGAGTTTCACAATCTTTCACAAGACTGATGTATCTCTCAAGGCTGCTCAATCTATGTAGACATACCTTGTTGTACCAAAGAAAAAGGAGCCATTTCAGAGAGTTGCAGGAAGAATTAAAGGATGTGACCCATACCATTTTTCTTAGAATGATTTTGAGAGTCAAAATAATATAAGACTTCATCAAAAAGACCTTCTGGAACTCTAGCAATCGCGTCGACAAGTTCTCTTGTAGGTACACTTCTCGTTGTTAGTCTTTTTTGCAGTGGAACATGTGTCAGCACCGCCTTGAGGCGTATTTTTGTGTCCGTCTTGTCCCCATTCCCAAGGGGACAGCGAGGACACAAAAATGCACCCCTCTCTAGCTCCTCCTCTGGTCTTCCATGTGACCAACTTGCAATTCCCAGGTGCTTAGTAGGTCAAACCCTACCTTCCCCATCTTGCATCCACGCTACTACACCACATGGCATCATCTGGTGAGGGTGCATTTTTGTGTCCCTCTTGTCTCCATTCCCAAGGACACAAAGGGGGCACAAAAATGCACCCGTCTCTAGCCCTCTTTCCATTTCCTCATGTGATCAAAAACTAGCCCCCAGGAGCTAGGGCACGCCTTCTCTCATCCTCCCCCTCATCCAATCTCCCTATGACACTTGTCAACACCGGATTGAGGTGCAATTTATTGCACCTCTTGTCCCCATTCCCAAGGGGACAATGGAGACAGAAAAATGTGCCCCATGCCTAACCATTGCAAACCCTATTTTGTGCCCTAGTTGTTTTTACTCTGTCGTGTATAAATTTGACTGTCGGGAAGCTTGCAAGCATGAAGAAACTAACTGTCAACTCCATTTATGCATCTAGATCGACCTTGTTGCCACCATTAAAGCCATGAAACTTGCAAGTGCATCAAAACACGACAACTATACTACCCATCAGGTTCCAGAGTCATTCGTGTTGCAAGAAACGAACCTTTCCTCGTAATTCTTCATCTGGAAAGTCAATTGCACCAAAGATTTCAACAACTGATTTTTCTTCTTTCAAGCTATGTGATCACTATAACTCCAAGCATCCATTAATGGTTGCCATCACAACTTCAGATCTGCAAACCCTACCTCCAAAAATTGTGTTTTCGATTTCCAAGAGTTTCAGTGGGCGGAACCCAACGAAAACTGGAGCACAAAATCATAACAAGGAGTTGAATCCAAAAAAGATGTTTCCAATGCAAATCGAGCCAATTTTCACCAATTACTAAAAATAGCATATTCCATTGTAATATCCCCTTCCCATTTGAAAACCTTTGGCCTATTTTGTCAACCCGACGGCCAAAGAAAAAATATAAGGGTGACTTAAGTTATATTTAATTATTATAAAGTGTCATTAATAAAAGAAAAAAATATATAGAGCACTTATAATAATTTATATGACTTAATAATTATCAAATCTAGGATGGAAAAGGCCCAAATATAAATTGTTATCCATCCTAGGTGAAAAGGCGACTTGCCTTAGAAAGGGGAATGGGAACATAGAAAGGATAAATGCCCATTTTAATATGTATTTCCCCTAGAAAAATGCGACTTGCATTAAGAGGGAAAAAGTTGTGAAAAGCATTTAATATGGGAAAATATTAAATGCTTACATAAGGAAAATCCATGTGAACTAATTGGATATTGTAGAGGTTGTTTTGGGTCTCTTCTTCCTTTATAAGGAGAAGTCGACTTGAAGTGAAGGTATTCCATAACCATTTGATATTTTTTGATTTGTATCTTAAGCTTATAGCTTTTGCATACACTCTAAGATTTTCTCTAGCTTGTGGAGTAAGATCCCACAGGGACCCTAACTTCGGTGGTGAGAGATCCATTCCTAGCTAGTAGGGCACTCTTCGGTGGTGAAAGATCCACCCTAGTTTGTCATTATTGGAGTTGATTCAGGGCTGATTTGTAGAGATTAATTTCAAAGGAGTTTTTGGCAGATTTTTGTAGCAAGGATTTAAAGAAATATTGCAACAGTTATTCTTCTATTAATCTCTAGTGGAGCGATCCACTTGTTGGCTGATTTCTGTGCTTTGGAGGTACTTAAAAATCTGATTTGTATTGTTATATCTTGAGGTGAATGTTGGGTATCAAAGTAGCTTGTTTTCTTAATTTTTGGAGTTGATTGATGCCCTAAATGTGTTGGGTGACCTACTTTTTAGGGCAAATTAGGGTTTTGTGTTTGTTGTGCGAAAACTAATTTTGGAATATTATTCTTCATATTTTTGTGGCCCAAGATCCAAAGTTTCAGCTCATTTGGACTTCTCTAGCAAAAGATATGAATTTTTGAAGTTATGTTGCAGACAGGGTTTTTAAATAATTTATTGCAGCCTTGTTTACATCTGAAATCTGCAATTTTATACATATTTGGACTTTATAAATTAGTGGTACTAGATTTGAGTGGAATGATATAGATTTACGGGCTGATTTGTGGTGGTATTTAATCCTACCCTAGTCGCAATTTCCTTTATAAATTCAGATTTGCAAAAGTAAATTTAATTTGTGTTATAAGTTGTGATATGAGGATTGGGGATTGCCTGAAATCCGTCTAGGGACAAAAATATGTCCATTGGGGACATTACAGATTGCAAGAAAGGAAGCTTTCCTCATAATTCTTCATCTGGAAAGTCAATTGCACCAAAGATTTCAACAACTGATTTTTCTTCTTTCAAGCTATGTGATCACTGTAACTCCAAGCATCCATTAATGGTTGCCATCACAACTTCAGACCTGCAAACCCTACCTCCGAAAATTGCTTTATCGTTTTCCAAGAGTTTCAGTGGGTGGAACCCAACGAAAACTGGAGCACGTGATCATAAGAAGGCGCTGAATCCAAAAAAGATGTTTCCGATGCAAACAGAGGCCAATTTTTACCAGTTACTAAAAATAGCATATTCCATGCCCCTTCACATGCTAAAAATAGTAAGTCCATCAAATTGCAAGTTCTGATCACTCAGAAACGGTGCAAAATGGAAGGCATGTCAAAATTGGCAATTATCCCAAAATAGTAAGTGTGAAAAAAGCAACCTACTAAAAATAAAAACTTGCTAAAAAGGGTAAAGCATTGTCAACGAAAGTGAATTGAATGTGTCAGGATGATTAGAAGATCAAATTTGACCAAAAAGGCAAGATTTCCAAAATAGCAGGTCCTGGTCCGACCTGCCAAAAAATAGAA
Organism: Taxus chinensis; assembly: GCA_019776745.2. Taxonomy (NCBI): domain Eukaryota; kingdom Viridiplantae; phylum Streptophyta; class Pinopsida; order Cupressales; family Taxaceae; genus Taxus; species Taxus chinensis. The sequence continues at coordinate 614,808,245 of CM034148.1, read as the reverse complement.
AGTCTCAGTTTTGGATTGCAGAAAGTTGCAGTTTGCTCTGATTTCACTCATCTTGCTACTTTTTGACATCTTCACAGGGTTGTAAGATGATCGCATAGCTCAAGAGAGGAATTTCACCCTCCACGAGGATCTTGGAAGCATCGTCCTAATCACAATTGTGTTCGGGAGCAAGGCGGAGCATAACGAAGCGTAGCAGAGGAAAGTTAGAGACATTGTGCAGCTGAAGGATCCGAAAGGTGTCAAGAAATCCATTGATTCATCAGAAAAGATCATCATGCTCATCATTTGGTATTGAAGCAATCATCGTCTCATCAAAGTGAGCTAGCTGGGGTGAGTTGAGCTAGTTGGGGTGAGCTGAGAGAGCTCGGTGAGCTGGGTGATTGAGCTCAACGAGCTGAGTGAGCTGGTTGAAATGAGTTGGGTGGGTTGAGCTAAGTGAGCTGAGAGAGCAGGTTGAAATGAATTGGGTTAGGTGAGCTCAGTGAGTTGATTGATCTAGCCAAGCCAAGTGAGCTAGGAAAGAGCTCATCCTTCTTCCTTAAGGAGCTCACATCTCGCAAGACAGTAAAGGTAGAGTTTGGAATGTTGCAGCGCATTGTGTGGGACAGGAACACAAGCATCAAGAGGTTTGTGCATCATGAAAGACAATTGTGAAAGCCTAAGGAGCAAGAGAATGATCCTCACTCTCACTATGGATCAAGGAGGAACCATCATAAGTGATGCATGTGTTCGTCTCAAACTCACATCAGAAGGTCTCACAAAAGTGTTTCTAAACACTCATTCGACAGTCTGAGGTGTCTATGCATCTTGCCGAAGGAAGAGATTGTGATCACCATGCCTCAAATCAACAAGTTCTTCATCAACAGCAGATCAGTCAATCCCTTTCCCTTATCTTCTTCTTTCCCCCTTTCTAATTCTCCATTCTACACAATCATGGTATTTTGTCCTATTTGCTTAAGTGACAACAATATTTGTAAACTGTAAAAGTATTCTCTCAAATTATAAGAGATTACTTAATTGTCTCTTCGAGGGGCAATTGAAAGGTCACAAGTAGAATAGGAACATGAAGAATCGTGTAGAGGGGTAGATGAGAAGACAATTCACAAGGCTATTAATTGGAATGGCTTCTCCATTCCAAGGGATCTTGAAAATTACTCTTTTTTGTAACAATTGTGGATTGTTGTAGATTGCGAAGCATTATATCACCACTACACAAGAAATAAAAGTTGCATTTCTTCCATTTTTTTGCTCAAGTGTTTCTCTATTCTTTTCTTTCTGCAACTTTGAAAGCATAGTGATCTTGAATAACCAAGAAGGCACTTAGTGTCCTTAATTGATGAACCTAAAGAACTGTGTGTCTGTGGTTTGTTGGTCTTGCTAGTGGCCTACATTGTTGCTTTCCTTTAATTGAATGTTGAACTACTATGGTTGTTGTGTGTGAACTTTGTTATTGCCTACTCACAACAATAACCCTCTCCTTCCTAAATTCTCTCCTTTATCCCTCGTCGCTACAAATTTCTCCCTTGTACCCATACAAGTACTTTACCACAGGTTCAGTGAAGTGTTCCTGTGTGATCTCAGCCTATCGGCCACCCCACAGCAGTTAGATAGAATTAGGATAGCTAACATTCAATAATGGAAGCCTCCCCATACACAAGGAGGGGCGTAGCCCTATGAGTGTTGGTGGGAACACATAATTTGCAACACAACAAATTATTTCACCAACACTCTAAAAGGGCAATGTTTTTTAAAGCGATTGATTGCAAGAGGTATGTGAATGATGCCCAATTCATTGCCAACATCCTATTTGAAGCCATTGTCCAAGACATGATTGACAAAGCTAAAAATCACAAAACAGCTAGGATGTTGGAGGAGGTGAAGTATGGGCGCATTTGTTGGACACCCTTGTGTTGTGCATTCACTCAACTTAATGCTAGAAAAATTGGGCAATAAAATTAAGTGGATTAAGCAAATGTATGTTGAGGGTGAAGAGATCCATATGTTTGTGACTAACCATCACCAATCACAAGACATCTTCAAATCCTACTCGCACTTGGAGTTGTTGGAAGTAAGGGACGCTATCTTTCTTTTATTTATGATGTAAATTCTTTAAAAATATAGCACTCAAAATTTTTCAAAAGTTTTTTAATTTTTTTTATTTCTTACCAGGTTGTTGAGACTTGATTCGCATCACATAGTCATCTCGAGACAACTTTTGAAGGTGCGAGAGGCACTTAGCAAGATGGTCACTTCCGACCTATGGGTTGTATGGAGGCTGTCAAACGCTGAGTGAGCCCAAAAGTGAAAGTGTTGATCTTAGATGACGACTGGTGCAATCATGTAGAATACTTGTTGAATTTCACCCAGCCCATTATGACTCATGAGTATCATCCACTTTACTACCATAGAACAGCCATGTCTGGGAGAGAGATATGATGGCATTGACTCAATGATTGAAAAGATGACAACCATTATAAATACAAAAGAGCAAGATCCCAAGCAAAAAAATTTCAAATAAGTAAAATCATACCTCGTTGAACGATGAAAACAAAATGACCACCCCACTTCATCTCCTTGCCTTTGCATTAACTCCTAAATCTACAGCATGGAGATCCTTTCTTTGTTGGGGAGGGTGGCACCATATATGGATATTGAAGTTAGAGAGAGGTATATGTTGATGTTCTCTAGGCTCTTCTTGATCCTAAGGCCAAAGACATGGTTATGACCGAGTTACAAAATTTCATAGCCTTTGTGCTCTTCAAGACAAATACAAGAAGGATTTTCATACATGGTAGTACCTCCATTGTCAATTATCCATGTTGGTTCCTCCATGGTGCAGCCTCTTACGATTAAGGTCTTGTCATAGGTAGGATTTATATTTTTTAATTCTATTTCCTTTTTGTTTGGACTTTTATAAAATTTATGTGTTTCATTTTATAAATTTTAATTTTTCATTGAATTTGTCTCAATAGGTTGCAAGTTCACCTTCCTCTGAGCTAAATTGGAGTACACATAGCTTCATCCACTCATAGAAGTGCAATAAGTTGGGGACGAAAAGGCCAAGGAGTTGATGTATATACATTCCAACTTGCACCTTCTATCGCACAAGTTTTCGGAGTACAAGAAAGAGCTAACAAAGCATTGGGATGTTGATGTAGAGAATGTTCATTTGGATGCTTTTGTTTCCCACCTATCATTACATGACATGGAGACTTCTTTCCACATGACCTACGTGCACAAAGGGGTGCTAGCGGTAGTGGGAGTTCTTCAAGTCCATGTGGTTCTAATGACCACATCATGATATTGATGTTGATGCTCTTGATGAAGAGCAATATGATGAATATTGAATACAAGTTTGATCATTGATGTAAAATTTATAATTAATATATCACAACATTGAGACTCATAGTTTTCATTTGCCATTTGGTTGGCTTTAACAAATTACTAGTGTTTTGCGGTTTTTAGCTAATTTTGTTCATTATATGTATAATATTTGGTTAGTGGCGTAGTTTTCGTTTGGCATTCAGTTGGCTTTAACAAATTATGAGTAGTGTTTTGTGGTTTTTAGCTTTTGTTTTGTTTTTCTTATGTATAATATGTGGCTAATTCCTATTTATTAGGCTGTAATTTACTTATTTTTTTGTAAGGTCGTATTTTGGGCCAAAAAAAAATGTTGTGTTTGCTACTTTATATTTGTATCCATATCCAAAACGTATCAGCAGCTTAGGCCAAAAAATAATTTTCCATTGGTGTGCCAAGCACATAAAGGTCCATTTGCATCTAGTTCTTTTCGTTTTCGAGAAAGGTGTGTTATTAAGCTGCAAAAATTGTCCAACTCCAAAGCAAGTGGCAAATGTGTTTGTTGTAAGCCTTTTATTGTTTTAAAAATGTTGGGGCTAATACTAAATTTTAAATTATGGGATGTTCCCCTTATTGTAATATTGCTTCACACTTGTAAAGGGAGAAGACTAAGGTAGTACCTCATATAAAAGACAAAGGAACCCTAGCAAGCAAAGTAAAGAAGCCCATTTTAAATAAAAGAACAAGGAGATTATATCATAAAGAGGACTAGCCTCTTTATATCATAAAGTGCTGATTATATTTTTTGGGGATACAAAATGAATTAAAGGGCATAGCACAATATTTTTGCCTTATCTTTAAAGCCCTATGCACAATTTTTTGAAGGAAACTTTTTAAGGCATCATTTTCACCAAGGATTCAATGCAAATATTTTTGTGGACATGGCTAAGGAAGAATCGGGAACGGTGATTGAAGATAAAATCAAAGAAGAGCATGATCAAACGGTGATTGGGAAGGGCCTTCTAAGGTTTTATTTTCAACAAGACAGATTTTTGCATGTAGCATGATTTTCCTTCGCCTTTGTTTTGGTGGAATGTAAATAAATAAGAGAAGCATCTCTATTTTGGAAGTTTTTTCCATTATAGATTTTCTTACCTAGCGGAAAGGAGCCAATGACCGTGAATGGATATGTGAAATAAAGTATCATTAGTTGTTTGAATTTAAGTGAAAAATGAAATAAAAACTAGCCAATAAAGTAAGTCACATCAATAAATTAACCAATGAAATGGTGACACATAGACAACCCATAAAAGGTGATTTTATTCTCAAGTAATGGGTTGCCTTAAATTCCTTTGTATTCAAAAGTACTTATTTTAAATCCCTTAAAAATATATTCTCCACATAATTTAAATTTGTGAAAGAAAATCATGTATTAAAGGGTTTTTTTTTTTTTTTTTTATGATTCTTAGATGGCTCTAACAACCTTTGACATTATGATTCACGATAACTGGCTCATTTCCCCTAGGTAGTCATTTAACTTTGTATTTGTGCAGGTCTTTTTATCTTTGAAGAGCTTTTCTACTATGCATATTCAAAAGCAATTCATAGAAGATTATGTGACTTATCATTTCGTTGTTAATCTTGAGTTTTTTGTGGATGGTTTAATCTCATTGCAGTGTTGAATTTATTACCTCTAGCATATGTAATTTGTTGTGTCTATTCGATTGTTAAATATTTTGCTTTACAATTATTTTGTGTATTGGGAATGACCACACTTCTAGTGCGTTGCCTTTTTAGGATTTTGCAATTTTCCTACCTTTTTCCCTACAAGATTTAGGTAGCATTAGGGATAGGTGAACGAGCCTAATCTGAAGGTTGCCCTTGATGGAAACTATTACATCTTCCCATATGTATGCTTTGATTGTGCAAGTGCATAGTTTTCAAAATTATCGAGGTCAATTTGGAGCATCAACAGTTTTTACAAAATCTTGTTGTATTCAAAAGTTCATTAAATTAAGGAATAAACTTATCGAGCTTTTATAGATGACCATGAAAGAAGGGTGTTTGAATAGCTAATATAATGGTCAAAAACGTAGAATATATTATAAAAGTACATCAACATAGAAAAATAAATACGCAATATTAAAACGTAACATTATGCTTTATAAAACTTAGTAATAAGGAAGGGTGCATATTATTATAATTGTAATTAAAGGATAATTGACAATTGATTTGTCGTCCCTCTCACTTTATGTATTTTCATCGAATTTATTTTATAATTGAATGAAGTAAGCACAGCAAGCCTTTCTCTCTCTACTTTTTCAATTTGTCTCCTATCTTTGCTTGTTATTCTCTCATACTTAATTGCTAACCTAAGTTGCATAAAACTTGGAAAATGGGCATGGCTTCTGCAATGGATACACCATTGGAAATGTGAGCCCCCGCACCCCTTGGAAATGAGTAATTTTTTTGAAGGAATGAAAAAAAAATTAATAAATGTTTATTCATACAACAAATAAATATCACTCCAAACATTAAATAAGAATAAAAAATCCCAATGGACACAATGTCATCACTACATTCAAGTTGGCCTTAGGTACAATGTTGACTTGATTAATGTATTCTATAAATGGAAGAACTTCATGTCAAGCCACAATTTCTGTCAGGAATTTACAAATGGGTTCCATTTTGTTATTCTTTTCGAGGCTCAATAATCTATGCATATTTTTACCACTCTTTTCTCACTTCTTTTTGTTAAGAAGCTTCTCAAAACAAGTTACTGGAGAGGTTGTACAGTGTTGACTTGATTAACATATCTATAAATGTAAAGGCATCATGTCCAGCCACATTTTCAAGGAATTTGCAAATGGGTCCCCATGTCATCAGATTTGCCTGCACGGGAGGGTACGGATACAATTCGTTACAGGTACATATACGAGGACAATTCAGCATTGGATACAGCCAGGATACTGCAGAAGGCCTGGGGATACTCCTTGATTTGTCCCAGGGAGTATCCGCAGGCCTTCTGCAGTATCCTGGCCATATCCAGCACAAATCCAACTTTTTTTAATTTTTAGCTTTACTTTTCAAAAAGTCAACTGTCGACTTCAAAAAACAATTAAAAAAATTGCACTATGTACTTGTTCTAAGACTAATCTAAGTTCAACCGCTGAATATCATGACATTTGGCATTGAATTACTTGTATATTTTGCAGTTATTTAACTTATTTTCAAATAATTTGTTTACATTGTGCATAATATGTGATTAACTTTGATTATTTGGCTATACTTTATATATTGTTTTGTCATATAAAAAAACCTATTCGGGCCAAAAAACAAACCAAAAAAATGGCCATACCAACATATCCGATTTTTCATACCCATATCTGTACCCAAAACGAATCGGCTACAAGACAATAAACTATGCATATTTTTACCACTCATTTCTCACTTTTTTTGTTACTAGGCTTCTCAAAACATGCTACTTGAGAGGTTGCACTGCCCACATGGACTGCCTTTTGCCTTAGATGCTATGCCTGAGGGGTATTCATTCAGCCATCCCATCCATTGACAGGTCGTTGTTGTGGACAAACGCAGCCGGAAGTTGGAACAGAGGAGTGATATGAGGCTCCACCCAAACTCGCCAGAAAATCACAACCTATTCTATATTTTTTCACGACCAACATCAAGCTAACCTATACGCTTATTTTTGTTGGGCACGATTCTTTTCCACTTCTACTTTAACACAGCAATTTCAGCTTAAAATCCAATTTGTATAGACAATAATCATACAAGATATGCCACTGCCATCAGTCCGATGTGATGCTCACCAATGTCAAGACCACAGTGATGTTAACCGATGTCAAGACCATAGCAAGTCGCATAAGTAGCAGGTTGAAATTGCAAGCTCAAAAGCATTAATTATTCTGGACAAGCATCATAAATGGGCTAATCATTTTATTATTTAATTTGACAAAGTTCAAATACATTATTATAATGTCAGTGTCTTGCCTTAAGATGAGCTCATTAAGGACTAGTTGAACAAAGGACTCACTCCATGCGATATGTTTAGGGATAGTCAGCCTCTAGTATTTTTTATTGCACAAATCATGTTTGACAAATAAGTTTATCAGTCCTCGTGTAATTAAGCTCAATTTATTTCTATAAGATAAATTTATTTATTTCAGCCAATGGTATCAGAGAAGTCAATGCGGATCTCTCACACCACACCATTACCTCAACTCACACATTGCTCACGTACATCAGATAGGATTAATGACACAAGATAAAATAATACACAGGAGTCTCTATTCATGTTTATGTGTTAATCTTAGAATAGGGAGTGTCCCCAAATATATAGCTGGGAAGAATTTTTATGTGCAACAAAAAATTATTGCATGAAACAAATATTGTTGGAATGGAATATTGTACTTACGTGCAAATATTCATAACTTGCAACAAATAAACAATCTCCCAAATCAAGTGTAACCCCTTTGTCGGTGTGAACACGGCTCAACACCAAGCTAGTTCAGAAATAACCAAAACCGCTTGCTAGTGTGAACACACACACTCCAGCACCTTCCCTCAAGCGCAAAATGGGGAGTGAGCAAAGAGGAAGAAAAGAGACTAATGAGTTCCGACAACTAGGCCTGATGAGGTACCTATATACGAATACAAAGTGAAATCTAAGTGTCCCTATGGTAACCAGTCCATCTTACCGGAATACATGGATGTTGAGTCATTGTAACCGCCAAGTCATATAGGAACTCGTACTCTACAAGGCTTACTCAAAAAAAAACATGGAACCAAAGAATAGAGAAAAAAAGTTACCATTGATGAAATCTATCACCGCAAGGCACCCAAAAAACCAGTACAACAACATCTAAAGTGAAGCAAGAACTTCTGCCACAAGGCAAGAAGCACAACTCAAAGACTAACCACAATGCTAAAGGAGGTGCACTCGATGGAATGAAGCCCGTCAAACATAAGTAAACTCAATGGACTCGAAAGTCACAAAAGATTTGATGAGAACACATGGTCTGAAGCTACTAATGTTGACAAGTGTTAGGGATACCAGACTTACAAAACACTACAAAGTCAAGATCCGCTACTCTTCCTGAGAGCTGAAGTTCTACTAACCAAAAGGAATGTTTGGTAGACATGTTCACTTAAGCTCATTTTGCACTAGTGGTTTGGATCTACTCCTCGATCCCACAAAACAAAATAGTTGACACAATAATTCACCAGAATAATTCCATGCAAGGAGACTGCCAGAGGTGTCAATAGTGCAAGAGCTCACCAAACTTTAAATTCAATCTACTGCCAGAAGATGAGGTGCATCAAATACCAAAAAGAAATGCCAAGGCAATGGACACGACACCCAAAGCAAGATCAGCACCATACCCACATATTATTAAATGGGTGGAGTGACGCTACAAATTTGTATGAGTGGACAAAACCAACAACTTAAACACTGACAATCTAACAACAGATTTCACTAAACTAGCTACAATTAAGGAGGGCAAGCTCAAATACAAGTTGAAGGACTCTGCCAACATCCATGAAAAGTGTCAAAGATACAAATGAAATATACCTCTCAAGAAGATGGCTCTGGTGGCGATGGGAGAGCCATGCTACTAAAGTAGAGAAAAGTGCTCAAAATGGAACAAAACCATATGAAAATAACTCCATGGCTATGTATATTTAGCGCGACTACAAAATGATCCCATACAAAATAACATGACCAAGTGACACAAACTCCATAATGTTGTCAATCTTTACAGAATGCCATCTGAAACAAGATAGTTGCTCTATAATTACCAAAGAGAATAGCTCAAAAAACAAGGAACATTACAGTGCAAAAGAGCAATAAGTGGATCACGAAGTTGAATGGTGAAGGAGCCACGCCTGTAGGAACCTCTCAATGAACGCTTACGTTTCCGCCACAAGTGATCAGGAAATCCATCCCAAATGAACATGGATGGCTGAGAAGGATGCCTACATATGATTGGTGCAAAGTGCACAATTAGAGCATGCAAGAAAACATCAGAATATCTGCCGTATTGATCATGTCAAATAACTGAAATCTCAATTTCCTCGGGCCTGAGTGAAGGTGTCGCATAACTCATGTGCATCTCATGATCCTCACTAAGAGTCGAGTGAACAAAAACAAGAGCATTGTCAACAAGTGATCCCATAGAATATGTATGTCTTACCTAATTTGGAAGTCCATTTAATAGGTTGGATAGGGGAAGCAATACCCTATGAATGCTTGTCAATACCTCCACCAAAAAATCTCATAAAACGGAGCATCCAAAAACTAAATGCAGTGGTATGCTTCTCAAAGGAGCCATGCACATAAGCGCGAAGTAAAAGCGAGATATGCAAAATGTGCAACTGAAATAGGCACAAGCACTTAAAAACAAAAGGTGCAACAACAAGAGCAAGAAGCACAGTGGTAGAAACTACAATAGGAGCATATGCAGCAGAAGCAGGCTCAAGTACTAACAAATCAAGGTCAACAGGTGCAGGAACAATAGTTGCAAGTGGACTACAAGCAAGGTTTAGAAGTTCCCTAATATGAGGTTGATGTTGCAAATGAGCAAGTTTTTGCTACAAGGAGTGTATGAGGGCATCTTTTCTCAGAATGAGGGAGCGTAAAAAGGCATTTTGCTTCAACAATTTCATGTTTTCTTCCTACAAGGTTAGAATGGAAGCCATAATATAATGTGAAAAACCAGAATTAATAGCAAGTTTGTTCTACAAGGTTAGAAATAATCTAACCTCCTTACCATACCAACCTCACCCTCCAGTCTTCGACACTCAAAAAAAATTATGCCACCAAAATAAAGTGCATCCCGGAAATACTGCACAATAGGTTGGGGAGCGAGGGTCTGGGGGCGGAAGCCCCCAACGGGATCAAGGGGCAGTACCCCTCGCAGGATCCGTGGGCAACACCTCGGGCATGCTCTATATCATGATGCAGGGTGGGTCAAGAGGTAATGCCCCCGACGCCAAACACAATTAACCCTTTGAAATGGCCAAAAAATCACCCTCGCGAGGCCAAAAAATCCCCCCTTTTACCAACAAAATTGCCCTTTTTTACAATATTTTTTCCCTTTTTACAATTACATTTGCCTTCGTTTTTATAATATTGCTCTAAAAAAAATAGCCCCCCATTATAACAATTGCACATCTTTTAAAAAATATTTTCAAAAAATATTTCCTTATAATGCCCCTTTACACACTTCAAAACATGATTTAAAGACTCGAAACAATTCCTTTTAAAAAAATAATCTCATTGCTTTAAGGAAATTTCAAGCAAAAGATAGACTAGAGTTCTCGACCACTGGACCTCACCAACTTCTAATGTTTTACTGAAAACATATAAACCACTCGGGCTAGTGAGACTGCTAAACATAACCATGAGTTGATTGTGTTATGTGGTTTGAAAAACTGGATATTGGTTTTTAAAAAATTAAAAAAGTTTACCCAATGCTTTACGGTTAGTTTACCACCATTCACGAGTTCTTAGCAAGAGTTGCTTTGGAATCGGATTTGTTTTGTGGCCGCCGCTGAGGTAACAGATCCAGACAGGATCTGCCGTGGTGTTGTCTTCAACCACCAAGTTCAATGTGCCAAAGGGAGGTCTAAGGCTTTGCAATCAAGGCCAAGTTGGATATTGTTGTGTGCCAAGGAGAAACATAGAACTTTCGTTTGCAAGACACAAGCCGATTTGAGTTACAAAGCAAAGGCACATAGACGTCGAGTCGTGCTGGATAATAGATCACCAAATCAAATAGTACCAGTGATAATAGATTCATTAACAGCGCACTTTTTTACCATTACAAATGAAAGCAACATTTCCCAACACTTCAATAATACATTGCAGTCACACAAGAGTAAAGAACCAGAGCAAAATGTTAATGCCAGTATATTTCCAACACCACGTTGGAGGTGGCATAGGGCAGTCTTCAGATGCAACGCCCAGGTGGTAAAAGACTTCCAGGTTTGAAAACCAATACTAGAATAAAGCTCAATGCCCCATAATGTGAAAAAATTGTTGCTAAAAAATTATTTGCAAATAAAACAGCCACTGAAAGAATGACAAACAAGAGACAATGCTTGCCTGGAAGCTAGAGGTGAGAGAGGGAAAATGAAAAAAAAATCAAAGACTTTTAGCAAAGCAATGCCAAAGGTCGCTCTAATACCATATCAGAGAAGTCAATACTTCTCATGCAGTCGGGATCTCTCACAGCACACCATTACAACAGCTCACACATTGCTCAAATACATCAAATCAGATTAATGAGCACAGGATAAAATAATGCACATGAGTCTCTATTCATGTGTATGTGTTAATCTTACAATAGGGAGTGTCCCCAGATATATAGCTGGGAAGATTTGTTATGTGCAACAATAAATTATTGCATAAAACAAATATTGTTGGAATGGAATATTGTACTAACATGCAAATATTCATAACTTCCAAATAAACAATCTCCCAAATCAAGCTTAACACCTTTGTGGGTGTGAACACAGCTCAACACCAAGCTGGTTCAGAAATAACCAAAACCGCTTACCAGTGTGAGCACGCACACTCCAAATGGTTGTATCAAGTGCTCATTGGTTACTGAAGTCACTAGCACAAATGGTGACAAACAAGTAGGAGCCATCCTCCCTCATAAGCAGCCACCAGGACCCTTATTCTTTCATGCACCCAATGTTGAGGGACAAATACCCTCCTCGCAGACAAAACCATGGGGGCAAATGCATGTTACCAATTTTCTCTGTGTTTTAACTTGAAGAAGTGCTTGCATCAAATGCTAGGAGAGCCATAGGGAGTGATCCTACTTCCCTTAACATAGCTGTATCATAGAACTAGTAGAAGGATGATGAAATCCTTCATTCTTGAAATGTATGTAATAACAACCATAACTAACAATCATTTTTTATGGTAGCACTGAAAACATTTAAACATGAAAAACATTTTCAACAGAAAGGATAAATATTGTTAATTTAAGCTGCAAATAATATTATTATACACTACAAAGGATTAGTAATCAAACCAGCACAGAACCATACAAGTTACCAGAGGAAATATTTCAATATTTATATTAGGAATGTCTACCCATACATGTAAGCCTTAACCACCTTCATTTCCAACTTCTATCATGTCACATAGCAATCGTAAGATTTATTCACAATCGAACATCTTCATTCAGTAAGCCATACCCTAAAGGGTGTAAATTACCTCTGTGCGTCCAGGCATTATTGGTTTGCCAGCCAGCAGTTCTGCAAGGATGCAACCCGCGCTCCAAAGATCAACAGTCGCATCATATTCTGTAGCCCCCCAACAGAAGTTCTGGAGGCCGATACCAAAGGGTAACAACCCGACTAGTCATGGGCTGCTTTTGATCAGGATTGTAAAAAGTAGCTAATCCAAAATCAGCAATTTTTAAGGCACCGCCATTATCAAGAAGTAAATTGGAACCCTTAATATCACGATGCAAGACACCTCGGCTGTGACAATGTTCAAGTCCGGAAAGCAACTGATGCAAATAACATTTTACCTGAGACATGTCGATATCAACTCATTAGAAAGGACTTCAGTGAGAGCAAAGACTGAGAAAGGAACTCCAAAGGCAAAGTTTGAATAAATATATATAGTTAACCTACAAGTAGCTACACATAACTTTGTGAGAACAATGTCTATTCCCATGTCCCTTGAAAGAGGTGTAATTGTTTATGAAACAAGGAAATGATTGACCCACTTAAGTCTAACTTTATGTCACTATGTGTGTCTGTACATAAATACATAGCCACATGCATACATGTATGAGTTTCAACTAGCTGAAGCACATTATTTTTACTTGTCTGTGCTACATCTTATCCTTCAAATGAATGCAGCAGAAGTTAAAGATGTAGATTATGTAAGAAACATATATAGATTATGAAAAATAACGACGTCTTATTAGACAATCTTGTTTTGGAAATCACATGGACAAATCTAACAGAACTCCATGTTTCAGGAAGTTAATTTTGCATGGCAAAATGATTTACACTTACCATTACACAGCATATCAGTTTTTCTTTTCTTTCACTGTTAGTTTCTCACTTTTCCCTCTTTTAATCCTACAGGTGGGGCCCAGTGTCCATCAATGCCAAATGATGATTCTTTTTGTACATAGGGGCTAGAAATGTTTCCTACAGGTATTTAGATGGCCCGTTTTGTAGTATTACATAAATGTTTTCCTTGTGGATAAATTCATGTAGATACGAATGGAGACACAATGGTTACCAGCGACATAGGTCTACATCTTAAGGACCAAGTAGGCTCTCATGTTTTCTCAAATTTGTTAAAGATACCATACTTTATAATTTGTACCAGAAACTGCACCAAAAGGCAACTTGTGGTCAAATTTCAATTGTAAATAAATACCTAAAAAAGATAGAAACTGAAGCAAAAAATAAGTAAAACACATAAATGTGATGGAAGATATCCTAAGACTAATATGTTCCAGTAATCATGGCTGAGGCTGTAGGTTTCACTCAAAGTACCAGCAAGTATGAAATTTTTTAAATTATGTCCCTCCCTGCCTCTTTATCTCTCGCACACTAACGCAATTTAAATCTATAAGATAGTGTTGGCATGTGATTTAAAACCGTGCATAGCTAAGCTTATCTCGTATGTTATCAGTGAGCAGCACCCTAAGGCATTCTTTCCACCTTATCTAGGCAACTTTATGCAAAGGTAGAGACCATCTCATTCAATAATTTTCTCAAATTTGTTAAAGATACTGTGCTTTATAATTTATCCCTGAAACTGCACCAAAAGGCAACTTGTGGTCAAATTTCAGTCATAACTAAATACCTAAAAAGATAGAAACTGAAGCAAAATACAAGCAAAACATATAAATGAGATGGAAGATACTTAGATATCCTAAGACTTGTGTATTCCAGTAATCATGGCTGAGGCTGTGGGTTTCTCTCAAAGTACCATTAAGTATGAATTTTATTAAAGTATGTCCCTCCATTCCCTCCCTATCTCTTGCACGATAACACAATCTAAATCTATAAGATAGTGTTGGCATGTGATTTAAAACTGTGCACAGCTAAAGCTTATCTCATATGTTATCACTATCAGTGAGCAGCACCCTAAGACATCCTTTCCACTTTATCTAGGCAACTTTATGCAAAGGTAGAGACCATCTCATTCAATAATTTTCTCAAGTGTTTTGAAATCAACAATGACCAGTCATATTTGTTCTGTAGACCTCCATCTGATGTAAGCTGAAGGTTCTCTGTATTGTTTCAATCGTTTTAAGACGTTATGTTGTGTGCAAATCAATGACTGTTCTTTCTTCCTTGATGATTTTTAAAATAAGCAACTTTACAAAGATACCAATGAATGTAAATGTGATTCATTATTCAAACTTATGTACTTTGATTTCATTATATGCATACGATATCCTTCCAGCCTTAACAAACGATAAGATGCAAGCAGATTAAGCGTTAGAAAGCAGTACAAGACTGAGAGCTTTGGAAACATCTATTGGTTGTTAAAATTAACTCACATGTTAACATCAAGGAGCTCAAAGAAGCCTTTATGCAAAAGTATTGAACAAATACTACAAGTTTAATGAATGCAAAAGTTATCAATCTAAAAGAAGCCTTTATGCAAAAGTATTGAACAAATACTGCAATTTTAATGAATGCAAAAGCTATCAGTCTAAAAGAAGCCTTTATGCAAAAGTATTGAACAAATACTGCAATTTTAATGAATGCAAAAGCTACCAGTCTAAAAGAAGCCTTTATGCGAAAGTACTGAACAAATACTGCAATTTTAATGAATGCAAAAGCTATCAGTCTATAAGATAGTCTAGGTTGACTGTCTTTAACGCTGCTGATACAAATATACTATAAGAAGCTAAGAGAGTTTCTCTTAGCATGCTGTGTGTTTTCTCAAGCCAAGAAACAAGCTAGTTACTAGGATGGCCATCTTTAACACTGCCGATACATATGTATTACAAGAAGCTAAGAGAGTTTCTTAGCATGCTGTGTGTTTTCTCAAGCCAAGAAACAAGGTAGTTCAGAAATAAGTTTGAAGTGCACCATCTATAAGTTATCTTGAGGAGATGGAGACTGAACTAATTGAAGCTGAATTGTACATACTTGAAGGCACCCATTGACACCTAGGACCTCAATGAAAGCTTCCTAGTTTTTGTGATTAAGGTACATCAAAAGCTTAGCTCCTAACAGTATATCTCTCTGGGAAAAGTTTTTGTGGGCCTTCCAAGCATAGTCTCTGCAATACAAGGGAGTGTCTAGTCATCCTTTCCTCCATAATTCCTTCACTACAGAAGTGAGGTTAAGAGTAAACAAGCTTCATGCTAGATGCTGCACCAAATATTTTTTGGGCCTAGAAGTAATATACACAGCCACTCAATTGATTCGATTAATTGTTATCCTTCAATGCATTGGCAAGGTTCGGTTTATTTCTGAGCTCAGTGATAAGTTCAAAACCCAGGGATTTAAAATTTGAATAATATATAAGGTACGAGGGAAGACATTAAGCCCACAGGGGGGTTTCATACGCTCAATTGGCATTTGGCTTGGCATGTGCGTGTGTAGCCACATGTAGAAAAGAGAGAATATAGTATATACACGTTAGAAAATCATCTTAAATGTCAGTAATTTTATCTTGCTGTGCTACTAACTTCTCTCTATTGACATTTCAAGGTCAGACAAATACCAATGAAATTCCATTTTCAAGGTACAGGCCAATGCAGTCAAAAGAAAGAAAAGATGACACAAGAAAGAGGTCACTTGCATTAAATGGGCCTCTTAAATACAGCTCATGTCAGCTCACCCTACCACTGGGTCCAGCATTACGGTTTTTAGGCATCTGGGGCACAAAACCCCAAAATAGAATATTTTACAGGCCATATGAGAGGATTCATAATGCAACCACGCTTGAGTATCTTCATACTACTCTGAGTTTACACTTTCAAAATGCTAATAAATGCAGGTCAGAGGAGTTCAGTTCACCATGATGTCATAGAAAATTCAAGAAAAATGGTCATTTTCTTGTGATAGAGGTATGTTACCTATTACTGGAAAATTCTCGTTGAGTACTTTCATACGGTCCCATGTTTATTCTTGAATTCCAATTTACAAAAAGTTTTTTACAGTCTTTTCCTGGGTTTAGGTTGATCTTATGCTGTCCTTACATCAAAGGGTATATGACTGTAAGAATGGATGACTGCAATCGGGGTTGTTACAAAAAATATGATGGTTGAAAAAAGCAAAAATGTGCAAGTTGTTTTCTCAAATACTATGTATTAACAATTGCATGAAGTGGTAAATTAATCCTATTATGAAATGTGCAAAGTTGTGCTATTTTTAGTAAGTTTTAAATTTTTGTTTTCAGATCCTACAAATTTGTAGGAAGTTCTATCTGCCTAAATTGGCTTATTTCTTGAGTTTCAACTCAAGTTGACTCACAGTTAGAAAGATATGCTATTTTGAAAATTTGGAAAAAACTGAATAATAAACTTCAAACCCAATTTTTGGGCCCTAGATGGATGTTTCCGGCCTCCAAAAATTGTCAAAAAGTGTCATAAGCCACTAGCACAGCTAATCACGGCATAGATCTTTTCGAGAGCTTTCCATCAAAAAAAACAAAATCATTTTGGTTACCGGATCAAAAGTTATGGCCTCCAAAAACAGGCCACCAAATCCGCATCATTCTCCTCTGGTTGAAAAGAACTCAACTCCTGCGAGTTCATGTGATTGAATTGTTGTAGCTTGTGTAGATCAAGTTTCTTCAGCTCCCCTTTTGAAATCCATGTGTTGTCCTCCTACTATAAAGCCTCCCAAATATTTGTTGAAACTGCCTTTGCCTCATGTTGATTGTTTTCTTGTTAAGAACCTGTGCCACTTTTTCCCTCTTCTTCCTTGGAATTTGTTCCTTCTAATCAACTCCTTCATTGTTTTCCTCTATTTCCTCCCCCCATGAAATACATACAAATCTGAAACATTAAATACTGGAGAAATATCAAAATTGTGTGGCAGATTTACCTCGTACACATTATCATTTATCTCTTCACAATCTTACAAGGGCCAATCTTCTTGTATTTAAGCTCGTTGTATGTTCATTTTGGAAATTTCTCCTACCTCAAATAAACCATCGCCATATCTCCTTCTTTGAATAGCTTTGTGTTCTAGTGATACTTGTTGCAATCTTATATTTTTCATTACTGCCCTATAACTTCTACCTTATCATTTCTTACAACTATTCAATATGCTCTGTGAAAGCTTATGCATCATCACTCACCCTTTCTGAAATAGGTAGCTGTACCAAATCCAGAACACCGTTAGGAATTCTTCCATAAATAATTTGAAATCGTGGCTTACCCGTTGATCTATTCACTAAACTATTGTCAGCAAATTTTGTGTGGTAATGCCAAGTCCCATTGTTTGGGTTTCTCACCAACAATACACCTCAATAAATTTCATAAGCTCATGTTCACCACTTTTGTTTGCCTGTCTGTTTGAGGATGATATACGCTATTGAACTATAACTTAGTGCCTAACTTTTTCCATAAGGTCCTCCAAAAGTGGCTCAAAAATCTGGTGTCTCTATCTAAAGTGATTGACTTTGGGATACCATGCAACCTAACAACTTCCCTTGAAAAGCAAATTTGATATCCTTTTAACATCATTTGTCGTCTTACATGTAATAAAGTGTACAATCTTAGAAAATCTATTCACAACAACAAAAATTGAATCATTACCTCTGTGTATTGGGTAACCCCAATACAAAATCCATGCTCAAGTTAGTCCATGGTCCTGTTGGCACTAGTAATGGCATGTATAATCCTATGTTTGTGTGTGTCCCTTAGAAACTTGATATATCCTGCATCTTAAAACATACTTTACCACATCTCTCTTCAGCTTAGGCCAAAAATACTTTTCCTCCACTAATGTTATTATTTTATTCTTTCCAGAATGACCACCCAAATCATCACTATACAATTCCCTTAAAATGGTTTCCTCGTAGATCCAAATAGAATACATAATTGCTTTCCCTTAAACAAACAACCATCTTGCATAAAATAATCTTCAGAAATATTACCTATCTCACCTGGTTTTTGACTCCTTTGTTGCTCAACAATCCTCCCAAAGTCAGGGTCAAAATCATACAATTCTTTAATACCTTCAAACCACCACTTCGCTCACCATAACAATTAGTAAGCCCACACATCTACTCAAAGCATCAGCTACCTGGTTCTATTATCCTAATTAATGCTTTGAGACAAATGTCTACCCTGCAAGAATGAAACCCACTTTGCATGCTTACTATTCAACTTTTTTGGTGTATTCACAAATTTTAAGGTTTGGTGGTTTGCATACAAATTAACTCCTTCGGCACCAAATAAAGCCTTTCATGCCTTAGTGCTTATACAATGGCATAAAATTCAATATCATAAGTAGATAAGATAAGATAAGATAATTTTATTAAATGTCCAACGAGTGACCACAAAGATAGGTCAATGGGATCGTACAATACAAAGCAAAGCAGAAACAACAAGGAAAACCCAAGAGGGTCTCTGAAAACAACAAAAGAAGAAGAAGAAGAAGAAGAAGAAGAAGAAGAAGAAGAAGAGAGCACAAGGGATGAGAGGAAGGTGGAGGGAAAGGCCTCGACACCAACCCTCACGACTGTCGCCCAAGGTCAACTGAAAAGAAATTGGTGATGCTGTTGTCTGGTGTCAGGTACTGGAAACTATTGGAGATGCCCATGTGTCATGGAATGTCGAGTTCTCTGGGCGGACCTGGTGGTCTGTCGTCTAAAAGAGGGAGCTCTTGGCTGTGCACAAATCCGGAAATCTCTGGTCAAGGAAGAAGCTCCTCTAATCCTGACAGATCTAGCCAGGAGATGCCCCCCCGCTTAGTGCCCCTCACACCCGACAGCAAATCAAAGAAAGATGTGATCTATCGAGTAGTAGCCTCCCTGGAAGGAGGATGGAGGGCCCTGTCATGGAGCTTAATGGCTTCCTATAAATAGAGAGCGAGACACCTCTTATCATAATACCTAAAGAAGGTCGTGAACGTAGGATGTTCACGGAAGAGACAATGAAACCTCCCTCTGATCTCATAATAGATGGAGCATCACAAGATGAAATGTTCCTCTGTCTCAACCTCTTGGAGGGAGCAAAGCTGGCAAATCCTCTCAGAGCGAACTAAATGGTGATCATTCTCGACCTGAAGCCTGTGGGATCCGACTTTGAACTGGCCCAAAGATATGCGAAGAGCATGCATCCAATGACGAGAGATATAGGTGGGCCGAATGATGAGTCCATTGCTGACTTCCAGGAAGTGATTGACGTAGAAGGCCATTTTCTGGCGTAGCTCCTCTCAGGAGTTGGTCCACATAACCTGGGTGAATAGTCTGTATATGTCGTCTCTGATAATTCTATGCAAATCCTGCGTGCTCGAAAGGAGGTGAGCAGGAGCATCCATGGAGTACCTAAAAGGGGGGGAGACGGTACATGTTGATCCGAAGAGATCCAAGAAGACGAGAGGTCTCGGCATACCAGCACCGAACACGACCACTACAGTTGGAGAGAGTAATGGCCTCAGAAGAACAGTAAGCAAGGTAGATGTATCTATCCCTACCAATGGAGGAGTCCGAAAGTCCCTAGATGCGATGCAAGAGTAAGATGAGACCAAAGATGACCTCTAAGCTAAAAGGGCAAGCCCCAAACTTAGTAAGGATAATATGATGGGAAACAGTCTCTTTGCATCTAATGATCCGTCTGAGCAAATGGATTTGAACCCGCTCAAGAGAGGCCCAATCCGACTCGAGTAGGGAGGGGCCCCAAACCTCAGAACCATAAAGAACAGTGGGTCTCGCAAGAGAGTCTGAGAGACATCTTGGACAACGTGTCCTGAAAGTGATGGCGGAAGCACTGTCTCTCCAAGATCGCGAGGGAACCATACCAAGATCGAATGAATACTTTTTTTGTACTTCATTCAACTTCTCACTATAATATGAAATAGGCCTTCCTTCTTGACTTAAAACGGCACCAATTCCCACATGTGAAGAATCACAATCAACCTCAAATATTTTGTTAAAATCAGGCAAGGAAAAAAACATGTACATTTGTCACTTTCTTCTTTAATAATTCAAATCTCTTGGTGGCTACTTTGTCCATACAAACTTTTTTCCTTTCATGCATTATGTTATTGGTGCCACAATACTAATAGAATTTCTGATAAACTTTATGTTAAAAGTAGCCAATCCATGGAAATTTCTTACCTCTGTTACGCTCCTTGGGATAGGCCACTCAACAATTGTATTTACCTTTCTAGCATATATCTTCACACCATCTTTTGAAACTACAAACCCCAAAAGACCAAGCTCCGCTACATAAACTTGCATTTCTTCAAATTTGCATATAACTTCTCTTTCCTTAATACTTGCAACACCATCCTCATATGCAATACATGATCCTCTTTACTTCTACTAAATATCAATATATCATCAAAATAAACTATCACAAACCTACCAATGTAATCTCGTAGAACTTGATTCATCACCCTCACAAATGTGTTGGGTGCGTTAGATAATCCCAATGGCATTACTAACCACTCATATAGACCATACCAATTTTGAATGTTGTCTTCCATTCATCCCCTTCCCAGATCCGTATTTGATAGTATCCACTCCTTAGATCAACTTTTGGAAAAACCAATAACTCCTACAAGCACATCCATCATGCCATCTAGGCGGGGTATAGGAAACCTATATTTGATGGTAATTTTATTGATAAAACTGCTATCTTTACACATCCGCCGCGTCTCATCTTTCTTGGGAGCCAATAGTGTTAGGGTTACACATGGGCTCATACTTTTTCTTATAGCCCCTTTTTTCACCAATTCTGATACTTTTCTATTTAATTTTGACATGTAATGTTGGTCTCGTCCTATATACAACTTGATTTGGAAGGGATGATGCTGGAATCAAAATCAATATGATGTTGAATATCCTTCTTGGGTGGCAACCCATCTAGTAACTCTTCTGATATTACATCTAAAAAAAATTCTAGTACCCTTGTTGCTTCAGTTGGTATGGGTACCACCTTTGTACCTTCTCAATTTACCATTTATGCATAGCAAAACCCTTTTATCTTCATCTTTGTGATAAAATCCTTTGTGGACAGCATACTCTCTGTTTGTTTTTCTTCTTCAAGTGGCAACAAAACCACCTTTACACCACTTTCCAAAAGCTATGGGTATTCTTTTCCCCATCATGCATTACCTTTCTATCAAATTACCACGATCTCCCTAATAAAACATGGCATGCATCCATTGGAATGACATCACACCAAATATCATCCTTATAAGTCTTTCCTATAGAAAATTTAATCAGACATCTCTTATCTATGGTAACTTCATTCCCTTTCTTAAACCATGAGACCCAATAGGGAAAAGGATGCTTTTCACATTGCAACCCTAACTTATCTTCCATTTCTTTAGAAACCATATTTTCACAACTTCCAACATCAAGGATAACATTACATGCCTTTCCTCCAGCATGCACCTTGTTCGGAAAATATTTGTCCGCAGTCATGACTCGCCATCTTGGAAGTGTTCTTTCCTTGGGGCAATCATTGTTCTCATCATGAGATTCTCTCCCACATTTGGCGCAACTTCTGTGTCTTGTTCTTCAACCTCATCCTCAATCAAATTTATTCTAGGACGATCCTCTAGTCTCCTTTTTTGTGCACGATATCGTGGACATTCAAATGTCCTATGCCCTTATTCACCACACCTATAGCAAACATAAGGTCTATTGAGTCCTCCCATTGTCTTCCACTGCATAATTGTTATTTCCATAGTCTCCCCCTCTCTTAATCCCTCTTCCTCTTTGCTGGTTCTAGAAAACTTCCATGTTATCCTCTTGCCAGTCAGGAGATGTTTCTCCTCCTATGTTATTATACTCACCTCATCCTCTTATTAGAGATGATTGTCCTCTCTTTGGTCCTTCAAATCTTGTAAAACCCAATCTAGTCTGCTTTTCCTTTGCCTTCAATACTAACCAATAAGCTTCTTCCATGTTATTCTTCCAATGCATGTTTAGTTTATCTTGAATATAAAATTTTCAAACAATTTACATACCTTGCAGCCATCTGCTCTTATGTCTCATCGTGCTCCTACTAGAATGGACAACTTGTAAAATTCATCACTATAATCTTAGACATTGTAATCTTTCTGCCTCAAATTTTGAAATCTTTTGTATAAGGTATGAGCATAGTCCACAGGTAAAAACGTTTTCTTTGGCTTCTTCTTCGTCTTGCTCCAATTCTTGATCTTCTCTTTTTCTTTTCGCTGCCTCTCCTTCTGCAAAGTGATCCCACCATATCATTGCATGGCCCTTCAACCTTTTGCATGCAAATTTGGCCTCCTTCTCTTCTATCATAGGCTTCCATTCAAAAAACTTTTTCATGCTATTTAACTAGTCTATCAACTCCTCCAGTTTTAAACTCCCGCCATAGTCAGAGACATATATCTTAATTCCATCATTCCTTCAAGTGCTTTAATCAACCTTTCTTCAATGGTTTGTGATTGCTCTTCTCCTTTTTCATTATGTGTTTCTTCTTCTTGACCCGAATATTTTTCAGTATCATCTCCTCCACTCCTTCTCCTTGGACGCATAATAACTTCTAATAACTCCTCTACTTGCCTCTGCAGTTGTAGAGTTTGCTGCATCTGTGCATAACCACCTCAACCTCTTGCCATTGTATCCTAAACCTACACTATTATAATAGCCAAAACAAATTCTCAAGTAAAACTCATGTAATCCTTATTCTCTGCCATTTCAATTACATAAGAGGTCATCTTATTCGAATTCCAAAAGGCTCCTAATTAAACTTGACTAGACTTACTATTTTTAGTAGAACTTACAATTTATAGCAATGGCTATTTTTAGTAGAACTTACTATTTGTAGCAATGGCTATTTTTAGTAAGTTTCAAATTTTTGTTTTCACATCCTACAAATTTGCAAAAAGTTCCATGTGCCTAAATTAGCTTATTTCTTGAGTTTCAACTCAAGTTGACTCACAGTTACAAAGATACGCTATTTTGAAAATTTGGAAAAAAATAAAAAATAAACTTCAATCCTGATTTTTGAGCCCTAAATGGATGTTTTTGGCCTATGAAAATTATTGAAACGTGTCATTAGCCACTAACACAACTTATCATGGTGTAGATATTTTTGAGACCTTTCCATTAAAAAAACGGAGTCATTTCGGTTCACGGATCAAAAGTTATGGCCTCCACAAGAGAGGCCACCAAATCCGCATCATGAATGTTAACAACCAATTATGGAAACAACCCTTTCAAGTTCAGGAACTGTCACAAATGAAGACAATTACAAAGAACTAGTCCATTTCAATGGAGCAAGGACCACAGAAGTTCAGCAAGAACACAAACAAGCTTAATATAAAGAACAGGATCAAAGCAAAGACATAAACGACAAGCACAGAAACAAGGGCAATGAGGAAGCAAACTTGTAGCTGGAACCAGCACTTGCTCAAGAACTTAAAGAAAGGCAAGAATAGTATAAGACTTTTTCACGAAAAAATATATATATTACTAATCCCCAATTAATTTCATATTCTCATCACTATTTCTCAAGAACATAAGTGGGTTTCAAAAATATTACTGTAAAATATAAAACAGAGGACATAAAACCTCATAACCAGATCCTAAGTAACCACATTCAGCAAATTTGATGTAACAAATTTTGAAATTCGCCAAATACCAAATATGACTAAAAAATCATTGAAATTCGTTAAAATTAGTTAAAATGTGTTAAAATTCGTTGAAAAGTGTCAAAATTGATTGAAATTAATTAAAATTTGTTGAAATTCATTAGAATTTGTTGAAATTCATTAAAATTCAGTAGAATTCATTGAAGTTCATTCTTTCTTTGTTTAATATTTAATCTAAAATAAAAACATTATACTTCTTGTGGTCAAATTTAATCATGCATTTTATGGCTGAGTTTTGAAGTACCAATTTTTTTAACAAATTATCCTCCACAAATTCAAATGCGGTAACTTCAACCAGATCCATGAGAACCATGCATTGGGACAGTATGTTTGACATGCACTAGACACATAAGCTAATGAAACAAAACTTATACAATGTGGATATAAACTCGGCTACAAACATAAGCAGAAACAACAACAAAAAGCCGAGATAACCAAACAGAAGACATATTGAGGAACAAGTAAAGTTAATTGTTGTCCAAAATAGCACCCATGCTATTTGGACAACTTCATTCAAGTCATAGACTCGCAAGGCTTCAAGAAAGACACCCGCAGAATGAAGGAAGTTAGTGTTCTGCAGAAATGACAAGGAACTTAGTGTTCCGCAAAGTTTGCAAGTTTGTGCAACAAAGGAAAAAGACATGGAGTCATACGCCGTGAAACAAGGAGAAAAGCCGCGCAACAATCTGAAGCAGTAGAAAGAAATTTGAGTGCGGGAATGGTAGAAGACTCCGTGGGAAACAAGCCGCACAAAGTTGAAAGTTTGCGGAGCAAAACGGAGTTTAGTACAAAAAAAGCCGCACATCAAAGAAAGTCCGCGCAACAAAGAAAAGGCACGGAATAGAGAAAAGCCGCGGAACAAGGAAAATCCACGGAACAAAGAAAGTTCGCACAACAAAGAAATCCATGATACAAAGGAAATGTCCGCGAAACAAAGAAATTTCGTGTAACAAAGCGTTATGCAAAGGATTCAAACTCCGCGGAAAGGAGGCAGAGAGTGAAGTAAAAGAGAAATCTTGAGTAGAAGACCTACAGTCCAAGAAGAGGCTACGGAAAATAAAGTATGGTCGCGGATCAAGAGAAGAAAGGAAACAAGTCCGCGGATCATTAGAAGCTGCTAAAAGCCACGAAAGTCCATGGAATTCAAAATAAGGTCGTGGATCACAATAGAAACATTAGATGACGCGGAAGACGGGAAGAAGATTGCGGATCATCTAAAACTCGTGGATTGTAACAATGTCGCGAATAACCCATTTTTAAAGTGTGAACCAGTCCCAACCACCAACATTAAATCCTGTATGTCAAAGTCCACATTCTCGGATGATCTAATAGAGTGCCTTTCAAGCAACCTCTGTCGGCCATGCCTTGTCTTCAAGCATTGAATCACGATTGGTCCTTGGTGGGCGGCGAGGTAGAGGGCTCTTTTCATTAATGGCGAAATCTGATTTTCACCCTCTCTCTTCTTCTTTTCTATAAGAGGCAATCAATATCATTTGCAAAGGATCCTCTCCCGACTATAAATTCACCATGTCAAAATGGTGGCCGAGCTTTCACAAGTTGCAAACTCTTCATTTCTGAGTTACAGACCTCTGATCTGGTCACATGTAATGTGCTCAGTGCCCTTCCCCAGTAATGCAATGGACTATGTATTTCTTTATCAATAGAATCTTGTTATTGTGGCTTGTAGTTGCCCTTTTACTTGCGTTTATTGTGTCTCTTACCTCTCTGTTCATTTCTAGCATATCGTGTGTGGGTTTCACGTGCATGTTTTCATTTCTTTGTCTCTAAAATGTGTGGAATAGAATTGTTCACATAATATTGATCTGTGGCATGTATCTTCCCTCTCATCCTATGCTTTTCCTTTTCTATTCTTCCCCTCATGGAGAGAGATCCCCTTTCTATTTTGGCACCATCGCCATTCCCTTAGCTTAGTTTCATTTCATGCATTCTTCCTTCCCCTTTTCCCCTACAGATCAATAGTTTAGCTTAGGAGTAGTGTTAGTGTTAGTGTTAGATAGATAGATAGAGAAGAAGTCGGCCTTCTCCGGAGGTCTGTCCCAAGGAGCAAGGTCCCACACCTTGAGGACATTCCCGTGTTTCACTGAGGTGTTGAATCTAATAGATTCAACAAGGGTGCAATCTCAGGCGACAACAGTTTTTGGCACACCTGGTGGGACAACTTGAGTCGATTATAACTCATTTCACTAAGATTGATGTGTTTCTTAGTGATCTCCAACCTTCTGAGGCATTATTCCAACACATTTGGCGACTCCACTGATCCAACAACCCATTTCTTTCATTTGCAGACCATTTTCATTCATTATTTTCCTTACTTTCATGAAGTTGTGCAATCATGACTTCATTTCCTCATTGGGATCCTCATTTTCAAGAGCAGTATCATTCCCCTCCATCTCCTTTTTTTCAAAGCTCCCCTCCAAATCAATTTTATGAGCCCTATCATGATGAATATGCCTATGATCCAACCCCACGGATCCATATGGTTATCCTATTAACCATGATGTTTTTCAAGAACATGGATATGCAGATAATGGAGGTTGTTTCATATCTGATGATGATGTCCAGTTGCAGGTCCAGAATATGGAGGCAACCATGCAAAAGGCAAAGGAGATGTTTGAAATCATGGCAGCTAAACCACCTGGTTTTAGGGAGCCCTGACCATGGGGTGGTCCTTTACCAAGCTGGTATAGCCCTCAATAGAAGGTAGAGGTAATGGTTGAATCCTTAAATCAAATGTTAGAGTTGATTGAAATAATGGAAGCTAATCAATCTAGTTATAGGGAACCCTGTCAATGGGGTAATCCTTCACTACCATCATATAACTCTCCCATTCCTTCTTTCCAATCCGCACCATCTCAGCCAAATTTCAAATCCCTAGCTTTCTCAAAGCTCCTCTTGCTAGTCATTCTCCTTTACAAGAGGATATTACACCTCCATCATTTGAACCCTCTACAAAATCATTCAAAAGCTCAATCCTTTTCCCCTTGCATATATCCAAACCCATTTTGGGACGAGCTTCATGTCCAAATGCACGTGAGGAACTGCAGCCATCAACCACTACTCTCCCACCCTCTCCAAAAATATCACAATTAGAAGAGCAGCCTGGAGAGTTGGAGATTAGACAAAAGGACCTGCAATCTCTCAAGAAGTGGGCTGCGAATTTTGAGATCAAGCAGGCTCTTCATCAAGATCCTTGTAGCAACCAGTCTCTTGCAAGTGCACCACAATTTATTGAGGTTATCTCTAGTTCTACTACTGCAAATCAAGAGATATTTATTTCAGATTGGATTCAATCTGAGGATGATGATGAGTATACGACTCAACTCTTTCAAGAGCTTCATGTCCCCTATCCCGATCAATCTATAAGTGAAGATAAAATTGTTGAGCACAAAGTGGAAGGAGGCAAGAGTTTTCCAATGCCAAGGAGGATTATTTGGGGTCAAAGGGTGAACAAAATATTGTTGATTTTCCTAGGGACTGCACTCTTGATCACATAGAGGAGGAAAGAGGACAGGAAAGTGAGATCACAAGGGAGTTTCAACCAAGCATAAACAGAGAAGAGGCAGAGGGGTTATCTAACCTGGAAGACTTGAATGATGAGGAAGAGCCAATTGAACTTATAAGTATGTTATCCCCATCATTTCTCTTCCTTAACAAGGACCATTTTGTTGTTGGAGTTCCCCTTGGACCTGAGATAGAGCAAGAAATGATAACAAATGTCTATCATGGTCAAACAGGGCTGCATAAGAAAAAAGTGAAGATGGCAGCCTACCTGAGAAATGGAGGAAATCAGCTCTGAAGAGCGTGTACCCAATTAGATATTATGTGTTTCAAAGCACTATTCAAGTTGCCACCAGTCATGTTCACTTCAGAACATGAGGAAGATTTTCAAAGTGCCAAAGATCAGTCGACGCACCTATCCAAACCAAATGTAGAGCAACCAAAGGAGGTGTTTGTTCTTTTTAGGCTGATACTTTGAGCAAAAGGGGGGTGCGGACCATGTTTTCACTTCCACCACTTGATCTAGTTGCAGAACTGATCTCATGGCCACATTTGTAAGGACGGAAAGTTAATTTTCCCAACCAATATGTGAATTTGTTTAGCTTGCTTTCCTCTTGGTTAGAGTAGGAGTAGTTTAGGTTTGCTTTTTGTAAAACAAGTGTTTTGCACACTCTGCATGTCTCCATTTGGATCATGTATGATTTCTCTTTTGTACATAGTTTTTGTGAGCCTCTTTTGCAGCTATGCACAGTCCAGATCATTCACCCTAGTGGGCAACAAATCAAAGATTTTTGGGGCAGTTTCCAAGTAGTAGTATTCTTTCAAAGCTCCAAAGATCAGTCTCAAACCAGTGCCAAGTTCAATGCTTCATGCGGATTCAGGGTGAGTTTTAAAATTTGGGATCATTTTTCAAGATGTATGCTTGACTCCATGCCCAATGGATATGTCAGGCTACAGTCAGGTCATCTAACAGGTAGATGTCCCTTGAAAGTCACCAAACTATTGTCCAAAATAGCACCCATGCTATTTGACAACTTCATTCAAGTTATGGACTCAAAGCGGCTTTTATTAGAAAAGTCGCGGAACGAAAGAAACTTAGTGTTCCGTGAAGTTAGTGCTCTGGAAAACTTAGTGTTCTACGGGTTTGCATAACCCACAAAACATCACCACGGGGAAATATGCCGCCGTCAAGGAACAAAGGAAAAGTTCAGGACATAGGTGATAAAAGTTCTGCGACAAGCTGCGCAAGGTTGAAAGTTCGAAAATGCCGTAGAACTAAGGCTTAAGTTGCAGCATTGTCTGGAGGAAACGTGCGAAGGTAATAAAAGGTCCGCAGAAGAAACAAACCATGGAACACAGAAAAGCCGCAGAACAAAGAAAGTCCGTGATATCAAAGAAAAAACCGCAGAACAAAGAGAGTCTGCGATGGAACATGCAAGAAGGCGGTTGTCTGTGGAACAAGCAAAGTTAAAAGCTGCATAGCAAAAAAAGTTACGTGAAGGAGTCGGATACCGCGGAAAGGTGGCAAAAGGCAAAATAAAGTAAAGTCTTTAAGTAAGAAGACCCACAGTACAAGAAGAGGCCATGGAAAAGTAAAGTATGGTCAGTGGATCAGCGAGAAGAAAGGAAGCAAGTCCGCGCATCATTCAGAAGCTGCTAAAAGCCACGAAATACAATGGAATTCAAAACAAGGTTGCGGATCACAGTAGAAACATCAGATGATGCGGAAGACATAAGGAAGATAGCAGATCATCTAAAACCCAGGGATTGTAACAAAGCCACCTAACTCAATTTAAAAGTGTGAACCAGTCCCAACACTAACATTTAATCCTGCACGTCGAAGTCCACGTTCTACGACAATCTGATAGAGTGCCTTTCAAGCAACCTTTGAGGCAGCCATGCCTATCTGCAAGTATTGAATCGCGATTGGTTCTTGGTGGGCGGCAGGTGGTTGGCTGTCTTCATTATTGGCGCGAATTTGATTTTCTCCCTTCTCTTCTCTTCTTTCTCTATAAGAGGCAACTCAATATCATTTGTAAAGGATCCTCTCCTGACTGTAAAGTCACCATGTCAAAACGGTGACCGAGCTTTCACAAGTTGCAGACCTCTGATCTAGTCACATGTAATGCACTTCCAGTGCCCTTCCCCATGATGTAATAAACTATGTATTTCTTTAAGCAATAGAATCTTGTTAATCTGGCTTG
Organism: Taxus chinensis; assembly: GCA_019776745.2. Taxonomy (NCBI): domain Eukaryota; kingdom Viridiplantae; phylum Streptophyta; class Pinopsida; order Cupressales; family Taxaceae; genus Taxus; species Taxus chinensis. Next base: position 614,778,378 of record CM034148.1, on the reverse strand, counting down.
TATCTGCCCTTTTACTTAGATTTATTGTGTCTCTTACCTCTTTGTTCATTTATGGCATATCATGTGTGAGTTTCACGTGCATGGCTTTCATTTCTTTGTGTCTAAAATGTGTGGAATGAGTGGTTCGTATAGTGTTGATCTGTTGGCATGTATCTGCCCTCTCATCATGTGTTTTCCTTTCTTGGTTCTTCCCCTCGTGGAGAGAGACCCCCTTTCTGTTTCTGGCACCATCACCATTCCCCTAGCTTAGTTTCATTTCATGCATTCCTCCTTAGCTTGTTTTTCCCTATAGATCCGTCAGCTTGGCTTAGGAACTAGTGTTAGCGTTAGGCACCGTTTGTACGCGGGGACGCGTTTATCCCCCCCTTTCTTATATTTTCACAATTTTGATGATGGACTTGGGGAGGAGGAAGAGACGTTTTCCCGGCATTGCTCATGCTGCCAGCCATGCAAGGGGGACGTCCCCAACAAAGATACCTTTGGTTCTGTTCACCCAGCTTTGCTTCATTAGCCAACTAGGACATCCATAGGGGACGTCTGAGTGGAGGTTACCAAAAATTCTACCGCTTGTGCAACTTAGAAATACTTTTGCAAAATACGATTTAACTTGAGTGATCTCTTTTTCTTATCTTAAAATTTTGGTGGGTTGGGATACAAATTAGCCAGGTTGGAGGATGGGCAGAACCCTAAAAGCAATGCGTAAGTGAGTCACAAGATCTCACATATTGACTGAAATAGGCAATATTAATGTGATTTCCATGCATGACTCCATAATTGTAGCGTGGTCAATACTTTGCTAAATCCACATTAACAATTTTAACCACATGAGCTGATTCAAATATGTATACTAAAAGCGCAAAATAATCAAGGCAAGCTTTACGCAACGTTATGTTGCACAGTTTATTAGTTGTCCAAAAATCAAAACATTTGCGTTAGAATGTAGCATTATCACCATTAGTTTTATTCAATACAATCAAACTATATCTTAATGTGATCATGGTTGAAATAACACTAAGACCCAGCATTGACACTGGAACAATCTCGCGGAAAGGGCTTGCATTTTGAGTAAACAACCTAATGCACTAAGAGCTTGTGCGGATATGCACATGAGAAAGGCATATGCTGCAGGAAGTCGCAATTTTGAGACTTCACTTAGATCACACTACCAAAAGCAAACTACAAAGCAAAGGATCACAGGTGGCTATAACTAATGCAATTCATCTAAGAAAGCAGGGAAATCCTATGCACTATAGCGGGATGCACACAGTTCCTTCTTGAGTTTGTGCAATGCTTAGATTTCAGCCATAGGCTGCGCAGAGGGACTTCTATTTGTAGAAGTAGTTTTTGAGGAAGCGTTCATTGACAGTGTCAATGGAATGTCCTCATACTGTTGAGACATCTTGAGTCTAACAGGTGTTGTCAAACTAGGATCTTCCACAGTTTGGAAGGGGCCATAGCCAAAGTTTTTCATGACATTTATTATGCTTGTCCCCTCCTCATCGTGTCACCACTAATCCTATAGTAGCACCAGGTCAACTATTTTGACCAGGACTTCGAATTTTGTTTTCTTGTCAAACCAACATCTTGTACGACCTTCTGGTGTCTATGGAAACTGAGTAGGGTACTTCACATTTCCTTTTTCAATCTTAATTGACCCCTTTTGAGGCAGAGGAGTCTAGCCTGTCATATTTTATCATTCTCCCTAAGTATTCACATAAATTTCAGTGTGGGGATTTTCAGGCTCATTGGAAAGACATGTTCTAAGCCATTAGACTAAATGGTTTAGGGGTAGTGCCTAGTGTCCCCGACTTGATCCAAATTGTTCAAAAACAATTGACCATCCCGGCATACTTGAGTCCCGATTATGCCACCGTCTCTTGGATTTCTATAGGTAACTATTTTCCTAAGGTTACATAGGTAGAGGAAGCCGGCCTTGTGTGTTGAGGTCTATGCTAAGGAGCAAGGTGCCACACCTATGGGTAATAGTCTACGTTGCCAGGATACGGATACGAGTATCCGTTTGGATACGGATACGATACGCGGATACGTCAATTTTAAAAAACCCTTGGATACGATACGTCTTGGATACGTCCGTACATATATATATATATATATATGTACATCTACTCATTTTACTCATTTTTTAGTCCATAAATATTAAAAAACTGAAATAGTAATACAAAACTTGAATCAATGTTCAAAACATTCAATATACTTAAGACTTTGCATTTTTATTGATCATGTGGCTGCCATACATATGATATACAAATATCATGTTAACATGAATACGAACAAAACTTGAAATTTTAAAAATATACTAGTAACTAGATCCATGTTCAAATTTTCAAAACAAACAATATACTTAAGATTTTACATTTATGATTTCATTGTTCATGTGGCTGCCATACATATGATATAGGAATACAAACAAATCTAGAATATATCATCTAGATTTTCCTCAAAAATCAAGTTCATGTGTGCCACTTGCACTAGCTCCACTCTCATTAACTCCACTCTCCGCTCCTTGCCTACTCCCTTGAGCGTCATCTTCGCCATCGAATAATGAGTAGAAAAGTCAAACATTAAAAAAAATGAAATAGAACTAAAAAAAAAACGTTTTTGAAGGCTGGATACGGCCCGGATCCGTACGCAGGATACGTCCAGGATACGTGGCGGATACGTACGTATCCGCCACGTATCCGTGGACGTATCCTGCGCGGATCCGGGCCGTCTCCGTATCGTATCCTTCGCGTATCCGTATCCGAGACGTCTCAGGCAGGATTCGGTAGGGGTTTTGAGGTATCCGTGCAACGTAGCTTGGGGACATTCCCATTCACAGGTAACAACATTAACCATAGACAAAAGTGAAAACCACAAAACATTAAATTCATAGCAAGGGCAGGAAGTACTGGGATTGAGCACTCAGTTAATAAAAAAGGAAAGACTAAAAACAAAGGGAAAATAATTAAAATCGGGCAATCTTCAGAGCAAACAGTAGATGTACTGTAACAGGTTTTAATCCTGTCAATAGACACACAAAATCACCCATTTGGATAATGGAAAGCAAGCAGCATCACAGGTTAAGACAATTTCTTGGAAAAACAGGATCAGAATGACAGATAGGCAAAGGAACAAGCCAGTAAACATAGATAGTTTGTTACTACTTTTAATTGATACTACATGGCCATTCAAAGGGAGGAGATTTCCATTTCTCATCGATCAACAGAATATGACCACTACTTACCAGGGCTGTCGCAAAGACACTCTACCAGCAGCATACCAAGTGATTGTAAACATATCCACATGCACACCTTGTTCACTGAAGCCCTTCCTGGCTGCATATAAATGTATCTGACAGAAGTACAGCCTGCATGCCTGGTTCTAGGTATTACATGTTCTAAGCCTTATCCAGTCGGCACTCGTCCTCATCCTTGTACATCAAGTTAATTACGCTAATGAAGAGTGTAAAAGGCAACAGTTTTGGCGGTCATTCTCTTTCATTTACTGTTGAGAATAATGTGGGTCCATATCACGGAGAGATGGTTACCACAGTCAATCAAAGCCATTGACCAGTGAACCTGATAGCAAATGTTGATGTGGGCAATGAACGTCAAATATAGCCAATCTATGATAGAGGTTTAGTGATGCCCATACATCAATACTTGCTCCGAGGATTTGGTTGAAATTGTCATGATCAAAATTGCTAATTCCCTCTCTGTCTTTCTAGTTCTGTATTCTCATACTTATCTCCATCCACCAAGTCTGCATGCAGGTACAGCAAACGCAATTCATAACACGAGATGGTCAGTGTATCCACCACTCGTCATGTTATAAATCTTCACTGTGTAGCCAGTTAAACTAGACATAACCTAGAAGTCATGCTAGACTGTTGGATGGGCACTCAGACATACTGTAGATTTTTTGATGTATTGCAACTCTTTCTTAGAAAGAGAATTTAGTTGAATCCCTGTCGTTGGTAAGTATGAAGAGGTTGATGTATCTAATAATCACCAAAGGCAGGCAAGATGCAAATCTGTATATATCTGTGTGTGTTCAGTCATGGGACCCACAAAACCGTGAGTGTTCGGTCTGGGGGGGGCCAAAAATGTGAGTCTCCGGTTCTGAGGGTTTTTTTCACGTGGACCCTTCTGACCCTACTTTCGATCCCCCCGAGTTTTGGGGTTCTTTGTCGGTTTTCCCACCCATTGTGTCTCATCTTACGCGCCAATAAAGTCATAGTTTGAATTCAAGAAATCTGTTAAGTATGCAGGAGCATTTGTGCATTTAGGACATAATACAATATAGAAAGTATCACTGTGAATGTGCCAAAGCAATCAATTCAAGCATTTGGACTCTAGAGCAAAGATTCATAAGCAGATCTGAAGCATTTATTTCTACATCATGCATTCATTCTGGCATGATTCTATATAAAGTAGACACTTGCATAACACTGGATAAGTATTGACTGAAGCATTGCTACATTATACTTGGTGTGCTGTCTTCAATATTGTACGTCATTCACACATTGTTGAGGGGTATGGAAAATATCAATTTTATTCTACTCTTCTATGGTGTAATGCAAACCCTAAGACAAATCCTTTTCCTTATCATTTTGCAGACCTGGCTGCCCAATCAGGGTTCTGAGGAAGGAGATCAATTTTCCAGAGATAAACGCCAAATTTCAAAAAAGGGAGAGAGGTTTTAGGAGCCTTAAACCTGACTAACAAAGTCATCAAATCAGATTCTGCATGTACGACAGTTGCCAGAAACGTTACTTCATGGTCCCAAGAGAGTGCATTGATGGTTCTAACAAGGTGCTCAGTTCACTGCAAGATTTCTGGGTTCTCACTGTCTGGTCCTAAAAACCAGATTTGTGAGAAATCAGATAATTCTTCTTAAACAACCTCTGTCAATTATTACACTGCAAATAATTTAGCAATTAAGCCTGATTTTACTGTTTTAGGTCCGATTACATATAATTGCATGTTGAACGATAGATGTATCACATTGTCAATGTAAAATCACTTTCCCATAAAACAAAAACACATCAGAATAGAAGGCCCTCTTTATTATTGATTTGATGTGTAGGTCCTTCAGTGATAAACCAATGGGATCCTCTATTTTCAAGTCTAACTGAAAGACCTGGGAGTAGGTCAAACATCTTATTGTCTCATTACCAATATTTACATGGGGAAACACCAGATGACAAGCTTGTGAAGTCCATTTGGTGTAATCAGAAAATTCTTCTTAAACAACCTCTTGTCAATTATTACACTGGAATAATTTAGCAATTAAGCCTGATTTTACTGTTTTAGGTCTGATTACATTTAATTGCATGTTGAAGGATAGATGTATCACATTGTCAATGTAAAATCACTTTCCCATTAAACAAAAACACGCCAGAATAGAAGGCCCTCTTTATTATTGACTTGATGTTTAGGTCCTTCGGTGATAAACCAATGGGATCCCCTATTTTCAAGTCTAACTGAAAGACCTGGGAGTAGGTCAAACATCTTATTGTCTCATTACCGATATTTACATGGGGAAACACCAGATGACAAGCTTGTAAAGTCCATTTGGTGGAATCTTTCTCTCTATAGTAAAACACTTGCTTGTACTAGAGGTTCCTCTGTGAAGGCTTGGGCCTCCAAAGGCATCAAATCCTTTAATAGTATCTTTTATGTTGGTAGATGGATGATTAAGAGGAGATGAAAGGTAGATACAAGCTTTCAGATAAAGAAAAGATGACCTACACCATGCTCATGAAAGCCTTGAAACTTGCCAGTTCTAGTATCATTGAGTAGTACCCCTGAATTTTGGAGTATGTTAGATGAGTAGAAGGCCCTCGGCTTTTTGATGTCTGCTAAAGTTCTTTATGATAAAGTTGTGAAGCCTCCTGACTTTTGCAATGGGTTGAAGCAGAAATGGAAGGCTTCCGACTCTCCGAAAATATGGCCTCAAAGACTTGAGTTAGTTTGGCCGTCAAATTTAAATCCTAAGAAGGCCTGCATTAGATGGTTGGTGTTCTGGCAGGAATAGTTGTGGGGAAATTTCAAGGTTTTTGGTATAAATAGTAGAAATTGATTGATGTGCGAGAAACAATAAAGTACCTTTTTATTGTGTTTTTGCTAGATATACATGGAAAAGAATTGTTCATGGTTGGACACTCATTGTGCAAAGAATATCTCTCTGCAAGACATTTGGTGTGGCTATTGACTAAATTTCAAGATGACTCAGTTTTTGAAAAAAGTGTGGCTTATTACTTCTACCAAAGTGATATGGTTCATTTGGAAAAAGCATAATTTGAGGCATTTGAAGGGGAGGTTAGATCACCAGCTGACTTCATTTACAAAATCACATCTTCTAATGTTGTCTTGCAGGTCACTATACAAATAATGATTACAGAGAGTGAGCCCAAAACAGTATTGGCTACATGAGTCATTTAATAATAGTGCCAAATACAAGCAAGAGGTGAAGGTGAAAACAGATCCAGCTCCTCCTAATGTACTGCCATCTCCAGCAGCTGTGTCTTCTCTTGGTGAGCATTTTGATAATGGGGGCTGCGTAAAGGCTTGCAAAGTGTTTTGAAAGCCTGTACAAAAGATACGTAGTGGAATTTGGGAGTGGAGTCCACCACTCTCAAGATTGCCTTGAGAAACCAAGACGGGATGGAAATGCTTATAGTGTTAATTTGCAGTATGAACATAATCAGGATGAAGAGTTAGCTCTGATGGTATATAATGATCTAGTGAATTTGCAACCTATCGCAAAGCAAATGTAGATTGATATTGAAAATGGTCGAGGAAATAGTAAGAGTATGAGACAGGGCAGTAGAACTGGTTGAGCCGCCTGGATTTAAAAACAGAATGCAGAAATCTTTCAAGCTCTTATTGAATAGGGGCCCAAAGCCCAATTGGTATTCAGGACCCTTGGTTGATGGCAGCTCCTAGCAGTATCTCCCATGGAACCTATGGAGGACATTCTAATAGTTGCTCAATTTCAAGTGAAATAGACATAATGCCTATGGTAAAACTCCACCAGCGGAATGTGGAAGATACTCTTTGGGAATCTGGGAAGCTGCCTCAGAGTGTTGTCTTTCTTAAGCAGGATTAGGTGTTGGGTAAAATACTAAAATATCATATAGCAGAAATAGAGCTACGGTTGAACCCATGTTACAGAGGTTCAGTAAGGATATAAAGAAAACCAAAAAAAAAGTGTGATGTGATTCCCCATAAAGCTGCTGGTATTCGTGACTGTTCAGTTTGTTTGTTGAAACAACGTGTTATTCATGGTAATAAGAAAAGACAAGTGGATGCCAGTACTTCTGGGTTTCCTGAAACAACAGTGATTTCCAAGTTTGATCAGTTCAATATTATTAAAGGGAATTCCAAAAATGAAAATGCCTGCAGGGTAAACACCAAGGTTGAAGATGCTGACTGGTGCTCATCCTACTGTTGTCGCCAATGCCGAAGATCACACTGTTGGTGATGAAGAAATGATGAATGCTGAATGGTGGTGTACGACTTTGCTATGAAAAAAGAAACTTGAATCTGGACTGAGTGTGGTTGAGGACCCCGCATGGACTCTTATGTGAAACTCAATAAAAAACTATTTGATAATGAACAGTGGTAGGGTGGATGGATGATCATGATCCTAGCTGATGTTACTGTTTGGAGTGTGATTTATGATATGTTCTCCTATGTGTGATACAATGCTTAAGATAGTAGTTGATATTTTGAAAGGTCCTTTTTAAGGGCTTATATGTAGATATACTTTAAATGCAATTTTAAAAATTGGATTTTCTTACCATTTCAGTCTTCAGAAATAATAATTATTGTATGCATTCAGATACATATCAGGTCACTGATACCTTTGAAGATTCAATGCAACCAAATAGATCTGTGATTATATCTATTAGTGTCAAAGTACAAAAGTAGAAAGTTTAGGACAATATTAATTTATATATAAGGGTTTTCTCAATTCTAATTTGTATACACAGTCTGATCAAGAAAACTCTCAAACATTGTTACACTGCGAACAAACTAATATCAGAAAACTAAATATCAAATTACTCAACATTGTGTTAACCCTCCCAGATCCAATGAGACTTGAATTGTTATACTATAAAACTAATGACCAAAAAATGCACAAGCACCAATCCTGCAAGGACAGCAACATTTCTGTACAAACAAACAACAATTACACAGCCAGTGAATGTATACGTGATCTTTTGCTCACAGTATAACTATAAACACAAGAATATAGCCAATATGTTAGAACTTCGAAGTCAGGACCAATATAGCAGAAAGCATTTTTTACACTCCGATTTGACTAAAATGACTAATATCAAGAGAAGAAGACCCACATGAATGGCCACTTAAACTGCCAAATTTTACATTAGATGCACAACTTGGGGAATCAAGCAGCCACTACACAAAATCTATGATTGCATATTACTATTATCAAATCAAATATAATAAAAGAATCCATGAACCTCTTCTGCAAATTGCCAGTAAAAAATTAGATACATATGAGGTAAAATTTTGCAGCAAAGACCAAGAACCAATTATCTCTAAGGAAAATAGAACTGTCGCAAGGAAGGAGAAACAACCATATTACTGATTCCCAGGCATGATAGGGGATACAAAATCACTCTTACCTAAAAAACATACTCCACAGGGCAAGGCAAAAAGGAAACTACTTGGGAACAGTGGTTCAATTAGATGCAATACACATCAAAAGCAAGTTTTATGCTACCCAAAGATTGTCTTTGGCCATACATGGAATTCTCAAACAAAACAATTTAGCCAATCGGAGATTTAAACCGTGTCTCCCTAATCATCAATTGTGGCTTATAATTACCAACAAACTATAGAAAAATTGAAACAACTACCATTTCATTCCTAGTCTAAATTCTTTCACTCTATCCTGCAAAGGCAATACTCTTTTCGACACGGACAGAACAATTCAGAAGAAGTAAAACAGTTAAAATCAAATAGAAAACGAATCAGACACAAACCTGAGGTTCGGTAAAAACAATTCCTTGAGAAGCTGCAAGACCTGCAAGATCATGCTCCATGTATTCAAATACAAGGTACAAACTACAAGACATTCTTGAGGTCACCAATCCCTCCAATTTCACTACATTCGGATGATCAAGGCGCCGCAGCACCAAAATCTCCCTTGCCATAAACTTGACACTTTCAGGTTCCAAATTGTCAAAGCGAACCTTCTTCAGAGCAACAATTTTCCCAGTATCAATGTCTCGAGCTTTGTAAACATTGCTATATGTTCCTTGCCCAATCTGCAAGCAGTGCACCATTAAATACCAAATTGTGCATTGGATATTTATATACAATTGTAAGCCTTTAAAATACAAGCATGCGATTTCAAGTACAATTATGTCAGTATTACCATATATGCCAGTATGTATCAGCACAAGTGTAACATTCTCTGCAATCATATTCCTCCACAATCATATCATTAGCATTTGCAGAGTAAAGCTAAAACAGTCTACAGCATCTTTTCAGTTAAATAAAAGACTAAAATAGCCTGATTTGGCATGAAAAAGAATTAAGAAGTTGAGGGAGAGGTGAAGGATGCTTGAGACATGCACTTTTTTAAAAGAAGGTAAGAATACCTATTGTACAACAAAGGATTAAGAATTGAGAAACAATAAACCTGCAGTCTTATGCAGTATTCTGGATGCCCCTTAAAAGTACAAGGATGGAAATGAAGATAGACTAGTGTTTTCCATAGCCATGGTGTCGTCGTGGTACAGAACTGTTGGGAACTTTCTATCAACCGCATCCCTTCCAAAGGACATGTAACCAGTATAAATGCAAATGATAATGCTCCAAGAGATGATTAATGGTTGCTTTATAAGCTTGGGCCAGCACCCAAGTATTGTGGAGATGTGACCTGAAATAACACATCTGCAGCATCCTACAAGAAGTGCATGAAGGCCCAACCAGAGGGCATATGGGCCTTGGTGCACCTGTAAAAAAAGTTTTTGAAAGGTTTTTGGCTGCCTACTTTGTTGTGGGATGCCCAGGAGTGGATACAATCATGTGATACTTGTAAAAATGAGTAAACCTGTGAAAAGGAACTATTCGCCCTTTTTGTCACCACAACAGCAAAAATTGTTTTAGCAATATGGGGAATTGATTTTTGTACCCTTCATAAAGGTAAGCCAACTCCATCAATGTAAAGTATTTAAGCAAGTACAGCTCAGTTTATTTATAAGAAGATCTAGACCCGGTTTAGGGTTCCTTAACAGATTATGAGCAATTGAGGGGTCACTTTGTGAATGAAATTATCAGACACTTGACATTAGAGTTTGAAAGCATTAGAGTTTGAAAGCTTCTTCTTGCTCTCAAGTCTGTAATACCCAAGACCTATTGGTCGAGCAAAGGAACCAAAGTCCAGGTTGGTGTAATTAAGAAGTCAGGCGGAATTGAAGCAGCAGATTATGAGGAGAGGCTGCCATTGTGGGCTTATAGAACAGCCTAAAATGAAATGACAACACACTCCTGATGTATGGCCACAAAGAAGTTGACTGATGGCATTCTTAATCCCAAGCACGGAGACTTGCAGTAGAAAATACACTCAGGGATCAAGAAAATCTAAGAGAAAGACTCTTGCAACTGAACAAACTGAATGACCGAAGAGTGACTCCTCAGAGGATGACCAAAGGTTACAGAGAAGAGAAGAAAATTTTGGCACATCAATTACCTACTGAGGATGAAATTTAAACCTGCTGCTCTTGTTTTAAAATTTAATAGCCGATTCCGGTGAGAAATTAAGCCCAGGAAGCTTAAATTGTTTTTGTAAGGACCTTTTAAAACATATGAAATCTATGACAACGAGTCATTAAGATAGGAGAATCCAGATGAAACCAGCAATTAAAAAGTTAAAAAATACACCATAGACCCTACCAACAATTAAAAAATTAAATGTAGACCCACAATGAAAAGTAAAATCAGCGTAAAATATTGCCTATACATGGAAAACTGCGGAGAAAATGGAAACTTCAAAATTTTGACTTAATAGAGTGGAAATGAGTAAAGAAAAAACAAAAATTAAAATAGAAGTAAAAATTTCGAATTGGGTTGTAAACACAGGTACCTAGAGAAGTGTACGGGTAAGCCAATTTTCAGAAAAATGGGAGACGGGTACTCGGAGACAGCAATATATATAACAAAATTATACACACACGCGCAATGTACATGTATAAAACAATATTATACAGCTAATATAGCCTAATGAAAACATTAATGACATTTTAAAGTAAAGATATTATATGTAGACAAAAGACAATGATTATATTGATATTTATCTTTAATATCTCATCATATCTAGGGTCAAGAGTACAAATTTCATTACAAGAAAAGAACACTGAATGCAAATCTCTAAGATGAATACCAATGAGTACCAATCTTGGAGAGGTGTACCGTCTCCATGCAACACTGGTTATAAACAAACTAGACATGGGAAAGATGAAAATTTATAAAAATTCTTAAATATGGTGGAAATGGATAAAGAAAAAACAATATATATATATATATATATATATATATATATATATATATATATATATATATCTCGGTGAAAAGGAAAAATAAAATTAAAAGTTGGAGTGGTTAAGGAACCTAACTTAGAAAAGCAGTATTATGGAAAGAGCTTAAAAGTCTACCAAATTAAACATGCCAGAATACATGCCACTCCCAGATTTTGCCGTGTGTAGAGAACAAAGGAGGGAAAATAAGGTTTATAAGGAAAGGCAGAAGGAAGTGCAAGTCCAAGGGAAAATACTGGAAAATCAGAAATGTATTGCAGCAAACTGTAAAATGGTCCTGATAGGGGATGAAAGTCAAAAAAAAGGCACCAGTTCAACAGTACAAAGGTTTGAGATAGAGAAGGAAGAAAGTTTTTAAGTTCACGAAAGAGTCATCAAAAGAAAAATTGAAATTCAGAGCAACAAGGAAACAAATAGGACAGCTAGCTTTGGACATCAAGTCATGGATGTCAAGAATCAAATTGTTGAGTTGTGGAGCTCAATTACTTCAGATTAGCATGCTATATTAAACTTGTAGTAAAGCACAATAACCGGCATCGGTCACCTATGACCGACATCGGTCAGGCAAGGAGGAACCTGCATCAGTTAAAGCTAACCGGTGTCAGTTACCTGTGCGGGAGTGTTTTATTTAACTCTCGGGAATTAGATTTAATTTTAGCATTAAAGCAAATCTATTGATTGTAATTGCATGGTTAAATACCCTAAGTTTATATGTGCTTATATAAGTATAAAAGTTAGGGTTTAGAAGTAAGGATTGTAAGAATGAATGATTATTGTGAAAATAATTGTGAGAGAGAGAATTTTTGGAGAAGGATAAGCTTGAGAGAAACAAAGTATTGTACATCTGAGAGGTGTAGAAGATTGTAAATCTTCAATTGTATATATTTTGAAAACTTTAGATAATAGATTGGCTTGTTTCTTGGTGGATGTAGCCCACACTGGGTGAACCACGTTAAATCTGGTGTTGATTTATATCTCTTGTTTTATATATTTCTTTTGGTAGAATATCCGTTTTTATTGCATGTATGTTTAGATCTGATATATTATCTATACAACCTTTTGCTAACCCCAACAACTGGTATCAGAGCTTTGTTTGAGGGTTTTATATGTCGACAAATTTACTCTCAGAGGGTTTTCTGATTGAGTGGGAGCTACAGCAATGACAGAAGAAAACAAATACAAAGTAGAGAAGTTTGACAGCCGAAATTATCATTTATGGAAGATGCAGATTGAGGATTATCTGTATCAAAGAGATTTGTACTTACCGTTGGATGAAAAGTCCAGACTTACGAAGATGACTGATGAAGAATGAAAGATTCTTGAAAAAAAGGCTTTGAGATCTATAAGATTGAGCATGGCAGCATCTGTGGCTTCCAATATTACAGAATCGAATTCTACGGTAGAGTTAATGAAATCTTTTGCTAATTTATATGAAAAACCTAGCACTTCAAATAAAGCTTATTTGATGAAGAAACTATTTAGTTCTAAGATGCATAAAGGTGGATCTGCATCTAGTTATTTAAATGATTTTCGATCTATTGTAAATCAGTTAAAATCGGTTGATATTCCGTTTAATGATGAAGTGAAAGCAATTTTATTAAATATTTTGTGATCATTCATTGGACATTAGTATATTTATCTTATCTTATCTTATTCTTATGTTCTTTGCTTGATAGTTGGCATAATTTGGTAATGGCGGTTAGTAATATAGCATCTACTACTAATATTTTAAAATTTGATGATGTGGTTAGTATAATCTTGAATGAAGAAATTCGCAGAAAAAATACAAAGGAATCATCATCTAGGAATGCTTTGAATGTAGAAAACAGAGGCAGACAGAATGAGAGATCCAAGAGTAAGATAAAGGGAAATCAAAGTCAAGGATGGCAGATCTAAATCCAGAGGTAAGGGAATTACTTGTTGGAAATGTGGAAAGAAAGGACATGCAAAGAAAGATTGTTGGTCAAAAGATAAAAAGAACCAACACCCAGACAAAAGTAAAGAGTCAAATAAAAAGGCAAATATTGCAGCAGAGATAATGCAAGATGTTCTTATTCTTTCTTTGGATAATAGAATAGAATCATGAGTTTTAGATTCACGAGTTTCTTTCCATGCAACCTCTAATAAGGGTTATTTCAGAAATTATGTCCACGGCAGTTTTGGATATGTTTATTTGAGTGATGATGAACCTTGCAATATTACTAGTAAAGGGAAAGTTCATCTAAAATTGCAGAATGGAAATACAAGGGTATTGAAAGATGTGAGACAAGTGTCAAATCTCAAGAGGAATCTTATTTCGGCAGGGCAACTAGGTGAAGCTGGTTGCATGGTTATATTCACAACAGACTCTTGGAAAGTCACCAAGGGTGCTTTTGTTGTGGCAAGAGGTAAGAAGGTAGGAACATTATATTTATCCACCTGTGTTATTGATCATTTTCTATGTTATCTACTTCAGATTCAGATGCATGCATGTGGCATAATCGGTTGGACCATATGAGTCAAAAAGGAATGCAGATCTTAAAGGCTAAGGGTAAGTTATCAAATTTGAAAATTTTGGATCTTGATTTCTGTGAACATTGTATCTTTGAAAAGTAAAAGAGAGAGATTTCTCAAAGTTAGGGCAACTAAAGAGCAGAAATTGAAGTTTGTACACTCAAATGTGTGGGGACCAACCCAAGTAGTTTCTCATGGAGGATCTCAGTATTATGTTACTTTCATTGATGATGTTACAAGAAAGGTATGGGTCTATTGTATTAAACATAAATCTGATGTTTTTTATAATTTTAAAAGATAGAAAGTCCTTGTTGAAAATGAATCAAATTCAAAGTTAAAGTGTCTTAGATCTGACAATGTTGGTGAATATTATAGCAAGACTTTCAATGATTATTGTTCAGTGAATGGAATACGTAGAGAAAGGACGGTTCCAAGAATACCACAAGAGAATGGTATTGCAGAAAAAATGAACAGGACAATCTTGGAATGTGCTAGAAGTATGAGGATACATGTTGGATTGTCCTTGCAGTTTTAGGCAGAAGCAGTTGATACAGCAGTTTATTTAACTGTGGGCCATCAAGTTCACTAGATGGAAGAATACCTGAGAAAGCTTAGATCAAAAAAGAGATATTTCTTTTCTTAAAGTTTTTGGTTCAGAAGCTTTTGTGCATATTGATAAGGAAAATAAGAAAAAGTTGGATGTAAAATCCAAGAGATACACGTTCATTGGTTATGGATCTAGTGATTTCGGATTTTGTTTTTGGGATTTAGAGAATTTTTAAATTATTAGGAGTCATGACATTGAATGAAATGAAAAGAGAATGTACAAGGATCAAATTTTGGTACCCAAAGATGAACCGGTTGAGAAGTTTGTGAATGAAAATGAATTCTCGGATTTAAAAATATTACCGATAGGGTTACATAATAACCGATGTCAGTTGACCTCTGACCGACATCGGTCAATTGAACCGGTATCAATTACAGAAGAGCCAAACCGACATCGATTAACAAAACTGACGACGGTTACAGGTAACCAAAGTCGGTCATTGTCAGAAATGGAAACAAATGTCCAAAAGGTCCAGAATGAGCCTCTGGTACCCCAAACTTCTGTGAGAAGGTCACAAAGGGTACGTAAATGTCCAGAAAGATTTACTCCTATCTTATTTATTATTAACTGATAATGGTGAACCAGAAAGTATTGTAGAAGCAATCCAGGATAAGACTCACGTGCAATGGGAGCATGGCATGGATGAGAAAATGGACTCTTTGAAACAATACCAAACTTGGGATTTGGTTAAGTTGTCAGCAGGTAAGAGGACATTGCAGAACAAGTGGGTTTACAAGATCAAAGAAGAAGAGGGTGCACAGAAAAGATACATGCCAAGGCTTGTAGTAAAGGGATTTGCACAGAAAGCAGATATTAATTTTGGTGAAATATTTTCTCCTGTTAAAATGACTTCCATACGTACTGTGTTGAGTATAGTTGTAGTACATAATTTGCATTTAGAGAAACTACATGTGTAGACGGTTTTCCTTCATGGTGATTTGGATGAGGAGATTTATATGCAGCAGCCGCTTGAGTATGAAGTCAAGGGTAGGGAGAAATTAGTGTGCAAGTTGAAAAAAAACCTATATGGGCTCAAGCAAGCTCCAAGGCAATGGTACATGAGGTTTGATTGTTTCATGCATGGGCATGGTTATTTCATATGTAAATCTAACCATTGTGTTTATTTCAAGAAGCTTGAAAATGGGAGCAATATTATTTTGTTACAGTATGTGGATGATATGCTTACTGCAGGATCTAATATGCAGGACATTGGTGAGCTTAAGGAAAAACTAGCTCACAAATTTGCTATGAAGGATTTAGGAGCTGCAAAAAGAATCTTTGGTATGCAAATACACAGAGAGGAAGAACAAGAAATTGTATGTCTCAGGAGGCTTATATCAATAAGGTGTTAGAATGATTTAACATGCAAGATTCAAACCCAGTGAGTACATCTATGGCTAGACACTTCAAATTGAGCAAAGGTCAATATCCTTCAACATATGAGGTCAAATACATGACACTAGTACCATATGCTTCAACAGTTGGGAGTCTCGTGTATGCTATGGTTTGTACTAGACCAAACATTGCACAAACAGTGAGAGTTATGAGTAGATTTATGTCTAATCCAGGTAAAAAGTATTGGAAAGTAGTGAAATGGATACTCATGTATTTGAGAGGGACATCTAGCATGCAGTTATGCTACGGAGGTTTGGATATTTCTTTGTGTCTATGTTGAGTCGGATATGACCTTAGTCACCGCATTCGGCGCATTTAATGGAAAACCCATAAAAATCGCCGAACCTCTTCCGAACATATGAAATTCGATTTTATTCGCCGAATTTAATGGGGCAGAAAAAGTTAAAAATCTGTTTGACTTCGTTTGTATTTGGAAAAAGGCATTTAGGTTTTCGTTTAAAAACTATATAGAGAAGGAGACGCTGCTCGTCTAAAGCACACTGCAGAGCGCAAAAGCTAGGAGCCGCGACAACAAAAAACGGCCTTACAGCGAAAAACGACCCTTCCCGAGCTTTTCCGACGGCGGCGGCAGGAAAAAACGGCCATCACTAAGCTTTTCCGGCGGCAGCGGCAGCAAAACACGGCCATCACTGAGCTTTTCCGAAGGTGGCAGCAACAAAAAACGACCCTCACAGCTAAAAACGACCCTTCACGAGCAGCCTGCGACCTGCCTGCGACCCTCGAGTTCGACTCACGTTCCAGCGAATTTCCAGGTATGAGGATTTTAATTTTTATTTGTATTGTTTTTTTTTAGGTTTAGCTTTTATTAAGTTTTTTGTGTTTTAGTTTATTAATAAGTTAATAAACTAGTAAAGTTTTGAACGTATTTAGTTAGGTTATTAGGTAAATATTTTATTAAATCAACGTTTATAAATTTATACAATAATTACATTTGTTTATTTTATTATTTTAAAATTTTAATATATGTTAGTGAATTTATAATATATTAAAAAATAAAACTTAGTTTTTAATTTGTATATTTCCTTCTTACGAAATGTTTAGTTTTTTTAAATTATTTATAAATTTATATCATGATAGTAAATTACTATTTTTTTTAAATTTTAATATATGGTAATAAATTTAATATAGTGTAATTACCTGTTAATTGTTAATTTTTATTAATATAGCGTTTTTTTAATATCAAAACAATATTCATTTTTATTTTAATATCAAATAGTTTAACTTTGTTTTTATTTTTTTATTTAATTATTTTTATTTGTAAAAAATGCAGGGATACATTGCTATGGCACCTCCAAAATCAAATGCAGAAGGATGGAAATATGTGACTCGCGAGGGAAAATCCAATCACGTCACATGCAACTTATGTCAACACCGTTTTACAGGGTCATTAACAAGGGTAATGGACCACCTTCTTGCCATTTCAGGTGGTAAAGGAGGTGGCGTCGAAGCATGTCTGAAAGTCACCCCTGAAATGAAAGAAGCGTTGGAGAAAGAGTACGGGAGTTCATTGGCAGTAAATCTGCAAAGGGCACAAAAGAAATAGCGAGTCCAAAATGAGCTTTCTAGGTCCAAGATACCCCTCACATCATCCTCCTCTGGCATGTCCGCAAGCTCAGTAATGCCACAAAAAGAGAGTGGGATAGCAACACTAAACAGTTTCTGGAAGCCTGTACAAAAACAACAGGTTGATGATGCATGGGCTGATTTCTTTTATGAATCTGCCATTCCATTTAATGTTGCCAGGAGTCCTTATTTTACAAATGCTGTTCAACAATCAGTTTCATTTGGAAAAGGGTACACAACACCAGGTTCAGAAGCTTTAAGGACAACACTTTTGAGGAGATCAAAAGACAGGGTCACTGAAAAACTAGCAGACATTAAAGGCTCTTGGAGCTCAACAGGGTGCACCATCCTAAGTGATGGTTGGTCTGATATGCGGCAAAGGCCATTAATCAATGTGTTGGTCTCTTGCCCCAAAGGTGTTGTATTCATGAAAGTGATTGACACCATGGAACATACAAAAACTTCTGAGTATATCTTCAACATTCTAGATGAAGCCATTGTCGAAGTTGGTGTAGAAAATGTGGTCCAAGTTGTTACCGATAGTGCTAGCAATTGTGTGGGGGCTGGAAAGTTGGTAGAAGAAAAGTACCCACATATTTATTGGAGCCCTTGTGCTGCGCATTGCATTGATTTACTACTCCATGACTTGGCAAAATTTCCTTGGGTACATGAGGCAGTGCATAGAGGAAGAGCAATTGCCAATTTCATAAAAAATCATCGCCTCACATTGAGCATCTATAGAAAGCATGCAGCGAAGGAGTTGTTGAAGCCGTGTGACACAAGGTTTGCCTCTTTCTATATCACTTTGAAAAGAATTGTTGAGGAGAAAGGAGCTCTTCGATCTGTGATGTGTAGCAAAGAGTGGGAAGAATCTGTGCTTGCAAAAGGTTCTAAAGGCAAACATGTGGAGCAAATCATTATAAGCACTACCTTTTGGGAAAATGCTATGAAGGTTCTAAAAGTGTGTGCACCCATAGTCCGCATGCTTCGTATGGTTGATGCTGACATCCCTTGTATTGGCATGGTTTATGAGGGCATGGACCGTTGCAAAGAAGCCATCCAAAAGGCTTTCAATAATGTGGAAGCGGAATACACTGAAATATGGGATGTTTGTGATGGAAGATGGAGGATGATGCATACACATTTGCATGCAGCAGCATGTTATTTGGAGCCAACTTTGTTTCATATAGAAAGAGAAAGTGATCGCGAAGTCATGAGTGGTGTCTATGCAGCGATTGAAAAGTTGGTTCCTGATAGAGAATGTGCAAAGAAAATAAGAGAGCAGCTTAGAGCATACAGGCGAGGAGATGGGTTATTTGGAACCCAATCAGCTATAGATGACAGAGAGGACATAGATGGAGATGAATGGTGGCGATTCTATGGAGCAGATACACCTGAACTACAACATTTTGCAATTCGAATTTTGAGTCAAGGAGTAAGTGCATCAGCTTGTGAGAGAAATTGGAGCAGCTTTAACCATGTGCAATCAAAGAAAAGGAATAGATTGTTGTCAGGAAAGTTGGGGGATCTTGTTTATGTGCGTAGCAATTTGAGACTGACTATGAGAAAAGTGGCAAAAGATGCATGTGCTTCGAAGAAGAAGAAGAAGAAGAAGCTTCAACATTTTCTAGAAGACTCTTCTGATGAAGATGAACCAGATTTTGTCTGTGATGAGCTTGAGGATGACAGCAATGATGTTGGTGATGCTAGTGATGAATCTGATGATGAAATTGAGCCAAGTGCTCTTGATGTTCTAGAGCTTTTTAATGTAACAAGTTGATGAGCCTTAGCTTGTAAGAAAATCCAAGAATCTGAAGTTGAACTATCACTTTTTCAAAGCATTTTTAATATTGTTGTTTAAAATGTTTTTCAATCAATATATGACAGCTAGTTATTGGAAAGTTGTTTTTGACATGTTTACTTATACGAAATGTAAAATTATAACTGTATTTCTATTAGCCGAATTTAATCACGAATTTTATCTTAATTTTTTTAGCAACGAATTTCTTACGAATTTTATACTCGGCGAATTCGAACACGAATACGAATGCGGTGACTAAGGATATGACTGGAGATCTGGTTGGTAGAAGGAGCACTACTGGATATATTTTCACAATAGGTGAGACGGTAGTTAGTTGGATTTTGAGATTGTAGAAGGTGGTGGCTTTGTCTACTATAGAGGCAGAGTATGTTGCAACTACAGAGGCTAGCAAAGAAATGATATGGATGAGCAGGTTCATAGAAGAGTTGGGAAAGGAACAAGATGATTGTAAATTGTTCAGTGACAGTCAGAGTGCAATTCATTTGGCAAAGAACTCGGTGTTTCATTCTAGAACTAAACACATTCTGTTGAGGTATCATTTCATATGGCAGGTATTAGAGGATGGGAAGCTAAAACTGGTGAAGATTCATACGAGTGAAAACCCTACGGATATGCTAACAAAGCCATTAACAAAAGAGACGTTGGAGCTACACTCCACTTCTGTTGGTTTTTGAGTTTGAGACTTGAAGAGGAAACAAAGCTAAAGAAAAGATCCAAGAATGATGTTGTACAAGTATAGTGCAGTAATTTATCTCCAAATGGGAGATTGTTGAGCTGTGGAGCTCAATTACTTCAGATTAGCATGCGATATTAAACGTGCAGGAAAGCACAGTAACCGGCATCGGTCACCTATGACCGGCATCGATCAGGCAAGAAGGAATCGGCATTGGTTAGGGCTAACCGGCGTCAGTTACCTGTGCGGGAGTGTTTTATTTAACTCTCGGGAATTAGATCTAATTTTATCTATTGATTGTAATTGTATGGCTAAGTGCCCTAAGTTTGTATGTGCCTATATAAGCATAAAAGCTAGGGTTTAGAAGTAAGGATTGTAAGAGTAAATAATTGTTGTGAAAATAATTATGAGAGAGAAAATTCTCGTAGAAGGAGAAGCTTGAGAGAAAGAAAGTACTGTACATCTACGAGATGTGGAAGATTGTAGATCTTCAATTGTATATCTTCTGAAAGCTTTGGATAATAAATTGGTTTTTTTCTTGGTGGATGTAGCTCACACTGGGTGAACCATATTAAATTCGATGTTCATTTATATCTCTTGTTTTGTATATTTCTTCAGGTAGAATATCCATTTTTATTGCATGTATGCTTAGATCTTATATATTATTTGTACAACCTTGTGCTAACCCCAACACAAACAAGGGAGTCCCGACAAAGGAAGTCAAGATGCTAAGAACCTTGGAATTCGGATGTTGGACTTTGAACACGAGGAATCAGATGACCCTTGGCTGCCGAGTACCAAAAGTTTGACGCCAAACCAAATGCAAAAAAATTAAAAAACATGAAATTCTTGTCTGAAAAAAGGAATTGATTGATAATATCTCAGAAGTACGGAAAAATGTCTCAAAAGTAGGGGAAAATTGTCAAAAGTCGTATTTTTGTCTTTAGTTTTCAATTTGTATGGCAAAAATGAGCAAAGAAGCAGGGAAGCATAGAGCAAGGGTGTGATGAGCAGCAAGGACAGGTGAAGCAACTCTAGAGACAGAATGAAGATTGGCAGAATCTCAATCCCTTAACCAACGCCAATGGGATACCATTGCGGCATTCAGATTGCGAGTAGACTCACAAAGTTGAAGCCCTAGAGGAATGATCTGATGGCACAAAAGGAGCCAATGAAGATCAATTTAAATAGTCAAACTACCAATAAGAAGATGAATACTCTCCAATCCAGAGCCCTTGTCGTGAAATTCATGGGCAAATGGCCTCCGATCACATTCATGGAGAATTGGGGTGAACATAACCCTAAAATTCATGCCTAAGGGTATTTTCACAGCCATTATCAATTGCAAAACAAATAAATTGGAAATTTTGGACAAGCAATCTTGGATGGAGGATTTTGGCCTACTTTTACAGCCGTGGATTCCAAAATTTCACCCTCTTCTTGCCACAGTAGGTTCAATGCCGGTATGGATATGGCTCTATGCAGTCCCGGTGGAATCTGGGAGGAAGGTTTGCTGAGGAAAATTGGTAACGGAATAGGGAAAGTTGTGGAAATCTACAGGAAAACCCTAAACAGAACACCCTCACTTCTTATGCAAAACTTTGCATTTCTTTGGATCTGTCTAGGGCCATCTCCCCCAAGAGATTCATATCCTTTGGATGGGGATTGGTGCCAAACATTCGATATTGAGGAACGCCATTCAAGTGCTTTCTTTGTCATCAACTAGGGCACACTCAAGATATTTCCCATAATCAGCTCCCCTGAAAGCAGTCAAGAATAGTCCGGTGCCCTGAACCTAGTCCTTCAGACACCTTTCTTCAATGGAGAAATATCCACAAGCACAGATACACGGGCAATCTGTCTGATGATGCCTCTATGCCCAAGTTCAAGGTCAATTTTCTCCCATTCAGGGGCTGAAGAGTTTGGAACACCAAGAACAATGTTGATACAAAGTGAAAACATTGCCAGAGAATCTAGTGAAATTGTGGAGCTCCTTCGACAGACTATGGAAAGGGATGGTGGGGACGCATCAAATTTGATAATGGAAAACTGGGAGGAACAAGAAATTTTGAATCTTTCTGATGATGACAATGAGTTAAACAATTTGAAGAAGTTAACCATAATACAGACTGAAAGCCAAATTAAAAACGCTAATTACAGTCCCAACTGCAGAAGGGACAGAAAATCTGGTGCAGACAAAACAAAGGAGCCAGTTGAGGCAGGAACGCATAATGTCATCAGTAGTTTCTTTAGTTTTGGGAAAAGCGGGTTTAATTCTCCCCTCCCGCTCAATGAAGTGGAATGTTAGGGACCTGAATGACCCTAACAAGCAATGCTTGGTTAAGTGTCAGCTATTTACCCTACAAGCTAATATCTTCATGTTTCACCAAAATCACGGTGGAAGAGGCAAATAACTACTAAATAAGGGTTGGTCTGGCGGTCTTGGTCTGATATGGAATCCAAGTCAGGTTTGCGTGACCAACCTTGAACAGGGTTCACACTGGCAGTTCTGTAAGGCAAAATCTCTCTCCTCTGACCTCGCCTTTCTGATAGTTAATGTGTATGGGCATAACAGCCCTATCCTTAAGAAAAGGATTTGGGATGAATTATCTCTGGAAATGAGTCATTTGGAGTACTGTAAAATTGTGCTTTGTGGGGATTTTAATGGTCTCCTGTCTGCTAAAGATAAAGATGGAGGTGTGAAACATGCCAAACAATCTCATTTGGACTTCACAGACTTCAAAAAGGAAAACTCTCTATTTGACGTTGAACCTAAGCAATGTTGGTTTACTTGGACAAATAGAAGGAAGGGTTTTAGCAACATCACTAAACATTTGGACAGATTTCTTGTTAAACTCAAATGGATGGAAGCAAATTGGCTTTCGGAGTGAGCTGTCCTCCTGATCTCTGAATCAGACCACTACCCAGTTGCTCTGTCAATTGTGGAGGACTCTGCTCCAGCCAAATGTCCTTTTTAAGTTTGAATTAATGTGGTCAAGGTATCCAAGTTTGATGAAAAAGACAGAAGGATGGTCGGCGAAATCTCCAAAGGTTTGAGATTTGAAAATGTTCAACTTGGCTTAAAAACTCTCATGTTAAAGCCTGTCTAAAAGAGCGGAACAAAACTTAACATAAGAACGTATTTATTGAAAAAGAAAGCATGGAGGCAGTGTTGCCTGCCTTGAATGTAGAAGTTTTTCAATGGACAGGGACGCCCATCTCAGAGAGAGAAGATTGCTGGCTAAGATTGAGAAGATTCACAAAAATGGAAGAAATTTACTGGAAGCAAAAATAAAGGAAATGTTGATTCAATGACATTGACAAAAACACTCACTTTCTTTTCACAATTCTGTTCACTGCAAGAGAAATTAATATAGGATCTCCGCGATCAAATCCAGGGATGGGAGATTGCTGGAATCCATCTTTGAAATCAGAACCGAGGCTGTAGACCTTTTTGAAAGCCTGCTCACTAATAAAGAGGTTTCTAATAGATTTTTCCGGGCCTCTCGTTTGGATCATATACCCAGGTTGGTAATGGATGATCAGAACAAGCTACTTATGTCCCCGTTTTCCTCGGAAGAAATCAGAAGAAGGGTCTTTTTCTAATGCCTATGGATAAAAGTAACTGGCACTGACGGTCTTCCTGCAGCCTTTTTCCAAACTTTTTAGCACATTGTGTAGAATGATGTGGTCAAAGTTGTTTAAGAGTCCCACAAAATCAAAGAAATTTATTGCTGGACCTTGAATTACACCTTCATTTCTCTCATTTCCGAAGGAGGATCATATATACCCAGGTTGGTAATAGATGATCAGAACAAGCTACTTATGTCCCCGTTTTCCTTGAAAGAGATCAGAAAGGCTCTTTTTCTCATGCCTGTGGATAATGTACACGGCACTGACGGTCCTTCCTGCAGCCTATTTCCCAAACCTTATAGCAACATTGTGTAGAATGATGTGGTCAAAGTTGTTTTAAGAGTCCCACAAATCAAAGAAAATATTACTGGACTTGAATTGCACCTTCATTTCTCTCATTCCGAAGGAGAATCATACTTCCTTTGGAAATTTCAGACCCATCTAAAACATAATTTCTGAAGTCCTTGCTCTTCGTCTAGGTGACATGCTTCACAAATTTGAATTATTGGCAGCAAGGTGGCTTTGTCCCCAGCAGAGAGATCTTGGATGGTATTGTAATCACCCATGAAATTATTCATTCTTTGAGTGTCAATACATGAAAGAGGTATGCTCATAAAACTGGATATAAGCAAAAGCTTATGACAATTAGCGCTTCCTCGTGTTGGTGCTGGAGAAATTTGGGGTTCTCCAAGAGAGAGTGTGAGTGGATTCTTGTTAAAGGCATGGTGTCCACACTCGCTTTATTTATTCATTCTCTTGGCCTCGGCTAGCTTTTTTGAGCCTACTAGTGGATTGGGGCGAGGGGTGATCCGCTTTTGCCCTAAGTATACATTCTATTGGCTGAAGCTTTGGGTTGATCAATCTCTGTTGCTTGCTCTAATAATGTTATCCAAGGGAATAAAGCAAGCTGAGCATCTGCAAACCTTCTCCCATCAGCAATTCAAGCATAATACTGTTCGCTTTGGAATGGCCTGAAAGCGGAAGGCTAGAGCTTTTAAGAGAATTTTGTATTCGTTTGCTTTGGCATCCTGTCAGGTGATTAATGAGGAAAAGTCTGATTTTTTTTTTCAACACTCCTCCTCATGGCAAAAACCAGATTGCTGGGATTTTGGGTTTCAAAAATGGGTGCCTTCCTCATTAATTCCTAGGTATTCCTTTGTTTGCTGGTGTTGGGAAACTGCTCACCAGCATAAGTAGATCTCTTCCTTTCAAGCAAGACTCGGCTCTTGGCATGGTACGTGACTCACTCTGGCTGGCTGTGTCACTCTCATTAAATATGTTTTCAGTGTTTTAGCAGTATATGTTTAGAATATGCGGAAAGAGAAAGAAAAAAGAAAAAATAGAATGTACAAAGATGGAATGAAGAGAAACCGGAATGCACACATTTGAGCTTGTGTGTCCCTCTATTTATCATGAATGATGTAGTTACAAAACAGTTGATATAGTTACAGCCAGTTACAACCAACTCATAGTTAAATAACTAATAACATCCTTATAAATAAGTCTTATATTCTCATAGTATATGCGATGCCTATTCTGAAAGCCCCAGTTGGAGTTCTAGCAAAATTGAGCAAAATTATGCGGGAAATTCCTTGGCAAGGCATGGTGGACAAAAGAAAGGTTTCACTGCTCAAATGGGAGAAAGTGTGTGTCCCTAAATGTCAGGGTGGGGCAAGTATAAGAAATCTGGATTTTCGAATCAGGGCTTGGGAGCTAAGCTTGTATGGAATATGTGCTCTCACCCTTGGGAAAAAATGGAGCAGGTTACTGCAGCTAAAATATCTAGACGCTCTGGATGCTGAAAGAATATTTCTGCGACTGTTCCTCCTCAAGGATCACACCTATAGAATTTCATGATGTCGTGTCAGCCCATCATCGATAAGCACATTTCATAAGAAATATGTTCAGGCAACAAAGCAAACTTTTGGGAGGACTCGTGGAATGGCCATCCTCTCTCTTGCAGCACTCATTGAATTGATTGAAGCCAAAGCAATTCTCTTGATCTCTTGGGGGAAGAAAGGTTAAAGATTATAAAGTCAGGATCGAGGTAAGGCATTCAGCATTAAGGTTAAAGATTATAAGGAAATCAGGATGGAGTAAGGTATTCGGCATTTGCATTGGAAAGACCTCAGTAAGACTCCTATTCCTAGGGATCAGCAAATGATTGCTCATTGAGTTGCTTGCCCATCAGCATGTGCATTTCAGTTGCAATGGACAATGTAATTAGATGGACAGCTGCAAATCTGGGAGCTATGCAGTCAACCTTTTCCAAGATCTGATAATATAGCTGATGGGCTCTGAGCAGGTTCTAGGACAAGGAGTCTCTACCAAAGGCAGGGGCTCAGGGGGGCCTTTTTTCGGCCTTGCCATCCCATGGCAAGATACTCACTCAAAATTGTCTGCAGCAAATGGGCCTTTTCTGGCCCATCCAGGTGTTGTCATTGTCTGCAAAGTGAAGAAAACAACAGACCATCTACTGCATTTTTTGACCCTTTGCTAGTTGTTGTTGGGATTGGCCACGCTCTAAGTTTGTCTGGGCTTGAGGTTCTCCAGCTTCTCTCAAAGTTGTTTGTCAAGTTTGTCCTGCTCTTCACCCTATGGATATTTTTGCTTCTATCTCGTGTGGAATGTCTGGATGGAGAGGAATAGAAGGATTTTTAGTGAAAAACCAAGTCCAATGGAATCAATCATCAACCAAATTGAGGTTTTGCTGTCTCTAAAACTGTAATGACCAATGCCTTCTCAGACTTTTCATCACACTACTAGAGACAATTTGATTTTAAATAATTGGTCATTGCTTTCTTCTCTCCTTCTTAATCGGTCAAGGGTATCGTTCTTTGGTACAAATGAGGATCAAAGATTGCATTCAAAATGGTTTCGTCCTCAGCCAGGTTTCTTCAAACTAAATTTTGATGGAGCTGCTAGGGGAAACTCTAACACTTTTGGTGCTGGATGTGTCCATAAGGAATTTTACACTAGGTCTCAGAAGGGCACCCTTAATTAGCCATTTGCTCTCATCTCCCCTTGTTAACAGGTCCAGGGTATCTTTCTTTGGTAGGAATGAGTACCGATAAATTACATTCAAAGTGGCTTCCTCCTCAGCCAGGTTTCTTCACACTAAATTTTGATGGAACTGCTAGGCGAAACTCTAGGGCTTTTGGTGCTGGATGTGTCATAAGGAATTTTGCACTAGGTCCTCAGAAGGGCACCCTTAATTGGCCATTACTCTCTTGTACCCTTGTTAATGGATCAAGGGTATCTTTCTTTGGTAGGAATGAGGGACCGATAATTACATTCAAAGTGGTTTTCCTCCTCAGCCAAGTTTCTTCACACTAAATTTTTGATGGGGCTGTGCTAGGGGAAACCCCAGTGGATTTTGGTGCTGGATGTGTCATAAGGTATTGCAATAGGTCCTATACGGGCATCCTCTTATAGGCTTTTGGATGGATCTAACAATGAAAGCCGAAGCTCAGCATTTGGCCATGGGCATTCAGTTCGTGAAATCATTGAATGTGACTCAATGGTCATAATCAAATCCTTGGAAAATAGGGTTTCACAATGCTGTAAATTGAGAAACATTCTCCCTTCAATCTGACCTCTTCTTGACGACTTCTCATTATGACAAACCCAACATTGTTATTGTGAGGCTAATGGAATGGAAGACCTATTAGCGCATTCGGGGTATTGATCAACCGTGCCCCAATCATTTTGGATAATGTTTTGGAGTTTGTCAAGCTTGGATGAGCGGGGTGGTAAAAGGATCTCCCACTTCTAACTCATTTGTGAGTTTTATTTGGCTTGAACACTTGGCATCCACTTACTGTTATTCTCTTTGGTTTTAATTATTCAAATTCTAACTTTTACCTATCTACATAAATATTTTATATTTATATCTATGTAAATGTCCTCCTTTGGCTTTTATGGAATTAGCCCACCTCAACCTTTGATGATTCAGCAATCACACCAGCAATCTCAAGGATTCATGATGAGACGGGATGTATAGGAGGATGGCGGCATCGTGAGGATGGATGGCAGGGCATGATCGAAAGGTCAAGCTCAATGCGTGCCAACGCCTCTAGACAAGTTGTGTTTCATTTCTATCAACTCAACTATGATTTTTCATTTGACTTATGCTCACAGGTACCAATCATGTGATGGTATTTACTCCCTCGATTTTTTCAGTATGGGAAGAAATAGGAAATGGGGTTTTGTTCACTGATTATTGATGAACAAATTCACATCATTTCATTGTCCAGTCGGGTGAGGTTCTTAATGTAGTGGAAGTATCATTGTGCATCGATCAGATGGAGTTGGAAATGCACAAAAGAGTCAATTCCGAAATTGCATCTATGTTTGTATCTGATCTTCTCTATCTCATTCCTAATAAGGGGATGGGCCAAGTAGTAGTTGAACATTTCATACAGGCCAAACACAAAAGGGATAAAACCAAGGCTCTAAAGATTACTAAATTTGTTGATTCCTTGGGATTTTTCAGTTTCAAGTGTCGAAGCAAAGAGGATTGGTCTCAATGGCATCCTTCCAAAAGCTAAAATCCCATTTCCTAGCTTTTATTGAGTGTGACTGAGAAAATGTAGACCTTCCTCTATTCTAGACAAGGGGAACTCAAGGGTGGTGTTTCCCATAATAGACCACTCAATGATGCATTGTCTGATTCTACCCACTTGCTTCTGGATTAAGAAGGTGATGACCCCAACCTGGAGAAAAGCGGTGATGATTCTGACATATTTAGCTAGGAACCCAAGTGCTCCTAGCAGTGGGGCCCGAAATGTTGTTGATCTTCACGGTGAGGCGTCCTCCCTTGCTAGTGCAGCTAGTGGTCTCTCTCCTGGCTTGGTCTAAGTTTTTGATGGTGGTGGCCCAGTCACGTGTCTTTTTGGCAGGTATAGTATATGTTTTGGCCTTGTGGGCAGGGTTATGTACCCCGGGCTTTTTACTATGTTTCATCTCCCTTTGTAGGGTCGTAGACCTTCCTCCATTCTAGGACAAGGGGACTCAGGGGTGGTGATTCCCATAGTGGACCTCTCGATGATGTGTTGTCCTATTCTACCCACTCACTTCCTGATAAAGAAGGCGGTTGGCCCCAATTGGAGGAAAGCAGGTGAGGACAATAACATGTTTGGCGTGGGAACCCGAGTGCTCTTAGCGGTGGGCCAAAAATGTTGTTGATATTCACAACGGGACGTCCTCCTCTGCTGGTGCGAGTAGTGGTCTCTCCTAGCTCGGTCCAAGTCTTTGATGGTGGTGGTCTCAATCAAGTTTTTTTTTGGCTAGTATAGCATATGTTTTTGGCCTTGTGGGCAGGTTATGTATTCCGAGCTTTTTACTATGTTTTAGCTCCCTTTGTAGGGTCATAGTCCCCATTTTGGTATGCAATAGGCCACTTGGTACAATCTAGTTTGCTCTTGCATGCATGGCTGTAAATTTGAATGTTGTTGTTGATGTATAATAAATGAATGAAAAGGGGCCCCCCAACCCCTATGCAAGGATTAATAAATGTCAAAAATCAAGACGCCATTGTCAGAAGCTGAGAGATTACATATTGTCAGAAGCAGGAGTAATCAAAATTTGTCGTACAAAGTCAAAAGCTAGAGTATTGTCACACACTAGGGTCAGGTTGGATGTCTGATTAGTCGGAACTTGTACTCATATGGTTGGACAACAGGTTCAAAGGGTCATATGTTGGGTGTTGGATGTCAATGTCAAAATGTCAGATGTTCGAAGTGTTGGACATTGTAGTCCAACGGTTTGACGTCAAGATAGGAGGGTCAAATGTTTGGTTGAGCATATTGGACGCAAGGATTTTGTCTGGGCACAAAAAAATGGTTACATGGTTGAGCATTGTCGATTTGCTTCTCCAAAAATAGTTATGGTTTGAGCATTTAGTTTTAACTCCATTTGGAATTAGCTCCAACATATCTTCAGTCTTACCAGTTTATTCGAGTTTCTTTAGAGGAGGATTTTCCAAACTAAATTTTATACATGAGATTCAACACAATAGTGATTTTCCAAAGGGTAAGGCTACCGTAGACTAGGATTGGAGTTCATCAAAGCTCGCTTGACCTTCCCTCCAATAGGTAGCAAGTTAATGTTGTTGGCTATGAATGTCAAGCAATTGGGGAAGAAAATCAAGAAGGATAAAGTTGATAAACCTAGCCTAACCTGGGAGGATGTAGATTGGCACATGGTGACCAGTGCGTGATGTTGGACTTTGTGAGAAACCCGCCCCAAAATTGATAACCTCAAATATGCCTTGAAAAAAGTCTGTAGTGGATCATATGATGCATATACTAGTATTTAAAGTGAGGGTGGTAAAATGAGAAGAAGACTTACTATAAACAAATGGTGAAGAAGTGCAATGTGGCTAATTAAAGCACCGCCATCATAATGGATGGCCAAATGGTGTCTATGCCTTTTTATCCATAGGATTTTCCTAGGACTTTTAGGTCATCATTAGTAAAAAAAGAGGGTGAAGTTTGAAAAACTTAGACCAAATCTTGCACTAGACATCAAGTGCAACGTTATAAAGGAGTTCAATTTTCAACTTTCATAGATACTCAAAACAACACCATCCTCAAACATGGAGATTAAGGTCCTAAAACGCGCTTACTTGAAGGGTGATGAGATTTTTTGTATATTTGGATTTGATCACCGAGTGATGGCAATGCCTTTTTCTCCACAGAATTTTAATAGAGCCCTTGGGTTGCGATTGGTCAAAAAAGTGATCGAATTCGAAAAGCTTCGACGAAAGCTTCCACTAATGTTCAAAAGAAAAGGTATAGAGGAGTTAAGTTTTCCAAATCTTATAGATACTAAAAAAGAACATACTCAAACATGGGAATTAAGGTCTCGAGAAGCCTTACTCAAAGATTCATGAGCTTTGTTGTATTTGGGACTTGATCACTTCCGAGGTTAGTGGGTGAATCTCGTTCCTCCAAGATACCCCCTT
This sequence comes from Taxus chinensis, assembly GCA_019776745.2. Taxonomy (NCBI): domain Eukaryota; kingdom Viridiplantae; phylum Streptophyta; class Pinopsida; order Cupressales; family Taxaceae; genus Taxus; species Taxus chinensis. Next base: position 614,747,626 of record CM034148.1, on the reverse strand, counting down.
GATCGCTTACAATATTGAAGGGCTAAAAGACGTTGGGTGTATAGTTGGTAACCATTTTTTCTCATAAGATCAAGGGGTTCTCGTCTATAAGTTACAAAGCATTTCATATGACATTAAATGCTATAATTTGTTTCTAAAATGCATATGAGAGAGGCAGCTTCAAGATATTAGGAGGCCTAACACTAGATCGAAAGTATAATCCTACTCAGCCAATAACAACAAGATAGGGTCGTGGAGGAGATAGGAGACTACAGGATATTCTAGAGGCTAAAGGCAAGGCTGCTTCACCTAAGCTTAAAGCTACAATAGAAAATGATTGGTTGTCGCAACATAAGGGAGAAATATGGGACTAGCTTGAGGGCCACGAGAAGACAAAGTGCACCCTAGATGACAGTTCCTCGACTATGGCAAACTCTCAGCTATCTCAGTCAAACCAATCTTGACATTCTCACCAATCTTGATTCTTCTTTTATAGATACAAATGTGTGCCTTTGCATAATACTCCTCCTGCTTGAATATATAATACACGGCCCTACCCCCATGACCACTCCTATAGATAGATAATGTGCGACTTTGCATAATACTCCTACTCGAGTTATATACAACACAGCCTACTCCTATGAGCACTCTTTTCGAGTCTCCCTCAAGTGCATATTTCTTGAGAGTTTACCTAAGTTACACCAACGATGCCTCTTTCACTAGCGATCATGTTCTCAGACTCCCAAAGTCACTACTTTTGATTGGCGGATGATACAGTGGTGCATGATATGAATGGGATTTTCTAGCCATATGGACGGGTAAATCAAGGAAATAAATATTCAAATGAGCTTATAGTTAATGAGATAAACATTTCAAACCCACATCTTTGGGTCTTCCCCAACTATGGCGTGTCTTCTCAAAATTCTCAAAATCCATCCTAATTACATCTAAGTCTTAGGTCTTGGGTCTTGATCTTGGACCAAGTTTGCGATTTGAAATGACCCAGATTCACCTAGGTAGGGTTCCTTAAACCCCGAGCAACCACTTAGGGTTCAACAATTATTTTGTTTTTTTTAGTTGAAAAAAGGTAAATAAACAAATAAAAGTGAACATTATAACCTAAGTTGTTAATATGTTTTGGATATGGATACAGCAAAAAAAATTTGCCCCGAATACGGCTAATTAAAAAATATACAAAGTCTAGCCTGATAAATACGAATTAACCACATATTATGCATATGAAAAGGAAGGGACTTGCAACATGGAAATTTGTATATTAAAAATTACAATTTACAGTCATGTAAAAAGACCTAACCATAAACAATTTTTGAATTGATAGGCATAGTTAAGTCGAGATTCCAGGCCAGGTGCCAAACTCTCCATCTGAACCCCTCAGCCAAGTACAACATTCAATACCGGTGTTATATCTCCCAAACCAAGTATCAATCAAAAATGCTATCCCACCCTTCTCAAAAAATAAACATATGGGCATTTGAGCTACTTATCTAACTTAATTCTAGTAAGAAAAATTCTAGTTCTACTTCCACTTCTAAGCTCAATTTCCAAGTTTTAACTACCAAACTAAGAACATTAGATAACAGCATGTAATCACCTCCGTAGAAGAACATATTCCCCGTCACTCCGTGACATAGGTGCCAAACAACCTCACAAAGCTTAGAGGAACTATTCCTCGTGGATTTAGCTCTCTTTCTAGAGTTGACAGGACCTTTGCTAATCTTATCCAAGCTTCAGCAAAGGCTCACAAAGATTACCAAATAGGAGAGTACTTAACAAATGAAAAAATCAAATGCACTCCCTAATGTATCCCTAGTCCTCTATAGCTTTAAAAATATATTTTTAGGCCCGGATAGGGCCAAGGTATAGTAGGAGTGGTGCAAGCATGCCCGAATACATCTGCAAACATACTCAAGCATACCCAAATTGCTACAGTTGTACCCTAGCCATATCTAGGCACATTTCCAAGTCATATCATTACAGGGTACGTTTTGTACCAATATTGGGTACCCTAGAGTATGCGTATCGGTATCTTAGATTACAATATAAAACCCTTGCTAATTACCCTAAAACCTAAAAGAAACTAAGGGTGTAAAATCAAAAAGGGAAAATACAAACTTGCCTCTCATTTTGCATTCACCTTTCATGAATGCCATTTCGCACTCACCTTCCATGAATGCTCAAGGCTGAAACCAGTTTGACATTTAGTATTGAGTTATCAATTATCAATAGTTTTTTGTGGTTACTTATGTTTATTTAACGCATGTTGTGATTAATTTTGTTTATCTGGCTAGAATTTTTATATTTTTAATTTTGTCTCTACAGCTAGGCCAAAGCCATGTTGAACCAAATCCAATAATTTGGATTTATATGTCAGCGAAAATACTAAGGGAAACTTATCATTGCTGTATATTTTGGAGAACATTGCTTGTATATGCAATGTTATATAAATAAAGTGCCAACTATTCACTTTACTTTTTGTGTCTTGTGTATATTTTTCTAGTTTGGTTACGAGTACTTAATTGCTATGCAGGTTAAAAATCCTACTATTCCAGGTTAAAAAAATACCAAAACTTATTAGACCAGAAAGTTTTATTTTGGATAAAATTGCAGCAAACCCTACTATCATATTAGACAATGAGGAGATCGATGATCAGGTACCAAGTACCAACCTTAGAAGACTCGGATTAACTGAATTGATGTTCTCTTTTAGGTTGGCCCGTATTAAACCTTGTTTCTCGATAACCATAAGGAGCTCTTGGCCAGAAACACACACTCATTATCATCCCAATGACAGATCATGCAATGTGACCCGAAAAGTCTTTTTATTGATGGATATAAAAACTACTAGTTGAGGTTGAAAACTTGATTTGATATGCGTAGATCAAAAACCTTTGCAGTGCTTATCCAGAATCAAGTTTTCAATCTCATGGACTGTGAAAATATAAAAAACTTTAATATTAGAGGTTTTCCATAAACAATTTTCTCCAATTGCTATATAATGTGGAGGATTCAAAACACTTATAAGTTGATATATGTTACAGTATATGTCATCCCCAAGGAAATATGACAATCGCCCCAGATGCTGAAGAACAGCTCACAATGCAACGAACATAAAAACAAAAAGCAAAAGAAAAAAGAATTAAAAACAAGAATACATTACTTTGTCAAGTTTCTGAAATGTATCAGCTCTGCGAGGAATCCAGCCTTTGATAGCTTCTCCCGCCACGGCAGACAACCAAGCGGGCCATCCAGCCGCAACTTGCTCCCCCTCGCTATGTCTCGGGACGTTTCGAGGCCTAAACTTGGAATCCCCTTGCATAACTAGCCGACTTTCCCTCCTCTTCGGGAGCCCGTCGCCATTTACTACCATAGGACCGTTCGCTTTCTTCTTCTCTCCCTCGTCTTCACCACACTCCTGCTTCATGGACGTCCTTCCCGAGGATAACTGTGAAGATTTTTCCCTGGGACTCTCTGAGTCCTCCAGGGCTAAAGTCTGTTTCGTCATTACACACCCCATTCTAAGCACAAACCAGCTGCGACCCCTATTCTTTACTACGTCATTGCACAAATTCGGCTATTTCCCCCTAAAACTCCAATGCCGGTGTGGACTCAACCATTTAGCTCTGAATTCACTTCAAATCTCGAATTTCATCGTAAATCCAAGGTCTGCGACTGCATTACTCAAACGCCACTCAAAAATGCCGTGAAACCTTCTACATTCCGCCAAAAGGCCGAAGAAACTTACAATGTATCGCCTACAGTCCTGCTAAAGCTTCAACTTGACAGTAGTACTTAAATTCCACAGTTAAGCTTTAATTTTGCAGTGCATTCAACGTTTGTCTTTTTGTTCCTGCGAATTACGAACTCAAATGCAAAAGTTGCAGCAGAAAATCCTTCAAATCAAATTATTTGTTTTTTCTGTTAATGGCTGAGGATTTAGTTCATACAGACTGAAAAACAAAATTCAAGCAACGACAAGAATACGGTCTAACTGGAAGAATGGTTAATGCAAGGCTGTATTAGAATTCACCGTGACCCGGGCGCGGGCCATGTAGCTCTGTGTGAAGCCCTCCCATTGATAAATATCAGTACAAAACCCTTAGGACCAAGGGGGAGGGACATATATATCACGGTCCAGTAAGCAGTATGGTCGCATGAGCAAGGAGCTATTTGAAGATTAGAGCAGGTGGGGTGGTCACATGAAGGCGAGAAAGGGGCTGCCTTGCGCAGTACTTAGTTTTTAATGAACACTGGCCGTTATAATGGTAGCGGGATCCACCGACACTTATGTCGAGGAAAAGTGCGCCACACTCTTTAATTAATGAGACGGAGATATATGCTCCTTCTCACTTCATTACTACTTAAATCAAGAAAGGCTTTCTTTCTATTTGGAAGGAACTACATAATTACTCGCCCTCCTCCTCGTTTAGTGAATACTTAAACCCATTCATTGCGTGCGCACCACACGACAAATTACTCCGCCCGCTAGGATTATTTATATGCTTTGATAAATCTTATATTTTAAATAGGATTATTTAAAATTAAAAAAAACCATGCACAACGTCTACTAAACAATTTTAATCTTTTAAAAATATCTGAAAGTGAAATAGCGTGTAGGTCTCACAATTAAATTTTTTAAAATGTGGGAATGAATTTTCAATACTTCTATCGCAAGGAAGAATTAATTCCCCATTAAAAGCACTCAAAATTCTTCAAAAAGTTGCATCAGCATGTACCTATGCATTCTTTTATTATTTATTATTATTTTTATTTATTATTTATATGGGAACGAACTATTCCTGATTGTACGTGTAGACACCTACTTTTGGTACGCGATTTGTTATTTCTTGTAAAATAGTACACTATTTTATTTTTATTTTGGTGAGGGCTGGATTTAATCCGGCCCCTTTAGCTTAGATGTGAGTAGGAGGGGTAAAATAGTACACTATTAATTTTACATATTAATAAATAGCTTGCTTTGGTTCTTAACTAAAATTGTTTGTAATTTGTAAATTATATTGAAAGGGATGTTAATTTAAAGTTTATTAATTATTTTGTTTATTGTATTTGGTTTGTAGAACTAGTATGGATATCTTAAATAAATCTAGATCTATCTAACTATACAAGGGTAATATGAGCATACCAAAAAAGTAACAATTAAAAATAAATATAATAATTATATTGTGAAAAATGTATTTATATGAAATACACCAATAGATATCAATTTCAAGGTTTTAGGTTTGATTTTTTATGTAGCTTTTTAATCAACAACTTCATTAAATTCTCTATCAATTTCTCATTGATTATGTCAAATGGAATCATTTAGCTACGCGCTTGTTTTGGTCGCAAAAATATATGTTTAGGAAAAAAAGACCCAAACATTACTACACGGCCAAGATATTACTATTTTTTTATTGACTTCTCTAAGAAAAAAGAAACAAAAATATTTAAGTAGCAGTCCAATAGATGTCAAATTTATAAATGAATTGCCACACGACAATCAAATGAACGTCAAATTTAATATCAAGAATAAAATTATAGAAGGAACGATAACTAGATCGTACCAAGCCAAGAACACAAATGTTAATCAAATACCACGATCAATAAGATGAAAGCAATTCGCCAGAATAACTTTACATAAAACATTTGCAAACAAATTAACAGCAATATTATATATTATTATGGAACTCAATGAATTACAATGAGAATGTGCCTTGCTTATATAGGCAAGGAATAACAATATAAGAACCAGTCAAGGTCGTAGATCAAGCCATAAATCATGGAAAGAACTAGTCATCAAAGAACTAGTTAAATCCATAGATTTATGATAGAACTAGACATCAAGGATCTAGTCAATACCATAGATCAAAGAAAGAAACTAGTCAATGCCATAGATCAAGGAAAGAACTATACCTAACAACTAGATAATATCCCCCTAATATCTAAATAAATAAAAGGAAATATCCACACACATAAGTGGGTGAGGATAAATACAATAAAGGTAAATAAATTACCTAGGTGAACATGAGCTAAGGTAAATACCTACTCTAACACCACCCTCAAGTGAAGCTAGGGGCCAAAATAGAAGTGGCATGTCCACAGTATGAGTCCCAGCAACTATGCATGATAAGGTACTCATGTATAATATATCCATGAAGAAATCTCGAACCAAAACAAGGAAAGAATCATACTAGAAGGAAAGAGAAAGAAGAAAAAGAATGAAGATGTTCTCATGAACACCCCCCAAGAACGACTTCCAAAACCCCAAGCATTCCACGCAATTCAAGGTAACGAGGTGATGCAAAAGGCTTCGTAAAGATGCCTACAACCTGCAGCTAAGTCGGAAGGTATTCCAAGCAAAGAACTTCATCCTGAATGTGCTAACGAATGAAGTGGATGTGTATCTCAATATGCTTGGTTCATTGGTGCTCAACTGGGTTGCGAGAAATGTGAATTGCACTTTGGTTGTCACACCCAAAGTGCAGTCGGTGAATCATGTGGGAATCCAAACTTTGTCAATAACTAGCGAAGCCAAAGAATTTGTTGACTCGTTATAACTGCTACCCTATACTCAGACTCTGAAGATGAAAGTGTAATAGTCTGTTACTTTTTGCACACCCAAGCAACTGGAGAAGAACCAAGACAAAAAAGATAGCCAGAAGTGGAATGTGTGTCATCAATAGAACCTACCCAATTTGAATCTGTATACCTAACCAAGTAGAATCCCTAGTGTAGTGTAGGCCAAAGTGGGAAGTGCCCTGTAAATAGCGCAAAATCCTTTTAGCAGCTTGTCATTGACTACTATGAGGAGATTGCGCAAACCGAGATACAAGCCCTACTGTAAATGAAATATCAGGGCGAGTATGGGTCAAGTACATGAGACTCCCAACCAACTACCTATACAACATAGGATCACAAAGTGATGTGGTACATGTGGAAGTAAGAGTAACTCCAGACTGAAAAGGAGATGGACTTGGCTTGCAATCAACCATATCAAAGCACCTAAGAAGATCATAGGTGTACTTTTGCTAACTCAAATGAATCCTTGAATCTGTCTGAAAAATCTGCAAACCAAGGAAATAATGCAATAGCCCAAGATATGTCATGTCAAACTGTGTAAAAAGAGCCCTCTTAATACTTTGAATGTGGGAAGAAGAGATGTCAGTAAGTAACAAATCATCAACATACAAGACAAGTATCACAATATCCTCACCAACATGTTGGAGATACACTGTATGATCAAAGTGGGAACAAAAAAAATAAGTAGATAGAAGAAAAGAATCCATCTTCTCATACCAAGCCCGAGGGGCTTTTTTGAGACCGTAAAGAGACCTTCGGAGCCTACAAACAAGAGAATAATCCTGAACAAATCCAGTCAGCTGCTCCATTTATATTTCCTCTTGTAGATCTCTATGTAAGAAGGCACTCTTCACGTCCATCTGGTATATGGGCCACCCCTGTGATGCAGCAATAACAAGTACAAGGCATACAAAATCCATCTTGGCAACGGGTGCAAAAGTCTCAGAGTAATCAATACCTTCAACTTGTGAAAAACTCTTTGCAACAAGACGAGCCTTATATTTGTCAATGGACCCATCAGCTGCGTATTTGGTTCGGTATATCCACTTACACCTAACCATCGTTCTTCCTTTAGGAAGAGATACCAAATCCCAAGTATGATTCTTCATCAAAGAAAAATACTCAACTGCCATCGCATCATCCCACTCCTATATCCCACAATCCTTTGAAAAACACTGCGAATCCTTAGAAACTGCCTGACACAAAAGTCCAAAACCTATAGAATGTGTGCGATAATGCCTAGTGGGTGGAAGATCCTTTATGAAAGGTGTTTCCTCAGAAACTGTAATACGAGCCCACTTAGGCATAGTGCACAACATTAGTGGGAATAGGATCCTCAATGGTATCTATAACCTCCTCATCAATCTCCTCAAAGAAATGATTCTCAAGATGAGATGAAGGAGGCATGGAAGAAGATAAAGAATCACGAGGAGTGAAGCGCTCATCAAACTAAACATGTGTGCGAAAAAGAACGTCATGTGTATCAGGATCTAAAAGACGATAAGCTCATGTCCTCACAATACCCTACAAAGATTAAGGGTTTACTCTTCTTATCCAAATATTTCCTTTTCTTCTTTGGCACAAAGGCCCAAGCATGGCTCCCAAAGACTCGAAAAAATGAGACATTTGGTTTAGTGTTGGACCAAGCTTCCTCTAGAGTACAATGCTCAAGTGCTTTGCGTGGTGTGCGATTCTAAATGTAGTTAGTACAATTAACTACTTCTGCCCAATAGAGAGGAGGTAAATCTCTAGAATGCATCATACAGTTAGCCATTTCCTTCAAAGTTCTATTCTTCATTTTTGTTAAGTCATTTTGTTGTAGAGTATGAGGAACATAATGCTGGTGAATAATGCCTTAAGTTGCCAAAAAGTCAAAAAACTCATTGTTGAAGTACTCTCCCCCATTATCAGTATGAAGGTTCTTTATGTTACTAGAAGATTGTTTCTCGACCAAAGCCTTGAAGACTTTGAAGTGTGAAAAAAACATCAATTTTGTACTTGAGAAAATAAACGCAAGTACGCCTCAAGAAATTATCAATAAACGTAAGTGCATACTTAACTCCATTAAAAGATGGGGTAGGAAAAACCATCAAGTCACTATACACAAGCTCAAGTGGTGAAGAAACTCTCTTAGACAAATTCTTAGGAAAAGGATCTTGGTGTTGTTTCCCTAATGCACAACCATGACAAACTCCCTCGAGATAAGAAACTCTAGAAAGACCATCTATCATACCATGAGTGCTCAACTCCTTCAAATATATGTCATTAAGATGGCCAAATCTTTCATGCCAAAGCTTACTCTCTGAATCTGCATGAGAAACCAATCATGTCCCTATAGAAGAAGTGTCATCAAAACCATCAAAGTGATATAGTTTAGAACTATGATCAACAATACCCTGAGAAAACAGTGAATGAGGCTCCAACAAAGTTCATGCTTCTGCTCCATGTGGTGTAAAAGTCATTATTTTTCCTTTACCAGAATGACAAATTATATATACAGAAAGTAAATTTGTAGTGATGTTAGGAACATATAGTGCATCTTGGATACTGCCACCATCAAGTTGTATATCACCTTCTCCTTTAATATAAAGGAAGGAAGAATTTCCAACCTCAATTTTTGAAGTAGAACTCAAACCTAAAGAAACAAAAGACTCATTGGAAGAAGTCATGTGATGAGAAGCACCAGAATCTATAACCCAACTGTCTGTAAGTGGTGTCTAAGATCTTCCAACAAAATTAAGTGTTTTGTCGTGCTGATAAGAAGGAGGTGGCATGGAGATAGAAATTTTGTGTTTCTTAACTGCATCCTCTAAGACTCGCATTCTCTTATAACACCTATGTTCTTTATGATTACTACCCCCACAAAAAAACATAAACGGCTAGATTTATTCTTGGATTTAGAAGACTCCTTGGGTTTTGAGTTGTTTTCTTTGGGTTTAGAAGCATTTTAAGATGGAGAAGGTGTGGATTTGGTTTTACTGTTTAGTTTTCCCTTGCCCTTATGATTAGATGCAACTAATGCCTTTCGAGAGGTGGGAGACTCAAGTTGAGACAATTTAGATTCTTCCCTAGTAAGTCTTTCACAAAATGTTTCTAAGTATGGCATTTTGAATGTGTCACCTAAGGCATCCATGCTAGACAAAAAAGTAGAAGTAAAAAATTGGAATGGTCCTCTCAACTTGGATAAAATCAAGTAAACACACTCTTCATATTTCTTATCTCTTCCACTTCCCTTCAACTATGTCAACAAATGCTTGAACTTGGTAAGATAGTCTATAATTTTTAAAAAATATTCAGGATTAAGAGAGGTGATCTCAATTTCAAGTTGCATGGCTCTCATATGATCCACCTTACCAAATAAACCCTCCAATTTCTCTCATATTTTGAAAGGAGAGTCACACTTTTCCAAAATGAAACAAAAGACTGCCACTTACATAATTTCCTATCAAATCCATACACTCATCAAATTTGCACTGGTACTCTAGTGAACACTAGTTGTTCTGAAGAAGTTAAAGCCCATAATCCTTTCCGCTTAATTATTATTTCCATGTGTGGTAATGATGTGTTTTTAATAGCTCAACGTGATCTAATGCAGAAGTAGATAAAGATGTCATCCTCAAAAAATCACAAAAAGAAATGCAAGAACTAAACAATGTAACAAGACCCCCTAGATTTTGGTACTTTATAATGAGTGCGTGTTATAATATGGCACTTTATAATTATAGTGTGATTCTCAAAATAAATATTTCCAATGGAAAGAGCATAAAAAACAAACACTTTTACAAAAAATGACACTTAAAATCGAGTTACCGATCAAAAGATACAAGTTTTTCAATATTATGCTCTATTATTTATTTGAGTTTTTACTAAAATAGAATAAAATGCTCTTGCCTTCACCACACAAATAAAATGAAAGGGCGTTGGAGTTAAGCACCTAATAGTAGGAATCACAAGCTTTAAGCCCTCATATGACCGGGGGTTAAGGATTTGAACGGGTGTGTGTAACTTACTGTTCTGGGGTGTGCCGCTTGTTTTCGAGAAAGTTACATCCAACTGCTTCTTCTGATAAAAAAATACTATTTCTAGACTATGTCGAAAATGACCTTTGCCACCCAAAGTAATAGCCTGTGGAATTTCTTGAAATAGCAAATCATGCACAGTCGCGCCATGGTCCCCTGCCAAAAAAGGAAAGAAACGTCTTTCCAAAAAGACCTCCTGTGCGCAAATAGAAAACACTACGCCATAACAAAAAAATACCCAGGTCAGATCTCAAAAAACCTAGAAAAATAATTTATGGTTTTCTTTACTGTTTGGCGTGAATCTCGAGGCAAACTAGTACATTTCTTTGCAACAACGAAAAACCCAAAAAAATGAATACCTCCATAAATGGTCAAGTTTACAGTCGATCTTAGGATTTTCCCACCTTCTGGATCCAATGGTCACCATGCATGCAACAACAAAATACAGATAAATCTTGAATATATGAATATTTTAAAAAAAATGCTTGCAAAATGAAACTTATAGACGGATGTCAACAACAACTTCACTCTGATACCATAAAAGAATGATAACCAGATCATAACAAGCCAAGAACACAGATGCTAATCAAACACCGTGATCAATAAGATGAAAGAAATTTGCCAGAATAACTTTACATAAAACGTTTGTAAACAAATGAGCAACAACATCATATATTATTATGGAACTCAATAAATTACAATGAGAATGGGCCTTGCCTATATAGGTAAAGAATAACAATCTAAGAACCAGTCAAGGTCGTAGATCAAGCCATAAATCATGGAAAGAACTAGTTAAGTCCATAGATTTATGAGAGAACTAGACATCAAGGATCTAATCAATACCATAGATCAAGGAAAGAAATATACCTAACAACTAGATAATATCTCCTAATATCTAAATAAATAAAAAGAAATATCCACACACATAAGTGGGTGAGAATAAATACAATAAAAATAAATAAAGTACCTAGGTGAACATGAGCTAAGGTAAATACCTACTCTAATAAAAGAAACAAAATTATTTAAGTAGCAGTCCAATAGATATCAAATTTATAAATGAATTATCACACGACAATCAAATGAACGTCAAATTTAATATCAAAAATAAAATTTAACAACTCACTCCATTATAGCCTTGCCTACCATTGTAGGAACGCCTCTCGAAGTAGTTATGTTGAAGGTGTACTCCACATTATAAAGGGAGGGGAAGTTGTAGGTTCTGACAATACCGTATGTTGGTACCCAAATTGATTCTCCCTTTGAAATTGAGCAGCACTGTAGTTCAAACAAGATGCTTGGAGGTAGATAAATCAGAGTGTGAGTCGTTTTGTAGCTGGGGAGGGATTTAGCTGACTCTTCATTCACTCAGGCATGGAAGAAATGGATAGCACCATGAACATGGTTTGACCTACCCTTACTAATTTAGGTTGTGCCTTCAACCAGGGTGAGAGGACCCATTTTGTAGCCCATATTGGTGGATGACATATATAGATTCATAGTACTTTCCTTTCCTTTCACAAAATTGATAGGAGATCTTTATAAGGTATGGTCAATACAACATAGTCTAACTCTCACGAGTTGTCACTTTAGAGGATGAAGAAACCTTCTAGACAAGATATGGGTTACTAAAGGCAGTGGTAAAAACTGATTGCTCCTGCATATTGAGGTAAGGGATGGGTAAATCAACGAATTCCCTCAGCATTTATGAACATGCAGTGCAAGCAGGGGTAGTTCATGTATGGTTCATTTCTGGATATGTATTTTATGGTTGGGAAGTTAAGCAGGACAAAGTCGATTATACCAAATATCTGAGAACTTTAAACAAGTGTTAACAGATCCACAAGGCAAAAGGACGAATAGCTTCAAATAGCAAAGACGAACCTTCAACTATAAAATTGTTCATCTATGAAAGCTCAAAGACACACAGCTTGACACACTCTTCAAGGTTTTAACACAAGAACTCGTGTTAAAGACTCAATTAAACTTTAGAAAACCCCTGCTATATCACGCTCACGATAGACTCATAAATTGACAAATAATCTGTATCACTGAAATGACAGTAAAGTGAATTTAAATCGCTTATTGCATTATGAAATGAAAGCTCTCTTCATAATGTAATTACAAATGCCACAATACTTGTCATGAGGATGAGATTTTGTGTGATTTCAAAGGATTTCTAATGTAAGACTGCAACACGCACATAGATAACTATTTTAAAATATCGCAAGATGAAAATGGACATAACACAGTTCATTGATCTACACGAATTACTCAAGGTTTCTCAAATTTGATCAATAAGGGAAAGTTTGTTTATAATCTCAAAGTTTTGTCAATGGCTATACATCTGCAACCAACTTTACATGATCAATTTTGAAAGGCACACAAGAAATAACTAGTTTCTCAAAAAAAATTCCTAGAAAAATGGCTTCTCTCATCTCTTCTCTCCTTTTTTCTCTCTGACTAAATTTCAGAAAGATTAACCTCCCCTTTCCTTCCATGGCCTTTTCATACTTTTATATTACTCACTTTACTTTAAAGCTTTTCCCCCCAAAAACAAGAATATTCAAAGGAATACTTTGTTCGCTTGAGGCCCGAATCGGCAAAATATAAAAAGGGCTAGCGGAAGCCTTCACATGTCTCTTCGGCGTAACTTCAAAGGTGAAATCTAGAGGTAGGTCCACAAACAAGCGCAGCTTCTCCATGTTGTCAGAGCCTGAGAAAGTTACACCAGCCATTGAAAATTCTAAGTATGGGAAGAGCCAACAAAAGCCTCCACGTGTCTCTTCGGCGCAACTTCGGATGTAAAATCCAGAGGTAGGTCCCCAAATGGGTGCGGGCTCTCCCCGTGTCTAAGGTCCAAGAAATTTTCACCGGCTATTGAAAAGTCTAAGCATGGGAATAGCCAACGGAAGCCTCCATGTGGAATAGATTTTAACTGAAGCGGGCCTGGGGGTATGTACTTTTAGATACTTTGGTCTGCCCATCCGCTTTTGATTTTGGCTCAACACGTCGCTTTTACCAGATCGCCTTAGACCAAAGTGGGCCTTTTGACCTCTTTTAGGAAGTTGCTCCTCTGCCGACTGATCTGTGACAACATTTACCCCAAGCTCTTTATTTTGTTTTCCTCAAATAGTTCCACCATGGACCCGCTAGCTAGGATTTTTTCATATTTGGATCGAATACTAGTGAATTTAGGACATTGGAGAATAAAGTGTGCTTCTGTCTCAATTGCCCCTATACTACACAGTACACAAGTTCACTCTTCCCACTGCTCCTTGAGTATTTTCCATCTCCCTATTTCACATCCAATCCATAATTTAGTGTTTTTGCACTTGTTTTGGAGCGCAAAGAGGGCTTTCCATCCTCCTTATATTCGTTTCATCCTGCATATGTCCCACTTGAGCCTGCTATGAAAATCAAGGCCTCGATATTTGTACTCTAACACCATATCCAAAAGGCTCACCTTCGAAGTGAAATTTAGGTTGTTGGCTTGTCTTCTTTACAGAAAAAATCACAATTTTGGTTTTTCCAATGTTTACCTACATTTCTACCTCTTTGTAGAAAAGCTTTAAAGAGTGAAGGTGGATCCTCAGGTATTGGATTGTTTATGCCATTAGAATTAGATCATCTACATATAACATGAGTTTCACCACATACTTAGCCAAGGGCACTCCATTACCTCCAAATTTGTTTATCCACTCTTCCAATTTGTCTATGTACTGTCTAAATAAGGTTGGAGAGAGAGCGAAACCTTGTTTAACCCCTACATCACTCCCGAACCCTTCAGATAACCATGCATACGTTCTAGTTTTAGCTTTCACTTGCTCATATAGTCTATGAACGACAGCCCTTGTAATGTGTTGGGATCCCTAACTCCTCCATTATGTTCCATATTTTGTTCCTTGGAACCGTGTCAAAAGCTTTTTTGAAGTCCACAAAATAAGAGTAACCATCATTCTTTCGATCCCACCCATTTTCCACTAGATGTCTCTGAGTGTGACACAATGATCAAAGGTTGAGTGTTTGGGTCTAAACCAACTTTTCCCTTTGCTCTTTTCCCTCCACTCTCTGCCTAACTATTGATCATTGTGCTCTATCCCATAATATTTACAAACATCATCCCATACATCCAGGTGTATGAAACGTGAGTCTTTTCGATGTATCTCATCTGCGTCTGATTGGGAGATCCAGTCTTCACTTTTGGCAAGTCATCTGAAACGTTCCTTTCTAATTTTAATTTGTTCACTAGAGGCCCAAATTAGCTAAGTATAAAAAAGGCCAACAGAAGCCTCCACATGTCTCTTCGGCGTAACTTCAAAGGTAAAATTTAGGAGCAGGTCCCCAAACAAGCACAAGCTCTCCACGTGTCTAGGGTCCGAGAAAGTTGCATCGGCCGTTGAAAAGTCTAAGCATGGGAAGAGCTAGCGAAAACCTCCACGTGTCTCTTCGGCGTAACTTGAAAGGTAAAATTTAGGATCAGGTCCCCAAACAAGCACAGGCACTCCATGTGTCTAGGGTCCGAGAAAGTTGCATCGGCCGTTGAAAAGTCTAAGCATGGGAAGAGCCAGCGGAAACCTCCACGTGTCTCTTTGGTGTAACTTCAAAGGTAAAATTTAGGAGCAGGTCCCCAAACAAGTGCAGGAGCTCCACGTGTCTAGGGTCTGAGAAAGTTACACCGGTCATTGAAAAGTCTAAGCATGGGAAGAGCGAGCGGAAGCCTCCATGTGTCTCTTCGACGCAACTTCAAAGGTAAAGTCCAGAGGCAGGTCCTCAAACAAGCACAGGCCCTCACGTGTCTAGGGTCTGAGAAAGTTGCACCCCCGCTTTTGATGTTGGCTCAACATGTGGCTTTACCTGGGTGTCGGCGGGGTAGCAACTTACTTCTATAAATTTAATCCCTTTTCAAAACAAAGCCACACAAAGGAGACATGATCGTGGAACACTCCCAACTACAAAAGTTTCACCACAAATAGAAAACTGTAAATAATACCAAGACTCAGCGTGATCCATGACCCAAGGAAAAGATCGACAATGACACCTTAGTGAAGGAAAAATTTACGCACATCCACACAGGAAGACAGAAATTACATCAAGCCAGGCGGACTGAAAAATTTTTAAACGAAAAAGGGTGAGATTACAATTGAGCACCAACACCGGCTCTGACTCAGGGATGGGCACTCCCTGTGAGTGCCGCAAGAACAAAACATAATGCAACAACAGTAGACCATGTGCCAAAAATCCATTAGGCCACGGAGTCAAGAACTGACCTTCAAAGCAAAGTAACAATAGCCAACCCTCCAAGAACAAACCAAGAAACCAACAAAAACCGGTCACCAAGGACCAAGACAAACTGAAACAGAAAAATGTAGAAAATAGAACAAAACCAAAAACTATACACTTATACAATGATGCGTACCTTAGTTTCGAGAAATAAATCAAGGAAATGTTTCAAGTGCCTACCATTAACAGGAAACTCAAGCATTTCTCCATCTAAATATTTTAGGAAAAAGGTATGCTCACCAATTCTAATGTCAATAGAATAAGGGCCCATCCATAATGTGTCAAACTTTCCATGTTTTCCCTTATCCTCATGTCTGCTATCCCACAGTAGCACAAGATCTCCCACACTAAAAACTCTTGGGGTTACCTTTTTATCAAACAGTTTTTTCAATTTTTCCTTAAACTTCACATGTCTTTGATGGGATTCTCTTCTCTCTTCATCTAATTCAACAATTTGATTTATACGAGCATCATAGGGACTAATCTCTTGATCCTCCAATTGTTGGATAAATTGATAAGAAGATAATTACATATGTAGGGGAGGAGAGCCTGAGTTCCATATACCAATTCAAATGGGCTCTTTCTAGTAGCTCTTTTAATAGTAATTTTATCAGCCCAAACAACAAACTTCAACTTCTCACCCCACTTTCATTTATTTAATTCCAAGGTCCTCCTAATTATCTTCAACAGATTTTTGTTACTTGATTCTACTTGTCCATTACCTTGGGGATTGTAGTTGGAAGCATATGCTAAATTTATCCCATACTCCTGACACATGGCTACCAAAGGTTTAGCTCAAAAATCATAGCATTGTCAGTAACTATTTTAGCAGGCACTCCAAACCTGCAAATTATATGATTTAAAATGAAGTCCATGACAATTTGGTGGGTTGCTTTCTTAGTGGGGATTTCCTCTACCCATTTGGTGAAGTAGTCAGTGGCTACCAATATCCATTTATGGTCTGGCACTTGAAGAATCTGAAATCTCCCCAATGAAGTCCATCCCCCACTGCTTAAAAGGGGCTTCAATTGATACAGGCTGCAACGAGGAGGGATCCTGAAGCTTTCAATCTTCCTGAGAAACGTTGGCAGCTCTCACATTTTCTTACCAATAAAGTTGTATCCTTAAAAAGTGTTGGCCACCAGTAACCATCCCTTAAGATCTTATGGGTTGTCACTCTTCCAGCGAAATGCCCCCCACAAACTCCTCCATGGAAGTCAACAATTAACTTTGGGGCTTCATCCTCAGTGATACACCTTAAGAGAACTCCCTCAGGGTTTTTCCAAGCCAACCCATAATCAGTGATGATATATTTTTGGGAAGCCAATCTAAGTGCTCTCTTTTGATTTTTTCTTAAATACTCAGGGAATTAGATGTCTGAGATAAAAAATAATATCCCTGTACTAGTCAGAATTTATTAATTTCTCAAGAATATTCAACCTTTCTTCATCAACCTCATTTATCTCAACTATCTGCAGATTGCTTTCTGTCATTAACTTTTCCAAGCCCAAACCTCTGACCAATTTTGTAGTTTGGATGTCCATATCATATTCCTGCAACTTATTTTCCCATCGGCATCTCTTACTAGAAATTTCCATTTCTGACAGGATATCTTTGACCATAGTATGAGGGACATAAGCTATGACTTTAGAACTTAAAATATATGGCCTAAAGATTTTTGTGGCTCTGACCAAAGCAAAGGCATGTTTCTCCATAATAGTATACTTCAACTCTGCCCCTTGTAATGCTTTACTAAAGAAAGCAATTGGCCTTTCAGCTCCTTCATCATCCTTCTTGTAGCACAGATGCAATGGTATTCTCAGAAGCAAAGGAAAACATTTGGAAGGCCTTTTTGTAATCAGGAGCTGCTAAAACAGGGGCATTTTTCAACACTTCCTTGATCCCAGTAAAGGCTTGAATAGTTGCTTCTTCCCATTTGATACTCTGATCTTTTTTCAACATACTAGTGATTGGGATAGTCAATTCAGCAAAGTTGGAAATAAATCTCCTAATAAAATTTATCTGCCCAAAAAAGGATTGAATTCCCTTTTTGGTTCTTAGAATAGGAACTTTGCTAATGGCTTCCACTCTCTCAGGATCAATCATGACCCCTTATTTTGATATAATATGTCTGAGCAACTTAGCCTTTTGAACCCCAAAATGACATTTCTTAGGGTTCAGTGAGATACCATATTCCCTGCATCTTAACAACATCTTTTCTAAATGCTGCAGGTGATCACTTCTCTTTCCTTGAAAAAATTGTCACATCATCCTGATACACAACAATGAAGTCATTTATATATCCTGAGAATGCTACATCCATTTCTCTTTGAAACGTGGCTCCAGCATTCATCAGGCCAAACAACATTCTCACGTACACATAGGTACCCCATGGAGTAGTGAAAGTAGTTTTGATTCTCTCTGATTGCTTCACAACCACTTGGTTATACCCAGAAAAACCATCCAAAGTAGATAAAAATTCTGAACTTGTAACCAATTGCAACATGTTATCCATATTTGGCAAGGGGTAGTTGTCCTTAATTGATGCCTTATTTAAATTTCTAAAGTCAACACACAATCTTATGTCTCCATTCTTCTTTCGAACAGGTACCAAGTTTGCCACCCATGAAGAGTACCTCGTAGGTTGTATGATTCCTCCATCCCTTAACTTTTTCAACTCTTCCTGCATTTTTAGGGAAAGGAGTGGATTAATTGGTCTTTTCTTTTTCCTAAATGGCTTGGCATTAGCCTCCAGGGGTATCTCATGCTGAAAAAGGTCTTCCCTATATGCTTTCAATTCTGAATACAACCATGCCAAGCAGTCCTGGTACTTTTTTAACAACTGGACATATGATTGCTTTTCCTCTCTATCCAAGTTACTACCTAACCATATTTTCCATGAGGTTTATCCTTTGTGCCTAGGTTATGTTCTTCAACATCTCTCGAGGCTGACATGTGTCTGTTAACAATGCGGTCAGCATTATCAAAATTTGATTCCAGTGCAACCAAACCTCTAGGAATAGTATTGGTTTTCAATTGAATAATGTCTTTACCAAATAGGGTCTCTTTTCCATTCATTTGCACAAACCATTGGTTCCCATTCCATACTTTGATTGGTAAATTCTCCTTTATTTTGCAAAAACCTTTGGACCTGGGCATCATCTTCAAAAACTTGCCAATGCTTGATATTATCAGGGACAGATGACCTAGTCAATATTTCAATATCATATTCACAATAGGGGGATACTGTACAATTCTCAAACCTTGATCCCAACACTGCCAATTTTTCTGCTACAATATTGTATTTCCTATCATGGTGTATTATATTGAAAGAATCAAACATTTCAATTAAGTCCCAAACTGCATGCTTATATTGCTTCATTCTTTGATTTTTTGTTGCATACAACTTTCTAACTTGTTTGACTATCAACTCTGAATCCCCTTTAACAATAATGTCTCTGACACCATACTTCCAAGCAATCCTTAAACCCAAGAGCAGTGCTTCGTACTCTGCAATGTTATTTGTGCACTCAAAATTAAGTTTAAAAGAAAATTTAAACTCCTCATGGCTTGGAGATATCAGGACAACACCAACACCATTACCAGATCTAGAACAAGCCCCATCAAACATCAGAGTCCAAGGAAAACCAACCTGCTCAGGATATTTACACTCATCAATTTTATGCTCCTTAAAATCAGCATAACCCACAAAGTTATCAACATCAACGTTTGTGTACAATACTTCATAAGAAGCATTGTTAGGATCCTCAATGAGGTGTAACATTTTCTTCTCACCATACAACTTCACAAGGTTTCCCTCAATTGGTATGGTTGTAAATGACATGTCCATTTGTATGCTTCCACCTACACTAGTTGCCCATTTTCTAGACAACAACATTCCCCACTTAGCAGGACAGTCCACAATAACTACATTCATGGTTAAGCATTTTCCTAGATAAGCTACTAGTTGCACTACCATTCCTTTGACATATCCAATTACTGGAACTTCTCTTGAATCCATAACAATACACTTCCCAAAAGCTGTTGTTACTTTGATATTTAACTCATTCATCACCTCAAGAGGCATTACATTACATGAGGCTCCTGAATCAAACATATAGTTATGCACCAGCCTATCCTTAATAATTAAAGTGGTATAAAATGGATCCACATCAAGTTAAGATTCAACCAGAGATGTGCCCAAATATATCTTAGGTGATTCACCTAGTTCCTCCAATGCTTGTGGTACTTCTAATTCTGTAATAATAGGAGGAATCTCTACATTGTTTACACTTTTTCCCTGAGTAATCTTTTCTTCCTTAAATCCCAAATATTCGAATGCCCTTTTCCTATGCTTGGGGATCCTGAGTAATTCAACAATGGGAATAGTAACCTTGATCTAACTCAAGATTTGGGCTATGTCACAAGGAATATATTTGGGTAGGATAGTATTAGGAGGAAGATTCACAATTTCATCTGATAATATAGGAATTTTCAGAGTCTAGGCATGGGCAGGAGCACAAGTTTTATTTGGGGTAATTAGGCCTTTTCCAGATGTATCTTTCTTAGGGGTTTCCTTCGAGATATTGGTAAGAACTGGAATTTTTGGCTTGTTTTGTGGCCCTCCCCCTTTGACAACCTTACTTCTAGTGTTATATTATTTCTCCTGAGCAACTACTGCATTCATCAATAGTTTCCTGTCCTCTTCGGAAGGGATTCCTCCATCATAATTTTTAATCATCAAGGCCCTTAAGTATTCAAAATCATGATTAGGTAAATCAAATTCTTGCACCATATCAATTTCAAAAGTATTAACAGAGGAAGAGGTAATACCTAGTGAACACAATCCCATAAATTTTCAACAGTTATGGCACTTATCAATTCAGTTGATGTTGCCCCTTGCTGTGAGTTCCCAGGGAACTCCATCATACACACGTCACCATATGCCTCATCATCATTTGTTTCCTCAAATTCCTTATCTACATCACATGGGGAATGTGGTAAGAAACACCTATCACACCACTCAATAACATTGGCCTCTTCTACGGTAGTAATCCTAGTAGTCAAAGGATCAGGAACCAATCTATTATCCCTGGGTTGAGGCTGTTTATTTCCTAATCCCATGGGCCCCTTCCCTCTGTCATCTAGTCTGTGATCACCTCTGGGATGATTTCCAAATCTCTCCTGACCATGTGGCTTGTGTTGACCCTGGGAACTATGTCCTATCCCTTTTTCTACTCTGGCCAGTTTGTAGGATATCTCTTTAACCACTCTAGCCAAAGTCTTCACAACCTCTTCCAGATCCACAACTTTGTTTGACTGAGGCCTCTCAGGATTGATCAACTTGACACCCTCTCTCTTAGGAGGCTTTCCAACTACTTTGATGTTATTTTCTATTTGTAAGGCCATGGTGAAATCCTTGCCTCAATGTTCCCGGGTTCTTATCTCTCAAGTAATAAACAACCTTTTTATCAAAAGCATCAGAATATTTTATCAAACAGGACTCATCACTTAGCCTTAGGATTATAGGTAACCTATTCAAGGTCTTGTTGAACCTAGTATTAAAATCCTAGACAGATTCATTTGGGTTCTTCTTTATATTTTCAAACTCAGATAGAAGGAACCTGGGATCAGTCTTATCCCCATATTGCAGTCTAAAAGCATTTTTCATCTCGGTCCATGAATCTATTGAATTATTTGGTAAAGCCTTGTACCAATCACGTGCATCCTCTTTAAGAGTATGAATGAACAACTTTATATACACGTCTTCAAACTCAATTTCAAAATCTTCCATCATATTGACAAAGAGTCTTAAATGTTGGTCACCAGTGATGGTGTTATTCCCTTGAAATTTTGGCAACCTATTTCTGACATCTTGTGGCACCATATTAGGATATCCAACCATACCTCTGAAATTTATTGGTCCAAAAGTATTGACAACAAAAGGAGGTCTAGGTGGAGGCTAAGCCATATTGCCTTGAGGAGGTGATCTTGTAGGAGAATCAAAATGATAAGGGATGAGGGGTCTCTGGGGCACAAGAGTATAACTCTCAAAGTAAATATCCTCTAATGACTCAGTTTCTTGGAAAACCCTATCAACCTTGGAAGAAGCAAGGAAAAACTGAGAGACACGCTTTTCAGACACAAATGATGGCCCCTCTCTAGTAGGGGAATTTAAATTTACATGAGGACTACTTGGTTCAGAATCACTTGAAGATGTATGGTAATCTTCAACCACAGATTGATCACCTTTCAAAACTGATATCTCCTTTCTTGATTCTTGTTTTCCAACCACTTTCTAGACTTGTTTTCCTTCTGAATTTGCTTTTCCTAGTTTTGGAAATAAATTTCTAGTAGGATCCCTAGTGAAGAAAGACCTTCTTCCCTCCAGCTTTGCAAATATTAATGACAGATTTCACTTGACACAGGTTAAGACACTGGTAATCATCAAAATTTTAAACCAATTCAGAGTCACCACCAAGGATTCTCACCTTATATGTGAAAATGCACTATAAGTAGTTTTTCAAATGTCTATCAATACTTAATTTCTGCAAATCTTAGCAGATCTGACCTTCCTTTACCCACATTTATCACTATTGATGCAAATTTAGTACAATAACCACTAGAAACTAGAAATACTGCACAATGAACTTGTGATCTTGCACAAATCTTACAAATCTCAGCAAAGGATGATGTTTAAACAACGTAATTGTACTTAAATCATGTAAGAAACATTACCAGGGTTGGTATGTGTATGCATTTGTAGAAATAGTCCCCCGATAATGGCGCCAGATTAGTGTTGGTACCCAAATTGATTCTCCCTTTGCGACTGAGACAACACCGTAGTTTGAACAAGATGCTTGGAGACAGATAAATTAGAGTGTGAGTCATTTTGTAGCCGGGGAAGGATTTAGCTGACTCTTCATTCACTCAGGCATGGAAGAAATGGATAGCACCATGAACAGGGTTTGACCTACCCTGACTACTTTAGGTTGTGCCTTCAACTAGGGTGAGAGGACCCATTTTGTAACCCATATTGGTGGATAATGTCTACAAATTTATAGTATTTTCTTTCCTTTCACAAAATTGATATGAGATCTTCAGAAGGTATGGTCAATACAGTGTAGTCTAACTCTCACGAGTTGTCACTTTAGAGGATGAAGAAACCTTCTAGAACAAGATCTAGGTTACTAAAGGCAGTGGTAAAAACTAATTGCTCCTTGCATATTGAGGTAAGGGATGGGTAAATCAATGAATTCCCTCAGCATTTATGAACAGGCAGTGCAAGCAGGGGTAGTTCATGTATGGTTCATTTTCTGGATATGTATTTTATGGTTGGGAAGTTAAGCAGGATAAAGTCTTATACCAAATATCTGAGAACTTTAAACAAATGTTAACAGATCCACAAGGAAAAAAGATGAATAGCTTCAAATAGTAAAGACGAACCTTCAACTAGAAAATTGTGCATCTATGAAAGCTCAAAGACACACAGCTTCACACATTCTTCAAGGTTTTAACACAAGAACTCATGTTAAAGACTCAATTAAACTTTAGAAAACCCCTGCTATATCATGCTCATGATACACTCATAAACTGACAAACAATCTATATCACTGAAATGAAAGTAAAGTGAATTTAAATCACTTATTGCATTATGAAATGAAAGCTCTCTTCATAATGTAATTACAAATGCCACAATACTTGTCATGAGGATGATATTTTGTGTGATTTCAAAGGATTTCTAATGTAAGACTGCAATAGGCACATAGATAACTATTTGAAAATATCTCAAGATGAAAATGGACATAACACAGTTCATTGATCTACATGAATTACTCAAGGTTTCTCAAATTTGATCAATAAGGGAAAGTTTGTTTACAATCTCAAAGTTTTGTCAATGGCTATACATCTGCAACCAACTTGACATGATCAATTTTGAAAGGCACACAAGAAATAACTGTTTCTCAAAAAAATTTCCCAGAAAAATGGCTTCTCTCAGCTCTTCTCTCCTTTTTTCTCTCTGACTAAATTTCAGAAAAATTAAACCCCCTTCTTTTTCCATGGCCTTTTCATACTTTTATATCACTCACTTTACTTCTAAATTCTTTTCCCCCAAAAAACAAGAATATTCAAGAGAATACTTTCTTTACTATACCACTTAATCATGTTATTAATCTTGAAAATGTCTTAAGCCTTCTGTCGCTAGGCTGGTAATCATAAATTTGAAATCCAAAGGTTTTCAGAGTCCTCAAATGATTGGGATGCCCTCCACGATGTCATAACAAGCTTTGATAGTTTTTTAATCATTCATTGATCAAATGGCTAATTTTTCATGGTTTTAGATCGCAATGGTTTGATCCTTTACAGGTAATCACATTTGTCACTTTTTGCAATCCTTCTAGGATGTAAAACCATAGAAACTGGTTTACGTGCAAATAGAACTTGATCATTCTCCATGTGTCTTTGGTCATATCAAGCCAATTTGCATGATCGTTTCTCCAAATGCCAATTTATCTACACGTATTTCAATCCCATGTAGAATCTATTTAAATATTAGCGGGCTTGGGGGTACCATTGTACATTTGCTCGACTGGTCTACCCACAAATTTTGATGTAAATCACACATGTTCACTTTACCAATTCATATTTTCTTTTTTGAATGTAGGTGCATTTTTTACATTTGAGTAAATTCTCTGCATTATGGAAGAACACCTTTGAAAACTGATCTTGAAAGATTTACCCCAAGGATCTTTATTATCTTTTCCTCAAATGTTCCACCATGGATGAAGCATTGGCTGAGGATTGACCTATTTGATATTTTGATCCTGAAGACTAGGGAATGAACTTAGGACATTTGAGAATAAATTGTGCTTCCATTTTGGTTGCCCTAGTGTATGCAGATTATATAAGTTCACTCCTTCCCACTGCTCCTAGATGGGTATTTTCCATCTATTTATGGCTCACATCCGAAGCCATAATTCAACATTTTGTACATCTTGGAGTCACAAAGAGGTTGCTTTCCATCCTCCTTGTCATTCCAAACATCCTGTAGTTGCCCACTCTAAGAATCCCTGGTAAAAATCAAGTGCTCTATTTGACATTTGACTCTGAAACTATATCCAAAAGGCTCAGCTTCAAACTGAAATTCAGTGCTGTTGGCTTGTCAACTTTAAAGGTAAAAATCACAATTTTGGTTTTTCCAAACAACCTGCATTCCTACCTCTTTGGTCTGACAAAGTTAAAGATAAAGGTTGATCCTCCAAGTCTTGGGAAATTCTGCCATTAGAATTAGATCATTGCATAGTAACATTTAAAGGTTCAAACATACTTAGATCCAGTAACAAGACATTACCTCCAAATTTGTTTATGGTCTGACAATTTGTCACACCGTCCAAATTCTAAGGTTGGAATAGAGAGGGAGCCTCCAACATGTATATCACTCCCAACTTTCAAGATAACCTACATGCATTTTGATTTTAGCTTTCACTTGTCATACAAATCTATGAACTGACAAACTTGTAATGTGCTAGTAAAGTGACCCTTAAATCCTCCATTTTGTTCCACTTTTGATCCTTGGAACTCCTAGTGTCAAAATCTTTTTTGAAGTTACCACAAAACAATAGTAAGCATCCTTCTTTTGATCCCACCCATTTTCCACTAGATTTCCTGAGTGTGACACAATGATCAATAGGTTGAGTGTTTTGGTCTAAAACCAGTGAGCTTTTGACATTTCCCTCAATAAAGTCTTCCCAACTTGATCTCCATGTCTATCCCGTGTATTTATCTATACACAAGTCCTTTAGTTGTATGAAATTTGAGTTTTTCATGTATTTCATCTAGCCCATGACTCGTAGATACAACATCACTTTTGACAGGTCATCTAGAAACTTAGTGGTCCCTTCTGATTTTGATTTGTTCACTCGGATTTCAAATCACCTAAGTTAAAAAGCTAAAGAAAGATTTCCTCCACCTTGTCTTTTTGGCATTTTGGTATGCAATCCTAAAATTTGCAGAAAGGCTCCCAAAAGCAACAGGATCCTCCATCTTGGATGTTTCTAGGGTCATGAGAAGTTAGCACCGTATATTGAAAAGTTCTAAGCATGGAAAGAGCCAGCACTCCAACCTCCACATGTCTCTTTGGCGCAACACTTCAAAGGTAAAATTTAGAGAGAGCAGGTCCCCAAACCCCTATGAGCACAAGCTCTCCACCCTGTCTAGGGTTTGAGAAAGTTACACCGAGGCCGTTGAAAATTCTAAGCATGGGAAGAAGGTCAGTGGAAAGCCTCCACCGTGTCTCTTCAGCAACTTCAAAGCTTAAAATTTAGGGGAAGGTCCCCAAATGAGCACAGGATCCCTCCATGTGTCTAGGGTCCATGAGAAAGTTTCACCATCGTTGAAAATTCTAAGCATGGGAAGAGCCACTGGTTAGGATTTCTTCATATATGTGGAAGCCTCCACATGTCTCTTTAGCATAACTTCAAAGGTAAAATTCAGGGGTAGGTCCCCAAACAAGTGTAGGCCCTCCACGTGTCTAGGGTCTGAGAAAGTTTGCACATCCACTTTTGATGTTGGCTCAACATGTAGCTTTACCTAGGCGTCGGCGGGGTAGTGGCTTACTTCTACAACTTTACTCCCTTTTCAAAACAAAGCCACACAAAGGAGACATGATTGTGGAACACTCCCAACTACAAAAGTTTCACCATGGATAGAAAACTGTAAATAATACCAAGACTTAGTGTGATCCATGACCCAAGGAAAAAAATGACAATGACACCTTAGTGAATGATGATACAACTTTGTTAAGTAACTCCAAATCCTCATGAGCTATCTAGAGTCGTCAAGTATTCTTGAAGCTCCAGGACATTCATTTATCTTTGTTAAGTTTGTTTTATTTCGTCATACTACTCCCAGGACACAAAATGGAATTAATGTTATTCATAGGGATTACTTAACTCTCAACCTAAAAATTATCTATCCATCACCCTTTTCAAAGGCAAATCTAGAAAAGTATACCGCATATTACAAAAATCTAATCCTAAATTTATATAATAGATTGTCGACTTGGAAGGGTAAATGACTAACCTGGGCTCGCAAAATTCAGTTTACTCAACCTGACCTGTTGGACATTGAAATGCTTACATAGAGCACAAATAGTAGATATTATTTGGGTGAGAATAATGTGATACATGGAATGGATGTGGGACATGAAGATATATAACTCACACCTTTTGATTACCAACATTCCATTAATTTTTGTGTCTTATTTATCTAATTAAAAAATGTCACCTTTTATTTCCCCAAATTTTCAATCTTTCTGACATTGAAATGCTTAAATAGATAACAAATAGAAGATATTATTTAGGTAAGAAAAATATGATCCATGGAATGGACGTGGGACATGCAGGTATTTAATTTACACCTTTTGATTTCCAACATTCCATTCAAACCTAAACCTTTTCAATTTCTCCTCTTTTTGGAATCGAAATGCTTAATTAGAGCACAAATAACAAATATTATTTTGGTGAGAACAATGTGATCCATGGAATGGGTGTGGGACATTTAATTCACACCTATTAATATTTAATTCACACCTACTAATTTCGAAAATTCTATTCATGTTTACGTCCTATCTATCAAATTAAAAATTGTCACCTTTTTCGATTTCCCCCTTTTTATTATCTCTTTCACACCTTTTTATTTCCAAAATTCCCTTCATGTATGCATCTTATTTATGCAAATTAAAAGAGGTTAAGATGACTAGGTGAAGTACATGCGGTAGATATTATTTGTGTAGGAACAATATGACTCTATAGTATAGATAAGGGTAAATTCAGAGTATTTGATTCCCACCTTTAAATTTCCTACATTCCTATTCATATCCGCATCTTACCTTTCAAATTAAAAGAGGTTAAGACTAATTATGTGAAGTACTTTGGTGCCATGAAATAAAAAATGTAGGAACAAGCTTGATCTATTGAATAGGTGTGGGACATTTCGAGTATTTGATATCCAACCGCTTGAAGACCTCCAATTTTCGATGGTCATGTTCACACACAACCTATGTTCCTATCAAATTAAATTGAGCTTTCCAATCACAAGCCTCAATGCAAAGATTACAAAATTCTACAAGACACAATCATTTGGATTGCATTTTGAACCCTAAACATTTTCAATTTCGGTCATTTTTCACCTCTTCCTGACATTGAAGGCCTGACTTAGTGAATAGAGATGTTCGCATAACATACCTATTATTTGGGTGAGAACAATATGGTTGATGGAATTATAACTGTGCGATACACAGGCTATTTAATGCTACACCTTTTGATTTCTATCAAATCATTCATGATATGCATCTTATAGATCAAATTAAAAAATGTCACATTTTCGATTTCCCCATTTCCCCCCTCTTTTTGACATTGTAATTCTTAAATAGAGCACAAATAGACAGATATTATTTGGGTAAGAATAATATGATCCATGGAATGGATGTGGGACATGTAGGTATTTTATTCATACCTTTTAAATTCCAACATTCCATTTATGTCTACGTTTTAACTATCAAATTAAAAAATGTCACCTTTTTTGTTTCCCCATTTTTTTCCCTCTTTCTGAGATTGAAATGCTTAAATAGAGCAAAAATACCATATGTTATTTGGTTGCGGAATAATGTGATCCATGGAATGGGTGTGAGACATGCAAGGTTTTTAATTCACACCTATTTGATTTCCAACATTACATTCATGTCTACATCCTATCTATCAAATTAAAAATGTCACCTTTTTTATTTCCCCAAATTTCCCCCCCTCTTTTTGACATTGAAATGCTTTAAATAGAGCACAAATATTAGATATTATTTCAAGGTAAGAATAATAATGTCATCCATGGAATAGGTGTGGGTCAATGCAAGTATTTAATTCATCACTTTTTTATTTGCCAACATTCTCATTCATGTTTGTGTCGTATCTATCTGAATTAACATTTTTCCAATAAAAAAGATTGATGCTATGAAATAAAAATATATCGAAGCTTGATTAGACGATAAAATATACTTGGCAGTTGCGTTCATGTGATTAGTGTGAATGAGAGCCAAACTATAAAGTGTGATGCATATAACACATATTATTTACATTGGAACAATAGATACTGTTCTATGGTAATAATAGTACGAAGCCAATGGAATGGGTAGTATCCATCATTTAATGTCCAAATTTCCATTCATATACCGGTTTTATGTACCAAATTAAATGGCATCCACTTGACAGCCTTCAAAGAAAAAAAGTATGATGTAACAGATCATTTCTCTGATACGACTAAGAAGGGGCTTACAAAGTTGTTCTACAAGAAGAAATAAGTTTCGTTTGGTTGTGTACCTTTGTCCTAATGGATTTTCCTCTTCTTTGATCCCTTAAAGCACCAATTACACTCATGTGAATAATGCAATCAAGTCTGAGATGATAAAGCACATCACACAAAACGAACAATATTGCACTTGGAACATTCTGAGTCGTAGTGTGGGACATGTAGGTATTTAGTCCACCCACCATTTTATTTTTGAAATTCCATTCACATATTTTCATATATTTGACGAATTATTTTTTGGTCACTTGGAACAATTTGTTCTGCTGGAATAGGTATGGGGCAATGCAAGTATGTAATCTCCATCAATTAATGTCCAAAGTTCCAGTCATCTACTTATTATTATACACTATAGATGTCATGGCACATGTCATCCACTCTTTATCAAATCCTTGAAGCCGAAAAAAAATAAAAAATAGAAAGTATGACCAACAAATCTCTTTCTTATGTGATACGACTGAGACAGGTGGGTTTCAATTTTCTACAAAAAGCTTAGAAATATCGTTTTTTTGTGTTCTTTATCAAGTTGGATCCACAAGTATTTACTTCCAACATGTTCTTTGGTACCTTAAATCACCAATTACATTTCATGTGTCAATTATCTACAACATGAGTTTGAGATGATAAAAGGGAGCAAAACATTTTCCAAAATATTTATAGGGGACATGACATGTTGTTGATTTTGACAGCATCCATACAGGGCACATCAATGTAAATCATATGGTGCAATGACATAGTTTGTTAGGTTATTCACATATGGATTTTATGGAAAAATCCCTTGTGGCCCATCTTCGTGCATGAATCTCCAAAAATTAATGGTGTCTGTGTTTTTATATATGGCGCCGCCCACTTGAGAACTGTATATGTGACTCATGCATGTAACGATGGTATTTTAGGCCAATAGAAATCACTTATAATCTCACCCACATGAGCTTTCATGTAAGGTGATGAGTGAAATAAGTACACCATCTTAGCCACTTTTGTAAGGGCTCCGCGACTCAGTCAAGTATGATACCCTAGTCAAATTGGAAGGATATGATCTTAAACATAAATGGAAGCATTATCTTAGGAATTTGCAATAGATTTGTGTCATGCAAATTAGTGAGCACAAACGTTACAGAGATTCCATTATAGGAGAGATTTGTGGTGAGCTACATCATATGGAATAATGAGGCCTTTCCCGAGGACATGGAGTCGAGATCAAGATAATATAGTGGAGTAAATGTAGTAGATGTCATTTGGTTAGGAAGAATTTGATAATGTGGAATAGGTTCATGACATGTAAGTTTTTTATTCCTGCATTTTTATTTTTTGCTTTTTGTCCATGTCTTTTCCTTACCTAGCAAACTAAATGTGACACAACGAAAAAAATTGACACCATAAAAAATTAAAATAAAAAATTAACAAACCTCAATCGAACAAATAGAATCTTCCTTTTGTTTCATATGTCCATTCCCCATAGGGGCTCAATTATCAATGATTGTTTCTTACATTGCTTGCTATTTTGCAATTACTCAAGCTTAAAACTGAAAAGTGTCCTTGCAAAGTACTATAAGAAGCAAGCACTGTGGTTGGGTTTCAGACATGCCCCTAGTTGAATTCTCACATTTTTATTTTGGCCCCTTTAATCTCGCATTAAGCTTTGACATGAGTAGTGTGCACACGAGGTTGAGAAGACTAGATGAAGCACATGTAGTAGATATTATTTGCGTAGGAACAATCTGCTCTATCGAATAGGTGTAGGACATGTGAGTTTTTGATTCCCACCTTTAAATTTCCAACATTCCATTCATGTATACATCTAACCTTTCAAATTAAATGCTTTCCAAGTCGTAAGCCTTGTCTGTTATGAAACAAAAAAATAACAAGCTTGATTGACGAATAAAATCCACCTTTCACTATTATATCCAATCACTTGAAGGCATCTCCTTTGCTTTGGTCCCTTAAAGCACCAATTGCACTCATTCTGAATAATGCAAAGCGAGTTTGAGAAAATAAAATGGAGCACAAAAAACATACAATATTTGGGTTGGAACATTCTAAGCTATAGTGTGGGACATGCATGTATTTAGTTCCCACCATTTTATTTCCAGAATTTCATTCACGTCTTTGACTTGTATAACAAATTAAACATTACCCACTTGAAACCATAAACGCTGAAAATAAAATACAATAGCAACCCCAATTCTATGGTAGTCACTATGTTGCTGCCACCAAACATGCATTGACACATGTTGTCAACTCTTTATCGAATCTTCACCATCATATATTCTACAAATCTTAACCTTCATCTCGTTGTTGCATGTCAGGGAATTAACATATGGGTTTCAACTTTCTATTTAAACTTATTATATGTTGTTTCTTTTCTTTATCATGTTACATCCACAATTAATTACTTTCCTACATATTCACTTCCAACTTTCCATTCATATTCTAATCAGGTATCTCAAAAAA
This sequence comes from Taxus chinensis, assembly GCA_019776745.2. Taxonomy (NCBI): domain Eukaryota; kingdom Viridiplantae; phylum Streptophyta; class Pinopsida; order Cupressales; family Taxaceae; genus Taxus; species Taxus chinensis. Next base: position 614,715,941 of record CM034148.1, on the reverse strand, counting down.
ATTAATGGTGTAGAATCAAAAACCTTGAGTTATTTTACCTCTAATTGACATATATTTTCTACTACTCACTCATACGGCTAGTCAAAGTGTGAGCTCTATTATTGTTGGCTATTTGGTACATTGGTTGTTTCATACATTTGCTTGAGCTCGCAACTAAAAAGGGGGGTTGCAAAGTGTTGTAATAAATGTATATTTGTTGGATATTTTACCAAAAACCAATTGCAATTCCCCCAATTTTATGTTGGACCCTTTAAGCTCACATATATATTCTAAGTGAAAATCACATTTATGAAGTTGAGCACATTTACCAGATTGTTGGAGGGTTGAGTTTCACATTATTTCCCCATTCCTCTCCCACTTTTTCTCTTCCTCCAATTTGAATTCTTCAACAGATCCCCTTCAGTGTTTCCATCGTACATTTTACGTGTGATTGTTAGTACTAGTATTATTATTTATAATAAAGTCGGGCAAAGAGTGGTGTATTGTTAAGAATGTATTAAACAAAATTGTCAATATCAATGTTTTGGGAATTTTGTTTAAAATTTAAATATTAGAAATGTAGTGGATATTTAAATTGAGTATGGTCTCCACTTATTTTCTGGTACGTACATATTTAATATCAGGTTCATTTTTGTAAAACGATCAAATAAAAATGTAGGCAAGACCTACAAGTCTGTTAGTAATCGTACTTTTAAGAATACGACATGAATGCCAATCTTTATCAATCAATGTTCTCAATATCTATTGTTTCTTTATTAGTGTCATTACTTTTGTGAATTATGTATTGTAAGATTCATGCCATTTTTAAGTGGTATTTATCAATGATTTCTCTATGTAACAAGTGGAATTGGTAAATGTGTGGGGTTGATGACATCCCCTTGTGACCCAAAAAATGTTATCATTCAAATGTTTTCTTTAAGCCTTGACATTATCACGAGGGTTAAGTAGTTTGTTCCTTTGCAAGGGATATAATACATATCAAATATTAAAAAGAAATCATATCATTCATAAAAACATAAGAACATAAGAAGATGTAATATTGGAGTAAGTCAATTTCTTTATATTAACTTCTCGAATCAGAGTACAATTCATAATTCAGTTATTCTTCACACACACACTCTCATAATCTAACATTTATCCCCTACTTTTCCAGTATCTTCATTTATCTTTATATCCCTATATTTCTTCTTGTATCTCTTATTATGCCCTTCTTCTTATCTATCTCATATTCCACATACATCACATGGTTCTTATATTCCTATTACAATGAATTATAATAAGTATGTGCTTTTAATAATTACCCAATAGTCACTTCCTGTGGTGGTGACTTTGTGTCTTCAGTTTCAATCTATGTCCTTGTTGTGTGGATGTTCTGGAGGAATCCCAATGACTCGTGGTTTTCTCCAATATTTTGTGGCTCTTCCTTTCTCCACAACTTCTTATAGTGGTCAACAAAAATTTTAGTGTCTTGTGGTTTTTTATCCATTTCCATGGTGTGTGGTTCTTCACTTATTCTCCTCCATCTAGATCTTAATGTACAATTCGACAAAGAACCCTATCAACGTCATCCTCAGACTTCAAAACATTGTCTCGTTCTAGAGACAACCAAGATGAAGAACCATGTCAACACTCCATTAAAAAAAAAATATAACTCTTCAATTATTAGTAAAGCACAACGTACCAGAGAAAGAAGTTCCTTATTATGGAAGTCAGTTATTCACTTCTTATGAAATCACCTCACGTTGAAGAAAAAAATTGAAGTCACCCAACATCATTAAAAAATTGGGTGGATTATGGGAGTTGATCTTATAACCTCATTGTGAAAGCATGCATTTATCAAGCAACCAAAAGGTATTAAAAATATACATTTTAATCAATTGAATTGTAATTATTATGTAAAATTTGATTTATGTAATAACTTGTAAAAAATAGTTTCCTTGTCACTATTAATTCATTTGTGAAAAAGTATGCATATGTGTTGTTCATATTTATGGCCTCCTCTATTGAATATTTGAAATTGTAGACCCAAATTTAAATATGGAATTTATTATATATTAATTGATAAAGGTGAACTTGAATTAGAACAACATGTGCCAAACATTATAACAACTAGTATGTTAATAACGTACTTTTTACACCATAAACCGAATAAATAAGGGTTTGATGCAAATTATTTCCTTACATATTATTATGTGTAAGAATGTTAAAAGTAGAATATTTTGATTCAATTAATCCACATTAACCACACAACTCATAATATAGCTATTATTATAATACACAATGATATAACAAAGAAACGATTACTTCAACCACAAAGATGGATGAGTACTTAGTTGATCAAAGAAGTAAAAAGGTTATTTGGGTGTGCATACTAGATGTATAAGATGATGAGAATCTATAAATGCTTCATCTTCACAGCTACATCTATGAAATGATCTTATCATGAACCATATAACTTATAAGGGGGCATAGTATGGTTTGGTCTTGTGTTGTGATTTAACAAAAAATTAATTTTAATATGAGGACTGGAATAAATTAGAAACATTAGAAACATGTAACATACCAACATACAATGATAAACAAGTGTAACCAACAAGAGGATAAGAGTGACTTAGTTGATATATGATTGTCTGAACTAGATTTGGGCTGGATTGGTGGTGGAATAGGCCCAATCTATACTGTATGTGTTTCGTCTAGAAAATAGTGATAAAAAGGTTATGTTGGACAAAATTGCCTGGATCTAGACAATATCGCATGGGGTGGTAGTGTTTGAACTGGGCGCTAGTGTAGTCTTGTTTTCTATACTTAAATGCCTAAGTGCACTGACACTTCATCCAGACAATCTGAACACTCACCCGAAGCACGCGAAGCTACCAGGTCCCTCCTTTGTACTGGTTTGATAAGATGTTAGCATGCTTAACCAGAAATATAACTAACCAGATCCATATTCAACCATCATAACTCATTGCATGCACTCAATTAGAAACACCCATAATAATTAAACATATAGATCAGATCATGATTAATACCAATTGCACCAATAGACCACCATACTCAGATACGTCAATCATAAGAATCCAACCACATTGATCCATTATGGATCATTAGTAACCATAGTAACACATATCAGAAGTTGAATACATAATAATAGTATCATAGAGTCATGTGAGCCAATATACCATAACAACATGACTCTATCATATCAACTGTGTCTAATACAACAGAGTATATCTTATATTTATTGGGGTGGGGACTTGCCCTTCACCACACATGCATTCCCAAAAATAAGCGGCATGCTCAAAATAGCCATGTGTACATAAATAAAGTTGTGCATGCTTTTCTATTGATCATAATAATAAATTAATCTATAAATAAACCTTGTTATTTATCATATTATTAGATTGATCCTTACATGACCTTTTATCTTCTCGATGTATGTGCTTTATCCCAAAATAGCTCTTGCTTGGCCGCCAATCCTCCACGCTTTTCTCTAGATCTAGAACGTTGTTTGATCGACACTCAAACTTGGCGTCATCTATTTTTAGCCTGTGGTTGCAAAATCGGATAATTCCTAAATATTTCCTGCTTGGGCACGAGCCTTCACGAACTATCTATTCTATCCTATGCACGCCCCTTTGTGTCTACCTCACGTGCACCCAAAATATTTATGCACGACCTTTACTTAGTCAAAATGGGTCATGCAACAATACCCCACACTAAATTGGATTACCGCCCTCGAAAATATCTTAATCGCCCCAAAAATACAAGTGACCTCCAAAAAAAATTTAATGCCCAAAAATATTCATCCTACCTATCTCAAAATTGGATCAAGCTGAAGGCTTTTAGAAGAGTTATGGGAACTCAACATCTCTTTCACTCTCCAGCTTCTTCCATTCATCAAGCTCTTCCAACACTTTCGCAGACGCCACCTTTATAATCCTTGGTACTTTGTCTGGCACCAATTCTTCAACTCTGCTTTTGAGCTCTTGGATAACCACTGTTAATTCTGTGATAAATCCATCAACTATGTCTATGTGCTCCAGTACCATATTTTGGAAGTAGCCTATCCACAACTCTAATTTATCCTTTTTGGCCTTGATCAACTCTTTATGTGTCGTCACTTCAGTCATCACTTTCGTGCACTCTATCTTATTAGTGGGTGTCTATTCTTAGATAGCTTTGAGCACTACTTCCTCATCACTTACATGTGTAAAAAGGATCAGGTCACTCTTCTGACATCGATGGAAAGCTAAGTTGCTCTTATTACCTACCTCCTTGAGATTTGTGAACAAATCCTCAAGCTCAGTAATTCTATCTTCAACAACAACCTTGTTTTATTCCTTCTCCTTAGCCATCTCCTCCACTAATGGCCATGTACCATGCTTGTAGTTTGTTTTTCTTGCTTAAACCCTATACATGCTAGTACATTACTCATATTGATTTGAGCACTCACTTGAAGTGCAAAAATCACTCAAAGCACACAAATCACTCAAAGCGTACAAATGTACCAGGTCCCTCTTTTTATACCAGCTTTGTCAAGATGTTAGCATGATCATATAAGTATTTTATATCTATAACAAGTAATTAAAGGTAGAGCATAACAAGAATCAGATCACAACCATAGTGCATAATGAATCAAACAAGGATCAAGATCATATTTACCATACAATAACCAGTAACAGAGACATCAATAACCATATCCATCCACAATGATCCATTATATTAAGTTATAACAAAACCCATAGCTGAATACATCATAGTTATCATCACAAATTATGCACGCAAAATCATACCAACAACATAACTCTGTAACAATCCAGTGTGTAATGATCCCTCCTTATCATGCAAATCAATACATATATATAGGTAGTGGGGACTTGCCCTTCACTACCCATGCACTCTCAAAATAGGTTGCATGCTCAAAATAGCCATGCGCCACTACAAAAGCAACTAAGGAAGCATGCAAGCTTCACCTAATAATAGATTACATATAATTAACTCTAGATCTAATCCTATTATTAGCTCAAACTTCACATGACGCTTGATCTTCCACTTGCTCCAAAAATAGCTTTGCTTAACCTCACAAGTCTTCTTGTTCTTATCCAATGCATGCTCAACACTCAATCCTATTCTTAGCCCAGTAACATGCAAAATGGATAAGTCCCAAACTTTGACTTTTCCTTGGCGCACCCTTTATCCGTTGATTTTTTGTGCACACCTACATGCCCCATTTCTACGTGCACCCATCCTTATGCACCTCTAACACTTAGGAAATATTTTTTCCAGTCAACATTACCCCACACTAGCTTCATTGCTGCCCCCCAGACAATGGGTAATCATGCCTTGTCTCTCCAAGAATAAAGAATAAGGAATAAAATAATGACTATACACAATGAATTAAAATATACCAAAAAGAATCTGAGTGCTCTATTCCTATGAACACAGAAGTAACTCATGGTATTCATTCTAGATTTTCACCTCTAACTCATTCCAGTCACTGAGTGCCTTCTTTGTCTTTTCAGGGATGTCTGCAACTACTCCAGCCATCTCATCCAAGGTCATATTTTCTCCCTCATTCTGTAGCACCCTAAGGACGTTTGCTAAGCTAGAAACCATCCCATCCATTACATCCATACGTCAGGCTATAAGTTTCCCAATTTATTTTATCTTCTCTCTTATGAGGATCTTGGGCTGCTACGACCGCATAGCGTTTTTCTGACTAATAATGTCATCCTCTCTCTCGCCCAAGAGTTTCATCATTCTTCACAATAAGAACCTTATTTTCCTCAGCCAAAGTCCTTATCTTAATGATTTTCTTTGGGTTTGCACACATATTTTACGCTGTGTCTACCTTCTTCATTTCATCCTTCAATTTTTGGAGCAGAGATTCATACCTAACTATTCGACACTCTATTGTAGCCTTGGCTCTTTCCTTCTATGCTGCAATATCTTTCTCTTTTCGTGAAACTGTCTCTGTGGTCTCTCATGACACACACAACTGCTTAATCAAGAGATGGACACAATCTTGCAAGAAGTGCAGAGAGGACTGATAGGTTTGTTTGGTTTGTTCATCAACATCTGGATGTACATCAATAATCTTCTTCCCCAACTCTACCGCAAAATCTAGAATGTTATTTTGTTTCTCTTTATTCTTCTTCCGCCCCTCAGACAGTCATTCCACTTTTTATTTTAGGCTTTTATTCTCCTCCAACAACAATCTCAGTGCAACCGATTTATCTATATTCCTGTGCGCCAACTCTGCTGCCATTTTATTTAATGCATTACTTTCCTGCCCATCAGTAAACTCTGTGGGCCTAACGGTCCAGTGCGTGGCTTGGGATTCCTTCTTCATTTTCCTCTTAACGCATGCATCCTATTTTACATCAAACTTAGTCTCATCAATATGAGTTTGCATGCTCCAAGAGAGTTGCTTTTGGGTGTGCAAGTTGGCCGCTTTAGGGTCCATCAACGCCCATCCATAAAGCTCCTTAGGCTCTAATGTGCTTTGAAACCTGGTACGAATGATCTTTATGGGATCATTAATATACCCAACTATGGGAGTTTTCTACATCTCCGCCTTATCTCTCCATGGGCACCTATCTTTAAGTACATACACCCCTTTATCCAAAGTCAGGCCTTCCCCTGCAGTGCCTGTTTGTTCATTTGTGGGCTCACCAGAAAGTCCACCTTATACCTTTCTCTTCATCTCCACCCGCATCTTCACGCTCCTCGAAGATTTATGTATCATATTTCACCTCTTCCTCCCGAGGCTCTTCTGCATCTAGCTCAATGATAGGTGGTTTTGCTTCTATGCACGTGCTTCCATCTAAATCCTCCTCCTCACCTTGTCTTGGTATATACTTCAGTCGTTTCTTCTTCTCTTGCACATTTTTGGTGGGAGAGGTCTTAGGCTTCTCAAGCTATTAAGGGCTTGCACTTGCACTTGTGCCTAGGGTCTTTCTTCTTCTCAACGCCCTCCTAAATTTTTTCTCCTCAGCACCTCCAACATCTGCCCCTATCTCCTCAGCACATGTTTCCTCCCCTACTTCCTCTTCCTTCTATGCGGGAGGATTTACCTTGCGCATCCTCTTTACTTCAGTTATAGGATGCCTTTGTGAGCCATGGTCCAATAGCCCGCAACTGTCTTCCTTTAGTTCTTCCTCCTCTTCTTCATCTGTGTGGGGTAGGATTGGGCTCCTCATCCTGCAATGTTCCCACTATATGCTTTCCTTTAGGCAGTTTAGGAAGCCTGAACTCATTTTCAATGTATCTTCCCTTTTCCAATTTGGGCTTAAGGTAGATGTATACCTTAGCCACACCAAGTTTCCCAACTACCAAACTCATTGAATTAATACTTATATCATCTGAGATAATCTTTTCTATGTAAGAAGACGTACCAGGGTATACATATGTCTTCCACAAGCATATGATAATCATAGTATACCTTATCTGCATTAAAACGTAATCTGCACGTGTTTGAAAACTTGTGCACCGAGGCCTGGAAGTAACGCGTGGTGAAGGCATATGGGAGTTTGCACCAAGGGCTCCACTTTCCATCCTTCATTCCAAATCTTCCTATGTAAAAATGTTGATATACAATGAACTGGGCCTTCTTATTCAATACTGAAGGAAGGTCCTTAGGTATTCTCCATTCATGTTCAAAGGCTTCATGCAAGCGCTTATACCATATTTCTAACCTTTTCTTGTAAGCTCCACTCACAGATCCATCACATGTGTATTTTGTAAACCTATCTGCAAGGGAATTTTTCTCTTCAGGGAACTGGCAAATATTCTCCTTTGGCCCATCGGGCACCCCAATTTCTACAAACACAAGAGACACTAAAATAACACCAAAAATTATCTTGTCTCTATGGTGCACCTCTTCAATAATAGTCTTAGCAATGAAAGAAGACAAGTTGTATACCACTCCCTCGTCATTTTTTAGCAATATGGATCCATCTTCTATTTACCTAGCTCTAACGCTCCTGGTTATTCAATTTGGTGAGGAGGTGCACATCTTCCTAAATCACAAGGTACTTTTCTAACTTACAATATCCATTGCACCCTCCCTTCACATAAGCTAATGAAATCCTTGTAGCCTCTACACCCTCATCATCAGTGAGGTCACTACTAATCTTAGTGCCTGAGCTTCTCAACCATGTCAACTGACTAATCAAGGGTGCAGTAAGTCACATTCGCCACCCTATAAATAGAAGAAGTCCTCATGCACATGGGACATCAACCATTGATACAATTTTTCAAGTTTCCCAAAGTATGATAGGTCATACAGCTGCATGACTCCAACACTCTCCAACAAATTCTGACCTACATCATCGTAGACGGCTATGTTTTTTTCTGCAAGTCAGTTTTTACCACCAACTGTTTGTCTAATTCATCCCTGTTATCCTTAGTATGATGATTGTAGTCACTTGCTTTTCTTCTTCTGATATGTGACTCCCAATCCAATCCCATTATGACACCTTCTAGATACTGCATTTCTGAAAATCTACTTTTAGGGGTATCCTCCACCTCTAATTCCACTTATTTTTTCTTCATGCCCCTTGTGGTTGCTCCAGGTGCTCGTTTAGGTGCCATTGCGATAATAAAAATGTGTTCTTACACTAGATTCGATCTCTATAACTTCAAACTTGCATTCCCTAGCTTCTCCTCAAACCCTAACTCACATATTTTCTCCCAGTACACCTTTTCTTCACTCAAACACCCTCTCTGATGGAGCTCCAAACAATGTCATGCAAAATATCTCTAGGTTTGATGTCTATAATCTCTCTTTCATGCACTTTTGTACATAACTTGACTCTTCAGCTTGCTCTTCAACTCACTTGAACACTTCACAATGAAAGGTAAAAATGATATCACAACCCACATTTATATAATTTTTCCAAATTTCCCACATTGATTGCTCTTTACTAGCAACCACTTACTCAACATTAATTACACCTTTTTACTTTTTTACTGTACTTTTCACTAATTTTTCTATGCCCCAGTTGTAACCTTCTGGCGCACCCACTACTTCTTGGCCACATACCTCCTCTCACATTCCTTCATGTGCCGAAGTACCTAATCCATGTGCCTAATACCAAGTAGTTTCCCATGCTGCTACCTGCCTCGTATTACACTATGTGTCCATCCATCTACGCGTGGTCCTCATTTATGAGAATTTTTTTTCTTGATCCGCACCTTTACTTCAAGCACATGCACCATACTTCTTCTATGCATACCCATCTTCCAGAGGATGTTCAATCTCTTTCCATCTTGGCCCATTTATCATGTATCTTCTCCACCCCACACTAAAAGTATGCACAGGTCCTCTATGCATGAATTCACTAGATAGTAATCAGCTACTGAGCATGTAAGCATGTTTATTAGAACAAAACACAGAACTAAATTGACAAAGCATAACAACAATGTAAGGAAACACATATAAAGGAAATGCATTAAAGGGAAACCTAATCTAAATGACACCACTACCTTATTAAAAAAACCAAGAAGACTTATTTATAGTAGGGATTCAACCTACTCCCATTGAAATAATTGGGAAACCGAGTTCCATCTAACAGTTGTAACTAACAAGTTCCTGAATCAAGTATATATGTCACTACATACGGTCCCAACCAATGCACCTTCAATTTCCGAGGGTGGTGCACAAACTTGGAGTCATAAAGTAAGAACCATCTGTCCAACCTCAAACTGCTTATTCTTAATGTGCCTATCATGTCATGCCTTCTGCCTGGCCTTTTCTATCTTCTGGCTCCAACGTGTGATGGCACACCTCTCATCCAACTACATCAGTTTATCTATACACTCTTCAAGTTCTTGTTCATCATCCATTCCTCCTACATGTGTAATATGTAGGGAGGGTAACATAAATTCCATTGATAAAACAACCTCCATGCCAAACACCAACTGAAAGGGTGTGGCTTTGTTCAATCTTTTGTAAGTTTTCCTTTATGCCCAAAGTACAGTAGAGACTTTATCATCCCATTCTTTCCTTCCAACATCACAATATTTGTCAAAGTATGTCCAATATTTTGTTGAAAGCCTCAGTAGTCCCATTAGCCTATGGGGAGATAGGGTGTTGTCTTATGATGCGCCACCATAAACTCAACCAATAATATTTGATAGTCTCATTCAAAAAGTGTGTGCCCCTATCACTTTTCAAGCTCAACAAACATCCATACCTACTGATAATGTTCTCCCATAAGAACCTTGTTGTTGTAGCTACCATGCAATCCTTTGTAGGTTTTGCTTCTACCCACCTGGTTAGATAATCTTGTACATGTTATAATGTAGCATGACAGTATTCCTTCACGCGTGTGGGGAAATAGGGCCCACAAAGTCAATTTCCCATTTTTCAAAAGGTTCACTTGCTAATAGGTCTCAAAGGCATTTCATCTCTATGCCCAGGATTCCTAAGGTGCTGACAATGATCACACGCCTTGACATATTCTTACAATCCTTATATAAAGTTTCCCACCAAAGGCCAACCAACAAAATCTTGCACATGATGAGCATTTCGCATAATGTCCTCCTACAATTCCACCATGAGCTTCCTCCATTATAGCTTCATGCTCATGTTCTAAGTACACATGGCACACAAAATATCATCATGACCTAACTTGTATAAATATCCACTGATCAACTGTAAGGTGACATCACATATGACAAGTTGTTTCTTCTCTAATCTCTTCATCCCCTCAGGCTCATACACCTGTCCAGTACGCAAAAACACAACAATATCTTCTAAGTTAGGTGGGTGCACGGTTCAATCTAAAGAGTTGTGCATCCAATATTGTGTCCTTAATGCTCTATGCATCATCACCTAGAGTTGATCCTTGACAAATGATCAGGCCCTAAGTTACTCTTTCCTAGCTTTACCAATTGTAAATTCAAATTCCTGAAACAAGAGAATCCACTGACATATGTGCCCTTGTAAAATGAGATTATTAACCAAAGTACTTAAGTGCCATATGATCTATATAGAATATAAAGGGAGTTTGGCCAACAAGTATTGTTAAAACTTGTGCAACGCGTAAATCATGGACAAAGCTTCGTGCTCAGTAGTTGTATAATTTTGTTCAGCTGGTATCAACTTCCTTCTCGCGAAACAGATAGGATGATCAACAATCCCATCACTAGGATATGCTAACACTATGTCAATGGCCATGCCAGAGGCATCAACATGTACATGAAATAGGTTTGTCCCAAGAAGGAAATTGTAGAATGGGCACATAAGTAAGTCTTTCCTTCAATGTCTCAAATGCTAGCTGTTGTGCCTCATCCCAATGAAACTTTCCTTTACTTTTCAAGCAATTCTTCCAAGGGTGTGAAAATCTTAGCATATCCCTTAATGAACTTCCTATAATAACTTGTATGTCCTAAAACCCATGCACCTTGTTATGATTGGTAGGCTCCTCCAAACCCAAGATAACTATAATTTTAGCAGGATCTACCAACAAACCTTCTTTGCATATAATGTGTCCCAACAAAGTTTCCAAAGGGTGTAGAAAATATACACTTCTTAATATTAAGAGAGATGCTCAACTGTTAGCACCTCTTAAACATAAGTCTCAAATTGTCATAGTGATATTTTACCAGCCCATATATAGTCCAATCATCCAAGTAAACTTGTAAAAACTTGTGTATAAAGTCCTCAAATGCTTGTACAACAATGCACAAAAAACTAGTAGGCGCATTCTTCAACCCAAAGGACATAACTGCATGTATGCAAAAATTCCCCACTCAGTGGTGAAAGTTGTCTTTTATTGGTCTTCTTTTCTATCCACTTGATGATAACCAAAGAATCCATCAGTGAAAGAGTAAATCTCATGCCTTGCAACACCCTCCAAGATCTCCTCAGTAAAAGGTGTAGGGAAAGGATCTATAACACATGCAGTATTCAAATCTCTGTAATCCACACAGATCCTTATCCTACCATCTTTCTTTATGCTTATCACCATGGGGCTAACCCACTCTGATTCCTCAATGGGCTCAATGATTCCAGATTTCAACATCTTATCAATTTCTTCCTTGACCTTTACACAGATTAGGATTCATCCTGTAAGGCCTCTTCCTAACTGGCGCACACCTTCCTTTAACTTGATCCTCATCTCACCCAAAAAGTGATGCACTCCCTTCAACTCATGATATCCTTTAGGAAATAAGTCTTGGAAGTCATGTAAAAGCTCAATAATCTTAGTTACCTCTTGTTCAGACCAATAGTCACCAATAATGGCCTCTTTAGGTTTTGCATTTGTCCCAATGTTGACCTTCTTTGTTTTCATACCTCGTGATAAGTGCACACCTTCTCATCAATATCTAAGACACATGTACCTTCAATATGGTTCAACATCTATTGATGTCTCATAATTCTTCACCATCTATCATGTAAACCAGCTTACCCTTTTATTTTTCCAACCAGGCACATGCCAAGCTTCTTCATCTATCTCTTCTTCTTCAAAGTGCATGCCTCCAAATCCAACTCTCCAAACATATCCAACAGGAGTTCCTTAGAATTTATGCACTATCCCCCAAAGTAAGGTGCTTCATAATCTGTAATGCTTCATTCACTGTAGGTTTAGTAGAAAAATAGTCAAAGGTCTGAATCATACCTAAGGTCATCTCCTGCCAATTAATTGTTGCTCTTGTTAAATCTGCATGAACATACCACACGCGCACACGTAACCACCATTAGGGTGGTGTAGAACTTATGTACCTAGAGTGATGGTGGAAAGGCCTCCTTCCCCTCCATCTAGAGTCTCTCACACTTTTGAACATGGTGTGAAGAAGAATCCTTCCCATGAAATTTGTATATCTGTGAAGGTACATTACTCCTTAGAAACCTAGTAGAGAAAGGTGATTCTCACCTCTCACCACTCCAAAAGGTTATCTCTGTGTGTAGTCCACCAACAGCGCTGTTATCCCATGCAAGGTATAAATCAACATATTTCTTTGTCACCCTCATCCTTCCACTGGGCTTCCATGGACATGCAGAAATACATCAGGGTTTCCTTCACCAGTGTACTAAGGTACCTGATTATGACTCAAACATCAAACAATGTGCGCAGCCTGATCACGCAAGTAATTGTATTCTTGATATCTCACCTGACCATTTCATACATTCTCATGCACCCAGTTGTCATAGGAAACATTAGTTGTATCACTCATAGACTGAGCATCATCCCATTGTATAACACCTTCCTTAGATGGCTCAAGACAATTCATGATCTCTAACTATGCATGCATATATCCTGTTCAGATCCTCTTCACTCAAGGGTTCTACATACGGTATAGCCTTCCCATCCATGTCAAAGGTATAATTACACGCTCCTCTTTGTTCTCAAAACTGATATAACCTTTATTAAATTGTAGATCAACATTATTCACGTAACACCAAGGGTTCCCAAGTAATGCTGGAAAACTATCTACTTCTGTACAAATGCCAAGACCTCAAAGTCCCTAGTAAACTTGGCCCCTTGTATAGTAATAGTGGCATCCTTCAATACTCCAATGGGCATGGCTCTAGTCCTGTTTTCCATATACAACACATTCAAAGAGGGTTGTAACGGTGGTCTCCCCATCTGATTCCATGCATCCAAAGTGAGTACATTTACTTCTGCACCTGTATCAATCAGTATGTTACTCAACAACCACCCATCAAAAACTACATTCAAAGTGATCTCTTTATCATACTCAAGACTGTGAGGAGGTAAGTTTGCATGTAATATTTATCTCTGTGCACTCAAGATCCAATGCACGGTATCTTCTCCCTCATCCATTCCCCTAATAATGGAATGATATTTTCCTGGCACAACATCTTACAAACCTCCTTCAAGTCATCAACATATTTATGAGGCATCTCAATTGCCTTCTCCTGCTCCAGCTTCCACAACTGCTCCTTCAAGCATTGTATCTCACCCTGCAAGTTTCTAATGACCTCCATAGTCTCTTGATAAACTTTCTTCTGATGGGAAAGATCTAGATATTTCACATTTATCACCTCTTGCTTTGTAATAATATTCTTCTACTTCAGGATCTCACAAGCACGCGCAGCCTCAGCACGTGTAGTCACTAACACAGGAAGCATCTCAGGATCAGGCACAATATTAGGCATCCACTAGTCTTCTACGATGTGTTTGCACTTTGATCATCCCCACACCCTTATCATTATTCTTATATTTCTTACTCATGTGCTCATAAACTCAGGAAATTCTTCAAACTTATGTTGCTTCCCGCACCATGAGAAGACTATGTTCTGAGGGCATTCATGCCTATAATGATCAGGGGATCCACATGTAAAACAAGTTCCTGCATGGGAAATCACCTCTTCCACCTCCACCAACCATGACCTCTGTATCCACCTCGGTAACCTTTACCTCTACCACCTCTATTAGAGCACCCTTCATGATGGTTATCCTTCCTGTTCACTTTGAATTATTCACAACACTAGTCTAGTGCACACCAGTTTCAATAGCTTCATGAATCTGATCAATCAATCTACAATTCTCCATATCATGAGTGTGAGACTTACAAATCTTACAATAATAGGACACATTCTTCTATGATCATGTGCTGTAATAATGGGAACCTACTCGAATCATGATCCAAGTGATAGATCTCACAATCCAGCAACATGGCATGCACCAATTTACGAGGGCAAGCTATCCTTAGTATGTCCTTCAACCTCACAATTTGTACACCATATTCCACTATGCATCTCATGAGCCATGAATTGGTTGATAGTTTCTCCAACTATTTCTCCATAGATGTAATATGCACTCCAAGAATGGGCTAACTCTAGTGTCTATACTCCCAACTGCCTCAACACGCAGAAAGCTACCTCCAAATCCTCACACAGGATCTGTAAATGTCTTATGAGAGAGTGCCCTTCTAAAAGGTGTGATCAAACCACCAACAAACCACTATGCATGTTAGGCTAGGGTGAATATCATAAGACAAATTTGATAGAAAAGTTTTAAAGTGTGCATCATACTCCCTTATGCTCTCAGCCATGCCCTGCTTAATCTCCTTCAGCGCGCTGATGATTTTATGTTCAAACTCAGGTATATGAAACTCAACCAAAAAATCATCACACAACATTGTATATCTACAAATCTGATTTAGATCATACTTCCTATACCAACTATGTGTGTGCCCTTACAAAGTAGTAGTAAATTGACTTTCCTTATGCTCAGGAGTTGTAATTCCCTTAGCACGCCATAATATCTCACACATATGCACATGCTCTGTTGCATCCTCAATGCCTCTGTACTCTAGAAGGTGAAGAGACATCTCATAATAAACTTGTTGTGGCTGGTGTGGACCATGCCCACCAGATCTAGAACATGTATTACCTCTAGTATTCCCTCCACCTCCAGAACCACCAGATCCACTAGATCCCGAACCTCAAATCCTCCTGATCCACCTCTTGTAGCAGGAACTAGACCAGAGGATGAGCTACTATGTGTTCCAATA
The DNA here is from genome assembly GCA_019776745.2 of Taxus chinensis. Taxonomy (NCBI): domain Eukaryota; kingdom Viridiplantae; phylum Streptophyta; class Pinopsida; order Cupressales; family Taxaceae; genus Taxus; species Taxus chinensis. Next base: position 614,700,449 of record CM034148.1, on the reverse strand, counting down.
TTGTACTAAATTGAATGAACTCCCACAGTCTACAAATTTGTGCTACTTCCATATGTATTACCAATTCTACGTGCCCACATCTGTCCTGATGACACACCAGAAAATATACCACCAATCAGACCACCAAACAAAGAAGATGTTTGTGCACAGCCATAGATGAACTGTGTCATTTGATGAACTTCTGTACTAAATGGAAAATGAAATCTACCTATTTCTACTCTATCACCAACACTAGCCTGTTTCTCAATAACTATTTCAAGAACTAGAACACCAAGTGCAAGGGAAAGGTCACCAGGTGGGATTAGATGCACGCTATGTTGTCCTTAATATTTCTTCTTTCAGATGTGCTCTCATCAAAGCTAGAGGGGATTCTCTACTGTGCTTTCCTAAGTGGGGGAGAGCCTGATGCTCTGGCTCCACGTCTTCCATGTGAGCTTCAAATCCTTCACGATACATCATCCTCCATAACTCCATAGACTCCTCAATATCACGCTTCTTCACCAATTCCCTCTCCCATGCTTCATTATACTTAAACCACCTTTCTTATCTCTCTTTTCTTTTCTACCATCGTAAGGTCCATCCATCTTTCACCACACCTATTCCTACGCCCCACATGCAGTGGAGGTTTAGCTAGCCATAGGTCATTCTTCCAAATCCAGAGTCACCAACAAGATCTTAATCACTAAAGGGATAAAACACAAATAAGATCCTCTGGGTTCATGCAAGAACTAAAACTCAACAACCTCTGGACATGAATAAGTAGAAACAACATACTCCAATGTATAACTGTGCAAAACACCACTCCACCAATGATCTACAACGTGTCCAAGTCACATCAGCATCATACAAAGTCTGGTAATCTTCTTGTGTCCAAAAAATTGTTCTATACCTCCAATTCTACTTTGATGCATATGCTACCAGCCACTCATACAACTCTATAGGAAAACAAAAAAAAAACGTCTCATAGAGTTCATGATACAAATGTTCTTCAACCCACACGTGAGCATCAAAATCAGGTCCAATATTATATCTGTGAGAAAATTGGTCTTCTAAGTCCACAACCCAACTCTCAATGTTGTCCAAAGTCAACCGATACATCTTCATCATGCAACATCCTTGCAACAGCTTGAAAAGAGGTCCTGAAAATGGAACCAAAATGTAGTCTTTATTTTCTTGCTCAAACCCTATATGTCACTGGCACATCACTCAGACAGATCTGAGTGCTCACCCAAAGCATGCAAAGGTACTAGGTCCCTCTTTTTATACCATCTTTGTCAAGATGTTAGCATGATCATACAAGTATTCCATATCCATAAAAGTAATTAAAGGTAAAGCATAACAAGAATCTAGATCACAACCATAGTGCATAATGAATCAAACAAGGATCAAGATCAGATTTACCTATACAATAACCAGTAACAAAGACATCAACAACCAATATCCATCCACAAAGATCCATTATATTAAGTTATAACAAAAACCCATAGTTGAATACATACATAGTTATCATCACAAAGTCATGCACATAAAATCATACCAATAACATAACTCTATGTATAACAATCCAGTGTGTAATGATCCCTCTAAACCGTGCAAATAATACATATATATATATAGGTATATATATATATATATATGTGGGGACTTTCCCTTCACTGACCCATGCACTCTCAAAATAGGTTGTATGCTCAAAATAGCCATGCGCCACTACAAAAGCAACTAAGGAAGCATGCAAGCTTCACCTAATAATAGATTACCTATAATTAACTCTAGATCTAATCCTATTATTAGCTCAAACTTCGCATGACACTTGATCTTCCACTTTCTCCAAAAATAGTCATTGTTTCATCCACAAGTCTTCTTATTCTTATCCAATGCATGTTCAACACTCAATCCTATTCTTGGCATATAACATGCAAAATGGCCAAGTCCCAAACTCTAAATTTTCCTTGGCACGCCCTTTATCCGTTGATCTTCTGTGCACACCTACACACCCCATTTCTACGTACCCCATCCTTATATGCCTCTAACACTTAGGAAATATTTTTTCCAGTCAACAACACTCTATGTTTGCTAGAAACATACTAACCAAATCTTCTAAATACTCCATCTCATCATTATAATCACATCTAACTTGGCTTACCAAGGCTGAGCACTATCCTAAAATATATTTTACCATGGCACTAGCCCTTTCATATGCCTCCTTGGTGTGCTTCTGTTCTCCCTAGAGGTCCTTCTGTAAACCATTGACCTCATGCTTCTTTTCTTTCTTATCTACTACTAAGACATTCATAGTAGCTCATGCATCAAGGTTTCTACGCCCAACATCTACAACTAACTTGTTCAAGGTGTTGCATGTCTGCTCATCAGTGAGGTACATGAGGTTGACTGCCTTATAATTCCTCCATGACTCATTCTTTAACTCAATGACAATGATGTAGTGGTCATTTACCTCGAACTCAAGTTCTTCTGCATAATTGTGCAAGTTCCATCTTAACATCTTCCTGGTTTGTGACGCTCCCCCATGTTTATCCATTATTTCCTAGGAATACAACTTCTCATTCGACACTGTACTCTCAAAACGTGCCCTGAGGATCTTCTTCAGGTCATCCAAAAAATCCATATGTGGTAACCTGGGTGTCCATCTCTTCCTGACTGCCTTCGATTTTGTCCTCTTCTTCTTTGGAGTAGAAGTGCCTGCACTTGTCCCTACTCTTTCACCTTTTTCTTCTCTGATAACATAAGTGTTATCAGTCACCTTCTCTTCATGCACCTCCTCTCCCACATGTGTATTGTCCTTGGGTGAAACCTTATTTGCTTCTCCCTCTTTAGCACGTGACTGCCTTTGATCTTCAACATTCTTTCTAGCCAACTAATCAACCCATTCTTGCTCAAGCTCCTCACGTAAGGTTTCTCCTTTCTTCTCCAAATTAGATTCCTCACTTGCTTCTGTGTTGGAGACAACCTTTGGCCCTCCACGCAGTCTTGCAGTGGCTGAGACATTTCAGTGCCCCTACTACTTCTTCTCGTATAATACTTCTTCTTACACCATGAATGATCACATTTACCTTCCTCTTCTCCTTCTTCCTCCTTAGGAGTGTCTTCGTGTGTTGTCTTCAACGGTGGCACCACTTGTCTTCCAGGTCGTAGGGAGGGTAGAATTTGTAACATCTATCTCAATTCCTCCTCGAGTCTTTGGTCTTGATTGCACAAATATTTGTCTTATCAATCCCCTAATGGTAACATTCATCTGATGGCTCAAGTCCATTGTTTAAGGCTCCAATATCTCCAATTATGCGGGCCTTACATCATACATGTATGTCATGTGCAAGATGTGTAAGTTTGACTCAACCTCTTCAATATCAAATGTTAACTACTGCACGTCTTTAATCATGTTCACAACACACTTGTAGTACTGGGAAGTGAATGCAAATGGAAGCTTGCACCAAGGACTCATCTCCCCATCCTTCATTCTAAACCGTGTAAGGCTATAATGTTGTATCACTACAAAACTTTCCTTCTCACCAACCTCTATAAGAAACTCATGTGGAATTCACCACTCATTCTCAAAATCCACACATAACATGTTATACCACTTATAACCTTTGGCCGTATATGAATTTGAAATTGCACCATAGGTGGGTAAACCCACATATCATAGTTCGACCCGTTTGGTACTCCAAGCTCCCATAAGACAATGAGAAGGAGGATCGAGCCCCATGTTACCTTCACTCCTTCTTTATTCTGCACCTTGTCCTCTTCAATTATTCCATCGACAACGTATTGTGAAATGTTGTAGTGTGCCTTGTTTGCCATTCGATGCACAATGTATAAAAACTTTTTGTTCACATCATTACACCTTTTTGAGCCACCCAACTGGAAACTAACCAATCTGGCTGCAACTCTAGTTGCATGATCTATGAGGTTGCCAATAAGCATAACCCTTCCTCCCTTTTTATACTATAAGTGATGTGGCCAATTCATCAATCTTCACATTGGAGCATAAATCCAGCCCCATGTCCTCTCTTGTACTCCTCAACCCTGTGACTCACTCAATAAGTTGAGCTGTAATTCTAGCCTATGAAATAAAATAAGTCCTCATGCACCCTAGTCATGAGCCACTGGTATAAATGCATGGGCTTGGTGAAGAAGGGTAGTTTGAAAAATTGTAAGACTCCAACTTTCTCAAAGTTCTTCTGTATCGAGTCATCGACTTGTGTCTTCCCTTCGTCGTATGTTTTTTGGCATCTCCCACAACATGTCTTCCTTAAAATTCTCTTCCTTCCCTAGAGCTCTGTGGTTATATTCACTAATTTTTACACTTGGGAAATTGAGACTTCCAAGTCTGAACCCTAAGTAATCTAGGTGGGTACTACATTTATGAGTATATATACTCCAAGGGTTCTTCCACATCAACTCTAAACCCTCGTTGTACGGTGCTTTCTTCTAGTTTTGTGTGCCATTGTTTCTTGAAAATCTGTGCCCTAGGTACTTTGTCTCACAACAATTACTTCGCTATCTAAGCACTGTGAACCCTAGTTGTTCAAAAATTTCTCACAAACCCTCCTCTCCATGCCCTAACTACTGGCTCAAACTTGTCTTGTCACAAGGAACCTGTAGTGCCCACTTCCCTTTGACACCTTTTGATACTGATCTTGATACTGTTGATTACATTATGGATATTATTATAGTTTTGATTTAGTATGATGTTAGATGTTGGATCATGGATTATTGTTGATCTTGATTTAGTTATGATGCATGATGATTATTATAGACACTTTATATGTGGATGATGATATACTATTTGATATGGATATATTATGAATGTTTTTTCGGACATGTGATTTTTGGATATTATGAGTAGATCTATAAAATAGACATTGTATGATGATGGTATAGTTGTTGATATAAATTGTAAGTAATATTGTTGATTGCCTTGATGTTGTTGTGATTCATATGCATAAATGATTTTGTAACTATATTTATATCATGTTGAATGTTCTGATATGGCCACGAGGCCGAAGGAGGTATTTGTGTTTTGCAGGATAAATTATCACAACAAACATCGGGGGATTGGAGACCAACCCACATTAGAATTCTAGATGAATTCAACAAGGTCACCATGACAACTGTATTTGTTGTGTGTGTGTTGTGTTTTGTTAGGGATTCTCATGGGGGGGATTACCTTTGAATGTGACCAAGGGGTTATGTGTATTTTATTAATGTGGTTCCCTTTTATTATTGTTTGCATGTGTTTATTTTGTGATGCATTTACCCCCTTTCATTATTCTTTTAATCGTAGAGAATTAATTGTGAGTAATCATATTGTATAAATAAATAAATAAATCAAATTTGGGATGTAAGAAAGTAATTATAGAAGTTGTTGGCTCTTGTATTAAATATGGTAAGTGATGTGTAAGTATGTGTAAGTCAGATTTTGGAGTATGAAACACTCCACCTCCTTAGAAATTCGAATTTGTCCTTGGAGGCTGATTTTGGAGGCTTGTAGGACAAGTAAAACTTGTCACATACCTCTTAATTTTATTTACCAAACATACCTATGGTTGGGAAGGGTTGATTTTAGACTTTTTGAAATGCATTTTTATAAATCAAGTTACATGTTTTAATTGCACTCTTTTTACATTTTATTTAATTCAGTCCTTTGGGGTGTGGGATTTTTGGAGTGTGTAAGTTTATTTGTCATATTATTCACCCACCTCTTTATTGTGCCTTAGAGAATGAATTTGACTTTTGTGTTGGAGTTGAGGATGTGTGATGTGGCATCCTACATGGATCCACCTCCTCCTCTTCTCTTCCCTCTTCTATAAAATTGAAACTCCTTGCTTTGTTTTGGGTTGTTGAACTTTTGGAATGATTCCTTGGGGTGAATTTTCCTTGGCTGTTTGGAGCTTTTGTTTATTTTGGAGGAGATTGGAGAGCATTTCATACTTGGGCGTTGCTGATTTTGGGACTGTATTTTGGCATTGAAAGCTTGTGGTTTTGGAACAAAATCTACCATTTAGAGGTAGGAGCTTAGCTCTTCATATGTATTTTTATTTCTTCTTATGTGTGTGAATGGTGAATGTTGTGTGTGTTTGTTGGCTGGTTGGGTAGAATTCCTAGGAACGGTGTAGGAGAAGGCTATGGGGAATCCATGTGGGGGGGCATAAGGGAATACCAGTGGCATCATAATTCTTATGGAGGGAGTTTGGGATTGGGATCCACCATGGAAAATAAATAGCTTGCATTTCTTACTTTGTGGGGGGCATAAGGAGGGATTATGGGGGGCATAAGGATATGTGTGATGATTGTTATATTGGTGGTTTGTTACAGGTGGAGACCCAATTCCCATTGGGAGGCATAAGCAAATTCCCCCATAGTTCTTGCTCCTTAGGCTTGCATGATGAAGCCTGAGTTTTGTCTTAATGTTTCAATGTGGTTGTAAACTGCTGTTTTGTTTGAACTGTGTTTTTAATTTGAAATGTGCATGTTGAAAGATTACTGTGTGATGTGGAAGCATGTTGTTGCCATGTGTTGAAATAAATTTCTTATTGCATTGTGGTTGGGGCTCGGGGGGCCAATGAAGAAGGATGGATTCTCCTCTTCATTGGATGTCTTGGTTGGGTGGAGAGCGTTGCCTTTCTCCCTACCTTTGTAGTGATCAAATTGGAAGACTGAGAAGAATGCATGTTGCTGTCTTGGAGCTAAGAAAAGAAGACAATTTTGACAGTCCCTTATGAGAATTCTTTTGTAACCTTTCCCACTTTGAAGTGGATGAAATTGTAAATGTTTTGAAATGGGAAAGATGTTGTATGGATTATGAAATTTGTAAAGTGAAATGTAAAAGAGTTATGGTCTGTATTCAGTTCTGTTATTAGAAAAGAAAGACATGTATTCTATATGCTGTATTTTGAAAATATATATATATGAAAGGAGTTGTAAAATTCATTGAATTAATGGAAGTTGTCTTACCTTGTTCAACATGGCTTTGTTATATTTTAAACTCTATATTTGATATCTTGGTTTGGAAAATTGAAAGAAAGAAATACATTTGAAAAAAAAGTATTAATTTGTTTTGTGAAAGGAATGATTGGAAAATTTAGAATCTACATTTTGGCTTTTTGCACAACTAGATGTCGAACAACTTAACATTATAGATTGGAGTTGAAAATGAATTCATAGTTTAAAGTTTGGTAAAATGGAAATAAATCTGTTTGTGTGTAAGTATAGATCTTATTTTGTTTCACTGTAAACTCTGCAGATTTTTATTCAAAATACACATAATGACCTCTGAAACAAATAAAATTAAAATGAAACATTTAAGTTGAACTTAGTATGACCAAAAATGACCCCGAACAAAGTAAAAAATCATAAGAAATATTTAAGAAACCTTTCAAATTGAACAAAGGCAATTTTGCAGCCTTTTTTTCTGTCAAATGTTGGAAAATTCAAATTGGAAATCAATTAAGAAAAATTAACTTACAATACATCCTAAAATTCTTCTTAGAACAATCCTCCATGTCTGTCTTGGCATGTTGAATGAAGGAGAAGATCAAATTGAATAAAATTTATAAGTTAAAATTTACCAGTTTGCTTTTAAAAATCCCTGCAGGCCATTTTCTTAAAATTGACCTCTTAAACTTTTTCAAAATCTAAAATTAATGACTCTTGTGTAAAGGAGGGCATCAAGAGCTTTTGAGAAAGTCCTTGTTTGCCCAAAATCGAGCTCTCTATCAAAAAGTTACTGGCCCTTTGAAGTTTTCCTTGGCGAACTTGCGGCCTGATTTTTTCCCTTAAAAAACGTAGAATTTTTTTTGGGATTTTTTTTTTGAAATTTTCTCTCCACCGCCCTCCCAGCCCTACGGCCAATCAGAGGCTACCACATGGAATAGTGGAGGGGTGGAACCTTTGCAACTTAATATTTTTGAGAAAATAGTTTTGGAATTTTTTTTATAAATTTTCCTCGTAGCCTCGCCAACCCACAGCCAATCGGGTGCTACCACGTGGCTCGGTGGAGGCACAGGAGGATTTTTGGAACTTAACGTTTTACTCTAATGCCGGTAAAATTTCCTAAATTTCACCGCAGCGCCCCACATCCCCCGCCTTTGCTTTGGAAAAATTGTTTTCATAGATGCGCAGGCCTGCGTGTGCAAACTCAACCCTTTTACCCCCCCTTTGGCGAATTTTCTTAAGTTACTCCGCTGTCTCGCCTTTCCTCATTTTCCCCCCCACTTTGGCTTGGAGGGGCGCCACGTGTCCTCTTTGGACCCGCGGGAGTGAGGGAGAGAAAGTGGTTTTTACCCCTGCACAGGAAAAATTTTCAAAAGCCTCCTTGCGGTCCGCCAACCCACCCTTTTTGGGAAAATTTTCATCCTTGGGCCCGCATGCCCGCTCTTGGGGGAAAATTTTCACCCCAAGGGCCCGCCGACCCATAAATTGAGTTTTATGAGGAGTTAGGAGGAATTCTTTATATCAATGGAAAGGTGAGGAAATTTCCTATCCAATGGGAATGATTTAGGGAAATTTTTAATGCACTAAATGTGAGAAAAATCAAGTTGAATCTCTAAGCATGTTAAAGAGTGGGTATGGTGATAATTTACCCTCTGAACCTAATTGACACTTCTGAACCTAAATTTTGGGACCTTGTGACTCTAATAGTTGTTAATAAGAGAAAATTATATTCTAGTGGATTAGAAATCATTCTGGAATTTTTTAGTGACAGTTGTTGCCGTTGTAACCTGGTTGTAGATTCTCTTAAAAAAAAATTATTCCATAATTTTTCCTAACTAACCCTATGTTGTTTCTTGGGTCTCAAGTGGGTTGTTTTAACGGGCGTTAACAAAAAAGCCCACACACAACTTCATACACACGATGCTCTGGTTTTATCTTCTTTTCTCTCGTTCTTTCACACAAAGTCGCTTGGTAGCTCAATTGCTCCAAGTTTTTTTTGAATTCAAAGTAGAAAATAACTTTGACTCATTCCCTTCTTATATATTTTCGTACCTCACCGACTTACCTTTTCCCACTTAACCCACACTTTTTATCACTTTAAAACTTTTAAGTTACTCTCTTTATAAAGTGTCTCTCCCACTTTTTACTTTATTATGTGACTTCCTTTTGCGCATTGCTACAATCATAACCTTCTAGCACGCCTTACTAATTTCCAAGCCACAGAACATCCTTCACGTGCCTCCCTGCAACAAAGTACATAATCCTTTGCATTATATAACAAGTAGTTTATAATGTTGTTTCCTGCCTTGTGTTACACTACACAATCATTCTTCTCGCGTATGGTATTCAATATGGGAAATTTCATTAAGGGTAACCTTCATCCATATCTGTTTTAACACCTTTCATGAACCCTCCCAGAGGAAACTTTCATATTCTAGCCCATATATATACCTGTGTTCCAACTTGCATTTGAATATCAACACCAATATATTTTTCTTTCTTATACCAGCTTCACCTCACACTAAAATTATGTGTGGTCCTCTCTGCATAAACTCAATAGATAGTAATAATCTTCCTGTGTGCAAGAACATGCTTATTACAACAAAATAAAGAACTAAATTGACAAAGCATAGAAATGATTGAAAGGAAACACATGAAAGGGAAATGAAATCTAAATGGAAATACTACCTTATTACAAATACCAAGAAGCTTTATTTATAGTAGGGATTCCAGCCTACTCTGATTGAAGTAACCAGGAAACATAGTGTCATCCAACCCCTGCAATTGACAAGATACCTAATTCAAGTATCTTGGTTACTACAAAAGGTCCGAACCAATGCACATTCAATTTCCCTAGATGGCACGCAAACTTGGAGTCATACAGAAGGACCATCTTTCCAACCTCAAATGATCTTGTTCTTATATGTGCCTATCATGCCATGATTTTTATCTGGCCTTCTTAGTCTTCTGGCTCCAATAGTGCAATGGCGTGACATCGCTTATCTAACTGTATGGGTTTATCAATGTGCTCTTCCACAACTTATTCATCAGTAAGTCCACCTACGCACAATATGTAGGGATGGTAACATGAATTCAATAGGTAATACAGCCTCCACACCAAACACCAACTGAAAAGGTGTGGCCTTATTCAACCTTTTACAAGTGGTCATATATGCCCAAAGTATAGATGAGACTTTATCATCCCAATATTTTCTTCCAACATCACATATTTTTGTCAATGTCTATCCCAGAATCTTGTTAAAAGCTTCTATGCAGTGCCATTGGCCTGAGGGTGATAAGGAGTAGTTTTATGGTGTGCCACCATAAATTCTACCAATAGAATTCTGATTGTCTCATTCAAAAAATGAGTTCCTCTATCACTTGTCAAGCTTAATGGACAGTCCATACCAACTAATAATATTTTCCCATAAAAATATTTTGTTGTAGCTGTCATAGTATAGTCCTTTGTAAGTGTTGCTTCTACCCACTCTTGTAAGATAGTATGTACAAGTAGTAATGTAGCACGCGTTCCAGTCCTACGCACGGGTTGGTGAAATAGGACCTATAAAGTCAATATCCCACTTTTCAAAAGGATCATCTCTTGCAATAGGCCTGCAATGGAATCTCATCTCTACTTCCAGGATTCCCAAGGCATTGACAATGAGTCACATGCCTTGACATATTCCTTAGTATCCTTGTAAAAATTTTCCCACCAAAGTCTAGCCATCTTAATCTTGCACGTTGTAGCATCACCTACATAATGTCCTCTTGTTATCATGGCATGAGTCTTCTTCCATAATAGTCTTCACGCTCATGCTCTAGCACACAATGGTGAAAAATTCATCATAACCCAACTTGTACAAAGTCTCCACCAATCAATTAATAAGGTGTCACACATATTGCAAGCTGCTTCTTCTCTAATGTCTTCATTCCTTCTAGTGCACCTGTCCTAGTGCACAAAAATAATGCAATATCCTCTATTTTTGTGGGCATGTGTTTAATCTAAATAACTTTGCATCCGTACATTTGTTCCTCAATGCTCTGTGACGTCCTCACCACAATTGATCCTTGATAAATTATCAGACCCTGAATTACTCTTTCCTAGTTTCGTAACAACTGCTGAAATCAAACTCCTAAAATAAAAGTATCCACCTATAAATGTGCCCTTGCAAAAAATATTTGTTAACAAAGTAATTAAGTGCCATATGATCTATATAGAAAATAAACGAGGTTCACCAACAAATATTATCTAAACTTATATAGGCCGCATAGATCATAAAACAAGTCTTGTACGCTTAGTAGTTGTGTAATTCTGGCTATGTGGGTGTCAATTTCCTGCTTGCAAAGAAAATACGATGATCTACAATCCCTTCCCTTGGTTGTGCCAACACTACGCCAATTACCATGCAAGAGGCATCAACATGGACATGAAATGGTTTTTCCCATGAAGGAAAATGCAAAATAGGTGTAGTAATCAACCTTTCCTTTAGGTGTTTCAAATGCCTATTGTTGCGTGTCACCCCAATAGAATTTCCCTTTAGCCTTCAAGAACTCTTCCAAGGGTGCATCAATCTTTGCATATCCTCTTAATAAATTTCCTGTAATATATTGTATGTACCTAAAATCTGCTCACCTCACTTTGATTGTTAGGTTCTTCCAAACCCAAGATCAAAACTATCTTGGTTGGGTCTACCAACCAATCCTTCCTTGCAAATTATATGCCCAAGTAAAGTGTAAAAAGGTGTTTTCAAATATGTACTTCTTAATGTTGAGGGAGATGCTCAACTTCTTGCACCTCTCAAACATAATCCTTAGTTTATCACAATGATCCTTGACTAAACCATACACTGTCCAATCATCCAATATACACCTGTAAGAATTTATGAATAAAATCTTGAAAATCCACAATGTAATGTGTGAGAACATTGATGGGAGCATTCTTCAATCCAAAGGGCATAATTGTATATGACAAATATTCCCCATTTAGTGGTGAAATTTGTGTTTTCGTGATATTCCTTCACAATGCACACCTGCTGATAACCTTAAAATCCATCTGTAAAATAATATATCTCACGCCCAACAACTCCTTCAAGAATTTCTTCTATGAATGGAGTGGGAAAATGATCTATAACACATGAAGTCATTAAGTTCTCTATAGTCCACACAAATCCTTACCCTCCATCCTTCTTAATAATTATAACCATGGGGCTAACCCATTCAAATTCTTCAATAGGCTCAATAATACCTAGACTTGAGTATCTTATCAATTTCCTCCTTTACCTTCATGTGCAAATTAGGATTCGTCCTATAAGGCCTCTTCCTAACTAGGCACGTGCAACTTCCTTTAGCTTGATTTTCATCTCTCCTAAAGAAGGATGCACACCTTTTAATTCATGATAACCCCATGGGAATAAGTCCTAGAATTTGCGTGCAAGAGTTTAATAATCTTATCGCTACTTCTTGCTCTGAATAGTAATCACCAATAATGGCCTCCTTAGGTTTTCTCTTCTATACAAATGTTAACCTTGTTTGCCTTCATAGGAGCATGATATGTGTGTGCCTTCTCATATGTAGTTTCCATTACCTCATGCATACCTTCAGTGTCATTAAAATCCAAGTTATCAACCTCATCATCATCTATCATATATACCAGTTTTCCCTTTTCTTTTCCTTCTAGAACATGAACCATTTCTTCTTCATTTGTTTCCTCAAGATGAAGGCATGCCTCAAGATTTGGCTCCCAAATAGTTCTAACATGATATCTTCAGGCTTCACTATCTCCTGAATGTGATTCATTTCATTATCTGTAATGCTTCATGGACTGAAGGCTTAGTAGAAAAGTAATCAAAGTGCTGAATCATACTCGTAGTCATCTCCTACTAATTCACAGTCTCCATTTTCAATTTTTGCATGGATATACCATACGCACACACAACTATGTAATGTGGAGTAGAACCTTATAGCACCCAAAGTGATGGTGGTAAATCCTCCTTTCCCTGTGACAAAGATCTCTCATACTCTCTGGATGTGATGACAACAAGGAGGCTTCCTATGAAATTTTCCTTGTTTGGGGAGATATATTTCTCTGAGTGAACCTGTAGTGGAGAATGTGATTCTCACTTCTTTCCATTCCAAGAGGCCATCTTTATGTGTTTCCCACCAGCGTGTTATTGTCCATGTAAAGTATAGACCAACATATTTCTTATATCTATCCCCTTCATTTTGCCACTGAGCCTCCATGGATGCATTGGAATGCATCAAGGTTCCCCTCACCAGTGTACCTTGGTACCTGATTAAATCCTAACCACCTCACCATGCGTGACCTAATCATTCTGGTGACTCTTCCTTTCACCTCATCACCTGACCATTTCATATGTTCTATGAGCCTAATTATCACAAGAAACACTAGTAGTGTCACTCACAGACTATGTGTCTTCCTAATGAAGTATTCCCTCTTTAGATGGTTCTAAATTCTCTAGATCACGCACTGATTTAACATAAATTTTGTTGAGCTCTCTCTTCTCTCAATGGTTCAACATAGGGCTCAAACCTTTCTTATTCAAACAAGTTTATAATCACGTGCTGCTCATCATTCTCAAAATTGATATACCTTTTATTAGAGTGAAAATCTTTCTTATTCACATATCACCAGGGTCATCCCAAGTAATGTTGGGGTCTTGTCTACTTCAGAAAGTCTCCAATACCTCAAAATCCCAAGTAAACTTAACTCCCTAACTTGTAATAGTTACATCCTGAAGTACCCCAATCAGGCATGCCCCTAGTTTGTCTATTCACCATATAAACATATTTTTCGATGGCTACAAGGTATGGCCTACCCATTTTATTTAAAGCATATGGAGTTAGCACATTTACTTCCATGTCACTGTTAATTATGATTTTTCATAATAGTCATCTATTAATTACTGCATCATTTGTAATCTCTTTGTCAAATTCATGATTCTAAGGTGGTAGATTTACATAAAGTATCTTTCTCTGATGTTCTCAGATCCAACGCACAATATATTTTCTTGTAGCCATTCCCCTAATAGAGAAATGATGTTCTCCTTAGCAAAATATCATGTACACCTCTTTCAAGTTTTCAACATCCTTCTATGAGAGTTTAAATTTCCTTGCACAATCCCTATCACGTGCCTATTCTCTTTCACAGCATTATATTTCTCCCTGTAACACTGTGACATGACTTCTATGGTATCTTGATAGAATTCCTTCTGGTGTACAACATCTGGATACTTAACATGTATCACTTCACTCCCATAAAAATAAGTGGCTCAGTATACAGAGGCTCATGTGCATGCAAAACCTCAAAATGTGTGTAGTAACCATCACAATATGTAACTTACGATCATGTGTCTTCTTCGGCATCCATTGCTTAGCAACAACATGTATACACTTTAATCATTCCCATGCAATTTTCATACTTCTTATTCTTACTCATGTTCTCATACAAATGTGGGTGTTCCTCTAGCTTATGTGGTACTTACCACACCATGATCAAGTAATATTCTAAGGGCACTCAAACTGATAATGATCAGGAAATCCACAAGTATAAAAATTTCCTCGCGAAAATATACCTCTACCACCACAACAGCCTCGTCCTCTATATCCTCCTTGGAAGCCATCATTCCTATTATTTTCATTGTCACTTCCTTCATGGTTATGGCCTTCATGTTCCTTAAATCCACTAGCCACACGGTACCCTGGTGCACTCCTGTCAAGATGGCTTTGTGATTGTGGTTGATCAATTTATAAATCAGCAGTTGTCATGAGTGTGGGAATTACAAATCTTACAATACATGGACACCTTCTTCATGAGTAATGAACTCAAAAGGGAAATCTCAAACATCAAGGTTCAGGTGAAATAATTCTTAATCCTAGTCATAACACTGCATACTGATTTGCGTGGGAAACTATCATTGGTATGTCCTTCAACTATCACTATTTGTGCACCATATTCCACTTTGCAAATCTCATGAGTTGAATTAGTAGAAATATTCTCTAGCTATCTTCACTATGGTTGTAATCTGTGCTTCCGAAGAATGGGCTCACTCTAGTATCAATGACTCCTTACCACTTCAGTGTACATAGCTTCTTCCAAATGCCTCGTATGGGTTCCAGTATATGTCTTGTGAGATAACGCTCTTTGAAAAGAGGTCAAAAAACCTCCAATGAACCATTGTGTAAGTTGACTTGGATGAATGTTAATAAGCTAATTTGGACAACAAAGTCTTGAAACACACGTCATAATCCCTCACACTTTAAGCCAATCCTTTCTTGATGTCCTTGAGTGCATTGATACTCTTATGCTCAAACTCCAGAATATGAAACTCAACCAAAAATGCAGAGTGTAAAGAATCATAATCTACTATACTCTGATGTGGGTCATACTTTCTATACCAGCTATGTTCGTGCCCTTAAAGCATAGTAGAAAAATGACTACCCTTCTAACTTGAAGTTGTAATTCCTTTGGTGTGCCAAAGTAGCTCGCACTTGTGCACATTCTCTACAATAACTTAAATTCCCCTATATTCTAGTAATTAGAGAGACATCTCATAATATACTTGTTAAGGTTGATGTGGGGGTTGTTGGGGATGTATGCCTTGTCCACTAGATCAACAGACATAACCTCCACTAGTATTTCCTCCACCTGATCCACTTGATCCACCAACAACTAGATGTGGACCAATTAGCATGCTTCCTTATGTCCCATTGGTGGTACTGGGCTGAACACCAATGGTCTGCGTGGATGCAGCAGCTATTGTAGTACTTCCAACGGTCTATGTGCCAAGACTTTGTCATGATGACGCACCTAGGAACAATCTTTCCATAAAACTACTAAAAAAGGATGCTCAATGTGATGACATGGGCGCACTACTAACTTTATCTACTGACATTAAACACACAATGATATCTACTCATCTCTGTCTTGTTTTCTTGTACTATCCTGCTTCTCAATGACTACTTTTACATTTGGAAAACCAAGCACAAGGACTAGGATGGCTAGGTGGGATCAAGATGCACACATGTGGTCCTTCTTATGCTCTCTTTGGTGACACTCTCTAATCTAAAGCTGAGAGGGGATTCTCTATTGTGCACTTACCCAATTTTGGGAGAATCCAGATGTAATGAAGCTCCTCATCTCTCATGAGAGCTTCAAATCCTTCACAAGCCATCTCTATCCTCAATTCTAGGGAATCCTCAACCGCCCTATGATTCAATCATTTCCCCTCTCTCGTGCTTCATTATAATCTGAGTCGTGTCTTTCCTTTCTTTGCCATTATTTCTTCGCTAGTTCTACCATCTTTCACCACACTTGTTCCTTGCTCTTGCATGTAATGGGGGCTTAGCTTGCTATGAGGGAGGTACTCTAAATCAAACATTATACTATCCAAGATCTTAATTCCCAAGGGCATAATACATAAATACGATCGCTTTGGGTTCACATAAAAAATAAAACTCACCCTCTTCCTCAGGGCATATATAGGTAGAAATATTGTACTTCAATGTATAACTGTGTAATACTCCAGCCCAAAAAAAATCTAAAACTCTCATTGAATCCACTTCAACATCATAAATTTTCTAGTAATCTTCATGTGTCCAGTTCCTTGGCCTGTAACCCCATGGCTTCCCTATTGCATAGTGCTCGATAGCCACTCATACAATTCTACTAGAAATAAGTTGCAAGAATAAAGTCTCATATATCAGAGTTTCATAAACGTTTTCTTCCCACCCATCTCCATGTGCATTGAAATCAAATCTAATGATATATCTTTACACAAACTTGTCTTGTCCATCATTCTACCCAACCTTTCAATGCCTTCAAGAGTTAAATCGATACACCATATGCATGCAACATCCCGAGTAGATGGTTTGAAAAGAGGTCTCTACCAATAGAACCAAAATGATAGTCTTTTTTTACCATACTGAAGATGCCTATGCATGTTGGCACTTCATTCAGTTAGATATGAACACTCACCAAAAGCTGTGCGAAGCTACCAGGTCCCTCCTTTGTACTGGCTATTTGATCAAAATGTTAGCATGCATGTAACCATATTTAGATAAATACCCAGATCCAACATTCAAACAGTCACAACTCATATAAACATGCACTCAATTGGAAACACATGTAATAATGAAACATATAGATCAAATCATGATTAATACCAATTACACCAATAGATCACCATACTCAGATATGCCAATTATTAGAATCTAACGACTTTGATCCATTAGTAACCATAATAACACATATCAGAAGTTGAATGCATAATAATAGTATCACAAAGTCATGTGCTCCAATATACCATAACAACATAACTCTATCATATCAATTGTGTCTAATACAATGGAGTATACCAAATATTTATAAAGGTGGGGACCTTCCCTTTATCGCCCATGCATTCCCAAAAATAACCTGCATACTCAAAATAGCCATACGTACATAAATAAATCCGTGCATGCTTTTCTATTGATCCTAATAATATATTAATCTATAAATAAACACTGTTATTAATCCTGTTATTAGATTGATCCTTGCATTACCTTCGATCTTCTCCTCACATGTGTTTTATCCCAAAATAACTCTTTCTTGACTGTTAAATCTCCACATTTTTCTCTAGATTTGGAACATTGTTTTATTGACACTCAAACTTAGCGTCGTCTATTTTTAGCCCATGGTTCCAAAATCAGCTAAGTCCTGAATATTTCCTACTTAGGCACAAGCCTTCGCGTGTTGTCTCTTTTGTCTTGTACGTGCCCCTTCACGCCTGCCCAAAATCTTCATGTGCGGCCTGTACTTCGTCAAAATGGGCCATGTAACAGCTAGTGTCATGGTGCAAATGTGGGTTTTTCAGTGTTTGATGATGTCACCTTCACCTCACTCTATGTCACATTCACTTCATTGTAGGGTTTTCTTATCACACTAACAAAGTGAAGGGATAAAAGTGCCCACAGGGGGATAGTAGCATCAATTGTTACTGTCCCTTATTAGGTGTTAATGTCTAGAAATATCCAAACATAAATCAGGAAATATTTAGTTGAGTAACACATTATATGATGCCAAGAAGTAAAGGGGTAATTATAGAAAAGAAAAGGACAAAAACATGGAAAAATAAAACAATTTCAAGTGTAAAACAACAAGTGTTGTCAATGTCTAGTTTTCTTACTTAGGAATCATTCATATAACAACATAATAAAGACATAATGTAATAGTAATAAGTGCATAATTTTGTGTCTACGGGTTGTATGGTCTTAGACTAATAGATGCTAAGGTTACACTACTTCTAGTGCTCACTAGTGATGTGGAAATATGTTTCTTTTTCTTTTTCTAGGGTTTATAAATGTACGACACCTTCTTGTGATGAATTCTAATAGATAGAACCCTAACATACCCACATTAGTACTTCATGAACATAATTAGATAACAAAATGATAAATTTGTGTGTGTGAGGAGTTGAGATAACTCTAGTTAGAAACCCCCACTGAATCAATCCAGGCACGACATTGCATCCCCTTACAAGTGGGTGTAAAATCTTTATAGTTCTCTCAATGTAGGTGTAATATTTTATGCAAATCTAAGCCAACACCTATTGTGCCCTTGTGTCTCTTGACACAACAAGTAGTGGAAATAACTATAGATATAATAGATATGTATCATGCATGATCTTATATAGTGTGATGTGATTTAGATCCTAAATTAATTCCCTTTTTTCCCTTAAGACTTTTAACAATGCTTCGTGTGACTTATTATTTCTAAGACCTTCGGAGGCATGGTATTGGAGGAAATTAGATTCTTGTATCTAGTTTGAGTGCTTCATACCTATGCGGTGGATACGCTTATAGATATAATACTACTTTAGGGAGTTTTAGGAGAGACTTAGGTCCTTTAGGCATGTAACTTGTAATGTATGCTCTTGAAAATGTCAAGTGAGTTTGTAAGTAAATTAGGCTTACTTATATAGGATTTCATAGGTTAGGTATCACATTATGGTCAACCCACAGGATAAGAAATGACCCATAAAATATATTCAAATTGAGAAAATTTGTGTTAGAGAGTGAAAGATTAGAACATACAAGTTATCTCAGACCATAGTATGACCCGATCCCACACTATATAGTTCCATAAAAGTAGTTAGCAATTTTTATCTAAGATTTTGGGTGAGATGCATGTGAGTGATATACTACTCTAGATAAATGAAACCAAGTGAGTGAATGATAGAGCAATGTGTAGAGTTAAGAAATTCATGTGTGGGAGAGAAGGTTATGTCAATCAGGCTTATAATGTAGATGTAAGCCATAACATAGGAACAAATCCAAAATTTTCATTTCTAAAGGATAAGTTACAAAATTTATGTGTCTGCATTTTCCCCCTATAAGTGTGAAATTGAAATTTTCATACCTAAAAGAAAAAATACTCGAGTGTGTGCACACACTTTGTCTTTTATTGATTATTTTTGCTTTTGTGTTGGTGTTAGCACATTCCATGGTGAAAACTACAACACATAGTGAGGTCCATTTCCATAAAATAAATTCAAATGTAACTCAAATTTGAATGATATATGAAACTTTAAAAATTAAATTTTATATGGTAAAGTAAAGAGATAAAGCATGAAAGGAATACACCTATTTATTTTGCCAAGGGAGGAGCTCATGATCTTCTTGTTCTTGGAGATTTTTATTTATATTGAGTTTCTAAAGGATTGGGGGAAATCAATACCCACTTTTTCCAAAGGAGAAGATGAATTAGGAGAGGATTTGAGTACACTTGATCCAATACTAGTAGGAGAGGTTTCATAGGACATTTGGCTGAAAGAAGCCTAAAAAGAGGGAAGAATAGAATACAAAGTATTTGGCCACTTTGATATCTTCCCATAAAAAGAGAGAGGAAGAAAGAAAATATTATGAAGTATCTAACCACTCCTATATCTTCCAACCCCATGAACCACACTGTTGTAGATAAATTTAGGCCTATGTTTATAGCAACACAAATTTGAAAGGGGATGAAGTGTGTCTAGTGCCCCCACCATGTGTTTTAGTATTGGATGTGATGTATGCAAATGTTAAATAAGGAAAAAAGAGAGGAAGGATCATGCCCCCATACCTTGTATTTGCACGATGTAATAAAGTTCTTACACCCTAATAAAAAAAAATAAGTGGTAAGGGAGCACATGAATCAAGATATGTTAGTGTTGCACAAGATGCGTATGTTAGTACTATTAGTTCAAAAAATACCATGTACACAATATATGTAATCAAGTGTGTCGAGGAAGTAGAAACTATAAAAATAATAGTGCCTTTATAGCATGGAGGGATCCCCTTAAGAGAAGTAATGTAAGGAACCAAGGTAGCTCTTACTAGCATGTAATGATCTGTGTATCTTGCATCAAACTCAATATACCTCATGAACACATGTGTATAAAGATTATTAAATATATGTTATCAATCAAACCATAGGGAAAAAAATCATATGTACTATAAAGTGCTAACAAAACAAGTTATGTGTATAGGTCCTGATTTTGTATTTTTGCAAATATATATTTAATGTTTTTATATTACTGAATATAACTATGTATAAAGAGATGGATATTAAAAAATCTACCCAATGAAAGCCTTGTGAGGAGGTGAAGTGGATATAGAAGAAATGAGAGGCACAAACCTCAATTGTTCTAAAAAATGATGTTCATATGAAAGTGGTACATAGGTGGTAACATGTGTCATATAAATCCTAGGAGGAGAACATGGTGAACTAGGTTTGCGGGAGACAATGTATGGTGGAGGAGTTGAAGAGCGATATCTATGAAAGACAAGATATGCACTAGAATACTTACAAGAAATCCTAAGAGGCCCAGAGAAACTAGATGTAACATGTGTGATAAAATTTCCTTCAAGAGACCTACAAGTACCACAAATAAATGGGACACAATGGTGTAAGAGATATAGAGCATCCCAAAGGCCCAAGGGTACATACCAAAGAGGACATGAAGACATGTAATCTAAGTGAAGAGTGGATTGTGGTGAAAATGGGACTGATGCACGAATTATTAAGTCAATCAATACCTCTGACAAATGATCCAAGGAAGGCAAGAGCGATAAAACATGAGGGGCATGGTGTACTTTTGAAAGATATGTATTAATTTCCTGATGAGGGAATGAATCATTACATATTGAGAGCTTGGTATGATCAGTAGTGGATGAATAAGAGGATGTTATTGAAGATATTGATATAAGGGGCAAAATAATAGGAGGTATAGCCACAAGATTGGAGATATTTGTAGACAAAAAATTATGTACTTATTACTATTACATCATGCCTCTAGTATGTTGTCATATACATAATTTCTGAGTATGAAGATTAGACACTAGTGAAACCTTTTTGCTATTCTTGTTGTTTTGATTGGTTTTGATTGTGATATTATCTTATACTTCTTAGATTTACAACTTTTTGGTCAAGTTGCAGGGATCCCTATCTTTGTTCTTGTTCTTGTTTCTTTTTCTTGGATTTGGATAGTAATGGCCATTAAGGATACTACCGTATGGGCACTAGTGTCCCCTCCAGGCACTTATATCTATTCTCTTTTATTTTCTAGATTATTATTTAATACTAAAATTTGGGTATTTTATAATTCTTTGTATCGGCCTTTGGTATCACTAAGTGTCGAAATTCAAACAAGGAAGTCATATATATACACAACTTAGTATTATTAGGGGTTGGGATAGTTTGGACTATTACTTACTATCTATTACTTGGGAAAAGAGCAATATTCAAGGACTAAATTTTGAGATGCATTATTCACTCCATAGGAGGGGATATTTCTAAATTCCATCTGACACATTCATCTTGGGGGAAAAGTAGTTATAGTGTGTTATCTTAGTGCGAATGGAACAAGGGAAACCTAGCTTCAAGGGACACAATTCAAGCACACACACGCTAGAACTATATAGAGTTTGAAATCTAGTGTAGTGCTTAGTGACAATCACATTGGGGTGACCACCAAGGTTAGTTTGAATCAAGCATATGCATTATTTATTTCATCTAATATTTTCTTCATCCTTGTGCAAGTATCTAGGGTTTGTTTTATAGGTTCATTTGTTACAATAAAACCCTACAACAAAGCTAGAGTGATAAAGAGAAAAAGGAAGAATACAAGTTCAGACCTTGAAAAGAGCACAAGTAGAGTGTTAACCAGGACATTAGTGCCCAATTTAGACACTAACACCCAGGTGGTCCTTTCCTCATATGGATGGTCCTGTTTGAAGGAGTTTCAGATCCCAATTTTCTAGACAAAGAATATCTAGTCTAGATTCATCTTGCTCTAGTCAGTTTCCAACTTGGAATGAGCCCATATCTTCAAATACAAGTTAAGTCATTCTTATATCCCTATTGTACACACTTTATCATCTTTTGCATGATAGATATTGCTTGTTACTTTTACATCTGTTTGATCTCATTCCTTTGATTAAGATTTAATTTTTGTTAAATCATTTGGTGACCTTTCTTATTGATCGAAACCCAGCTTGCCTTAGGATCTCTCATTTTGTGTATTTCTCATGGCTTATAAAAAATTGTTGTGAAACCATTGTCCCAAACCTCCTTCCCCCAAGTATGATCATATTCCTATGACTGTTTTCAACCTATTTTTGTAAATTCACAAGAGGAGGTGGCTTTCTATCGCAAGTCACATATTACTGTTACATCTCATCTCAAAACCCCTCTTGTCTTTACAAAACATATTAACTCTAGTCTTCATGTTGTAATCCTACCCTTATTGAGGCCACTAGCTCTTGTGAATGTGACAGTGATGTTGTTTCGATTGCTACAAATGATACATGTGTTGAGGATTTGGTTAAATGTTCAAATAAAGAATGTCTTGTTAATGATGCTTGTGATACTTGTACCTCTTTTGATGTTGTATATGATGTTCTAAATGGACCTCACCCCACTTCTTCTCCTCCACTTACATATTCAAAACTCATTAGAGTTGACCATATCACCGTTAATAATGATATTTATATCACCTCTTATTATTCTCAACCAAATGCTTGTTCATTGAATATTATGCCTCAAAATTCGTATCTTTTTTCCTTCACCTCTTGTGTGCTTCCTAATGATGTTAGTACTCATTTTCCTGCTCATAATGTGTTAAAATCTATAGAATTTAGTGATGCATGTGAATCTACTCTTGATATTCCTGAAGATAGTGTACATAATGATGATCATAAGGATAATATGCATGTTTCTTTTAATACTTCTTTTGTTGAGCTTGTCGATAAAATTGTGCAAGCTTCTTTTCCTATTGATTCTTCTTCCTATGTTCCCATTCCTAGTTTTCCATTTGTTAATCCGAAGAGTGAATTTCAACCCAATAGTGTCCTTATGGCTACTTATAATGGAAATATTCAGCCATTTAATGTTTACACCATTACTCCCCAAGATGTTCTTTCTCTTATGCATGTTGTAGGTGATTCACATAATAAGATCCATACCCTTACCCTTAAGAGTAGGGTCTATTATGCTAGCACTGATAATAATTCTCTTCATGGAAATCATATTCCTAAAAATATTTACAATTCATCTTTTCCTACTTTTATACTTTTTGATGGAATAAATAATCCTTATATCAATCTTAATGCTTTTAGAATATATATGGATTCACATTCTAATGATAGGTTATTTCTCAAAACATTTCCTAGTATTCTTATAGTTATTGCTTCTCCTTGGTTTCATTATTTGCCTATTGGATTTATTAGTACTTATCTTGGTATGAAAGAAGCATTTCTTAAACGTTTTATTTCTGTAGACACAAAATCTATGGACTTGGGTATATTTCTAGGTCCATAAGCAAGAAAACTAGTGGTTGAAAACTTCTTTTGGGCCTTTCACCTTATCTCTTGCACTTTTATTGTCCTTACACATCTTATAACTTAGTTGAAACTTAATTGATTTATCTTTTGATGACCTCGGCCACTAGCGCCCAACTAGAATAGAAGTGCCCATGTGCTCCTGTCCCTCCCAGGTGCTCCTTACCTTAGTTATCTTTTTCTTACTCTTTTTGTCCTCTTTTACTTCTTGGTCACCTTTTAGAACATTGGGTCAGTCTTTCAGTTGTCAATTATTAAATTCAAACAAGGGAATCATATATCTACTTAGTTACTTCTTTGAAATCATGAGCTAAACACTATAACCATTATCTATCACCACCTAAGCTTGCACAAAGGCACAAGGCACACGAGAATTATAAGGCATAAATATAGCACATCCATACAAGGGAAAAGGGTTGCATCAATCTTCATACACAACATAAGAGGGGAGTTGATTTTATTCTCTGACACACATTTTGCATAATTAGAGAAATCTAGATCTATCCTGATACCATCATGCAACTTGCACAAGGGAAACTCAGGGCATCATTACATACACAAGCATGGAGAACTACATGGAGTCTGAGATGTAGTGCAATGTTTGGTTGTAATTTCACTCTTCAGGTGATCATCGAGGTCAGTTTAACTCACCATTTTGCATCTTATTTATTAGGTTTGATGTAGTGCAATGTTCGGTTGTAAGTTCACTCTTCGGGTGATCGTCGAGGTCATTCTAACTCACCATTATGCATCTTATTTATTAGGTAGATATCTTTTTTACAGGTTATAGGTATAACAAATGAAATTACAATGAAACTAGAGTGATAAAATAAGATCAACAACGAAGCTCCTCCATCCTAGAAAAGATCATAACTTGAGCATTTGAGCAAACACAAGCACCCAACTAAGTCACTAGAACCCTGACACTCATGTCCTCCCATGGGGGATTTTGTCCCTGAAATTTTTGGCATTTCAAACCCTCATTGAGCCTATTCGCCACTATTTTCAGTCTACTCCAGCAATTACTCAGTCCAGATCGTCTCCAGATTACACTAAAATCAGCTAAGTCATCTTCCCCTCTCAGTTGCTTAGGGTTTTGCATTATTGAATGCTTATTGCTTGTGCACTATTACATTTTGTTACTTGTATATAATTAGTTATAGTACATTACTCTGAAATTAAATTTAATTAAATTTAAATTAAATCATTTGGTGAACCCATTCAATTAAACTCTACCTTGCTTCAATGGCTAATACTTATGAACCCTTTACTGACAAAGAACTTCATGATCTCTAGGCTCATATTGATGCACACCCTTAAGACCTAGATCTCTTATTAGTCGTTTCTCGTGACGAAGCCACATAGTTAGTTGAGCTCAACCCTCCAGTCTCCAATGATACTTCTCTTCCTATTGTGATACTTTCCCCTTATTCCACCTCCGCTCTTCCACCTACATCTACTATTCTCATTTCTATACCCACTCCTAAAAATCACTTTACCATTCCTATTACTTCTCATACATGACATACCTCCTCTTCAGGAACCCATGACCTACCTTCATTATACCATGATTTGCAAACCCAAATTCACCAATTAAAACAAGCCTCTTTATCATTTCCTTCATCTCTAGTATCTGACAACGCAATTTTAATACTAAAATTGCACTAATTATCCTCTTTCCTGTCATTTCATTATAATTAGTGGTTTCTAGCTAATTAGCTAAAATTCCCCTTCATTTTGGTCAATTAACTACAGTTCGTTAATTAACTAGCCTTCCCTTCATCCTGGATGCTAATTAATGACACTTTATTAGTTATAATCCTCTTTTGATTAATTACTTAACAATTATTAATTAATTAAGCCTTTCAATCTTCTATTTAATCAATAAACCCTCTTATTGGTTGAATCCCCCTTTCAAACCCTTCAAATTCTACTAATTTCCCTCTAAATCATCTTCAAATGGATTTTATAAGCTTAACTTGGTCTATTAATTAATCCTAGTTGATTAATTAAATCACCCCAACTCTCATGAGTTGCTAATCTCTAATTAATATCTCCTGATCATGCTTATCACTTTCTAATTCTAATTTACCTTTATCCCACATTCTCTAGGTTTCTAGCTTCTCACAAATTGGAAAACTATATAAAGAACATATTACCTCCCTTCTAATCTTACACCATCTTACACCTGTAAGATATATGCACATGATAAGAGCATTTCTACCTTAAAAAGCTTATTGATCTAGCATCCATTATATCCTTTACTTGCAAAGAGTAGTAAAGGAAGAACCATACATGAAAATTAAGCCATATTAGTAAGATCATTTCCTTTTCATGGAGATAGCCTTCCTTTGATCACATCATAGTCATGATTAGTTAAACAAAAGGAACAACTATAATTTAGAAAGCACATAAAAAATAACAAGAGATGGCTTAGTATTTCATGTTTAATTGGATGCAATAGTTAAGTTTTTGTCTTACATAGCTTTATCATGGTGTATTTGGTAGATTAAATAAGTTAGGATTATACTTGGTGTTAGTTTCCTTTCATTTACTTAGTTTGATTCATTCACTTGCATACATATGGCACGTCTGGTGGAACACTCCTTTGTCTCATGCGTATTTCTTAATTTTTTGTAGTTAAGTTTCATTTTTGCATACTAACCTCTATTTAGCACATGTTGATATAACTTGTATTTATTATCATATTTTGTTGAGTTTGCTTGTGTTTAGTGCTCCTTGTAGGATTAAAGGAGGTAAAGTGCTACCAAATTTGAAGGTTATTAGAAAAAAATTGAGATTTTTGACTTTTTTGGGTCATTTTTTCCGTGTTCTTGAAGTTAAGTAGGCTCCTCACACTACTGTTAATTCTATCTATGTCAGTGTTGATATTTGTTATGTCTGTGTGGCTTCCTGTGTGATAGTGTTATTATCATATGTGCTAGTGTTGTTATCATGCATGCTAGTGTTGTTATGTTGTGCGTTATTGTTGTTTGTTTTGTTGCCCTTGACTGCATAGAGGGCCCTCACGTGTTCACATTAAACCTTATTGCGCTACCATTGTCTAATTTACACTAGCATTGCTAATTGTATGTTTATGTTGGCTAATCTGCATCAGTGTTAATCCTATTTACGTTAGTGTTAATCCTTTTTGCACTAGCGTTAACTTTTGTGTGCTACCATTCATTCTCATACACTAGTGTTAGTCTACATGCGCTAGCATTATGTGTAAATTTTTGGGCTCAAATTTAAAAAATTCTAGAATATGATTTTTGGTGTTTTTTGTTGTTTTATAGGTTTTTTGACTTCTATTTTACAGGATTTACCTTTTAAAGTCATTTTCTTACATGTTTAAATGCCTTGATGAATGTTGTTTTTTCATTTTACTTGAGTTAGATCAAAGCTTATGTATGCTCTTCTCTTGTGCCTTTTAGCGATATTGAGAATCAAAAACAGCTTTGGTCTTCTTTTCTAACATTTTTATTACTTGGAAATTTCATCATTTAAATTGTTTAAGGGAATTAATATTTTGAAGTATTTAAATTGATTATTGATTTAAGTCTATCCTTTTTTATCTAGTTGGATCAAACGTTGTGTATGCTCTTGTCTTGCGTCTTTTAACGATCTTGAGAATCAAAAGCAACCTTGATCCTCTTTATATGGGAAACTACTAGATATTTTGTGTGCAGGACCATACACTTGTCAAAGAATCAAATTAAAACCAATACTAATGACATTTTGTGTAGGTTTCCATTGGTGTGATAAACCACATTTTTAATCAAAGATAAAAAAACACACTATGCATTTAAAACACTATAATTGTAGGTTTAGATAAGGGTTAAAACCCATTCACTTTAAAATGTGGGAAGTATCTTGGTGTAAGCCATAAAAATCATTATGAGGATTAACACAAGAACCCCAAAGTAGTCAACACCTTGAGGGAATTGGTTGATGAAACATGAAGTGCCCCACTACCCACTTGACTAGAAATAGCCACGAGGAATGCTTCAAGTTATTAGTATGAGGCTTCTTTCATTGATTTGATTATTGTGTAATGGTCCTTTGTCTATGAGGTATCTACTGAAGCGTACCTCTCTTAGACAAGTATTGACGCGTGTTGAGAAAAAAATCTTAGGTAGCCATTTGGAATTGGGTCTAACTTGACTTTATCTAAATCATGTTCTAAGGAGCCTTCATAAACCAAAAACTTCCTTAGAGTTAAAATCTTGTTGATCGAACAAGGGGAGAGCTCATTGAAGTTTACACCACATGTTATTTATCACGAAACTTAGTCCTAGTTTCTACCTTGTTATTGAACAAGTCAAAACTCTGTCAAAATTTGGATACATATTTTTTAATACCACTTTTACTATCTCTCTTGTTTTCTTGTTGACACTTTTGGTCAAAAGAAAGCAACACAAAGTGCTACCAAAATTGTCTCCACCACTTTTGCACACACTTACATCCTTCCTTATTGTGATTGTGATAGTAAGCATTGAAAGTGTGTTGGTACGTATTCATATTTTGGTATCCTTGTCTTGACATCCTTATTAAAATGTCTCATTGTAGAAGGTTATCCTATATTGATTACCCTTTGCATCATTATGTTGCTCACATTATATCAATACATTTTTGATACTTACATATTGTTTTCTTAAACTTGATATAAGTTTATAAATTATATTGTTATACTGCTTGCATTGTGTTGACTCATTGATATACTTAGACCTTGTTTTTGTTTAAACATTGACTTAAGTTTTGGAAGGTGTTGTAGTTATGCTGTTTGCATTGTATCAATCCCTTTTTGATACTAACATCTTTTTTTTCATAAAACTTGATTAAAGTATCCAAATTGTACTGTTTTAATGCTCACATTTGTAGCCTCCATTTTTAAAAATCTATACTTTGTTTATATTAAACTGGTTTAGAGTATATACCTTGTATTGTTACACTGTCAAATTTTCATCAACCATTTTTGACTATTCACACTTGCAACAAGTATTTTCCAAACCTTGTTGGGTTGTCCAAATTGTGTCATCACGATGTTTGTTTTCCTTAGATTCCATTTAGAAAATCACATGAGTACCCCCATATTTACGAAATGTCTATTTGGTCATTGTTAAGTTGTCTGAATCGACATGGAACTTTATTCCATTTGAAGGAGTTCAATCATATAATATAGGTCTAGGAATTTGGTCCCAAGAATGCCAAAAATGAATAACTATCACATGGTTCCTCACACTTATGACAATAGGGAACCTAGGTTTAGGAATTCACATCAAAATATGCCCATCACAACTAAACCTTGATTGGTTCTTCACTTTAGAGAACCCATTTGGTTAACCCTTTCCCCACCTTCATCTCATAGTTGGTGGTATGATTTTGATGATTCTAATCCGTGTTATTCTTCTAATCCCCCAATTCCCCTAATTATTCTAATCCATGGTACTATTGTGATTCCCCTCAATCTCCTGAGCCTCATCTGATCAACTTTATTCTAGGGAATAATCTATCACCTAAACGATGTTTTCCTCCTCTAAGGATTTGCGTCACCATAAATTCTCCCCATCATTCCTCTAATTCGACTCCTGAGTCTTGGTCCTCTTGACGAGCATCATTGATACTCATACTTTAGTTTTTTTGTGTTTTTTAGTCCAGGGTGGTGTCCATGGCTATTTGTAGCAAAGGGAACAGTTGAAATTGTTCTCAATACTTATTTAATAATGAAATTAACTGAATCCTATGCTAACTGCAATTAGGAAATGAAGTGGATTGACAAAAAAGACTATTAAATACAAAACTAAAAATAATGCAATGTTGAAAATTCAAATGAATGTGAAATAACAAAAAGGAAATAAATAGTAAATTGTCCCTTCTCATTGGAGAGGATTGGCCCTTTCTCCTTCCCTTCGATCCGCTTAAACATTGTAAATCACACAAGTAAAATTTTCCCCTAAATCCATATTTGATTGAAAGAAATTTCTTTTACAGTGATTAATCGAACTGAACCTCTAATCCTAATACATTTTATCTTTTATATTAGAGTAGTCCTAACCTCTCTGGGAGAGAATTTGTTATTTGAAATTAATGAAAACTACTTAAATGTAATATACCTATAACAATACTGATTACTTTAATAGTTACAATCATGGAAGGATCAATCTATACTGTGTTTAGATTCAATTAATCATGTTAACTACAGATGAGGCCCGTAATTGAATCTTTTGAGATAGTGAATTGACACAAGAAGATATTATAGATCTTGAAATGATTTCTTATAATCACGATGATTATAAATCCATGAGTGTTTACCTACATCACATCTTCAATCAACATGAGTTAAGTTGTGATTGCTTGGACCTCATAATCTGTATGAAGGTTGAGGTAGTAGTACACATTTCATCCTCATGTCATTGTGTTAATTGATGTGCCAACTATGTCAACTCATAGTTCATCCATCCAAGCCATTTACTCTCTTGTGCAAGTCTCTAATTTCAAGTGAGTATGAATTAGTGATTTAGATGAGTCCTACACTCCACGGTGAGTCCTACTCTAATGAAAAGGTGATTCTTGTGCCCATGCACAAATGAGTCCTGGGCTAGCTTGCAGTTAACTCTTGTGATGACTCAAGATTTGATTTTCCAAATACATTGTTAATACTCATAAAGGTTCATTCAAGACATATTTGAAGAAGCAATAATAAGATGAAAATAACAAGAATATGCACAACATTTCCTTCCAAAACAAATTAAAGTATAATTATAAAACATCAATATTATACATAGTGTAAAATGATATTATGGCAACACAAGGTTTTGTATGGGATAAAACATGGAAAAACAGGGGCTCATCACTCTCCCACACTTAAGATATAGTAGGTCCTCTTGTTACCTATTCAATCTCTCAATGATCTGTGAACAATTGTATTCATTGGAAAAGACCTGCCAAGTCTCGTCTAACTCGGTTTTACAAAAACTAAAGAACTTAATGACTACATTCCTTCAAGCTATATAACTATCTTTAGGCTGATCATCTGTGGAATCCTATCATGGTACTGGGGCTATGACTAATGGAGGTCTATACCTTATTCCAATCCTCTTCTCATACATTTCTAAAATGATATTGCAAACATCCTTGGCCCTTTTCAATGACCATTGGAGGTTGGTGGGTGAAATCACCTCTTTTTTCTTCTACTGCTCTGTGAGTAGTTGATATCTCATTTGGAAAGCAAAGAAATTAACGTTAAATGTCGAGAGTTATTTCTCCCTTAAATCCTGTACACAAGTTCTCATAATTTACGTATACCTATCCACCAACTATAAACAATATACCTGGGACTGAAATCTTGTGAAGAATCGGATGGGGGCATGAAGATCATGCCTCATTAAGAGGCCTATATTAGCTTCTGCTTGAACATATGTTCCTCTTTTCTCCCTCCATTTGGATTGATACCTTAAAGTAGATATGAATGCCCTCAGCTGTACCTTTCCCACATATAAATTGATTAAAATATCAATATGTTTAGGGAGAAGGAACTTATGAACATAAAATTCATAGAGTAGATTCTTAGCAACATCATTTCCTGCTGTGTAGCCACCAAAAAACTTCTTATCATCCTCATATTATATATCTTACATGGAACAAAATCTATAAATATGAAATGGAATTAATTGAATATAAATATAAATATATCAGAATATATAATATATTACTAAGCCACTTCAAGGGGGCAACCTCTACTGTACTGCCAAAATAATGTGACATGTGCCCCAATGATGATACAGGTCTCCTCGCAAGGTGTTCGGGATCCAGAAAAGATCTCCAAGTGTGCGTTAACATCCCGCATGCCCCGCTTAGCCCCCGCGTGCTTTGTTTTTCCCTTTTCCCCTCTTTTCTTGGCCTTTTTCTCTTCAGTGACGAAACCGCCGCCCTGCCTGGGCGGCGGTCCTTTACTCAGGGTGGCAGGTCCTTTCCAGAAAGCTCTTTTAACACGACTCACGTAATTTCAACGTTTTACCAGCTTTCTTTCACCGCCATAAGCTTGCATTTATGATTCTGGTTCCCTGGAATAGTGTTTTGCCATTGTTTATAGTTTAAGAGTTCTATTTGGTTTTTACCTTGGGTAAATGCAAATGCTATAAATAGTTGGCTTGTGCTCAAGCAAATGGCCCCTCAAATTTTGCCTCTGATTTCTCTTTGCAATAGATTTAGTTTTCATTTTTCTTAGAATGCTTAGTTTCTTTCATTGCATGCTTAGTTAGCATTGTTTTACTGTTAGTAAGCCACATATCCATCTTGTGCAAGTACTGTTGTTATTTCATCCAATCCATTGGAGTAGAATAGTTTGTTTTCAATAGGAAGCCATTAAAGTTGCAGGTTTTGTTCTTCAAACAGGATAGTTTCAGGTTCTGGACGCTTTATGTTGCATGACTCGCAATAGATCCTGCTAGGAATTGCATAAGCCAAGCTCTGTACTCTTGCGCTATCCCTCTCCTACTCGCATTGTATTCAGTCTGTATTCTGAGCTGCCTTTATCCCAATATCTACTTCTGTTGATGCTAGCATTACACGCTTTTCTGGATCCACGTGAACACGAAGGAACAAGGAGATCACACTGAGGGGACAAGATCACACACACCATCGGATTCGCCACTGTTCTACAGAATCCAGGTTCTAGCTTTCAAAGTTCTAGTTAGAAATATATCAAATAAAGTAGCCAATCACTTTATTTCAGTTAATTCTACTCTCGATATTGCCAGGGAAGCTGTGGGGATTGATAGTTTCTGAGAAACTATGATTCACTCCTCACTTCTGAGGTAGGATCGAGAGTCTTGCAAATAGATTAGATAAGTTATTTCATTGTTTAGAATAGATCTACAAATTGCACAGACAAATAGCTACACTTGGTTATTTTGTTTGTTTTAAGTTGTTATTTTAGCTGTCAATTCTAGATATTTTAAATAGCTGCTTTCTTAAATTCATAAAGTTCATCAGAAAAACACAAAAAAAATAGAGAAATCATATATGCTATAGATATACTTCACGTAGTTAAATTTCATTTTGCTACAGTTAATTTACATTGTTGCTTTTGTATGACAATCACGGGACCTAGGGAGCCCAGGGAATACGTATTCGAGCCAATCGTGCCCCAGCCCAATCTCATCATAGCAATAACTGATATAGATCAGAATCTTAGGATTCAAGTCTTCCGAACAATGGTAAGCTTGCAACAAATCCATTCCCAGTTGAGCGGGTTAAACATAGAGGATGACCAAGCACACACGTTTTGGTCGAATCAACCAAACTACAGATTACCCTAGGTAACATCCATATGACTGTAGAAGGGCTCGAAAGAGAGCAAATGTTTGGTTGTGATCCTTTAGTCCCACAGCCAGACGCAGGAGACATTCTCACAGACATAGATACTAGCCTAAGAATTCAGGTTGCAAGAACGCCTGTGAGGCACTCTGAGAAGATCACACAGCTACTGGTTTTGAATATAGAGGCTGAGAAAGCATACGATTACTGGGTGTTAGGGATTAGGAACTAATTCTACGCATGACCATAGCAGGACCACAACAAACAAGAGTCTACGGTTGCGATCCACAAATCCCGCAACCCAACGAATCCGTAAGTCAATCAGACATAGACATTGGCCTACACACACTAGTATTCAGATCCACTCCACTTCCACCTATCATCATCAAACAGTTATCCTTACTAGATACAGCAGCTAACAAAGCTAGAGAGTTCTGGACTAGGCCAGAGAATCATCCATAGAGTCGACTATATTTACCATCCACCATATGACCTTATCTGGAGACATACACGAAACTATCCCAGGTCATTTTCCACGTATTCCACAACCTATAGATCGAATCATGCCAGAGCTCGATATTGATTGGAGCCTTCGAGCAGTCATCCTTGCCGATCGATCTATCACACCAGTTTAGGTTAGAAGGGCCTTCTTTGCCTTAGATTCACAAATTCCACTAGTGCGTATTGAAGACATTAGATTGCCTAACTAGTTTGTCTGCATCCCATACATATTCCATCCCCACCGGCTGTCTCGGCACGACCTCGGAGGTCGGGTGCGAGGAAGAGTTGCTTGTAGATTCCCATGCTCGCTTGTCACTTTTCCATCGTACAAAATTGGTGAACCCGACGTGAACCTTCTTCTTTCTGCTTTGGAGTCAGATTTCTACTAGTCCTTTTTCAATTAAACGACTCTTTCGTCTTTACTATCTTATCAGCTTTCACCATCAGCTTGTACCTTCACTCTCTCCCATTATTCTGCGGGTATTCATATACCCCCCGAATATGTCGGGATTCGATGCATATGGCAGACCCCTCTTGGGTCTTGAGGCTTACTACGCCCAACAAAATAGACAATCATCACCCTCACTCTCAGTATGGGGTGACAACTATTCAGATAACCAATTATCAACACAAACTCCAAGGATCAGATATAGCTCGTCCTTCCAAACAGAGGAGTTGGAACAACTCACTCAAACGCAACAAACAGAGCCTTCGGGCTCGAACAATATGACGTTCACCGGAGAATCTGGTTCATCTCCTCAGGTACTACTTAGACCACAAATTAGTAGACAATCAGACCCATACCAGGTTTTAGATGATGAACGTTCGGTATATTATGCCAGGAATGAACAACGCTCTCGGAGTATGTACCCACCCATAGGAGGTTTACAAACACAACCTGAAATCTCTTTCCAAGAAAATACCTCCATACCACGTCATATAGGAAATGCCCTCGGGGAAACTTGGCAGGGCAGTGATCAGTTCATAGTGGGGTATCATAGACCTATACAACACCATGATATACAACAAATGCCACCAAGGCAGAATATCGTGACTTCACCAAATGAAGTCATTTCAACTCTAATAGAAAAGGTTAGAGGGTTAGAACTTGCCCAAGCAAGTCAAAATTCGCAATTCATGCAAGCAGGAAGTTCCAATCCTCCACACCATCCTAGCCAAGTAGATCTCCTCACAGGAGTAGGCACGTTAGGCATGACTCCTCAGTATTCACAACAAATGCCAACTAGACCCACCATCTCTAACACTGTTCCTCCCGGTCTAGTACAAAACAATCCATTCCTGGACAGTACCCCGTCATACTTAAACATGTACTCCAAATCACCACAAGGGGATATGTTCTCCTCTCCCGGCATGTTTGCTCAAACACAGGGGCTTCCTTATGCCCCTGCCAACGCATACGCTACGCCATATCAACAACCCATTCCACCGCCGCTCCCTCAACAGGCACCATCAATGGTCGAAACATATGCGATAGGGACTTACTCAGAATATTTGAAAGAGCCCTTGGATTTCACCATACGAAGCATCATGCTTCCAAGACCTCTTCCCAATTTTCCCAAATACAAAGGCGAGGGAGATCCAAATGCACATATCAAAGCTTACGCTACGAGCCATTCGAGAACTACTCCCATGGGATGGGGTTGTTGCTAAAATATTCCCAAAAACCTTGGAAGGCATCGCTCTCGATTGGTATTATAGAATACCTGAGGCTTCCATACATTCGTTCAAACAACTCGTGTCAGAGTTCATCAAGGCCTTCAACATGAACAAATTATTAAGAACAGGAATAAGAGAATTCTTACACATCAAGCAAGAACACAATGAATCTGTCGCCCATTTCATCCAGAGGTGGCGTACAGTTCTTTATTCTTCGGCAAGTGCTCCCAACATGGATCAGATGGAACTATGTGATTTATTCCTTCATTCTCTCAGCAGAGAAGTGAAGGAAGAAGTCCAGAAGTTTCCACTAAGAACTTACGATGAAGTACTTGAGAGTGCTCTTCGAATAGATCAAGCGGCAATTGATAGTGGTCGCAAAACATATGGAGCAAATGGGAGGTTAATCACCCCCAACTAGAACACCACAACTTATCCTACTACCATGAATGTCAATCAAGGACCTAAAATCCTTAATAAAAATCGGGGTGTAACAACAGATGGAGTAACCGACCAGCCTAAGAAGGTAAATGTTGTCAATACTCCATCACAAATAAACAACCAACGAAATAACAACTTTACCCCGACAATCAATACAGTGGATTTTAACCATCCACAACAACAACAACAATGGAAAAACCCCACACAGGGTCCAAGCCAAAATTCAACTAGGTACCAAAACCAGAATTCAAACCAAAGACAACAAACACAAAATTTTAATCCTAGTAGACAACGGTTTGATCAAAATTTTGGACCACAATACGCACCAAACCAACAAACTAGGAATTACAATCCTAATTCGTATTGTGGTTTCCACAAAATTCGGGGCCATGACACTAGAACGTGCCGTGACTACAATAAATTCATGCAACGCTTGCCAGATGAACAAAGACAACTTTTCATGGATATGTTCTTGGCAGATCCTACATCACCAACATCAAATACTTTTTCAGGGGCAGTTTCCCCTCAAAACGCACCCCTGAAGATCTTTAATGATCCACTCCCAAATCATGATAACAACAGGCTAAATCTAACTGGGACGAACAAGGGTGTAATGACAGGAAACAATGATCATGAAGCCTCGACCTCGCTAAATCCATTAGTTGCGCCACAACTAGGAAGTCAGCCATGACCTAAGGTAGTCGGTTTAGTGGAGTTAGACGCTGAACTACCCATCGAAGCTATAACAAGGACGCGAGAGTATTTCTCTCAGCCAAGTCCAAGCCACCTGCCAGAGGCGGATAACATCCAACAAATCAGTAGCAAAACCTGTGGGTGCCTATGATTTAATTAACGACCTAACAAAAACCTTCTCACACATTTCATTTTTAGACTTACTAAAGAACTCTCCTGCCCACAGGGCTGCTCTTTTAGAAGCATTAGGTTTAGGTCATTTAATTAACATCACTCCACCTCCTGAAACACAGGTAAATCATATAGACTTTGATGTTCATCCTCCGGGGCAGGCAGATAGGGACGTCGAATTCATATTCGAGATAAACAAAATGCCGACAGATGCTGAGATCGCATGCCGAGGTGATCCAGCCTTACATTTGCAAGTATGGGTTTATAACAACTATGTAAAGCGTGCAATGATAGACGATGGGGCAGCGGTTAACATAGTCCCCTTCTCTTTCCTTCAAAAGCTAGGGTATGGAGAAACCAATTGTTCCACAACTCGAAATACACTAAGGGGCTATGATAGCCTTAAAGCCACCTCGGTTGGAACTATAATATTACCGGTCACCTTAGGACCCAAAACCATCTTGACTGAGTTTTATATTATAGATCGGGAAACTAACTATAATATGATCCTCAGCCGACCATGGATACACCGTATGAAGGCAATCCCTTCTACGCTATTTCAAGAAGTAAGGTTTTTACACTTAGGAAGGATATTTGTAGCCAAAGGTGATCCAAAACCATTCGATGTACACCTAGCTGACTTAAAGAAAAGACCAGGCGTGCACTCGGAGTTTGAACTCCCAACAAACCAACTTAATAAACCTACCAACCAAAACCAAAAGAAAAGTTGGTACCTACGACAGATCTTGAAACTATGAGCCTAGCCAAGGCAACCCCAACCCCCAAAGATGAGGCTAACACCATGTAGAAACAGTATCATTAGGAACTACTGCAAAAATCATTGAATTGCTAGAAAAGGATCTACCAATATTCTTACCATTCGATTCAGTAGGCATAGGATATTCCCTAGGTGTTGGTTCTCTTCCAGCAGAGGATCTCTGCATGGTGGAAGTAGAATGCACAAACACAGCAAATGTCCCAACATCTATATTCCCAGCTAAATATTGGACACTCCATTTTGATGGAGCTAGATGCCGTTACGGAGCGGGGGCAGGTGTAATCTTTACTTCCCCTGAAGGAAAAGTCTTACCTTTCGCCTTCAAACTAAATTTCGAATGCACAAACAACGATGCTGAGTACGAAGCCCTCCTCCTTGGCCTCATCTTAGCTAAGAGAATTGGTGTTGATAACATCAGAGTCTTAGGAGACTCACAATTGGTAGCAAACCAAGTCTCTGAGATATATGAAACCAAAGCCGAGCACTTACAGCTTTACAAAACAACTGTGTTGAATTTAAGCAAGGAGTTTGACTTCATATCAATTGAAGCAATCCCACGAGAGAAAAATCTTCTCGCTGATTCAATAGCAACTTCAGCATCACGTTTTACTCCAAGCAATAAGTTAGAGGATACCCATTTCATGATATCCCTTCGTGATGAACCATTGATAAAAACAATGACAAATTCTCTTTTAAACGGAAATAAAGACAAATCTACTACCCTAGACCACATTGATAGTGATATGGCCACTCTGAGTTATTTAAACACCTATGCGGCATTACATCTCTCCTATCATATGATAGATTTTTCCTTAATCCCACATTCGTCTTCCTACTTCGGAAATCCCATGATGGAGCTTCCCTCACAAACAGAACCTAGCATATACACAGTAGAAAATGGGGATGATTTGGATTTACCTCCAGCCCCACCTGAGTTTGAAGAAGGTAACGCCTCTTTGATCGAAGAAATGATTGATATTAACATCGGAACGGAAGATGAACCAAGGATATTGAAACTAGGATCCTCGTTAACCCCAGAGGAAGTAGAAATACACACTCGGATCCTCAAAGAACATCAGAAGGCATTTGCATTTAATTATAAGGAAATGACAGGGGTTGCACCCCACATTGTGGTGCACAACCTCGTCACTAAATCAGATGCAAAACCAATTAAACAAAAATCGAGACCCATGAAACCCAAGGTAGCTCTCATGGTGAAAGAGGAGGTAATAAAACTCCTCCAAGTAGGATTCATCAAACCAGTCGATTACTCCCAATGGGTATCTAATATCGTTCCCATTCTCAAGAAGAATGGGAAGATACGCATCTGCATAGATTTCCGAGACATTAACAAAGCATGTCCTAAAGACGACTTCCCATTACCATCCATAGATGTCATTGTCGATGCAACAGCTGGGTTTGAACTTTTGTCTCTCATGGATGGATTCTCGGGATACAATCAAATCAGAATATCTGAACAAGATCAAGCTAAAACCACGTTTATAACTCCTTGGGGAACTTATTGCTATGTTGTTATGCCATTTGGTCTCAAGAATGCTGGTGCTACATACCAGCGAGCTATGACATATATATTTCATGATCTAATTCATAAGATCGTGGAATCCTATGTAGATGACTTGTTGGCTAAGGCCAAGAAGCAGTTGTGACCATCCAGAAGTACTTCACATCATTCTTTCACGTCTGATAGAATACGGAGTCACGCTAAATCCAGAAAAATGCGTCTTTGGTGTAACAGGAGGGAAGCTCCTAGGTTACATCATATCGTCACGAGGGATAGATGTTGACCCAACCAAAATTCGGGCTTGTCCTCGAAATGGTCCCACCTTCGGATGAATCTGGAATCAGGTCATTTCTCGGAAAGCTGGGTGCAATCCGGAGATTCATCCCGGACTTAAGTTTCGCCATTCATCCAATCAACAATTTACTCAAGAAATATTATAGCATTGATTGGACTGAAGACTGCAATGAAGCTTTTGATGCAGTTAAGTGTTTCCTGTTATCACCACCTACGCTAATGCCACCTAAGCTAGATCACCCATTAATTTTATACTCACGAGCTACCAATGTCTCGCTAGCCTGTATGCTGGCTCAAGAAGACGATGACAAGAGAGCGTGTGATTTATTTCATTAGCTGAACGTTGCTCGACTATGAAACACGTTATACACAAGCAGAACGAGAATGCCTCGCCATAGTCTTTGCTACCAAATGCTTAAGACATTATATGCTAAATCAAGAAACAAGGGTCATGGTAAAAACGGACCATTTACGAACTTTCCTCACACAAGGGTCCTTGTCTAAGAAGGCTGGACGTTTTATAACCTTAATGGGAGAATTCGAATTAACATTTGTAAATCAGAAGTCGGTTAAGGGACAAATCATCGCAGATTGGTTAGCTGATAACCCATTAGATGGAGGTGATCTAGTAGATCTAGATTTTCCAGATGAGTGCGTATACTACATCGAAACCCGACCTTCTATCTCTGAGTGTCCCTGGTACACTAATATCATTAATTATATCATGGACCATACGTATCTAGAAGGGGCTACACCACAACAAAGAAGGCGGTTACGTATTATCGTAGCTAAATACATCATTATAGAGCAAGTGCTCTATCGGAAAGCATTCGATGGAATGCTTCTAAGATGTGTCGACACAGAAGAATCCAAGAAGATTCTCCATGAATCTCACAGTGGAATGTGTGGAGGCCACTTCGGTGGCCATGCCACCACTCACAAAATACATCGAATGGGCTATTTCTGGCCCACTCTAGAACACGACGCAGTAGAGTTTGTACGCAGGTGTCATAAGTGCCAAGAGTTCTCCCATGAGATCCACATGCTGGCACAAGCTCTACAACCAATTGCTACTCCATGGCCCTTTTCTACGTGGGGTCTAGATTTGATAGGGAAATTCTCTCCCTCATCTACAGATGGCCATAATTTTATAATCACGGCCACCGAATATTTCACCAAGTGGGTAGAGGCTATGCCTCTTACTACTGTACCGGGTTCTGTAATCGCCAAATTCATTTGAATCAAATCATTTGCAGGTACGGTGTCCCACAAGTCATTATCTCAGATAATGGGACTTCTTTTAAGAATGATGAAGTTCGTGAACTATGCAATAAATTTAAAATAAGCCATCATACGGCTTCCTTGTATTATCCACAAGCCAACGGATAGGCTGAAGCAACAAATAAAACACTAAAAGCCATTCTCCTTAAAATGGTAAAAGAAAACAAACGAGATTGGCACTTGAAGTTGTATCCGGCCTTATGGGCCCACCGAACCTCAATAAGAACACCAACGGGAGTAACTCCTTTCTCACTAGTATTCGGGGCAGAGGCAGTTCTCCCACTCGAGGTTGAAATACCCAGTCTCCGTATTTCATTACAAGGGATTCTGGATGAAGACGCTTACAGGGAAGCACGTCTCTCCCAATTAGAAAGCCTAGATGAAGCTAGGTTAGATGCTGAACAGTGACACAGAGCCTATGCTGACCGGATGTGCCGGCAGTACAACAAGAAAGTCTATGAACGTGACATATATGAAGGTGATCTAGTTCTAAGGCTAGACAGCCGGATCGACAAGAAGACTGGCGAAGGAAGGAAATTCCGGCCTAAATGGTTGGGCCCATACCGAGTCATGAAGGACTATGGAAATGGTGCATACCTCTTATGTACGCTAGAAGGTGAGGAATTTGGTGAAACAGTCAATTCCCTGCACCTCAAGCGGTTCTACGCGTAAGCAGCTAGCACTACTTATATATATCTACATTGCATCTTCATATAGATTAGGATCATATTGTCCGCTTGTTTCGTACACAAATTGTGATCAAGGAATCTATTCTCAAAGTAATTCATTACAAACTCATGATGTTGTTGGCATAAACACTTTAATCATACTTCTCCATTTTCATGATATCATCAAATTATCTCGGAATCATTTTATCAAATAAAGACTAGACATGACAAAGTCTTAACGGTAACCATGCCAAGATCTGCAAGTTTATTCTCACTTTTGGTTTCTTCTTAGGGTAGGTGTCTTGCCTATGGTCTGTTCTAGAAGCTTCATGGTGTCACATCTATCCCATATGTATATATATCTCTTTGGAAATAAACACATACTGACATTTTACTCAAGTAAACAAGTCAAACATTGATCAAACAGAAAATTTTAATTTTACACATTTCCTTGCCCCACCAACCTTTGGTGATGAGCTTGCGTCTCTTACTAGTGACGTAGGGTTGGGAAAGGATGGAAATGCCCTTACTCGCCTATGCTTGGCCCACGGTGATAAACCCACGCTTCTTACTAGTAGCATGGGGCAAAGTGTAGGGGGTCCTCTTGACAAATGAATGCAAAAGGTCATACACAAACAATATCAAACCTTGAAGCTTTGAGTCAAAAACAAATGAATCAGATGTTCAAAATTCCAAGAGAGTTAAAATCCTAAAAACCCAGATTTTGTCTACTATGTGGCCATCTAAGGATCTAAGTCTGGATAAACCGCAAAGCAAGTTGCATCCAAAACTATGAAGTCACTCGAGTGGAGTGGGCTTGTGATATCCTAATTTGGTTCTGCCAAATCTTTGTCTGTCTTTCATCAATATCATTTCAAACACATCTCATAACTTGCGCCCTTCCCAACTCTCGGTGATAATCCCTCGCATCTTACTAGTTGCGTGGAGTTGGGGTAGGGGCAGGTTTATCTGTTCATCATACTGGTTTATATTCATCACTTTGCCAAAACAAACATGAAGTATCCAAAATTGCTTACAGAAGCTAAAATTCAAAATCACATTATATCTACATTATCATATATCAGCATCATGAAATACAAAAGCCAAAGTTCAAAACACTTGCATCATTTGTTCGCCATTGCATACATTCTAAAAAGCATATAAACATACATCATAGTTTACATGAGGAAACTAGAATAGAAAGTAAGCCATGAATGCCAAGGATTTGATCCGGAACAAAAATACATATATATAAATGATCAACATTTATGTACAATGCCATCATGCACTAAGCATGGTCAAAACGCTCAAAGAGCCCAGGATATACAAAAGAATGTATCATACAAAATCTAGGAGAGCCAAGTGGCTTCTCAATCCCTACGAGACCCCTCTGAAGGCGCACGCCCACGCCTAGGACTCCGGCTACGCCGGTGCTCTGAGTGCACGGAGGGCTCAGGATCCGAGGGGCAGCCGCAGTCTCACCACGAGAATGGCTCCTCATCAAGCACTCGGCCGTCCTATACCCCGCTAACTCTGTGCGGAGAGTCGATACCATCCTGGCCACATGCCAGACTGGGGCGAAGACATCAGTATGTCTACCGGCTGCTGAAGGCTCCCCAGCGTCCACGGACAGCTCTGTGCGGGTCCTCTCCATGGGGATCATCAGGGTATCAGTGCATACCCTGCGAATCAAATCTCGCCACTCATCGGCGGTCTCTGCAAACAAGGGAGAAAACAAATTAGAAACCAAACAAGAAATTAGAAATACAAGATAAAACAAGAGGAGAGATAGCAACTAAGGAGATCCTAACTAAAAAACAAAGCATTAAAAGGAGAGAGGGTAACTTACTCAGATCACCAGGCCTCCAGGATGGATCTATGGGATCAGCACCTGCCACAGATGCCGCTACCGACTGAGGGGCTACTCCTATGGCTAGAGCAATGTAGCACCCCGCAACAGACTCATCCTCCCTGCCATGGCCCTGGGAGAGTGGCTCCTCTGAAACCAGAGTCACCCTCTCTGCACTCTACTCGGCCCTCTCTGCCTGCATGATATCCTGGGTGTCATGCCACTCAGGATCACTGTCCTCGGTCTCCTCCTCTGTCTCTCCCCCTGTAAACTCCTCAGACTCAGAGTCTACCTCAATGGGGTCATCGCTGCTATGGGCAGGACCCGCGGCAATCTGGAGCAAGGGTGCTTGAGGCGCACCGGCTCTCCCTCTAGCACGTACTATCCTCCTGGCTGCAATAGGAACGCCAGGAGTAACCACTGTCCAACCCCGGCCTCTAGGCCCCCCTCTGGCCTCTTGGACTGATCTGTATACTGGCACTACTGGGGGAAGCATACCCATGTATGGTAGGCCAAACTGTGAGGAACTCGGCCAAAGGGGTGTATCTCCACTCGCCCCACTCTATCAATAAGCTGCCCTGTGGTGGAGTAGGAGATCAAAGTAAGAGCCTCCTCGCCCCATATACCTGCCATAGTCTGATATGGTGTGGCCTCCATGTCGGCAGTAGTCAGGGAAGCAACTGGCTTGATGAGGTGCTCTAAGCACTGACATGT
Source organism: Taxus chinensis (assembly GCA_019776745.2). Lineage (NCBI taxonomy): Eukaryota > Viridiplantae > Streptophyta > Pinopsida > Cupressales > Taxaceae > Taxus > Taxus chinensis. The sequence continues at coordinate 614,656,716 of CM034148.1, read as the reverse complement.
CTATCCATCTGGCTGCCCTCACAGCTCCAGGATCTGCCACCTCCACACCCCTGCCATAGGGGATGAAGTGCTCATAGACCCAACTCATGACTAGGGTCGGGTGGCTCAAGGACTGCCCCTGTAAATGGACTACCCTGTATAAGTCGTGGTAGGTGGTCCCAAGAATGTCTACTCCCCAGGCATATATCCGACCGTGTCCCTCTATCTGTGCAATAATGGGGGACCAAAAGTATAACAATGTATCTCCTCCCTTGTCCCCGATCAGTCTCGAGGCAAGGATCCCCATGATAGCCTGGCGAAGTAAGGGGATGGGCAAAGTAGGAATGGATCGAACTCTAACCCCCTTCTTCGACCCCGTGGAGATGACTGCATCTCCCATGTATGAGGCCCACTGTGCTATCTGGGCCTGTGAACCTGCTGTCTCAAGGGTGAGACATCTCCCAATAATCAGGACCCCTAGAATGCGATAGACATCCTCCAATGTAATAGTCCACTCACCGCGGACCCCTGGCAATCGGAAGGTGTTCCGATCTGCATCCCAATATGAGAACAAGTCACAAAGAATGTGACTGGATGGTGTAACGTGGGGCACACGTGAAATGCGTAGTATCCCAGCCCGCTGAAGAGTGTCCTCCTCATCCTGTGAGAGGGCATCTAGTACCCCTGGGAGCCAATCACACTCCCTCTCTCTACTCCATCCGGATATACTCCTCTCTCGCCTGCATACACCCAAAAACACACAAAACAGAGCAAGTTAGCATCCAAGTAACACTGGAAAAATCAAGAAAACACGTAGAAATGCTCGAAAAGCAAAAAACAATTTCAAACGGATGTTCTTTTTACATTCTGTGCAAAACTGTCGTCCTGAGCAGGGAGGTGGTTTCGTAACCGCCGCCTTAAGGCCGTGGTCATGTAACCACCGCCTTGAACAGGGTGGCGGTTCGTGTAACCGCCGCCCGGGGCAGGATGGCGGTCATGGTCCGAAAACCCACGCTGGTTTTTAAACTTAAAAAGCCTAAAAAGTGCAAAAAATGACCATTTTACCTAAAAACAAAGCCTACCCAGCAGGCGCCCCCCCCTAGGTGGACCTTTTAACACTAACATTTTCAAAAATTACCCCCCCATGACAAAGATATTTAGCATTTCAAAATTAAGCGTGGTAAAAGGGGTAAATTGAAGAAACCAAACATGTGATCTCATGGGTCGATGTTCCGCACACGGAGGCATGATCGCTATCTCGTCGACGGACGTTTTGACTCTACTCATGCAAGAAAACCATCACCTTGGGTCCCAGAGCTTAAAATCAATCAAATTGACTCACGCAAATGAATAGGAAAATGGGCCCACTTTCATATATATAGCACCCTGATTCGTTTTAAATGCCTTTTTCATAGGTTTAGAGCACCGACGGAGGTAAGTTCTTATCCTCGGCACAAATGGTACGTTCTCATTTCCCATTGTTTTAGTGTTTATTTTCCAAACTATTGTGTCTATCTGCACTTGAGTTCTCTTTTCATTTTGCAGGTAGTGGGAACTATCGGACGGTGTCCTTTTTCAACACACAGATGTATCAGGCATAACTTCTAACTTCCCATTTCGGGACCGCCATACTCGGACCCACCATTTTACGCCTCTTCATGGCTAAAACGCTTCTTCGAGGGGGGCAATATGTACATACCCAAAATTGTAAGGTACTGTACTGCCGGGAATAACATAACAAGTGCCCCAATGATGATACAGGTCTCCTCGACAAGGTGTTCGGGATCCAGAAAAGATCTCCAAGTGTGCGTTAACATCCCGCATGCCCCGCTTAGCCCCCACGTGCTTTTTTTTTTCCTTTTCCCCTCTTTTCTTGGCCTTTTTCTCTTCAGTGACGAAACCGCCCCCCTAAACAGGGCGGCGGTCCTGTAACTGCCGCCCTGCTCAGGGCGGCGGTCCTTTACACGTTTTCCAGAAAGCTCTTTTAACACGACTCACATAATTTCAACGTTTTACCAGCTTTTTTTCACCGCCATAAGATTGCATTTATGATTCTGGTTCCCTGGAATAGTGTTTGGCCATTGTTTATAATTTAAGAGTTCTATTTGGTTTTTACCTTGGGTAAATGCAAATGCTATAAATAGATGGCTTGTGCTCAAGCAAATGGCCCCTCAATTCACCTCTCATTTTCTCATTTTAGTAGTTCAGTCTTTCATTTTGCTTAGAGTTCATAGTTTAGATGCTCAGTTAGCATTGTTTTGCAGTTAGAAAGCCACATATCCATCTTATGCAACTGTTGTCATTACTTCAGGCCCCTCAAATTTGCCTCTGATTTCTCTTTGCAATAGATTTAGTTTTCATTTTGCTTAGATTTCTTAGTCTCTTTCATTGCATGCCTAGTTAGAGTTGTTTTACTGTTAGTAATCCACATATCCATTTTGTGCAAAGTACTAGTTGTTATTTCATTCAATCCATTGGAGTAGAATAGTTTGTTTTCAATAGGAATCCATTAAAATTTGCAGGTTTTGTCTCTTCAAATAGGATAGTTTTCAGGTTCTGGACACTTTATGTTGCATGACTCGTAATAGATCCCGCTAGGAATTGCATAAGCCAAGCTCTGTACTCTTGCGCTATCCCTCTCCTACTCGCATTGTATTCGGTCTGTATTCTGAGCTACACTTTATCCCAATATCTACTTCTGTTGATGCTAGCATTACACGCTTTTCTGGATCCACGTGAACACAAAGGAACGAGGAGATCACATTGAGAGGACAAGATCACACACACCATCAGATTTGCCACTGTTTCTGCAAAATCCAAGTTCTAGCTTTCAAAGTTCTAGTTAGAAATCATATCAAATAGAGTAGTTAATTGCTTTATTTCAGTAAATTTTACTCTCGATATTGCCAGGGAAGCTGTGGGGATTGATAGTTTCTGAGAAACTATGATTCACTCATCACTTTTGAGGTAGGATCGAGAGTCTTGCAAATAGATTAGATAAGTTATTTCATTGTTTAGAATAGGTCTACAAATTGCACAGACAAATAGCTACACTCGGTTATTTTGTTTGTTTTAAGTTGTTATTTTAGCTGTCAATTCTAGATATTTTAAATAGTTGCTTTTTTTAGATTCATATAATTTCATTAGAAAACATACAAAAATAGAGGAACCATATATGCTATAGATATACTTCACGTAGTTAAATTTCATTTTTACTGTAGTTCGTTTTACATTGTTGCTTTTGTATGACAATCACGGGACCTAGGGAGCCCAGAGACTACGTATTCGAGCCAATCATGCCCCAGCCCAATCTCATCACAGCGATAACTGATATAGACCAAAATCTCAGGATCCAAGTCTTCCGAACAATGGTAAGCCTTACAACAAATCAATTCCAAGTTAAGTGGGTTAAACGTAGAAGAAAACCAAGCGCACATGCGTTTTGGTCGAATCAACCAAACTACAGATTACCCTAGGTAACATCCATATGACTGTCGGAGGGTTCGAAAGAGAGACATACATTTGGGTTTGTGATCCTTTGGTTCCACAGCTAGACACAAGAGATACTCTTACAGATATAGATACCAGCTTAAGGATTCAGGTTGCATAGAACACCTGTGAGATATTCTGAGAAAATCACACAGTTGTTGATTCTAAACAAAGAAGCTGAAAAAGCATACGATTATTGGATATTAGGGATTAGGAACTTAATTCCACGCATGACCGTAACAAGTCCACAACAAACTAAGAGTCTATGGTTGTGACCCACAAATCCCACAACCCAACGAGATCCATAGGTGAAACAGGCATAGACACTGGCCTACGCACACTAGTATTCCGGTCTACTCCACTTCCACCTATCATCATCGAACAGTTATCCTTACTAGATACAACAGCTAACAAAGCTAGGGAATTCTGGACTATGCCAGAGAATCGCCCATAGAGTCAACTCATATTTACCATCCATCCATATGACCTTATTTGGAAACATATACGAAACTATCCCAGGTCATTTTCCACGTATTCCACAAACCCATATAGATCGAATCACGCTAGAGCTCGATATTGATTGGAGCCTTCGAGCAGTCATCCTTGCTGATCGATCTATCACACCAGTTCAGGTTAGAAGGGCCTTCTTTTCCTTAGAATCGCAAATTCCACTAGTGCGTATCGAGGACATTAGATTGTCTAACTAGGTTTGTCTGCATCCAACACATATTCCATCCCCATCGGCTGTCTCGGCATGACTTCAGGAGGTTGGGTACGAGGAAGAGTTGCTTGTAGATTCCCACGCTCGCTTGTCACTTTTCCATCATACAGTCATACCCATTCATTAATATTAGTTTATAACTAATGACTAACTAACTAATGATTATAAGTATAAATTTTATATACATCATATGTTATCCCACACCTGTATCTATGCATGTGGTAGGTTAATCTCTTATCACACATTTTCCCTTTAAAACAATGTTGCCCTCAACATTGATGAACTAAGGATGGTGTTGAAGAAAATCATCATATTTGGTCACCATTTCCTCTTTATCTCTTGCATTTGCATTGGCCCCTTCAATGTAGAACAATTTATTTTCAGCACATTTATGTCCCCTATTCCATTTTCTATCATAATTGAAACATAAACCTTTTGCTTGTTTTTCTTCAATTTGTTGAGGAGTCAATCGAGTAGGTCAAGGGAATGATTGTAAAGACCACATGGGCTCTGTATTACTATTGAAAGATCTCCTTTCTACTAGCTCTCTTTCCTTATCCTGTTATGCAAATATCATGCATTCAATTATAGAACTTGGATTGAATATGCACACATCCAATTGGATATTATACTTCAAGCCTCCTAAGAACAAATCATTTAGGTTGTTTTCAGAGATATCATCCAACCTCAAGGATAAGTTCTTGAATTGATAAATATAATCCTTTACTGTCCCCATTTGTCATAACTTGGCTAACTGGCTAAAGTAATTTTATTTGACACTATGTGAGTAGTGCAATTGCATTTCATTCGCGAATACTGACCAAGTGACATTAAGACCCTTCTTTTTCTCCTGGGTACAATCCATCTATACCAAATGAAATTCTCTGGATCAAGATATAATTATTCCATTATAACCTTATGTCCACAAGGTATTTGATGTACATCAAAAAAATTCTCCATTTGATTGATCCAAGTTACTGGATCCTTCCCATCAAACTTATGCATTTCTACATTTGGAAACATGTTCCTTCCCTGTTGTGCATTGTTATATACATTGACATGGGTAGAGGATCCACCTTGGTTTGGTTGTGTATAAATATGTATTGGAGATGGTTGAGGTTGAGAAAAATTCAAGTTTGGAACGAGTTTTTTCATGAGATCATCTAAGCACTTATTGATTTGGTCGACTTTAGAGTTCATATCCAATTGTAAGTTATGTATATCATATTCGATTTGGCTCACTTTATGATACGTCAAGAAAAAACCAAGAGTAGATGTTTTGTCTATCCCCATTTATGATTCCATATCATCTTTATAAGGTGTTTTACCTAGAGTATCAAAAATCTTGTTTTGACCCCTAGTTTGTGGACCATCCATAACAAGGAATTGCCCTTAGACAATTCAATTTGCCTTGTTTGACTGAATTTGAACAACGAATTTCTCAGTGTAGATGTCCTCAAATTTTAAAATATAAAGAATGGACCTATATGGAAATTTTAATATCTTTCCAAAAATTTAAAAAACTATGAGGAATTCCAAAAAATATGGCTTGTAGATTACTTTTATGAAAAATAGTATATATGCAATAACTCTCACAAACCAACAAAACAAATTCTGAATTTTTAACTGAAGATTTATGATATATATCCCCAAATGTGGTAAAATAATATTTGAAAAATACACAACTTTGTTTGAGATATAGTAAAAAAAACCAGTCATTACCGAAATTGATGCTCTGATACTAGATGGAATGAAATTACTTGAATATAAATGCAAATATATCAGAATATATAATATATTATAAAGCCACTTCGAGGGGTCAACCTCCCAAGTCTTACAATAAGACACTAAATCACACTCTTCACACCTATGGGGAGGAATTACTCACCCACAAATATAGGCATGATTGTGAAAGGTCATACCCCTTCATTAATATTAGTTTATGCCTAATGACTAACTAACTAATGATTATAAGTGTAAATGTTATATACATCACATGTTAGCCCACACTTATATATATACATGTGGTAGGTTAATATCTTATCAAAATCTGCCACTTTAAAAATCGATTCTTTAAAAATAGTGCATAAAAATTAGATGGGGGCCTGCATGAGAGAACCTGATCATATAACTGATAGACATTAAGCACATTATCTTTAAGCAACTTGTTCTGTTCCTTTAAAACCTTATTTTCATCATCAACTCCCATGATCCTATAACACTTCTACATCTAGTTAGCCATTCCCCTCAAGGAAATAATTTGAGGAAACACAAAGTTTGTCTGGATTATTTGTTCTGTGGTGGCCACAGGATCTATTTCCTTTTTGTTATCTTGAAAAATTGAAAGTGATGTATTTAGCTCATCTGTCTTGATTTGTAGGGAATGAATCTATTGTTCTTTTTCCTCAAGAGCATGTTAAAGTTTCTAGAGTGGCTTCTTGTTGTTTTTCTATGGTCTGATGGAGTTGAATTTTATGGTCTTTCTCAGACTCCATCTGAGAGAGGTTGGACTCTTTGGTTTGAAGGAGCTGTATATGTGTAACTCTCTCTTGGGCCTCTTGGATTTCAAATTGAATCTTGGAAAGGGACAATAATTGTGGCAAAATTGTATCAAAATATGAAGGGAAATTACGTTCTCCTTCTATCATGGGTGCCTTACCTTTGTCCACAATGGGGAGTTAGTAGCTGTGGTTGGTGTTTGATCAATTTATTTCTTAGAAACAAGAACAAAGGGTGATACATATTAAGGAGGAGACACAGGTGAGGTCTGAAGCAGGGTTTGCATAATAACAATGGCCTCATGTTCTTCTTGAGTAGGATCTATTTCTGCTTGGGGCTCATTGAGGGTTTGAGAATGCCTATATGTCCTAGGTTGTTTTTTAGGCCTATCTAAAGTGGAAGGCTCTGGCTCTAGAACTAATTTAGGCTCTAGGGCACAATTTTTATGGAATTTCATCCACTTCTTGAGGCCATGCCTTTTTTTAACAAAATGATGTTTTTAAATCAAATGTATTAGGCCCTACAATTTCAAGTAAGAGGTACCCCAATGGAATTTTTAGTGGTAGATGAGACATAATCAAACAAGAACCCGAGAAAATTTACTTTATCTTGGGCTTTAATGTGGCCATGGTGAAGGTGGATAATAATTAATTTTGTAATGACCCTCACAGGTGAAATACTTGATTATCCAAATTAGCTACTTCGGCGCAAAGTTCAAGAAGAGTAATTATTTTTATGTCTTTTGGGCTTTCCCTTATTGTCCATAACCAATTCTAATTTTTCTTTTTTCCCACTGAGAATATTTTAATAATTTCATAATAGAGTGTTCTATTATTAACTTATTGATCCTCTTCTGGTATTCCCTGAAATATGGCTACTTATAGTGGGATTGAACATGGAATTTTCTTACCTCTTATAGTAGTATATCCATCCTCCATATTCTTGGAGAAATCCTCTATCATTTGCAGGTTAGAATATTCATATGCAAGCAGGAAATCAAGCCATCCCTCCTTTTCAAAGATAGCCACTGACCTTGCATCAGCTAATAGTTCTGCTAAATTTTTTGGTTCATGCCTAAGTCTGAACCCCATGACTGGTGCATTGAGCAGGTAATTATGCACAGTTGGAAAATAATAGAGGGACAAGAATAGAAATGTAATGTTGTAGAGAGATGGAAATAAGCACAGAGAATGGAGTTGGTAGCAACACAAGAGTGTAATGGAGGAATTGGGAAAAAGACAGGGGAGACAAAATAGTTATATAAAACAACACAAATTGGGAAAAAATTTAACAAATCCCAAGGTGATAGTGATTAAAGGATGGAGTAATTGGGTAAATGTGGGTGATTAATATGGAGATGGATGGAATATTTTTTAGGATATGCGAAACATGGGGAGGCATTGGAAATGAGGAAGGTTGTCAATTCACACGAGTACAATAATGAGCATTTCATGAATTAAACTTACAACATTTAAGAAGGGAATAATCATGCATACTTGATTAATTTCACTTGTTGCATCACTGGTCATCATTTAAATGTTTCTTTGATACTCCCTCCATATATTATTCTTTCATTTATTGTATGCATGATTCAGGGATGGTGACCGCCATTTGCTGGTTTTCAACCACCTAAACTCGTTATTTTTTTTTCAATTTCTTCTTCTTTTTGTTTTTTAGAAGCAGTGACTACCATTATTGGTTTTCATCCAATGCCTCAGAGGATGATGAATGCCATTGCTAGTTTTTCAGCCATATCCTCTTTATTTATTGATGAGAAATAGCTCAGTTCTAAGTTGAGTTGGACAAAGAAACTTTGTCCAAACAATTCAGAGTTGAATCTTCTTGAAGAATTTTTTGGAATTCTTCTCTAGATGTTGGTTTGTGGTACAATTCTCAATCTATGTCCATTAACCAACATAACTTTCTTCTCACCATCAATTGGAATCAGTTGAACTATCCCATTGTTTGAATACTTCTTTAATTTGATATGGGCCCATCCATCTTGTCTTCAACTTTCCCTTGAAATCCTTATATTTTGAATCAAATAACAGAACCCAATCTCCTTTTTGAATCTTTCTTGTATTAATGTGTTTTCATGCCATACCTGCCTCTGATGTTGGATGATTTTAGTCTGATACAATGCTTATAGTCTCATCTCATCTAACTCATGTTGAGTTGAAGAATCATTTCCTTTTGCGCTTCTGATAAATTAATTCCCACTTCAGCAACTGTTCTCAAGGTTTGAATCTCAAATTCTATGGAAAGAATGGGACTTCTTCCCATAAACCAACTCATAAGGAGTGAATGTTGTGGTTGTTTTCCAAGTAGTATTGTAGATCCACACTGTTTTAGACAGTTTTTGAACCCAATTTTCCCTTGAGATATCCACTTTTTTGTTAGGATATTCTCCAACTCTCTGTTAGTAACCTCCACTTAACCATTGGACCATGGATGGTATGGTGATGACTTCTTATGCTTCAACTGGTATGTTTCCACAAAGGGATTGATTACACCTGACATAAAATGTGGTCCTTTGTTCTGAAATAATGGATCTTGGTGCTCCAAATCTCTGAAAGAAATGTTCATATAGGAAATATGAAACTTTTTCATCTCTTGCATATTGTAGTGCTTACACCTCAACCCATTTGGTGACATAATCTATACATACCAGAATATACTCCTTCCCTTGAGAGGTTGGTTCAATTGGTCTAATGAAATCTAATCGCCACTTCACAAATGGTTCCTAAGACAACTTGAGGTTGGAGTGGCATCTCAGATGTAAATTTTGGCTTCCCCATCCTTTGGCATTGATCACACCTCCACACATACTTTTTGACATCTCTAAAAAAGGAATACCAATAATAACCATCTCCTAAGACTTTTTGAATGGTTATTTGAACTAAATAATGTCTTCCTAATGGCTCATCATGACATGCCCTAAGTATGTCAAATACTTCATCTTCAGCTACACACCTGCGTAAAACATGGTCAGGTCCACACTTAAAAAGAATCCATTTAACCATGTATACATCACACTTTTTGTTTAATCAATTGTTTTCTTTTCTTAAGTGTGAAAAAGGTTGGGAACTTCCCTGTAGCCAAGTAATTAGCCATATCTATGCAAACCAAGGAGAGATAGTAGAAATTGCAAAACATATGTTCATCTGGAAAATCATCATTGACCTGCTCTTCTTCTCTTGAAGTGGTCAACCTTGAAAGAAAATCAGCCACCACATTTGATTTCCCTGGCTTGTCAATGATTTTAATATTAAATTCTTGCAATAACAGATAGCCATCTTACAATCCTACCATGCACTAAAGGTTTATTCATTACATACTTAATAGTAGAATGGTTAATGTGAACAATCACTTCATATCCTGTGATATAATGATGAAAACTTGTTGATTGCATATACAACTGCAAGAAATTCCTTCTTTGTGGTGGTGTAATTCCTTTCAGCATGGGAGAGGTTTTTATAGATATAGTAAATAACATGTATCGATTCTCCTTCTTCTTGTTGTCTAAGGATAAACCCCTACTAATTCATTGGAAGCATATTATCTGTATATGGAAGGGAAGATTCCAATTTGGGCCTCTTAATACTGGTGTATTTATCAATTTATCTTTGATAGTATCAAAAGATTGTTGGCATGACTCTGTCCATTCAAATTCAGAGTCTTTAGTTAGGAGAGAAAACAATGGAGAAGATATCTTACTAAAGTCTGAAATAAACCTTCTATAGTAGCCAACATGCATGAGAAAACTTCTCACCTCTATTTGGTTTGTGGGAGATGGGTGCTTTACAATGACACTGACCTTGTTAGGGTCTACCTTGATTCCTTCAGCTGAAACCTGATGGCCTAAAACTATCCCTTGTTCCATCATAAATAAACATTTTTCATGGTTAAGGATAATTGATGTTTTTCAAACCTAGAAAGGACTTTGTCTAGATTTTAATTTCCTCTTGGAATGTTGATCCATAAAAAATGAATTCATCCATGTAAATCTCTACACAATCATGGGTGAGATCAGAAAAGATTGCCAACATGGCTCTTTGAAACATGGTAGGAGCATTACATAAACCAAAAGGTAATACCTTGTAAGTAAATGTTCCCCATGGGCAGGTAAAAGTGGTTTTTCTCTTGATCCTCAGGTGCTATTATTATTTGATTGTACCCGTTGAACCCATCAAGGAATGAAAAATACCTTTTCCTAGATAAATTATCTAAGACTTGATCAATAAAAGGTAATGGAAAATAATCCAAATGAGTTGCCTTATTTAACTCTCTATAATCCACACAAATCCTCCATTTCCCATTCTTTTTAGGAACTATAACTAATGGAGGAACCCACTGGCTATCTGAGATTGGATAAATGAATCCTACCCTCAGAAGTTTTTCAATTTCAGTTTTTACAATGTCTCTTAAAGCAAGGTTTATTATTCTTTGTGGTTGTCCTGACTGGTATGGAATCAGTTGTGTAAATGTGGTGTGTACAAATACTGGGATGAATACCCTTCATGTCACTATATTCCCAAGAAAATCTTGAGGATGAGAGAATAAGAGTTTAAACAGGGTATTCTCTTCCTGACTAGTCAGCCAACTATTAGACTGACAATGTTTTCCATAGGAAAATAAGTAGTTGTTTGGTATCTGGATGAAGAGAATATACAACATGGGTACTCTCTCAATAATGCATTCAACAAGAACCTGTGGGGAAGAAATCTATGAACAGCAGTGATATTTTAAAAGACAGACTTGGTCAAATCTATATTTCGTGAAAAAGGGTAGATGATACGGTTGCTTATTTTCATCCATCATATCATCTCTTGTTTCCACTAGTTGTAGCGAAGGACTAGAAATAAACCTAATGCAGGACTCATAAGCAAGGACTTATACTTTTTCCAGCACAGGACTCATGGTCACCATCTTGAAATTTGATCTAAGTGTTCTTGAATTATGACCATGGCCAAAGAAGAGATGATGTCCTTTGATTCATCTGAATTGTCCTTCCACCATTGTTTATATTCTGTAGCAAAAGGTTTTGCAGTAGGATAAATTGATAAATTTTTGGAATCATGCCCATTTGTAATCACCATATTTCCTGTTCTATAATCAATGAGGGTGGAAGCAGTGGCTAACCAAGGGCATCCTAGGATTAAAGGGTATCCAATCTTCCTATTCTTCATTTTTATGATCATGAAGTCTACCGAATAATCCCATGATTCTATGGTGATGGTAACATCTTCTATAATCCCTTTTGGATTGTTTATAAACTGATCCACCATTTGTAAAACTATGGAGGTTGACTGTGGTTCAGGAAGTGACAATGTAGACAAGGTATATATGGTCATTACATTAATAAAAACTCCTAGGTCAATTAGGTCATTTGGGATCTGGACATCTCCTATGCAAAATGTAACAATAGGACTTCCAGGGTCTCCATATTTAGGAGGGGTCATATTCCCTTCCAGTATACTAGAAAGTTTCCCATCAACATGGATGGTTTTGGGTTGATTCTTTCTTCTTCCTGGAGTCTTAAAACAAAGCTCTTTGATGGTTTTTTTTTAATTCAGAATTTCCTTCAGAACCTGAAGTAAAGGAATTCCAATGCTTAATTTCTATCAGTCCTTGAATTAACTCTGACTTTGGTTGTTCATGAATTACAATGTTGTGTTTTTCCAAGAGTTTGGATGGAAAAGGAATATCAAATTTTGGTTGGGGTGTTTCTTCAACAACAAGAATGGGTTGCGTTTCTTCTGGATTTCCTTTATCTTCAAGGATTTCTTCTATGATAGGAGATGAAGGTTTTGAGGTAACCTTCCCTCAACGCAATCAAGATATTCCTACAATCCACAAAGTTTACTGTGGGATTTTTATCCGATTCCATAATGTATGTTGGATTACCCCGCCTCACATTTTTGGGGTTTTCCACAGTTTGTGCTGGAATCTTTGGCTGGGAAGGTTGTTCGGATGGGGTAGCATTTGTAGGCCCAATCAACAAAGCTTATTGACCTTAGGGTCTTCTTTGATTATAATATTGCTGTCCTGATCCTTGAGGTACATTCCACTACTGTTGGTATTAAGGATTAAACTATTGAAACCATGGAATGTTTGGGTGTGGAGCCCAAGGTTGCTGATAATAACTTGGTGGTACATTCCACTGTAGACTCCACTCCTGTGGGACTTGTTGAGTCCAAGGTTAGGGGTATGGCCATGGTGTATTCCATTGATTTGGGACCCATTGCATTTTTGGCATGTAGGAATAATTTTGATTTGATTGAAAATTCCCTCCTTGCCTCTAAGCCATATAGTTTAACTCAACTTCATCTTGTGTGTTTTGTTTTAGATGGTTCTTTAACAAGGGAAGCAATCCACATTGAGTATGTGGCATGCCTTAGATCACAGACAAGATATATGTTTGTCTTGTCTAAGGGGTAGTCCTTAAGCCCATGCTTGTCCCTACATCTTGGACAGTAGATGAACAATGACTTTGCATTCCTAGCTTTCTCCCTATCCATAGTTGTATTAAGTTGAACTAAGAGGTATGTTCTCAAATTTGTAAATTTTTCCCTTAGTTTGGATATATCACCATTGGCCATTTTGCCTTTCTATGTCTACGAAGGTTGGGGCGAGTTTGGGAGTAATTCCTACAGAGGTCAATGATGTCTATAAATTCTAATTTTTTCATGTCTCCTTTTCCCATAAGATTGAAGGCTTCCTGTGTGTCTTCATCTAACCCTTTGAGGAATAATTTTTTGAGCATATTAATATCCAGACTAGTACCACACCTCCTGTGAAGGAAGAGGAATTGATCAAGATAATCTTCCACACTCTCATCCTCCTTTTGTTGAATTCTAAAAAGTTCTTCCTTCCTGTCCCAGACTCTACAATAGTCTTGGTATTTATCCAAGAAAACTATTTCCATCTCTTACCAACTATGGATGGAGTTAGGGTTTAAGCCCATAAACCATCTCGTAGTATGTATCCTTTAAAGTGGAGGGAAATAACTTGAGCTTCTATGTGTCTGAGGTATAATCATAGGTTTGACACACAAAATTTGAACTCAAAGAGGAATTGATCAGGATCTTCTGAGACTAATCCCCAGAAGGTTGGTAAAATTGAAGGGAATATGTTTTTCATAAGGGGCTTGATCATTAGGATCCAATTGTATGGGATAGGTAAATGTTCTTCCAAGTGAGTTGGTTTCCATTATTTGCACCATTGGGGTTATCTACTTCATCAACCATCCTTCCTTGGTTAACAAGTTGTTCCACAGGTTGGTTTTGAGGGGGGTTTTGAAAATTTACTCTAATGAATCTACCTCTATGGTCTCTAGGTCTAAACATAAAATCCTATCATACCGAGGACAACTTCCCTAACTACCAACACTTAACTTGATTGTTTGTGTTCCACATACTCTAAAGCACAAAAATTTCTTGTTGTCACTACAAGGTTTTCTTACTTCAAAAGAAAGAGTTATGGAAATAAAATTTATAAATGGAAACTTACTAGACAACTAGAAACCACCACTAGCTAGCACCTTAACCTTTGATAACACCTTGAGATTTTCCCTAGCAACGACACCAAAAAGTGATGAGCATCGTTGATACTCTTAATTTAGTTTTATTGTGTTTTTAAGTCTAGGGTGGTGTCCATGTCTATTTGTAATAAAGAATAGTCAGAATTGTTCTCAGTACTTATTTAATAACAAAATTAATTGAATCCTATGCTAACTGTAATTAGGAAATGAAGTGGATTGATAAAAAAAGCCTATTGAATACAAAATTGAAGGTATTGAAAATAATGCAATGCTGAAAATTTAAATGAATGTGAAATAACATAAAGGAAATAAACAATAAATTATCCATTCTCATTGGAGAGGAGTGGCCCTTACTCCTCCCCTTCAATCCAGTTAAACATTACAAATCACACAAGTAAAGTTTTCCCTTGAATCCACACTTTATGTTTCACCAGATTTTTGTAGATAATGAAACAAATGAAGGTAAAAAGGTCATGAAGGAATACCTGTTATCACGTTGGTCAAAGGTTGAGTGCATGCGTTTTTGATTTCTGATCCAATTATGATTGTGTGAGATTCCTTTTGGATAGGAGGAACTTCTTGTAATACAAAGCAAGACCACAAGATACAGTTAATAGAAAAGTTAGTGGACTACCTAGCATGAGCTAGATCTAGGAAGTGTGATACTTCCTTGATGGTTGTCAATCCACTGATATATAACTCAATATAAAATAACTAAACATGCAAATAAAAGAATCTAATGCTAGTGTTCTGATTTAGGTGTCTCAGACTACTATCCATGTCAATCGAATTAAATGCTTGATAACTAAATTGGTGAAGGTCCTGGGTCAGGTTGCAGGTTGTGCAGGTGGTATGAGGCTCACAAACATAGGGTCTGGGTAAGATTTGGTGAAGTTTGGGTTAAATTTTTGGATGATTAGGAAGCTTGCTGGTCTAAGGCAGTTTTACCTGGCACAGAGATCGATGCCAGGGTGACGGATGATCAATGACAGTATGACCGATGATGCCTTTAGGATATTGATTTCAGTTACTGTGGGAAATGGAAGAATGTCAAAAATGGTGTCCAGGCTCTCTCTGTGTCTACACAAAGAGTTGGGAAGGTCTGTTGTGAGGTTGTAGGTGGGGTATCAGGTTTGGATGAGGTTTTGTGAGGTTTTGGGGAGGTTATGAGGATTTACTGGTTAAGTGAATAAGATAACATAGAGACCGACGTCGTCAATCGGTGACTGATGCCGGTGAAGAGGGGAAACCAAAGACAGTTAAGATAACCAACATCGGTAGGGGAAATTTGGTGGTAATTAAATAAAAGGTAGATTTGGAATTCTCTGTGATTGCACAGAGGATGAAGGGAGGATGGTTGGGTTCATAATAATGTCAGGAAGACTCAAGAATGCATAGAGATCAAGTACGAAGAGCTAGAAGGTTGTGGGTGGTTGGATGGGTAGATTGGTAAGAAGGTGGGGATGGAGGAATACATGAAAGAATAAGATCTAATAACAAAATATAATGAACCTACACTTTAAGCAAGTACAAAATGATGAAAATCAAATACACTTACTTGTATTTGTAGGTCTGTTAGGTGAAGGAAGGCAGTGGTTGATCCATGAAGAAATTTGTGGTCAGTGCCACAGTAATACTCCTGGAGTGCTCCCGTGAATGTTCTAATGCCTTTGGATGAGTCTCAGGTGCTTGCTTAGGCCTGTGGTTGAATTCATTCTGTCATTTGGATGCTGAGAAGTCTCTGGTTTGTGCTTAAATGCAATAGATCTCTTAGAACTCAAAATGACCAACCTCAGTAAAAGTTGCTAAAAGGTATATAAGGTGACCGATGATGGTCAAGGTGACCGATGACGGTCAAGGTGACCGACATCTGAGGGATAACCGACATTGGTTAAGGTGGGAAATCCTAGGTTTTCCAAAAATAGGTAAATATTTACTATTTTTGGCGTGCTCTGATTGTCATTTCGAGTCTCAAGTGAGGGTTAGCACTTAGATAAGAAAGGAGTGTTTTTGGAGAAGGAATATGACTTTAATTTTAGGGTTTGAAAGAGTCCCAGTTGGTTAAGATAAGTAAAGACTCAATCTTAGTTAATTAATAGACTAATAATAAGTCCATGGTGAGGTGTGATAGGTGACTTAATTAAAGTAATTAAATTAATTGATAATGTGAGGATGAACATTAATTCAATTATAAGTAATTAAATTAATATGAATGTGGGGTAAAGGGGTCATGGTTAGGTGAATACGTTACGTTAATTAAATAAAGGGGAACAAGGGGAGTGTGACCCAAATTTGATGTCTACATTTTCCCCTTTTTGTCACGTAGATTGTATTAATAAGTGATGCTGACAAAAACAGAAAGTGGTTTCCTCAAATATAGGTGAGAGTGGGGTTGCCCCAAGTAGGGTTGAAGGTGAGGTTGCCCCAAGTGTGGGTGGAGGTGATCCCCCTCAAACTAGGAACTGATATGAGGTGATTAAAGTCGAGTGAGTGGTTTGATAAATGGGTAAGTGACGAAAAGGAGGGTAGGTTAGTTATAGGTAAGGGTATGGTCATTATGGGTCATATGGGTAATGGGTAATGGTAAATCGAATGCACACACATGTATAGATTGCGATATGGTACCAGGTGGAAGAGCTTTCAAACTCTACATTGTCAAAAGGGTGATAGGTTTATCCAAATGAGGTTGAAGTGATTCAGGTATCCAAGGTATAGGATATGGTCATGAAGCACAATGAGGTCTGGTGTAGGAATGGGTAATAGGTTTTGTTCCATGGCACCAAAGGTATGGTTGGGATAAACATCACGTCAATAGGCAAGGTAAGGTCATTAGGCTAAACAACACAGGGTAACAACATTGCAAGGTATAGTGAGTACACAAATTCAAATGTCCCAAAAGGTGGTTCAGGTTAGGGTATGTAGGGTAGGGCATATGTAAGGCCGAGGTATAGGTAAATAACAAGTCATTAAACATAGTTAAGGAAATGTACAGGTAGTGTAGGCTTGTGGGTAGGGTGTAATAGGTGTTGGTAAGGTTAAAAGTGGTTGGAGAAACACTATGGTTAGGAAAAATGGGTATGGGGTGGGTCAAAAGGTAATGTCAGGTGACCGATGCCAGTTATGGTGTAACCAACATTAGTTGGCTAGGGCACGACATGACTGATGTCGGTCATGTTGATTTGGGGCTAAAAAAAGAAAAATATGTGTTTTATGGATTCATTTGACTTTTCCACTTTTAGAAAATGATAGAGGAGAAAGTGAGGACTGGAAAATGACAGTACAAGGCATTGAGTTGAGGTGATGAGCCATGTAGCAGGTGATTGGTGTTCGATTGATGGGTCTGTGAGACCTATTCTATTGATTTGATTGATTCGATTCGTTTGAGGTGAGGAGTTGATTTGGGCATGGTAGAGGTGGGAGAGGGATAGGGTGGACCACTGACACAACTACCAGATGTGCCACTGTGGAGGTGTCACCGATTAGAGGTAGGAGATAATATGAATCCCTCATATTTTAAAAAGAGTATTGGTTGAAATTTAATTTTGGTTAAAAAGTTTGGGTGGGATTTTACTTTAGAAATTGTGGGTAAAATGAAGGAATGAGGAGTGGGAAGGTCACACATAGGTTAAATAGGGTTGGGAATGAAGATAGGATAGGTTTGGGTAGGTTAGAGTAGGTTTTTAGGATAGTTTTGAATTTTTAAGAATGGGGGACGTGTTTTTATTTTTGGGTGCCGTGATAAGAGACTGACGATGGTCAGGGGTTGGCCGATGTCGGTTCGGCTTTAGCCACCATCATTCAAGGCTTAGGTGACTAACATCGGTTAAAAGGGACTGATGACGGTCAAGAAAAACTGGTGACGATCAAGGCGACTGATGACGGTTGAGGTTAAGAGTAAATAGGGGTAAGAAGGGCTAGGTAGGAAAGTAAAATAGGTGAAGAAGGGGTAGGTGAAGATTAATGTAGGTAGAAGAGTGTAAAATATGATTTTGGTGATATGGGATAGGTAAGTCAGGTGAAATGAATTAAGATGATAATGGGTAAGGATATTATGGTGAATAATAGGTTTGTAGGTGAGTATTGGTGTATAGGGTGGGGGTAAGAGGTGATTTGGGGTGGTCAAGTCTTGACACAGTTGTATTGGATGATGCAGGCGATAGATCAACTGAGAATGTGGGATAAAGTACCACCCCTACTGGTACAAATGTGGCCTAGTGTGACTACGGAAGGAGTGGAGCACATGACTAAGGTTGGACTAAGTGTGATCCGACACTATAGGCGTATAGTCTCAGGATCATAGTTTGATGGTCTATCTCATCGATAGATGGGATTCTGATGACCAATACCTTTCACTTACCAATGGGCGAGATGACCATCACCTTGGAGGACATATATAAGATTATGCGGCTTCCTATTGTTGGGGAGACAATATATTCCATTTCATCTAAGGCATCAGATGGAGCTGATAGTGGCTGTGTTTGGTGAGGTGATGGGTGAAGCTGAGGTATCACAATGCGAGTCTCACTTATGGAGATATGTATGCAGCCTATCCATAGGAGACTAGGCTATCCGTGTTGATGATGGTGGTGGTTGGATGCTTTACATTGCCAGATTCTGAGGGTGGTAGGTTTCCATGAGAGTCACTAATGATGGGGGTACATGTAGGATATGATCAAGGAGTGGATACACTTTTCTTGGGCACTGAATTTCCTAGTTTAGCTATATAGGGAGCTATGGGCATATGGGAGATTGAGGATATTTGGTATGTGTTGTACATTTTTATTACATTGTTGGGCATATGAGCACATTGTGTGTGTGTGCCTAGTTATTTTCCACTGACATGATTAGTTTGGGGGTGGCTTGGTCAGAGTTGGTTTCAGACAATGGGTACCAGTTCGCTGGACAACCGAGGGTGGCGAGGGACACATATGATGTGTTATACTACAGGAAATGACTGGAGGTCCTTTCTCTAGTTGATATTGTGTGGAGACCATATGTGGACTATCCATCCTACAGAGGCATGGCTGAGGAGTTAGAGGATCTTTAACTACTTAGATGGATACAGGGGTGGCATGTCGGGGAGCATGAGATGATTCCCATGGACAGGGTTAGATGGTAGTTTGGGCTACAATAGGATGTACCCCCACCTTTTCCATAGTACCACAGAGATGACTTGGAGAGACCCATGTCTCCACCACACCTGAGTGTTCCTACAGGACAAGAGGAGTAGGCATGAGATAGGTGGATTGATGATGTGAGATGTCACTGATGGATACAAGAAGTGGTGGGTAGCACAACTACGGGTAGCACAACTGAGGCCAGGGAAGCCATATTTAGCCACTATCATAGTGCATAGGGATACTTTACAGGGTCAGGTGGCTCACCCTTCAGGCACAAATTACAGTGTTACAGGGACAACTCATAGGGTCAGAGGCATAATTAGCCACTTTACAGGCTTAGGTGATGGCCCTAGAGGCCCAGGTAGCACAGGGACAGGCACCTGCATAGGGTGGAGATGGGGATGGAGGATAGGTAGCCACCTTACAGGAAAATGTGACAGGTTTACAGGGCCAGTTGGCCACTACAAAGGCATAGGTTGTGGCCTTACAGGCCTAGGTTGTAGCACATGTACATAGGTACCCCCACAGGCCCAGGGACAGGGTCCCATATTATAGGCACCTACCCTAAGATAGAGTCCTAGGGCACATAGTAGGAGGGCAAGGCATCAGGATAGGGGCTGAGGCCATTATTAGTAGGGAAGAGTTCATCAGGTTGTAGTGAGACCCATGGCACCACCTGTAGATTGTGTCGATGGTGAGGTTCAGGGATGCCCTAAATGAGGCTCGCTACTATCAGGATCACCTGATGACTGCCAGTATAGATGTTCCCTTCATATGTCGAGTACAGAGCCCAACAGGCATAGCTAGTGAGTGGACTAGATCTAGGACTCACAGTTCATGGAGAACATAGGGGGACGTTAAGCCCATGGATAGGGCCAGGGAGAGGTTACAAGTTCTTGGAGGCCAGGCTTGGGTGAGGGCTAGGAGGAGACCAGACCGAGACCCATGGAGGGTGTAGAGATGCTGGCAGGGTGGGTGACAGGTGTGGGAGGAGGAGACAGGTGAGACTAGTTAGGAGGATATCAGGTGGGGTGATGATTAGTCACTTGATATGATCATTGTTTGATTTTTGATATTGTTTGTGTATTTTTGATATATATATGTGTGTGCCTGTGTGCCAAAGATGTGAGATTGTATATGAGAGTTTTTGAGATACTTGTATTTATTTATATCTGTGTATATATGTATTGATACACAGACTCTCCCATTTATACAGTTGATGATATTTATTGGATGGATGATGTACTCATTTTTAATTTCCATTGTTATTGTGTATTGATGGAAACTAGGTGAAGTAGGCATGATTGAGTCGAGGTCATGTAGGCATGATTGAGTTTAGGTTTGATGGAGTTAGGTCATTTAGGCATGGAGTCAAGTGATTCAGGCATGGTGGAGTCTAGGTGAGCTTAGGCATGATGGAGTCGAGGTATAGGCATGGTGAGTCTAGGTGAGTTAGGTGGTGGAGTTTATGGCATATGGAGTCAGGTGATGGATTCAGGTATAGGCATGGTGGAGTCTAGGTGATTAGGCATGATTGAGTAGGTGAGGTTTAGGCATGATGGATTTTAGGTGATTTAGGCATGATGGAGTTTAGGCATGGTTGATTTAATTTCCAAGTTATGGTATGAGTCTAGGTGAAAATAGGCATGATTTGTATGTGTTTGGGTTTAATTTAATTTCCAAGTTATTGGTAGTATGGAAAATGTGAAATGATGATGTATGATGTGATGTTATAAAATGGTAGGTATGTATGTTTTTATGATTGCGTGTAATTTCCAAGTTTTGTGTAAAATGGAAACTAACTAAGGTAGAATGTGAATATAAAAAGGGGGAAAATTGGTTAGGGGAAAGAGTGGCTGAGCTAACCTCCAAGGGCCCCATGCCCTCAGAGTGTTGCCTACATAGCCCCAATGAAAAGGGGCCTCAGGCCGATGTAGTTCTCCCATAAGCTAGGGAAGAATATGATGAGGTAGAAGAATGGGTTGGTTGGTTTTAGGCATGATTGAGTCTAGGTCAGTTAGGCATGGTTGAGTTTAGGTCATTTAGGCATGGTTGAGTTTAGGTCTTTTAGGCATGGTTGTTGTATATGGTAAATAGATATGGGTGATTTTGGTGGAAAAATAATTCCTAGCATGTAGGTGTCGAAGGTCTGGTCCTATGTAAAGGAGGATCAAGAAGTAAGAAAAGAGGTGAACAATTAGAGGAGACAAAAGTGTTTCCTAATTGATAAGAACCCTGATGAGTCTATCATACCAAATATTAGCTTATGAATGGAAGACCCTAAAAGGTACGTTGCATGATTGACTATTCTATGGGTGAAGAAGGTCACATGATCATGAAATTTCACATTTGCAGCACATGTCCCTTGAGTAGGTGGAAGGTTAGAAAGGCAAGGCAGGTGAGGTGAAAGAAGGTTGGTTTAGCGTAACCTGGTGTGTGACAACATGCCTTTTTGACAAGAGACCCGAGATCAAAATAGGCAAGTCCATGACAAAAAAGTTAGCTTTTTCTTTTTTCTTTTTTTTTTATAGACTGATCAATGCGGGAAGTCTATGTGGGATGAGTATATTATCTCCTTGAGGTCTTTGTGAAGCTGATCGATGCGGGAAGCTTCAGAATATTTTTATTTTATTTTTACAGGAATAGTCTTCTTTTTGTGATAGACTATGTACAATATGGCTAGCTTTGTATAGTTTTTCCTTTGAGGGAGCAGTCTATTTATAGCAGTCAAGATAGAAAGATTAGATGTCCTTTTTGAGGGAGTCATCTTTTTCTGAGAATTTTGACTCAAGGAGTTTTGAATCATGAAAGTCCCATATATTTCTTTTTGAATTATTTTTTGGACTTTTAGGTCATGGACAAGACTATAGAGAAGGATAGGCTCTTGTTATGAAGACAAAACCATAGTACACAAGGGTTAGCTATGAAAGATGGGTTTTTAAGTGATGAATGACCATGGGATTCCATCTTGAAAAAGATGAAAAGTATCCATGAGAATCATGCCATGAGTAGAGCCATGATACTCATATTGAAGATAAGGCTGAAAAGTGATGGGTAATCACATGATTCTTGTTTAGTCATTGATCCTTAAAATAGGTAAATGGAAGGTGAATGGTGCTCAAGGGACAAGCATTGAAATAGACAAAAGGTGATATAGGACTTGATTCAATAATAGAATGGTCGAAGATGCAAGGTATTGAGGGGCTCAGGTTTGGGTTTACCTTCGAGTGAAGACAAATGATAAGCACCTGATCCATAGGTATGAGTAATGATATAGGGTCCAAGCCAATTAGGAGAAAATTTTCCCCGTTTACTTTTCTCCTCTTTTGTTACATGTTGATTTTCCTTTAGGACAAGGTCACCGACCTGGAAGGTTCGTTCATGGACACATTTATTGTAGGCACGTTTGATACATTTTTGGTAGATTTGGAGGTGATCGAGAGCATTGAGATGATGTTCGTCTAATAACTCAAGTTGTGCCAAATGGTCCTGAGTGAAAATCATCATCATTGAGCATATCTTTGAGTGAGATACAAAGAGATGGAATCTGGACTTCAAGAGGTAGGACAACCTCTGTACCATAGACCAGATAGAAAAGGTGTGTGACAACAGTTGAGGTATGAATACTAGTGCAATAAGCCCATAAGGCAAAAGGAATGTGTGTGTGCCAATCCTTTCCAGTATCGTCAACTACTTTCATAAGAATTTTGTTTAAGGTTTTGTTGGTTGATTCAGGCTTGGCCATTGGTTTGAGGGTAATAAGGTGAAGAAAAATTGAGTTGAATGCCGAAGGCATCACAAAGTTTCTGTAGGGTTTTGTTTTTGAATTGTTTTCCATTATCAGTGATGAGGCGGTGAGGAACACCAAAGTGACAAATGATGTGATGGTTGATGAATTCACATATTTTCTTAGATTTTGTAGAAATGAGAGGTATGATGGCTTTCCACCCATTTAGTGTAGTATTCGGTAGCGGTAATAATCCATTGATGGCATTGGGAAGAATGAGGATTGATCTCTCTGAAAAGATCCAAACCCCATTGAGAGAAAGGCCAAAGGTCACGTGTGACCTGTAAGGTGTGACTAGGGGTGTGATGAAGATTAGCATGTTGTTGACACTTCACACAACACTTGACATAGTCACAAACAATCACGGTTTAGGGTTGGCCAGTAATAGCCTAGGTGAAGAATGCACTTAGCGACAACTAAACCACTGAAGTGACCCCCACAAATTCCATCATGAACTTCCTTGATGGTGTAGGGAATTTCAAAACTTGTAAGGCATCGTAAGAGGATACCATCAAATCCACATGTTATAAATAAGACCACCCATGATGACATAGTGAGAGACACTTTTGAGGAAAGGCTCGTTGTCCATTGCGAGTAAGATCTGGAGGTAAATGGAAAGGGAAAGGTAGTCAACAAACTTCTTATACCAAAGGTCACGTGGGTCAGTTTCAATGGTTTCTGACAAAGTTAACATCTCAAAATAGATAAGAAGGTGATTGTAACCTTTGTACTGTGACAAATATTTTCGAGTCGGAGGGTGAAGTGGGATTTTGAGAAGCAAGACAAGCCATGGTGTCCACAAATTTATTAGTGGAATGCGGGGTGGTTTGAAGTTCATAACGGTCAAAGGTAGTCAAAAGTATGTCAACATGATGCTTATACTTTTGAAGTATCTCATTACAACACTGGTATATACCATTAACTTGGTTTACAACTAGTTGGGAATCACCAAAGATATTAATTGATTTAACATCTAAGGCATGGCAGTTTGAAGACCTAATACGAGTGCTTCATATTCAGTGATATTGTTAGTACAATCAAAATCTAGTTTGAAATATAATGGCATAGGCTCACCATCAAGAGGAATGAGGATAACTCTGACACCACCCCCACGCTGACATTTGGAACCATCAAAGAATAAGGTCATCTGTAAATGGTATCATCCAAAGAGAGGGTAGTGATGGATTCATCTGGGAAATCAAAGTTAGAGGATTGATTTCCGAAGAGAGGTGCATCTGACGAGTTGGTCAGCGATGGTTTTTCCTTTGACATATTTTTGATGGATGAATTCAAGGTCTAGGTCTACAAGAAGCATGAGCCAACATGCAACACATTGATGTTGGTAGGGCTTAGCATACATGTAATGTAAGGGGTCAGTATTGGTGACAACAAAGGTTTTGTGGTTAAGTAGGTAATGGAAAAGTTTAGTGGTGACAAAAAAACTAAGGCTAAGAAGAGTTTTTTGGTGTGAGTGTATCTAGTTTCATAGTCTAAAAGTGTACAACTTATATAATAAACCACTTGTTCCCTGTGTTGCTCATCACGATGAGTGAGCATGGAACCCAAGGAATGATCAGTAGCAGAAATGTAAAGGTAAAATGGTTGGTCATCCTTAGGGGGAATGAGCACAGGTGGTTGGAGGAGGTATTGTTTTAAGGTGTCGAAGGATTTGTGGCATTCATCATCCCATTTGAAGGAGACATCCTTTTTGAGGAGATGATGAAATGGGTGGCAGTGGTCGAAAAGCTATGAAATAAAGTGACGAATAGATTGTAACTTGCCTTGCAAACTACGAAGTTGACGAAGGTTAGTGGGTGGAGGCATTTCAAGAATAGCCTTGATTTTAGTGGGATCAACTTCAATGCCACACAAAGAAATGATAAAACCAAGGAGCTTTCCAGAGAGAACCACGAAGACACACTTCTTAGGTTGAAGGTGAACACAATATTTGATGAGATGGTCAAAGATGACCTTAAGGACTGGTAAGGTGTTCAGCCTGATGTTTGGATTTGGACAAGAAGATCATCAACGTAATCTTCCAATATGTGATGCATAATGTCATGAAAGATATAAGTCATAGCCCGCTGATATGTAGCACCAACATTTTTAAGGCCAAAGGGCATGACATGATAACAGAAGGTCCCCCAAGGAGTGATGAAGGTGTTTTGTGTTGATCTTCTAGGGAAAGTAATATTTGGTTATAACCTGAGAAACCATCCATGAGTGATAGCATCTCATGGCCGATGTGAGATCAACTAGTTGGTCAATACTAGGTAGAGGAAAGTCATCTTTGGGGAAAGCTAAGTTAAGGTCATGGAAATCCATGCAAATGTGGAGTCCCCCTATCACTTTTGTGATAGGAACAATGTTAGAGATCCATTAGGGTAATTAATGGGTAGGATGAAGGAAACTAAAAGAAGGCATTGGAGTTATTCTTTGACAAGAAGGGCAATGCGAGGATGCATTTTCCATGCAGCTTCTGTTTCATGGGTTTGGCTTCAGGAATAGTTACGATATTGTGGACCACAATGTTTGGGTCAATACCAAGCATATCAGCATAGGACCAAGAAAAAGTGTTGCTATGATCCCAAAGGAAAGAAGTAAAAGCTTCCTGTTCAGCAGCATCTAAAGATTGGCCTATCTTTAGAATGTGTGGGTCATCCTGAGTGTTAATATTGATTTCAATGGTCAATTCATTTAACATGGTTTGTGTCTTAGAAGGTAATGACTGGTGAATATACAGAATCTTCTGCACCAAGGTAGGTGAGAATAGACTCATCATCCTGACATTGAATGACATTAATAGAAGGTGTATCATCATCAATCATGTCAGGATATAGGAAGGGAAGAGAAGAGGGAGCCTCACCATCTCATTGATAAGTTAGAGGTCCCAAGGAAATGGTGTTCATGAATTTTTTTTTAGGAGGAATGGATTCTAGATCCATAGACTCTGTAGTGAAGGTGGTGAAGGTGGTGAATGGGGTGGAGAAGGTTTATCATCCTCAATGAGTTCAATCAGGCCTTCTTGGGATGATGGTTTGACAAATCCAATACCACTGTGGTCTTTATGTTTATGGGTGGTGCATGGGATGATAGTATGGTGGACCTTGTTCATAGAAACCAAATCCAAAGCCCTTCCAAGCACAACGATGGAGGAAGGTGTGGGTGAAGTGGCGATTGGTGAGAGATTAAAGGTCAAGATGAAAATGGTCGCAGTTTGGGAAGGTGGCTTCAGGGCAAGTAGGTAGAAAGTATCAAGTCCCCCATACATTAAGTTGGTGTGAAGGTGGGGAGGACCATAAGGGAAGAACCTCACCTATGTGGTGATCATAGCGAGGGGATGTTGGTGAAGTTTACCATACTCTTGAGGAGTAAGGAATGTTGTCAATGTTATAAAGGTGGTACTCCCCCAGAGTGAGACGTTGAAAAACACCTTCTAAGGGATCATAGTTGATATGTGGGTAGCTGGAATGATGAATTATTGGACGATGGGGAAGAAGAAGCATTGGTTGGTTGAGAAGTAGATGGGTTGGATGATTCAGTGTAGAGGTTGTGGCGGCAGTGGGAATAGAGGAGTTAGGTGTGGGAGAGGTAGCGGTAATGCTTGGTGAATGGGGTTGTGGGTGAAGGAGAGGTGGTTAGTGGTGGTAGATGCCTTAATTAGGTATAAGGACATCATTAGGTTGATACAACATGTTACAGGTTTTGAATGGTGAAGGGTCGGCTGGAATGGTATAGTTATGTCCTTCATGTTCAAATTTTACACAACGGTGTAAGGTTGAAGGAACACAACCCATGACACGGATCCAAGGTCGGCCAAGCAATAGGTTGTACTGAAATTCCCCCTCTAAGACATAGAATAATTCTGGAATGGTATAAGGGTCCCACATGAATGTGGAGAATGATGGTGCCAAGGGTGGAAGTTATGGCATCATTGAATGAACACAACATAACTGGGTTATTATGCATGTAATTGGCAGGGATGCACATTTGGTTGTATGCATGGGAGGAAATGATGTTGATGCTGGAGCACCATCATCGATCATAACACGTCAAACATATATTATCAATGTAGATAGAAATGAATAGGGCGGGATCAGGATCATCTGATTGGAGAGGTACAATCTCTTGTCAGAGAAACTGAGAGGGACTACTTGATGAGTGGTAGTGGGTGTGGAGGAAGGGGATGAAGTGGTGAGAGAGGCCACATGGTGAGGAGTGATAATGGAGGCCATAGGAGTGTAGGGTCATTAGGTAAAACCTCAATAGATTGCAGAACCTCCATGAGGGCCTATCGATGAGACTCAAAGGTTTGGATGAGGTCGTACAAATGACATTTTGAGAGGATATTGGTGTAATTTTTTAATCATTGTATGATGGGAAACCCCATCAGAAATAGGGTATGTGGGTCCACAGATGGTGATTTTTGGTGCAGGTGCAGATGGTATATTGGGTACAGGATTGGCTGATGGGCTGGTTTTTTCTCCTTTCCTTTTTCCTTCTAGGATGTGAGTGGCAATGTGAACCATATTAATATGGGGTAAGGGAGAAGGTGAGTCGTGATAGGTGTAGCAGTAGGATGGGAAAAACCTATGGTGAGGGCATATACTGGTGTTGTGCAAAGAAATGGCGCACACTGACATTTTGGTGGAGGTTTGGCTAGTTCTCTTATGTAGACCATGTTGATCTTGAATGTTAGGAGGTGGCTAAAAGGGTTGTGGAGGTGGAGGTGGAGGTTTCTGAATAGGTAAGGGATGAGGCTGTGTGGTGATAGGTGAAAGGTGGAAGCAGGGTTCTCATTTAAAATATCATCATCGTCAAAGTTTTCTTCAGAGAGGACATAATTGGATAAGAATGGTCTTTAAGAGCCTTACAGTTTTCCACATCATTCCCTGACACACGATGGTATGTGACAAATTTTTGTATCATCAAACCCTTTTGGTTTAGGTTTGAGTGGGTCGTAAGGTCTAAGTGGTGGTAATGTGATGACATAAGGTTTCTAAAAGGTTAGATAAGATGTTGGCATAAGACCCCTGCCAATGGATCAACAATGCAGAAGTGAAGTGTGGGTTGAGATGGAGGTGTGGGTGATTTTGGTGAGGAGAGGCATCTTTGGAGGTGGAATTGGAAGGTAGAGTAGGTTTGACCATTGGTTTTGTTAGGTGCTATATTGTTTTGGGTTTTGGTCGTAGCAGCATTTTGGGTAGAGGTGTAGCATTAATGAACTAGCGGTTGAGAGGTTGTGGGTTTGACTACCTCTTTGGAGGGTAGTGGAATTTTGTATCTTTGGGTTGCACATTCTTGGGTAAAGGTGAAGATGGAGTGTGTGATGTATAAGGGAAGCAAGGTTGATGGTGGAATAGGGACATGTTAGCCAAGGAGATAAAGGAGGTGTAGTGAAGGTACGGTGATGTGTGTCATGCAGGGGGTGTGAATGATAAAGACTGAAGTGTAGTGGGTGGTTGAGGAAGTTGCTATGAGTATTGGCAGGTATGGGTGGTATGTGTTATCCCGTAAAATTGACAAGGGCAATTTTACCGATGACCATACCGAAAATTTTGTTCCGATCCCTCGTTAGGGATCCCTTGTGTTCGAAATGTTGTAAAATCCCTTCCCGGGAAATCTAGTTTTCGAACTTAGTCTTTTTGAGCCTTTTTTGGCTGGGCGCATGAAATTGCTTTGCAACACTAACTTTTGATGCGCCCCCTTAAAAGCCTTTGGCGCATGGTTTTCAATGTCAACACAACTTTTCATGCGCCAAAGAATGTTGAACCTTCCCTGCGTGCACCAAGGCGCATGCGCTTGTGTTGGTACAACTTTTGTTGCGCCACTTTTGCGCGCCGAAGGGCGCACATAATCTTAGTGCAACAAAAAGTGGTGCCCAAAGGGCGCACATAACTTCATGTCGACAATGCTTTTGGTGCGCCAAAGGCGCGCTTTGTCTCCTGTTGTCAAATACTTTCGTGCGCCAAAGGGCGCACGCTTTCTCCTGTCGACAGCAACTCTCATGCGCCTTTTAAAAAGTGGGTGGCGCATTTATGACCAGCTTGCCTATATATATGTGTTTTGCGCGCCCAAATGTCATTTTCACTTTTCGCTGAGCACGTGATTTTTCTGAGCCTGTCAGCCCCTGCCTCGTCGTTTTCATCGCCTTGTGGACCCGTTCCCGAGCTTTTGCTATTTATCCAGGTATGAGGTGTCTTTCTCTCTCGTGCGTTTTGTGTTTTCAGTTCTTGGTGTGTTCTTGGTCTGGTTTTAGCTTGCTAGTTGGTTTTGAAATATAAATGTGTTGGCCTAGCCTCCTCCGTTTGCTGTCTGCCCCCCCCATGCTATCCTTCCTCTTTCCAGATCTGCTGGAGAAGGACGTTTTCTTGAAACAGTGGTTGTGGCCCTCCTGATCTAGATCATTTTATCTACCCCACTGAGCCTTTCAAATAGGAACGAAGGAGTAGAAGGAACCTACATCATGTAAAACCCCCTTTGAGAGTTTAGTTCTCTGTTTTCCTCCTTGGCGCATCTGTCACCCCTGCAACATCATGAACATTTGCGCCCCTTTGGCGCATCTGACCGCCTTGTAATCTGCAACATCCCTGCGCCAGAGGCGCACCCAGCCTGCTTGTTGCATCATTAACCTCTGCGCCCTTTGGCGCGCCTCTTTCACATGCTACAAGTGTCAAATCTCGCGCCCCTTTGGCGCGCCATCCTTTTGTGCTGCATCACGTTTCCATGCGCCCATGGCGCACCCAGCTTCCATGCAACACAAGCTTTATCTGCGCAAGTATGAAGCTATAAAGGCGCAGGCGCATCCCCGATTGCAATAACATTATGTTGTGTAAACTCTTCGTGCGCCGCGCCATATCCCTTTGGCGCACGAAAAGTCAATGTTACACGATCCATCCATGCGCCGAAGGGCGCACCAAATCCCAATGCAACATGAAAATTCCATGCGCCCTTTATAAAATGCAATCTGCAACATCCATGCGCCATGCGCCTTATCTATTTGGCCTGCAAGTTGCAATTTTCATGCGCCCTGCGCCCTGAGCCTTAAAATCTCTAACTCTTTCTTCTGCTGACATTCCAATGGAAGATCAAATGGCTAATTCAACCTTTTTGGATTGGGTCTCGCTTCTTCTTCATGCAGATCAGCAACTGAGTTCGAAAGAACATATGTCTACATCCAGCAAGAGACCCACCAAACCAAGAGGAAAGGCTAAGCTTACAGAGGAAGAGATGAAGTACAAATATCAAAGGGTCAGGATGCCCGAATCACAGGCTGAATGCAGTATGGATGTCAGAGACTCAGAATTGGGTCACATTGACATGGAAGAATTCTGGGTTAGAACTCAGAAGGTTACAAGAAGTCCGTGGATGGACAAATTAATAGGCAGTGCCCTGCACTTCGCCAGGAGGAATCCCCGTCAGTGCCGTCAACAATGAATTCATGATGGTGATTGCACAATCTTACAACAAGGACACAAGATGTGTCGAAAACAGCAAGGGCGAGGTAGTCATAAACCTCACTGCCCGTCATTTTGAGATAATGCTCGGCATCCCTCACCACCGGCACTTTGTGGCCGTCAGCCAAGAAGAGTGCATCAAGGCCTGGGAAGACAATGAAGACCAATGCATGCAACTGATGAACGAGGTATACTTGAAAAACAAGAAGGTGGTAACCCGGTGGCCCCAGATTATCCACCGCAGTGATTTCTCAGAAGAGCTCAGTGATACTATTACTTTCCTGAGCAGAGTCTTCGGGCTTTCTGACGCCCACTACTTCCATAAATGGATGCTGAGGTACTTGGAGACAATGAATAAAAATTTGCCTGATCAGCGCTTTTGCTGGGGGGAAATAATAAGCAGCACCATCTCCGAGCAGCTACAACAATTCGCCACAACGGGAGTGTTCCATATGAACTCCTACGTAGTCTACGCTGCAGCGTCGGAGAGGGATTATCCAGGGCTAAACCGAAGTGGAATTTGGCCTCAGGTCAAAATATATGAATATTATCCAGAACTGAGGCTGGAGAATAGCATCCCTCAATTCGCCAAAATTAATGATGCTTTCTTCTATCACATCATTTGCCTGTTGAGGCCAAATCTAACTCATGGTCGCACGACCAAAAACATTGTGTCAACCGTGGAGAAGTGGGGGGCCCTGTTCACCCAGTTTCCCACATTTACCTATCTGAGGGCGGTCAACTTCTTGGGCGAGCCAACCAGGCTACCGAGGTATGCTGGACCTAAGCTGATTCTACTAGAGCTATCAAGGCAGCTGGTCACATACCATGAGAAATGCCTCAAAAGAAAGAAGGGCGGAACTCCTTTCCCCCTCACAGTGGGCCGATACACATGCTCCACCCATCACAAGGCGAAGGAAATGTTCGCAGAGCTGGAGTTGCTCAATTTGAAACATGACTTCCCAGCCAGGCCTACCTTTGACCCAAGGGGCTGCCTGCCAAGAGCTAAGCTTGATCCGATCCATGTCCCTCAAATTGAGGATATTTACATTGACGTCATCCACGAGGTGGAACTCAGAAGAAAGGATCATTCTCGCTTAGCATTGGCGGAAATTATCCAATACGGAGTGGCCATTGTCCCCAAAGGCTTCCAAACTACGGAAGATGAAGTAGACAAGGTGTATAATGACACGGAAGGGGATGATTGGCCCTTCCCGGCCATTGACAGAAGCAAGGCTCCTCAAACAATTGAGGAGAGGGTCAAGGAGACTATGCGCAGAACAGAGCACTGGTGCCGCATGAACGGGCTGATCTACCTCGGGGTAGATTTCACAACCTCCCCATTGGGCAATGCACCTCCAAGGTCCAAGAAGCAGCTAAAAGGCAAAGGTGTAGAAGGTGAATCTAGCACCATTCAGGAAGAAGCCCCTGAAAGTCCTCCTTCCACAGCGCCAGAACAGGTAATAACTCTGGATTCGCCAGAGAAAGAAGCAGCAGGGGATAGTCCCATACGCCCATCCACTCAGGATGTCGGCATTGCTACAACCACAGAAGTCCCTTCTATCCCTTCTTCTTCTCTTCCTTCCCCTCCTCAAGTGACTCACGCGACCACCCCTTTGGTCGCGTCCTCTGTCCCTTCTTCTACTCTTTCCCCCACCTCTTCGTCTATCTTCTCCTCCCTCGCTGATTTATCTTCTTCCATTTCTTCCCTCATTTCCGGGCTCCCTTCCCTTCCTATGTCTTCTGCAGCTGCGGTTTCCCTTCCTCCCGTGGACACTTCTTCGGCTATGCTTTCAATGCCGCCGCCGCGTGTCTCCACGTTTTTCCCCTCTTCTACTGTTGCTCCCTCCTCCTCTGTCTCTGGTCCTTCTTCTATGGGACCAGCCTGGATCTCTCAGCAGCTGGGCCAGCAAAAGAGGAAAGTTCCCATCGCTCCGATGGACTTTTCAGTAATTCCAGCCAAAGGGGCAAAGAAGCAAAAGCCTGTAACACGCTTCTCTCAAAGTGCTGCAGGTGAGAGAGTTATGGAAATAGCATACCCTGATCCCCTCAAGGAGAAAAAAGATCTGTCTCCGACAGATTTTACTGTGACTCAAGTCACAATGGGGACGTCTTCTGAAAGTCTCCAGGGGGAAGCTCTTTCCGCAGTCGATGCCCTCTGCAAAAAGCTTCAAGAAATAAAAGAAGAGAAAAGGCTACTGAAGGAGCAGAACAAATATCTGCTTCAAGCCTTACAGAAGATGGGTAGTGCACCTCCCACGACTGCCGCCGAGACTTCTGAGCTTCTCAGCCAGGAGAAAATCAATGAATATTCAAAGATCGGCGAGCAGGGTATGGCCGTTTCTGCTTGGAGGAGCCAGATCCTCAAGGACAGTGAAAGAGTGATCGCCGAGTATGTCAATTCATATCTAAACATCAGAAAGGCGAACAAGGAACTCCAAGCATTAGCGGGTCCCATATCAGAAGAGCTAGAACATGCTAGACTCCAACATGAGACCTTTCAACAAATGTTCGACTGTTCAGTCGAAGATCTGGTCAAGTTCGGAGTTTTCGGCCATCCAAGGGCCCTCAACAAAACCATGTCCACTCTGGACTATCGGATAGATCAGCTGGAATTTGTTCTGGAAAAGATAGACAAGGTGAAGGAAGAGGCCCTGGATGCGATGCATCAAATGGAGCGAATTGTTCTTAACATGTCTCCAGGGCTGCTCACTCCTTCCTTTATCATGAGATCAGCTGATGAAACTATCCGGATCTTCAAGGAGATCGCTTCTCAAGGAACGGGGCCAGAGGTCACATTTGACACTGAATCTATCAACAACCTGCTGGCCTGTAGGGACTTCATCGGGTTCCTCATCGAGGCGGAGAAAGATTATTCTAAACTCCCAGAAAAGCTCATAGACGAGCGGGAGACTTGCGAAGCAATCAGCGAACGGCACAAGGATCCATCACAGGATCAATTTGGGCCCATGATTAACAAGTTTTTGGAATACCGCGCTCAGTTCCACATATCATCTCCTGAGCAGCATCAGAAGCAGGCAACCCCCTTTCGGCCGCAGGATGACGATGACGAGTAGCTGCTTTCTTCTTCTTCTTCTTCTTCTTCTCTCTATTCTCCGACTTTCTTGTTGAAATGTCTAAAGTGTGTTGGCACAAATGATGACATCATCCATGTTGCATCATGGGATGATGTCATCCATCAAGTTGTCAAAAGTCAACATGACTTTTAGATATTTTGTAAATATCTTTGTAAATAGGTGGTTGGCTCCTTTTTGCCTTCTTTCCTTCTCCTCTCTTCTATAAATACTGGAATACTTGTTGTATTCAGGGTGAACATTTTTTAGATGAAAATAGAAGTGAGGAGAGAAAGACTTTGAGCTTTCTTGTAACAGAAGAAAACAGTAATACAAATATTAAGACTTTGTGCTCAATAGCTGTGTTATGCATTAGATCTTCCTTACGTTAGATCTGTATGTGTTTAATCTGTTGGATTCATATCTACTTTTCTGTCATTTGCTCATCAGTATTGCTTTGTTTATT
This sequence comes from Taxus chinensis, assembly GCA_019776745.2. Classification (NCBI taxonomy): domain Eukaryota; kingdom Viridiplantae; phylum Streptophyta; class Pinopsida; order Cupressales; family Taxaceae; genus Taxus; species Taxus chinensis. The sequence goes on along the minus strand of CM034148.1, from coordinate 614,622,581 downwards.
TATGCAAGTAGGTTTGGCTCTGTTTACTACCAACCCAAAAACATAAATCTTCTGACCTTTCTGCTTTGGAATTCATTTCTTTTCTTCCTTCGGATCTGTTCTTTCTCTTTTCCCTCTTTCATTCCTTTCTTTTCGCAGCCTGAAACACTCTACTGGGATGAGATCCCAAACCCCCGAAGGCAGAATCTGTGAGACTTGCATAGATTCCTGCTGGTAGAATAGCAATAAACCAGTTTCGCTTTGCTGACTCAAAGAGGGGCTAAGCCCTGCACACTGTTGGCTCGTCTATCCATAGATCTGTCCAGGTGACAGATTTTCGGACCAACAGTTTTTGGCGACTCCGCTGGGGATCGAATAGATCTGTCAGATCTACGATGGTAGTAAGATAAAAAATCAGAAAAAATCAGAAGATTGCTGCCTGTTTGCAAATCTGAACTTTTTGTTAAAAATCCAAAAATTTGCAAAAGTGCTCAAATTGAAAAATTTTCTTCTGAGAGTCATAGATCTGGTCCAGTTAAAGATCTTTAGTTCGCTGAGTTTTTACAAAAAATCAGTATTTTGCCGTAGATCTGATTTTTGACTGTTTGCAAAAAGTTTGAAACCCTCTGAAAAAAGTTAAAATCAGATCTGAAAATCAGCTTACTAATCTTCCCTGCCATCTTATCCTCATTGTTATTTGTCATTTAACCGCAATCGGTTTTCTGAAGAGGATAGTTTTAAATATTTAGAAAAGTATTTGCTGCTGGTTTTTGTCAGAAAAACCAGAAAATCAGCAAGTACAACCAAAAAGAAAGTTTGAATCTGCGCCATAACATTGCAGATCTGGAAGGAACACTGGCGAGTGAACCTTTTACGCACAGCAGGCGAGCCCGTGGAGAAGCTGATCCTACTTTCGATCTGCTTCAAAGGCACAATTTCAGCGTAACACCGGCGCGTTTTTCAGCGCTAAGCTCGGCTAGCCGGTCATCCAGGAGTGTCTCACCTTCACGAAGAAAAAGTCTTTTGCAGGGGGCATCCACATCCCTTTGTAGTGCCTTGCTACTCAGCGGAACCACACTTCCCAGCTCGTGTTCTCTTTCCTACTTTTCAAATGGTGGTACCATGGGGGAAATGCTATGGGTCCTCTCGCACTGCCACATCCAGTTCACGCTCTCCCTCACGGAAATCGAAAGAATTTTCCCAAATTCGACGGGAGCGGAAATCAAAGCACGGATTCCCACATATCTGCATTCATCATGTCTTGCAGTATTTTGGATGTGACTCACGAAGATGTGTCGGTTCGCCTTTTTCTGGAAACTCTACAAGGGCCTGCAGCTGAATGGTTTCAGCATTTGTCGGCCGGGTCTATTACCAGCTGGGCCACCTTACGGGATGCTTTCGAAGACAGATACAAGCCTTCAGAGGATGCATTTGCATTACTATCATGGATCACTCACCTGAAGAAGGAGGCGAATGAGACCATGCGCGATTTTGTCACCCGGTTCAATGCACTAATCAACCGTGTCCCTGTTGCCATGCTTCCAACGCCAGAAAATCAAAAGTGTTTCTTCGTAAACGCTATGAGCTCGAAAGTTAGTTTCTTGCTCCTTCAGGAACGAGTTGCCACCTTGGTTCTCACCCAAGCCGCTGCCATTCGCATAGAGGATAATCTGATAATATCCGGCGAATTAAAAAAGGAATCAGCCAAGCCTAAATCTTCGGGCCCTGCGCCCATTACTTCGTCTGATCCAGCATTCCAAAAGATGGTGAACGATTTGCTTGCATTGAAGAAGCAGTTGGCCCAGGCCTCTCCCAGTTCCTCATACCGGGATATTCCGCGGAGGAATTTCGTTCCTAACAATGTTTCACAAAGACCGCGCTTACCTACAGCTGCTCCACGGTTGGCACTTGAGGCCCCTCCGGTCAATGCTCTGGCTGAGATTGAAGAAGAAGAGCAGTACTATGAAGAACCTTCGTCTCAAGGCGAAGATGATCAAGATGTCGGTGAACCGACTGGCGACTCTACTATTGGATACATGGAATTTGATGAGGAAGAATCTGATGAAGAAGAGGGTACTCAGGGCTATGCAAGCGGACAGTCATATGTTGTTTTTACTCGCTCGCAAGGAAAAGAAGCGGAAGTTGCTGCCCATGTCCAGCAGGAGAAGGCCGTGTCAAACGCGCCTCCGATCATTGCTAAAAGAGGTAATCCTCTTCCTACTCAACTCCCTGGCAAATCTTTTACAAAGAAATCTTTTCCCCCTATCTCTCCTCCAAATCAGTCCTCTCACATTCCTACTAAGACCACCAATCCTATTCCATCATCGCGAGGTGAGGGACTCATTCCTTTACCAACGCAACCCTTGGCCGCGTTTGATATTATAGATCATGCAAAAAAGACCAAGATCCAAATGTCTGAAGCTGAGTATCTTCAGTCAAACCCCGAACAGCTTGTAAGATTGACTAAGTATATCCAAAGTCAAGCTGTTATATCTAATCAGGTTTCCCCAAAAGGAATCCTTTCCACTCCCCCTGAATCTCATATAAATGTAGCTTCAACATCTGCATCAGGCAAGATAGAGCCTTTCTATCTCTCTCTGCTGATCAATGGACACAAGCTGAGTAACTTGCATAATTGATTCCGGGGCTTCTGATAACGTCATGCCGGCAAAAGTCGCCCATGCTTTGGGCCTCACTCTTACCAAGCCTTTCGGCAGGTGTTATTCATTGGAAACCAAGCAGGTTCCGTTGGTTGGCCAAATCAAAGACGCGCAATTTGCGTTTGCGGCCTTCCCGGATAAAAGAGTAAAAATGACAGTCCTCGTTGCTGACATTCCAGCAGCCTATGGAATTTTGCTGGGAAGAAGTTTTTGCAGCGAAGTTGGTGGAGAAATTCATATGGACTGGTCTAAAGCTAGAATTCCAGTCAAAGGCATAATGCAAACTTTGGAGCCGGAATCCCAAAAGAAGTACTTGGTCACTAGCTCTGAAGACCCCAAAGCTCAAATCCTTTTTGAATCATCAGGGATGGGGAATTACTTCTTATCTACCGAGACGGATAAAACGGGTGTCCTCGTTCAAGAAGGAGATCTTAATAAAATCTGGACCTTACAGTTTGATGGCAGCTGTGCAACTAGTGGATGTGGCGCTGGGGCCGTGCTGATATCTCCTGAGGAAGAAGTCATTCCTCTCTCTTTCAAATTGTAGTTTTTCAACACTAACAATACTGCTGAGTATGAATCTCTCTTACTCGGTATGCAAGCCGCAAAAGAAAGAGGAATTAAAAATTTAAAAGTACAAGGTGATGCTGAGCTAGTTGTAAATCAGGTCAAAAGGATTTACCAAGTGAAGAATGAAAGGCTCAGACATTACCGTAATGCAGTATGGGACAGCATCGAAGAATTTGATGCTTTTTCAATAGAGGCGATTCCAAGAGCCCAAAATGACATGGCTGATTCATTGGCTGTTTCAGCATCTCTCATGCTCCCACACCCAGGTTTGAAAACGAACAAGTACACCATTGAGGTGGTTTTCCGCCCGAGCGTGCCAGATAATTCTCAGCATTGGCAGGTGTTCAATGATGATAATCAACTCATTGCCTTTCTAGAGAAGGCAGAAAATTTTAAAGAATTGCACTTTGAAGGGTCTACTTCCACTTGCCGTGAGTCAGTCACCGATCAAGGCAATGAATCTGAAGGTAACGATGGCATATGTCAGCTCAAGGGAAATAAAATTCCAAAGGGCCTGGTTTCTCTGGAACGCCTGTTCGACAGGCATGACCGTTTTGTAAAAAAGAAGAAGCGGGACGACCCTAGCTCGTCCCCAGAAACCGAACCAGTCAATATAGGTTCGATAGAACACCCGCAATTTGTGAACATTGGCAAATGTTGCACGCCTGAAGAGAAGCGGAAATTTTTCAAGTTGCTGAAAAAATATATGGATGTATTGGCATGGTCTTATGCCGATTTAAAGTCCTTCAAGCCAAAGGACGTTCAGCACGATATTCCGTTGAAAGACGATGTCAAAGCCTTCCGCCAGAAGCAGAGGCACTATAATCCCAAGATTTCGGGTACCATCCAGGCCGAAATTCAGAAGATGCTGGATGCAAGAATCATCTTCCCTATCCATCACAGCACTTGGGTAGCAAATATTGTGCCAGTACGCAAGAAAAACGGTGAGATACGCATATGCGTAGACTTTCGAAATTTGAATCAAGCTTCGCTGAAAGACAACTACCCTCTTCCGATAATGGATCAAGTTCTGCAAGCAGTAACTGGATCAGAAATGCTGTCCATGCTTGATGGTTTTTCAGGCTACAATCAGATTGAAGTCTCACCTGAAGATCAATTCAAAACAACATTCACTACTCCCTGGGGTACATTTGCCTACAATAGGATGCCTTTTGGCCTAACTAATGCTGGTGCCACTTTTCAGCGGGCCATGGACTTTGCATTCAAAGGTATGATGGGAAAAGTCATTGTGGTTTATCTAGATGACCTGACTGTGTTCTCTAAACAACGAAGTGATCACTGTGATCACTTGGAGCAAGTGTTGGCCAGGTGCCGAGAACATGGGATTTCCCTAAACCCAAAAAAGTCTGTTTTTGGAGTCACGGAAGGGAAGTTGCTAGGCCATGTGGTTAGCAAAGAAGGAACAAAGATAGATGCCGAAAGAGTTAAGGCTATTCAAAGCCTTACTCTGCCTACAAGCAAGACTGGTGTTCATTCTTTCTTCGGAAAGGTGAACTTTCTTAGGCGTTTTGTTCCTGACTTTGCTGAAAAGACCCGTCACATATTGAACATGATGAAAGGATCACCAACTTTCAGATGGAGTGAAGAGGGGAAAAGGTCATTTGAAGAAATAAAAGCTTCTGTTGCTCATGCACCAGTCCTGGTATGTCCCGATTTCTCCAAGGACTTCATCATGTATAGTTATGCATCTGAGCATACTGTGTCTGCAATCTTAATGCAAAAGAATTCAGAAGACATTGAATCCCCGATTGCATTCATGAGTTCTCCCCTCAAGCTTCACGAACTAAAGATGACTCAATTGGAAAAGCACGCCTTTGCCGTTGTCAAAGCAGTGAAGAATTTCAGGTATTACATTCTAAACTCGCATACGGTGGTGCTGGTCCCTGACACGGTGGTGAAATCAATTCTAACTCAGCAGGAGTTAGGAATTTTGCGGGGAAATTGGATGGCAAAGGTCCAGGAGTATGACCTGGATATTAAACCAACCAAGCTGGTAAGGGGCAAGGGCCTGTGTCAGCTAATGGCTGAAAACAAAGATTCAGAAAACCCCGATGACAGGGGTGACTACACCGAAAAAACACAGGGCCGGCAGGAAGAGCCTGATTCTCTCCCTTTGGTTCTATTTGTCGCAACTAGTGATGAGTGGTACTCCGATATTGCTTTCTTCCTTACCTACGGCGAATGCCCGATGCACCTAACTGCAAAGGAGAAGCACACTATAAAGCTTAGAGTGGCTAAATATGTCATCTGGGATGACGGCTTATATAAGCGCAGGATAGATGGCATCTTCTTGCGATGTGTTGACAAACCCCAGCAAGTAAAACTACTGGAAAGTTTTCACAATTCAGCTTGTGGAGGGCATTTATCTTCCTCTGTAACTGCACACAAGATCATTCGAGCCAGGTACTATTGGCCGACGCTCTTTCAAGATACAGCCACCTGGGTGGCGAAATGTGAACCCTGCCAGTAATTCGTCAGCAAGCCCAAGTTGGCTGCCTTTCCCCTAAGGCCGGTCATTATCAATGAACCATTCAGGCAATGGGGAATTGATTTTATTGGCGCACTCAATCCTCAATCGAGTGTCAGACATAGCTATGTTCTTACAGCAACGGATTACTTCACCAAGTGGGTGGAAGCCATACCTGTCAAGCATGCCACTTCTGAGGTGGTTTGTAATTTCATTAAAGAAAATATCATCGTCAGGTTCGGCGTTCCAAACAAAATCGTTGCTGATAATGCTTCTAACTTCTCCTCACGAGAGGTTATTAGTTTTTGCTATGAATATGGTATAACTTTAGCACATGCCTCAGATTATTACCCTCAGGGAAATGGTCAAGCGGAATCCAGCAATAAGAACTTGGTGACCATCATACGAAAACTGGTGGAATCAAATCAGCGGATGTGGCACAAGTCCTTATACGACGCTTTGTGGGTGGATCGTATTACTCCCAAGAGATCTCTCAGCATGTCACCTTTTCAAGTGTTATATGGCACTGATGCTGAGCTTCCCATTTCTGTGGAACTTCCTGCTCTGCGCTTGGCATGAGCCATTGAAGATGAAACTTTCCAAAGTTCTCTTAAAAAGAGAATCATGTATTTGGCAGAACTTGAAGAAAAGAGGGTAAGAGTGGTCGACAGAATCACTGAACATCAGAATCAAGTTAAGAGGCTTTTTGATAAGAAGGCCAAGCGAAGGGATTTTCAAGTGGGAGATCTCGTCCTTTTATGGGACAAGCGAAGAGAACCAAAGGGCATGCATGGAAAGTTTGATTCCCTGTGGAGAGGACCCTTCAAAATCAAACAGCTCAATGGAGAGAATAGTTTCTATCTCTCGTATCTGGATGGAACTGAGCTCCCGCTTCCCTATAGCGGGCAGCATCTGAAGATCTTCAGGAAGTAGAGCTTGCTCTATTCTTTGTACAGTTTGATTTTTGTTGTGTGTTTGCTTTCGGTTTGTTGTGTGTTTCCTTTGTTCTCCCTCCAGTCCCCCTTGTTTTTGAATCTGTTACCCAATGGATAGGCACAAGTGATCTGGGATTCTCTACCCCTGATTTTACTCAGGGATTGTCCCCAGAAAGAGCCAGCTGTTATCCCGTAAAATTGATAAGGGCAATTTTACCGATGACCATACCGAAAATTTTGTTCCGATCCCTCGTTAGGGATCCCTTGTGTTCGAAATGTTGTAAAATCCCTTCCCGGGAAATCTAGTTTTCGAACTTAGTCTTTTTGAGCCTTTTTTGGCGGGGGCGCATGAAATTGCTTTGCAACACTAACTTTTGATGTGCCCCCTTAAAAGCCTTTGGCGCATGGTTTTCAATGTCAACACAACTTTTCATGCGCCAAAGAATGTTGAACCTTCCCTGTGTACGTGAAGGCGCATGCGCTTGTGTTGGTACAACTTTTGTTGCGCCACTCTTTGGTGCGCCGAAGGGCGCACATAATCTTAGTGCAACAAAAAGTTTTGGTGCGCCAAAGGGCGCACATAACTTCATGTCAACAATGCTTTTGGTGCGCCAAAGGCGCGCTTTATCTCCTGTTGTCAAATACTTTCGTGCGCTAACTGGCGCACGCTTTCTCCTGTCGACAGCAACTCTCATGCACCTTTTAAAAAGTGGGTGGCGCATTTATGACCAGCTTGCCTATATATATGTGTTTTGCGCGCCCAAATGTCATTTTCACTTTTCGCTGAGCACGTGATTTTTCTGAGCCTGTCAGCCCCTGCCTCGTCGTTTTCATCGCCTTGTGGACCCGTTCCCGAGCTTTTGCTATTTATCCAGGTATGAGGTGTCTTTCTCTCTCGTGCGTTTTGTGTTTTCAGTTCTTGGTGTGTTCTTGGTCTGGTTTTAGCTTGCTAGTTGGTTTTGAAATATAAATGTGTTGGCCTAGCCTCCTCCGTTTGCTGTCTGCCCCCCCATGCTATCCTTCCTCTTTCCAGATCTGCTAGAGAAGGACGTTTTCTTGAAACAGTGGTTGTGGCCCTCCTGATCTAGATCATTTTATCTACCCCACTGAGCCTTTCAAATAGGAACGAAGGAGTAGAAGGAACCTACATCATGTAAAACCCCCTTTGAGAGTTTAGCTCTCTGTTTTCCTCCTTGGCGCATCTGTCACCCCTGCAACATCATGAACATTTGCGCCCCTTTGGCGCATCTGACCGCCTTGTAATCTGCAACATCCCTGCGCCAGAGGCGCACCCAGCCTGCTTGTTGCATCATTAACCTCTGCGCCCTTTGGCGCGCCTCTTTCACATGCTACAAGTGTCAAATCTCGCACCCCTTTGGTGCGCCATCCTTTTATGCTGCATCACGTTTCCATGCACCCATGGCGCACCCAGCTTCCATGCAACACAAGCTTTATCTGCGCAAGTATGAAGTTGTAAAGGCGCAGGAACATCCCCGATTGCAATAACATTATGTTGTGTAAACTCTTCGTGCGCCATGCCATATCCCTTTGGCGCACGAAAAGTCAATGTTACACGATCCATCCATACACCGAAGGGCGCACCAAATCCCAATGCAACATGAAAATTCCATGCGCCCTTTATGAAATGCAATCTGCAACATCCATGCACCATGCGCCTTATCTATTTGGCCTGCAAGTTACAATTTTCATGCGCCCTGCGCCCTGAGCCTTAAAATCTCTAACTCTTTCTTCTGCTGACATTCCAATGGAAGATCAAATGGCTAATTCAACCTTTTTGGATTGGGTCTCGCTTCTTCTTCATGCAGATCAGCAACTGAGTTCGAAAGAACATATGTCTACATCCAGCAAGAGACCCACCAAACCAAGAGGAAAGGCTAAGCTTACAGAGGAAGAGATGAAGTACAAATATCAAAGGGTCAGGATGCCCGAATCACAGGCTGAATGCAGTATGGATGTCAGAGACTCAAAATTGGGTCACATTGACATGGAAGAATTCTGGGTTAGAACTTAGAAGGTTACAAGAAGTCCATGGATGGAAAAATTAATAGGCAGTGCCCTGCACTTCGCCGGAGGAATCCCCGTCAGTGCCGTCAACAATGAATTCATGATGGTGATTGCACAATATTACAACAAGGACACAAGATGTGTCGAAAAAAGCAAGGGCGAGGTAGTCATAAACCTCACTGCCCGTCATTTTGAGATAATGCTTGGCATCCCTGACCACCGGCACTTTGTGGCCATCAGCCAAGAAGAGTGCATCAAGGCCTGGGAAGACAATGAAGACCAATGCATGCAACTAATGAACGAAGTCTACTTGAAGAACAAGAAGGTGGTAACTCGGTGGCCCTAAATCATCCACCGCAGTGATTTCTCAGAAGAGCTCAGTGATACTATTACTTTCCTGAGCAGAGTCTTCGGGCTTTCTGACGCCCACTACTTCCATAAATGGATGCTGAGGTACTTGGAGACAATGAATAAAAATTTTCCCGATTAGTGCTTTTGCTGGGGGGAAATAATAAGCAGCACCATCTCCGAGCAGCTACAACAATTCGCCATAACGGGAGTGTTCCATATGAACTCCTACGTAGTCTACGCTGCAGCGTCGGAGAGGGATTATCTAGGGCTAAACCGAAGTGGAATTTGGCCTCAGGTCAAAATATATGAATATTATCCAGAACTGAGGCTGGAGAATAGCATCCCTCAATTCGCCAAAATTAATGATGCTTTCTTCTATCACATCATTTGCCTGTTGAGGCCAAATCTAACTCATGGTCGTGTTATCCAAAATTCACCCCCCAGGGTGAAATTTGATAACATGCATCAGGATGTCCAAATTCCAAGAAAAATGACTGATTCAGAGCAAAATTAGGTCTCTAGGGTCCCTTCAGGAATCTTTCTAAACTCCCCAGGCTGAAGAAGGAAGGAGCAAGCTTTGAGAAAGTGTGAAAAGTTGCAGAAAGGCAAATAGGATTGATCCAGGAAAAAGTGAAAAATTGGCTAAGTCCTTCTAGAGGGAGCAGTCGGGACGTTTGGGACAGAAGGGCCCGAACCGGCCGGTTCGCGCGAAATCAGCATAAGGAGCCCAAAAGCAATTGGGACAAGCGGGCCAGAAATACCTGAACAGGCCGAAGCGGCCGAAAAGAGACAAGTCAGCCCAAAAGCAATTGGGACAAGCGGGCCAGAAATACCCGAACCGGCCGAAATTGTCCCAAAAGGTCCAAAATCAAAATAGGACGTCCGGGACAAAAAGACCCGAAATACGCGAAGAAGCCGAGGGAGCCGAAAGCCAATCAAAAGGTGCCACGTGTCTTTGGCCAAATGAGGGACAAGGAAGCCCATTTCGGGCGGATCGGAGGTTTTTGTCCCAAGCAGCACTGGGACATCCGGGATGAATGGACGCGAAGTACGCGGAAGACCCGGCAGGTCCGAGAACCATTGAGAAATTGCCACGTGTCCTCATAGAGTAAAGGTCAGCAATGTCAAAGGGCGAATTTTCGAGCACCGAGCCGAACAAATAGGATTGTGTCACGTGTCCCATTTAAGAACCCACGAGGAAAATTCAAAGGAAAGCCCGCCGAAAAGTAGAGGAGAGAGAATTATTCAGCGAATCAGAGCGCGCCACGTGTCATCCAAGTGGCAGAGCGCGGGAAGAAATTCAAAAATTCGTTTTCCCCTGTTCCGTGTCCTAAATCTTCAGATTGACATATCTTTTGATCCAGAGCTCGGATTTACACGTTCTTGATATCAACGGAAAGCTTGTGAGATTCTCTACACGTTTCCAGGGTCAATCTTGCATTTTGGTTCAGTTTGAAGAAATAAAATCAGAGGACGCCTCTGGCACGAAATAATAAGCAGAAGTGATGCTCAACTAACAACTTTAATGCAGCAGACAACCCGCCGCTTCTGTTAGGCAAACCACCGCTTTGCCAGAACCCGCCGCTTCTGCCATGATGGACGAATTAAATGCAACCTAGAGGTGGTTGGGGCAGTTCGAATTCCTCTCTTTTTTCTCTCCCATTCTTCCTATATATTGTAAGGAGGGGTTTCTTTCTGTAGTTGGACATTTTCTGCTTTGCACCCTCCCTTCTCTCCTGTTCATAAGAAGATTTGTGGAGTTTTCAAACCTCCCATATAGACTGTAACACCGTTTTTTGCCTTATGGCTATTGCAATGTATTGAATCGATCCTTGAGCAATATATATGTGTCTGTGGTTGCTTCTAAACCATCTTACATATTTATTACTGTCATTCTTGATCTTTCATTGCATTTTTGCTATCTGTGCATGGTGTTGTGTTATATCTACATGGTCTGTGTTTAATGTGGCAAAGCATATGTTCTTCATTCCTCGGTGCATCACCTCTATTAGCTTAGATTTATTTTATGCATCTTCTTACCTTGTCTCCTTGGCAGATTAGATTAGATTTTGAGAAAACCCTCTGCATATTTTGTGTGCACCTGAACAGAGGAATAGGAACCAGCCTTTCTCTGGAGATTCCTTTCTCACTTTTCAAGTCCCACAGTTAGAGAAAGGATTCAATGTTATGCTATCACACTGGATATTAATATGATCAACCTGGAAAACTGATCAATATCCAGGGGTGCTGTGATTTTGCACTAACAGTTTTGGCACGCCCGGTGGGACGAGGTCTCATTTTTTATTGCAGCAAGGTTGATGTGCATCTGCTGCAATTTTCTTGCTTAAGAAGAACTATTATTTGCATATTCTGCGACTCCAAAGGGAAGAATCAACTAAGTTTCAACAGTCAGGCCTAAAAGCTTATGAGAAGAATCACAAGGTCAAGAGCTGGAGAAGAGGAAGTGCCGTTTGAATACCTGCAACTATCTCCAAGAAGAAGGCAAAGAGGAAGAAGGATTCAAAGGTCTCCATCTCCACCAAACAGAACTCTCTCAACTCCTCCACCTGACAGGCCTTTCTTTCAATATACAAGGGTTTTAAGACCACTCAGAATGGCGCAACCAGTAAACCCCTATGTCAACTTCACAGGCAGCAGCCCACTTGCCCTCAATGCACAAAATCCAATCCCAGTTGCAGCATTGAAGAACATTCCATATTTTACTGGAGAAAACCAGACCACTCCTGGTGATCATGTCAAGGACATTGCTAACATTTGTGCAATCCATGAGATTAATGAGATGCAAGTAGCTGTCAAATTGCTGGCGTCTTCATTCAAGGGAAAAGCATTGCAATGGTTTAGGAGCCTTGAAGCTGCTTCTATCATGAACTGGAATCAGTTGTGTATTGCACTTCATAATCAATTTGGAGAGAAGGGAGACAACTTGTCTCTTTTGGAACAGCTGACAACCATCAAGAGAGCTTCCAATGAGCAGCTAACTGACTTCAACTTCAGATTTCAAAGATCTTGGGATAGAATTCCAGTAGCAGTCAGACCAACAGCAGAAGGTGCTTTTCTATACTACCTTAAAGCTTTAAATTCTGATATTTCTATGTTGATTCAATCCATGGGAGGCACAACTATCCCTGCTGCTTATAGTATTGCCATTAGAGCTGAAAATTGTCTGATTCAAGCTGGCAAGCTAGCTCCTAGGCCTCCAATGCCATTATATCCAAGTTTAGAGAGCCCAAGTACTAGTCAGGCACCTGTCTTAGCTCCTTCTCCCACTCCTAGAAATCAGAGTTCAAATGAAGCTTCCACTTCATCTCCAAGTGCCCCAAATGAGCTTCAAGAAGTCATGAAGCAGCTGCAAAATTTAGGTAATGAGCTGGTCACACTTAAAAGACAGCAAACTCAAGGCTTTAGACCTTCGTATCAGCCTCAATCTCAACCTAATAGGCAGCCATATCAGCCTCAAAGGCCACCTAATCCAGCTGCAAATATGAATCAAACAAGGCCTCCTGTCAATAGACCATTCCAGCCCTATAATCCAAATGCCATATCTGCCTCTAAGGCATTAGTACCAGCACAAAACAACATTGCCCAGGAGTATGAATGGTGTTTTCCATGTAATGAACCCCATAATCAATCCATGTGCTATAATGGTGCTTTAACCCAAGCTTTAATGGTAACAAGTGCTGGTGTGGAGGGTGAAAGCAGTCAAGAAAACAGCCAACAACAAGAAACATTCCAACAGCAACCTGCCCCAAATGACACCACATTGGTAAATTGGCAGGCAGAGGATTTCTGTGGTATGAATCAGGCAGTCTCTCAAGGTGTTGCAGCCAACACAAGGTCAAAAAGGAGAAATTTGGGTGAGGAACAGCCGTTAGCCCCAGCCAATCCACAACCTTCCACAGCTCCACAAATGATTGGCAAGCAAAACCCAGTTTCAAATGCACGAGGGCAGCCAAGAACAACTCCTTGGCCAAATCAAATGCCAGCTGTTGCTGCCCATATTCAAGGAGCAAATGTGCAAATCAAGGGACATCAGAGAGATCCTTCATCACCATTCAGTATCATTGATCAGATGAAGAAAACAAACGTCAATATATCTATGTGGGAATCCCTATCCATCCCAGGCCAAAGAGATTTGCTGCAAGCTGCTATGAAGGACTGGCCAACTTTGAATCAGCAGGTTCAGAGGCAAGACAAAGTGCTTACAAATGCTGCCCAGCCTGAAAGTAATCATGGAGCACAACAAGGTAAAATGCTGAAGCCCCCTCCATTTTATGTTTCATTGATCATAGGAGACAAGTTGGTACATAATTGCATGATTGACTCTGGGGCAAGTAGTTCAGTAATGCCTAAACAGATAGCTAATCAGCTAGGGCTCCAGTATGAAATAACAACTAAGGGAGTAGTGCAATTAGATGGGACAGCAGTAGCCACAGTTGGAGTTATAAAAAACTTGAGTCTTACCTTGCATGCATGTCCCAACGTGGTTGTTTTGCAAGACATCTCAGTCATAGACCTTCCACCACTCTTTGCCCTATGCTTATCAAGGGACTTTACTGCCAGGATTGGGGGATATTTGTCCGCTGATTGGTCACACATGCTGTTCAGAACGAGGTATGGAACTAAAGCTACAATTAGGTCAGAACCTATTGCAGATTTCCACATTGAACCCTATACTCCAAGTCATATTAATACCAATTGCTCAGCATTTGATCAAGAAGACCACCTCGGCACTGATGAAGCCGACACTAAGGTTGGAAGTATCCCAGATTTGACTCTTGATGAATGGGCAAGCAAGGTACATGCTTTTGATCCTTATCAAGAAGTAGAAGAATCTGAGCTGGGGGTCTATTGTATACACGAAGAAAGTCAACCTATTCCTAGCATCACCAAGCCAAACCACAAGGATGACAACGAGGTATGGCAACTGTTTTTTGATGGATCAAGGAGTAGACAAGGCGCAGGAGGTGGAGCCATGCTTATTTCACCGCAAGGAGTAAAGTATTATTCAGCTTTTAGATTTCAATTTGCATGCTCCAATAACACTGCTGAATATGAAGCCTTGGTGCAGGGGATGCATTGGGCAATAAAAAGAAAAATAAATAACTTGCAAGCTTTTGGGGACAGTGAGTTGATTGTAAATCAGGTCAAGGGACAACATGCTGCCAAAAATGATCTACTCAGATGCTACAAGAACAGGGTGTGGGACCTCATGGAGGATTTTGAAGGTTTCGGCATCAAGGCCATTCCTAGAAAAGAGAATCAAGCTGCTGACAGGCTTGCAGCAGTAGGGGCAGCCTTTGACATTGTAGAAAACATTCAACAAGATAAGGTACAACCAAACATCCACGTGATTGTGAGGCCTTCAGTGCCGGATAACAATGTCAATTGGCAAGTATTTGAGAATGACCGGCAAATCATCCACTTCTTGCAAGAAGAAGCTGAGTTCTCAGCTAAGAATCAAGAGAAGTTGGAACAGCAATATGGTGACCAGGTGATACAGTTGAGAACTGACAAGCTGCCCAAGGGACTTGTCACCTTGGAGTCCATTTTTAACCCCAATGATCAGTTTAGAAAAGAGAAAGAAAATATTCAGGTCAAGAGGGAAGATTCGGTATCCATCTTGGTAAAAGAGAACAAGCCATTGCAAATTGGAAAAATGACAACTGAGCAAGAGAGATATGAGTTCATACAGCTTTGTCAAGAATTCCCTGACGTGTTTGCTTGGAGCTATGAAGACTTGAAGGGCTTCAATCCCAACTTAGCTCAGCATACCATCGAGTTGGATCCAAATACTAAGCCTGTCAGGCAGAAACAGAGACCAGTCAATCCACACATGGAGCCTCTCATGAGAAAGGAGCTGGACAAGCTGATTGAGTCAGCAATTATATTCCCTATCAAGCACTCAAGCTGGGTTGCGAACTTGGTTCCGGTTAGAAAGAAAAGTGGAGAGATCAGGCTATGTGTTGACTTCTGAGACCTCAATAGGGCATCTCTCAAGGACCATTATCCACTCCCTTCCATGGAGCAAATATTGCAGGTCGTAGCTGGGTCAGAAAGGTTTTCGCTACTTGATGGTTACTCAGGCTTCAATCAAATTATGGTGAAGGAGGAAGACCAGTTCAAGACAGCCTTCACAACCAAATGGGGCACGTATGCTTACAAGAAGATGCCATTTGGACTGTCAAACGCCGGAGCAACATTCCAGCGAGCTATGGATATGGCATTCAAAGGCTTGATCAACAAGACAGTACTGATATACTTAGATGACATTACTGTCTTCTCAAAAAATGCTGCAGACCATCTCTTTTACCTCAGGCAAGTGTTTCAGAGATGTAGAAAGTTTGGAGTGTCTTTAAACCCTAAGAAGTGCATCTTTCTTGCACATGAAGGGAAACTCCTTGGCCACATTGTCTCCAAGGAAGGATTAGCAATTGATCCAAAGAGGGTTGAAGCCATAAGGGCTCTACCATTGCCAAGTCACAAGAAAGCTCTTCAGAGTTTCCTGGGAAGGATAAACTTTGTTCGAAGGTTTGTCCCAAACTTTGCAGCCCTTGTCAAGCCCATCACCAAAATGTTAAGGAAAAGCATGGCTTTCAAATGGACGGCAGAAGGCAAGGAGAGCTTTGAAGCAATCAAAGAAGCCATCTCCCAGGCACCCACTCTCATCAACCCGGATTTTTCCAAGGTTTTCATCCTCTATGCATTTGGGGGTGATGACACTATTTCTGCCATTTTGGTGCAACAGAATAAAGATAATGATGAGCAGCCGATTGCCTTCTTCAGCCAAAGCCTAAATGACTGCGAATTGAGGTACTCTTTTATTGAAAAACATGTGCTTGCAGTAATCAGGAGCTTGAAGAAATTCAAGCATTTGGTCTCAAACAACAAGGTCCAATTGCTGGTCTCACATGCTGGGGTTAAGGACTTCCTCCTCAACAAGGATTTGAATGAGAAAAGGGCAGGATGGATCACCCGTGTCATGGAGTATGACATTGAGATCAAAATCACCAAGTTGGTAAGAGGCAAAGGTTTGTGCGAGCAACTCGCTTCCAAACGACCAGACAGCCCAGAAGATGAAGAGGATGCTGTCCTGCTGTTACAAGACGATAACAAACAGGAAAATGATGATATGTCCACTCCCTGTTGGACTCAGAATATGATACATTTCCTACAGACGGGTATGTGCCCTCTAGAAATGAGCAAGGCAAAAAGAAGACACTTCAGGTTGCAGGAAATTCCATATACCATCATTGATGGAATTTTGTTCAAAAAGGACCTGAATGGAGTGCTACTGAGATGCATTAACACAGGTCAGATCCAGAGGGTATTAAAAGAGTTTCATGATGGACCAGCCGGTGGCCATTTTGCACCAAGAGTGACAGCTCTGAAAATCATGAAGGCTGGTTATTATTGGCCTAAAATATTCAGTGATTGCTATGCATGGATCAAGAGGTGTAAGAATTGTGCATTTTTCACAGGAAAAGAGAAAGTTGCAGCCCTCCCATTACATCCAATCTCAGTTGACCAGCCATTCATGCAATGGGGTCTGGACTTCATTGGAGTCATCAATCCCAATTCGAGCCAAGGACACAAATGGATTTTGACAGCCACAGACTACTTCACCAGATGGACGAAGCAGTAGCAGTCAAAGAGGCGAATGAGTCTAGTATCTTGGACTTTTACGAGGGAATAACTACCAGATTTGGTGTGCCTGCTACAATAGTCTCTGATAATGCATTGGCATTTATTGGATCTAAAGTTACTGAGTGGGCTGTCAAGAACGGAATCTACCTGAGCACTTCATCAAACTATTACCCTCAAGGTAATGGCCAGGCCGAGTCTACAAACAAAAACTTGCTGAGGATCATTAGGAGGACTCTTGATGAGAATCAGAAGGCTTGGCATACCAAACTGAAATCAGCCTTATGGGCAGATAGGATAACTCCCAAAAGATCCACAGGTAACTCTCCATTTAGGCTTGTATACGGAAGAGAGGCAGTCTTGCCCATGTCACTTGAGTTGCCAACGTTGGAACTCATGAAACAGCTGGAGTTGCTAGAGTTTGGGCCCATGGAGGTGAGATATGTAGAATTGATGGAGCTGCAAGAAATCAGAGATCAGGCATTCCAAGCAATGGAAAAGGATCAGGATTTGATCAGGAAGACCTTTGATAAGAAGGCCAAAGATAGATCTTTTCAAATAGGAGATCTAGTTTTGAAATGGGATGTGGACAGAGCAAAACCAGGAAGGCATTCAAAATTTGATGCCATTTGGAGTAGCCCATACATGGTCACAAAGTGCAAGAACAACAATGCTTTCCAATTGGCCTCATTGGATGGTGAAGAACTGCAGATTCCAGTAAATGGAATCTATCTCAAGCGTTGCTTCTAGAGGGAGGTTCACTACATCTGTAAATACTAGTTTAGATTTTCTTTCCTCCAAGTGCTTGTGCACATTGTTTTGCTGTAGATTAGTTTTGTTTTCCCTAAGTGCTTTGGCACAGGTTTTGCTACTCTCAGGTTGTTTTCTACAGTTCTGAGTGTTGCTAGAGGGGAAGTTGCAGTATCAGGCTTGTTTCAGGTTAATGCTTAACTCCATGCCCAATGGATGGCTTCAGGTAACTGGCCTTTCATCTAGCAGGCAGATGATCCCGCTAGGTCGCCAAATTGTTATCCAAAATTCACCCCCCAGGGTGAAATTTGATAACATGCATCAGGATGTCCAAATTCCAAGAAAAATGACTGATTCAGAGCAAAATTAGGTCTCTAGGGTCCCTTCAGGAATCTTTCTAAACTCCCCAGGCCGAAGAAGGAAGGAGTAAGCTTTGAGAAAGTGCGAAAAGTTGCAGAAAGGCAAATAGGATTGATCCAGGAAAAAGTGAAAAATTGGCTAAGTCCTTCTAGAGGGAGCAGTCGGGACGTTTGGGACAGAAGGGCCCGAACCGGCCGGTTCGTGCGAAATCAGCATAAGGAGCCCAAAAGCAATTGGGACAAGCGGGGCCAGAAATACCCGAACCGGCCGAAGCAGCCGAAAAGAGACAAGTCAGCCCAAAAGCAATTGGGACAAGCGGGCCAGAAATACCCGAACCGGCCGAACCGGCCGAAATTGTCCCAAAAGGTCCAAAATCAAAATAGGACGTGCGGGACAAAAAGACCCGAAATACGCGAAGAAGCCGAGGGAGCCGAAAGCCAATCAAAAGGTGCCACGTGTCTTTGGCCAAATGAGGGACAATGAAGCCCATTTCGGGCGGATCGGAGGTTTTTGTCCCAAGCAGCACTGGGACATCCGGGACGAATGGACGCGAAGTACGCGGAAGACCCGGCAGGTCCGAGAACCATTGAGAAATTGCCACGTGTCCTCATAGAGTAAAGGTCAGCAAAGTCAAAGGGCGAATTTTCGAGCACCGAGCCGAACAAATAGGATCGTGCCACGTGTCCCATTTAAGAACCCACGAGGAAAATTCAAAGGAAAGCCCGCCGAAAAGCAGAGGAGAGAGAATTATTCAGCGAATCAGAGTGCGCCACGTGTCATCCAAGTGGCAGAGCGCGGGAAGAAATTCAAAAATTCGTTTTCGCCTGTTCCGTGTCCTAAATCTTCAGATTGACATATCTTTTGATCCAGAGCTCGGATTTACACGTTCTTGATATCAACGGAAAGCTTGTGAGATTCTCTACACGTTTCCAGGGTCAATCTTGCATTTTGGTTCAGTTTGAAGAAATAAAATCAGAGGACACCTCTGGCACGAAATAATAAGCAGAAGTGATGCTCAACTAACAACTTTAATGCAGCAGACAACCCGCCGCTTCTGTTAGGCAAACCGCCGCTTTGCCAGAACCCGCCGCTTCTGCCATGATGGACGAATTAAATGCAACCTAGAGGTGGTTGGGGCAGTTCGAATTCCTCTCTTTTTTCTCTCCCATTCTTCCTATATATTGTAAGGAGGGGTTTCTTTCTGTAGTTGGACATTTTCTGCTTTGCACCCTCCCTTCTCTCCTGTTCATAAGAAGATTTGTGGAGTTTTCAAACCTCCCATATAGACTGTAACACCATTTTTTTTGCCTTCTGGCTATTGCAATATATTGAATCGATCCTTGAGCAATATATATGTGTCTGTGGTTGCTTCTAAACCCTCTTACATATATATTACTGTCATTCTTGATCTTTCATTGCATTTTTGCTATCTGTGCATGGTGTTGTGTTATATCTACATGGTCTGTGTTTAATGTGGCAAAGCATATGTTCTTCATTCCTCGGTGCATCACCTCTATTAGCTTAGATTTATTTTATGCATCTTCTTACCTTGTCTCCTTGGCAGATTAGATTAGATTTTGAGAAAACCCTCTGCATATTTTGTGTGCACCTGAACAGAGGAATAGGAACCAGCCTTTCTCTGGAGATTCCTTTCTCACTCTTCAAGTCCCACAGTTAGAGAAAGGATTCAATGTTATGCTATCACACTAGATATTAATATGATCAACCTGGAAAACTGATCAATATCCAGGGGTGCTGTGATTTTGCACTAACAGGTCGCACGACCAAAAACATTGTGTCAACCATGGAGAAGTGGGGGGCCCTGTTCACCCAGTTTCCCACATTTACCTATCTGAGGGCAGTCAACTTCTTGGGCGAGCCAACCAGGCTACCGAGGTATGCTGGACCTAAGCTGATTCTACTAGAGCTATCAAGGCAGCTGGTCACATACCATGAGAAATGCCTCAAAAGAAAGAAGGGCGGAACTCCTTTCCCCCTCACAGTGGGCCGATACACATGCTCCACCCATCACAAGGTGAAGGAAATGTTCGCAGAGCCGGAGTTGCTCAATTTGAAACATGACTTCCCAGCCAGGCCTACCTTTGACCCAAGGGGCTGCCTGCCAAGAGCTAAGCTTGATCCGATCCATGTCCCTCAAATTGAGGATATTTACATTGACGTCATCCATGAGGTGGAACTCAGAAGAAAGGATCATTCTCGCTTAGCATTGGCGGAAATTATCCAATACGGAGTGGCCATTGTCCCCAAAGGCTTCCAAACTACGGAAGATGAAGTAGACAAGGTGTATAATGACACGGAAGGGGATGATTGGCCCTTCCCAGCCATTGACAGAAGCAAGGCTCCTCAAAAAATTGAGGAGAGGGTCAAGGAGACTATGCGCAGAACAGAGCACTGGTGCCGCATGAACGGGCTGATCTACCTCGGGGTAGATTTCACAACTTCCCCATTGGGCAATGCACCTCCAAGGTCCAAGAAGCAGCTAAAAGGCAAAGGTGTAGAAGGTGAATCTAGCACCATTCAGGAAGAAGCCCCTGAAAGTCCTCCTTCCACAGCGCCAGAACAGGTTATAACTCTGGAGGAAGAATTGACAGAGGATAGTCCCATACACCCATCCACTCAGGATGTCGGAATTGCTACAACCACAGAAGTCCCTTCTATCCCTTCTTCTTCTCTTCCTTCCCCTCCTCAAGTGACTCACGCGACCACCCCTTTGGTCGCGTCCTCGGTCCCTTCTTCTACTCTTTCCCCCACCTCTTCGTCTATCTTCTTCTCCCTCGCTGATTTATCTTCTTCCATTTCTTCCCTCATTTCCGGGCTCCCTTCCCTTCCTATGTCTTCTGTAGCTACGGTTTCCCTTCCTCCCGTGGACACTTCTTCGGCTATGCTTTCAATGCCGCCGCCGCATGTCTCCATGTTTTTCCCCTCTTCTACTGTTGCTCCCTCCTCCTCTGTCTCTGGTCCTTCTTCTATGGGACCAGCCTGGATCTCTCAGTAGCTGGGCCAGCAAAAGAGGAAAGTTCCCATCGCTCCGATGGACTTTTCAGTAATTCCAGCCAAAGGGGCAAAGAAGCAAAAGCTTGTAACACGCTTCTCTCAAAGTGCTGCAGGTGAGAGAGTTATGGAAATAGCATACCCTGATCCCCTCAAGGAGAAAAAAGATCTGTCTCCGACAGATTTTACTGTGACTCAAGTCACAATGGGGACGTCTTCTAAAAGTCTCCAGGGGAAAGCTCTTTCCGCAGTCGATGCCCTCTGCAAAAAGCTTCAAGAAATAAAAGAAGAGAAAAGGATACTGAAGGAGCAGAACAAATATCTACTTCAAGCCTTATAGAAGATGGGTAATGCACCTCCCACGACTGCCGCCGAGACTTCTGAGCTTCTCAGCCAGGAGAAAATCAATGAATATTCAAAGATCGGCGAGCAGGGTATGGCCGTTTCTGCTTGGAGAAGCCAGATTCTCAAGGACAGTGAAAGAGTGATCGCCGAGTATGTCAATTCATATCTAAACATCAGAAAGGCGAACAAGGAACTCCAAGCATTAGCGGGTCCCATATCAGAAGAGCTAGAACATGCTAGACTCCAACATGAGACCTTTCAACAAATGTTGGACTGTTTAGTCGAAGATCTGGTCAAGTTCGGAGTTTTCAGCCATCCAAGGGCCCTCAACAAAACCATGTCCACTCTGGACTATCGGATAGATCAGATGGAATTTGTTCTGGAAAAGATAGACAAGGTGAAGGAAGAGGCCCTGGATGCGATGCATCAAATGGAGCAAATTGTTCTTAACATGTCTCCAGGGCTGCTCACTCCTTCCTTTATCATGAGATTAGCTGATGAAACTATCCGGATCTTCAAGGAGATCGCTTCTTAAGGAACGGGGCCAGAGGTCACATTTGACACTGAATCTATCAACAACCTGCTAGCCTGTAGGGACTTCATCGGGTTCCTCATCGAGGTGGAGAAAGATTATTCTAAACTCCCAGAAAAGCTCATAGACGAGCGGGAGACTTGTGAAGCAATCAACGAACGGCACAAGGATCCATCACAAGATCAATTTGGGCCCATGATTAACAAGTTTTTGGAATACCGCGCTCAGTTCCACATATCATCTCCTGAGCAGCATCAGAAGCAGGCAACCCCCTTTCGGCCGCAGGATGACGATGACGAGTAGCTGCTGCTTCTTCTTCTTCTTCTTCTTCTTCTTCTCTCTATTCTCCTACTTTCTTATTGAAATGTCTAAAGTGTGTTGGCACAAATGATGACATCATCCATGTTGCATCATGGGATGATGTCATCCATCAAGTTGTAAAAAGTCAACATGACTTTTAGATATTTTGTAAATATCTTTGTAAATAGTTGTTGGCTACTTTTTTCCTTCTTTTCTCCTTTTTTTCTCTAAATACCCCAACACTTGTTGTGTTGAGGGATGGATGAATATCTTTCAGATGAGAAATAGGAGTAAGGAGAAAAGACTTTGAGCTTTTTGTAACAGAATAAATTAGTAATACAATATTTGGACTTTGTGCTGAATACCTGTGTTATATGCATTAGATCTTTCTTATGTTAGATCTGTGTATTTATTCTGTTGAATTTGCTTCTATTTTATTGTCATTTATTTATCATCAGTATTGCTTTGTTTATTTATGCAAGTAGGTTTGGCTCTATCTACTACCAACCCAAAAACATAAATCTTCTGACCTTTCTGCTTTGGAATTCATTTCTTTTCTTCCTTCGGATATGTTCTTTCTCTTTTCCCTCTTTCATTCCTTTCTTTTCGCAGCCTGAAACACTCTACTGGGATGAGATCCCAAACCCCCGAAGGCAGAATCTGTGAGACTTACATAGATTCCTGCTGGTAGAATAGCAATAAACCAGTTTTGCTTTGCTGACTCAAAGAGGGGCTATGCCCTGCACACTGTTGGCTCATCTATCCATAGATCTGTCCAGGCGACAGATTTTTGGACCAACAAGATGGAAGTGGTGAAGGTGATAGAGGGGTAGTGGAAAAATCCAGTGTATGCGACCTAGGAGGTTGGGTCCTTCTCTTAGGTGGGTGAATAGTCTTTGTGCTAGTGTGTGAGGATGTGGCTAAATCAAGTTTGATATGGTGATAGACTAGGCTTGATGTTAACATGACTCCCAAGGTACATGTAGCTTTGGATATAGGCAAAGGTGTAAGTGGTTTAGGTGTAGGTGGTCGTGGAGGTAATGGTAGAGGTGTAGGTGTGGGTGAGGGTGATGTGGAAGATGTTGTTACAACTACTTTAGGTATGAAAAATTTCATTGCTCCAAACACTTTGGGGTAAATGGTATAAGTATCAGTGGATGACATCTGCACTTGAGTTAAAATAGACATTCAAAGGTGCACCAAAGCATGGAATGACCAATGTAGTCTAAGTGGTCTGCCAAACATGAAAATGGTGTGGTGGTAGAAGGAACCAATGCTGGGTTTGTGGTGACGCCTATAAACAAATTTGTTGTCTATGAAACAGATAAGTGATTAGCTTCTAACTCTGTGGGTAAAAGATATGAGAGAAAAGTAAGTGGATCCTTAAATTTCAAAATAGAATTATCTTTGATCGAAAGGGACACTGTCAATGGGTCATCCATATGTTAAGGAGAAGGAAAGGTGGATGAGGTAGGTTCTTCTTTTGGTGAAGAGGAAGGTAAGCATGAATCTCCCGTGGGTAGGAGAGTTAATATTGGGGGTTGTTCATCAGATTGAGAGGTGCGTGGGGAAAATGCATTGGTAGGTATGGTGGAATCCTCCATGGGTGCAAGAGAAGATGACGTAAAATCCTATGTGGGTAAAGGAGTAGATGGCATAGGTTCCTCCGTGGATGAAGGAGCTCGTTCAAGAATTTCTTCAATAGATGAAGTAGGAGGAAACTATATGGAAGGAGATGGTAAGATGTCAAAAACAACATGAACCTCGCAGATATTACCTTTATTGGCCAAGGAAATTACCATTTTGGTTAGATGAGGTGGTGTGATTCAGGAATGGCTTCTTGAATATATGAAGGTTCTGGTTAGTCATTGCATTCAGATTGTCCAAGACAAGATCTCCTTTATCTAACATTTCTTAGACAATGTTTTTGAAAGTGATATAATTACCGTTACTGTGACCTCGAACGTGATGGTAATTGTAATAATCATTTTCATTGTACCATGCAGGCATAGGCCAAGAAGGGTCAAAACTAGTATGTGGTTTGAAGGGTGGAAGGGTAATGGCTCCATCTTTTAAGAGTTTTTCTAAAATGACAGAGTAAGGTTCTCCTATGGGGGCATACTTGTGTTCCTCTCTTCTAAACTGAAAGGTTTGAATGGGGTAAAGGCTAGATGAAGGTTTTGCTTGGTTAGATGGATGAGATGGGCTGGATTTTAAAACAATCACGTTGGTAGACCCCTTGGTTTTAGAATAGGTATTTTAGGGTTTGGAAGAAGAAGAAGTATTATTTGATTTGAACACAACATTTTTGTTACGAAGTTGTAGCTTCTTTTCTTCAAGGGCAAAAATATCCAACTTTCGGGCCATGGTAAATGCCTCATCAAAGGCGCGGAAGGTTTAGTCATGGAGAGTTGGTGATATATGTCTGGTATAAGCCATGGTAAACAATTCTATTAACTCCGTTTGAGGTAATTGGAATGTAAGTTGGATAATCAGGCTATGCCATTGAGGAAAAAAATCTGCGATGAAATCATCTTCATATTGGCGTGTGGCGTATTAATCAGTCGTGGTGACTTTCTTGACAATATTGATAGAAAAGTGGTTAAGAAAATATAGAGCAACCTGGTTAAATGAGAGGATAGAATGTCTAGGTAAATAACTATACCAATCCAAAGTGGGGCCTGTCAACGACATTGGAAATGTCTGAAGGAGCAACACATCATCATGAGTGATCAGGTAGTAGACATGTTTAAAATACCACAAGTGTTATTACAGATCTTCTTTGCTATTGAACCAGTTGAATTTTGGCATTTCCAAATGTGTAGGGCACGAGTGAATAGGAATGGATGTGTGAATAGGTTCAGTGCAAATCTCATCATATGTTAGAGAGTTACACGAACCTGAGATAGATGCTTCCAATGTCTACATCTTGTCCATCATCATTTTGATTAGGTCATTGGTGGGTTGTGATGTCAGGGAACCCCATGAAGTATGAGGGGGTAAATAATATTGGTATGAGGTAGATGACATCCCAGTGTGTGGTGGTGCTACGTACAAAAATTGTGATGGAGGTATATGAGAGGGAATGGAGGTGGAGGGGAAGTACCCAGAGTAATAAGTAGAGGGAATATGTGGTTGTTGGTAATACATATAAGTAGGTGGGGTGGATATAAAGACCCTAGTAGCGATTGGTGAAAGAGACTGGGGGATAGAGAAGATGAGGTTTTGGAAGGGACAATGGGCTACTGACACCAAATGTGTCTGTGATGCGATAGGTATATAGGTGGTGGAAGACATGGGCATACCTATACTGGGGGTGGTGGATGCAAGAACAATGGATGTCATAGGGGTGATAGACATCGTGGGTGTGATAGATGCCATAAGTAAAAAAATATTGATGAGGTGGGGTCAAACTGAGAAACAACAAGTGGTAAGGTAGAGGCATCCAGGGAAATGCTAGTAGTGGCAGAGGAAAAAGTGGGTGCAAATATAGGTGGGATATATTTGGGAATGCCGTAGATAAGTTTCCCAGATGAGTCACGAGTGGATGAATGGGCCAAGCAATACTGTAAAGTGGTGGGGTTCTGATTAAGGAATTTTGTGAACTCCTCGTCATCGATACTGATGGTGATAGGCTGACTGGGATCCATGGGTGATAGAATGGAAGGTGACGATGGGCTAGGTGGGAGCAGCTAAAGGATAACGTGGAATATGAGGGCATTGGATTGGCTACGAGTCAAAACTATGTGGGTTAGTATAGAATTGGTAATCTGATCGCTGTAGATGACACATATGAATAAAAGGAATGGAGAAAATGGTTATGGGAGGTGAAAACTAGTCGCTGTTTTAACTAAAAAATTAAAGCAAAGGAACTGATGATGATTAGGAAATTGATGTCAGTGACAGAGGGTAATTGATGACAGTTAGGGTGACCATACTAGTTAGTATGAAAAATCATTTTTTTTTGCAAATGTGGCAATAATTGATGAAAATGAAGAAAAATATGGATTTTACAGTGATTTAAAAGACTCAAAGGTATGATAATGTATCTAAGAAACCCCATAAAGAATAGAAATGTGATGAGTGTTATTTTTGGTAAAATGACCAAAAAAGTAGGAAACTAACAATGATTAGGTCAACTGATGACGATCAAATGAGTAAACTGATGACGTTTGCTGGATTGAGGCCAATCACTGTGAAATTTGAAAAGATGGAGAAATGTGACTTTAGTGACTTAGATAAGATAAAATACCAACCCAAAAATCTGAGTATGGAAATGATGGACCCTAACACACTCAAAAAAATTTGAAATACACCAACTATGATTATGGAGTGTGAAAGGAAAAAATAAATGGAGAATACGATCTCATAAATCAAAACAAAAACTACCAAAAACGAAATCCTATTGATGAATTTTATGTTCCAGCTTATGCTATTTAGGACTGACTTGTGAATAGAACAATGTTTTTGGTTTGATAAGAAGTACCCTATGAAAAGACAAGAACTAAAGATGGTTTCAGGTAAAGTTTTAGTGGGGGTAGTCCTTTCTCTGAGATATGAGTGGACAAAGAAACTAGCTTGGTGCCCACTGTCAATCCTCTAATCATGTGATCGTTGACAACTTCTTCCGAGTAGGATATTGTTTAAGAAAATGTGTAAATTATTTAAGTGGTTTGGTACAGAGAATGTGCAAAGTGAACTACAATTGAATTATCCAACCATCAACTGGGCATAAATTCTAGCATATAGGTTGCCCTCAAATTTAATGTGAGCTATAATGCGACATACCAAAATGAAATGCAAATGTTTTAAGCCCAGATCCACAATTAAGTTCAATGTAGCAAATAGAGAACATGAAGAGGAATGCTATTTCACTAAATGTAATATACTAGAAAGGAAGACATGTCCTTTTTAGGGCACCAAAAATACAATTTATTTTAAAACATAGAAAGAAGGAGAAGATTCTAGAGAAGAAAATTTAATGTGAAAATTTCAAAGGGAAATAAACACACAATTTTTTACCTAGGAATGAACAATGCAAAATAACCCCCGATGGGTCCTGCCAAAATGTTTCATTGGATTGTTGTAGATAATGAAACAAATGAAGGTAAAAGGGTTGTGGAGGAATACCTGTTATCACGTTAGTCGAAGGTTAAGTGCACACATTTCTGATTTTCAACCTAATGCTGATTGTGTGAGCTTCCTTTTGGCTAGGAGGAACTACCTGTAATACAAAGCAAGACCAAAAGATACAATTAATAGCAAAAGTTACTGGACTACCTAGCGGGAGATAGATTAGGAAGTGTGATAATTCCTCGATAGTTTTCAATCCAATGATATATATAACTCAATATAAAATAACGGAACATGCAAATAAAAGAATCTAATGCTAGCCTTCTAATTTAGGTGTCTCAGAATAATATCTGTGTCAATCTAATTAAATGCTTGATAACTAAATTGGTGAAGGTCTTGGGTTAGGTTACAGGTTGTGCAGGTGGTGTGAGGGTCATAGATAGGGTATGGGTAAGTTTTGGTGAAGTTTGGGTTGAATTTTGGGGTGATTAGGAAGCTTATTGGTCTAAGGCAGTTTTACCAGGCACAAAGACCAACGGCCGGTCAGCGGTGATTGATGTCAGTTTAGGTATGATCGATGACAGTTTAGGATGAATGATATCAATTGCTGTAGGAAATGGAAGAATGTCAAAAATAGTGTCCAAGATCTCTCTGTGTCTACACAAAGAGTTGGGAAGGTTTGTTGTGAGGTTGTAGGTGGGGTATCAAGTTTGGTTGAGTTTTTGTGAGGTTTTGGGGAGGTTTTGAGGAGGTTTGAGGATTTTCTGGTTAAGTGAATAAGATAACACATAGACCAACATCGGTCGATGACCGATGTCTATGAAGAGGGGAAACCAACGAAGGTTAAGATAACCAGCTCCAGTAGGGGAAAATTTGGTGGTAATAAAATAAAAAGGTAGATTTGTACTTCTTTGTGATTACATAGAGGATGATTGGGTTCGTAGTAATGTAAGGAAGACTCAAGAATGCATAAAGGTCAAGTATGGAGAGCTAGAAGGTCATGGGTGGTTGGATAAGTAGATTGGTAAGAAGGTGGGGGATGGAGAAATGCAGGAAATAATAAGATCTGATAACAAATGATAATGAACCTACACTTTAAGAAAGTAGAAAATGATGAAAATCAAATACACCTTGTATTTTACAGGTCTGGTAGGTGAAGAAAGTGATTGATCCGTGAATAAATTTGTGGTCAGTGTTGTGGAAATACTCCCGGAGTGCTCTTGTGAATATTCTAATGCCTTTGGACGAGTCTCAGGTGCTTGCTTGGGCCTGTGGTTGAATTTATTCCGTTGTTTGGATGCTAAGAAGTCTCTTGTTTAAATGCAATAGATTGGAATGAAATTACTTGTATAATTTAGATCATGAGCAGAAATATAACACAAAATAACACAATATTCCAGAATAATGATCTCAATATGCAATTAGAATAGCTTTTCCACTTCAAGAGGGGCAACCTCCAAAGCATACAATAATACTCAAATGCTCCAATGATGATGAATTACTACCTACAATCCCTTATATATACTATTCATATGTTATGGCCATCACCAAGGCCAAGCCTACTAAACATGAGAAAGTATAAATGATATAATAAAATGATATGGTAAGACACAAGTTGGCTACTCATATCCTAATACAAGCAATAGGTTAAAGGTGTAGCATGCCCTTCCCCTTCAAAGAAACATTGTCCCTAATGTTGAGAATCTCTGGGTGCTGCTGCAGGAATGTCATATCTTCCCATGTTGCATCTTCATTGTCCATATTATTCCACTTGATAAGGTACTCAGTAATAACCCATGTCCTCAATATTTTAGTGCATGTTTGAAGGATGCATTCATGTTCCAATATGACCCTCCCCTCCTCATTGAGGTCAGGTAACACTATTTGGGCTGATACTCTATGTCCAATTACTTTCTTCAGGAAAGAAACATGAAAGAGTTGATGTATTCTGGTGGATTGTGGAAGTTCTAATTTGTATGCTATAGTACCAATCTTCTGCAATACTTGATAGGGGCCATAATAATTTGGTGAAAGTTTTCTATCCTTTTGTTATTGTTTCAAAGACATTTGCTTATATGGTTGTAACCACACAAAAACCCAATCACTGACTTCAAAATGCCTTTCCGTGTGATGTTGATCCACCTGTTGCTTCATGTAGTTTTGTGCCATGACCAAGTTCTCCTTGAGACTAGAGAGGACCTCTTGTTGATATTGAATGTGTTCTTCTATTGCTCTAACCCACAGTTTTCCTCTCAATGATGATGTGATGGATGATATCCAACACTGCTTGCATATCTAATGGTATAAGTCCTTAGAATGATGAGCCTCCAATGAAAAGAGTTGTGCCACAAATCCCTCTACACCCTTTTTTAGAATTTTGTGCATTTGATGAGAACTTACCATTTGTGGAGACTTTGCTCTTAAGCCTCTTAGCTCAAAAGTCCTTCCTTCAGAGTGAAATCGCATGAACAAGTCTTGGAAGTTCATCTCAATGGTTCCCAAAGTGATAAGCCATTGAACCCCCAACACAATGTCTGCTCCTCCCATAGAAATGGCATACATGGGACTATTTAGTACATAATCTCCCATGGAAAGCTTAATGCTATAGCATTTTATAGAACAAGTAACAGTACCTCCATCAACAATCATTACTTGACATTCAGGAGCTAGATAAATGAAATAGTTTAGGCGCACTGCTAACTTATGATTGATAAAGTTATAAGTACTTCTTGAATCAATCAACACTATGACCCTCTATTTTTTTAGGAATCCAACCACCTTTAGGGTTTGGGGGTGCTAATACCTGAAATTTCATGGCATGAGATTGTTGGCTGAGGATCTCTTGACTCCTCCTCTAGCTCAACCAAGACCTCTAACTCTGCATCTTCATTATTCTCTTCATCTTCACTAGGCCCATCAATGTAGAACAACTTCTTTTTAACACATTTATGTCTGGGTCCAAATTTACTATCACAGTTAAAACATAACCCTTTTTCTCTTTTTTCTTCAATTTGTTGAGGTGTCAATCTAACTGGCCGAGGGAGTGCTGGGGCTAAGGTGTTGCGATCTCTAGTAAAAAGTGAAATGTTGTCTCCTACTTGAAATTTTTTTTCTCCTCTGCCCTTCTTACCATAATCATTGAACTAGAAACCTTATGAGGATTAAACATACGCACCTCATGCTCAATGTGATCCCTTAAGACCCCCAAGAAATAGGTCATTCAGATTCTCTTCAATAATATTTTCCAGCCGCAGAGAAAGGTTTTGGAAGTGATGAATGTAATCCTAAACAGATCATGTCTGCCTCAACTTTGCTAATTGGCTGAAGTAATTATCTGACACACTAGAACTGTAGTGTAATTGCAACTCTTCAGTGAAGACTGTCCATGTAAAATTAAGACCACTCTTCTACCTTTGAGCACATAACCATCAATACCCATATGAATTGGTCAGGTTCGAGATACAAATATGCCATGGTCACCTTTTTGTCCTGATGGAATCTGATGTAGTTCAAAAGAAATTATCCATTTGGTTGATCCAATTGAGTGGATCCTTACCATTAAACTTGTGCATCTCCACTTTTGGAAACATAGTACGGGCCTATAGAGTGCTCGTATTTGGATTGTGCACACTCGAAGATCCACTCTGGCTCATGTGTCTATTATGTTAACCTGAGGATCCACCTTGATTGACATAAGTATGCTTACCCATCATATGCGTAATAAATTTTTTGCATGAAATATTCCAATCTATGTCCAATACTATCCACATATTCTTTGCTGGCCACCCTAGATTCGAGGTCTCTTAGGGTGAACTCAAGTTGGCTTACTTTATGGTCTGTCGAAATAAATCCTAACCCTAATGAATATGTAGTTATATCTTATGTCTCCAACTCCTCAACTATTATCTCATCCTTTTCTGGTGTTTTACCTGGAGTGATGGGATTCTTTTTTCCCCTTGTGGAAGGCCCCACCATGATGCCCCAGAATAGTAGGATGTAGGGATCACAGTCAAATTTTAGGGTTTTGGATTTTGATAAGAATTCGGCCAAATATAAAAAAACTTAAAGAACAAATCCCAAATAAATTTTGTTTTTCTTTCTGAAAATTTAACGAATTTGAAAACATTCCATAATTTGCACCCTAGGGAGCGATTTTATGAAAAAACCCTAAATTTGTAATAAATTTTACAAAATAAATAAAAAAAGTCTAAAATTTTCAGGGAACCTTACTTGAAATGTTTCATAACTCTGGTAAAAATATGGCCCACCAATTCGCTTTTTGTTCGTAATATATGGCAGAAAACAAAAAATTAGGGATTTTTGCCCTAATTTTGGCCCAGATTGTAACGCTGATACACACTTGTAATGAAATTACTTGTATAATTTAGATCATGAGCATAAATATAACACAAAATAACATAATATTCCATAATAATGATCTCAATATGCAATTAGAATAGCTTCGCCACTTCGAGGGGGGCAACCTCCAAAGCATACAATAATACTCAAATGCTCCAATGATGATGAATTGCTACCTACAATCCCCTATATATACTATTCATATGTTATGGCCATCACCAAGGCCTACCTACTAAGCATGATAAAGTATAATGATATAATAAAATGATATGGTAAGTCACAAGTCGTCTACTCATATCCTAATACAAACAATAGGTTACGGTCATAGCATAGATCTCTAAGAAATCAAAATGACCAAACCTTAGTAAATGGTTTCCAAAGGGTATATAAGGTGACCGATGATAGTCAAGGTGAATGATGTCGGTTGAGGGATAACTGGTGTCGGTTAAGGCGGGAAATCCTATGTTTTCCAAAAATAGGCAAATCTTTGCTATTTTTAGCGTGTTTTGATTGTCAGTCTGGGTCTCAAGTGAGGGTTAATGCCTAGATAAGTGGGAGTGTTGTTGGATAAGGAATATGACTTTACTTTTAGGGCTTGAAAAGTCCCAATTGGTTTAAGATAAGTAGAGGACTCAGTCTTAGTTAATTAATAGACTAAGAATAAGTCCATGGTGAGGTGTCTAGGTGATGTGGCCAGGTGAGGTGTAAATTAACTTAATTAAAGTAATTAAATTAATTAATAATGTGAGGATGAACATTAATTCAATTTTAAGTAATTTAATTAATATAAATTTGGGGTAAGGGGTCATGGTTAGGTGAATATGTTACGTTAGTTAAATAAAGGGGACCAAGGGGAGTGTGACCCAAATTTGGTGTCTACACTTTATTGAAATAAAATTCTTTTACAATGATTAATTGAAATAAATATCTAATCCTAATAATTTCTCTCTTTATTTTAGAGAAGTCCCATCTCTCTGGGAGAGAAATAGTTATTTGAAATTAACGAAAAACTACTTAATTGGAAGATACCTATAACAATACTGATTACTTTAACAATTACAATCATGGAAGGATCAATCTATGCCATGTTTTAGATTGAATTAATCTTGTCAACTACAGATGAGGCCCATAATTGAATCTTTTGAGATAGTGAATCAACACCATAAGATATTATAGATCCTGAATTGATTCCTTATGATCACGATGATTATAAATCCATGAGTGTTTTCTTGCATCACGTCTTCAATCAACTAGAGTTAAATTGAGATTGCTCTGACCTCATAATCTACATGAAGGTTGAGGGTAGTAGTACACATTTCATGCTATGTCATTGTGTTAACTGAGATGGAAACTATGTCAACTCATAGTTTAGCCATGCAAGCCATATATCTCTCTTAAGTAAGTCCTTCATTTCAATGAGTCTGAAATAGTTATCTTGACGATTCTTGCACTCCAGGGTGAGTCCTGCACCCGTGTATAAACAAGTCCTATGCTATCCTGTGGTTAACTCCTGTGATGACTCAAGATATGATTTTCCAAATACATTGTTAATACTCGTAATGTTTCATTTAAGCCATACTTGAAGAAGAAATAACAAAAATAGGCACAAGATTTCCTTCAAAAACATAATAAAGTATTAATTATAAAATGTCAATATTATACATAGTGAAAAATGATATTATAACAACACAGGGTTTTACATGGGATAAAACATGGAAAAACAGGGGTTCATCACCTCCCTTTCTCCACAGGACCCCCTTTATCAGTCACCTCAATGACGTCTTCCTCCTTTGAAGATCTGTGTGAATCCAAGTTCCTTCAATCAAACATCTAATTTGACTCCTGAGTCATGGTCCTCCCTTTCTTCGTAGGACCCCCTTTATCAATTGCCTTAATGACGTATTCTTCCTTTGAAGATCCGTGCGACTCAAAATTTCTCTACTCAATCATCCAAGTCGACCCTACGTTATAATCCACTGAATTTCTAAACGATCCTCTTTTCCTACCTACATTATGCCATCTTCTAGGCAAACCTCTATGCACCTATTCCAAATCCACATATTCTTCAACTCATGAGACATCTAAATCCAAATTTTATTTTTCTCTTGAGTCATCTTATTCTATCCTATCGTCACCCCCATCATTATTTACATATCACAATTCCTCAATCACAATATCTCCTTGGGTCACCTTCTAGGATCCCATCATCTTCTTCTATATGTGGGCCACCTCCTAGTAGCGCCTTGATCTTCTATTTATGGGTCACCACCAAGTAGCCCATTATCCTCTATTCTTTGGCCATGTCTTAGTAGGCCATCATATCTTATCCAGGGATCAGCTACTGACTGTTCATTCTCTTCTATACTTAGTCCACACCCTAGTATTCTTTTGTCTTCCATATATGGGACACGTCTTGGTAGCCCATTTTCTTCCATCCTTTTGCCACATACTAGTATTCTTTCATCTTTCTATCTGTTGATCACCTTTTGGTAGCCCATTCTCTTGAATCCTTGGACCATATCCTCTTCATCCATCATATCATCCTTCTATCAATAACTGTGGCAAACCCACCACCATCCCTACCATTCCTATCTACAATCCTAACCATACAATTTCTTCTCCCACTTATCGGGATTAAAAAAATCACACATTAGCTTATAGGAAACACCAACAATTTCTTCATCAAGCTAAGATAAAAATATGAAGAGCTCCAAAGCTCGAAAAAAATCCAATAACCACAAATATATAAATCAAACACAATTCAAGAATGCACCCCAACGTAACCATCAAGTATGGAAAAAAGTGCATAAATTTATGGATAGGGAACTCAAGCTCCCACATACAACATCGATGTTGAAAGATAAGTTACAGTCACTTATAGTGTATGATCTCACCAAAATCATTGAGATTGGAGATAATACCACTCTTGATAAGAAACAAATCCTAGTCTCCCTAATTAAAGAAATCACAAACATCATTGTTGGATCCTATCACATAGAGTGAAATTTATGGTCCTAACTTCCCAATCATTCATATTCATTATCTTCTCCCTTCACAATTTTCCCTTCACAAAACTGTCCAAAATTTAAAAAATCGTAAAAATTCAAAAATATTTTAAAAAAAAGAGAAAACAGTAAAACATTACAAAAAAATCAAAGGTACAAAGATCAAACATTACAATTAGGTATTGCATAGACATGGATGTTCTTTCTTTACTTTTTTTTCATCTTCCTACACAAATCTCCCATCATGTTCATCTCTTTGATGATCTTTTGGTTAGTCTATTCGTGCTCTTTATGCAACATTTATCTCTATTGTATCTGTTTGACCTTGGTCTTTCATTACCTTGGTAAATTAAAGAACGATTGACCTCTTAGAGATTCTATCACTATCATACATCTAATAAACTTGTTGTGAATACCTTTGGGCGTATCTATTGACACTAATTAATGTTGTCATCACCATTACTTCCACCTCCTTCCATCAAGCCATTAATGGTTCTTAAACGCTTATCAAAAAAATCGAGAGAGCTGAAATAAATTTTTAGAAAGCAAAAAAATCAAAAGAAAATCAATATATAAACTCTCTCTAGGGGTATTTCCAGTATCTTTATCAGGGCTATGGATGCTTGGATGGAAGTAGAGAAATGCTCTGACTAGAATCAGATACATCTCCATCGGGGATATGGATGCCTGGCTGGAAGCGAAGCAATGTATGGCTCTCCTTCCACCCTCTATTCACAAATCACCTATAAAAAAAAATCATTCCTACACATTGGCTAGTATTCTTTCACTTATTGCCTATCAAATATTCACTTCAAAAGGTAATTAATTTCCACGTGCACAAATTAGATCTCAATGAGAAAACAATACTAGTATGTTGACAGGTGTTATTTGGACTTTATTTAAACGCTTATAGTCCTTATTTTGTCTCATGATTTGTTCCTTTGGATAATCAATTTTTCATAGCCAATCTTCTAACTACATTTTCCATATCCTTTCATAACATTCGTTGTTCTTCTGCTTAGTTTACAAAATCCATGTGTATAAGATTACCTTTTTACCATGTTTAAGGGAAGTGCTTTCCCTTCTTTCAATAAACAATCTTGTCTTTTTTTTTTATCATTTTTTTTATTTTCTAGCTTGCACTGGGGGCACGCTTGTTCCTTTTTAGCTCTTTATAGGCTTGAGTTCATCATTTTGTTGAACCTATCCATCTTGGCTTGGAACCTGTTTATCTTCCTCTTGTATATACGTGTCAGATTTTCCCTTGTCCATTCTCACCTCTCACTGGGGGCATCTTTGCATCTTCATTTTCCTATACATAGGTTGAGAAAACTTTCAAAAAACCCTAAACTCAAAAATCCAAAAACATTGGTAAAACATTTAAAAATCTAGAACATTGGTAAAACATTAAAAATTAGTAAACACAACATTCACACATCATACACATTCACAGGACACAATGTCCTCAAACATTGAAAATTATCCTCTACAACATCTTCCTTTGGTCCTCGCTTGTTCTAGCGCATGACATGTGGATCATTTTGATCTTCACTCATTAAAAAAGATAGTTTACTTAATATGTCTATCTTCCCTTGCATATATCATTGTTTGGTAAAGTTTCATAGTACACTATTACTTTTTCATGGGAATTCTATGTCCTCCGTTTATTCACCTTGCATGTATCCTTGTTTAGGGTGACATTTTGAACCCTTGTTGTATAACTCTAACATTTTGGAATTGAAGCCAGATAACAAAAAAATTGGTGTAACTTTCTTGGACGTTGTTTATTTGTGCTTGTTTATTTATTGATCTTCTTGTTTACTTTCTCGTATTACATTGCTTCATGTATTTTTCTTTGATCCAATCCGTTAGTAATGAACAAAAAATAGTATCATGGCTCTTCATGTAATTTTACACTTTTGTTTTATGCTTATATCAAATAAATAGTTTCTCCTGAGCTAGATGGTTCTTTGACTACGTTGTGATCTTACTATTCTCCAGGTATATTCTTCCCGCTTCTAATCTACTTAACTTTCTACCCATCATTTTCTAATTTTTATCGATTCTAACAATGGCCAACTAGGCCCAGTTTGAATCCCTTCTATTGTTGTCAACATTTTTTTCCATAGCACTTGGGGAAATAGGGATCATATTTATCCCCCTCCCCCATTGTTTCTTCCATCCATTGAAACCAAGAACTTCTTTTCCTATCAATCAAATTGAACAACGGCTAGCCGAGCCAAGTTTGACTTTTCATTACTGTAGTATACTTATGTTGTGATTGTTTCCTTCTTCATTTTGAGCATCCATTGAACTATTCTATTACCCCATCAAAACTCTAGGGGGAATCCTTCATTATACTAATTTTTCTTCTATTTCTTCAAAATTTAATTTTTTGTAATTATCTACTATCTTTGAAGTAACGTCACTTGCACTACACCACATCAAAGAGGGCCAAATGCGGAAACCTAAATCTGACTACGTAATTTTATTACTAAAATTACACTAATTATCCTCTTTCCCATAATTTCATTATAATTATTGATTTCCTACTAATTAGATAACATTCCCCTTTATTTTGTTCAATTAATGACACTTCGTTAATTAACTAGCCTTCCCCTCATCCTAGATGCCAATTAACGACACTTCGTTAGTTATAATCCTCTTTTGATTAATTAATTAACTATTATTAATTAATTAAGCCTTTCAATCTTTTAATTAATCAATAAACCCACTTATTGGTTAAATACCACTTTCAAATCCTTCAAATTCTACTAATTTCCTTCTAAGCCCATCTCCAAATGGCTTTTATAACATTAACTTGGTCTATTAATTAATCCTAGTTGATTAATTAAATCACCCCCAACTCCCATGAGTTGTTAATTTCTAATTAATCTCTCCTAATCATGTTTATCCTTTCTAATTCTACTTTACCTTTATCCCACATTCTCTAGGTTTCTAGATTCTCCCAAATTAGAAAGCTACATAAAGAACTTAATACCTCCCTTCCAATCTTACACCATCTTACACCTCTAAGATATATGCACATGATACGAGCATTCTACCTTGAAAATATTATTGATCTAACATCCATTCTATCCTCTACTTGCAAAGAGTAGTAAAGGAAGAACCATACATGGCTATTAAGCCATAATGGCAAGATCCTTTACTCTTCATGGAGATAACCTTCCTTTGATCACATCTTAGTCACAACCAATTCAACAAAAGGAACACTACAATTTAGAAAGTACATCGAAAATAACAAGAGATGGCTTAATATTTCATGTTTAATTGGATGTATTGGTTAAGTTTTTCTCTTACATAGTTTTATCATGGTGTTTTTGGTAGATTAACTAAGTTAGGATTCTACTTGATGTTAGTTTCCTTTCATTTACTTAGTTTGATTTATTCACTTGCATACATATAGACTCCTCACTTCTCCTTCATAGCTCTTTCACACCCGTCATCTCCTATTACCCACTACCTCCTAACTTCATGGAACCTAATATTCTCAACTTCAATGGCCATGGCGACCCTCAAGAGCACCTTTGATTTTTCCATGTTGCATGTCTTGACTATGTTGATGACCTTACACTATTGGCTAAATTGTTTCCTCAAATCTTAAATGACTATGTTATGCGTTGGTTCTATGATCAACCTATCCATTCAATAACATATTTTATAGCTTTGGCTGATGCATTCCTTGCTCATTTTTATATAAATATTGGTACTAAGATATCATATGCACACTTAGCTAAAATCAAACAAGGATCAAATGAGAATTTTAAGGACTATGTCTTGTGCTATAAAAAGAACCTTGCTAAAATGACCAATGTCCTCGTTAATTCTTATTTGCAATATCCATTCATTCAAATTATTTTTCCTCCACTCCAAGAGAGTGTATTTTTTGAGATTTATCCTTCCTTCTATCAATTGTGTCACATACTCAAAGTGTGTGAAACCAAATTAATATCTATGGGAAAATTGAAGTATTATGATATTTCCTTCTTTCATCTTCCAACAAGTTTCTAGCTTAATCTGGATTGAAAACATCCACTAAGCCTACTGACACTCAAACTACTATAAATGTTGTTTCTACACTTACCAAGATTCAATTGTAAACCACAAGGCACACCTTTAATAAGTTACCCTATGTACCCGCAGTTCCTATTACCATCTCATTCTAAAGCAATCTTATTACTCTCCCTCCACCACTGAATCTAGATCCTTCTCAAATATGTGGCCATACTTATGATGCAAATGCACATTATGATTACCACCAATACAATGGCCACTCTACTGATCAATTTTTTAAGCTTAGACATACCATTCAAGATATTATCGATAACAACAGAATCTGGCTCCTAGAGCCACCTACTACTAAACCGGTCAATGATAATCAAAAGCTTAAAATCTTCAATGACCCATTACCAAAGCATGATAAGCAAGATATTGATTCATCTACCAATCATACATATCATGATGTGCCTCCTCCCTCATCTGGATTGCTTTATTTCCTCATTACTACTGCCGACATGCTACCACCAGTTATCACCTTCTCAGATCATGACTACCATGCTAAATTTTCCTCTGATTCACGACATATTAATTCTTCTAATAGAACTCATACAATCAACACTACTTTGGTCCATCCCTCATCCCTTTCTAATGCATGCTCCATGGCACTCCTATTAGCTATCAAATTTCCAACCTCCTAAATCACATTTCTAGTCCTTAATTATTACAAACGTGTCATCCTTCCCATCAGTATTGGGTACCTTACCATACCTACACCATTCCTGATTACATCTTAAATAAAGGGCTTTGACATGGTCTTAGGTATTCCTTGGCTCTGAGCTACCCAAGATATCCCTTCCATGATCCACTTATGCATAAATTCATTTATAACAAATAAGTTGTCACCATCAAAGGTATTCCACCATGCACATTGTTATCTCAGCCTACTCTTACCTATATTTTTGCACCAATCATGGCATCTAGGCCTCATGCACCTCTCAAGTATAAATCTATCTCTGCACCTAGCTCTCCCATTTGTACATGGCCTACATCACAACCTCTTTGTCCTCACCGGTCCATGAGTCCACCCCATCAGCCTAAGGCCCCTACTCGGGTAACCCATTCCTATAGGTTTTCTTCACCTCATTCGCCATATCGTTCTCCCTCACATACACATTGATATTCTCCTAAACCACCAATCCTAGACCATTGTAACATTCCTTAACCTTCTCAAATACTAGATAAGGGGCCATCACTCTTTTCCATCGTCAGATATATTTCCATCACTCGCACACTTGGGGGCATCACACTTCCCTCCCTACATCACCATTTTATTTCTCTATTGTATACTCTTAGTTCACTAGCTACAATTCATGCTTCGTGCTTCAAGTTAAATATTTTCTAGCATCTACTCTCCAAACACATAATTTCCACTCATTACCCGATGATGCACTCTTTTGCTATGGTTCATGATTAAATGTTGAGGGTACAATTCCTCCATGAACCTCACTTGTCACATCTTAGATACTCACACTTTATGCTTCATGTCTATCTTTATGAGTATCACCACATCTCTCGTAAACATAATTTAACTTCATTACTTGATGAAGCACTTTTTTTCTATGGTTCATACTTGAATGTTGAGGGATGATTTCCTAAATGAACCTCATCTCACACATATTCGCTGGGGGGAAACAAGGTCCCTCTCATCTACACATTTTGTATATCATATCACACCATCAAATTCACACAACATCTACACATCTTGGTTTTATTTACTCTTGTTAGCTTATACTATTACATGCTGCACTTTGTTTCTATGCTAGCCGGATTCTTAGTATGTCATTATCTTTTTCTATACACACATGTGCGTTCACATGGTATCTTGAGGTGAATGCAAAACTTTTACATATTTTTACATGATGCATGATGCCGTACACTACTCTTTACTAGTCCCACAGAGGCTCCTGGGGGAATCTAACTTTGCTATTGTCATACTTCACACATCATATGTCCTATTTTTACAATATTTACTACTTATCGTCACTATCACTTCCTTTTCATTGATATATACATGCTTTGACATACTGTTTATCTTTCTAACATGCTAATAGGTGCTTTATGTGTAAAATTTACCTTGTAGGACTCTATATAACCATGTTTATATGTCACTCGCTTGTTATTGTTTTCTAATGTGTGCTATTATTTGTAGGCTATGCCTTATGTCATGTTTGATCATTGTTTGCTTATGGCTGCTTCAGCCTTGATTGTCTTGTGACATTATAAGTGATGTCCCATGTATGAAACCCAATTTTTGTGGTCCTTGTCTTCATAATTGCCTTTTTCATTGTATTATATTACACGATAGCTATTTTTTACACTAACACGTGTTTAAGCCTACATTGTTCTACATTGTTTGCATGTGCCTTGGTTTCTACCATGCACATCCCCCCCTGTAGGTATCTAATATCAGATATGCATATACTAATCAGGTCATATCACTTGTGCCGCATCCTCCTACATTCATCACATGCACTCCAAATGAGGGGGGCATCTATTGGGTGATAAAATCACCCTTCCAGTAGCTCAAATATCCAAAACAAAACAACATAGTACAAAATTTGAAAAAAACACAGTCACTGAGTGGTCCAGAATCAGACTTAGATCACAAACAAAGAGCATACACTAGCACCCAACATCAAACAAGAATGGTGGGAACTTGTGTCCCACATGGGTGCTTATGTTTCTAAATTTATCCATTCAGTTACATTTGGTTACAAATCGGGACGTGCTATCTACAGTGACACTCGGGGAAGCATTATAGATGGAGAGAAAAATAAACCTCTCTCCCTAAGACTCTTCTCTGGTGTGAGATCATAAAACAAACTCGCTCTTAACGTGAGATCGCCCAAAAAACTTGTCATTAATGTGAGATTTCCCAAAAAACTCACACTTGGCGTGAAATCTCCCAAAAACATCACCCTTGGTAGTATAACGCCCAAATATGCAACATATCTAAAAAAATATGATAAATTTTTATCCTTTACTCTCTTATACATTAGGTGTACACTTTTCTTTTACGTTTACACACTTTTTACTCACTTATACATACATTACTATGATTTTTCACATACGAGACTTTGAATACTTTTTTCCTCTTCTTTTGCAGGTCTGTCCTTACAAGAAGCAACTCACATCTACAAGCACAAGCTCCTACAACATGCTACTATACATACACTCCACCTCTAGGGTCTTCCTCCCTTTCCTATTTGCCACACTTCACATCACGAGCACTTCACGCTACTTGTCCAATTGACACACTATCAGTTACATTGTTCTCTATAGGATTTCAAGGTACACATATTCTATCTACTTTATGCTATCAAATATTCACTCAACAACACAAAGTGGGAGAAAATGTAGACATAAAATCTATGCAGTTGGGTACATTTGTAGGTCCTATAGAATACTAATGCATACATGATTCATAAGCAAGAAAACTAGTGGTCGACAACTTCTTTTGGGCCTTTTGCTTTATCCCTTGCACTTTTATTAGCCTTACACATCTTACAGCTCTGTCAGCACTTAATTGATTTATCTTTTGATGACCTTGGACACTAGTGCCCAACTAGGATAGAAGCGCCCATGAGCTACTGACCTTATTTATCTTCTTCTTAATCTTTTGGGTATCTTTTACTTCTTAGTCACCTTTTAGAACTTTGGGTCAGCATTTTAGTTGTTAATTAGGAAATTTAAACAAGAAAAGAATATATATACTAAGTTACTTCTTCTAAATTAGGGTACAAACACTATAAGAATTATCTATCACTACCTAAGCTTGCATAAAGGCACAAGATAATTATAAGACATACATCTAGCACATCCATACAAGGGACAAGGGATGCATCAATTTGCATAAACAACATAGGAGGGGAGTTTATTTTATTCCTTTACTCACATCTTGCATATTTGGAGAAATCTAGATCTAGCCTGCTATCATCATGTAACTTGCAAAAGGGAAACCTAGAGGATGATTACACATACAAACATGAAGAAATACGTTGAGTCTAAGATGTAGTGTGACACTTGATTGTAAGATCACTCTACAGGTGACTACTGGGGTTAGTCTGACTCCCCATTCTACATATTCTTTATTAGGTTTGATGTGGTTTTTGGGCATGTGTAGGTAGATATCTATTTTGCATGTTATAAGTATAATCGACGATATTACAACAAAACTAGAATGAAAAATAAGATCAACAACGAATCTCCTCTAGCCCTGAAAAGATCAGAACCTAAGAATCTAAGTGGACACAAGTGCCCAACCAAGTCACTAGTGCCCTAACGCTCCTGTCCTCCCATGGGCGCTTCTTTCCCTGACATTTCTAGGGTTCTAAACCCTCGTCAAACATGTTTGACACTATTTGTAGTCTATTCCAGTAGTTATTTAGTCCATATCATATCTAGATTACATAGAAATTAGCTAAGTCATCATCCCCTCTCACTTTCTTAGGGTTTTACATTATTGAATAAGATTATTACTTGTGCACTATTATACTTTGTTACTTATATATCATTAGTTACAATAAGTCACTCTTAAATTTAATTTAATTTAAATTAAATTAAATCAATTTCTAATAATGGTCCTAAAGTTACATTTGAACGTTTTCCTTCTTTGCACCAAGGAAAGGATGAACCTGTTAATGATTATATCTTACATTTTAAATATTGCATGCATTATTTAATTTATCATCCTATTTATCTAGAAATAAAATATATATATTTTCGTGGCTTGATTCTTCCTTTGAAATAAAATTCATCATATGATACATGTGATACATATTGTTGTACATGCTCCTAGTTATTCTACCACTCACCCACCTACTACATCTTCTCTTCCTTCTATTGCACCACCTTTATGTTCCCCATCTCCTATTAGACACACTCATGATCATTCCTCTCATTTTTGTTGACCTCCATGTTACACTCCCCCTCCCAAATGGGTACCCTTATACTTCTCACATTCCATTAGGCCTCATGATATTTTGCACATATTTCTTTACATGAAGTTGATTTTTCTTCCTTCTAATGAGAATCCTCCTCCTCATCGGTTATGACGTAATCGTAACCAATCATTCTATAATTTCTATAAGATTAATGGTCATAGAGATAACGATTGTTATGCACTCCATGATAGGATTTAGTTACTTAAGGACAAGGGTTTCATTACTTTTCATGCATGCCATGCTGATAAATCACCTTCTCCTGTGCTATGATACCACACACTGACATATATTACTTTGAGTACCTATTTTCCTCCTAAGGTCATTTTGTCTCCTCCCCCCTCAATTTGACTGTGTATGCAGCACATGCCCCACTTCTTATTCAACCCCAACTCACATGGGTCTTGAAGGTGCACAATTTTCCATTCCATGATTCTAGTGTTACTACAATCACTTCAGGCTTATCATTCGACACCTATACTCATGACACTGCATCACTTGAGCCACTTGTGCATAGTCATTTTCTTCTTTCCTATTAGATGTTATATGTTCCTTAGTGCTACATGATTTCACCTTTATTTTATAAATATATGCAACGATATATTGTGTTACTTATTCTTTCCTAGTTATCTTCATCCTCTTTATCATTACTACTATATGTGCAATTTGTCGATCATATTCTATCCATGCAAATCATCATTCTAATATATATCATCATAATTTTATCTACACTATTAATACGTATATATACTCTACAACATCACACAAACACACATAAATATCATTATGTCATCACGTATTAAACAAATCAAATCAATCATATCAACTAATCAATACCTCATATAACACAAGTACACATCATCATATAAAAAAAATGATCCCATAGTCTATACAAATCCCTTGAAAGTTTCATGATACAACATCAAGAGGAAATTCCCAATATCACACATATCATA
Organism: Taxus chinensis; assembly: GCA_019776745.2. Lineage (NCBI taxonomy): Eukaryota > Viridiplantae > Streptophyta > Pinopsida > Cupressales > Taxaceae > Taxus > Taxus chinensis. Next base: position 614,578,199 of record CM034148.1, on the reverse strand, counting down.
CATCCTCCCCACTAATATCATAGGTCACTATAGGAGCTCTAGAACATGAATCCTCACCACTATATCCTCGTTTATATAATCGAGACCGTTGTGCCTTTGATCGAGTCTTTAGTGACATTACCTTGGCCATCACCTCTACATATATACCTTAGAGATCTACGTATCTCTCAAAAATACTTTGTGCTAGGCCATCTCATCCAACTTCCACTCTTTCTCATGTTAGCTCCATCCTCACCTCATCCCACTCCAACTGAATAACTATGCACGTTTCCAATGCTACCGCTTCAGGATAAAATAAATGAGCATGATCTCCGAAAATGTCATACAATCTCTCCAAGAGCCCTCCTTCTACAAACACACATGGGGGCACATTGTATATCAACGTGCATACTGTTGTGTCCATGATCATGATCCAATACTCATAACCTACAAGATGAAAACCATCTTAGTATCCCATCATTACATTACATACTCAATATGAATCACACTATCAATTACAAATTACAATCTATCATACTTGCTTGGTGCAACTATTGCCACCATCGCATCATCCTTAAGGGAAGGTTTTTGACCTCTTGTTGGCCATCCTCCTACTAAGTGAAAACCTAGTGGCTCTCTAGTTTCATTTACCAGTACAGGGAACAATAAAACTCATCAGTTCTCCTCCCACCACTGAGTATAGGTCAAGGTACACCCTATGTCATCTACTCAACTTGGTAATATGTCCACATCAACCTCATCTACACTAGGCATGTCTAACTAGGATCATGTGGGTCCTGGATTCACCCTACTTTGTTAATGACATAAATCGATCTATGTCATACATATGACTCTAAAAACACATCTTGGGAAATTCAAAACTTCCTTGACACATGCTCATACTAAAAGAGCTCAGTCACTCCTGTAAATATGTCTTCTAACCATACAGTCCAACGATTACATTGTAACTCCACATGATCTTTGTCCCAACCACCATAATCCATGTATGGTCTCCAAATAACTACACCATGCCCCAACCCTATCTAAAAAAATATGTATGTCATGGTATCAAACAAATAACCCTTTGGTTGAACCCATCTAGTTACAATAATCTATGGTCACACCCAATCCACTCGTAGGCCACTCAACGACCTAACTACTGTTATATGTTCACATGCCCATACATGTAAAAGTGTCATAAAACTAATCCCTCTACCACCATCCTCCTGGCTAAACCTATTCAAATGTGCCAAAACATAACGAATCCAAGCATACCATGTCCCATGCTACTCTATATTCATACAAATATCGTGCATCCTAAATGATATAGACACCCCTCCTTTTTTGACAACTACACCTGAGGCAAATACACCTGCAATAAACTTCCACAACTACAAAAAACCTAGTCTTACTATGTTATCTAGGGTAATCAATGAATCTTCCTATGTCTGAGACCCTAGAAAATACTACCTCTCATCTCTCTGTTGTTGTCGTGTATCACTTGGGGGCATAACCTGAACCCAATCTCCCATAAATGATAACCAAAATATCCTCCAAAGTAACTATCATCTCTTCATTAGGTAACCAAAATGTACATGTACCCACACACCATCTATTGTAGAGTGCAATAATAAAATGCATATTATGGAACACCTCCCCTGATCTTGTGATGTTGTTACACCCCACTTATTAATTTTGCCTTGTAAAAAAAAAGCTATGTTATATAAAATAATTTAGGAATGCAAGAGGACTGGTACTATTATGTAGTATAATTTGAAGCTATACATACATACTTATATCATAAAAGTATATATATGTTTATTTATAGTTGTATGCCCGACCTCATAACAATGCTCATCGTCATGCATTCATGGATTATTTAATATCTATAACTTGTTTTTGTTGTACTTGGTTGTATGATACTATGTGTGATGATTTCGTAGTATTGGTAATCCATTTTGTTGTTGTACTTGTTTATATTATTATACTTTACCTTGATTATTGAAGGTAATGATTGATAATGTTGAAGAATCAGCTAAATGGCTGTAATTTTATGACTTCATTGCTACACTTACATTAATTTGTGTGTGGAAGTAATAATTTTTTTTTGATGTATGGCTAACAATTCTAGTGTTTGACTTCATCGGTCATGAAACATTATGCATTAAGAAGGTATTCATTAATGTGCCAGTGATGTTCTCGGTCTTCATCAAGGTAAACATTATTTAAATGAATAACCTGCTTGTCATTTAATGTGTATATAATACCAGAATTGATCTTTAGACCATAACAATTGGAAATTTTAAAAATGATAAAGGTAATGTACTTGATTTTCTAGATTGGTCATAGACCATGAACAAACTTCGTGAAGTTGTTTCAAGTTGGGTCTAAGACCCCATGACATTAAGATTATTGTTTAATTTGTGGAAAGCTTAAATATTAAATTTAATGACTTAAAATAGTCATAGACCATATGAAGATGGATTTAAAATATTTCAAGGTTTACCGTTTAAGGGATCATGGTATTTGACCATATATTTTATCCTTGTGAATGTTTATTAAATAGAACATGGTCGATTATCGACCACACCAGGAAATACAAAGGAATTTGATTGATTGTTTTGTTTAAGGTCTTCGACCGATGTTTCAAATCCATGCAAAATTTAATAATCGATAAACTAAGTTTGTTTTTTTATTTAATGGGACATAATCCACCATGCAAGTATTGGTTATTGGTTAAGTTTTAAACTAAACTAGGACCGCTCAAACTCCATTTAATATTGGAGGGAAATTTGGAATGATAGTGGTGTTTTTCTAGGCCACTACGTGGCACTGCAAACATTGAATGCACAATTTATTAGACTTTGTGAAACTTCTTCATTGGAGAAGCTACTAGGCATGCATTGGAGGTTTAATTGTCTTGTTTTTTTTTGGTTCGAGCTCTCCTTTGGGCTGTGCATGCAAGGTTGTAGAAGCTTTTTGAGCTATTTTCATAGGTTTTGTGTTAAAAATAGACTTGGTTAGTATTGGTCTATTTAATGACATTAATAAGGTTAAAATTTTGGGAATTTTTAAGGTTATTAACTTGTTTTGTTTGGAGTTTTGGAAAGAATAAAAAAGTTTCAGAGAAAAGTTAGAAATATTTACAAGCTCACAGGCATGGAATATCAACTCTCTTCTTGTTGTTTTATTTCAAGGATGATGAATATTAAGTGGATTATTTGGTCGTATGGTTTGTGATTTTATTCATCTACAAGTTGATAGAAAACATGAGAAAATAATAAAGAATGTGTTTTCTTCAATGGGTATTTGGAAAATCTAAAATCAGTGTAAATAAATTGTCATGTGGTAATTGTTGAACTAGTTATTTAATTATTAATTAAGAAAATAAATGGGTTTGGTTTATTTTGAAAGTCTCTCTCTAGATTTGCTTGATATATTTATTCTTATTGCATATTAATTTTATATTATTCTTGATCTCTGTCAAAATCCTGGTTTGCGATCAAGTTACTATGTGTTGGGTTTATTTAAGCTTTTGGATGTTGCAGTGTAGACATGATAAAACCCTGTAGATATTTTTAGTATTGAAGTTTGTTTTATTGAATATTTTGAACGCATTACCCAAAATGGTATTCTTATTTGTAACAATACAATTGACTATGTAAAGTTCTGTTGTATGTTAAATCTCATAAAATCTTTTCTTGATGGGGATAAATTATTTCATTTCCTTGTTTTATTACTATTAAATAGTTCATATGAAGATTTAGGGAATTTAAATTTTGTTGGTGAATATATTTTATAACGAGCCAAAATATGTTGATGCCCAACTCTATACGATCTTCATATTGACTTGTATAGAAAATAGAGTATGAATACAGAAATTCTCCCTTGTTTGATATGCTTTCTAAAACTTAGGTGATATTGATTAAGCAAAATTCGAATCGTGAACTAATTTACCTAGGAGATTTTTAATATTGATTTACTATTTTTTGATGGATACTCCTTTGTTTTATTTATTAGATGTTATATGTGTTGTTACAACTAAGGGGATTCTGAATATCCTTATTCTGTTTCATTTATGGGATTGAAAATAGTAATGGGAAACCTTGAGCTCCTTGACTGTCAAGCAAAGTGTATGTTGAAGTTTTTAATAACAAATGGGAAAGTGGTAGGAGTAATGTTTACATGGACTATTTTGGAAGTTATATTTGACCTTTGGCTATTTTGTGGGCTTAGTGTTCAAACTTATGTATTCTTCTTGGAAATGTTAGTCTACAAAGAAAATTAATTCAATTGATTAGTTGCTTTTGTATGGGTTAACATTGATGAAGGCTAATGTGGATTTTAGAGATGCCTTTGAAAGTTAGAGATAATAAAACAAGGCATAATGAATAATTGACTATCCCATTGTCATAATTTGATCAAAAATTTAAGCTGTGCTAATGATGATTACATGAAAAGTAAAAATTTAGTGATACTTTTTCATTTAACCTTCTTGTTTAAATGATCAGGAAATAATAAGTGTGAAAGAATATGATTAGGAAGAAGTATTGTGTTTATGGAATATCCATACTCTTGTGATTGTTGTGATGACAATTTTAGATCAATAAATATTAAGAAAACATCTCCTAAGATATTACTTAGATAAAATGAAATGATTTTTGATGGAAACATAGTTTAATCCATTATGTTCACTTCACTTGATTTTTGGTTATCCAAATTATTAATGTATATGAAAGATTTGATTTAAGTTATAGCTTAACTTTATTATGTTCATTACTTCATAATATAACAACATGATTGCGAGTTGTTAATCCATGCTATTCGATGAACTGACCATGTATATCATTTTATCTTTCCTTCAGATGAAGGATGGAGTAGATAAGTGATGTGATTGTTGGATATTATACACATGATTTGATCACATATTATTGTTTGAAAATATGAATCCAAATCATTTTATTTATTGAGAAAAGAAACATTATTTTGCATATTTTTATAAGGAATTATGCCTATCTGTAACAATATGGAAACTATTGTAATATTTAAATGAGGATGATTCCTTATTGGGTTTAATTATAATTTATTACTTGTAATCCTTTTTTGTGATGTAATAATGTTTTTACATTTGTTTTTAACAACAATATATACTCTTGAAATTAATTTAATTGATGTGAAAATACAAAACAATATTTGTTGTAATAATATGGTTAAATGTCATGATAATAATTATCATGTTTGGAATAAATAAGAACAATTGCACAACTTCATTATTAATGAAAAAATATGTGATAAACTCCTAAAAGATGATGAAATCACGATAAATGAAATGAAGTATCATATTATGATATTTTCAAGAAAACAAGTAATGCATTAATAATGGATGGATAAAAAGCGAATCTGATTTAAAATTATTGTGTATGGATAAATATATCATATAACATGTTATTAGTCATGAGTTATAAACTAAAGGAACATAATGTTGTATTATAACAGCAACCAACATGCATGTTATGATGATGTATTTCGTTGTAAATACCATATCTATTTCCAATATACCTTAGTGTGAAAACAATTACATGATATGAAACCAAGTATAAAAGGTACATTGTAATTTTAAGAAATATTACAATGTACACAATTAACTTATGTGTACTAAAATGATTAAGTGAATATTAATGATCATAATTATAATTTATCTTATTGTTATGAATTGTTTATTCCCATGCTTAACTGAGCCCATTAAATGATTGTAGGTTGACATTCTTTATCTTACGACATGTGGTACGAGGTACTTATACTAGTTAGTGACTCCCATGAAATTACTGTACACCTATATCATGAAATTGGATACATAATAAAACTCAAGATAACCTATCCTTAGGATGGAAGCATAATGAATTGTAAATGAAGGGTAGGTATCATGAATGACATTCATGTTGTATGAACCTTATTCATGTGCATCTCAGGATGGCTATGGGGAGGGTAACGAATGTGTAATGACACAAATCATTACGTGAGTGTAACCTTTCTCGTAGGGATCCTAAGTTGGTATTGAAAATATTCAAGTGACCCAAATATCGAGTCATGATCCCTGCAGCTTCATAACTAAATTCAATTACTTATTGTAATAAAAAACTAAAATGGTTAACTATAACTTAATACTTAATCAAAGAAAAATAATCATGATAAATATATTGAGATGAGTTGTGTAGTGAATGGGAAGATCAGGTTTCTTAGGCTAGTGTGCAGTCTCAAAACTGGCTTGCTAGCACAATGTCCAAAAACTATGGCATAGTAGTGTAAATGTTTGATTACATTTTATTTTCATCATTTATTCTTGTTAGAAGTGTTGGATTCAGATGGAGGTTACTTCAGTGACCTTCCAGTTGACACAAAGAAGATGTGCAGGTTCTCTTAACCTATAAAAAGGTTTAACCAAAGGTATAAATGTATGCTGGCTTCATATAGAGTGTTGAAGGGAGATCTATAAATGACCCTTTGCAGTTGCACATGGTTATGTATGTTGTCAAGATGGATTCTAGAATATTAATAATGTTGATTACTTAGTAATGAGCTAAGTAATAATGTTATTCATTACAACATAAAAAGAATTAAGGGATTATTAATTATTTATATGCTAGATTTAATCTGCTACGTGTTGAAAATCATTGAAGGCATAAAAAGGTAATTAAAGGTTTAGAAAAAAATTCCCTTAGTTTTAAGTATAACATGGCTGTTACAGATGTGCCGCAGTCTGACATGGTCTAATATGTCCCACTCATCCTCCTCTAAGCACAATGCTAATAAAGTAGACAAATTTTTACCTGCACAAAACTCCAGAGAATGTATATCTCTCTGTATATCATAAACACACATAAAAACCCTAAGTTAGTGTTTCAGTCACACGAACACATGTTACAAAGATCATACAAGGCACAAGACATAAACCCTTAAAATCTAGGACACAACCACCCAGTACTTGGATATTACCACACAGAACTGGACGATATCGTCCAAAGGACAAAACTGGCCCCACTGGCTCTGTCTTGGACAAAAATGTCAAATTTTCAAAATGTTAAAAATGTTAAAATGGTGCAAAATTGTTATGATACTGCCTAGTATAATTTAAAAAACACAATACTTACTAGCCAATTTGTCGTTTAGGTGGATATCACCTCTACGACCCTCTCGAACCTTGTCGGGATCACCTGTTGTGTGTCGGGATCACCTCTTGTGCCGCGACATCGTCATAATCCAGAGCTCAAAACACACAGATGCAATTTACAAATGAAATCCCTATTGACTTTTCTAACATTACTATTTATAGTAAATTTTATTTCCACCACTACTATAGTTACTATACCTCTTCTTACGAAAACTAAGTCACCGACATTGTTTTCATCATATCTTGAGCTTTCTTTGTATGTTTTCAGTGTCATAATCAACCATAGACCTGTATATTTGATGTCTACCACATCAAATAATTAAATACCAAACTTATTATAATTTGTTACACTTACACTTCTATTTCCACTCATCCCTACATATTTTATTTTATATGCCCTCTCATTCCTCTACAAACAATCTCTTTACTTTTTTTCCAGCTCACGGTTCACCATCTCACTTCTCACCCTTCACCGTAAGGGGAAAATATTTGGGGTTATTCTATTACCCCTCATAAAATAATTCAAGTATAATTTCAACGCGAAACATACAACCATAATACACACCGCCACTCTATTTTTAATTGATTACAAAGCGATATTCAAATCCTACAAAAAATCTTACTTGAAATCACATAGTTCAATCTATTGCAAGTGTAAAAAAGCATCTCAGACTCTCACATTTTCATACCTAAATGACCTAAATTGTGGGCAAGTCAATTTTCCAAATCTAGTTTAAATCAATCAATTTCAATCAAATACTACATCTAATCGACTCACAATCACAATGAATAATCTATTTCAAGTGCAAAACTATCTCAGATTCTCATAATTTACGCCTCAAATGACCTAATCTAGGGGCAATTTAACTCTCTAAATTGAGTTCAAATAAATCAAGTTCAATCAAATACTATGCTTCAATCAATATAGGTTTTTTCTGAATTCTAATTCCACTAGTATCAATACCCATCTCAAATAACCTAACTTGGGAGCCAATCAAGTTTAAACACTTGTCCATTTGGCATAGTTTACACCCTTACGTCGTAAAGTGGGGGTAATGAGACGTCATTGCCTATCCTTTTCCACTTTACAAGGGTTTTTCTGTGACTAGTAGGTAAGTAACAACTAGTTTACTTTTGTTTACAATGATAGAACCTATTTTGAGGAAGTGTCATGACAGAGAACAAAGCTGATCACTTTCTCAACACCCTTTCTCTAGAAATAGGACACTCAAATCCATAGAATATTCAGATAGGTTTGGGAATTAATCAATCCCGACCCCTTCTTTATTCTTAAATTTTCAAAGTCTCTTATATCTCCATAGTGAATTTCTATCCAACAAATTTGTATGTAAAAACACATTCACCCCATGTGGATCAAAATGATGATCCATGGTTTACCATGTTATGATTCTTTCTATCTAAATGCCTCGATTACAACTCCTTTGAAACTCTATAGGCATGATCTTATTATATCCTTTATACTGTTAAATTCCATCCAAATATCATAAAGGGGGAAAATGTAGACACACAATTATGCACTTATTACTATTACATAATGCCTAGAATATGTTGTTATATACATCATTTCCAAGTATGAGTACTAGAAACTGATGACACCTTTTTCCTAGTCCTCCTATTACTTTGATTGGTTTTGATTGTGATATTGTCTTATAATTATTAGATTTACACCTTTTTGGTCCGGTCACAGGGATCCATGTTTATGTCCTTGTTCTTGTTTCTTTTTCTTGGCTTATGATAGTACCACCTATTAAGGACACTACTGCTTCGGTGCTAGTGTCCCTTATAGATGATTTTCTCTATTCTATTTTGTTTTCCAAATTACCACTTGATAATTAAATTTGGGTCTTTTATAATTCTTTGGGTCTGCTTTTGGTGTCACTAAGTGTTAAAATTCAAACAAGGAAGTCATATAAGTAGTTGTAGCCCGTTATCTTAATGTGACTGACACAAGGGAAACCTATCTTTGAGGGACACAATTTAATCATACACACACTAGAACTACATAAAGTCTAAAATATAGTGTATTTCTCAATGACAATCACATTGGGGTGACCGTCGTGGTCAGTTTGAATCAAGCATACATATTATTTATTTCATCTAATGTTTTCTTGAGTCTCATACATGTAGCTAGAGCGTGTGATAGTAAAACCCTATAATGAAGCTAGAGATACACATAGTGAAAGGAAGAATATAAATTAAGACCCTAAAAATATTATAAGCAAAGTGTTTACTAGGACACTAGTGACCAATTCAGGCACCAGTACCCGAGTAGTCTTGTCCTCATCTGAGTGGTTATGTCCGAAGGAGTTTCACATCCCACTTTTCTAGTGAAGCATATCTAGTCCAAATCTAACCTGTTCCACTCAAAATATAACCCATAATTAGCCCAAATCTAAGAATACAAGCTAAGTCACTCTTATCTCCCTATTATACACATTTATTTTCTTTTACATGATATATATTGCTTGTTATTGTTATATCTATTTGATCTCAGTCCTTTGATTAAGATTTAATTTATGCTAAATGAATATTCATTGTGAAGGTACAAGATGAGAAACTGATATGAGTGATTAGAGAAGATACACCCAAGCAAGGTTGAGCAACAATATGAAGTGAAGGATCTATAGAACTAGTTGTATCAATACGTGTAATGTTGTTATACTTGTATCAATATTTACTCCAAGAAATTGATTTAAAAGCACTTGACACTATAACATTTTGAAGGGGAATATGGGTTTCCCCCAAAGTCATAGGTATAGTAGAAATAAAAGTGAGAGAAATAACATTTAAGGAGAGGCCATAATGAGATGGTGGTGGTATTATATGATAATCGTGATGCACTATTGAAATAGGTTTAACATTGTTATGAGGAGGAAGTGGATTAGTGAATTATTTAAACTTGGTATTATTATTAGTGGGATTAGAGGATTTCATGAGCTTATCCCATGTAATTTCATTTCTATCAATAAGATATTGTATAACATGTCTAAGATTGATACACAAATTAGTGGGGTGGCTAATGCATATGTAATAGTCACAATAAGCATTAACATCAAAACCTTTACAATAAGGATTGATTGTATCAAAATCAAGTGGTGGAGGGGAGACACAACATTGTTCTCAAGTAATTATTTTAACAGAATTTGGGGAGCACAAGGTAAATGTATAAACTGAAAATGGGTAGGATTTGGTGGAAAAACATAAGTAGATCCACGATGAGGAAACCAAAAACTAGTAGACACAAGTGTGATACTCATAACATGTAACCAGGGTTTTCTGAGAAGTATATTGTAATGAGACTTATTTAGGATAACATAACATAATATGTAAAGGGTCAAAAGACCAATAGTAATGAGTAGGGTAATTTGGATGAGTACCTAATGAGTGGCATTTTTAAATTTTGTGATACACATAGTGGTGGGGGATAAATCCTCAGTAGATATACCTAGATGAAGAAGAAAATAAATTCTATAAATATTATGGCTTGATCCATGATCAATAAGAACATGCTTAGCCAAGTAGTGTGAACATTTGCTTCAATATAAAAGGAGGACATTATCAATGATGTCTCGTGGGGGTAAATCACTAGAGGTAAAAGAGATGGGTTCCTATAAAGAAAGAGAAATTTGTATGTGTGACCATAAATAAGCATTGGATGTGTTAATATGAATACATGTATATTAAAAGGTTTCATAGATTATATCCTTGCATTTAGGATGAATTTGTATGAAATCAAGAAAGGATATGGTGGAATCACTAAAAGAAACTATGAAGGTAGCCTAAACTAAAAGAACAAACCTTAGAAAAATGAAAAAGAATCATGCACCATGAATGAATAAGTAGAGCATCAAAATGAGCCCTAGGGTAATAAGGGTCTGATCCAAAATGAATGTTCAATTCCAGAGTTAGGTTCACCAAAATGCTTAAACCCTTTTTAACCTTAATAGATTAATGTTATGGAAATATATAACACTAAAAAATGTAAGGTTTGGAAACTAGGAGCTATTTTAAGTAATTAAATTCCTTCATTAATTTTACAATGCCAAAATAGCATATTAGTTTTTATAATTAACATTTGTAATATTCATTAAGCTAGAAAAAAAGAGATGGAAGATATACATGTAGCTACTGTAAACACCTAAAAATTTGCACCCTTCATCCCATTTATCACTTATTAATCCCATTCATCATTTAACACCCACAAATTCCTTATCCTAAGTCATAACCCCTTTATCATATTTACCACACGTGAATATCCTTTCTACACATGTCAAATCTACATTCAACCATCTAAAACCACCCTAAAATAAAAACAAATCACATTTTAGTCATTTCATAACTCCCTTAACCATCACACCTCATCCCTAAAAACTTAGCAAACTATTCTCTCGAAGCCAAAATAAAAAAACTCTATTTTCAAGTAGTTTTAACCACTTTATCCTTATATACCCCAAAAAACCCTGATCGCTAACGATTCAAGTAATTGCCAACGATTATAAATAGTAGTTTTTATGCCATCATCCAGGATCCTCAATTTCAAATCTCAAGCTCCTACTTTCAATATTGTCTTTCATCCTCATGCATATCATCACTTAACACCAGAATATCAAAGCCATCACTAAGCATCATTATCCATCTTCATCAAGCATTTTTAAGGCATTTTGAAGCTCATGTGGATTAACTTTTCATCATTCAACCTGCAGACTACACCAACCATCCAAATCATCTTCCACCGAGGTTTGAGGCTTATTTTAGCTCCATTTCAACCTCTAGGTATTCCTTTTCTATTTTACCATCTCTTTAACATCATTTTTCAGTCATATGTTACTCTGAAACACTAATAAAAAACTTCAAACACTTGATTTTGTAAAACTATAAAAAATCACCTGAATCACCAGTGATTGGCCTAATCACCAACGATTCCTGTCAGTTTTACCCCTGTTGTCAACAATTATCAATTTTTATCCAATTTATCATATTTGTCATATCATGCCTATTTGCTTTTAACATGTTTTTAAGTATGGCTCACTGTTAGATGGAAATTGGTGGTCAATCACATGAAATCACAAGCATTCATTCACTTCCAATAGTCAAGCAACCTTTCTACTGGGAACAATTTGACATCATTCAAGAACTAAGTCTCCATGTAATCTGGTTTGCTGAAACCAAACAAGACATTAAAGATCACATTGAATTCCTCCAAGACATAGAACAAGAAGCAACCATCATTCTGGTATGATTACTTTGAATGCATATATATCACATCCACACTTTCCTGGGCCACATTCAAAGCTGGACATGACCTACCATTTGATCTTGAATTCTAGTCACCTTTATCTATTATGCTTGTATCTATCTATTTTTTATTTGTTTATCATTTATTGCTTATCCATTACAATTCACTTGATTATTTACAAAACGAGTTGACATCCTTCGAGGAAGCCTTTTGGATTCCCTGAATCAGCCTTTGCTAAGCAGATCGATTATCTATCTATCTAATCCATTTTGTTTAGTGTCTTTGAGCGTAGGTTTCTTCGCAGGACAAGAGATTATACACACTTTTGGATGGAGTGCAACTTTTATCAACATCGAGCATCCACAATCATCATCGATGGGACTATCGTTAAATCTCACGTCTTCCGAGGTTGGTTTGTCATTTATTATTTCACTTTGTTAATTCAAGTAGAAAGGTAAACACATCTCTAAACATTTTGACATGCCTGGTGGGATTTGAGTTCCCTTCTTTCATTCATTCAAATTTCATATTTTTCATATTTAGGTTTTTTGCTCTATAATCACTAGCGATTTGGTCAATTGCCATCGATCATGTGAATCGCCAGTGATTCAGTCAATCGTTGATGATTTCTCTGAACTCTTTTGATTACTCAGTAGTCAGCCTTCTAACTCCTGTTTTTATGTTGTTTTCTCTTTTTTGCTAACTTGTTCTTGCAGGTTTTCTGTTTCTGGATGCTTTTGCTTGCTATTACTATATTGCTAAAAAAAATCAAAATAAAAAATTACAAAAAAATTAAAAGGAAGCATTATTAAGGTGAGTCCTTTTCCCTTCTTTTTTGCTTTTCGTACTACATATTTGGTGTTTGTCCTCATCGAAATCAATTTTTTCTTTTGGGATTAAAATTAACATTGCATACGGCTTGATCATATAGCTTTAATTAGGAAGATTAACTGATTGCATTCACTCTATTCTTCCCCCACACATAGCCAAATCACATGTCAAATATCAAATTTGCATCAATCATTCCTACCCAAGTGATAACTATTGGAATTTCATCACCCAATAGGGAAACCGACTTAGTGTTCTGGTCAAGTATAAAAAATTAGTTGTCAGTATATTGGCTAAACACCCGACTCCTTTATTTCTATGAGACTATGAAGTGAGGGGGTAGGCCCCAATACCAATCCTCATACCAACACCAGAAAAAATTTGAGCCTCATGTACCTTCGGGTATATCGAGGATGTCAACCTTGAACACTCCTAAAACCAGCTATAAACAACCATTTCCTAGGACCCCATCAACCGTTTTACACATTTCATATTTTCTTAATTAATTCAAGATAATAAAAAATTCATTTTGCTTGATTTAGCTATTGTTTGTAATCAACCCACTTAGTTATTCTTATTTTGTAGGTGACTGTGTGTTTGTTAAATATGGTACTTACAAGACAATAATCCTGTGTTCAAACATCTGAAAACATGTCTAATCCGTTCCAACAATCTACTCGATTACACCACCAAACTCCACAATCTCAACCAATCATATATCCAAACCAAGAAATTTCCACACCTCAATCTGAAAATGAATGAATTTGGGAGGAAGAAAATGAGTGTTATAATGAAAGTATCTGAAAATGCCTCTTAGATTCCACATGCACCTACTCCATCGTCAAATCTCTCATCTATCTCAGACAGAAGAGTTAGAACCACCACATTCCCCTAGCTCTAAATCTGCATCATTTAAAATCCCTGACCCTCCTAGTCCTCACTTGTTTGATGGTGGGGATCCTGTCTTTTCAGATATTTTGGATTCAAACCCCATGGCCCTTAATGCTTACCTTGCAGCTAGGGGTGTCTAACTTCAACCATCAGTACCTGAACCACCTCCGTATGTTCCTGATCCTTCATGTGGGTTTTTCCCATCTTATTGACCCAACTCAGGAACCCATCTTTTGATAATTACATCCATATCCACCTCATAATCAACATGAAACATCTAATGTCATGCTTATTCCATTCCTATTTTTGGTCTTCTTATGATTTATTCTCAAGACACGTACACTCAACAACCTACATCTTCACCTGATCCTTCTACTGGTTCCACACCTCTTCAAAACAATCCTAATGCTTCTTCATCTACTCCTCCAAAGTCCTTGGCTATTCAGACACCTCCAGTTAGTTTTGTTTCCATCTCTATCACTATATCTCAGCCACCACCTTCTCAACAAAACACCAACCCCATTCAAAACATCACTATGTCCATTCCTGCATCCATTCCTCTAGTCAACACTAGTGCTATTGCTAGCATCCACCCCATTTATTTATCATCTTCTACCCCCCTTATCTCACAACATACCTCAACCCTCACAACCACTCATTTCCATACCCCAATCCATTCCTATTCAGAATATCCCACAACAAGAACCATCCTTTATTGCTTCTTCTATACACTTCCAACAACTACTCACTTATTCACAGCCCCTTACCTATACATCAGTTCCCTTCCAACATATCCCCCAACCATCACAACCACTTATTAACACATCTATTCCCATTCCCTATCAATATGTGAAACCATCAAAACCCTTAGTATCTCAATCCACTTATAATATCCCCGCTAACATTCCTTATCGGTAAAACATTCCTTATCAACAAAAATCCTTTATCACATATCAACAAAATGTCCCTCAACAGTATCAGTCATATCCCCAGCTTAGTCAGTTCTCATTCAATCAACCTAGATCATCCTTACAACTGCCATCACAACTAGACCCCCTTCAAGCTCTCATGAATAAAATATCTAGCCTTGAATACACTTCTTCAGGTCCTAAGAATGTGATCTCCTATGAACAAATTTACAATGAGCCCATTCACCCCTCAGTACCTTATAAAGCATATCCACCTCACTGGGAACTTCCAAATTTTATCAAATTATATAGTAAAGAATATCCCCAATAACACATTCATGCTTTCTTCCATGCTTGTTATCTCATAAGCCATGACCAAGATCTAATGCCGAGGACTTTCCACATGTCCTTTACCGGTCCTGCCCTAGATTGGTACAATAACATCCCTCAGTACTCCCTTTTCTCATTCGCACAAACAAAAATCTTCCTGAGAACACTTCTTTATAAACATCACCCGCAAAATCACCATCAATGACCTTTATGCCGTTAAACAATTTGAAGATGAATCCATAGCCAATTTTGTTGCCCACTGGAGGGGTATAATCAATCAATTATCCTTTTCACTTACCATAAACCGATATTAATCAAATTATTATGTCCGTTCATCTGCTAAACACATTTCATCCACGACTTCAGATCCAGTCATTCCAAATGTTTGACGAAGCTTTCACCATGGCCCTCATAAGTTAGAATTGCGAGCCCTTGAAGAAGGTAGAGTTAAACTACG
This sequence comes from Taxus chinensis, assembly GCA_019776745.2. NCBI lineage: Eukaryota > Viridiplantae > Streptophyta > Pinopsida > Cupressales > Taxaceae > Taxus > Taxus chinensis. Next base: position 614,562,381 of record CM034148.1, on the reverse strand, counting down.
ACCTAAGAAACCACAATCCAAATTTTCATCTAAATCATCCTCCAATCCTGAGCAAGTCCAAATCATCAGCCAACGTTGTAGTAGTAAAATCCACTCCTAAGGAAAAATCCACTGACTGAGCGTTGTTGTCCACAACATAGTTACACACCAATCAGAGGAGACCTATAGTCACAGTCTTCAACAAGCTCCTTCCCATCTAACATGATATCTCTTCCACCCTTCCATCCAATCGACACATTTGTATCTAAGCCCTCTTGGTATAGGGATAATGATTATTGTAAATACCATAGGGTTAAGGGACACGACATCAAAAGGTTTCATTCATTCTGTAACATCCTTCATGAGTTAATCGATAAGGGTGAACTCCATTTAGACAATCTGAATGTAATCCTAAACTAAAATCTTGATGTGTTTAAACAACCCTTCCTAAATCACTCTCCATTCACTGATCAAACACAAGAAAACAACGTTCCCACTCATCACACCATCAATACTATCAATAAGACTATACCTACCCCTAAAATATTATCTACATCCACTGAACCAACATCTACATCTACGAAATCTCAATCCATAACCACTGAATCTACATTTACTAAAAATACTATTGAAACTACACCCTCATCTTCTGAATTTACGTCCACATCATCTGCACCTCCTCATGATGCTTCTAAATCCACATCTGATAACAATTAGAAACATGCCCTAAGACTATAATTTAAAATGAACCCTCCACATCTACTACCTCAAAATACACACCTACATTATCCAAGAAAACCATGAAGGGACCCCAAAAACAAACTGTTGTCCAAGTATTTAAAAGCCCCTATCATACCTTCATAGATTAGTATCATTTACATGATGCTTGAAATTTCATCCCACCCCCTTCTAAGAAATTCACTCTAATCTCAACTTCGAAACCAACCTATCAAGATTCTATATTGGGTCTATGCCCTTCATCGGTCACACCATCTAAGAATCCCCCTCGACAGATGACTAAATAGACCACTTCCAAGATTGCGTCTCACTTGAATGCCAAAATAAAAGAGATCCCTTTACCATCCACATCTACACCTAAAGGACATCATGTGACCCTCCTAGATAACTTACTTCAACAATAACTCATAAAATTACCACATCCAAAACCATCTGACCCTCAAGGATAGAAGCCCTATTGTTATGACTTCAATGCCTCTTACGACTATCATAGGACACAAGGGAATTCTATATAAGATTGCAAATCCTTTCACTTAATTGATAACAAAATTCAAAACCTAGAATTCCTCCCTTCAAAACCATATGTAAAACCAACATCTAGACCATAATCCAAATCTAAAGAATCCACATCCAAAATTTCTCCCCATCAGGTCAATGCCATTCCCATAACTACCCACTCACGAAACTATAATAGTGATTCATCAGAACCAAATAAATCCAAAATTTTTATAGCTATACCCCCACCTCATGAGCTAGCTACTTCATCTAACAAACATAAAAGATCCATCTTTACAGATCCTAAATCATCTGATCAAACCATGTCATCTAAAGATAATATTTCGATACTTACTACATCACCCTCATTCACCACAGTACAAAATGTCGTTATTAAATAGTTACACAAATCTCCCATCAAAATTTCACTATTCGAGATGGTTCAAACATAACCTTCCCATAAGCAAGCCATGATCAAAGTGCTCCAATCAATATCAGTACTAGAAGACAACCCCCTCTCTTTCACAAAATTTTTAGGGGTCATTAAAGCATTTGCTGTCATATCATTTGAGTCATCAGAAATACCTTTTCTTAGACTAGAAGACCATGAATTACCACTCTTTATAACCGTTCAAATCAATTATGTCCTCATTAATAGGGTCATGATTGATGGAGGCAAAAATATTAACATCATATCATACATTACCTTTAATCAACTTACATTACCTCACATCATCATTACTCAGAATCTAGTTTTACTGCAATCCTTCAATGATACTATAACACCCATGTTAGACATCATCATCTTACCTCTTATAGTTGGCGTTAAGAACTTACTAGAACTATTTTACATCATAGAAGGAGAGTTCTAATACAACATGTTGTTAGGATGACCTTGGATACACACCATGCATTGTGTCCCTTCAACGCTTCACCGGTGTCTTAAATATGAATACGAAGGTCAGACGTTCACTATTCCTGCAGATCCAAATCCCTTCACTGATTGTAACATGACATATCACCCAAACAATGTTCTCATGCCTAAATCTGCATCCGAATCTTCCGATGAAGCATCTAATAACACAACCATCCCTTCATCCAAACTACCAGATCATTCCTCCCTTGGTAATGTTATGTAATGCTTCACGTTGGGGGATTATCTCCTCCTCATGTTTGACTCCATAACCACACCTAAGATGTATGGTCATCCTGAAAAACAACCCATGTACAAACCTGATGTAGGATATTTTATTTCCTATGGTCCTGTATATCTAAAAACAAACATCATCTATGGAGGACTCGATTTCCCTTAGTCTCAATCCATCAAACAACATCATGCCATACCCTTTTCATTATATTTTCAATCTTTATATAATAAAATATTTGCTCAAAATTATCTTCACCGCCATTCCTGGAAAGGTTTCAGCTTTGGAGGTTATGAACAAGGAATATATGACTTAATCATCCCATGTTCTCTTAAACCACATGAAAAATATGGTCTAGGATATAAAACACCAACTACCGACTCACCTTAATAAAACACGTTAGTACACATCACAAAATTTGAACAATCATCATCCACCTATTCAGATGATCCCATGCATACTAATTACACCATATCCATCCCACCTAATTTTTTTTAGTTAATAATATTTCCTTAGGACCTTTAACCCTTAACTTATCAATCCAATCACGTCACCAAATAAATTCCCGTCATCTGGCCAAAAATGACTAAAGAATATTCTTCCAACATCGATATCCTTCATGGTCACGACGACCGAGACATCCTTTCTCATATGGGAGTGGAAGACCACTTCCGTCAGAAATCCCTACCACTCGACACATCAACCCTTCTTAACAAATCCACCATTGAAATTAACTTAGGGACCCCTTAGGAACCTTGTATAGTTAAAGTAAGTCAATCATTAAACCCACAAGAACTAGATAATTTCATCTCCTTCTTATTAAAATATAGTTAAGCATTCACTTGGTCATATAAGTCAAGCATTCACACGGGGTTTACGGATACATGTAGAGATGGATGCTAAAGTTGATGTTCGATTGAAGTTGATCAATTCTGAATGTATGTGTATGTCCCCATGTCCTGCGAAGTAACCTGCACTCAAAGACACTAAACAAAATAGATTAGAAAAATGAATAGATGAGCTACATAAAAAAAGTTGGTTCCAGGAATCCAAAATGCTTTTGTAGAGGATGTCAGTCCATTTTGTAACAATTAAGTAAGTTGGAAATAATGATATGGATGAAGATAAAGATATTTGAATACAATAAATGCATAGATAGAAAGGGAAAAGCTCTAGAAATCCAACTGGATGGGAAGATCCTGTGTAACTTCAAAAGTGGCCCAAGTGAGGGTGGTTGCAATTTGGACATGTTTAAAGTAGTTGTACCAGAATTCATCAACTTCTTTCTCAATTTCATGTAAGAATTCAATATGATCTTCAATTTTTTGATCAGTGTCAAAAAATCAGATTGCACACATATTCAATTCACGAATGATGTCAAATTTTTCCCAGTAGAAAGGTTTTTGAACTATTGGAAGTGAGTGAATGCTTGCGATTTCGTGTGATCAACCAGGTATTGCCATCTAACAGAGATCCATTCTCAAAGACATGTTAGAAGAAACATATATGATGAAAACTAATAGAAGATAATGAAATAAACTGATAAATTTGATAAACAATAGGGTTTACAGGAATCGTCGACAATTATGCCAATCACTGACAATTAAGTGAATTTAGATAGATTAATTAAAATGAGTCTTTGATGACATAAAATGATGTTTCAGACTAATTGATGGCTAACTAATATTATTAAAGGATAAACAAGGATTTCAAGAGTACCTTGAAAATTTCATGAAGCTAAAAGATGCCTCAAACATTTTCTTGAAGATGATCTAATTGATTGAATCATGTTGCAATCTGTAACTTAGGTAATGATGATCTGAGTTGTGGCTGTTGAATGCACCATGCCTGCCTTAATTGTTTGAATCTTCTCATGCAAATCAACATTCTCCATGTAATTGATGTCACTACATGTATATCCCTTCTCTCGACAAGTTCCATATCCGAACTAATCCTGGTACTGCTAATAGGGGTAGGCATAGTGACTAATGATTTGTTCATAATGTTGATCTAGAGGATTTGGGAAATACATTAGAGGTGGATATTACTGCTGTTGCTATAAGTGTGAATTCCATGTGGGGAATGAAGTCATGATTTCATAACTTCATGGAATGGAAGAAAATGAGAGGGATGTAAAGAAAATGGAAATGGATGGAATGGAGGAAGGTTTATAACTCAGATAAGGGGTTGATGACTAGATGGAGTCATCAGATGTGTTTGAGCATACACCTCCAAAGGTTGAAATTTTGAGAATAACACACCAACTTGATGAATTGAAGTCTGATCCAGATGTTGAATTACACACCTACAAAATATATTCTGACAAAGATTTATAGTGGAACACTTGTGAAATGTAAAGCTTTCATTTTCTTGTCCCACTGGGCATGCCAAAACTATTATGTCAAAATTACAACACCCCCTGATTTTTTCTCTATGTGTGTGGGGAAATTGATGAGTTTTTTTTAACATGGGTCCATCTGTAAAGTTATAGGAATTATAAACATGAGATGGAACTTTGGAGAAAGTTAGCTTCCTCTGGCTAATCTTAATGCTAAACTACTCCTAGAAAGGGAAATGTAACTATCCTAACACTAACTTAGATTTTCTAAGGGACCGGGGAAGAAAGAGATGCATAAAATGAAATTCCTAAACTAAGGGGGTGATAACACCAAGAAAAATAGGGAAAAAGAGGCCGAGGGAGGTCATAAAAAAGTGACACAGACCCAGATCCTAATCCACCATCAAAACTCCATGGAACACAACATCATAAACCTGCAAGTGAGAAAAACATGCACAAAATAAAACAATAATAATGGAGAGGAAAGAAAATACAATAAAAATGAGCTAGGGTTGGAGAAACACCACAAAACAAAATTTTTATTGCTTCAAATTATGTACAGACCATTAAATTCGATGCACAAAGGCAAAATTACATTGCTAGGCCAAAGAGAATGCTCACACCTCAAATGGAGTTGAGGGAAAATTTTGCAAGAGTTTCCTTAGCTCCTAGAATGTCTCTCTTAAAAATGAGGGGCTTGAATACATTATATAGAAAATTTGTCTCACGTACTAAAAAACCTCATTAATTTCTTGTACGTAGCTATGGGAATCCATACCGATTCACTTTCCAATGGTACTTTTTTTTTGTAGAAAATACATGGGGTCCATGCTTCATTAAACTAATTCTTAAGCTACCTTGTACAATGACATTAATGTGCGGTCTATAGTTGACACTCCTTGCTGACGCCCGACAAGAATGGAAGAAGTTGACTCCCAATAAAGGAGGGGTTGTCACATAAAAAGAAGAAATGATGTTTCTTGAAAATAAGAGAAGGTTGACTGGTGTTGAGAAATGGTTGACGCACAACAAGGAAGTGATGTTGATGTGCTATAAGAAAGGGTGATGACGTGTGACAGGGAGGCGGTGGTGACACATGGTTGACATGTGACAAGAAATGGTTGACACCCATCAGTGAGAAGGTTGACAAATGATAGGGAATTGATGTTGACACATGATAACAAAGGGTGATGATGCATGATGGGGAGGCGCTGGTGACGCATGGTTGACGTGCAACATGAGATAGCTTGAAACCTTCGCCACAGCATCCTAGCTCACCACGAAACTTGACCTGCTAGACAACTCATATATTCTCAATTCTGAATTTTAAGCCATCTTGAGCTGTCTTTCTCTTTGATATCCTAGGACTGAATTTGATGGCCTCCTGCCCATCCCAGAATTTAAATGGCTAAGTCCATTTATAATGAGTTATCCAAATTATCCTGGGGGGTGAATTTGGGATAAAAAAGGGATTTTATGAGTGTAAATGATGAAATAAATGATGAAAAGGAAGAAGGTGCAAATTTTTAGTTTCTATAACAGGCATAGGTACATGGACTGGGACCACAGGGTCCACAGGTACAATAGGTTCCATAGGTGCTAGTATAACAGGTTCCACATGGGCCTCTATAGATACGTGTACCCTAGATATAGTTACATGTGTCACAGATGTTAGTGATTCAACAGGTGGCTTCTTAGTAGGTTTTACAGTATGCTATATAGATTTCAGTGATCCAGTAGGTACCATTATAGGTTCACCATCACCATCCATGACAGGTAACCTAGGTGATCTAGTAGGACATGGGGGTGATAAGGATGGGTATAAAGATGGAGCTAGAGTGGGGGCTATTTAGAGACTTCCATATATACATGTGCTTGGATTCCAACTTGTACCAGTAGCAGGTGGTCCATACATGGCCACTTTACAGTTATGGTGAGATATGGCTATGCTATGAGGAGATGTAGTGTTTATCATAGTATAGACCTTCCAGAAGTAAGTAGAGCAGGGATCTGTAGAGCAAGATACCCTTAGACAACTGCTATAACAAGCTATTACATGACCATTTTGACTAAGTACATGTCACATGTGAATATTTTGGGCATGCATGAGGCAAGCGTGGAGCACCATGCACATGGTAGAATGGATAGCATGTGAAGGCTTGTGCCTCAACAATAAACTTCTGGGACTTAGCCAATTTTGGTAACCACGGGCCAAAAATAAAAAGACAAAGTTAGAGTGTTGATCACGCAATGATTCAGATCTAGAGAAAAAGAAAGGAGGCTTGTCAGCTAGGGAATGTCTATTTTTGGGATAAAGCACATGTAGAGCAAAGATGAAAAGTTATGCATGGATTGATCTAATAATAGGATTAAAGAAGAGTTTATGTATATGATTAATCTATTATTATGATTGATAGAAAAAACATCCATGTTTTATGACTATTTTTGGATGTATGCATGGATATTATGAGCATGCAGTATATTTTGAGAATTCATAGGTAGTGAAGGGAAATTCCCCACCCATATATATATATATATATATATATATATATTGCATATAATTGTTTTAGGGACCATGTGCGTGAGAAAAGATTAGTAATGTATTAAGCTTCTATTATGTAATACTTTGCTATGATGGAATATGGAGGATAGATTCTGGTAATTGATGTGTCTAAATATAGGGATTATGTGGTTTATTAGATATTGATTATTATCTGATCTCTGTGTTTCCTTATTACATGTGTTTCCAATTGAATGTATATAATGAGCTCTTATGATTGAAGGAAAACTTGGTTAATCTATCATCATGCATCTACATACTAACATCTTGACAAACATCACAAAAGAGGGACCTGGTAGCTTTGTGATATTTGGGTGATTGTTCAAATATGTTTGAATGAGGTGCCAACATGCATAAAAGTTAGGTGAAATAATACGCTACATTTTGGTTCCATTGTCAGGACCTATTTTCAAATTATCTATCAGGATGTTGCTTACAGATGGCGTATCAATAAAATCTGGAGAGCATTAAAAGTTGGGTAGAGAATGGTCAGGATCAGTTTACACAGAGATATAACACAAGACCTGATTTCAATGCATGTTGTTGGGTAGAAGATAATCTTTATCATGAGCTCTATGAAATTTTCTTCAACTTCTTTCTAGTGGATTGTATGAATGGCTAACAAAATATGCATTAGGAAAGTGTTGTGGGTGTAGGCTGAGAATTTGGATGTAAAGGGATTACCAGACTCTTGTTGATGATTGTGTGGAGTGGAATCGAGTTTTAGATCATTGGTGGGATGGAGTATTACAAAATTACACATTGGAGTATGCTATTTATAATTATTTGTGTCTAGAGAAGCTGAATTTGGATTCTTACACGAGCTAAGAGGATCATACTTGCACACTATACCCTTATTGATCAATAGTTTGATCATATAACTAGATTTAGAGTGCATAACCATGGATAGCTAAAATCCCACCTCACGTAGGGGCAGGAAAAGGTGTGGAGAAATATGGAAGAACTGGAAAAAGAAAGACAGAGAGGAAATATAACTTAAATTTAATGAAGCGCAAGAGAGGGACACGACGCATAAACAGAAGATACAAGAGGCACTAGAGTTGAGGAGGATGATGGATTGTGGAGGTTTTAAAGCTCTTGTGGAAGACAAGGAGCCACATTATTAGGATCTCCCAACTTTGGGAAAGCACATTAGAGAACCCCCTTCTGATTCAGATGAGAGCACGTTTGAAGAAAGAGCGAGGATTGAAGGTGCACATCTGAACCCACCTATCAACCTATCCCTTATGCATGACATTCTAGATCCAGAGGTATTTATCGAGAAGCAAGATAGTGCAAGTAAGAAAGTAGAGATGAGTAGATATCACTTTCTGTTGAATTCTAGAGCTAAATTTAGTAGCACACCCATGTCATCATAGTCCAAACCGATGTTTGGGAGTTTTATTACAGGGTTATTTTCAAGTGCGTTGTCATGATATAATATTGGTGTGCATACCATTGGAAGTATGATAGTAGCAACTATGACCACACAGACTATTGGTGTCCAATCTAGTACCATGGAGGGGATGCAAGGAATTATGTCAATTGGTCCACAGTCTGCAGCAGGGGGTTCAGTAGGATCATGCGGATCAGGGGATAATACTGGTGGAGGTTATGGTTTTAGATCTGGTGGATAGGGACTGTAACCACCTCCGAATCAACCACCACCTTAGCAACAAGTGCAACTAACACCTTAGGTTTACTATGAGGTGTCTCTCTTACTACCAAAATATAGGGGTATTGAAGATGTAACATAACATCTATATAAGTTAGAATTACTATGGCACACTAAGGGATTACAACCTCACACAGGAAGGCTAGTAAATTTTCCACCACACTGTAAGGGCGCGTGTATAATTGGTATTATAAATATAACCCATATAAGACTATGGTATATTATGATGCTTTTTACACTGTGTTTCTCACAAATTTTCTCATTCCATAATTCAAGCAACAAAGCATTAGTGTGCTCAAGGGGGTCAAACAGGGTTTAGGTGAAAGCGTGAGGGAGTATGACACGAGTTTTAAGACTCTGTTTTATAAGTTTTCTTATTACATTCATCTTATTCATCAAGAAAAATGGTTCATTGGAGGATTGATGACTCCATGGTGAAGGGAAATTTCTCATAAGACATATGTGGATCCGCGCAAGGCCTTGGTGTTATAAATTAGAACATTGAGAGGGGGGTGAATCAATGTTTGTACAAATTTTACCTCATAAATTCATTCACTTAATTTTCTTCATCAAGATTAAACTAATAACCAAAAGCAACAAAAATAATAAATGACACACAAAGACAAAGTTAATGTGGGAAAACCAAATTGGGAAAAAACCCACTGAAACCAAGAACTATGCTTAGGAAAAAATTGTCCTATATCTATTAAATCGATTTCATGGTTGAGCTACTCAACTTGGAGCTGCAACACAAAAATTTAACAAAGCTTCAACTCAGTCTTTGGCAAGCTTTAACTTGTCTATAAGTTTTAACTCCTAAGTTCGGTTAAGCTACAACTAACCTTTAGTAAGCTTCAACTTACAAGGAGGATTCAACCCCCAATAATTTAACCAACTACAACCGATCTTTAGTGAGCTTCAACTCATAGGGAAGTTGCAACTCCCCTAAATGCTAAGATTTAACTTAGAATTATTCTTGAGTTTCGGTCACAATTTGTTTATTGTCTCTCATAACTTATGATGGCCTCTAGATTTTCTTAGATCTATTTTTCTACTCTTAATTCTCTTTTCTTCTGATCATCTAATCACATCCATTCTTTATCATACAAGGCTTCTCTATCATATTTTCAACTTATTGCATACACTCTGATTGTGACCCTACATTTGCAAACTATCCTTCTTATCTCACCTAAAATTTCATTTCAAACACCTGTTCACCTTTCACCTGCTATCTGACCTTTTGAATCACTCACTCACGCGTCTTGGTTTACCGACTCAATGGCCTATTCATTCTCTGCCAATTTCACTCTGTCAATTAGACTAATTAGTTCATTTCACACTTATGTACCTTTTTTACACATCTCCACATCTGATGTACCACTATCATATGTTATTATACACTATCATCTAATCAATAATATGTCAATACCCTTTTAAAATTCTTCTCAACATAATTTCACTATCCTTCAACACGTTAGCTCTAACATCATACTCACTGCTTTTACACATTTCACTTACACACCTGCATTTTCTGTATATACACTCTCATTACCACCTGCACTTTTTCATCACCCTATAAATCTTTTAGTCATCAAACATTCTCGTTCATTCTCGATCTTATACCTTACATATTCAAAACCCACTATTCACTATATTACTTCTTGGAAAATTCACTTTTTACAGTCTTTTCTATATATTTATATGAAAAAATAGACCAAGGTTATGTATAAATTCACACTTTTTTCTTTTATTTAACTTCCCACTCTATTCACTTGCTTGAGCCCAATTCACATCAAGGAAAACTATTCAACTTAAATTTTTGTTTTATCTTCTCTGTGCTTTGGACTATTGTCTTTTTGACGAAGTACAAGATTTTCATCTTCTTACTTCAAGCTGGAGGAAGTAATAATGAATTTGTAACTTGTCAAAGGATTTTGACCTTCTCCTTGAACTTCAATCAAGGTGCATTATCTCTTCAACTTTTTAAGAAGTTGAAACAAACACTTCAACACTTCAAAAGTGTAGTACATATCCTAGAGATTCATAACTCTACAATGAGCATTACTGTGAAGAGATAAGGACCTTATATTTATTATAACACACTCCATTAGATGTCAAAGAAAGCTTATTCCAATGTTTCAAGATTCTTGTGAAGAGAATTTGTACTTACTAACTCAACTAAAATTGAAATAAAGAAGACTGTGTTTGTCTTTCACCATTATTACAAACTTTACACACCTTCAATCAAAAAAGATATGAAACTAAACATCCATGATCCTTTAATTATCATTTAGATGCATTGTATGAAGGTTTAAAGTTAAACCACAAAAGATTTTTCATTTATTGAGCCTACCCTGCCTGCACAATATTGAAGGACGTCCTTGTAAAAAAATCTCATGGAAATTTCACTCATTCTCTAATGAGACTATTTGAAACATTTTTCAACATGCTCATATGCCTCACACAGAGATAGATTCACTTTTTTGTGAATTTTCATTGGCTAAATTTGAAGATTCGAATAAATTTCATTTTCAAAACCTATAATTAGGGTTTTGGACACTATAGAATCCCAAGAGGCTTTAGATTTTGATTTATTGAGCATTTGTCAATGAAATTAAAAAATTTCACTTGTTGTGGGTGTGTGAAAGGGTTATTGGTCTTCTCTAAGCATCAAAAAAGTCTGAACTACTTCAATTCACTCCCAGATTTGAAAAAGGATAGTGCATAGTGCCACAATAACTTGAAAAAGCTTTACTTGAGTTATCTTCTTAGAAAGATTAAAGAATTTGGATCAATTATCATTTCTATGGAGTCCCAAACATCTACAATAATGTGCCAAATAATTTGCAACCACCATTTGGAGGAGATAATATTGTTGTTGATTACTTTAGGACCATGCATGACCTTCATTACCTAGTTTTTAAGCTTGAACTTCTTAATTACACCTTTGCACTCAATTAGTTGTTCAATTGCACCCATATTTCACAAATAATGCATTCAAAACATGCTTAATCCTTCGTTGTCATAGTCATAGGATTTTTAAGGAGAACATTCATGCTAGTTTGATATGCTCCCTAAATACACCATGCAGGGCTTTTGAATGAAATTTCACACTTAAAGTGATCTTAACCTTTACCATAGCAACTGGAGGTTCCAAAAAGTTTTCTTTCTCCTATATAGGGTTATCAAAACCTCATAAAATATGAAGAATATTTTCCTAACATTTTTGCTGAAAAAATACAAGCTTGGAGTGTATAGAGTATGACTGTAAATACCTAGTATTTATAAAACACATACATGCCTACATGGCAAAGTCCACCCTGAGGTACAATAGAGTCAGAATTTTGACTTAGAAAATATTTTTCTATGCTGCTGAGGAGTGTATAAAGATTACACAAAATATTTAGAGTCAGAAAACTCATATTAAGCCTACCAACTCAAGAAAGAGCCATGGAGGAAGAGAAAACACTAGTAGAAAAAGACTCACAACTTCCTTAATTATTAACTAATTTGTTTCAAACATTTTGAAACATTTAAGGATTGGAATCCTATCTAAAATTTTCTTCTATTATTTATTTGAAGAAGCCTTCATATTTTTGTTTGGGTGCTAAGAAGATAAAAGGCTTAATTTTGATAGAAACATAATATTAAGTGCATCATAATATTTAGTTTATAGTTAAATAATATAGAATAACTTATATTATTATTATTTAAATATAAACTTTATCTTAGGGTTTGGTTAATTTGATTAATAAACTAATTAAATCGGGGAAGTGTGCCCTGTTACTTAATATGGTTATAACCCTTGGGGTCATTGAAATATGGCTTTAGGTCATATTCAACTCCCCCCTTTCCTCTATGCATGGTTGGATGGATGTTGGTTCCACTTGAGAGTTTAACTGCAAGTGAAAAGTTCAAGTTGGGGAAGCCCTTGAAACTAGGGTAAGGGTTATTTAAATATTCCTATTTTTTCTATAGTTTCACATGTATGCACATAACATTTTCAAGGGTAAATTAAGTAAAAAGAAAGGTTAGAAGAAGCAAGGAGACAAACTCCATAAGAATAGGAAACAAATTTTTTCTATTGATTTAACATTTATCAATATTCCTGGTAAAGTTGATAAAACCCTAGTAAATTTATTTTCACCTTTTAAAACAGAAAACAATTATGTTTCAGTTTATATTATATATTTTATATAATGTAAGATGGATTTGCTTAAAAATAAATAAAATAAAATTAAAAAAATTACCTCTCCTAACACATGTTTGGTGGAGGAATTTATATTATAACCCCCTTTAAGCACTCTACATTAAATATATCATATAGTTTGTTTTTATTTGCATTAACGTATGCACATGATTTTTTATATAATTTTTATTTAATTTTTTAAAACTAAATATAACCACTTTAACCTTTACATTATTTGACTATGTATGACTTGGGGATAACACATAATATGCACTTGTTAAAAAAAAGATATTGGTGCACGTATAATGTGGGAAGTGCATAGGATAAATGTTTAAGGATTATAAAGACTTAATTAAATTTATTTAACATGAAAGTCTTATCTTCTTATATCATTGAGGCTTGAGCCATTATTGGTTGAGTTATATGGTATAAAACATTTTTTTAAAAATCCTTATAATAGGCATTTAAGGTGGCAAACATTTATCATAATACATTATTAATTTTATTCATATAATTTTGTTCAGATTGAATGGTTTACATATTTTTTTATAATAACATTGGCTTAAATAGGTCAAAGGTTCAAAACACATGCATTTGTTAAATGAAAAATTATTTCTTATCAAATACAAATTTTCCATAAAATTTATAAATATCAATTTTTATTAATTTAGGAGATTTGTTTTCTCTAAGTATTAGATTTCTTTTTGAAATTCTTAAATAAATTATGTCACTTAGCATGGAAGGCATGTGATTATTATTAGTTTTACATTTATAAATTAATCCTTGACAATGTGTTCTTCCTAGTCTAGTTTCGTTGTTTGTACAAAGCCTTTTTATAACAATAAAATATAGGAGCAAAATTACAGAGAAGTTCCAACAACAACACTAGGAAGACTTGAACCTGTAACCACCCATGTGAATGGTGAGTTGGTATGCCACATAGGCGAGTGAGCTTGCTGGTTCTAATGTGTTGTGAAAGATGATTGCCATATGTTAATAAAGTAACTCACCAGATAGCTTGGCCGAGGTGAACATAATAGGAGCTTAGACTCCATAATTATTTTTTTATATAGTATATTTTTTTGAGAAATTAAATATTGTAAATATTTTATTAGAATTAAAATTTCTTTTGATGATTAATGAGTTCTAGTTTCTTTACAAAATAATAGGTTACATTCACAACACGACAAGTCATTTTTTTGCCAAACTAAAAAAATTTCACTTACTTTTCAAATTATTTTTGATATCATACTAACACATTCATGTATAGATTATCAAAATTGACAGGACATCCCTTTTTGGTGTAAATTGATCTTTTTTTATTGCGAGGATTAAACGATGACATAGAGATTTCTATTAAACTCTTTTTTTAATCCTCATTAATTATATAATTTTATTTACACAAAAATGTGGTCTAATCATTTTTGCAAATTGAAGATTATGATAATAATCATAGTGCTAATATAATAGCTTTATAAATTACTTCTTAATGAAAAGTATTCCTGTTATTTTATATATTTTTGAAAAAGGAGTTGCTTTTCATTTATAATTAACTCAGATGAGTTAGTAAAAATGAACTAGAAGTAACTACAACTAAAAACAAAAAAATGGCTTACATATGCTTTAAAATTTTGCTTCGTTTTTATATAGTTTATTCAAAAATAGAACTGTTCATTTTTTGGAATGAAAAACTGATCATATATGACATGTCTAAATTTAAATTTACCACTTATGAAATGTATTGAAGGGTGCTTACACGTCATCTTTTGAAGCAAACTCCATAAGAAGTGTCCACAATTAGTGGATTATGTTTTCAGTGAATATTGTGATTATTCTTGAATGATTTGATTATTTGTGTAGATATGTTATGTATCAAGTCTTATCTTATTTTTAATGGCTTGAAATAAGATAATGGAGATATATTTATTCCAAAAGTAACCAACAGTCTCCATTTATTCCATTGAGACAAAAAAGTACAATGGAAGCAACAAAGAATCCATGTGGCTGAAGTGGTTGCTGGAAGAGGTACACATGGAAGTTTAAGGAATTATTCCTATTCTATGTGATGGTTAGAGTGGTATTACTCTTGATAAAGAATCCAGTTCAACATCAGAGAATGAAGCATATTGAAGTTCATATGTGTGTTATCCGAGAGATGGTTCTCTGCAGTGATATAGATCTCCAGGTCTTCCATACTAAAGATTATATTGCATATATGTTTACTAGTCATTGTGTGCTGTAAAATACTGTAAGTGTGTGAAATGCTTGGCCTTTCATAGTTTCCATTGAGGGGGAGTGTGCATGTAATGTCACCTCCTAATGGCAGGTCGATTGTTTTCTCCTTCTCCTCTATACTTCTACTATGGTTTAAAATCATTGTAAAAGATCTTGTATGATCTAAAGTAAACTGATAGATTTTACATGTAAAATAATAGATTTTATAGAAAATAAATTCCAGTGTGTGCATTTATTTGTAAAGGATTTCCTTGCATTATAAAAGTCTCTTAGAGATGCGGTATGAGAATATTTCCACGAGAAATGGTGAGATATAGTCTCACAAATCATGCTTAGCCTAAATCATATGTATGATTTATGGATTCCAAATCCTTTTGTAACAAAAGGTAAGTTGAGAATGATGAAGGTTTTACAATTCCTTCAAAATTTACATGTCCTAGCCTGAACCTTTAGGGTTTATGGATTTGTAAATCCTGTTATACAAACAATTTATGTTGGCATATGGATCCCACTTAATATTAAGAGGGAGTGTTAGAAAAATAATATTAAGTGCATCATAATATTTAGTTTATACTTAAATAATATAGAATAACTTATATTCTTATTATTTAAAGATAAATTTATCTTAGGGGTTGGTTAATTTAATTAATCAACTAATTAAATCGGGGAGGTGTGCCCCGTCACTTAATATGATTATGACCCTTTGGGTTATTTAAATATGGTTTTATGTCATATTAAAAATCATGTGAATCAATGGATTCTGGGTAAATAAAAGGAGTAGAAGTGAGGAAGGAGTTACTGGACTAGTGTTGTAAAAAGTTTCTCTATGGTGGATTATTCTTCCATGGTTTGTTACCCATTTACGGGTTTTCCACGTTACATACAATGTCACTGTGAATTTTATTTTATGTTGTTATTTACTTTTGGTATGGTTTGAAAATTTATATTTCCATTTATTAATGTATTTTAACCTAAAATTTAATAAAGTTAACTAATTTGGTGAATGTACCTTTTCACCCCTCGTCCTGATATAATTTACATTTCTTAATGAACCAATTTTAGAAAAAACTTGCATAAATTTCACACGCCTATTTAAAAATTTATGAAATTTGGCATGGATAGCCGTAAGACACCCCTATACACTCTACATAAGTTGGTTAGCCATATATTTTCATGTAAAACTCAGACCTATCTCATTTAACTCAACCTATACTACTAGTCCTCAAAGGCAATTTTGGTGCACTTTATAGGTTTTCCTCTAGGAGATAAAATAAAACTGTATGTAGCTCATACATGTCTTAGGAAACATCCATAGTATCCTCCCATATTTACATGGTCTTTTCATGACCTATATTAATATTTCACACCTCATTAGGCTCTAGAACTAGGCCTAAATGCGCCAGTTACAATTGTGACTCCCAAAACTTGACCTGTTACTTACTCCAGAAGCTCTTGCTCATGCTAGAATCATCATGTATGATCTATAGAACACTTGTGCCATGTTCACCAACCATGTCCATACCTTCATTGGAATCCTACCTCGCTAACCAAGCTTGCATAATATTGAAATCATCCTGAATGCTTAATATACCACTGATAAAACACTACCAATAAACATTCATGCCTCTTACATAGTCTCACTTCACCACTCACTCCTTTTCCATAAATTCCACTTGAAATCAATGACAAAACCAATGACCATGGTTCAAAAATATCCCCCTTTGTCATTGATGGAAACCACTTAGAAACTTTGATGGGAAATACACACACCAACACCATTCCTAGTTTCTAACAACACACTCTCCCCCTTTGACATCTATGAAAAAGGGTCATGTATTCACTAGGACAAGAAACAAGTAGATAATCACTTAAAAAGTACAAACTTACCTCTAGAATCTCCCCCTGGGATTAACATTTCTATTTTTCCACCTGTGCATTGAATAGATTCATGAATTTCTCCACCAATCAACCTCATAGCTCCCCTTGAACCTAGTATTTCCATATCAAGAATCTCACTTCACTAGGATCACATCATTAACCTTGCCTCCATAACTCCCCTTGGGTTTGAGACACCTTACTCTAGTAGAACATATAAATTCTAGGCCGCATACCTTGTAAATGAGTCATAACTCTGAAAGAATCTCTCAATCATTTACACCTTCTTTACATACTGTTTGACTCCTTTTGAATGAGCTTCCTGTTACTCAAGCCATTTCACCTAGAAAAACTTCTTATTTTAGCCTCAAAACTCTTCTCAATCCTTTATACACCTAATTTGAGAAGCTCAACACGCTTCGCCTGCCTTTGAGACTCATCTAAGATCCATACATTGTATAGAAGACCAATCTATTCTTTGATAAACTTGATTGGATTTACCTTATCTCCTTGTTATGCCTTCCACCATATACAAAAAATAAGATCATTAGTCATACCTTAGAACATCCTCCTTTCTCTTTTAAAGACCTACATATCATTCACTCATGTGTATACAAATTCTTGAGGCTATGGCACATTCAAATTGCATCATATCATTCTCCATACCTATAGGTTTTGTCCTCTAAGTCATATACCTATATCACTTAGTCATAGTTTTAATGTTTTAGACACAAGTATTAGATAATCTTAGGCTTTAAACTCCTATACCACATTTAGAATTTTGTCAGGCCCTTGTTATCATTTTGTCCATACATTGTAGCTTACTGATTCTTTCTCATTATCCTTGATGAATTTTAATCTTAAGAATTATAAGGAACTTCTAAAAAAAATACATAGTTTTGTACATCTTGAACTTTAATGATAAAAATATTTAACATGTTGCACATACTAATTATAGCACATTTAGAGATTTTATCCATTCCAATATCACAACATGATTTCATGTAATAATACACCCTTGAAAAACCCTTCCTTTTCAATTTTAATGAGATTATGAACTTTTCCTTTTTTTAAGGTATTGTGACCAGTCATGTAGCTGATGATTTTACAATCTTGCAACATCCTGCCAAAGTTTATTCTTTTTGTAGACCTTGAATTCACCCTATAGATCAAACCCCAAATGGAGAGAACTTCAAATTCATATGAATATTGATTAGAGTAATACTATGATTGCATACTACATATTTTAAATCCATTCCATCTACAATCATAATTAGTTCCTTGTTCTTGTTAATTATGACCTTCGTGCTTGATGTAATCTTCAAGCTTCTCATGACAACAATATCAATAATTCCTTGTTATAGTTTTTTGATTCAATATTTTAGAGTTTTGACTAGTTTTAATGGAATACCTTTCTTGAAATTTGATTAGCATGGTGGGACCTAGCTCTAGCACACTTATTGACTTGCGATTTTAGACATTAATGACCAAAGGAAAGACATCACTTGATAGTTATTAAATTAGCATTACTTTTGAATTTTGAGACTTTTAGATATGACTGAGCATAAGAAAGACACCTTATATATTTAACCCATAATGAGATTGCATGTAGATAAATCTAGTTTTACATCTCATTACAACCTTTAATACAAATGACTGATTGGAGACCTCAACTCAAAAATTGACTTGACTATGAAACTTGAAAATCACTTGTTAAGATTAGACCTTAATTTTATTTAGCAAACCTTGATAGACCTAGATTTTTCCTCCCTAGGTACTTACATTTAACTTGGAGTAGAGACACTTTTCATACCATGTTGATGACTAGCCATACATTCACAATTAAGCTCAGAAATGTCCTCATCTAGATTTCTACAAGATATTCAACTTGTTTATCTACTCATGACACTCTCTTGAGACACTTATTTCTTAAAGATGAGCATGACAACATTTAAAAGACAAGTGAAATCCTTGGAACTTATTGAAATAAATATTCTCCTCTATGACTGCTCAAAAGACACTCAAAGACTTCAATTTATGTTATAATTTCAACATGGATTAAGATAAGCATTTTTGAAACTAACATCCCTTGTCAACTTGATAGATGTAGAAATAAACTTCAACCGGTGCTTCCTTCAACTAGTGTATACCTTATAAAATCTTAGAGAAGGCATACCATCTTCTCATGTCACCTCAGAACAAGAGGAAGTCATCAAAACAACATGATGATTCAATTATTTATTTCCTTGTCCTTGATTTATTATCAGTCTCCTTAGATGCATTATTTGATGTTACCTCCACATCACATGAGTTATCAATTTCTGATTGAGTACCTAATAAGCACTCATGTTGCAGCTCATACACTTGTTCCAACACTATGTGAGGAATAAATTCTTTATTATTTGCATTGTAATTGTCTTCCTTCTTCTTTCCTTTTCTACCACCTACCAATGTCTTATTTTTTCTTGCTTCTCCTATGACTATATTATATTTCTATGTATCTTCAACATCTGCCCTTTCTATCTTCTTATCATTCTTTGGTGTCTCAACTTATGTCTTTTCTTCCTTGACCTTGTATATCCATTTTCTTTCTTCTTCCCAATATCACTCTCAACCATGGCTGACTTGGTCTCACTCAAGGGGTTTGTCTTTCCTATGAATATATTTTTGTCCTGCCTCTCAGGTGCATTCAACTTGTCGTTGTATCTACGAAAATCATAACAATTTTTGGAAAAATTCCCTTTCCCATAACACTTGAAGCATACAACTTGGTTCTTGTCTCTTGAGTCCTTTTCTTCCTAAAATTGAATTATGGATTCTTTTAGGAAGTACTTGGATATGTGTCCTTTTTCTTTAAAATTAAAACATACTATATTCTTCTCATATTCAATCATACAATCCCTCCATGGATATTATTCATCTACACTTCTTCTACAATTTCTATCTTTATGCCCAAACACATTTCATAAAAAAAATTCCATGAAATTTACCAAATAATCTTCTTGCATTTGGCTGCAAATGGTCTTCTTGTTTATTTTTTTGTCCTTCTTGGTCTCTAAGCATACATGACTTGATTCAAACTTCAATTCCCTTTTCCTTACTTGTTCTAGTTCCTCTCTAAGGGTATTTAGATTTGCATCTAATCTCTCACATTATTCACTCTTGACTTGTATAGTTTCCTGATATATCTCATGTTCTGCTTCACCAAAATGTCTTTGTTTTCTTTGAAATCCATCAATTTGGTTAGTAAATTGTTCCAAATCAATCTTCAAGATCCTCAGTTATTCTTCAAATTAAAGGAAAGAATTTTATTTGTCTCTCAAATTCTTTGACAATTTATCAACAAATGAATCCATCTCATTAAGTTCTTGACAATGATTAAATTCCTTGAGCTTGATTTCTATCTTTAACTCATTTATAAGAGATTGAGCAATTTCATACTACTTTTTTAACACTAAATCTACTAATGAACCAATTATTATGTCTTTAGGATCACCTCCAAGATGTTATTTTTGATTCAGAAGGATCATGCTCTGATACCAATTATTGGAAATTAGGACACTGAGAAGGGGGTTGAGTCAGTGTTTGTGCAATTTTTACCTCATAAATTTATTCACTTAATTTACTTAATCAAGATTAAACTAACAACCAAAAGTAGTAAAAAGAAGAGATGACACACAGAGATAAATTTAATGTGGGAAAACCAAACTAGGAAAAAACCCAATGAAACCAAGAACTATATTTATGATAAAATTGTCCTATATCTGTTACATTGATTTCATGGTTGAGCTTCAACCCAATCTAGAGCTGCAAATCAAAAATTTGACCAAGCTTCAACTTAGTCTTTGACAAGCTTCAACTTGTCTGGAAGCTTCAAATCCCAAGTTTGGTTTATCTACAACTGACCTTTAGTAAGCTTCAACTTATAAGGAGGCTTCAAGTGTGGAGGTATCTACTTATTTTTTAACACTAATTCTACTAATGAACCAATGATTGTGTCTTTAGGATCACCTCCGCGATGTTAGTATTGATTCAGGAGGATCATGCTCTGATACCAATTATTGGAAATTAGGACACTGAGAAGGGGGTTGAGGTAGTATATGTACAATTTTTACCTCATAAATTTATTCACTTAATCTACTTAATCAAGATTAAACTAACAACCAAAAGTAGTAAAAAGAAGAAATGACACACAAAGATAAAGTTAATGTGGGAAAACCAAATTGGGAAAAATCCCAATGAAACCAAGAACTATATTTAGGATAAAATTGTCCTATATTTGTTACATTGATTTCATGGTTGAACTTCAACTCAACCTGGAGCTACAAATCAAAAATTTGACCAAGCTTCAACTTATTCTTTGATAAGCTTCAACTTGTCTGGAAGCTTCAACTCCCAAGTTTGGTTTATCTATAACTGAACTTTAGTAAGATGCAACTTATAAGGAGGCTTCAACCCCCAATAATTTAACCAGATACAACTAATATTTAGTGAGCTTCAACTCACAGGGAAGCTACAACTCCCCCAAATGCTAAGCTTCAACTTAGACTTGTTCTTGAGTTTTAGTCACACTTTATTTATTGTCACTCACAACTAATGATGACCTCTATATTTTTTGAGTTCTCATGTTCTAATCCCAATTCCCTTTTCATATGATAATCCAATCACATCTATTCTATGTCATAAAAGGCTGCTTTTATACACAAATTCTTGACATACCTTAGATTTTGAACTTGCTGCATATGCTCTGATTGTGACCCTATATTTACAAACTATCCTTCTTATCTCACCTATAATCTCATTTCAAACACCTATCCATATTTTACCTACTCTCTAATATTTTTAAGCACTCACTTACTCTTTTGGTCTTACCAACTCACTGACATGTTCACTCTCTGGTAATTTCACTCTATCAATTAGAATGGTTAGTTCATTTCACACTTCTACACATTTTTCACACATCTCTACACTTGATGTAACACTTTAAGATGTTATTATGCACTATCATCGAATCAAGAAAATTTCAATAACATTTTCAAATTCTTCTTAGCATACTTTCACTATCCTTCAATACTTTAGCTCTAGCATTCATACTCACAGCTTCTACACATTTCACTCACACACGTGCATTTTCTATATATACACTCTCATGACCACCTGCACTTTTTCTTCATCCTCTAAATATTTTAGTCATCAAGCATTATCCTATGTTCTCTGTCTTATACCTTGTATATTAAAAAACTCACTATTCACTTTATTACTTATTGGCAAAGTCACCTTTTTCATAGTCTTGTCTCTATTTTTATATGAAAAAGCACACCAAGGTTATGTATACATTAACACATTTTTCTTTTACTTAACTACCCAATCTATTAACTTGCTTGAGCCCAATTCACATCAAGCCAAACTGTTCAACTTCACTTTTTGTTTTATCTTATCTTCCTTTTGGACTAATGTATTTTTGACTAAAGACACGATCTTCATATTCTTACTTTGAGCTAGAGGAAGAAATAAATGAGTTTGTAACTTGTCAAAGGCTCTTGAACTTATCCATGAAATTTGAGCAAGGTGTATCTATTCAAATTCTCAAGAAGTCCAAAAAAACACTTCAACACTTCAAACATGCAGTACATAGCTTAGAGATTCTTAACTCTGCAATGAGAACTAATATGAAGAGATAACAACCTTAGATTAATTACAACATACTCTATTAGATTTCAAAGGATGTTTATTACACTGTTTCAATATTATTGTGAAGAGAATTTTCACTTAATAACTCAAGTGAAATTGAAATCTAGAAGATTGTGTTTGTCTTTCACCACTGTCACAAACTTGTTGGAAACTAGGACACTAAGAGGGGAGGGTGAATTAGTGTCTTATAAAAATTTAAAAGATATTTCCATTTCCTTAATATTACTATGTTGAACACAAGAAAACAATATGAGAGAACACATAAAGACACAAAATTTGATGTGGGAAACCCAACTAGAAAAAAACCCACTGAAAGCAAAAAATCTGTTTAGGAATAAATTGCCCAATGTATGTTACATTGATTTCATGGTTGATCTTCAACTCAACTTAGAGTTGCAACTCCATAATTTTTTTCAGAAACAACTAACCTTTAGTGATCTTCAACTCACAAGGAGGCTTCACTCCCCTACAATTTAACTAGCTACAACCGATCTTCTGTAAGCTACTGCTTACAAGGAGGCTTTAACCCCCTTAATGCTAAGCTAAAACTTAGAATTTTACATATATTTTACATACTGAAATTTTTGTCATCACCAACTAATAGTGATAACTAGATTGGTCTCCAAAAAATTTTCTTGGATGCTAAGAAGCCAAGATGCTCAATTTTCCTTCCTTTAGTGTCCAATTTTAGGAAAACCTACATAAATTCCACATAACTATTAGAAAATTGATAAAATTTGACATGAACCACCAAAACTCACCCCTCTACATGATCCATGAGTTTATTTTTCATAAATATTCCTTTACTATTCAAACCTATCTCATTTACCTCATCCTAGATTGTAAGTCCTTAAGGCCAGCTCTGGTGAAAATTTTACTCCATGAGATAAACTAAGCCTTGTTATTGCTCACACATTCCCTAGACAACATTCCTAGGCTCATCCCATGCTCACATTTTATTTTCATGACCTATACCAAACTTTCACACCTCCCTAGGCTCTAGAAATAGGCCTAAATGAGCCTATTTCAATTGCGACATCCACCAGATGACTTGAACCTCACTGTAGGAGATCCTTTCCATGCTAATATAATCATATTTGACCTGTAGAACCTCTGAGCCAAGCATACAAACCTTTACTCTTCCTTCAGTGATCAACCACCTCACTATTTTAAGCCTGTAAAATCCTGAGTCCACCCTGAGACCAACCTGAAGCATCCAAGAACCAAATTGAATCATTGAGAACCATTGATAGAAACCTACCTGAATTCCATTTTATTCCTCATTTCCCATCAATTCCATGTGAAATCAATGACAACACCAACTAATGCAACATGGTTCAATAATCTCCCCCTTTGTCATTGATGGAAAAAGGTAGAAACTTTGATGGAAAACTAATACACTAAATACTTCATATATGAAAGACCATGAATTTTAGTTTCTAGAAAAATCTCCCCCATTTTACATCTATGAAAAAGGTGCACAAACAAAACAATATGATTAGTCTGAAGGAAAAACATAATAAAGCATGCTCATACCTTAAAGCTCCCCCCCCTATAAATATGTTATTTTTTAAAAAGGACTCAGTAAACTACAATACTTCTTCCATTTAACACATGTAATAATCCCCCTAGACCTATTTTCTCCATATGCAATCCTTTCACTTCACCATGCTTAACACCAAGTTCAGATCTTTCTTAAGCTAGCGAGTTCTGCAATTTTGATCCTTAGATGCTAAATCTACCTTTCAATGCTTATCATCCTAACTTTTTCCCTCCACAAGAAACCTAGGGTTTTTATGGATCATATTCATACACCACCTCCTAGGTTCAATTCATCTTCCTTTATATATAACTATAAAAGATTGAGCACTTGCATTGTTTTCAAGTTATAGTAATAAGACAATCAAATCAAGCTAGAATGAAAGAACTTGTTTAGTGCTTTATATGACTTAAGAATGGCTTGAGTACATCTCTCAACCCATGAAACTTCTCTTCATACATGTAAATACTTTCCATGACTTCGATATCTGATTTTATCTTCACATTATACAACCTTCAATTTTATTTATCATGTCCTCCTTCAAGCACTTTTTCCTATAAAGATTGGTTATTACAGATCCCTTATGGCCTAATTTTTCAACAAATCTCAACATAAACTATGATACTTAGTTATGGTAGAACATTCCTTCCTTGGAAGTCTTGTTAACACCTTAAGATTTAACTTTAACATATTGTTCTACAAGAATTTCCTTTGTCATCAACGTTGTTTCCTCACCTTATTAAACCTTCCTTTGCCTTAGACTATTTACCATTTATTGTTTCCTTAGACTCTTTTTCTTACAAACTCTAATTCTTAAGTGTTTACATGGAGATAAAATAAATTATTATAACATTAATAGGTTGGAATCTATCTAGGTCTTAAACTTCACTTAAGGTATTAAGACTCCTTACTAGCATACCAAGATAGATTGGACATATTGTAGTTCTTCCTTTAGTAATTCTGGCGCCACAAATAAATACCAATTTTATTCAACAATCATCATGCTTAAAATAACTCAAGACTTCACCCCTTTGTTCTTTATGTTTCCTTTGTAAGTCTGTTGTACTCCCTAGTAGCTCACAAGCCCAATATTAGGTCTGGGGCAGAGGTTTATCATGTATAATTTCATTCCTAAAGGGATCCATGGCACAATATTAGTAGTTTTGAGCACCAATTAATGCATTTATATGCTTCTCAAAGTTGTAGATCATAACTCCATAGATAAAGAGTATCTCCTTTAAAAACATGCACATTAAACTAGGCTTCTAATTGTGTTTTTCCACCTTCTTGTAGAATGTCACAAAAATTGAAAGTTACAACCATAGGAATGCAAAACTTCTTCTTAAATATCCTTCTAGAGACTATAAGGATGGCATATTAAGAGTTTCAAATTAATTTATCTTGGTCTAGGCCTTCAAATGACGAGCCCTAGCTCACTCCCCATAGAAACCCTTCTAGGATCCTGGGAGGTTAAAAAGGATTATAAATTTCTTTGTATTTTGTCTCAAGGTGCTATTTTTGGACTGTGGATTGTTAGGGAAATTTACTTCATGTTATATTTTCCATTATAGTTTGTGAAGCTTGGGGGTTCTCTTTTAGTTCAAGCCTTCACCTGTCCTGTTTGAAAATGAGCTCAAGAGTGTAGAGTAATTCACCAAGTCCTATAAACTCATGTTGTATCCTAAAAATTTATACTGTAGATTTTCCATGACTAATCTCACATGTTTGGATTGATAGTACATCCCATAAGCACAAAAAAAGGTTCAAGTAACTTCTTTTATACTCTCACATGGGTTCTTCACTATGAAGACAAATATATCCAAATTCTAATTATGTAAATGAAATGCCTTGAAGAATCTAACCTTTATATTATACAAGGTTACTAATGACCTCTTCTTATCTCTCGAAGGTGCCTGATTTCAAGCCTTGAGTACCCATACAAAACTTAATTTCAGTTTCTTTTCCAAAGTCAACCACAATTGAATCTTTTATACATACCTTCATGATTTTTACATGATGGTCTGATCACAATTAATCAATCACAATGTTACATGATGGTCTGGTCACAGTTACATTGAAACCATAAAATTACATTAACATGAATTATCCAACATCTCCTAAATCCCCCTAGGAGTGTGTACTCTTTGAGATCAATTTGGCATTGATTTACATGTATATAGCCATCCTCATAAGCAAAAACTTTTATCTTGACACATTCAATACTTATATACCATGTTTAAGTGCTTCAGTACTCTTTTACAATCTTATGTATGCTCCTTACACATCTGATGATAACACGTGGAAACTTCAATCCCAACACATCTCATTTAACTAATCTCTGGGTAACATTTACATGAGAGTTATTTTCCTTTAAACTCATACTTGGAGAATGCAATCATTTCTTCAAACAATCTTACACTCCTTGAGCACAATATCATAGTTTGTATGAAAAATACTACAGTTTCTTTGAGAATCATAGATAAATTTTAAGGCTCCATTTTGGTATTGTAGCATTTGCTTCACCTTAGTGTAATAAATATTGAGAGTCCTTATCAGATATTTTATCTTAAATAAGAAGATATTTGAATAAATTTGGATACTATACAACCAAAACTCTTATACATGAGTTGAGATATGATTGATTTTAATCTAATACCTAGTAGTGATTGTTTTGACTATTTGGGGAACTCTACTCACTTATACATGGCATATTATAAGCAGAATTTGAGTAACTCTAGACCAAATTTTGGAGACCACGACAGGGGACACACTCAACATCATTTCCAAGACATTTCAAAACAAGGAATTTGACTAATTGACATGCATTTATTGATGTCAAGAACTCATTGCACGACTCAAAATTTAGAACAATATGGAAGTCATAAACTTGCACACTTTAACTTTAAAAAATCAAGATATAAGCTTATAAAGGCTATAGACCTGGATACCTTCCACAAGTCCAAAGAACCTTATTTTCAATCTAGGATTGTCATGACAAGGTTTGAAATACACTATCAAACCTATTTACAACTCTTAACCTACTAGATGGACATACAAAGTAATCAACTATTTTGAGTATACTACTGGTATACCAAGATATGGGAATGAATTCCACAACATACCTTTTGATACTTGATTTCTCAAGATGATTATGGAGATAAAATTTCACTCATAGTGCTTCCTTCATGAATATATACGTCCTAGAATCTTAGAGAAGGTATATCATGCCTCTTAGGTCATGTCAAAACAATAAGAAGTAATTTAAAAACCTAATGACTTAGTCTTATCCTTTATTGTCCTTAATTCCTTGTCACCCTTCTTGGATACATTCTTTGATGAGGAACTTTCATCTCCCAAACCTTCATTTTCTGACTTGAATCCTGATAAACAGGTGTGATGTGTCTCATAGATTTGTTCTGCCACAACTAAGGATAACATTTCTTCTTGGATTTCACCACCTTTTGATGTTTGGCTTGAGCTTAATTCTCTTATAGCTGTCATATCTTGTATCATTTCTTGATTATCTACCCATGCTGGTCCTGTATCCTTCTTCACGTTTTTAGGATTGGAGTTAGTATTCTTGACTTTGTAGATGTATTTTACCATCTTCTTTCCAATATGTCTTTCAACCATGATTAACTTGGCTTCATCCTTGGAACTAAATTTCACCTTTAACACCTTATTTCCTTTCCTTATATGTGTATATTTATTTTTTATGTATGTATAAGTCTCGTAGAAATGTGTAGAAAAGTGCCCTTGCCTATGATGATTGAAACATATCACATAATTCTTTCTTCTTGGGTCATCTTCTTCCCAAAATTGATTTACTGGTTATTTTAGGAAGTACTTGGCTATGTGACATTTTTCTTTACAATTTAAACACACTATATTATTTTCATATTTAGTACTAAAAGAGCTCCATGGATGTTCTTTGTCAAAATTACTCATGCAAGTCCCTAGCTCTATGCCCAAAAATATTGCATGAAAAATAAATTCCATGAAACTTACCTAATTGTCTTTGTGCATTTTGCTACCTAATGGTCTTTTTGTGCTCTTTTTTGTCCTTCTTGGTATTTGAATATCGTTGAAAAGATATATGGCTTGATTCAACCTTCAATTACCTTTTCCTTGATTGTTCTATTTCCTCTTTGAGAGTCTTCAGGTATGAATTTAATTTCTCACATTCTTCAGTCTTATTTTGAATAGTTACTTGACATATCTCATGCTCTACTTCATTAGGATGTCTTTGTTTTCTTTGTAAGCCATCAAGCTGGTTAGTAACATGTTACAACTCAATCTTCAGGGTATTTAGTTCCTCTTCAAATTTGAGGAAAGGATCTTCTTTTTCTCTCAAAGCCTTTGACACTTTCTCAACAAATGAAGCCATCTCATTAAGTTATTGACCATGCTTAACTTCCTTGAGCTTGATATATTTCTTTAATTTAGTTATAAAATCTTGATCAATATCATATTTATTTCTCAACACTGATTCTAATAATTTACTCATGTTTATGTCTTCAGGGTCACCTTAAATATATTAGGCTTAACTAAGAAGAACCAAGATCTGATACCAATTGTTGGAAACTAGGACACAAAGGGTGGGGGTGAATCAATGTCTAATTAAATTTTTACAGATATTTCCATTTCCTTAATATTACTATGTTGAGCACAATAAATTATACACAAGGAAATAATAGGAGAGAAAAACATAGAGACACAAAATTTGATGTGGGAAACCCAACTGGGAAAAAACCCACTGAAACAAAGAACTTTGTTTAGGACCAAATTGCCCTATGTCTCTTTCATTGATTTCATTGTTGAGCTTTGAAATTTTTTTTTGGTTCAACAACAACTGACCTTTAGTGAGATTAAACTCACAAGGAGGCTTTAACCCCCTACATTTTAACCAAACTACAACCGATATTCTGTAAGCTACTTTTTAGGAGGATTCAACCCCCTATATGCTAAGTTGCAACTTAGACTTTTACAAATATTTTCCACACTGAAATTTTGGAATCCAACAACTAATAGTGATGTTGGTCCGAAAATCTGTCACGCGGACAGATCTATGGATAAACGGGCCAACGGTGTTGCAGGGCTTAGCCCCTCTTTGAGACAGCAAAGCGAAACTGGTTTATTGCTACTTCTACTAGCAGGAACCTATGCAAGTCTCACAGATTCTGCCTTCGGGGGTTGGGATCTCATCCCAGTAGAGTGTTCTAGGCTGCGAAGAGAAAGGAATAAAAGAAGGAGAAGAGAAAGAACAGATCCGAAGGAAGAAAAGAAATGAGTTCCAAAGCGGAAGGGTCAGAAGATCTATGCTTTGGGCTTGGTAGTAAACAGAGCCAAACCTACTCGCATAAATAAACAAAGCAATACTGATAAACAAGTGACGGAAAAGTAGATATGAATTCAACAGAAAAGACACATGCAGATCTAACATAAGAAAGATCTAGTGTATAACACAGCTATTGAGCACAAAGTCTGAATAATTGTATTAATTGTTTTTATCTGTTACAAGAAAGCTCAAAGTCTTTCTCTCCTCACCTCTATTTCTATCTGAAAAATGTTCACCTCTTTGAATACAACAAGTATTCTAGTATTTATAGAAAGTGAGGGAGAGAGAGGGAAAAATGGAGCCAACCACTTATTCACAAGATATTTACAAAATATCCAAAAGTCATGTTGACTTTTACAACTTGGATGGATGACATCATCCCATGATGCAACATGGATGATGTCATCGTTTGTGCCAACACACTTCAGATATTTCGAAGAGAAAGTCGGAGAATAGAGAGGAGAAGAAGAAGAAGAAGAAGAAGAAGCTATTCATCATCATCATCCTGTGGCCTAAAAGGGGGTCGCCTGTTTCTGATGCTGATCAGGAGATGAGATGTGGAACTGAGTGCGGTATTCCAAGAACTTGCTGATCATTGGCGCAAATTGATCCTGTGACGGATCCTTGTGCCTTTCACTAATTGCTTCGCAAGTTTCCCGCTCATCAATGAGCTTTTCGGGGACCTTGGAATAGTCTTTACCCGCCTCGATTAGGGACCCGATGAAGTCTCTACAGGCCAGTAGGTTGTTGATGGATTCGATGTCGAAAGTGACTTCTGGCCCTGTCCCTTGAGAAGCTAGCTCCTTGAAAATTCGGATAGTATCGTCAGCTGATCTCAAGGTGAGGGAAGGAGTGAGCAACCCTGGAGTCATAGATAGAACAATCTTCTCCATTTGATGCATCGCATCCAGGGCCTCTTCCTTCACCTTGTCTATCTTCTCTAACACAAATTCGAGCTGATCTATCCGATAGTCCAGAGTGGACATGATCTTGTTGAGGGTCCTTGGATGACCGAATACTCCAAACTTGACCAAATCTTCGACTGAACAGTCGAACATTTGTTGGAAGGCCTCGTGTTGGAGTCTGGCATTTTCGAGCTCTTCTGATACTGGACTTGCTAATGTTTGGAGTTCCTTATTCGCCTTCTCGATGTTCAGGTATAAACTAATATACTCGGCGATCACCTTTTCACTATCCTTAAGGATTTGGCTCCTCCAAGCAGAAACAGCCATACCTTGCTCGCCGATCTTTGAGTATTCATTGATCTTCTCCTGGCTGAGCAGCTCAGGAGTCTCGGCGGCAGTTGTGGGAGGTGCACTTCCCATCTTCTGTAGGGCTTGAAGCAGGTATTTATTCTGCTCCTTCAGTAGCCTCTTTTCTTCCTTTGTTTCCTGAAGCTTTTCGCAGAGTGCATCAACTGCGGAAAGAGCTTCCCCCTGGAGACTTTCAGAGGATGTCCCCATTGTGACTTGGGTCACTGTGAAATCTGCCGGAGACAGATCTTCTTTTTCTTTGGTGAGATCGGGGTAGGCAATTTCCATAACTCTCTCACCTGCAGCGCTCTTGGAGAAGCGTGTAACCGGCTTGTGCTTCTTTGCTCCTTTAGCCGGAATAACCGAAAAGTCCATCGGAGCGATGGGGACTTTCCTCTTTGGCTGGCTCAGCTGCTGAGAGATCCAAGCTGGTCCTATTGAAGAAGGACCAGAGACAGAGGGGGAAGCAGCAACGGTAGAAGAGGGGAAGAACGTGGAGACACGTGGCGGTGGCATTGAAAGAATAGCCGCGGAGTGGTCCACGGGAGGAAGGGAAACCGGGGCTGCAGAAGACATGGGAAGGGAAGGGAGCCCGGAAATGAGGGAAAGAAATGGAGGAAGACAAATCAGCGAGAGAGGAGAAGATGGACGAAGAGGCAGGGGAAAGGGGTAGAAGAAGGGGGAGAAGACACAACCAAAGGAGTGGTTGCCGACATCTGAGGAAGGGGAGGAAGAGAAAAGAGGGATAGAGGGACCTCTGTAGTTTGTAGCGGTGCCGACATCCTGGGTGGATGGGCGTATAGGACTATCCTCTGTCAATTCCTTCTCTGGCGAATCCAGGTTATTACTTGTTCAGGCTCTGAAGGAAGAGGACTTTCAGGGGCTTCCTCCTGAATGGTGCTAGGCTCACCTTCCGCAGCTTTGCCTTTTAGCCTTCTTTTGACCTTTGGATTTTCATTATTAGTACTAAAAGAGCTCCATGCTGTTTATTTGTCATAAATTACTCATGCAGGGTCCCTAAGCTCTATGCCCCAAAATCTTGCTGAAAAATAAATTCCATGAAATTAACCTAATGTTTTGTGCATTTGTTCTTACCTCATGTTCTTTTTTTTGCTCTTTTCCTTCTTGGTATTTGAATATCGTTTTGAAAAAGATATATGGCTTGATTAACCTTCAAGTACCTTTTCATTATGGTTCTATTTCCTTCTTTGAGAGGTCTTCAGGTCAATTAAATTTCTCACATTCTTCTAGTCTTATTTTGAATAGTTACTTGACATATCTCATGCTCTACTTCCTTCGGATGTCTTGTTTTCTTTGTAAGCTATCAAGCTGTTAGTTAAATGTTAAAACTCAATCTTCAGGTGATTTAGTCATCTTCAAATTTGAGGCAGGAAAGGATCTTCTTTTTCTCTCAAAGCATTTGACAATTTCTCAACAAATGAAGCCATCTCCATTCAGTTATTGACCATGCTTAACTCCTTGAGCTTTGATATATTTCTTTAAGTTAGTTATAAAATCTTGATCAATATCATATTTATTCTCAACACCTGATTCTAATAATTTACTCATGTTTATGTCTTCAGGGTCACCTTAAATATATTAGGCTTAACTAAGAAGAACCAAGATCTGATACCAATTGTTGGAAACTAGGACACAAAGGGTGGGGTGGAATCATGTCTAATTTAAATTTTTACAGATATTTCCATTTCCTTAATATTACTATGTTGAGCACAATAAATTATACACAAGGAAATAATAGGAGAAAAAACATAGAGACACAAAATTTGATGTGGGAAACCCAACTGGGAAAAAACCCACTGAAACAAAGAACTTTGTTTAGGACCAAATTGCCCTATGTCTCTTTCATTAATTTCATGGTTGAGCTTTGAAAATTTTTTTTGGTTTTCAACAACAACTGACCTTAGTGAGATTAAACTCACAAGGAGGCTTTAACCCCCTACATTTTAACCAACTACAACCGATATTCTGTAAGCTACTTTTTAGGAGGATTCAACCCCCTATATGCTAAGTTGCAACTTAGACTTTTACAAATATTTTCCACACTGAAATTTGGAATCCAACAACTAATAGTGATGTTGGTCCGAAAATCTGTCACGCGGACAGATCTATGGATAAACGGGGCCAACGGTGTTGCAGGGCTTAGCCCCTCTTTGAGACAGCAAAGTGAAACTGGTTTATTGCTACTTCTACTAGCAGGAACCTATGCAAGTCTCACAGATTCTGCCTTCGGGGGTTGGGATCTTATCCCAGTAGAGTGTTCTAGGCTGCGAAGAGAAAGGAATAAGAGAAGGAGAAGAGAAAGAACAGATCCGAAGGAAGAAAAGAAATGAGTTCCAAAGCGGAAGGGTCAGAAGATCTATGCTTTGGGCTTGGTAGTAAACAGAGCCAAACCTACTCGCATAAATAAACAAAGCAATACTGATAAACAAGTGACGGAAAAGTAGATATGAATTCAACAGAAAAGACACATGCAGATCTAACATAAGAAAGATCTAGTGTATAACACAGCTATTGAGCACAAAGTCTGAATAATTGTATTAATTGTTTTTATCTGTTACAAGAAAGCTCAAAGTCTTTCTCTCCTCACCTCTATTTCTATCTGAAAAATGTTCACCTCTTTGAATACAACAAGTATTCTAGTATTTATAGAAAGTGAGGGAGAGAGAGGGAAAAATGGAGCCAACCACTTATTCACAAGATATTTACAAAATATCCAAAAGTCATGTTGACTTTTACAACTTGGATGGATGACATCATCCCATGATGCAACATGGATGATGTCATCGTTTGTGCCAACACACTTCAGATATTTCGAAGAGAAAGTCGGAGAATAGAGAGGAGAAGAAGAAGAAGAAGAAGAAGAAGCTATTCATCATCATCATCCTGTGGCCTAAAAGGGGTCGCCTGTTTCTGATGCTGATCAGGAGATGAGATGTGGAACTGAGTGCGGTATTCCAAGAACTTGCTGATCATTGGCGCAAATTGATCCTGTGACGGATCCTTGTGCCTTTCACTAATTGCTTCGCAAGTTTCCCGCTCATCAATGAGCTTTTCGGGGACCTTGGAATAGTCTTTACCCGCCTCGATTAGGGACCCGATGAAGTCTCTACAGGCCAGTAGGTTGTTTGATGGATTCGATGTCGAAAGTGACTTCTGGCCCTGTCCCTTGAGAAGCTAGCTCCTTGAAAATTCGGATAGTATCGTCAGCTGATCTCAAGGTGAGGGAAGGAGTGAGCAACCCTGGAGTCATAGATAGAACAATCTTCTCCATTTGATGCATCGCATCCAGGGCCTCTTCCTTCACCTTGTCTATCTTCTCTAACACAAATTCGAGCTGATCTATCCGATAGTCCAGAGTGGACATGATCTTGTTGAGGGTCCTTGGATGACCGAATACTCCAAACTTGACCAAATCTTCGACTGAACAGTCGAACATTTGTTGGAAGGCCTCGTGTTGGAGTCTGGCATTTTCGAGCTCTTCTGATACTGGACTTGCTAATGTTTGGAGTTCCTTATTCGCCTTCTCGATGTTCAGGTATAAACTAATATACTCGGCGATCACCTTTTCACTATCCTTAAGGATTTGGCTCCTCCAAGCAGAAACAGCCATACCTTGCTCGCCGATCTTTGAGTATTCATTGATCTTCTCCTGGCTGAGCAGCTCAGGAGTCTCGGCGGCAGTTGTGGGAGGTGCACTTCCCATCTTCTGTAGGGCTTGAAGCAGGTATTTATTCTGCTCCTTCAGTAGCCTCTTTTCTTCCTTTGTTTCCTGAAGCTTTTCGCAGAGTGCATCAACTGCGGAAAGAGCTTCCCCCTGGAGACTTTCAGAGGATGTCCCCATTGTGACTTGGGTCACTGTGAAATCTGCCGGAGACAGATCTTCTTTTTCTTTGGTGAGATCGGGGTAGGCAATTTCCATAACTCTCTCACCTGCAGCGCTCTTGGAGAAGCGTGTAACCGGCTTGTGCTTCTTTGCTCCTTTAGCCGGAATAACCGAAAAGTCCATCGGAGCGATGGGGACTTTCCTCTTTGGCTGGCTCAGCTGCTGAGAGATCCAAGCTGGTCCTATTGAAGAAGGACCAGAGACAGAGGGGGAAGCAGGCAACGGTAGAAGAGGGGAAGAACGTGGAGACACGTGGCGGTGGCATTGAAAGAATAGCCGCGGAGGTGTCCACGGGAGGAAGGGAAACCGGGGCTGCAGAAGACATGGGAAGGGAAGGGAGCCCGGAAATGAGGGAAGAAATGGAGGAAGACAAATTCAGCGAGAGAGGAGAAGATGGACGAAGAGGCAGGGGAAAGGGTAGAAGAAGGGGGAGAAGACACAACCAAAGGGAGTGGTTGCCGACATCTGAGGAAGGGGAGGAAGAGAAGAAGAAGGGATAGAAGGGACCTCTGTAGTTGTAGCGGTGCCGACATCCTGGGTGGATGGGCGTATAGGACTATCCTCTGTCAATTCCTTCTCTGGCGAATCCAGGGTTATTACTTGTTCAGGCTCTGAAGGAAGAGGACTTTCAGGGGCTTCCTCCTGAATGGTGCTAGGCTCACCTTCCGCAGCTTTGCCTTTTAGCTGCTTCTTTGACCTTGGAGGTGCATTACCCAAAGGAGAAGTTGTAAAATCTACACCGAGGTAGATTAACCCATTCATGCGGCACCAATGCTCTGTTCTCCGCATAGTCTCCTTGACCCTCTCCTCGATTGTCTGAGGAGCCTTGCTTCTGTCAATGTCCGGGAAGGGCCAATCATCCCCTTCTGTGTCATTATATACTTTGTCTACTTCGTCTTCCGTGGTTTGGAAGCCTTTTGGGACGATGGCCACTCCGTAATGGATGATTTCCGTTAATGCTAAGCGAGAGTGATCCTTTCTTCTGAGTTCTACCTCATGGAGAACGTCAATGTAGATATCCTCAATCTGAGGGACATGAATCGGATCAAGCTTAGCCCTTGGTAGACAGCCCCTAGGGTCGAATGTAGGCCTTGCTGGGAAATCATGCTTTAGGTTGAGCAATTCTAGCTCAGCAAACATCTCCTTCGCCTTGTGATAGCTGGAGCATGTGTAACGGCCTACTGTGAGGGGGAAAGGAGTTCCGCCCTTCTTTCTCTTGAGGCACTTTTCATGGTATGTGACGAGCTGTCTTGATAGTTCCAATAAAATCAGCTTTGGTCCAGCATACCTTGGCAACCTGGTTGGTTCGCCCAAAAAGTTGACCGCCCTCAGATAGGTGAATGTGGGAAACTGGGTGAACAAGGCCCCCCACTTCTCTGTGACTGCCACTATGTTTTTGGTTGTCCGGCCATGAGTCAAATTTGGCCGCAACATGCACATGATGTGATAGAAGAAAACATCATTGATTTTAGCGAAGTGTTGGATGCTGTTCTCCAGCTTCAGCTCTTGATAGTATTCATATATTTTGGCCTGAGGCCAAGTTCCGCTTCGGTGCAGCCCTGGATAATCCCTTTCAGACGCAGCAGCATACACTACGTAGGAGTTCATGTGGAACACTCCTGTTGTGGCAAACTGTTGTAGCTGCTCAGATATTGTGCTGCTTATTATCTCCCCCCAGCAGAAACGCTGATCGGGCAGATTTTTATTCATTGTTTCCAGGTACCGCAGCATCCACTTATGGAAGTAGTGAGCATCTGAAAGACCGAAGACTCTGCTCAAGAAGGTGATTGTATCACTGAGTTCCTCCGAGAAATCACTCCGGTGGATAGTTTGAGGCCACCGGGTCACTACCTTCTTATTCTTGAGGTAGACCTCATTCATTAATTGCATGCACTTGTCTTCATTGTCCTCCCAAGCCTTGAGGCATTCTTGTTGGCTAACAGCCACATAGTTTCGGTGGTGAGGGATTCCAAGCATCAACTCAAAGCGACGGGCAGTAAGGTTTATAACTACCTCGCCTTTGCTGTTCTCGACACATCTCGTGTCTTTGTTGAAGGATTGTGCAACAATCATCATGAACTCGTTATTCACAGCGCTGACAGGGATTCCTCCGGCAAAGTGCAGGGCGCTGCCTATCAATTTATCCATCCATGGACTCCTTGTCGCTTTCTGAGTCCTTACCCAGAATTCCTCTATGTCAATGTGGCCCAGTTCAGAATCCCTGACATCCATATTACACTCTGCCTGTGATTCGGGCATTCTGACCCTCTGATATTTGTATTTCATTTCTTCTTCTGTTAGCTTTGCCTTCCCTCTTGGTTTGATGGGTCTCTTGCTAGACGTAGACATGTGTTCTTCAAGGCTTATCTGATGATCTGCACGTAGAAGGAGTGAAACCCAATCCAAGAAGCTTGAATTAGTCATTTGATCTTCCATTGGAATACTAGCAGAAGAAAGAGTTAGAACTTTTAAGGTTCGGGACGCAGGGCGCATGAAAAATGTATGTAACAGGCTGAATAGTCAAGGCGCACAGGAAAAGGGTGCAACAGAGGTTAAGTTGGCGCCAACGGCGCATGGCGCATGGATGAAGCAGACTGCATTATATAGAAGGGCGCACAGGAAATGCATGTTACATTGAGATTTGGTGCGCCCTTTGGCGCATGGGCAGATTGTGCAACATGGAAAAA
Source organism: Taxus chinensis (assembly GCA_019776745.2). NCBI lineage: Eukaryota > Viridiplantae > Streptophyta > Pinopsida > Cupressales > Taxaceae > Taxus > Taxus chinensis. Next base: position 614,524,739 of record CM034148.1, on the reverse strand, counting down.
AGGCGCGCCAAAGGTATATGGCGCGGCGCATGGGGGGGCTACACAACATCATGTACTTGCAACGGAAGGTGCGCCCGCGCCTTGGAGGTTTTACACGCGCAAATAACTCTTGCGTTGCATGGAAGCTGGGCGCGCCCTTTAGCGCATAGAAGAGGGATGCAACAGGGGTAAAAGATGCGCCAAAGGGATATAAGGAGGTGCGGGTTTCGAGCGTGTTACAGGCCGAAAGGGTGCGCCTAGGGGCGCATGATTAATAACTGCAGCATGCTGGGTAGACGCGCCGAGGGGCGCGACTGTCTAAGGTGCAACATGACGCGGCAACGCGCCAAGGGGAATACCAAAAATACTTTTAAACATTTAAGCATTATTCATTCTAACACCAAGCCTAATCAAACCAACTTCCCCTACAAACTGGAAATGAGGGAGGGAGAGGAGGAAGAAGTTGGTTTATGCGGGATAGGGGAAGAACCAGTCCAATGCAAAACAACATTTAAAAACGGGCCATCAAACGAAAACCAGACCGAGCACACCAAAGCACAAAAATGAAAAAGAGGATGAACCTCTTACCTTCGAATGTATAAAGACGGTTGGAAAGCGGACCCACAGAGCAAATGACAATGACAGAGCAGAGCTGACACACCCAGAGCAATCACGTGCCTTGAAAAAAGAACAATGAAAATGACATGGCGCGCATAGGTATATATAACAAAATTTGTCATTAATGCGCCAACCACCATTTGAAAAGGCGCGCGAAAACGGTTGTCAACAGAAGCATAGGTGCGCCTTTGGTGCGCCCAAAGGGATGTCGACATGGGGAAATGTGCGCCCTTTGGCGCACCAAAACACGATGTAACATGGAGAATACATGCGCCTTTGGCGCACCGAGAAGCGTGCTAACATGGAAAACCATGCGCCAAAGGCTTTTAAGGGGGCGCATCAAAAATTGATGTTGCAAGGAAAAACCATGCGCCTAGCCAAAAAAGGCTCAAAAAGACTAAGTTCAAAAACTGAATTTCCCGGGAAGGGATTTTACAATATTCTGAATGCGAAGGATCCCTAACGAGGGATCGAAACAAAATTTTCGGTATGGTTATCGGTAAAATTGCCCTTGTCAATTTTACGGGATAACAAGTGATAAATAGATTAACAAACTTTTTTATTCTTCTCATTTGATAATTCTCTTATCATCTAGTTTTTTCCATACAAAACTCATTTTACCAGCATTTTCATCTTAGGTTTTCACTCCTTGGATCACCTAGCCAAACACCTACCTCTGCAATTTAATGTTGAACTTAATCTCCATGTATTTTATGAATTCATACACATTCAAAATTAGTCATCATCACCTTATCTTGCTGCTCATTCCTTCTCATTCAGCTGACATGCTTGACACAAACTTATGATTCTCTTTTCTTTCAAAAACAACTAATCAGATTCAAGGTTCTATTGTTATAAGCTTGATTTTACTCATACTTTCATATCATCATTTTGATCATTACATCACATAATTAGATTCTTATGTCTTTATGAGCTCACCTAGTTACAATATTTCAGCCAAGAGAATTTCTTGTCTTTCCTTGATTCATCAATATCTTTCAATACACAATTTTTTCTCATCTCACCTTGATTTTCAATCTTCTTTATTCCACTCACTTTACCTCTTCATTCATAGTCATGTCTTCTTTGGAAACTCCCATACCAACATTGAAATCAAGGAGCATATTTCCACTTGTGAGCATTGCACTCTTCATCAGTTCAACATACATTCTTCTCAAATATCCATCTCTTCATCACTTGAACTGCACCCTTAGGTTCATCAATTAAATTGATTTCTTCACTATATTAGTTTTAGATCCCAGATCTCTATAATATTATACATATATTTCATCAAGGATACATAAAGAATATTACTGTTGTATACTACATACTCTTATTACTGTCCCATTTCCTTCCTCTTCAAGATACACCTACTTCTTGACCCCTTTTAGCCCGAGAAAAAACTAAAGTGAAAAACACACATTGAAACTATAATTATTTTGTTCTATGTATGTTTTCCCAACATTTCAAATTCAATGACCATTCATATATATTGGCTCGTAGTGGAAGAACAAAGATTGTTGTTAAAAAAAAATCCCTGAATTGTTATGAATTCTTTGACAATCTTCAGTTACATCTACGCACCTTTCTAGATACTCCTTAGGAAAAAATTGACATGTAGACCCTACAAGACTTTCTTCATGTTTGTAATTTACTAACAATGATCAGTTTCGAATTAGAACCCCTGTTTTGTAACGCATACACAAGCCTGTTATATATTCAACTGAGTATGTTTTGGTTTTCTAGCACAAGGAAATACATTTTCAATACAAGAGCACATGCAGAGTTATATGATGTTATTATTTTATCCTTCAAGACCATTTACTACCCTGAAATTCAGTTATAGTATCATTCTTCAATTATTTCCACAAACCGTGTATATTAAGGGTTTTAGAATTTAAACCCTAATTTATTGTTATGAAGCTTATGACATCTCAATATTCAACTTTATGCTAGTAAACTAGTTTACACATTTCATCAGATGCATTGCTCCATGTTCCAATCATTACTTCCCCTGATACTGAAAGAACTCCATGATTTTATGAATTAAGATGAGTTTACCCTTTTACCTGTTGCAAAAATATAGACCTAGTTCTAAATAGAATGGCATAACTTGTGAGAATGTCACTTTCTATCCTAAATCCATCATCACTTAAAAGGACCTAACCATGATTGAGATGTTAGCTCTGCAAAGTTGCAATACTGTCATGACAAATGTGCAATCCTGAGATTGTGTGCATGAAATACATAATATTTTGGTTTGGTTAGCATATGACTAGAATTTATTCACTAATGAAATAATCTTGTCAAAGAATACTTCAGGGATAGACCTTTACACACTATTCAAAACTTGAATACAAAGTTTGTCAGGAGAATCTTGAAGCACAACTTAGTTCTTAGTCTTCTAAGACACCACAAGGTAGATTTAAGGAAATGTGATTAAGATCTCAGATACCCATATAAAATTCATACAAAGAGCTCCCAAAACTCACATTCTACATGTAGAGAGTGATTGTAACCAATTTCCACTTCAACTGCACCTAGTTATCCTTTAAACACCTTGAAATCCATTAAACTTTACAAAAATAGAGTATAGTCTATATTTTACCTTCACACTTGAATAATAAATATATTTTGAAAAAATGGATTATAGAGATTATTATATGGTCCTAAGATGTTGTATTGTCTTAAAAAAGTCAATTTAGGTCACACCAACTCAAATTGTGCCTACCACTTCAAGAGGAAGACCTGGAGAGAGAAAAATCTTGTCAGAGAAACGTTCATAACTTCTTTGTTTCTCAACCAATTTCCTTAAAAAAGTTTACAAAACTTTAGGCTCAGATATATCTTCAAAAATTACTTCTATGATTTATCCAATGAAGGCTCAATTTTTTTTCTTAGATGCTATGAGTCCAGGGTGCTCATTTTTCCTTCCTTTAGTGACCAGTTTTAGGAAAACTTGCATAACTTCTACATACCTCTTTGAAACTTGATGAAATTTGACATGAAGCACCAAAACTCACCCCTATACATGATACATGAGTTTATTAGTCATAAATATTAATTTATATTCAATCATATCTCATTTACCTCAGCCTACATTTCTAGTCCTCAAGGCCAACTTTGGTGAACTTTTGAATTTTTACTCCAGGAGCTAAAATAAGCCTTGTTGTTGCTCACACATGTCGTAGATAACATTCCTACGATCCTCCCATTCTTAAATTGTCTTTTCACGACCTATATGAAACTTTCACACCTCCTTAGGATCTAGAAACAAGCCTAAATGAGCTAGTTTCAACTAATACATCCACCAGATGATATGAAACTCATTGTAGGAGCTATTTCCCATGCTAATTTCATCATATTTGACCTATAGAAATTCTGAGCCAAGCATACCAACTTTCACTCTACATTCAATGATCAACCACTTCATTATTTCAAGCTTGTAGCATCTTGAATCCACCCCGAGACCAACCTAAAGCCTCTAGGAACCAACTTGAATCATTGAGCACCACTGATAGACACCTACTTGCATGCCATTTCACTACTCCATTGCCATCAATTCCATGTGAAATCAATGACAACACCAACCAATGTAACATGGTTCAATAAAAATTTACACACCTTCAATCGAAAAAAAGATCAAACTAAACATCCATGATTTTTCCAAGTTATTTAGATGCATTGTATGAAGGTTTAAGGTTAAACCAAAAAATATTTTTGAATTTATTGAGTTTACCCTTCCTATACAACAATGAAGGACGTCCTTGTAGAAAACTATCATGGAAATATCACTCATTCTTTGATGAAACTCTCTGAATTTTTTTGCAACATACTCACATGACTCATATAAAGATATCTCAAATTTTTGTGAATTTTCATTTGGTAAATTTGAATATTCAAATAAATTTCATTTTCAAACCCTAGAATCAGGGTTTTGGGCAATTTAGAAGCCCGATAGGCTTTAGATTTTGGTTTCTTGATAATTTGTTAGTGAAATTAAAACAATTCATTTGATCTAGAGATGTGAAAGGGTTTTTGGTCTTCTACAAGAATCCAAAAAGTCTGAATCACTTCAATTCACTCCCAGATTTTAAAAAGGACAGTGCACAGTGCCACATCAACTTGACAAAGATTTACGTGAGTGAGCTTTGCAGAAAGCTTCAATAATTTGGATCAATTATGATTTCTCTAGATTTCCACACATCTAAACTAATGTGCCAAAATCATGTGCAACCACCATTTGGAGGAGATAAGCTTGTTACTAATTACTTCAAGATTGTACATGACCTTTATAACCTATTTTTTAAGCTTGAGCATCTTAATTACACCTTTACACTCAATTAGTTGTTCAATTGCAACCTATCTTTCAACCGAGAATGCATTCAAAACATGCTTAAGTATTATTTTTCATAGTCACATTCTTTTGAAGGAGAACATTCATATTGGTTTGATATGCTCCCTAGATACACCATACAGGACTTTTGAATGAAATTTCAGACTTAGAGTGATCGTAACCTTTGCCATAGAAACTAGAGGTTCCAAAAAGTTATCTTGCTCTTATAGAGGGTTATCAAAACATTATAAACCATAAAGAATCTTTTCCTAACATTTTATAATGAAGAAACACAAGCTTGGAGTGCATAGAGTATGATTGTCCAGACCTAGGTCTTTAGAAAACACATACTTTCCTACATGGCAAAGTCCAGGTCCCTAAGGTACAATGGAATCATCATTTTGAATTATAAAAGATTTTATATGATTCTGAGGAGTGTACAAAGATTACACAAAATATTTAGATTCATAAAACTCATATTAAGCCTATCAACTCAAGAAAGAGCCGCTGGGAGGAAGAGAAAAACTCCTTAATTCTTAACCAATTTGTTTCAAATGTTTAGAAATATTTCAGGCTTGAAATACTCTCCAAAAATTTATTCTATGATTTATTAGGATAATCCTTCATATTTTTTCTTGAGTGCTAAGAAGATAGAGGGATTAATTTACATTTCTCAATGAACCAATTTTAATAAAACTTGCATGAATTTCACACTCCTCTTAAAAAACTGATGAAATTTGGCAAGGAGCACCACAAGACACACGTCTAAAATATCCATAGGCTTGTTAGCCATATATTTTATTACACAACTTAGAACTATCTCATTTACCTCAACCTATATCGCTAGTCCTCAAAAAACTTTTTGGTGCACTTTCAAATTTTTCCTCTAGGAGATAAAATAAACATTTATGTAGCTCATACATGTCCTAAGAAACATCTATAGGCTCCTCCCATGTTTACATGGTATTTTCATGACCTGTATAAAGCTTTCACACCTCATTAAACTATAGAACTAGGCATAAATGAGCCAGTTACAACTGTGACTCGCAACAATTGAACTGTTACTTACTCTAGAAGATCTTGCTAATACTATAATCATCATATATGATATGTAGAACACTTGTGCCAAGTTCACCAACCATTTACATACCTTTAGTGGAATCCTACCTTAGCGACCAAGCCCGCAGAACACTGAAACCATATTGAATTCTCAATATACCATTAATAAGACACTACCAATCAACCTTCATGCCTCTTACAAAGTATCACTTCACCACTCACTCCTTTTCCATAAATTTAATTTGACATCAATGAAAAAACCAATGACCAGGGTTCAACACTTAGATACCACTTTGCACGCTGAAGTGGTTGGAAGTGTTGATACTTGCGTAAGCCCATTCCTAGAGGTGTAGATCGTAACTATGGAAAAATAGTTGGAGAATCTTTCTACCAACTCAGAACATGAGACATACAATGGGATATGGTGCAAATATTGTGAAATGGAGGGAAATACTAAGGATAATTATCTATGTAATTTAGTGTGTGTGTGTGTTATTATTATATTGTGAATTATGTCACCTGAACCATGATGTCTGAGATAGCCATATTTTGCACCAAGTGATCCAGAAGAAGGTGTCCATGTACTGTAAGGTTTGCAAGTCTTATAATCATGAAATTGCTGACTGAAGACTGATTGGTCACATCCAAGAATCCAATGAGACATGAGTGCGCCAAACTAGTGTGGAAAATGGGTCTAAGGAGAAGGAAGCAGAACATACTAAAGGGAACAATCATGAAAATAATAGAAATGGAGGATTTCTAGGAGGATATTGTGGCCGAGGTTGCGGTGGTGATAGAGGTAGGTTCACATGAGAATTTTTTTATACTTGTGGGTCCCTTGATCATTATCAGTGAGATTTCCCTCAGAATGCTACTTGCGCATGGTGTGGGAAGCTACAAAAGTTTGAGGATTGCCCGAAATTATATGAGAACATGAATAAATACAAGAAGAAATAAAAGGGCACCAGGATGATCAAGGTGGAACATATAGATGTGGATCAATGGATGCCTCAGAAGACTGATACAAAATTAAAACCCATGCTGGTCACAATGTGCACTAAGGCAACACATGTGTGCAAGACTCTGAAGGCCAAACCACTTATAACAAGGGAGGAAGTGATAGACGTTAAGTATCAATACGTGATGCACTAGAAGGAAGTCTATCAGGAAACTATGGGAGTCATTAGGGATCTGCAGGGTGAAATACAATGTTTAAAATAACAAGAACACACACGAGAGCATGTAAATAATTTTGAGCTCCCATAGAAGGATGTGGATGATCTGAAGGAGGTATGTAAGATGTTATGCCAAGAAAATAGCATTCCATTACTAGGGGAATGGATTTGAGAGAAGGTATCACACACCAAAGTTGAGTGTGAGAGGCATATACTTCATTCAAATCTACCACCTCAAGACCATGAATTTGAAAAGGAGATCACACTTGACACGGTTATTGATGGTTAGTGAGTAAGAAATATTTTAATAGATACAGGCATTGAGATAAATATGTTGAAGCTTGAAGCATGGAATCAGATGGGAAGACCTACATTACATCCATCTTCGAATGTGTTGTATATGGAAAATAAAACTAAGGCCATGCCTATTGGGGTACTAAATGATGCATCTATTATCATTTAGGGAGACAACTTTACTATATACTTTGAGGTGTTGGAGCTTGCTGAAGAAAATAATTTTCCATCATTAATTGGATGACCATGGTTTTATGCAGACAATGTTGATATGCTCTTTAACAAGAGATGCATCAGTTTTGAGAAAAAAAATGAGTGCATGATTATACCTCTATTTGAAAAGAAGGCAGAGCCTTATTTTGAGCCTTTGAGTGAAGAAGAACTTAATAAAATATATGCTCAGATGGTATGTGATCTAGAGAATCTATAACCATCAAAGGAAGGATTTCTTTAGTGGGAATATGTGTATTTAGTAAGTGACACTACTAGTGTTGCTTTTGAAAACTAGACACATAACACATATGAGATGGTTGGGCATGAAGTTAAGGGGCACATCACAAGGATGATCAGGCCGTGCATGTTCAAGCATTTAGGCATAAATCATGTACCAAGATATACTAGTGAAGGGAAGTTTGATACATTATTCACTATAGAGATTCAGTGGTCGAATGAAGGCGATAGAAGAAACATGCTAGTCTATAACTTGCATAGGAAAATAGTGCAGTGGTGGGAAACACATAGAGATAACCTCTTGGAGTGGTGAGAAGTGAGAATTTCCTTTTCCACCAAGTTTACTTAGAGCAATGTACTTATGAATGTATGTTTTTCATGGTAATAATCTGGCCTCTCATCACGTCTATGAGTGTGAGAGATCATGAGAGTAGGGCCAGGAGGTTTTACCACCATCCCTATGGGTACATAATTTATACTCATATTTTGCAGATGCAAGCATGCCTGGTATGTGCATGTTGTGCTAAAAAGGGAGACTGTGAATTGGCAAGAGATGACTACATGTATGATTCAAACTTTTGATTGATTTTATACTAAGCCTCCAGTTCATGAAGCATTACAGATAATGAAGCACATATATTTGGGGGATAGCATGCAAGTAGAAGAGATCATGCTAGAGCTGCTTGAAGAACATGATCTTGAGGTGTGCCTTGATCTTGAAGAAATAGAAGAGACACAAATAAGTCATGCTTGGAAAGAAAAAGAAAAGGTTAAATTGGTCTATATGATTGATGACGAGGAATTTGAAAATTTTGATGTTAGCCACATAGAAGGTGCACATGAGGTAATGGATTATGTGGATGAGAAGGCACACATGTACCATGCTCCTATAAAGACAAAGAAGGTTGAAATTGGCACTGAGGATGAACCCAAGGAAGCCATTATTATTGATTACTGGTTAGAATAGGAAGTAGTGAAAATTATTGGGCTCTTGCATGAATTTCAAGATCTCTTTCCATGAGGTTATCATGATTTAAAAGGTGTGCATCCTTATTTAGGTGAGATGAAGATAAATTTGAAAGAAGGTGTGCACCCGGTTAGGAAGAGGCCTTATAAGATGAATCCTAATCTACACGTAAAGGTGAAGAAGGAAATTGATAAAATGCTCATGTTTGGAATCATTGAGCCTATTGAAGAGTTTGAATGAGTTAGTCCCCAAGGTTATAAGTATCAATAAGGATTGTATGATTAGGATCTGTGTGGACTACAAAGAGTTGAATGCATCACTTTTCATATATCCCTTTCCCACTCCTTTCAGAGAAGGGATCATTAAAGGAGATGCTGGGCACGAGATATATTCTTTTACAGATGAATTTTCAGGTCATCACCAGATGCACATCATGAAGGAAGATTAGAAGAAGACAAATTTAACTATTGAGTGGGGGAAGTTTTACATACACAGTTATGACCTTTGGATTGAAAATGCGCCAGCAGTGTTCTCACACATTGTTGTGCAGACCTTTCAAGACTTTATTCATAAATTATTATGAGTATAGTTTAATTTTTGGACAGTATATGGCTTATTCAAGGATCATTTTGATAATATGAGGCTTATGATTGAGAGGTGTAGGTATTTGAGCATCTCTATTAACATTAAAAAGTGAATCTTTGTTATACCTTTTGGCACCTTGTTGGGACACATAATTTGTAAAAAAGAATTGTTAGTATACCCAACCAAGATAGATGTGATCTTAGGCTTAGAAGAACCTACCAGTCAAAGTGATGTGAACATATTTTTGGGACACATAATATACTACAAGGAATTTATAAAAGGTTATGTGAAGATTTACGCACCCTTGGAAGAGTTACTCAAAGATAAAGGAAAAATTTATTAGGGTGACAAGCAATAGAATGCATTTGAGACATTGAAGGAGAGGCTTACTAATGCACCTATTCTGCACTTTCCTTCATGGGATAAGTCTTTTCATTTTCATGTTGATGCCTCTAGAATGGAAATTGGTCAAGTTTTGACACAACCAATGGAATGAATTGTGGACCACCCTATGTTTTTTTGCAAGAAGGAAGTTAATGCCTGCGGATCAAAATTACACAACTACTGAGTGTGAAGCTTTTTTTATGATCTATGTGTTGCATAAGTTTATACAGTACTTATTAACAACACCATTTATTTTCTCTATAGATCATATGGTGCTCAAGTACTTGTTCAACAAACCTATTTTGAAAGGGCACATTTGCAGGTGGATACTTTTGTTTTAGGAATTTGACTTTACAGATGTTTTGAAACTAGGTAAAATCAATTCATGTCTTGACCATTTATCAAGGATTAATTTTGGTGAGGTCATGTAGAGAATTGAAGCTACTATGCCTGATGAGTAATTTTTTACATTAAACCACATGCCCACCAAGTTAGATGACATAGCTATCTTCTTGCGTAATGGCATGGTGCTAGAGGGAATGAATACATTAGAAAAGAAGTAGCTTTCCATGTGTCACACCTTATTAGTTGATTGGTGGATATTTATACAAGTTGGTACGCGATGAAGTATTTTGTCATTATGTTCTGGAGCATGAGCATGATGTCATTATAAAGGAGTCTCATGGTGGAATAGAAGGAGGACATTACGTTGGTGATGCCACTGCACACAAGATTCTAATGGCTGGAATTTGGTGGGAGACTTTGTAAAAGGATACTAAGGAATATATGAAAGCATGTGATCATTATGAGTGCCTTGGAAATCCTAGAAATAGAGATGATATGCCACTTTGAACCATTACAAGTGTGGTGCCTTTTGATAAATGTGCTATTGGCTTTGTAGGTCATATCTCACCACTCGTGCGCAAGACTGACGCACACTACATTATTACTTGTATAGATTATCTTACAAGGTGGGTAGAGGAAACACCTACAAAGGATTCTACTACAACTATAGAAACAATATTTTTATGGCAAAACATTATTAATAGGTATGGTTGTCCATTAAGCTTGAAAAGTGATAGAGGAACTCATTTTTTTAATGAGATGATAATAATTCTTGTATCAGAGTTTATGGTGGCACACCACAAAAACTACCCCTTATCACCCTCAAGATAATGGTACTACATAATCTTTCAACAAGATTTTAGGATAGACCTTGACAAAAATATTTGATGTTGGAAGGAAAGATTAGGATGATAAAGTGTCAGCTGTACTTTGGGCCTACATGACCACTTATAAAAGGTTGAATAATGCCACACCTTTTCATTTGGTGTTTGGCACAGAAGCGCGTACTACAAGTTGAATTCATGTCACCATCCCTTTGTATTGAACACTTAGGTGGACTTGATGAAAAACATGTTGTTGAAGAACACATTGACAAACTAATGTAGTTAGATTAGTGACACACCATTACATGTTAGATCCTAAAGATATAGAAAGATAGACATAAGGCATGACATGATATGCACATTAAGAACAAGAAATTTGAATTTGGAAAGATTTTCCTTCTCTATGACTCCAAGTTTGTGCACCATCCAAGGAAATTGAATGTACATTGGATGGGAAATTTTATAGTAACTAAGATACTTGAATAAGAAGCATGCTAGTTGTAGGCGTTTGATGGAACCATGTTGCTCGGTTACTTCAATGGGAGTATTGCCATTTAGATTAGATTCCCTTTTTATGTGTTTACTTCTAGACGTTGCTAAGATTTGTTATTTTATTTCTTTGTTTTTTTGTAATAAGCATGCTTGTGTGTAGGAAGCTGATTACTATTTATTAAGTTCATGGGTAGAGGACCACACATACTTTTAGTGTGGGGTGGATAAAGTATAAGAACAAGGAATCCATTAGTCCTATTATTTATATACAAGATTAGTGTGGTTGAGGGTGCTCTATGAAAGATCAGCACAAAATATTTAGGTGTTACATGTACTAGGAATGATGGTGCTTATAAGGAAATTGCTCAAGATTGTAGATCACATGAGGAGAAGGATTGCGTAGTATAACGTGAGGTAGGCAGCGACATGATGAACTCATTAGAATATGGTGTAGAGGATTATGTACTTCGGCACAGGGAGGCACACGTAAGGAGGTCTATGGCTTGAAAAGTAGTAAGTTATGCTAGAAGGTTATGATTGCAACACGTGAAAGGAGGTTCAGTGATAAACTAAAAAGTGGAAAAGTTGCTTTATTAAGAAATAACCTACAAGTATAAAAGTGAGAAAAAGTGTGTTGAAAGTGGAAAAAATAATTCAAGGGAGTATGAAAATTTATAAAAGGAGGAAAATAGAGTCATTTTCTACCTTGCATTTGAGACAATTTAAGCAATTGAGCTACTGAGCGACTTGGTACAAAAAGCAATAAAAGTGAAAAAAACTAGAGCAACATGCATGCGAAGTTGTGTGTGGCTCCATGTGAAGAGAGAAGTTTGAGACAACAGTTGAATGCAACATTAGGGCATGATAGAAGGGTTTACAGGAAGAATTTAAACAACTAGGGTTTACAACACATGGATAGTGAAGTAATACATTGTTGTGAAGAAAATTACCTAGGGCAGAAATTTGTAGGATTAATGGCAGCAAAGACCGAAAGGGGAAAGTCCCAAATGAAGAGGGTCTAGGTCGAAGTAGAAGATCTGTCGAAGGATATATATTCATAAATGTAGTACCCTCCTTCATGACCCTTTTATCATAATTACCACACATAAATGTCAATTCTATAGTTGTTAAATCCCATTCAACCACCTGGAAACTTTTTAAAATCAAAATTAAAATAAAGAAAAACCATTTCATAACCCCCTAAACCATAACATCTCATCCCTAACAACTTAGCAAACTATTTAACAAAAAAAAAATCAAAACAACTTCAACTAGAAGTGGTTTTAACCACTTTCCACCTTAAATCCTGAGAAACCTAGATCATTGGTGATTCAAGAAATCGCCAGTGATTATAAATAGAAACTTTTTAGCCTCTTTCTAGGATCCTTAATTTTGAATCATAGGATCTTGATTTTAATATTGTTTTCTAGCATCGTACACATCATCCCTTAGTACCCCGAAATATCAAAGTTACCAGTGTTCATCATTTTCAATCTTCATCAAGAATTTTCAAATTCATTCAATGATTTTATGGATCACCTTTTCACCATTCTACCTGCAGATCGCACCAATCACCCAGATCACTTTCTAGCTAGGTTTGAGGCTTCTTTTAGCTCCATTTCAACTTCCAGGTATTATTTTTATGATTTATCATCCCCTTGACATCATTTTTAATCATCCATTACTCTAAAATACCAATCAGAAACTTCAAACGTTCAATTTTATTAAACTATCAAAAATCACCTTAATCAAAAGCGATTGGCCCAATTGCCAATGATTCCTGTCAATTTTATATTTTAACAAATTTTATCAAGTATCTTTCATATGTTTTTTCAAGCTTGTTGATTTTGACATGTTTTTAAGCATGGATCATTGTTAGATGGCAATTGGTGGTTAACCATATGAAATCACAAGAATTCACTCACTACCAATAATAAAAAAACCTTTCTATTGGGAACAATTCAACATCATCCGTGAATTGAGCCTATGTGCAATCCAATTTTCTAGAACCGAACAAGACATTGAAGATCAAATTGAATTCTTACATGACATTGAACAAGAAGTTGCAAACTTCTGGTATGATGATTTCGAACACGTATGTTAGGGTAAAATAATTTACTATATGTAATTATGCATTATTACTTAGGTAAATAGGATGTTTTATTTTATTGTTATATGGTTATGTTTTCATAAAATTTTTATTCTCGTATAGTTATAACAAGTTATTTTCTTGCATTATTTCATGCGTAGTTTTTTTTTGGTACCTATGCAACTAGTCATATTTGTCTATACATGACTGTGTAATATCTTTAAATATTGCATTCATTCATTCTGTAATTGGTTTTGATTGCATATTAATAAAATAACGAGGATTGTGTCCCTCTTTTCTAATTACATTTGGTATGAGAGCAGGTTAATCTAGACTTATGAGCAGAGAAGGTGTGGAAAGAGAGAGCAAAAGAGATAAAGGAGCTTAGAGAAACATTTTCAATAATTGAGAGCCTGTGCAACCTCCTGTAACTTCCCAGCCCCATCCTTGCCTCCCCATAACCTCTTGTTTGTTCTAGGTGTTTTGTAACATAAATTTTTTGCACTGGTGCCCCTGTCACCATAAAAACATTTCTGCAAATAAAGAAATTAAAATAAAATTTATTTTCCCCTAATAGGAGTTTCTCAGCTAAATCTAGCTACCCAATTTTTCACTGCTAAAGTTAGCAGTTAGCTACATTTGGAGGTCTATGGAAAAAGCCTCTACTTGGGCTCTTGGGTGAGCTAAGTACCAAGTTTCAAACTGAGACTATTTCTGCAGCCATTGATCTAGCTATCCAAGCCCATTCAACCCATCGAGCCATTGTCAGAGCTCCTAGGTGAGCCAAGCTTCAAGCTACATTAGTTTTTAAGTGGGATTGAATGAGTTATTTGTTGCGTTGGATTGAGCCGAGCCCACACTGATCGGGTTGTAGTGCTTTGGCGAGTTTTGTTTTAAAGGTCGAACCAATCAACCAAGTTTCCTACCATTGAGTTAGTATTTTCCAAGGGATGAGTTTGAGATTACAAAGGGGGCGAGCTAAAGATTGTCATTTGAATCCTCACATAGTTGAGCCACCCTCTTCTTCAGAGATATATAGAGAAAAAAACACAAAAGTGGTAGTTCCAATCAAAACAATAGCAATCACGAACAAATGAGTCATGGGCCAACCTTCTCTACCAAATGACATTAATCTTTGTCCTACTAAAAAGCAAATATACATTGGATTAAAATATTAGTGACGGCCACAAGAAAAGCGACCCTGCATAATCACAAATGGTGAAAAAAATAGAAGTGGCAAATGAAAACAAAGCAAATGAAGTTGAGGATAAAGTTCCAGATATGCGTAAAGTGGATAACCTAAATTGAATCCCCCCTCTTACATGCCACATGGAAACACAAAGCTCTACTAATCGGCCACATTAGATTTAAAATGTCAGGCCTGTCAAATTTTGTTTTTATATTATTTTCTTCAATTTAAATCTCAAGTGCATTGGGTGTTGGAGTGGTTAGTGGTAAAGCACTAGAATTGGTAAGTTCTCAAATCGACCCCCACCGTAAGCACTTCATTTTATATATAATGAGATTTGACAGAGAAAACTAGCAAAACCGCCAACTATAGTGACGGAACCCTCACTAAAGCCACTAGTTACTGCCAAACCCCCATCTATTTTAGCAGAGAAAACCTTAGTTTTAGAGAAAAAAAATTCTCCCCAATTTTCTTAAAATTTCATTCTGAGAAATTTTTGTAAAAGAGGGGAACATTGAAAACTACATTTTAAGCCATTTTTTGTAGTTTTTCACACAGAGAGTCGTTTTAAGTTCCGAAGGCCACCAGGGTCTCGAAAAACAAACGTAATTTGCCTGTTATTCAATTTTTTTGCATACTGGATGAAATTGTAATATTTTAGTGTATTATACTAATTTGCAGGTTATCATATACAACTGTAAAAATTTATAACAGCTAAAACACTGACAAATAATTTTAATTAAAATTAGTGTAATTTTGTTCTATAACAATCACGAAATTTTTGATCTCTTTCGTAATGTTTGGTATAAACAGTGCCTCTAGGAAGCACTTACGGGTAAATCTGTCATGACAACTACTGCACTTAACGCCTAATATAGTTGCAATAACATTGTCTGGGCATTGACCCTATAAATCAATGGGGAGTAATAAGGAAAAAATGTATACACTTTGAGCCCTCCCATCTATCTGTGAATGATTGCATGACGTAAATCCAGACACTTAAATTATCTGAGTATATAACAAAGTTACACGCATGTATGAAGATATTTCTTTGAGCCGGTGTCAATAATTGTACAAACCCCTTTTAGTACTTTCTTGATACCACGTATAAGATTATTTCACATACGTTAACGCCTCTTTCATGTACTGTGAGTATATATAAAGGGTGATCTTCTTCCATGTACCGATGGGTATATCGGAAGGACACATATATAGAAAGGTTTAGTATATCAGACTGACGGTATATAGATTGGGAGACCATATACTTTGAGTGATAGGAGCCTTACCATTTTTTAGTTGGTTATGGAAAATGGACACTAACGCCACCAAATTATTTCTTCCAAATTCACAACTTCTAAGAATAGATAACTATGTAACATGGAAGATAAAGATCAAAACAAAGCTTGAGTTTGAAGATATTTGGAATGTTGTGGATGTTTCTTTAACCAGATCAACAACTGATACAACTGAACAATAATATTTTGATAGATCCAATCGGAAGGCCAAGATGATAATCTTTTTTTTAGTGTTTGATGACATGCAACCCCACATTCGAGATGCCAAATCAGCCAAAAAAGTGTGGGATAAATTGAGCACAGTGTATGAGGACAAGAACAAGAATACAATACTGAATTTGTACAGTCAGTTACACACATTAAAGTTCAAACAAAATGATAAAATAGAATCTGTCTTGAGAAGAGGTTAAAAATTAAGGGCTTCACTTCTATCCCTAGGAGAGGAGGTCATTGATACAACTCTCATTCCCATTGTTCTTAGAGAACTCCCTCCTTCATACCGCATCTTTGTAACAACGCTCAACTTGTCAGATCATAAAGTTAGCTTTGACAAGTTAGTAAATTTATTGTAACAAGAAGGTATGTACAAAAAAGATGATGACAAGGAGAAGACACTTTCTTCTTGTCAGAAACAAAAATGAAAAGGAATAACGAATCTCATTCCTCTCAAAAGTCCCAAACACAACATCAACATGTAGACAAACAAAATAAGAATAAGAATAAATTTGCTATCTGCAAGAGAGGACAAGATATAAAATATTGTTGGTTCAATACCTATAAGAAAGGTTCATCAAGTTGTTTTGGACCTCAAAATCAACAATCTCATAAGGGACATTCAACCTAAAATCAAGGGAAGAAGAAGGGGAACTGGTGAAGAAAACCCCATCAGCAAGGAAATATAACTGAGCAAGAAGAACATTCAGATAATGAAGACTTCTTATACACTGCTCGATCAAGTGAACCTTCCACATCATCTAGTGATGTCTAGTATGTTGATTCATGAGCCACGTGACACATGTCTGACCATAGATACTAGTTTACCAAATTGAGAGACATGCCTTCAAAAAACCATGTTTCCTTATGTGATGATTCTTCATACACCATACAGGTTTTTAGGAACATTTCTCTACCTCTAGTTTTAAGAAATTTTAGACTATTAGATGTATTATATGTTCCTGGGTTAACAAAAAATATACTATCAACTAGTTAGCTTCTAGATCAAAATCTAAAGATTGAATTTGATAGTCCTTCTGGAAAGAAAGTGTGTTTGATTCGAGACAAATCAAGAGGCTCGAAAATTGTTAAAAAATCCTCTAATGTGGGATGTATGTTTCAGATTGAATTTGTCCATAGGGATGATCAAGCACTAGTGGCTAATAATTCTTCATCAACACAATTGTGGTATCAAAGACTTGGTCACATCAGTTTCAATTATCTCGAAAAACTTCACCGATACAACATGGTGAAAGGATTTCCATCTCTCTATAAGGATACATATAAATGTCCTCACTGCCTAGCACAGAAACAACATAGAACTTCATCCCAAAAAAGTACTTATCAAGCTCATGGCAAGCTTGATCTGGTTCATACCAATCTTTGCGGTCTAATGTAACTGAGTCATTCTGGATTTCAGTACTTCATGCTTTGTGTTGATGACTACTCAAGAAAAATGTGGATATATTGTCTTCATAAGAAAAGTGCTGCTTTTGAAACCTTCAAAAATTTCAAAGTGGCTGTAGAGAATGAGACTGGTTATCACATCAGATCTCTCCACTCAGATCAAGGGGGGAATTCACCAGTAATGAGTTCAAATCCTACCTTTAAGCTCACGGGATTCATCGAAAGATGCCTCCTCCACACACACCCCAATATAATGGTGTTGTTGAGAGAAGAAACCGTACTATCATGGAAATGGTGTGATACATGATCGATGATTCTAGACTAGCGAGGACATTTTGGGTAGAAGCAAAAAAGATAATTGTTTATTTGTTGAATAGAGTGCCCATAGCTACTCTTGATGGAGTAAGTCCGTATGAAGCAAAGAAAGAAAAAACCATCTATTACACTTGATGGAGGAAACCATCTATTACACACCTCAGAGTATTTGGGTGAAAAGAAAGCATGCACATACCCAAGGAGAAGAGAAATAAGTTGGATATGAAGTCACAAAAACTCATCTTCATTATTTATAGTGAAGAGACTCTTGGGTACAGATTGATGGATCTAAAGACTAGGAAATTATACACCAATAGATATGTTGAGTTCTTTGAAAATAAGGAAATAGAGACTCCTTCTACAGACTCATCTGATGTAGATTTTTCACCTTTTGTAAAAACAAAAGTTGATGTTCCTGCAGATGATGTAAGTGATGAAGGGGATGATGGTGAAGATCAGATGGAACCATGACCCACGGGAGTAGTTCAACATATGACCAAGTGGTATACTAACATGATACAAGATGTAAAATTATATGCTCACCAAATACATCCACCACTGGACCAAGAACACATAGTAAAGCACGAGAAGAAGTAATATTTTATTTGATGAGTAGAGTTTTTGAATCTATTGAGCCCTCTACTGTCAAAGAATCCTATAGTCAAAATATTGGAAAGATGTCATGGATGGTGAGTATCAATCAGTGATGAAAAACAACACCTGACATCTTGTCGATCTTCCACCAGGGAAGAAACCCATTAGTTACAAATGGATATTTAAAACAAAGTAAAAAGCATATGGGACCGTAGACAAGTACAAAGTGAGACTGGTAGCAAAAGGGTACACACAAATATAATGCATTGACTATGAGGAGACATTTGCTCCCACAACTAAGATCAAAATGGTCAGGATGATATTTTCTCTAAATGCACTGTTTGGTTGGAAAGTCCATCAGTTGGATGCAAAAAGTTCATTTCTCAATGAAGATCTACAAGAATAAGTCTACATGACTCAACCTAAGGGATATGTTGTACCTGGTCAAGAAAAAAATGTATATAGACTCAGGAAATCTCTGTATGGCCTTAAACAGACACCCCGTACTTAGTACATCAAACTAGATGAGCATATCATACAACATGGATTTGTTAAAAATCCATATGATCCCAATCTCTACCTCAAAAAGTTTGGGGGGGGGGGAGATTGTGATTGTTGTTGTCTATGTCGACAATCTAGTCATCACTGGCAGTTCAGTGAAGATTATCAATGCAATGAAGAAAGATCTTAACTAATCATTCGACATGACAGATCTCAAGATGATGTACTACTATCTTGGATTGGAAGTATGGAAAAAAGAGAATCACATATTTTTTTCCCAGTTTAAGTATACCAAGAAAACACTTGAAAAATTTAGGATGATGGATTGCACATATTTTACTACACATACAGAGAAAAGATTGTAGTTACTTGTTCAGATCCATCTCCTTTGGAAAATACAACTCTCTATTGGTAGTTGAATGGGAGTCTCATTTACCTAACTTACACTAGACCAGATATCAACTTTGCAGTGAGCTATCTATCACGGTTCATGCAGGAATCCAAAGTTTTTCATTGGAAGGAAGCAAGGTGAATCTTGAGATATCCTAAGGGAACAATGGATCTTGGTCTAGAATAAAAGAAGAATGATAACTTCTTCTTGACTAGATATTCAGATTTAGATCATGCAGGTAACATTGATCACATAAAATCCAGTTCAGTATTTTTGTTCCTTTTGGTATCTGGACTGATATCACAGGGAAGAAAGAAACAACACTTTATTTCTCTCTCTTTTACAGAATCCAAATATCATGGTGCAGGTGAAGCTATCTATAAAATAACAAGGCTTCCACCCCTCTTTGCTATTTACAACATAAATATTGCATCCACACTTTCCTGGGCCACATTCGAAGGTAGACATGACCTACCACTCAATATTTAGTTTTGGTCATCTTTACCTACTATTATTATATCTATCTATCTTTTATCAGTTTATCATTTATCGCTTATCCATTACAATTCACATTTACAAAGTGAGATGAAATCCTTCGAGGAAGCCCCTTGGATTTTTGGAATCGGCCTTTTCCGATCTGCTCACCTATATATCTATATAATCTATTTTTTTTAGTGGCTTTGAGCATAAGTTTCTTAAAAGGAAAAAATCTTGTACACACTTTTGGATGAAGTGCAACTTATATCAATGTTGAGCATCAACATCCATCATTTATGGGTATCGTTAAAACTCACTTCTTCTGAGGTTGTTTTTTTTATTATTTCACTTTGTTGATTCAAGTAGAAAGTTAAAAAACATCTCTAAACATTCTGGCACACCCGGTGGGACCCTAAGTCCCTTCTTTCATTCATTTAAATTTCAAATTTTTTATATATAGGTTTTTTGCTCTGTTATCACTAGCAATTTGGTCAATCGCCATCAATCAGGTGAATCGCCAATGATTCAGTCAATCGCCAACAATTTCTCTGATATTTATTACTCAACAGTTAGCCTTCTAACCCCTATTTTTTTCTACTATTTTTTGTTTTCTGCTAACCCTTTCTTACAGGTTTTCTATTTTTCGAGGATTTTTGCTTGTTGGATTGCTATATTGTTAAAAAATAAAATAAAATAAAATTGCAAAAAAATAAAAAATGAAGCGTTATAAAAGTGAGTCCTTTTCCCTTATTTATGCTTTTCGCACTACATATGTGTTGTCTTTCCTCTTCAAAATCAATCATTTATTTTAGGATTAAAACAAACATTGCATACCACTTGATCATATACATTTAATTAGGAATGTTAACTTGTTGCATTCACTTAATTCTTCCCCCACATACAGCCAAATCACATCAAAATAAAAATTGCATCAAACAATCCTACCCAGGTGATAACTATTGGGATTTCATTACGTGATAGGGAAACTGACTCAGTGTTCTGGATGAGTTTAAATAACTGGTTATTGGTATATTGGATAAGTACCCAACTCCCTTATCACTGCGATACTGTGAAGTGAGGGGGTAGGCCCCAATACCAGGCCCCATATCGGTACGATTATAGATTTGAATGTCATGTACCTTCAGGTATATTGAGGATGCAAGCCTTAAACAGTATTGAAACCAATCGTAGACAGCCAATTCCTAGTTCCCCATCAACAGTTTTGCACATTTCATCTTTTCTTAATTAATTCAAGATAATATAAAAATTCATTCTACTTTTTGTTGTTGTTGTTTGTAAATAACCAACCTAGATATTTTTAATTTCTTAGGTGATTGTGTGTTTGTTATCATGGTACTTAAAACATAGTAATCCCATGTCCAAATATTAGAAAACATGTTTATACCGTTACCTCATCAAAATCCACAATCTCAATCAATCATAAATCCAAATCAAGAAATATCCACACCTCAATATGAAAATCAACAAATTTGGGAGGAAGAAAATGAGTGTTATAATGAAGGTATCTAAAAACTCCTTTTAGATTCCACACACCTACTCCATCGTTAAAGCTCTCACCCATCTTAGAAAGAAGAATTAGAACCACCACATTCCCCTAGCTCTCAATATGCATCATAATAAATCATTAACCCTCCTGGTCCTCGCTTCTTTGATGGTGGGGATCCCATCTTTCAATAGATTTTGGATTCAAACGTTGTGGCCCTTAATGCTTACCTTGCAGCTAGGGGTGTCCAACTTCAACAATCATTACTTGAACCACCTCCACATGTTCTGGATCCTTTATGTTGGTTTTCCCATCTTATTGAAAAACTCAGGAACGTGTCATTTGATAATTACATCAATATCCACCCCACACTCAACCCGAAACATCTAATTTCGTGTCTTTCATTCTTGTTTTTGATATTTATATGATTTCTTCTCATGATATGTCCACTCAACAACCTACATTTTCACCTGATCCTTCTACTAGTTCCACACCTATTAAAAATAATCCTAATGATTCTTTATCTACTCCTCAAACATTTTTGTTCATCCAGACACCTCCAGTAAGTTCTGTTGCCGTTTCTATCACTGTATCTTAGCCACCTCCTTCTAAAAAAACACCAATCCTGATCAGAACATTACTATATCTATTCATGCATCCATTCTTCTAGTCAACACTAGTGCTATTGCTAGCACCCACCCCATTTCTCTATCATCTCCTACCCCTCTTATCTCACACCACATACCCCAACCCTCACAACCACTCATTTCCATCCCCAATATATTCCTATTCAAAATATCCCACAACAAATGCCATCCTTTGTTTCTTCTTCTATACACTTCCAATAACCACTCACTTATTTGTAACCCCTTACCTATACATTCGTTCCTTTCCAACATATCCCCTAACCATCACAACCTCTCATCAACACATCTATTCCTATTCCCTATCAATATATATAACCATCACAGTCCTTAGTGTCTCAATCCACTTACAATATCCCCTATTAGTAAAATGTCCCTCAACAGTATCATTCATATACCTAGCCTAACGAGTTCTTATTCAATCAAGCTAGCTCATCCTTATAACAACCTTCATAACTATAACCCCTTCAAGCTCTCACGAACATAATATCTAACTTCGAATCCACTTCTTCAGGTCCTAACAATGTGCTCTCCTACGAACAAATCTGCAATGAGCCCATTTACCCCTCAATAACTTATAAATCATATATGCCTCACTAAGAACTTCTAAATTTTATCAAATTTAATAAAAAATAATATCCCCATCATCACATCTGTGCTTTCCACCATGCTTGTTATATTATAGCCCACAACCAAGATCTAATGCTAAGGAATTTCTCTATGTCCCTTATTGGTCCTATCCTAGAGTGGTACAATAACATCCCTCAGTAACCCCTTTTCTCATCCACATAACTTACCTAGCTCTTATTCAAACACTTATCTATAAACATTACTCAAAAAATCACTATAAATTACCTTTATACCATAAAAAATTTGAAGATGAATCCATCACTAATTTTTTTGCCCACTAGAGGGGTATAATCAATCAATTATCATTCACACTACCAAAAACTGAGTTAATTGAATTATTTTTCATTCATGCGCTAAAAACATCTCATCTACACTTTGAATCCATTCATTTTAAATGTTTGATGAAGATTTCACTATGGCCCATAAATTAGAATTGCGAGCCCTCGAAGAAGGTAGATTTAAACTAAGACCTAAGAATCCAAAATCTGAATTTTCATCTAAATCATCCTCAAATCTTGACAAGTCCAAATCATCAACCAATAACGTGGTCGTAAAATCCACACCTAAAGAAAAAAACACTACTAAGTGTTCATGTCCACTACATAGTTACACACATATCAGAGAGACATATAGTGTGGTCTTTGATAAACTCCTCACTACCAATATGGTCTTTCTTCCGCCCATCTGCCCTATCGACACATCTGTATCTAAAACCTCTTGGTATAGGGATGATGATTATTGTGAATACCATAGTGTTAAGGGAAATGACATCGAAAGGTGTCACTCATTCCACAATTTCCTTCAAGACTTGATCGATAAAGGGGAACTACATTTAGACAATCCTAATGCACCTTCAAATACAAATATCGATGTCTTCAAGTATACCTTTTCAAATCATTCCCCATCGAGTAGTCAAACCCAAACCAATAACATATTAGCACACCATACCATAAACACCATTAGTCAATTACTACCTAATACTGAATCTCAACGCGTAGTCACTGAGTCTACATCCACTAAGAACACTACTGAACCTACACCCTCATCTTTTGAATCTATATATGCATCATCCACACTTCTTCGAAACAACTCTAAATCCATATCTGATAAAAATTTAGAAACATCACCTCATCTTATCATTAAAGAAAAACCCTCCACATCTACTACATCATCATCCACACCTAGCTGATCTAAGAAATCCATGAAGGGCCCACAAAAACAATCCATCATCAAAGTCTTTAAAATCCCCTATTATGCCTTCAAAGATCAATATTGCTTACCTAACTCTCGAACCTTCATCCAATCCCCTCCTAAGGAGGTCAACATCATATCAACTCTAAAACCAACCCCTCAAGCTTCTATATTGGATACCATAGAAGCCAAGCCTCACCTAAATATCAAATCAAAAGAGACCACTTCAACATCAACATTTTATATTAAAGGATGTTATGCGACTACCCTGGATGACCTTCTTCAACAATCACACATAACCTTGCCACACCCCAAACCATCTGAGACTTGAGGATGGAAACCCTCTTGGTATGAATTCAACGTCTCTTGTGACTATTAGAGGACACAATGACTGTAACATCTTGATCATGGCGGTTACCATGATGACTTCCATTATTGGCACTACAAATGTTGGTATGTGAATTGTCATATGAAGGTGTATTCTTTGACTTTGAAAATCATGTTTGCAATGAGTAAGTATTACTATTCAGAATTCATGCTTACTGTAACTTTGCTTACTTGGAAATTATGTCATTTTATCTTGCAATCTACAAGTTGTGAACCTACAGGATTGTTTTCACACTTTTTATATATATATATATATATGTTAACATCACACCTTGAATCAATTCCATTGATCCAAGGTATACTTCAGTTCTTCTTTATTGTCATCTTGATAATTGACCTTCTAAATGAAAGGTATTTTGAAACCGAGTTGGGTTTTGTTGTAAATTGTGAAGGACCTCGTTTCAGATATTCTTACTTGGCATCATGTTGCCAACGATAAGTTTGGATCTCCTAGATACATAATTTATAACACTGGATAGTGTGAAAAGGTAAAAGGTTTGTTATAAGGATATAAAGGCAAATATTTTAGCCTTGGATGAAATGTCTTGTACTATGTTGGTTTTAACCTAAGGTGGCTAGACCTACTCAGAACCTATTACTAAATTATTAAGGTCTATGTTCTAATATATGTTGTAATGTCCTATCCTACTTAGACTTTAATCTAAGGGTGAAAACTTAACCTAAGATGAATTCCAAAGATCTAAGAGCTAAGGTGGAAACCTAACTATTAATAAGATGACCTAAACTATTACTAATCCTAAAAGGGACCTATGGGTTACGTGACAAGAGGGAGGATAGTGGCGGTGGTTTCTAGGGTATTAATGTGGAATAAATTATAGTCCTTACATCTTAAATTGCCAAGTCTGGCGGAGGCATGAAAGGTTAGTGGGATGTCTAACTAACATCATCGCTAGATTTAAAATACATGTAAAAAATTTGAGTGGAAACTTGCCAAGTTTGAATTGGTGGTGGTGTGAGGAAAGAGAGGGAAAGAGAATTCAATGCATTCAATAACATTGGTTTTGGTGAAGAAACTGCCTAGGAAAGAGGAGTGGGTTTTGTGGAAGTTGTTGGTCATTTGGTTTTTCTAGTTTTTGCTCTACATATGGGTTGCTCCTTTAAACCTGGGAGTCTATTTTTTGATCCATCATGATCTTGAGCACCTTCGAGCTGTTTTAGAGCTTGTGGAAACAAGGAGGAAATTGGGAGATTTAACTGTTGACATTGTTTTAAGAGAAGAAATTATTGAGAAGCTCGGCTATTACTTTCTATGAGTTAACAAGAAATTTTACTAGGCATGTTAGGCTCTTCTTATTAAATAGTTATGCTTTTTATTAAACATCTTCATTAAAAGAACTCTGCTCTTAGAAATGAGTGGTTATGCGGAAATTTTTTAATGTGTTTTGGATGTGATCTTCTGCTTGAGTTTGTTGTTTGGAAAAGATGCAATATGAGTATTTTCTGAATGTATGTATGAGAAAATCGATATTCTCAGTTGAAACTATAATTATATGTGAATTCCTTCACTACTGCTAAGATTTGATGAAATGGGTGTTCGGTTTTGTTGTTTCTGGTGGGTTTGAATTACTGAAGGCAACAACGATATGTCTACTATTTTTTGAATTATACATGCTCAAAAATTATGGATTAGTGGGGATGTTAAGGAAAGACTTTATTTAAATTGTTCTTCCTTACTCACAATACAGTTTAAATGTGATTTGGTTTCCTTAGAGACCTTGAGATCACCGTATCGACTTCACCTTTGCATGATTTGAAAGGATATGTTGTTTCTCTTACATTTGGTACCCATAAACGATTGTTTAAAAATAACCTCTTTATTCAAACCGGAGATTAGCTCAGTTTGTTCATGTTAGAGCATACAATTTTTCTTTCTTCCTTTGAATTCAATGATGAACATATGTACTATGAATGGCAACTCCTTTATGATCTCCATTTTGTTTAAACCAAGGTGGATTCTTTTCCTTCAAAATTAAAAATGATTTCTTTTATCCCTGTGGAATTAGGACCATGTTTTACTTGGTTGTAATATTTCAATTGTTTTAATATTTAGGATGAACATGCTTGTTGTAGTGTATACGACTATTAATTTGGGGATGGAATTGGAAGTTTAGTAGTTGCTTGATAAATTGGATTATCTGTAAATGAATTCATTGAAAACTTCTACCAGGGTAGCTAGAAGCTACTGAGATTGTCCCTATTTTGAGTTGAGAGAAGTACACTATTTTTAACCAATTTACATGTTACTATTTTTATATTTCAGTTAAATATTGGTAAGAAGTAATGAGAACCTCTCTCATTTTGACTATCGACTTCTATTTTGTTTTCTCTCTCCTTTTTGAGTTGTGGGTTTTGTTACTATTACTCTTGTGCTTACAAGAAAAGTTGATTGTTATCTTTCTTTGACTGTTTACTCTCGTTATTATTCCTCCTTGCATGAAATTGACCAGTTCGGTCGTGTTAATCATAAGATTGTAAAATAGATAATTGGAAGAAATACTTGTTTCTTTCTTATCCTCTTTTAAATTTCTGTTAGGAGATATTGAATTGATGTGTGATTGCCTTCAGGTGTATGTAAATGTGATTTACATTCTATTTTCTCTCTGAGTGGGGTAAATACTATGTTGTGTTGTTGAATTTTGAAGGGTGATAAAAGTCACCTTCTTGGTGTCTGATCAATGTCCCTCTTTTTCATTAAACTTGGTTGAAGTCGAGTGATTATTAGGAGTGAAAGAATTTTTGTTTAGTATTGAAGTTATTGCATCATAA
This sequence comes from Taxus chinensis, assembly GCA_019776745.2. Lineage (NCBI taxonomy): Eukaryota > Viridiplantae > Streptophyta > Pinopsida > Cupressales > Taxaceae > Taxus > Taxus chinensis. The sequence goes on along the minus strand of CM034148.1, from coordinate 614,497,617 downwards.
AATTTCCAATTACTGAGATAGAATGAAATTTGATCTTGATTTATATGATTGGTGATTCATTACTTCTCTCAATTACCTCTCTTCTGGGAATTGTTAGAGTTAATATTTGTTGGAACATTTGTTTAAATTTGGAATGAACTATACACACTATAATAAGGAATAGATAAGTATTTGGGGATGTAATATGACTTGTCTGCTGTAATTTTTTGAGGAGATTGCTAACTAAGAGTGTTGTTTGAGCATGATGTTTATTTATTATGGATAGGTTGTTTAATCTGTTCTTCCTTTAGTGATACTTAATTCTTATGTGATATCTATCTCAATTGCTTGAATGTTTCATAAAAGTGGGGTTATTTTAATGAGACAGTCAAGAGCACATCATTTTAATGTTTTAGTGCTTAACATGCTCAATTCGATGAACTGACCTGTGCTAGAAATTTTTGCAGATGGATTCCGTAAGTGTTAAAAAAGACATGTTCTTTTATGATGCTTCTCCTGTTTAATTAAAGGCTGGATCTTTAAAGAGGCATTATTATTCCTTTCAAATGTACTTGAAAAAGGGAAAGTTATATTTTAATTTGAGTTCATCAATGTTGAATGGCATGAGTGAAGTTTGAATGTTTGGACTTGTAAAATGTATATATTTTACTTGGAGGAATGAGGAAAAAAGGATTGAGTGTCATTTTTATTGATGTATCCTTTGCTTGGGATTTATTGTAAAGGAGATTGTGAATTTATTTCTACTCTCTTATATTTATACTTGTTTAAATAATGGTAGTTTGACTTAAATGAAATAATGGGAAGGGTGGGAACTGATACTCTATTCTTCTCTCAAATATAAATTCTAGGTTGGAACGTACAAATGATTATTACTTACGTTAATATGAACTATTAATTGACATTAATAAAAGAGTAAAATACCTATGAAATCTGATATAAGTAATAATTGGAAATGGATCCTAATTAATGAATGATAAGGAAGGGGCAATTAGTTTTAAGAATAGAAATTTGTTAATACTCTTTTGGAGTGATGTATCCAAAGGATATGCAAAAAGAGGATATCATACCTCCTCTTAATAAACATTAACTAAGGTAAGATAATTGAGAAATAATGGATACAGGTGTAAGAAATAGACTTCATTCTAATGAAGTCTATTATAAAGAACATGGATTTAATTCCAGCCATGAATGAACTTGGTTAGGCTTAGTAAGTCAATAGTACTATTTAAACTAATTTGGACTGTAAGTCTGAAACTTAAATTAAGAAACCAAGGAATGATATACAAGCCCTCGTGAAGAAGGGTAGGCTATAGAATTAATCACATGACAAGTTGGAGTTAGGTATAGCTTGCAACTGTAATGATTAAAGAGGTTAGAAAATCGGCAAGGTTGCTGAAGCTAAATCTTAAATTATTAAGATAAGAAATAATTAACCTCTTAGTTGGATATGTATCTTTAGATGAGAGGATTCCATGGGATGATGGTACACACCAACTGCAATAATGTGTCATCATGAAGATTGGAGTCTTCATGATTACACACTATTGCAGATGACATGTCGCAACACCCTTCTGAATCGGATCATCTAGGATTACATAAACCTTGACTTGACTTGGTTACACTCTAGGTCAGTTTAGGAACATGATTTAGTATAGAGAAGGACTCCTGATGATTGAAGGTAACCAAACACACGCAATCAACCTGGGTTGATTGAGTATGTCTATGTACCCTTAGTCACCACGAGTGGTCCTCTATACCAATCTATTTTGCTAACCTAGGTTAAGGTTAAACCTAGACAAGAGGACTGATAGGAGTCAGTGAAGACCATTTTAGATAACAGATGAAGTGAGGTGAAGGATGTATTCCGTTGATGAGTATTTCGTGTAGGAATATGATATACAAAGCATGTGAAAATCTTTGACCAAAGTATCGCAAGCTACCGGTTGTGTTGTCCTAAATCACCTAGTTTAAGAAGCAGGATTTCAGATGGATATTGGTACAGATATTCAGTTAGGCCTCTTAAACGAAACACGTCAATACCCAAAATGGTAAGAGAACCAAGTATGCTTAGTATACAATACATTGAATTAACATGAAGGATCAGTAAGAAGCTGAGTCATGAAATGAGAGATCGACAGTCCATCGAGTCATTACAGATGCATATGGTTATCTGTTATGAGATCTAATGGCATGGAATGTGTGTTCTATATTATAAATATAAGAATAAAGAACATTATAAAAAAAAATCCTTGTTCTAGAGTCATAAATGAGAATGTTACATCTTGGTATCACAGTTGAAGGTTGCAACACTTGGACCTATTGTGTCCATAATCTGATAAAAATTATATTTTCTTGTTAAACAGAAAATGGTTAGAATAAGAGGAAATGTTGTAAACAACCCGCCACCGGGTGGAGAAGCAGCTACTGCCTAAAAACTCGATGAGATCCTTACTTCCCTCCTTGACACAAGAGATCGTTTGGCTATGTTGGAATAAGTAATGGGCAATGAGGATTAGGAATAAGATGCTGATAATGATGATCAACCACCTCCTGTGGACAACACCAATGGAAGGAATCAGGGTGTTGATAATAGTAATGTGAACGTGCCTAATCAGCCTGAAAATAAAAGGGCAAGATTAGTAGCAAAACTCACCAATGATATAAAAAGAATAAACCCTCCTAAGTTTGATGGAACTACACTAGGAGATGGGGCTGAGAACTGGCTCAGTGAAATGGAGAAGTGATTTTCTATAAGAAACTTCTTTGAGGAACCAAAAGCAATATGGGGAGCGTATCAGCTTTCCCATGAGGCATCTTCATGGTGGGACAGCCGAAAGACTGAGTTGAATATTGTTGAATCAAAAATAACTTGGGATCAATTTAAAATTTAATTTAGGCAACAATGGCTGCCTCAACTTTATTATGATCAGAAAATGACTGAATTTCAGAACTTATCTCAAGGGAAGTCAACTGTGACAGAATACTGTGATGGGTTTACCAAACTCCTTAAGTATGTACCTCAGTATTAGACTGATGAGAAGTTCAGAATACGAAAATTTATCATGGGGATGAATCCCATCATAGGTGGTGAGGTGGATGTTCACGGTCAAACCACTATGGAAGGAGTTGTTGAAAAACCCATAAGGCAAGAACAAAAATTAAGGGCAATGTCTGCTCATAGAGAGGAAATTAGAAAGAAGGTGCCGAACTCTTCTTCATCTCTTGCACTAAAAAAGGGACCTTGGAAGAGGTTTGGCATGAAAATAAATTTGAAACTGATAACAATAAGAAAACAACGATAAAAATCCTATTGCTAGTATGCAGAACAACTTTGTCAAAAACAATAATAACGGACAGAAGTCCTATGAAATCTAGAATGATAACTTCAAGTTAGGAAATAAATTTGAACCTAGGAAGGGGCCTGTTGGAGGCTATTTTAATTGTGGCAAGGATCATTACGTGAGTCACTATCATTTGAAGAAGGATGACCACAATCAGCATCATAGAATACACGTTGTAGTAGCTGACAAACAGGATGAAAAGCAAGCCACACCCGTAGAAGTTCTGGGTAAGTTATTCGGTATACATGTGACTATAAATTTTTAATAATGGATCTACTAAATGTTTTATTTATACTAAGTTAGCTTGAAAATTAAAAATAAGAGCTCAGAAAATGGAAAAATCATGGAATGTGCATTACGGAAATAATGTTGTTCATACGGTTAGTATGTGTCTTTTTAGGGAAGTCCTTGAATTGCTTAGTTTTTCCATAGAAGTTGACCTTTATGTTGCTCCTTTGGGGTTTTATGATGTAATCATAGGTGTTAACTAGCTAGATGAGCATAAGGCAAAGGTTGACTATTTTGAGAAACATATTAGTTGCTTAGAAGACCTGCAGAAAACAACAATCATTCAGGGTGTAAAACATGAGATTTCAGTTAGAAGGTTGTTGACAATATAACTTAAAAAGGCCAAAAATAAAGGTTGTACCTTATATGCAGTAAAGATTTATGAAACTACAGAAGAGGGTAATGATTTTATGAAAAATACCCCTTGTTACAAAATTTTAGGGATGTATTTTTGGAAGAATTACCAAGTCTTCCACCCAAAAGGGAGTTTGACTTTACGATCGAGATCAAACCAAGAACCGAGCCCATATCCAAGGCACCTTATAGAATGACTACCATTGAATTGGTAGAACTTAAGGCTTAGTTACAGGAATTTTTTTCTAAAGGGTTGATAAGACCAAGTGTCTCACCTTGGGGAGCACTGATAATTTTAGTGAAAAAGAAGGATGACACACTTATATTATGCATTGATTATAGAATGTTGAACAAGGAAACTATTAAGAATCGATATCCGCTTCCTAGAATTGATGACCTATTTGATCAGATGCATGGAGCATCGGTGTATTCTAAAATATATCTTCAATCTAGGTATCATTAGTTGAGAATAAAGAATGAAGACATACATAAGACAACTTTTAGAACAAGCTACGGGAATTATGAGTTCACAGTTTTACCTTTTGGATTGACCAATGCACCTATCGTCTTTATGACCTTGATGAACAATATTTTTCAAGAATACTTGGACAAGTTTTTGTTGGTATTCTTGGATGATATTCTCATATAATCTAAAAGTGTTGAGAAACACTATGAGCATTTGAGGATAGTGTTGGAAATCTTGAGAAAGAGAAAGTTGTATGGTAAGTTATCTAAATGTTCCTTTTATGACACAGAAGTGCACTATTTGGGACATGTTATAAGAAAGAATGGAATAACTGTAGATCCTTCAAAGATTGTAGCTATAACTGAGTGGCTTGCACCCAAGAATGTGCATGAAGTTAGAAGCTTCATGGGTCTTGCTAGCTACTATAGAAAATTTGTTAAGGACTTTTCCAAGATTGCTGCACCAACAACTTCATTACAGAAGAAAGAAAAGAAATTTGTTTGGAGTGATAAATGTGAATCCACCTTTAAGATTCTAAAGGAACAGTTAACTTCAGCACCTATTTTGACTATACCTGATCCCAATGGGAACTTTATTGTTGTAACAAATGCATCTGGGGAAGGTCTCAGAGGAATTCTATTGCAGGATGACCATGTCATAACATATGAAAGTAGAAAACTTAAGTTACATGAATGGAATTATGCTCCACATGACCTAAAGTTTGCTGCCATAGTTCATGCACTTCAAATATGGAGGCATTACCTTCTTGGTAAGCCTTTTGAACTAAAAACTGACCATCTTGGGTTGAAGTATATTTTTACTCAACCAAACTTGACTGCAAGACAATGAAGATGGTTGGAATTTCTATCTCAGTATGATTTTGATATAAGTTATATTAAAGGCAAGGAAAATAGTGTAGAATATGCTTTAAGCCATAGGAAGCACATTTCTGCTCTTATAACATTGAGAACTCAGTTTAAAGATGAAGTGAAAAATGTCATGGAGTCTGATTCTTATTTTCAGCAAGTAAAGACGTCACTTGCTGCAGATCCAAAAGATGTGAGGTATAAAGGTTTTCACTTTGACAATGAAGGAATCTTACGATTTGAAAACAGGGTATACATACTTTTGGAAAATGATTTATGAAAGAAATTACTAATTGAATTTCACAATTCACCATTTTTTGGGCACCCTGGCATTACAAATATGCTTGCTGATATAAAGCAATGATATTTTTTGAAAGGGATGAAAAAGGACGTAATAGAATTTGTGACGTACTGCTTAGAATGTCAACGTGTTAAAGCAGAACATATGCATCCAGCCGGTTTATTGTACCCTTATAGCATTCTGTAGTACAAATGGCAAGTGATAGCCATGGATTTTGTTCAAGAACTACCTATGTCAAAGAATAAACATGATTTCATCTTAGTATTTGTTGATAAACTAACCAAAGTATCACACTTTATTGTTAATAATCTAAAGGATGACTCACCCGTGTTAGCAAGAAAACTTGTGCATGAGATTTTCAGATTACATGGAGTACCTTGATTGATCATATCGGATAGAGACCCGAGAATGAAATTAAGATTCTAGCAAATGCTTAATGCTACTTTGGGAACTAAGTTGAATTTCAGCTCTGTGTATCATCTAGAAATGGATGGACATACTGAAAGAGTTAATTAAGTTTTAGAGGATATGTTAAGAATGTATTACATGGATCAGCAGTATAAATGGGAGGAGTACCTTCCATTAGTTGAGTTTTATTATAATAATACTTATCATGCCTCTCTAAAAATGGCACCTTTTGAAGCATTATACGGAAGGAAATGTAGAAGCCTTGTTAGTTGGGACAACATTGAGGATAGAGAGATAATTGGGCCAAAAATCCTTACTGAAATGGAACAAGTTAAAATGATTCATGAACACTTGAAAGAGGCTGCCGATAGGCAAAAGAGCTATGCAGACTTAAAGAGGGTTGACAGGAAATTTAAACTTGGTGAGAAAGTCTTTCTTCGGGTTAAGCCAAAAAAGAGTTCTATAACTTTTGGAAAGGTTGCCAAGTTATCACCCTCATTATGTGGGACCCTTTGAAGTTGTTGAAGTAATCAACCATGTAGCTTATCGTTTAGCTTTACCTCCTGATTTGTCACAAATGCATGATGTTTTCCATATTTCTTTGCTTAAGAAATATGTTTCAGATTTATAACATGTGTTGAATTGGAATTCCTTGTAGGTCCAAGACCCAGGAATAATCATGGTTAAGCCCATTCGATTGCTGGGAACTCGCCAGTTACACTTAAGAAATCATGAAATAAGTGAATGTAAGGTCTAGTGGGACCAGTTTAATGAAGAAAGTGCAACCTAGGAAAATCTCAAAGGTACGAGATTTAATTTTCCATACTTGTTTGATCAGAATTAATTCTGAAAGTTGATAAAATTTGAAAAACTTTATCCATATTTTGATGATAAATCTGCCAAACTTGGGCATTTACTGAACTATTTGATAGATATTTTAAATACTATTTTGAAAATTTGAACTTTCAAATTTAGTTCTGCTATGAACATATGAATGGAAGGACGATAACTGAATTTTGTCCTAAATATTAATGATTTGACTAATTTAATCATCGGGACGATGATTCTTTTAAGGAGGAAGGTATGTAACATCTTGATCATGGAGGTTACTATGATGACTTCCATTATTGGCACTACAAACGTTGGTATGTGAATTGTTATATGAACGTGTATTCTTTGACTTTGAAAATAATGTTTGCAATGAGTAAGTATTATTGTTCAGAATTCATGCTTACTATAACTCTACTTACTTGGAAATAATGTCATTTTATCTTGCGATCTGTAAGTTATGAACCTACAGAATTTTTTTTCACACTTGATATATATATATATATATATATATATATATATAGCACACCTTGAATCAATTCCATTGATCCAAGGTATGCTTCAGTTCTTATTTATCGTCATCTTGATAATTGACCTTCTAAATGAAAGGTATTTTGGAACTGAGTTGGGTTTTGTTGTAAAATGTGAAGGACTTGGTTTAAGGTATTCTTACTTGGCATCATGTTGCCAACGGTAAGATTGGACCTCCTGGATACATAATTTATAATGCTGGATAGTGTGAGAAGGTAAAAGGTTTGTTATAATAATATAAAGGTAAATATTTTAGCCTTGGACAGAATGTCCTGTACTATGTTGGTTTTAACCTAAGGTGACAAGACCTACTTAGGACCTATTACTGAATTATTAAGGTCTATACTCTAATCTATGTTGTAATGTCCTTTCCTACTTGGACTTTAATCTAAGGGTGAAAACTTAACCTAAGATGAATTCCAAAGATCTAAGAGCTAAGGTGGAAACCTAACTATTAATAAGATGACCTAAACTATTACTAATCCTAAAGGGGACCTATGGGTTACGTGACAAGAGGGAGGATAGTGGTGGTGGTTTCTAAGGTATTAATGTGGAATAAATTACAGTCCTTACATCTTAAATTGCCAAGTCTGGCGGAGGCATGAAAGGTTAGTGGGATGTCTAACTAACATCGTCGCTATATTTAAAATACATGCAAAAAATTTGAGTGGAAACTTGCCAAGTTAGAATTGGCAGTGGCGTGAGGAAAGAGAGGGAAAGAACATTCAATGCATTCAATAGCATTGGTTTTGGTGAAGAAACCACCTAGAAAAGAGGAGGAGTGGGTTTTGTGGAAGTTGTTGGTCATTTGGTTTTTTTGGTTTTTTCTCCATGTATGGGTTTCTCCTTTTAACCTAGGATTCTATTTTTCCATCCATCATGATCTTGAGAGCCTTTGAGCTATTTCAGAGACTATGGAAACAAGGAGGCAGTTGGGAGATTTGACTGTTGACGTTGTTTGAAGAGAAGAATTTCTTGAGAAGCTTGGCTGTTACTTTCTGTGAGTTAACAAGAAATTTTACTAGGTATGTTAGGCTCTTCTTATTGAACAGTTATGCTTTTTATTAAATGTCTTCATTAAAAGAACTTTGCTCTTAGAAATGAGTGGTTTTGTGGAAATGTTTTAATGTGTTTTGGCTGTGATCTTCTACTTGAGTTTGTTGATCGAAAAATATGCAATATGAGTATTTTCTAAATGCATGTATGATAAAATCGATATTATCAGTTGAAGCTATAATTATATGTGAATTCCTTCACTACTAATAAGATTTGATGAAATGGGTGTTTGGTTTTGTTGTTTCTTGTGGGTTTGAATTACTGAAGGAAACATTGATATGTCTACAATTTTTCTAAATTATACATGCTCAAAAATTATGGATTAGTGGGGATGTTAAGGCAAGACTTTATTTAAATTATTATTCCTTACTCACAATATAGTTTAAATGTGATGTGGTTTCCTTAGAGATTGTAGTGCGTTGTCCCCCGTTCTTTTTTTTTCTTCTTCGACGACCGTGTTGCTAAGCGTTTAACATTGTTGTGCTCCTACTGATCCTTGCTGGCTTCGCCTTTTCAATTACCCTGTTAAGGAAAAATATCTTTCATGAATTTGATAGGTGGTTTGAAGGATTACTTGACGTTGTTGGGGCATGACCAACTAGAGGGAACACCTACATAATAATAATAATTCTTTCAAATTATCGATTCTTGCTATTATTGTTTTGGTCAAGCTTAAATGTTGGTCCTTGTTAATACGAGTAATAAAGTATTATTAAGTTGTAATAATAATAGTAATAAAAATAATAGTAATATTATTATTTTGATTAGTAATTTTATTGTTTGGATTGGTCACCTCGAGTCCACGCAAAGAAGACGGTCTCTTGTTGTGACGCCGTGGTCGGTCCTTGTCCTACGTCTGGTTTTGAACTCCTACCACTAGTTCTACCTTGGCCGACCGAGTCTCCTCTCATATTGTTTTTTTTTTATGTATACCTATTTTAATGAGAAGATTTGGATGCTTTCACCCACGTTGGCAACTTTTTTTGGCATCCCACCATTTATGGAAATGTGTTTTGTTTGGATATCTAATCACCACTTTTTTTCTTAATTATGGTTTCACCTAATCCTCTCTGAGCTGTTGGTGGATCTCCCCATGTTAAACATTAACCTATTGGCCTCTTAAACTATTCTTCCTTGTCAGATCATGCCTGTCATACGTTTGGTGGAGTAAGTGAACATTTATTATTGGCCGCCTACTTGTTTCCTTGTGGTTTTAATTTAATCAGGCTCTGTCTGCCTTCTTTTGGATCGCTACCTCCTTTCTTTTTTTATCCCTTCCTGGCACATGATTTCAGCCTAAAAATAGTTCTCTGGATGCGTGAAGAGTTATGGTGCACAGTTCCTTATTGGCTGGGTCATTTTCATTGTTTATTGGCACCTTGTTTTGTGCAGTCTTAAACACTTTTGCTAGTGCATTGACCACTTTCTTCTGGTTCATTGCCTCTTGTCTTCTGGGTGGATTTCATTTGTTGTGTTAGGAAGAAATGCAGGACAGTTATTATGTTCATGAGCCCTCCTTTGTTTGGGATATTATTTGCGCTGGCACTTTGAAGGGATATGTCGATGATACTGTTTCATGCATATTCTCTCTCCCTGTGAGTCTCTCTTGTTGAGCTCTTCCTCTTTCAAGTTTCAAAAATTTATGTGATTTTCTTGGTTTGTTTCTGATGATATTCGGCTGTCCACTGCTCACAGACACTTTTTACTCTTGAGATTTTTTTTTTTCACGAACAACATTAATCTTGGGGTTTGGCTTAATTTGTGGTGAAAACCCACTAAATTAATTGTCTTTGTGTCTGGATATTTGTATTGGCTAGACGAAGAAGAAATGGATATTTGACAAAGGCAGGGGTTAAGCTGGAGTAATAGTGGGGGCAGGCATTGAAACATGAATGGAGGTGGTTGTGATTTGTAAAGGGTAATGTATTCTGTTGTAATGAGGCACATTTCACCAATAAGAATTCACTCTGATCTATACGCTTTTTTCAGCACCTCCTGGTTATTATGATGATGACTGTAGAGAAGCAAGTAGCCCGCCTTGCATACTTTTAGTTGTGTCGGCCCTTGTTGAGATAGTTGTGGTGAGGAATGAGAGACAAGGGGCTAAAGTGGGTGTGAATTTGGGGATATTTGATGGAAGAAGAATCCCAGAGATGAGCATAGAGCAGTATCTGGGGAGAATATTCAAGTATGCGCATTGTAGTCCCTTTGTCATTGTGGTTTCCTATAAATACATTGATCACTTCATTCAACTCAATTCAGGTTTTTTCATCACCTCCCTCAATTTGTACATTGGCTTCTCATCACTAGTGTCATGTTAGCTGCCAAGTTTCCATGATGATATGAAAAGCCTGATACTTCTTCTGCAAGTTCCCCTAGATGCTAGCTACCTATCCCAGAAGCAGCAGATGGGCTGCAACATGAGCTTATGTTTGAGTTCCGTGTGCTGGAAATTTCTCTGGAGGTGGTTTGTACATATATGGATTCAAATGTTGTAGATCTCGAGCGAGAGGCTTACCCTGTATTGGATGAGTTGGCCAGAAATGTTAGTACCAAGAACCTTGGACATTTACACAGCCTGAAAAGACAATCTTACTCATCTCCTTGCATGGGTGTAGAAGGTAAAAAATGGGTTCGTTGGGAAAGCTTGAGGATTTGAGCAAAGAAAAAATGGTAATATTGTGGATGCTCATGATCTGTTCAACAAAATGCTTAAGGGAGATGCTGAACCGAATCCCACAGTTTCAACTGGCTCCATTCCTTCCAGGCATGGTTCATCTCCCCTTACCTCTCATTATTCTCATGCTTTAGTTCTCTTTTGCGACTTAATAGAATTTTAAAATATTAGGATTATATTACAGTTAAATGTTTATATCAACTCGTTGCAAAACAATGAAGTGTCGTGTCGTAACTCACGAAGTCAAAATAACTCGTTGCATTAAAACATGAACTTCCACCCTCATTCTGTGGTGATTTAGAAAAATTCCTACCCACCTAGATCGCTCCAATATTGGTATATCAAAAAGATGAGATTGACTTCCCAGTAATAATGTTGACCTTCTCCCTGTTTTAAATAGTTATTTTTTGCATTTTTTGGAGACTCATTAAGTACCCTTCATAACTCTGAAAACGAGATGTGAAGCTTCATTCATGTACCTTGGTATGCGAGGAGTCACCTTGACCTTTGGATTGACCCCGAATGAACATATGAGATATTTTTGACGCTCTTATAGGAGCCCTGTTACACTATTTTACAGTAGTAGAAAGTTGTTAAATCTAGAAAGTTGGCTTTCATTTTGAACCGTCATTTGAAACCTGGATAGAGAAATTATTTCCCGCCTTCGCGAACCTCTAGTGTTTATACTAGAAAATTGCATGGAACCTTCAGTTTAGGAAAAATATCTTTCTGGATATTTTGATGATGACATTTTGTAGGCCTCTGGTCGCAGTTTGACAAGGTCAAACTGGACCAATTAGGACCGGTGGCTACAGAAAAAACTTGTCACTGTTTGAAGACTGTTTTCTAGTTTTGAATTCCGTCGACCCTGTTGAATTCTCCATATATGTGGGAACTTGTAGGAAGTTTCTTTTGGCACGTTCATCCATTGAACGCAATTTTTGGACATGGATTTCCAAGCCCTTGAACTAAATTTTGTTCCTTTGCAATTAGGTCAACTACGACCAGTGGCCCCGGAGAACTAGCTGCCAAACACAAAACCATTCACTTTTTCCCAATTCTGTCAGTTGCTATGAACCTCTTGGTATATCTGAGGACACGTATAAAGTTAATCATGGTGTGCATTCTCATTAGAAGATAACTTTTGGAAGCGGTTTCTTAGCCTCTGAGCCCATTTTGAACGTTTTTGTAGCTAGTAAGAAAATGTAAAAATAGAAAAGCTGCAACGGACCCTCGTCGGGTTGCCAAACCACCCTGGAAACTTTTAACACATGCAAATAACTGTTTAAAACTCTATAGTGTAACTTATGTGAAATAAAACTTTTGACAAATGGTGTTTTCTCTCTCTTCCCTTCTCTTTCTCTCTCCTAGGCTACAAAAAGAAGTAAAATGAAATGTAATGAATATATGTCTCTAAACCTTTTATTTCGATTGCAAATTGTAATTATTATCATATGTAAATGGGGAAACTGAAAAATGATAATTATGTTAGATTAGGGTGGATGCCATGCCAGCGATTTATCGCTGATATCTTGCTCACGTGGTTTTTGCAGGATGAAAGAATGATGACATAAAGGCATTGTGTAATGCATTAATTATCATTGTAATTTCTATAGTTCATTGTTAGAAGAATAAATGTATAATATAGTCTCATGTTACATAAGGTTATATTTGATAATTTTTTATTATGTATAAGATGATAGTTTCAAGGACATCTAGGAAATGTGCATTTAATCTTAGGTTCAATTTTGATTCATAGTACACATGGTAAAAAGGTTTGATATTTATATAAGGTAAATGAAATTGAAGTAATATCTTGTAGTGCATATTCAATATTCAATAAATGATCAATGAGTCATCTTGTGCATTCATACTTTGTAAATGTAATAAAGGGATTTAATCGAAACACTCTACCCTTGTTCAATATCAGAGCATAACTTGTCTTCATGTGTGATACCCTTACCGTAGAAGGCATTGAAAACCGTAGGATGGAATTAAATTTGCACTCATTGAGAACCTCTTAGTTTGAGTAAATCATAGCCCAAGAATGGGTTTATCATCTTAGTCAGTATGTTTTGTGACATTGTCATAAACCTAGTGGATAGGAGTGACACAGTCAAATTTCACTTGGAGTATGTAGAGCTAACTCCTCCTTCGTAGCCTAGTCGGACTACCTTGTCATCCGAAGATAGATTTAAATTTAAAGTTCTTCATCGAGTGAAATCCCTGTTGGATCCAGATGACATAGATGGAGGTTGTGACTTAGTTGTTCTAGGTCTTATACTCTTGTTAATGAACCCCTTAGCCCCGCTCAGCTAAATGTGTTACCTTGATTCTCTCAACATAACACCTTGGTCCTTCCATGAAGGTGGTTTAGCATAATTTGTCCTCTCACTTAAAACTCATATATAGTTGAGGGGTAGACCCTTAGGTGAAGTTGGAATAAATCTAAACCTCAGTTGATTCAGATGTTAACTTAGGATTCATGTGTAGCTTCAAGTCTTCTAATCTTTTATGTCTTCAAGAGGTTAGTCAAGCACTTCGTAACTCCTTTTACAAGAACATGCTAAAGATAAGATCCTAACGTGACGTAGAAAATAAAGTATACAAGAGTAAAAATGAGATTGAGGTTCGGAATTAATGCCACTCTCGGAGACCTTATATCTCAATTAAAAATACTCTTTTATTTCAAAGAATATGAGTTTCCTTGGTGTGTTCAAACTTTCATGAAAACAAAATACATATATAAAACAAAATGGAATTTCAAAAGTCATTGAATTAGAATAACTATGGTAGGGAAATAACTATACCATGATCAAGGAATGTTTTTTGGTAAAAAACTATCTTGTATTTTAAATCTCCATTAAATCCTAATATCACTATATGGACACCAAGTCACATTCACATGAGTTGTAAGAGTAAAAAGGTAGGCATTGAATATATGTTCGATAAGAAGATTCTTAACAAAAGGACAAGATAATTAAGTACTTTATTTTCTTTTGAATTATGACAAATAGGAATGCAAATTATGGAAAATTTTCTAAAGAATAAGAAACCAACTTATAAGGGGTGAATGATAATTTAACCAAGGTATGAACTTAAGAATATATCAGTGGACAAACAAGAAATTTATCCTTACACAGTAATGTTCTTTGAATGTTAATTGTAACTAAAATACAATTAAAGAAAAGATGTGTTGTCGGTTTACCTATCCTGGAGTCTTCTCTCTGATGGTTGGGGCATTACTAGTATTCATTCATTGGGAAAATTGTCGCTTCGACATGACTATGTTGTTTGCATGTGCCTATGTGAGTCGATGGCTTATGTGATTTTCGTTTGCGAGTCGACTTTTCTGTACTTGAAGCCCATGTTGTGTTGTGTGTAGTGAGAAATGTAAGTCAAAAAAAAAATTTATCCTGGTATTTTATTGTTGTAATTGTGTGTGTAAAATGTGGGCACTACATAGGGTATCAGAGCGAAGGTTCATGCTCTCGAACCTCTGGGATGGATTGGAGTTGTGATGATTCTGTATGATGATGGTGGATGTTGGAAGAGTAATGTGATATATGTTGTTATGTGAACTATGTTGTAATTGTGACCTTATGGAAGCACATGTGGTGCATGTCACTTAGTGCATAATTGTTATCTTATTGATGTACTTGTGATGAGAGTATTCACTCTCTATGTTGTTGATTCAATGGGGGGATTAAGGTGTAATGTACTACCTTGTTGTTTGTGAATGGAATGATATTGTGAATTACAGAGTGTTGAAACATTTTGACATTATGTGATGTGAAGATGTATTGATGTATTGCATGACAAAATTGATGTAAAATGAATGGAATTTTATCGTGATGCCATCATCGTATTGTGATTAGTTGTGTACATCGTCGTGTTGTTTTACGATTGATTATATGTTGTAAGGTTAGGACATTGTGTTCCTCATACGTATAATTCATGTAATATGTGATGGTTCATGTCGTGATTTAGGGGCATATGGTGAGTATGATCCCTAGTGTACAGTGATTGCACTTTGGGTGCAAGATGTGGTAATGTGATGTATCGTAACTCGTGAAAGTAATGATTGTGTTATACCCTATATATATATACCATGCGCAAGATGTTATGGTTAATGTGCGTGAATCACCATTGTGTTAGTGATGCTAGTTATGTGTATGTTGTGAACCTTACACTAGACGACCCCAAGGGGATAAGCTGTCAAGAGTGTGTGTGTGTGGAGAGAGGAGGCGTGGACCAGTTTTTCATAATCTTGAGCCGAGTACGAGTGAGGAAGTGGAGTCTTATATAGATTGAAAACCCACTTCTATCTGTTTAGTATACTTCGAGCTTTCTCAGTATATTGTGGGTGCGCACCACCTTAGGCTCAACTTATGCAACTAGAGTTCCTTTCTCTTTCCTATTGGATTGTTCATTGAATAGTCCTATGTAATTTTGACTATGTCGATCCTTGTGGGAGTTTTGAGGAATGATTCAGGTAGAGATGATGATAGTTACATTATTTGATATACTCATTTCTGGTTACATGTATATTTTATGACCTGAGGCTCAATGTCTGAGTGCCAGCAACTCGATGAGTACCCCTTTGGTGGTGGTATGAGGCCACATAGTGATTGTAATGTGCTATTTTCTCAATATGTATTTTATTCGTAAATTGATCTTTATCTATCTTTTTGATAGAACCAGCCATTTTCTTGATTGACATGTTCTTATATTTTGGGCATTATTCGATTGTTGCATTAACATTTGAATTTTGCACTAACCATGACTAATTAGTCATTTTTTTCATTCCCTAAACCTAAAACATATGTTAAATCCAATGATGGCTAATGTTAAATTCATTCCCTACACCTAAAACATATGGAAGACCTGACAAACAACCTATGAATGAACCTGATGTCAGAGATGTCATCTCCTATGGTCCCGTGTACCTCAAAACCAATCTCATTTATGGGGGAGTTGACCGCCCCTCTTCACAACTTAATCATCAACACCATGCTATGCCATTTAAATCCAATTTTAATTTGTTATATAACTTGGCTTTTGCTGACATGTACCTTCATCGCTACTCCTAGAAAGGGTTTGGATTTGAATATTATGAACAAGGAACAAATCATCTAACCATCCAACACTTGGTAAAATTAGGATTATAAAAATCCCTTTTCCGAAGCATCCTCACACACCATGTCTTTTACACATAAAAAAATTAGAACTGTATTCTCCTGAAAAATACGATGATCCCATGGACACAGACGACACCATATACATCCCACTTAACTTTTTTTAGTCAATACTATTTCATTAGGACCCTTGACTTATCAATCTAATCATGTCACCAAATAAATTCCCCTCATTTATAAAAAAATGATTAAAGAGGATTCACCCACCATCGATGTCCTTCACTATCACGATGATCAAGAAATCCTTTCTCATATGGGAGAAGAGGATAAATTCCTTCAGAAATCCCTACCCACCTGACACATTAACCCTTTTTAACAAATCCATTGTTGACAGTAACTTAGGAACCCCTCAAGAACACTATATAGTCAAATTCAACCAATCACTAAACCCAACAAAAACTAGATGATTTCACCCACCTTGTTATCAAAATAAATCCAAGCCTTCACTTGGTCATATAGTGATATGCCTAGTATCAATCTAAATATCATCGTATACAACATCGTCACTTATCTTGATGCTAAAACCATGAAATAGAAGCTCCGTAGGAAACATCCTCATGTAGCTCTCCTTGTTAAAGAAGAATTACAATGTCTACTCTCTGCTAATTTCATCATACCAATTGATTATCCATAATGGGTCTCCAACATGATTCTCGTAAGAAAATCCTCATGAAACTTACACATATGTACTGATTTTCGAGATCTTAATCTTGCTTACCCTAAAGAAAATTTCCCTCTCCCTAACATTGATCATCTCATTGGCCTTACTATTGGCCATTCAATTATCTCACATATGGATGGATTTTCTGGATATAATCAAATCATCATTTCCACCAATGATCAGCATAAAACATCCTTGATCACCCCTGGGGGAACCTTCTACTATTGTGTTATGCCCTTCGGTCTTAAAAATGCCAAAGCCACTTATTAATGTGCTATGACCTAGATATTCCACGATTTTATCCACAAAATTGTCAAAAACTACGTCGATGATATTTTAGGAAAATATAAATAACACAAAGACCATATTTCCATCCTTGAATCCATCTTTACTTTCCTTATTCAATATTTCCTTCATATTAATCGTGGAAAGCATGTTTCTAGTTTCCTCATTGATAAAATTTTAGGATTCATCATATCTATTGGAGGTATTGAAGTAGACCATGCTAAGGTTAAATTAATTCTTGAAATGCCTTCCCCATCTAATCTGAAACAATTTTTGTAGTCTCTAAGGTAAATAACAATCCATCTAACGCTTCATATCTCAACTCTCAGACTGTTGTCAACCATTTTCATAATATTCTCCACAAGGATGAAGATTTTAATTGGGATTATGATTGTTAGAAAGAATTTGATGAACTTAAACATTACCTTTTATCACCACCCGTGCTTACACCACCTCGTGAGGGGGAGCCATTCTATTTAATACATATTTTCTTCAGAACATGCCTTATGTGCTATGATTGCTCAACGTGATAACTAAATTCGTGAACATGTTTATACTAGATCAGTCACACACTTCATGATTATGAAACTTGTTATACCCAAGATGAAAAACTACGTTTTGCTTTATTTTTCAACACTTTTAAAATATGTCACTATCTTCTTAATTGCAAGACTTACATAGTTACTAGCTTTTATCCACTTAAAACCATACACTCTAAACTATATCACATCAAATGTGTAACTCAATGGCTCATGATTATGACTGAGTTTGACCTTGAGTTCATATCGCATGAATCTATCAAGGGCCATGCTATTGCAGACCAGCTTTTCGATGCACCCCTTCCTGACAATTAACTTCCTCATGAACACTTTCTAGATGAATCAATTAATCATGTCGATGACTATAAATTCATTCCTAGTAAAATGACCCTCTTCTTCAGTGTATCTAAATGCTAACAAGGGGGAGGGGCCTGTGTTATTCTCATACCACCCTGGGGAATTTCTATTCCAATATCCTTTAAACTTAACTTTGAATGCACCAATAATATTGGCATAATATGAAGCTTTAATCATGGATATTACCACCACTATCCTATTATGATTTCACATATTAGAAATCTACAGAGACTCACAAATCATCTTAAAACCAAGTCAAAGGATAATATCAATGTAAAAATGAAATTCTATAGAAATATAAAGCCAACGTTGATTTTCTCTTCGGTACCTTTGATCATTATAACATCAAAACCATCACGCAATCCTTTAACAAGTTTGTAAATACTATGGCCTCTTTGGGATCTCTCATTCCCCTAGAAATTTAATAATCAAAAGATAACACTAAAGTATTTGTGTTCATTCAAAAACTAGATTACCCCTTACATCAAAATGATCTCCCTCCTATCAACGTTGTTGACAATAATCCAACTGATTTATGGTATGATAAAATTTATGACTACCTTTCTAAATCTAAAATACCTTCTGACTTATCGTGAAATGCTAAATGATCATTTCTCTAACACGCCACCCCCGCTTTTTCATCATAACCAGAAGCCTCTCTAAACTTGGATTTGATGGTCTTTTGTTAACATGCTTTAAATATGATGAATCAATCAAAACAATCAAAGAAATACATGACAGTATTTTTGGGGGTCATTTTAGTGGAAATGTCATTGCCAAATGTGTCTTGTGGCTAGGGTAACTACCGGCCTACTATCAATCAATAATTTTGTGCATGCATTAAGAAATGTGTCAAATTATAACTACATTCAGGTCTCATCTATGTCCCTAGTCAAGATTTACAACCCACTCAGGACTTGTGGCCCTTCTATCAATGGGGGTTAGATCTCATTGGTACTATCCATCCTAAATCATCTCAACAACATCATTCCAATATCACAACTACTGAATATTTTACTAAATGGGTTGAAGATATCCCTTTAACCTCAACTAAATTAGGACGTATCACCAACTTCATATATCAATGCATCATATGTCGTTTTGGTGTTCCACATAAAATTATCATAGACAATGGAAAATCCTTCAGAAACAAAGAACTTAAGAAACTTTGTGACATCTTCAACATCAAACTCAACTTCTCATCACCATACTATCCTAAGGAAAATGGACAAGCTAAAGCCTCTAACAAAACATTCACTGAAATCCTCATGAAAATGGTAGACAACATAGGTAGGAATTGGGATCTCCAAATCTCATTTGATCTTTGGGATTATCGAACTAGCATCTGTACTCCTACAAGAGCTATGCCTTTCTCACTTGTCTATGAATCTGAGGCTGTCGTACCCCTCGAAGTCTGAATTCCCTCACTTCGTGTATCATTAAAAGAATTTATTCTCGAGGAAGAATATCGACAAGACCGCTTAGTACAACTGAAATTATTAGATGAAAAATAAGTAACAGCCCTCGAACATCATCAAGTCTATCAGGAATGTGTCAAAAGAGTTATAATAAACATGTCAAAGAACATGATTCTAAAATTTTTGATCTATACTTGAAGAGAATAAAAATGATATGACACTAGAACAGAGTAAACGCGGAAATTTTTCCCCTAATTGGATCATTCCATACGTCATCACTCATAAGTATGGGTCAGGAGCGTATCACCTTGCCTCCCTTGATGGTGAGCCTGAAAATGAACCTTTGAATGCCTTGCACTTATGACATTTATATGGTTCAATGAATGATAATCATGATAGTAGTTATATCCAATATATTATCCCATCACAAACCATCCATCTTAACATAGTAATGATTTGAAAGTATGTGGTCAATTGTCATTATCCTTAATACACCTTAAAGATAAGAATCACAACTTTGTTAATCACATATTTCACTATGGAAAATTTCTTCCTTAGTAGGAACCCCACAATAATTACATTCACCTATCTTGTACCAAGTGAAAAACAAGACATGGGGCACATATGTCTAGGTCACATACACACTTCTCCCCTCCTCAAAAAATTCTATTAGGATCTTTCCCTCGGCTTAAAATAAAGTCAAAAATGTCTATGGATGCTCTTTATCAAAAATAAAAAAATAAACTGATCCCTTGAAGGAAAGCTATTAAAAATATCAAAATCATACTTTCAACAAAGTGAAAGTAGATTGATCCCTTGAAGGACACCTAATTGTTGTAAAAACCAAATTTGGGTCACACTATCCTTGATTCCCTTTCAAGCGATTAACATAGCATGTTCATATAATCACACCCCCTTTACCCCACATTTATATTAATTTAATTACTTACAATTAAATTAATACCCATCCTCATTTTATCTATTAATTTATTTACTTTAATTAAATTAATTTACACCTCACCCAACCACTTCACCTAGAAACCTCATCATAAACCTATTCTTAGCATGTTTCTTTTAACTAAGACTCAATTTCCACTTACCTTAACTAACTGAGACTTAGTCTAACCCTAAAATTAGATGCCTATTCTTTCTCTAACAACATGCCCACTTAATCTAAGCACAAGAATATCATTTTAGATCTGGACCAATAGGAAAAACTGGCCAAAAGATAGCCAAGATCTGCTATTTTGGAAAACCTAGGATTTCCCTCCTTAGCCGACGCCGGTTACCCTAAACCAACACCGTTCACCCTAAACCATTTTCGGTTACCATATATTCATTTTGGAAACCTTGTTCCAGATATTGGGCAATTTTGAGAAGTGATCATTTTTGAGTTTTGGAGAAAGAGAGATCTGCATGCAAGCATGAACCAGAGTCCTGTTCAAGCATCCAGAAAACCCTAGCCAACACCAGGACTGATCTGAAGGTATTGGCATTCACTGGTAACATTTCATGAAGTGCTACCGTGACACTGATCACTAGTTTCACAGATCAACCATTGCTATCCTCCACCAACCAAGCCTATAAATACAAGTGTGTTTTGATCTGCATCACTTTATACTTACTTAGATTGTGGTTTCTTTAGTTCTGTTTATTAGATCCTATTCTAATTTTCATTCCACCGATCCCCACCTTCCTGTCAATCCACCCATCCAACAACCCAAAACCCCTTTAGCCCCCCATAACCGACTCTTAGACATTCCTGAGCCTTCCCATGATTTTTACGAGCCTAACCATCCTTCTTCCATTCTCTGTGAAATCACAGAGAAGCTCCAAAACAAAGTTTATTTGATTTCCACCACTCATCCCCTACTGACTCCATTGTCACCTTGACCATCGTCGGTTTCCCCTTCATCGACATTGGTCACCAGACCAACACCATTTACTGCATATTCTTACAGTCTTTCACTAAGTTGACTTTATCACCCCTAAAACCTCAGAAAAACCTCACCCTAAGCAGATAAACTACCTGAAGCCACTCCACAGACCTCCCCATCTCTCTGTGTAGACACAGAGAGAACCTGGACCCCTATCTTCTGACATTTAACTATTCTACCCTTATCCACCCTAAATCATTGTCATATTTAAACGGTCATTGGTCACACCTGACCAACATCGGTCTCTGTGTCTGATAACCCAACTCAGGACAATAAGCTAATACCCACTCCCAAACTACACAAGAACCATTTGTAACCTTTATCAGACCTCTATTCAGACCTTCAGAAACCCTAAAACCACCTACCCAACCTCCAGATATGATCATAAGCCAATTTGTTAGATTAGATTTTCTTATTGTATTTGAATGAGATACCTAAATCATATCAACTAAAATAGGATGTTACTTGTTTACGTTATTTATTGCATTAAATTGTATTAAACAATGGATTGAAATCCATCTAAGAAGTATAACACTTCTAGGATCTAGCACACGTTAGGCAGTCCAATGACATATATTGTTTAATATTCTTCTTGTGGTCTTGTTTTAAATTTACAGGTAGTTCCTCATAGTAAAAAGGAATTTCTTCTTGGTCATCCTGCATTGAAAATCAGAAATGTGGGCACAACCTTTGACCGACTTCACAAACAGGTATTCCTCCTTGGCCTATCACCCTCTATCTGTTTCATTAAATTATATCAAGAATCTAGTGAAACATTTTGGCACGCCCAGTGGGACCCTCTCTTGGGTTCTTTTCATTTTATTCATATAGCGAAATCTTGTGTGTCTCTTTCTTTTTTTGAAAAAAATACACATTTAATCTTTTCCCTTGTAACATTCTTTTCTTCTAATTGTCTAAATGAAATTTTTTATTTGGTGTTTAAAACAAATCATTTCTTTCTTTTTACATTTGCATAGTAGTAAAAGAGCACGTTCTTGACCTATTCATCATTTGCTACATAAAATTTAATTGTCTGATTTGGGTTCTAAAATCTGTTGCATTTCATCCTTGTATGCTGCATTTTAGCTCACATTAAAAAATGAGGGCAACCTATACGCTGGAAGTCATGCCCAACTGATGGTTGACATAATTAAATCATAGAAGCACTTTCTCTTCTGTCTCTCTTTGCCAAACTGCACAAATACAAATTCACACATCTTCTTAAACAACACCTTACCTGGAAGAAGTTGTCAACGATCACATGAACAAAGGATTGACAGTGGGTGCCCAGCTGGTTTCTCTATCCAGTCATTATCTCAGAGAAATGACTACCCCCGCCAAAACATAACCTAAAACCACCCTTTAGAATTTTCCTCTTTATAGGACACCTTCCCAACCAAAAAAATTTCTTTTGAATTCACAAGTCAGTCTTAAATAGCATAAGCTAAACACATAAAATTCACTCATAGGATTGCATGTTTTTCTTAGCTTTTTCCTGAGTTACGTTTTGAGTTGTGAGGTTACGTTCTCGACTTTCCTCTTCCTTTCACACTCCACCATCATAGTTGGAGTATTCTAACTATTTTTGAGTGTGTTAGGGTCTAATATTATCATCCTTCATACTTCTGGGTTGATACTCCATTTGACTCAATTCACAAAAACCAATTTTTCTTCACTTTTTCAAATTTCATAGTAATCGGCGTTGGTCCAGTGACCATCATCAGTTTCCATCTGGCTGCCATCGGTTTACCTAACCAGTGTCAGTTTCTAGATCTTTTGGTTATTTTACCCAAAAAGTGCTTCATCACCTCTTCTTTTCTATTTGAAATTATCAAGACATCATCATATCCCCAGAATTCTAATATCACTGTCATTTACAGCTTCCTCATTCCATTTTCATCAGTTTTTGGCCTCATTTCCTAAAACTGTTGATTTCCCATAGTAACCGGTATTGGTTACTATAACTATCATCGATCCCCCTTTAACCATCATCATTTATTTAAACTGCTGTTGGTTCCTATGTTTTGATTTTTAATTAGAACATTGACCAAGTTCACCTCCTAGAATCTATCTTCTCCATTTATGTTTTTTTCTATGTTATTAACAGAGTACAATTTATTAGGTATATGTTAATTCACATGGTGTTGACTTGCCCAACCAACACCCTTCAACTTTAGCCACTTCCACCTAGCCCATCACTGCCTTCTATCTTGTCACCTATGGATCCAACTCATCCCATCACCATCAATACCAACAACGAGGAGTTCACAAGACTCCTTGACCAAAATCCCACTACCCTACATTACTACCTTTCCCATTCCTCCACCTGGGACTCCTCGGGACAATTGATATATGAAATGCACATGTCTATCCCTCCTGCCCTCGCCCCCACTTCCGTGTCAGATACCACTAGCTCAACATTGTCTTCATCCACCTTACCCCCTGTGATATCTCAATTAGACCCCACATCTACTATAAATTTTACACCAACGACATCTATCGCACCCATGGTATCAACTATTCCTTCGCCAACTACCTTAAGCATGGCCCCATCTACACCCTTTACCTCGTATGTACTAGAACATCACAACCACCCATGGTGTCAGTAACCCACACCCCATTCCAAAACCTCATCCTTTCCATCCCATAGTCTCTACCCCCAATTACCACGAGAGTCATTACGACTACCCCACCTATTTACACGCATCACTAGCAAGCCCCAATCTCATCTATTTCTTATTCGGGATATCTTCTGGCTACATCTATTCCCCCTTCGCATTTTTCATATTCGAAACCCCCATATACTGGGATGTTGTCCACATCATACACCCATCATCAACCTCCCTTTACTGCAGGAGGTGCCCATTCCTCACAACCCACCAATGACCTCATTAGGATGATGATGGAAAATATGCAAACATTAGAAGCATTAGTTTCCAGCTCTCCTAACTCCTTAACTTATGATGAAATCTATAATGAGCCTATTCATCCATCTATCTCCATTTTATCATACCCTGTACATTGGGAAATTCACAAGTTCAACCATTTCAAAAGTAAAGAAGACCCGCAACAACACTTATGGTCGTTCAAACATGGGTGCTATCTAATTTCCCATGATGATGCTTTACTCCTACAAACATTCCCCATGTCCTTGAAAGGACCCACCTTAGATTGGTATAGTGGTTTACCTAGAAATTCTATCTACTCCTTTAACCAAGTGGCTCAAACATTCTTGGACCACTTCTCAATGAATGTTGTCAAAAAATTCACCATGATTGACCTATACTAAACACGAAAGTATCACGAAGAATCTATCATAGATTTCGTTTCTCGTTGGCAAAGTATTATCAACCAATTAACATTCCAATTACCTCAAGTTGAGCTTATAGAGTTATTCACTAGAGCTTGTGTAAGACACATCTCACCAAATTTGTAGGTACAAACCTTCCATACCTTTGACGAAGCATTTACCATGGCATGAAAGCTAGAAATTTGTGTCATTGAAGAAAAGAAAATCCAATTGTGAAACAAAAAAGCTGCATTCAAGTCAAATGATGCTTCTTCATCTTCAAATCCCCAAAACAATTATTCAAAAGCCAAAGGATCTTCCAATGTGGTAGTTCTCAAAGATGGTTCATCCCATCCATGTAATCAAGCCAAACCTTCCTCTAATCTTTCTCTTGTTCATACTTTTCAATTCTGATGAGAACAATGAAAGTACACTTCGATTGGAGAGCCTTATTCTTTAGTCTTAGAAAATCTTCTTAAAGCCAAAGCCATTGCAGCACCCCCAATAAAACCTCATACTGGTTTTGATCCCACTAGTCCTATGCCTGCATGGTATAAGGAACATGACTATTGTAATTATCATCGCGTCAAAGGCCATAGTGATGATAATTGCATAAATTTCAAGATCATTATCAAGGAAATGTTAGATAATGGAGATCTTGTCCTAGAAAACCCAAATGCACTGGAAAATAAAAACTTGCATATCTTAAAGAAGTCGTTCCCTAACCATACAAAATCATCTAATAAAAATGGTGAACCTTTAACCCATGACAACAATGTCTGTGAATTCCACGCTATTTTTGATATTGTACCGGTTGTTACTCAATTTCTACCTATTCCGTCTATCAAGGAAATTATGGCATGAGATCCTCTACCCATGGAGGAGCATACCTCATCTACTCCTTCACCCACAAAGGAGTCCCCTTCATCTCCCCCTTCACCCATAGAGGAGTTCATAATTTCTTCTTATGTTGTTTCACCTTCTACCTCACAACCTACCGAACAATCAATGGTGTTAACTCTCCTACCCGCAAGAGAATCATCATCACTTTCTCCACCACCAATAGAGAAATATACCTCACCCCACCTACCATCTCTCCTATCCATGGTATATCCTTTAGACACACCATTTCCTATTGGCGACAATTCCCCATTAGCATTTAAGGATCCCATTGATCTTCTCTCAACTCTTTTACCCACAGAGCCCGATGCTAATCAATTCCCTGTCTCATAGACATACTTTATAGGGATTGCCACTAAACCAACAACATCATATCTTATAACAATGTCATTTTCACAATTGGCCGATTGCTTGGATTACATTGATGATTCCCTACTTTGGCGGTGTCTTTGGCTCCCGTTTTTGACTCAAATGCAAATGTTTCCTACAGATACCTCCATGATCTATCCAAAGGTATTTCCAGCAACCAGATTGACCCTGACCATGTTTGTCAAAATGACTTCTTCTTCATCACTTTTACCTACATCTGAACCTTTACCCATGACTAAAACCATTCCTATGCCTAAGAAACTACCCACACCTACATCTTCACCCATATCTAGACCTATCACTACCTTGTGTGTCATGCCAATGTCAAGCCTTACCCATCCACCCATCAAATTGGATTTAGCCACATCTTCCCAAACCTAGACCAAAATTATTCCTCAGCCTAAAATGAAGACCCAACCTTCTAGGCCATATACACTAGTCTCACCCACCACACCTTTGTCACCTTTACCCCTTCTGTCCATCCTAGGACCTCACCCATCAACCTTGGCTAAACAACCCCTACCCAAGGAAAATCAAAATCCAAGCAACCTACTTATTCATCATGATCCTTTGTTAAACCTGATTTACCTACACAACAAACACCCTCGCCCTCACATGTACATTTCTTACCACCTATACCTCCACCAGCTACCATAACCCCAACATTACTAATGCAACTTCAACCAATACATTCCACTTGACGTCCACCAACCAATTCCACCACACCTCCATTGTCCCTATGGGTAACCCTTCCTCTTCCACCATTTGCTTTTGCTTCTACATCACGTACTCTCACTTCACCTTTACCCAAGAAGGTGTAATCCAAAGACAAGAACCCACTACCCTCCAACATGGTAGTTAAACCAATAACACCTTCCATTGCTAGTTCTTCTACCACACATTTACCCAAGAAAATACCATCAAAACCTAATACAATACCACCTACCAAACTAGTGGTCAAACCTATTCTACCTCTTATAACACATCTTCCACCACAATCATCCACACCTTTACCCAAACCCACACTCACTTCTGGTTGTGATCCATTGGCAGGGTCCTACGCCAACATTTTAACCAACCTCTTAGAGACCTCAGTCATCACATTATCACCGCTTAGACCTTACAAACCCCTCAAACTCAAACCAAAATGGTTTGATGAAACTAAAGTTTTTTCTTACCATCATGTGCTAGGACATGATGTAGAGGGTTGTAAGGCTCTCAAAACCGTTCTACTCCAATTATGTCCTCCTGAAGCAAATTTTGGTGACATTGATCTTCTTGATGAGGACACTATTCCATTTTCACATGTCACTATACATCCTTGCTCACTACCTATTCAGTGACCCATATCACCACTTCCACAACCCTTTTATCCACCTCCAAAATTCGAGATCAACATGGTCTGTATTAGAGAGTTGGCCAAACCACCACCTAAATTCCAGTGTTCCCTACTCATTTTACAAGGTTCTTAACCCGCATTAGTTTTTTGTCCATCATGTCATTATACTACTCATGACATACCTTCTCCATATACCTCTTTCCCTCAAATTAACATGATCCAAGTTGCCACTTGTGCCTAAAAAGAAAAAGGAAAAGAAAAAGCAACTAGCCCATCAATCAATCTCGTGCCCATTATACCATCTGCACCCGTACCTAAAATCACCATTCAAGGACCCACATACCCTATTTATGACGGGGTCACCCATCGTACAATGATAAAACAATTATACCAATCCCCTCTAAAAATTTCTTTGTACGATCTCGTTCAAACCTCTGAATCTCATTCACAAGCCACCATGAAGGTTTTGCAATCCATAGAGGTTTTACCTAATGACCCCACACCAGTAGCCTCCATTATCACCCCTCACCACATGGCCTCTCTTACTAAATCATCTCTTTCTTCTAACCCCACTCCAACTCATCAAGTATCCGCCCTCATTTTTTTGATGAGGAGATCATACCTCTCCAATCAGATGACCTTGATCCCGCCCTTTTCATCTCCATCTATATCGATAATATACATGTATGGCATGTTATGATTGATGGTGGTGCTAGCATCAACATCATCTCCTCCCACATGTATAATCAAAGGTGTATCCCTTCAAATCACATGCATAGTAACCCATTTATGATGTAATCCTTTAATTACACCATCACTTCCACCCTTGGCACCATTATTCTTCATGTTCATGTGGGCCCCTGTACTATCCCATTATTGTTCTACGTATTAGAGGGGGATTTCCATTATAACTTGTTGTTTGGATGACCTTGGATTCATGTTATGGGTTACGTTCCCTAAACTTTACACCATTGTGTAAAATTTGAACATAAAGGACATAACTATACCATCCCAGTTGACTTGTCACCATTCAAAACTTGTAACATGTTGTATTGACCTAATGATGTCCTTGTACCAGTTAAGGCATCTACCACTACCACCACTTCTCCTTAACCCAGAACCCCATCCACCAATGTTACCGCCACATATCCCATGCCTAACTCTTTTATTCCTACGATTACCTCTGCCTCTGTACCTGACCCATTTACTTCCCAACCAATTGATACCCCTCCTTCCCAATCGCCTAGTAATTCATCTATTTCCGCTACCCACATATCTACTACCGATCCCTTAGAGGATTTTTTTCAACACCTCACTCTGGGGGAGTACCACCTCTAAAATATAAACACATTCCTTACCCCACAAGAGTATGATAACCTACACCAACATCCTCGTTATGAATATCTCATAGGAGAAGTCTTCCCTTATGGTCCTCCCCACCTTTGCACCAACTTAATGTATGGGGGACTTGACACTTCCACCTATTCACCCGAAACACCATCCCAAACACTACCATTTTCATCTGACCTCCAATCTCTCACCAACCTCCGCTTCGCCCACACTTTCCTTCACCACTATGCATGGAAAGGCTTCACCGAACTATACTCCCGTGTACCACCCATAAACACAGAGACCATAGTGGTATTGGATTTACCAAATTATCCTCCAAGAAGGCTCGTGTTGAGCTTGTTTAGGATGAAAAAATTTCTCTAACTGGTTCACCAACGTCACCACCCTCACCCACAGAGTCTATGGATCTAGAATCCATTCTGTTGGTATCCAGATTTAATCTCCTTCACAACTTGAACATCATCATGAATTTGCACAAGACACTCAAGGATGGATAGGTGTTTTGTATGTCATTTGTAGCCGGGGAAGCACACCTATCTATTTTTTTGCATTAAAGAATTGAGGGAGTGGATAGCACCTTCAAGAGGGTTTTGATCTTACCCTCACTATTTTAGGTTGTTCCTATCAACCAAGGCAAGAGAACCTGTATTGCAGCCCCTATATGGTAAGGAGATGGAGATGTCCTTGTGTTTTGCATATGACATAGGAAAGGCCTTGTGAAAACATGATCAAGTATCCATTATCCAAACTCAAAGGAGTTGTCACTACTAAATGATGGAAATGTTCTCAAAACAAAGCTAGAGCTGCTAAAGACATGATAAAACCCTAATCAACTTTGTGAATTTTAGTGAAAGGATTGAATTCTTTTGTGGACACATAATGCAAATGTAGGGGTATTGTAGGTAAGATGAGTTAAATCAGATCTTCTTCTTCTTCTTAGTTCAACCAAGAACAGTGCATCCAAATCATATAAACTACTGGTAAATGATAAGAGCAGGCTGAGATTGAAATCCTTTTTACCCAAAACATGCAGATCTGAAGCGTGAAATGATATCTCAAGAATGTAACAACTCAAATAATTAATCACACAAATTCTCAAACCTTTCAAATACTTCAAAACCACCAAGAAAATCCAATAAGTCCCTGGCAATGATGCCACTCGGCTGTTGGAATCCAGATTTAATCTCCTTCACAACTTGAACAGCATCATGAATTTGCACAAGACACTCAAGGATGGATAGGTGTTTTGTATGTCGTTTGTAGCTAGGGAAGCATACCTATCTACTTGTTTGCATTCAAGAATTGAGGGAGTGGATAGAACCTTCAAGAGGGTTTTGATCTTACCCTCACTATTTTAGGTTGTGCCTATCAACCAAGGTAAGAGAACTTGTATTGCAGCCCCTATATGGTAAGGAGATGGAGCTGTCCTTGTGTTTTGCATATGACATAGAAGAGGCCTTGTGAAACCATGATCAAGTATCCATTATCAAAACTCAAAGGAGTTATCACTACTAAGTGATGGAAATTTTCTCAAAACAAAGCTAGAGCTGCTAAAGACATGATGAAACCCTGATCAACTTTATGCATTTTAGTGAAAGGATTGAATTCTTTTGTGGACACACAATGCAAATGCAGGGGTATTGTAGGTAAGATGAGTTAGTTTAAAATGAAATTTTGATGAGAGATGTTGGAACAAGAGTAGTTAGGAGTCATCACCTTCTTTGGGAAACTTTGTAAATAAATTACAACACCTAAACAACAGAGATGTTTCAATGAGTCTGAAGTGCTCTTTCAACTAGGATGTGTGCACACATGGATGCTCAAATATTCACTATTCCATAAAAACTTTGATAACCTACCACAAAGGCTTGAAGCAAAATACCAATGAAGCATCCAGGAATCCCTATTTAATCATGACCTAAGGTGCACCCAAAGGTTTATAGACAATCTCATTAATCAAGGACAGTAAGATGATTTTAAATCTGTTTATCTTCTATCAGATGAAAGCTCTTCTGAATACAAGATTACAAATGCCATTAAACCATCAACTAGAAATGAGACCCTATATGATCAGAGAGATCCTAAACACAATATTGCAACATGAGCATGAAACACAAATTGAAAACATACTGAAATATAAGTGTATGCAAGCTTTGTCAAGAGATAAAACCAGTTAATCCAAGAATTTGATCAGATGTATCAGCAAGAGAATGTTATTTAGAAAATCTCAAATCTTGTTGATGGCTTTACAGCTGAAACCAACTCAACATGATGAACATTTGATGCAAACAGGAACCAAAAATGGCTCTTAGGTAGTCTCTCCAAAAAGAAATGGAATTCTTCCAGTTTTCCACATGAAAGTTCTTCTTTCCGCCTCCAAAATTCTCAACAGACCATTTAAAATTGCCTCCAAATTACATCATATATCCTTTGCTAGCTTAGATCCTTGCATCCCAAGCAAAGAATATGCCAAAGGGATCAAATTTGTTACAAAACCCTATCCATTTGATGAAAAATGATACAAAATTGTAAAACAGCTCGCCAAATGCCAGAGATGCACAAATATTTTAAAATATTGCATGGACTCAGATCCTTATCCATCTCAGGAACATGCTTTTGGCATTCATACATGCCAGCGTGCATTTGCAATCATTTTCTACCTTTTACTTCATCATTTTAACTCTGCAACTTTTCATTTTTTTATTTTTTACCATTCATGTGTTTTTCACAGGCTGAGAAAAATATTTCATCAAAAACATCATAGGACATCAAATTAGCTCAAAAGAATGGTGCCATCACATTCAGAAGGCCAAAGGGATGTAGAATTGTATAAAATTTCATGTGATTTGGTGCAAAAATGATGATTCCAAGTTCCTTGGAGCTCCAATGGTGGCCAAAAACCAAAATGCACAGTTGCCGTCGATTAAATCAATTTTAAATCTCTGCCCTCCACGTGTCTGATGGGACTCCACACACATAAGCCAAAATTACCTTTTTTGAACCCTAATGGGGCTGGACACGTGTTGCAAGATGATTGGCTTGGGCCCACCCCTCCAAAATTACATTTAAAACTTTTTTGACTTCGGGAAAAATTTGAAAATTTTCCCCGCATGCCCCTTGGACACGCCACGTGTCCCTAGGTGGGCCCTACTGGAAGTCATGGCCAAAATAATGAAATTTTCTCCCTTTTTGAGAAAAGGAAAATTTCTTCAAAAACCCCCGTGGGCCCGAACACCCGCTATCTCCTCTGCCACGTGGCGGTCTCCCATTCGCTGCGGAGCCGACCCTTCCAATTCTTCCCTCATTCCTTCGTGAGCAAAAAATCCTCTGTGGGCCTTAGTTCTCCCTTTTTCCCTTTTGGAATAGGCCGCGTGTCACCCCTTAATTGGCTACCGGGGAACACCTCCACATTTTCCACGAACCAATTATTTACCTCAAAATTCTTCGCTAAAATCTTGCAAATTTTTCAACTTCCTCTCCGCGCTCCAAACCTCCGCCAAATTTAGGACACGTGTCCTGTTTTCATTGGACGCGGGCCTATTCTTCATTTTTTACCTTTTATACCAAGGGTAAAAATTCCCAAAAGTTTTCTTTGGCCCCCATTCCCATTTCTCCTCCCGAACACGTGTCGCCTTCCTACTCGTCGTGGGCCTTTGGGAAAAAATTGATTTTAGCATTTTGAAGTCAAAACTTAAAATTCTTCAAAACCTCTGCCCCTCCCCACATGGCCTTTCTTGGACATGTGTCAACTTTTCCTTTGATGTGGGCTTCCGAGTCAAAATTTTTCCATTGGCATTTAGGAGCCAAAAACTTCAAATTTTTCCAACTCTTCGCCTCTTTGCTTGACCCTCCTAATCCATGTGTCCTCCTCCCATTTGACACGGGCCCTCGAGTCAAAAATTGACATTGAGAATTTTTTCAAAATTGAAGAAAATTTCTAAGTGACCCCTACCACCCACCACTCCATTTGACCAATCAAATCATGCCACGTAGGCATACTGCTATAGCAAACGTGGGGCCATGGAGCAAACTTTTCCTTCGTCAAAATTTCAAAAAATAACAACTTACAACATTTCACGACCGCTCCCGGCCAATAGAAACCTGCCACATTAGCATTGTGTTGTGATGATAAAATTGACGGGCGGGTGACACCCGTGCACTCGTCAAAACATAAAAATACATGGGATGCCCCTGAAATCAATTTTTTTCACAAGGAGGACGGATTTCTTGGTTTTAACTCAAGTGAAGCATGATTTTACATTTTTTCGACCAGAGATTAGGATTCTAATTGCACATAAATGGGATTTGATGAAGCCCAAATTTCTTACACATTTTGACAATGGAAAAAACGACACAGCTTGAAAAATAAAGGAATTAGGGCACACTAGAGGACAACTTGAAAATTTGTTTCAAATTAGGGAAAAATGAAAACATTAAGAGCATTTTCAAAGCATTCAACTAGATAAAATGAGTTGTAGATCACCCACTGGAGAAAATAAAACGTTTTTGAGCAAAATACATATAGAAAATTAGGGCAAAGTGTGTAAAGTGAATATTTACACCAACACATTCCTCACTTTTTTTTCATGAACACCATTTCGTTGGGACCTTTGACTTATCAACATGATGTCGAGGCTCATTTTTCTCTTCCATTCCTATATCAAGACATAATTGATGATGATACACCATCCATTAACATCATTCGATGTTAGGATGATGAGTCTATCCTCACCTACCTTGGTGCAGAAGATTCTTATATTCACTGGTCATTCCCTTCTGAGATGCAAACCATGTTAAATGAATTGACCATCGAAGTCAATATTAACACCCAAGATGATCCACACATTTTAAAGATAGGCCAATATTTAGATGATGTTGAACATGAAGCTTTCACTTATTTCCTCTAGGATCATAGAAATGATTTTGTTTTCTCATATGCTGATATTTCTGGTATTGACCCAAACATTGTGGTCCATAATATCATAACCATCCTTGAAGAAAACATGTAAAACAGAAGCTACCGAAAATACATCCTCGTATTACCCTTCTTGTCAAAGAGGAACTTCATCACCTACTCTCGGTTTCCTTCATCCTACCCATTGATTATCCCTAGTGGATCTCTAACATCATTCCCATCACTAAAGTAATAAGAGGACTTCACATTTGCATGGATTTTTACAACCTCAACTTAGCTTTCCCCAAAGATGACTTTCCTCTACCAGGCATTGACCAACTAGTTGATCTCACCACTGGTCATGATATTTTATCACTCATGGACATTTTCTTGAGCTATAACCAAATATTACTCACCCTGGAAGATCAACACAAATCCACCTTCATCACTCCTTGGGGGAACTTCTTCTATTGATTCATACCTTTTGGCATTAAAAAAATTTGTGCTACGTATCGACGGGCTATGAATTATATCTTCCATGACATAATGCATTGCATATTGGAAGATTATGTAGATGACCTTCTTGCCAAGTCCAAACATCAGGTTGAACACCTTACAGTCCTTAAGATCATATTTTATCTCCTCATCAAGTGTTGTATTTGCCTTCAACCTAAGAAGAGTTTCTTCATTGTGCTCTTAGGAAATCTCCTTGGTTTCATCAATTCTTTGGGTGGTATAAAATTCGATCCCACTAAAATCAAGGATATTATGAAAATTAATGCACCTACTAACCTTCGCCAACTTCATAGTTTTCAAGGAAAGTTGCAATCTATTCGTCATTTTATTTCACAGCTTTACGACCACTGCCAACTATTTCCCCACCTCCTCAAAAATGACATCTCCTTAAAATGGGATGATGAATGCCACAAAGCCTTTGATGCCTTAAAATAATACCTTCTCCATCCACCAATGATCATTCCTCCTAAGGATGACCAACCCTTTTACCTATACATTTCTGCTATTGATCATTCCTTAGGTGCCATGCTCGCTCATCGTGATGAACAACATAAAGAGAAAGTGATTTATTACATAAGTCATACCCTTTTGGATACTACAAAACTAGGTACACCCATGCCGAAAAACTCTACTTAGCCTTAGTTTTTTTTGCCACTAAACTTCGTCATTACCTACTTAATCACAAAACCTTTATCGTCATCAATACTGACCCCTTACATTACATGTATGCCAAACCCTACCAACATCATTTTGTTGCGCATTGGCTCATGCTTCTTGCAGACTTGGACCTTGAATTCATCCATTTAAAATCTATCAAGGGACAAACCATCGCTGACCAACTTGCAGAATGTACCCCTCTGAAAATCAATCCTCTAACTTTGATTTCTCAGACGAAATCCATTGCTACCCTCTCTTTGGATGATACTATTTACCAAATGACCTTATTCTTCGATGGTTCCAAATTTCAGTGTGGAGGTGGTGCAGGAGTTATCCTCATTCCTCTTGATGGTGAACCTGTGCCTTTATCTTTCAAAATAGATTTTGATTGTCCTAACAATATCAAATAATATGAAGCACTCATGTTAGGCCTTCAAAATTCCATCACCTTAGATGTTAAATCAATTAATATCGTTGGCGATTCCCAACTGGTTGTAAATCAATTCAATGGTATATACTAGTGTCGTAAAGAAATACTCCAAAAGTATAAACACCATGTTGACATGCTTTTGACTACCTTTGACCGTTACGCACTTCAAACCACCCCAAGTTCTACTAATAAATTTACAGATACCTTGGCCTGCCTGGCTTCTCAGATACTCGCTTCACCTTCCGACTCCAAAATATTTGTCACAGTACAAAGGTTGCAATCACCTTCCTTCTTTATTTCGAGATGTCAACTTCATCAAAACTGTTTGCACCTGACCCACATGACCTTTGGTATAAGTAGTTTGCAGACTACCTTTCCCTTTCCATTCTACCTCCAGATCTTACTCATAATGGACAATGTGCCTTTCTCAAAAGTGTCTCTCACTATGTCATCATGGGTGGTCTTCTTTATAAGCATGGGCTTTGATGGTATTATATTATGATGCCTTACAAGTTCTAAGATTACTTATACCATCAAGGAGGTTCATGACAAAATTTATGGAGGTCACTTCAATGGCCTATCTGTCGTTAAACACATCCTTTTCCTAGACTATTATTGGTCCCACTCTGAACCGTGACTCTTATGACTATGCCAAACGTTGTGTGAAATGTCTAACAATATTCTAATATTCATCACACACCTAGCCATGCCTTACATGTCGCACGAGACCTTTGGCCTTTCTCTCAACAGGGTTTGGATCTTGTCAGAGAGATCAATCCTCATTCTTCACAATGCCATTAATGGATTATAACCACGAACTAAATACTAAACTAAATGGGTAGAAGCCATCCCCCTCATCTCTACAAAATATGAGAAAATATGTGACTTCATTAATCATCACATCATTTGTCACTTTGGTGTTCCTCACCATCTCATCACTAATAATGGAAAACAATTCAAAAACAAAGCCTATGAAAACTCTGTGACACCTTTTGCATTCAACTCAGTTTCTCTTCACCTTACTACCCACAAACAAATGGCCAAGCAGAATCAACCAATAAAACCTTGAAAAAATTCTTATGAAGTAGTTAACAATACTGGAAAGGATTGGCATACACACATTCCTTTCACCTTGTGGGCTTATCATACTAGTATTCACACTTCAATTGTTGCCACACCTTTCTCTCTAGTCTATGGTACCGAGGTTGTCTTTCCTCTCAATGTATAGATTCCATCTCTCTGTATCTCACTCCAAGACATGCTCAATGATGATGACTTTCTCCAGGACCATTTGACACAACTTGAGTTATTAGATGAATGTCGTCTTAATGCTCTTGATCATCTCCAAATCTACCAAAAACATATCAAACGTGCCTATGATAAATATGTCCACAAAAAAACCTTCCAGGTCGGTGACCTTCCTTGAAGGAAAATCAACATGTAACCAAAGAGGAAAAAAGTAAATGGGGAAAATTTTCTCCTAATTGGCTTGGACCCTATATCGTTACTCATACCTATGGATCAGGTGCTTATCCTTTGTCTTCACTCAAAGGTAAACCTGAACCTGAACCCCTCAATGCCTTTCATCTTTGACCATTCTATTGTTGAATCAAGTCCTATATCACCTTCTGTCTATTTCAAGCTCATCCCTTGAGCACCCTTCACCTTTCATATTACCTATTCTTGGGGTCAACAACTAAACAAGAATCATGTGATTACCCATCACCTTTTAGCCTTATCTTCAATATGAGTACCATGGCTCTACTCATGGCATGATTTTCATGGATACTTTTTGTCTTTTTCAAGATGGAATCCCATGGTCATTCATCACTTGAAACCATCTCTTTCATAATTAACCTCTTTGTGCTATGGTTTTGTCTTCTAAACAAGAGCCTAATCTTTCTCTATAGTCTTGTCCATGACTTAAACGTCCAAAAGATAAATAATTTCAAAAAAAAAATGGGATTCAACTCCTTGAGTTAAACTTCTAGCAAAGAGATGACTCCCTCAATAAGGGACATCTCTTCTCTCTATCTCGCCACTATAAATAGAACTTCTCCCTCAAAGGACAACTATACAAAGCTAGCCATACTGCACATAGTCTATCATAAAAGAAGACTATTCTTGCAATAAAATAAAATAAAATATTCAGAAGCTTCCCACATCAATCAGCTTCATGAAGACCTCAAGGAGATAATATACTCATCCCACATAGACTTCCTGCATCGATTAGTCTATCAAAAAAAAAAAAAATAGAGAAAGATAACCTTTTTTCATGACTTGCCTATTTTGATCTTGGGTCTCTTGCCAAGTAAGCATGCTGTCTCACACCATGTTACGCTAAACCAACCATTTTCACCTCATTGCCTTTTCACCCTAATTTCCTACCTTCTCAAGGGACTTGCCACAAAAATGACATTTTGTGATCATGTGACTTTCTTCACCCTTAGCATAGTCAATCATGCAACGCCTTCAGGGTCTTATGTTCATAAGCCCACCTTTGGTATGGTAGACTTGTTATGGTTCTTCCAATTAGGTGGCTCTTTTATTCACCTCTTACCCTTCACCTTCTTCATTACTTGTTGATTCTTCTATATAGGATTAGACCATTGACACCTACATTTTAAGAATTCCTCTTTCACCAACATCACCAAGCCAAACTGACCTAAAAATCAACCATGCCTATAATGACTAAATGACCTAGACTCAAGACATTCCTAAAACCTACCAACCCATTCCTCTTTCCTCATCCTATTTTTCCCTAGCTTACGGGAGAACTACATCGGCTTGAGGCCCCTTTTCGCCAGGGATATATAGGTAGCACTTTGAGGGCATGTGGCCCTTGGAGGTTAGCTCGGCCACTCACATTCTATTCACATTCCTAACCAATTTTCCCCCCATTTTTCTATTCACATTCTACCTTAGTTTTCATTTTACACAAAACTTGGAAATTAAAGAATCATAAAAACATACATACCTACCATTTTATAACATCACCATATCATACATCATCATTTATTTTCCACAAAAACAACAACTTGGAAATTAAATTAAATGCAACACTATGACCAAACCATGGTTAAATGACCTAGATGCCACCATACCTAAATGACCTAAACTCAAGCATGCCTAAGTGACCTAAACTCCACCATGCCAAATTGACTAGACTCAACCATGCCTAACTCCACCTAGACCCCACCATGCCTAACTCACCTAAAATCAACCATGCCTAATTGACTCAAAATACACCATGCCTAAATGACCTAAACTCAACCATGCCTAAGTGACCTAAAATAAATCATGCCTACATGACCTTGACTCAATCATTACCTAATTCACCTAGTTTCCATCAATACACAATAACAATGGAAATTAAAAACATAGGTACATCATCCATCCAATAAACATCATAAACTATATAAATGGGAGAGTCTATGTATCAATACATATATACATAAATATAAATAAATACT
The DNA here is from genome assembly GCA_019776745.2 of Taxus chinensis. Lineage (NCBI taxonomy): Eukaryota > Viridiplantae > Streptophyta > Pinopsida > Cupressales > Taxaceae > Taxus > Taxus chinensis. The sequence continues at coordinate 614,458,889 of CM034148.1, read as the reverse complement.
AGTATCTCAAAAACTATCATATACATCCTCACGTAGATATAAATAAATACCAATATCTCCAAAAATCTCATATACATCCTCACCATCTTCGACACGCAGGTTCATATATGATCAACCTCTCAAAACTCTCATGTACATACTCACTATCTTCGGCTCGCAGGACCGTATATATAAAAATATCAAAAATAATAATCATACCAAGTGACTAATTATCACCCCACCTGAGACCCTTAGGGCCAGTCTCATATGTCTCCTCCCTCTCTGCCTTTCTAGCGCCCTGCCAACATCTCCCCACCTTGCATGGGTCTCAGTCTAGTCTCCGCCTGGCCCGTAGCTAGGTTTGGCCTCCATGAACTTGTAGCCTCACCCTAACCCTGTCTCTGGGCTCACTAGCCCCTTATGCTCTTTGAATTATGAGTGTGAGAGCCAGTCCTCTCACTCGCTACCCATTGTGCCCTGTACTCATCATAAGAGGGTATGTTTATCCGTGTGGTTGTCAGATGCTACTGGTAATACCATGCCTCATTTAGGGAATTCTTGAACCTCTCCATAGACACTATCTGAGGTGGTACCATTGGCCTCATGACCACCTATCTACTCTTCCCTGCTATCATCGGCCTCATGCCCACCTGTTTCGATGACGGCCCTTGTATGACGTGACCTTATCTCGATTCTTGTGTTGGTCTCCTTACTATCACCTAAACCTGTAAAGAAACCACCTATTCCTACGATGTGGCTAGCTTCCCTTGCAACCCTATGACCTATTCCTGCAAGGTGTCTATTTGTCCTCCATCCTGTACAAGAGCTTGACCCTATGCCTGTACATGTACATATGCATGGGCAACAATCAAATGCCCATGTAGTATAGTCACATGCCTAGTCAAGGTAGATACGTCTTCCTACACTGTTGTTAAATACACTATCAGTGCTGCCACATGTCCGTGTAGTGCATATCTCTTCACTATCACAGTCACCAAAGAAGGCTGCCCTGGCCATGGTGGTGTTTCTTGTAACTCTGTTGCCCAAAAACATTTGTATCCATCAGATACCCATACATCATCTATCCTCTCATCCACTGGTAACTCCTCCTAAATTTCTGGCTCTATAGGGTGAGGTGGAGACAAAGGCCTCTCCACATCCTCCCATTGATACTGTGGAAATAGAGGCACTACATCCTACACTAGTCTAAATTATCATCAAACTCTGTCCATGAGGATCATCTCATGCTCACCGACATGTCTCCCTTGTATCCACCGCACAAGCTGCATCCCCTATAACTCTCATCTCATACCTCTGAATGCTGTAAAGTTGACATAAGGCCGCCATACTATGTCTCTCACATATAGCCCCTCCAGCTCTTACCTATAATGCGCCACATCATGTAACACATATGATTCTTGTGGCCAACCTCCTAGGACCATCCATCATCTAAATCCTGCCCTCTACCCTCCATGATGTTAGTCTGCTACCAAAAGTCCTCGTGGCCACACTATCACAATGTGCTCGTAGGCTTAGCAATGTAAAAGGAAGGTATAACACACGCCATATCGGTGTATCCTTTGATATCCCCACAACTCCCTATCGATCTGTACCAAATAAGTCGATGCCCATGTAAAATGGACCCTCAACTTGATCATGTCTTGTAATACTCCCATCAGACCCTTAGGAAAATGACCACCCTCTAAATCAGGAAGTGCATAGCAACCTAATGTCACCATCATTAGCATGGCTAGTTGTGTCTCCTATGGGTGTGCGGCATACATCGTCCTGTACACCAAGCTCATGTTATGCTTGGTCAACTCACTGGCCATCTCCCCAAACACTCTAATCATCACCTTAAAGGTGTCATCTGTAGCTACACTATAAACCAGATCCTCAACAATTGATAGGAATAAAATCCTGTAGAAATCCTCTAGCATGATCGTCATCTTTCCAGTAAGAAGGTGGAATGTGTTGGTCGTTGCATCCCATCTATTGATGAGAGTGACCATGAGACTAGGATCCCATCGGATTTATCTGTACCGCATGACCTGATCAGCCCTACCTCCTGCATGTGGGCCCACTCATCCTCTGTCACATTTCACACCAACTCAACACTATCAGGGCCTAAATTCATTTTTTTATCAATAACATAACTCTATACCCTGATACCCCATTCACATTTATCATGTTCCTATTTTATCCTTGACCACTTATCTATCCCATTCCCACTTACCCAAACCCTGTACCCACCATGAAATAAGTCCCACCTATCCCCTACCTACATTTACCTACCCTTGCCTTCTCCCACCTACTTCTCTCCCTCCTATATTACCACTCGATTCATTTTGTACCTATCTACCCTACCCTCTCTTTTCCAACCCATTCTTGCCCTCTGTCTCTAACTTATTTTGGCACCGTCACCTTATCACAGTGACCGATGTCGGTCACCTATGACTGACATCGGTCACCCATGACCGATATCGGTCCCCTATGATTGCCATCAGTCCTATTTTTCCCTATTAATGTTGGTAATACATAACTGATGTCGGCCGACCCCAAATCGACGTCGATCTCTTGTTCGGCCCCAAAGTCAAATCCCCGCGTCCCTAAAATTCTAAAAATAACCTAAACCCACCCAAACACCACCCAAACCTTACCCCAATTCATTTTTACCCCTATTTAGCCTACATTCAACCCTCTCCATACCCAAATCGATTCATTTTACCCGCATTTTCAAATTTTTATTTTTTCCCCCCATTTGTTCATTTTAACACCAAATTCAATTCAAAATACACAATAGGAGTGGGAACCTACCTCATCCTGCAACCTCCTCCTCACTGGCACCTCTGGTCTCTACAATGGTGGACCTCCGCCACTCCCTCCCATTTCTGCCATGTCTAAAATCGATCTCTCGATTCTCCGGCGAATCAACTTGTTCCACCCAATCACGTGGATTCATCTTCCTCGCTCCATGAACCACTCACTTCTCATCCAATCAGCCTCGACTCACACTCAATCCCATTTTCCTTGACTACTCGTTTGACTATTCTTCATCTAGATCTATTTTTCACCATGTTAAAATGCTCAAATGAGCACTTTTACCACGAGTCTTATGTTTTAACCTGTCAACAGGTGAACTGATATTGGTCTAACCTAACTGACATTGGTTCCATGCCCTATTGTATCTATATTGGTTTCACATGACCGATATCGGTCATGTTACCTACACCCCATTTAGGAACCGCCCCCACCCCGTGACTTGTTTACCTTCCACCTTCTCTCATTATCTGTAAGGGCATATTTTGGCCCCTCATGGCCTTACTTACGGGCTTTACCAGCTCACCCAACCCAATCTTGACCCTCATGACCCTCACTTTCATGTACTTGTTATCCCTTGTGATAATGATACTCAGGTTGTTTAGCTCAAAGCCCTTACCTTACCTAAATGTCATGTCGTTTATCTAAATCAACCCACACCTTTGGTGCACCGGATCATACCTAATGTCCTACACCTAACCTTGTTGTGATTCCTTACCATATCCTATGCCTTGGATACCTAAATCACTTCACACCTACTGGATAAACATGCCAGCCTCTACCAATGTAGATTTTGTGTGCTCTTCAGCTTGGTACCTTATCTCAATCTATATTTGATCTTCACTGTAGCCCCACTCATCGTACCCTACCCACCAGCCTAAATTGCCTCTACATTTCCTTAATTGTGTTTAGGATTTGTTAGTTTACCTATACTTTGCTCTTACCTGTGTCATGACCTATTTACCTAGACCTGACCTACCTTTTGGGATATTTTGAAATTGTGTACTCGTTATACCTTGCGATTCCATTACCTATGTTGTTTTATCCTAACAACCATACCTTACCTATTGTCATGTCGTTTATCCCGACCAAACCTATGGTGTACGGGATCATACCTAAATGATATCCTGCACCTAACCTACATTGTGCTTCTAGACCATATCCTATACCCTGGATACCTGAATCACTTCACCCTTGTTTGGATAAACCTATCGACCTTAGATAATGTAGAGTTTGCAAGCTCTTCAACCTAGTACCATGTTGCAGTCTATATGTGTGCATGTGTTTGATTGCCATTACCCATTACCCAATTTGACCTTGGCCTATTACTTATTACTCTGATTTGACTATTACCCTTTTCCCAAAGTACCCATACCTCTTCCCCACCTACCTTCACTTACACCAACTACACATTTATCAAACCACTCACCAATTCCGTATAACACCTCATCAGTTCCTAGTTTGAGGGGGGTCACCTTCACCCACACTTGGGGAAACCCCATTCTCACCAACACATGGGGAAATCACTTCCTATTTTTGTCAGCATCGCTTACCAATACAAGCTATGCAACAAAAAGGGGAAAATGTAGACACCAAATTTGGGTCACACTACCCTTGATCCCCTTTCAAGCGGTTAACATAGCATGTTCATATAACCACGCCCCCTTTACCCCACATTTATATTAATTTAATTACTTACAATTAAATTAATACCCATCCTCACTTTATCTATTAATTTATTTACTTTAATTAAATTAATTTACACCTCACCCAACCACTTCACCTAGAACACCTCATCATAAACCTATTCTTAGCATGTTTCTTTTAACTAAGATTCAATCTCTACTTTCCCTAACTAATCGAGACTTAGTCTAACCCTAAAATCAGATGCCTATTCTTTCTCTAATAACATTCCCACTTATCTAATCGTAAAAATACCATTTTAGACCCGAACCAATGGGTAGAACTGGCCAAAAGATAGCCAAGATTTGCTATTTTGGAAAACCTAGGATTTCCTACCATAACCGATGCGGGTTACCCTAAACCAATGAAGATTAACCTAAACCATCACTGGTTACCATATATTCATTTTGGAATTGATCAAGAGGTTGGGTAATTTCAAGAGGTGGCCATTTTCGAGTTTTGGAAAGAGAGAGAGATCTACATGCAAGCACTAACCAGAGCCTATTCGAGCATCCAGACGACCATAGCCAACACCATGACTAATCTCAAGGCATTGGCATTCATGGTAACATTCTGGGAAGTGCTACCATTGCACTGAATCACCAATTTCACAGATCAACCATTGCTATCCTCCACCAACCAGGCCTGCAAATACAAGTGTGTTCTGATTTGCATCATTTTATACTTACTTAGATTGTGGTTTCTTTAGCTCTGTTTATTAGATACTATTCTACTTTGCATTCCACCATCCCCACCTTCCTGTCAATCCACCCATCCAACAACCCACAACCCCTTTAGCCCCGCATATCTGACTCTTAGACATTCCTGAGCCTTCATGTGATTTTTACGAGCCTAACCATCCTTCTTCCATTCTTTGTACAATCACAGAGAAGCTCCAAACCAATTTTATTTGATTTCCACCATTCAGCCCCTACCGACGTTGGTCACCTTGACAGTCATCGGTTTCCCCTTCATTGGCATCGGTCACTAGACTGATGTCGGTTACTGCATCTTCTGACAGAATTTCACTAAGTTGATTTTATCACCCCTAAAAACCTCACAAAAGCCTTACCCAAACCATATACACTACCTAAAGCCACTCCACATGCCTTCTGCATCTCTCTGTGTAGACACAGAGAGAACTTGGACCCTTATTTCTGACATTTAACTATTCTACCCTTATCCACCCTAAACCATCATTGGTCATAGCTAAACCATCATCGGTCACACCCTGACTAGCATCGGTCTCTATGTCTGATAACCCAACTCAAGACAACAAGCTAATACCCACTCCCAAACTACCCAGAACCATTTGTAACCTTTACCATACATCTGTCAAAAATGTAGAAACTCAAAACCACCTACCCAACCTCCAGATCTGATCATAACCCTTCCTGTTAGATTAGATTTTCTTATTGTATTTGAATGAGATGCCTAAATCATATCAACTACAGTAGGATGTTATTTTTTACGTTATTTCTTGCATTAAATTGTATTAAACAGTGGATTGACAGCCATCTAGGAAGTATCACACTTCCTGGATCTAGCACACGCTAGGCATTCCACTGACATTTATTGTTTAATATTCTTCTTGTGGTCTTGTTTTACATTTATAGGTAGTTCCTCCTAACCAAAAGGAAGTTCTTCATGGTCATCTTGGATCAGGAATAAGAAACATGCATGTACAACCTTCAACCGAAATTCACAAATATGTATTCCTCCTTGGCCTATCACCCTCTATCTATTTCATTAATTTTATCAAGAATCCGGTGAAACAGAGGAGGATTTCCCAATTTATAGATTTATAATGTAACTCTTCATCTACCCCTTGCATACCTCTTCATGTCCTTATTTAACATGTGACTTTTCATTTTCCTTTGGAAGTGAGAAAATAAGTCCCCTTTATAAATGAAAAGGTACTTTTACATTTCAACATTAGATTCACTTAAGTGAATAAGAAAAAATACAATGATTTCTTACAATGAATAATTATAAGGGGGAAGAGAAGAGGAGACATAATGAGGAGAAGAAAGAAGAAATGCTCCAAAGCATGGATGAAGATGCCTATGCCTTCGATGAAGATCATCTCCAAAGATATTGATGATGAAATATTGACCTAGAATGACCCTCCACTATGATGCGCTAATGAGGGATTCTGATGAATACCTTTTAAACAGTTTTCCCCTTTTTAAATATTCTTTAAATGGTGAACCTCTGCAACACTGCTTGAACACACCAAGAAGAGGAGTGATGAACACTTGACAAGTAGACCATTGAGAAAATTGAAAGGTGAATTCCATCACTAAGATAATCCTTCTAACTCTTGATACACTACCACATTTTTATGATCAATCATTCACATGGGAGAAATTGGTGCATTTTTCTCACATAAGCATGATCACGATTCTGCCAGTGCGGGGAGCATTAATGATGAATGAAACATGAGACCAAATCCTTACAATATCTGGAGCAAGGGAAGAATAATTAAAATGAAACCAATGTCCTACACATTTTTATCATGAAATCCATGTGGGTTGAAATGAAATAGCTCTTTCGGGACAAAATTGGCATTTTTCCCATTTTAAAAATTTATGCTTGCCACATCGAGGAATGTGGGAATTTGGTTGAAAATTGAGGGAGAAATTCCTATGAGTGTCGGGACCATTACAAGATGTATAAAGGACTGAAAGGTGATTGTTTTGATCTTATCCCATACATTTACTATTTTTAGGATATTCATCATTATTGTCCAATTTTAGCCAATTTTTATCAATTTTTCCAATTTTGGAAAGTTTGAGTGTCTTGATCATGGGGGGAATGAAATGAGGTGCATGCATGCACATTTTTCTCAAACTTAATATTTTTGGTAATTCTTCCCATGAAGGCTTACTAAAAATATAAATTTGTCTTCCCGATGCCGGATTTGAGTGAAACCACTTGTAGGAGTTTTTATTTTTTATTTTAGGCCTTTGCTCCAATTTTTAGAGGATTTCGATAGTCAAATTTGTGTAGATCTGAGAAATGATTAATTTTGGTTGAAAATTTCAAGGGGATGTATTAAATAGTAGGGTTAATTAATATATTCAATAAAAAACTCCCCTTAAAGTTGTTTTTGTAAGGATCCGTCAATTCAAATCGCATGAAAAATGGAACAAGGGTTTGTGAGATATGAGCAAAAGTGTGTTCTTGAGCATGAGAGATTTGGGGGGATTTTAGAAGAATAACAGAAAGGGAGCACGAAATTATGGAGTTAAAAACATGAATATTTATTAAGAAATGACTAAATATGAGATTTATACCTTCCCTCACTCATAAACCTAGTTAACCCATCACTTGACTCACCTAGCTTAACCCGAGTTAACTGGAGACTCATGGTTGGAGGAGTGGGGTTAAAAGTTTCCAAATGGGTATGAGATATCCACATTTAAATTACCACATTTATTAAGGGACAAAGGAAAATCACCCCCTTAAAAATGTGCCAAGGGTGGAAGCAACATGAAAGGGGGCCAAAACAAGTCACGAGGGTGAGTGGAAAACACATGTCTGACACTTCAGTTATGCACTTAAGTGAAGAAAAAAAATCCTCCACATGGGTGGCACAATTATATTTCCCCCATGTTCCTTTTATCAAGTGTACAAAGGGACATCATCCCTCTCAAAATGCACCATAGATCTGCTCTTCATGAGGAAGAGGCCAGATTTGGAAGGTGAAGTTGAAAACATGCTAACCACTTAGTTCATGTTTCAAGTGATGAAAAATGAACTCCTCACATTGTGGAGAACTTTTATGTCCCCCATGTACATTTGGGAAATGGTACAAAGGGACGTCACCCCCTCAAAAATGGTCCATGGGTCAAGTCATCATGAGAAGTGGTTAGGTGGGTTAGGTGAGTGTAAGACATTTTCTAACCATCAAGTCATCTTTTAAGTGACTCAAACTTCCCCTCTATCATGGTGGTGAATTTTTATGTCACTCATGTCCCTTTGGGAAAGGGGACAAAGGTAAATAATGGGTCTCCAAGTGCGGTTTATCCAAAAATGTGCTTTCCTTCACTGAACACTACCCGAAATATACACCTAGACACATTTTCTCACCACTAGAGCTAGGAGTGCAATTTCCATGGAAAATTGTACACCTGAAAATCAATAGGTGATATCAAATACTGTGACCTACTGAGATCATGTCAGGAAATCCAAAATGTGATAGATGATATGGTAATGTGGTAGATAGATAGAGTGTAGGTGGGATAGGTGGGAATGATGGAAAGAAGCCAAGGAAATCAAATGTTCTCAACTGAAAAAATGGGGATCCGTTCATTGAGAGTAATGAATGTTTGCCTTACTTGGGTGGGGGGTGATACTACAATCAAGGATGATCAAAGTGTATAGATCGGTGTCGATATTAGCAGAAACAAATAAAACTCGACTCAGTTGTGGAATGCGAGGGAATTGTCCTTCGTCATTTGTGTATTCCTCTCCAAAGAGGGTCATGAAGATACGATAGAAGATGTAGCAAGGAAAAATCAATGGTTTTGGGGTATAAGCATTTCTACCTAGTTATCCCAATATTCCTCGATAATGTATGCTCATTTTTTGAGGGCAATGAGTGGGCCGATAATAGTAGGAGGCACAAGTGTGGCTCTAAAAACTAACTGGCATAAGCCTTTATCAATATCAATTTGGTTTCGCTCAATATTTGGTTGTCTTATAAGTGGGTAAAAGATTCTGATTCATTATTGTGGTGGACCTGGAATGGTCATGTAGGCACCAAGTCTAAAGAAAAGGAAATAAAAAAGCAAGACTAGCAATCCAAAGTGGTTGAAAGTTAAGTTTAGATAGCCTAGGCCGCTAGGGAAATAGAAGTTGTGTTCTTTCCAATATAAATTACCTTTAATTCCTAACTTTAAGTAAACAAAACAAAAAATCTTCAATTAATTAAAAGATGATCAATTTTTCCTTTTAATTAACCAAGTTTGATTTGCAAACATTTAATTAAAGCAAAGTAAAGAAAACTATCTAATTATTTTTTATTTTCAATGAGGATTTGAAAGAAAGAAATAAATGAATCTACTTTAATTTCTAATCTATATTTTTGTGCTTTTCTGGTTATTGGAAATTAAATCAAACAAAGCTAGAGGTAAAAACAAAGAAAATGATTTTAATAAAACAAACTATTTCTAACAACAAATAAAACAAGCAAAGAATAGCTGAATGTAGTTATTCATTTGTTGTAGGACATAAGGCTAAATCTAATTTAAAGAAATATTTATTATAATTTGTAATTTTGGAAATCTAACTTCTTCTAATAGCTTCACCTCAGAATCACAGGAATAAAGAAAGCTTCTCAGAAGTAATTCTCTCTTTCCCTTGAGACTTCCCTACTAAAACAAATAAATTACACAGGGTACATCTAACAATGAAGAAATAAAATGACAAGTGCAGACACTGAAGCTTCCTCAAACTTCTTTCCCTTGCAAATCCATAGGGATAATCAAGGAATAATATTTCAATGGAAGTTTACTTGTACGCATACAAATCTAGGAATGAAGAAATTGAAATACACAAATGTTTTGAAACAAAGAAAGGAATAAATTCATGCACATAACCTTCCTCCAAATTCTTTATTGTGCAGATCCACAGGGATAATAAGAAAATAGTAATGGAAGATTCTTACTAATAACAAAGAAACTATTAATTTTACTTCTTAAGACAAGTGTATTGCTTCTTTTAAAGACAATATTCTAAAATAAAAGTTTTGAATAAATTGTAAATACACCCCCAACCTAGTTATTGTATAACTGTGAAAACTTCCAAGTGTGGTGATGATTCTTTTGTCTCCTCAGCTTCCTTTTAAGAAATGAGAGTCCAATTGATCTAGAGAATATTGTTGGTTGATTGTAAAAGAAATAAATAAGATGCTGAAGCAGACTAGTTATAGGCAAACTGGTCACAAATGCAAGCGGGGAAGCAACAAAACAATGTATTGTGTTATTTGTGTACTTCTTGGTAGGATTTTGGCAGAGTAATGGTGAAATTCAAATAAACCATATCCAACCCATGATACAGGTAAATACTAGGTTTTTATATAAAAATGGAAGAGAAGAATTATAGCACACTTGGCAATCAAGAAATTCTAAATCATCCCAAAGAGAGGTAGTCAACATTCTAATAATAGTAAATAGAGAAGACGAGTTCAATATGTATGGAAAACAAGCCAGATTTCAGGTGAATTGGTCAAGAAATGGGTGAGAAAAACACTCAAAAAATTAAGACACGCATTCAAAAGACACAATTCATATTCTAGGATAAATGTGCACAGAACCGTTGGTTTGTGCAGACTGGCTCTTACGCAACTTTCACGGCAGTTACGGGACCATTGCGGTGGTTACGTAACCGCCGGTCTAGGTAGACCGATAGTTGGGTGACTTAAAGTCATAACAACCTTGCAAAAAGAAAAATATAGATCAAAAAGATAGAAAAAATTGAAAAAAGGATAAATAAAACAAAATAAGCAAGCTAAAGGTAAGGGGAAAGGATTTGGATCTCATATTTGTTTTGGAAAAGAAATATTTCATCATTGGATATTTTTACCATATTTTTTCTGTAGCACTTGTGCAATTTTGGGTGCATACAATTTAAAATTTCTATGATTTTGAATCCAAAATGGCTTATGAGAACATTAGCACAATTTTCAGGAGCCAATTATGCCTGAAATTTGAAATTTACACCCTTTTTAATTCTGCTTAAGCTTATGCGCTGATGACAAATACTATCACTGAAGTTTATGATGACCAAAATAAGAACCAAAACCTTGGATGAAAATAGGGCCTCACATATGTCACATTGGAATTTTAATAATGTCTCAACTCTTCCCAAAACTCCCAGAATATTCAATTGAATCTCCATTAGGATCGAGAATATTTACCTATAGTGTTAGGCTAATATCTATAAATCCTCTGTAAAAAATTTAAATTAGGAATTATTATATTTTCAATGAGTATTCGATCAATTTTTGATTCATCCTGAGGATCTTGCAACCTTTGAAACTTTAAAGGCTACTTTATAGGAAATGCAATCCCCATCACTAACTAGAAATAACCCAGTTTCGAAGAATATTTTCTTGAGGCTCCAAATATTTCCTAAATTTTCCTAAATCACTTTAGGGCATCCTTTATCTCCCCTATGAAACTCCCAGGTGATTTTTGCCTCAATATTTAGCTTATGAGGGGTATCTAACAGTGTGAAAAAGCCTGGAAAATGGGATTTTTTAGGTCTCCAGGAGCAATTCCTTCTAAATGGTTTTGAAGAAATCTATGAGTAAATTCTCTACACATGAAACACATGTGAAAATCAATTTATCACATTCCTCCTTGAAATTATGAGGGTAACATAGTAACTAGGTTTTCTAGAGGACAAATTAAAATTGACTGAAAGAGGGATTTTCAGGTATTGGTTAGGTTGTCATGAATTGGTTTTTGAATTTTTCATGCAAGACATTTTACATGAGAACAAGAATATAGGGGGAATTCAAGTACTGTGTGATGTTGTGTTCTTTTAGGAATTCCAATAATTTATTTGATGTGAATTCCCCCCTTAATTTGAGTGGAGGACAAGAAGAGGTTGCATGATCTGTTGAACAACTTATTGATAGAAGGCCTAAAAATTGGAAAATGCTTCATTCTTCTTCCAGAGAAAGAACACCCCATATATTGCGAGAATATTAATCTATAGACAACTAGAAGTACTAAAATCCCTTAAAGGAAGTAGGAAAGGGTCCGAACAGATCAGTATGCATGACCTCAAGACAATTCTTGGCATGGAATGCACTCTACTCAAATAGATCATGACGTTACTTTCCTACCAGACATCCAGAACAGATATGAAAGTAGTGAAAGAGTGGAGGAATTCCCTGTACCATCTCATTAGAGCTAAGTTGATAGAGGGATCCCATAGAAAGGTACCCATATCAATAATTCCAAAGTGAAGTAGACACCACTATAGAGGAAGATATAGTAAATGTAGAGGATGAAACTACATCTAGTATAAATAAATGATCCTTCAAATAATATTTAGCAAATATCATGCCTCTGAATGATATCAAACATGATTTGATACCTTTTTAGACCAAAAAATCCACCTTGAGATTGTGATTCAAAAGCTGAGAGATAGACAGGAGATTTTTAGTCATGCACGGAACATAAAGTACCTTTGTGAGGGTACGACTTCTCCTCCCTAGAGGAATGGTGACATTGCCTATTCCTTTTGCAACATACTCCTTGTTTTCTGCAATTCAAGCCCAATCTCCAATGAGTTGATAAGTCAATGAATCAAAAACCTTCCTATCGCCTATCATATGCTTGCTGGCATTAGAGTCAATCAACCAAACATTTTTTGAGGGTTGCAAAGTTTGGGAGACTAGAATAAAATTTTGGTGAGCGCCACAATTGGCCGAGTCGGGGTACTTCCTCATTTGATTCATCATCTTGGTGGTCCACGACATGTCCTTTGTGCTTCATGTGGTGAGGATGTCATCTAGATTGTATAAAATCATTGCGACTAGATGTGCTTTCTTCATTGGAATTACCTTCAATTGGGCGATTATACCAATAGTTAGCAGTGTCATGAGTATTTTTGGTGTAGATGTAACAACATCGACTCACTTTATGAGACTTTTGTTTTTTTGGTTGCTTCTGGGGCTGCTTTCGGGACTGCTTTTGTTGTTGTCCCCTTTCGAGACTTATGACTATGTTGTTGTCCCGAGATCAGTGCCTTGTCTTCAAACTCCTCGTGTATTGTCTAGATGGTTTCTTCCTATTGGAGAAAAATTCACCATTTCTTCAAAGTTTGCCACTTGTTTTGTGATGTTCAATTTTGTGACGAAAGCCTTGAACTGGGAAGGAAGAGCTCTAAATGTGATGGGGATTAGCATCTAGTCCTCTACCTTCTTTCCAAGCGCTATAAGGTCCACTTGTAATTCTGCCACACGACACAAGAACTCCACTATTTTACTGTCATCTTTCATGCTGAGTGTATGAAGTTTTGACTGGAGATGGAGGATCTTTTTTCGGTTCTTCACCTTGTAGATTGTGGATAAAACATCCCATGCCACCTTTGATGTCCTCTCATCCCGTACATGTGTTGAACCTCATCAGAGATGTTGACTGTGATTGACAACAAGGCTTTTGCATTGGCCTTGTCATACTTTGTTTGCTTGTCTGCGCCAATGGGGACACACTGTTTTGCCAGTGATGATTCCCCATAGCTCCTCGAACTGGAGAATTGTGCACATCTTCGTTGTCCAGGCAACATAATTTGGCCCTTTCAAGAGGGGACATGGCTTATATCACCTCGTACTAGAGAAGGGAATTCAGACTTTATGCAGGTCTGTACCAGCAGTTTTTTCCAACACACTCGCTTCGCTTCCTGGTCTTAACATGCAACAATGAAATAGTCTGTCGTCCTTGGTCGCACTGATTTGCACCAAACAATGGTCTTAGAATAGCACTCACAATACACCAAAACTCCACGCCAGAACACGGAACAACAACTTCTTAACGCAAGCAATTTCAACTCCACGCTTAAACAACGCCAATATCATGTTTCTGGTGAGAGGAATTCCTAGCAAGAACAGGTCTTTCCACAGAAGGTCCTATGTCAAACTTCTGCCACGTATAAACAAGATGTCAACCTACTGCGCCGAGTCCTTCTTTACCAGGAATTGTTGTTTGCTCAAGTATAAGACAGCGAAAGTATTTGTTGATTATTCAATGTAAAAGCTGTCGAATATATAAACGGCAAAAGCTAACATTATACTCATTATACTCATTGATCAAATACGAATCAATATGTGTGACCATTCAATGACATATATGGATCTACTTGGTTCATATTGCATGTAATACCTTATTTTCTATATTAGGAAAAGTTTCCGCAAATGATGAAGTTTGTTCTTCTGGGTGGATTGTAGATTATTTTCTATATGGATTATTTTCAAATTCTGACATATTGTTCATGACATGTCAGAGCATAGAAGATACATCTATTAGTTACAGTGTTGAAATTGTAAGTGGGTATGTTGGACATCCTTGAATGGATAATTTATTATCCTGTATTTCTAAGGCCTGCATGACATGATACTTTTTATCCATGTCTTCTAACAATAGAGACTATACTTAACCAAATTGTCTCAAATACAGACAATTAACAAGTTTTATATTGTCTCTAATAATGTCTCAAAGTGGGTGTCTCTAATTTTGTATCGGTCATTGTCTCTCCGGAGACAATATATATTGATACGTATTTTGTCTCTTGAGAGACAATATTAAGACATTTTGTCTTCTAGAGACAATATCATTTTCATCTCTCTAGAGACTATTAATAGAGAGACAATACAAAATACTAATTTTTTGTCTCTCAGAGACAATACTAATTTCAATATTTTTTTCTCTCTAGAAACTAATACAACTTTGGATAGAATGAAAAATCTGAATTTCAAGAATAAAAAATAACCAAATATCATATAGTGCAATCAAGGGCTACATATCGTATATGATGTCATAGTGGGCTAGTAATTAATATTATAAATTAAAACCAATTTGATTTAAATCTTGTGCCCAAATAATTGGGTCCACAAACATTTTATTAATATCAGTATAAGATAAAATACAAAAGGGTAGTCTAAATATTGTTAACCCTTGAAATACAATGATAAAATACTAAAGTGTGCCTAAATGTTGTTAACCCTTGACATAAATATTTTGGGGGAACAATTTCTCTCCACCACCAGGCATCATGCAATCCATCTACTTCCCTAGTGCTACATCAAGGTTCTTTTTCTAAACTTTTATTTTGAGCAACTGTCTCTAATGGATACCAGAAGTTGTCATCTTCATGTTCTTCACTTTTATTTCTCAACTTTGATACAATTCTCTACTTTCGTTAGCAATGAAGGTGCATTGGATTCTAAACACCCGTATTATGAACACATATTTTTCCCTATTTCTACCGAAAGTATTCACAAATTACATTTAAACTAGGAAAATTATTAAAAAACATTGCACACAACTAATAATCTAAGTTACAAACTCAAATACATGTATGATAAAATCCACCCAACTATTCTTCCAAAAACATCGTTGATTGATCATAACAAAATAAAAATATAAGTTGCATCTCAATTTTGATGTTGTAGTTACAACAAAGTTGTAGACATGCATGTAAAATGTTGAAGCATAGACAAGACAATTGTTTGACATAATGTCTCGAAGATTGTGTTCATGAGGACTACATTGATTTTAGGCTATGCACAAAATGGATTTGTTGAAAAGGCTTTAGCAACTTTCAAGAAAATTACAATTAGCATATTTATAGAAAAATTCCACCTTTGCCAGCATCCCACTAGCCTATGCCAATAATGGTGATTTTGGAACATGGTATGAATATCAATATAGGCATAAAGGATTAAGGAATTTTGTAAGATGTTGTGGTTGCAAATGCCCTGGTAGACATGCATGCAAAATGTGGAAGCATAGACAAGGCAAGTGAATTGTTTGACAAAATGATAAGATGTGTTTGCATGGACGAAATTGATGGCATGCTATGCACAAAATGGATATGTTAAAAATGATTTAGGAAATTTTGAAGAAAATGGCAATTAGAAGATTTAAAACATGTATCAAATTCAAACTAATATTTTCAAGCATCCCCTACCTGTCGTGTGTGAATTCTATGTGAAGGAAAGTAGGTGCTAGCTACCCTGGTGTTAAGGTACACATTTTATGTGTATGCCTACATAGAATAAATATCAAATTAGTTGAAAAATGAAATAAATATTTGAAACTCAAATAAATAACTTTGTGTAAAACACTGTTTACAACGACTAATAAGTCAAAAGTTTTAATCACATATGCAATAGTTGTATGTATGTTCCACACAAAAAGAGACATCCTAGGGCCACAATAACCACCTATATGAAAGCATGTAGGGCGGATATTTATATAAAATTCTCTTGCATAAATTAAATTCCTGAGAGAGTTAGCACTTACACGCCTATATTTTTTAATTCTGGCAGCCCTTGGTAGGAATTGATAGAAACATTTTTAACTTTTGTGTATATATAAATATATATATATATACGGTACACTATTATAAAAATTTAAAGAATGAAGAAAGCTTATAGTCTTAAAAATATAAAATATTAGAAGCCAACAACAAATATTATTATGAATTAAAATCCATCTAAAGCAATATTTATTTAATACATGAAAACTCAAAACATTAAATCTATGAGACTATCTATTAATGGTCTCAAAAATATTCCACTTATTGTTAAGGCCCAGGGAATGGTTTGGGGAGAAGGTAATATTTTCATACATAATAGTTTAAGGTAGCCACTTGGAGAGTGGACCCTTTGATCCACCTCATAGTATCCAAAAAATCATTCTCATCCTCCATAATTAGTGTAGTAGAGGGAGTTGTGAAGCATTTTTGGGCATTGTATACATTCTGAAATGAGATTGAGGAAGGTTATAGAAAGCTTTATAATATGTCCATTCCATCCACTTCTCAAATATGTACAAGTTATGTAATATTTTAATTCCTTTCTCAAACCAAAGGAGGGGAGATCAACTTCTTGTCAAGGCAAGGATCTTGTTAAAGAAATGATCCTTACCTTGATAGAAGGTTGATCTTCCCTCTCGTTTGAGAGAGGAATTAAAATATTACATGACTTGTATAGATTTGGGAAGTGAATGGAATGGACAGTCCTTAAAGATTTCTATAAACTTCCTCAATCTCAGTTCAAAATGTATACAATGCTCATAAATGCTTTCTCGCCTCCCTCTATTGGAATAATTATGAAGGATGAGAATGAAAACTGGGATACTATGAGGTCACTCAACTATAACCCTCTCACACACATTTTTCATAATTCAGACATTTATTTAAAATTGCAGTAGTGTATTTTTCAAATTTAAGACACTAATATAGATTTTAGAATATATCATAATCATCTGTCACACATCCATGCTTAAAAAATTATAGTTGTAACATGATTCATTGTATTCATTTGATTGAGGATTCCAATGAAAAATTCTATTCTACAGAGTAGTAAAACACTGACTCAAAACCTGCTTTCTAGCCTACTATTTTGACCCAAAATATCTTTAGGCTTGTTTAATGTGCCTCCTTGCTAGTATAGTTTTAATGTAATAAGAACTTTACAGTTGAGTAGATTGTAACTTAATCTTGGGTTTGGAAAATTCTCTTAGCACAAATATAAGCTATATTTGAAAATTTTAATTAGAGTATCACAATAGAAAAATCGAATAAACTCTTCTAAAATAAGATATATAGTGAATCGGGGCGAGAGCAAGGGGTGGACAGCAGACAACATACAGCGTCAACATTATATTCCAACCTTCATTTTGATTTTGATATGAGTGGGATTGCATAATGGATGGATGCATCAATCATTAATCAGATTACGTATGTAATATTTATGAGTCAACCTAGATAGATTTCAGTATCTATCTAGATATGGAGCATAGGGGCACTGGTAGGGAGAAGATAGTTATTTATAACTGGGGGGTGAGTGCTCTTAACCAGTATGGAGTGGGATAGTACATTGGTCCAATGCCTACTCTAATGGATCAGATTGGAAATGCATTGGATGGATGCCATGCCTTGTAAAATGTATTTGTGCATTGAGAGTGAGAGAGAAGGATGCAAAGGCCTCTAGTTTTCAATGGGGGATGTTACAAGTGCTATGAAATTATGTGAGAATGTTGTGGGTGTTGTGAGATGCTGCAACACACTACAAGGATGTTGTGAGTTTTGCAAGGTGCTGCTAGGTTTCTGCTAGCACTACAAGATTCTAAAAAATGTGACATGTGTCATTACCCTGTGAAAGGGGGCGTAGCTCCTCAATCACACACGAATTAAGCCTTTGAAACTCACATGCTCAGGGCCTATTTGGTGGAGTGCATGATGTTATCTTTTATGTTGTGCAACATGTTCCCTAGGGCTGCATAAGAGGTACACAATGTAAGGGGCTGCTCGTAGGTGAGGCATGAGTGACCAAGGCACTTAAGATGAGGGTGCATGATTGTGCAATGGCACATAGATCATGGAGAAGCCTAATATTAGTTGGTCTTAAAGGGGAGTGATAATTTACTAATAAAAGTTTCTTGGAAACATAAATAATATCAATAGCCAACAAGCAGAGAGTGATAATTTACTAATAAAATTTTCTTGGAAACATAAACAATATCAACAGCCAACAAGCAGAGATAAAGCTGAAATCCGCAACCATGAAAAAAGCTCATGCAGATACTAGTATGGCTTTTTTGTGTATAATTTTTTTACTGTCCCATGTTATATGTTAGTCATTTTGTTTTAGAGTATAAAATGCCACAAAGTTGGCCCAAACTACTAACTTTTGTAGTTTGATTCTCTTTTACTACAATAGATGTTTTTTCTATATTATTAAGTGGTTATATAAAGGAAATGCACAAAGAGTAATAATTATCCTGTGGCAAAGTGGAAAATGTAAAAATGTTGGCCAAAATTGCTATCTTTTGGAATCTTTGTTTCTATTAATTTTGAATAGAATTCTTGTTAATATTAATGGTGGTTGTCTAAAGGAAATGCATAAGAATATTAGGTGGGGAATATAAATGCTGAGAAGAAGAAGTATGCTTATGACTGGTCAAAAAAGTCTCAACAAACAAGCCTCTTTTGTAGATCTTGGCTAACATATTTTCATGTGGATCATAAGCTGCCTTGCAACCTGAAATCTGAAATGGAACTATAATAAATGAAGGAAATGTAAAGACTTTGAATAAGCATTTGATGTAAAACCCCAATCTATAAGGAATCTTTTTCATATGGTTAAGAACAAAGAATATAAGAAAACCAGATCACATATGCATAAACAATCTCTTAATATTATCAGTGTAGGTCTTCACTCTTACCATAAACATTGATATTTGTGTGGAAGATCCGATTGCAACACCTAATGTAATGTCCTAAAGTAAGTATTATAACATGAAACAATCATATAAATGATAAATGTTTACACACGAAAGATTATTGAAAAATTAAATCAAATGATGTAGTCAACATTATGCAAAGACAAAAAATTATTGTTTACCAGTTTATATTTCATAGCAAACATTAGTACACTTGCATGTTCAGTAGCACTCCCAACTATTGGGAGTAATATGACACTTATAAAATTAACTGGCATATTCCAGCTCTTAGATGCCCCCTATTTAAAGCAAAAGCATATCAAATGAGACATTTAACTAAATATAAAGGCTTAATACACATTTATAATAGCATACTATATCAAAAAAAAATCAAGAAAAGATGGCCACAAGGTCCAACTATAATACAAGTCAAGCCATAAGGTCAACTATAATGCATGTCAAGCACTAGTAAATGAAGCATTAAACTGTCTAATTCAATACTTAAGTACATTGTTATCTTTACTCCATGTGGATCAGAGACTTAGATTTTAGGAACCTTTGTATGAATATTTTCCACTGAGAGCATGATGTAAGTAGGATCCAACCTTGAGAATAGATGTGAGAAAATAATTTGAGAACTTTAGTGACTCCTAAGCTTCCAAAAAACCATGTATTACACTGTAAGCCTTGTAACATCTAGTAACCTTTCAAGAAGCTCAATCCTTAGGAAAAGGCATACCTTCGCCAAAATCTAATAGATTTGATTCTTGGGGAATGCCAATCATGGATCCAAGTAGTCATTATAAAGTGCAATAAATATTGAATGAATTTAATAAATAAGATGCTAAATAATGGACTAACAAAGACAGTTGGGCCGAGTCACAAATATTTCTTGTATGAACAAGTCAAAAGGAAAACTTAGTTTTAATATATTGATATAAAATACTCAGAACTATCATTTTTGTAGTCTCTTTGGGTTGGAGAATGTTTAAAGTACATGTTTCCCCACATATTGTATTTAGTCATTTCTCTAGACAACCAGGTTTGGAATATATTATAGTTTCAGACTTGGCATCTTTTCACCTGCTCAGGTGAGGTACCAATCATTCCAAACTACCGATAAAATTACATTTATAATAATACTAATCAATAGAGACAGGCCATCAAAAAATAATAATTAAAAATAGTAAGATAAGAGCGACCCTAAAACTTGAGATTAAAAATAGAGTCTCAAAAGCAAGATTTAGTCCACCTTAAGCTTGAGGACCTTGTAAAGAAATATTAAGAAATATGTTAAAAATATCCTAGTAAGTATTAGCTCAAATAAAAGGAAAAAATAGATTTAAGCCTCTTGTAACTGCATATTAACTCTTGGTGATCTATTTTGGAGTTGTACAAAAATTATTTACTAGTAAACAATGTACATGAGCAATGTGCTGATATGAAATCAATACGTAACAATACAGTGTTGGATCTATTTTATTTAAAAGTGATTTTTATAAAACCTATTTTTGTTACACATCATAAAAAAATAATAATGTCTTGTACAAACCTACTTGTCATTGTGATTGTAAAATAAGGAGCACTATGAGCAAGTATAATGAAGATCAATTCTTACAAATTTTACATGACGCTACTTTAGCCTAATATATGTGAGAAACTTATGATAGTAAAATAATGGAAGAAGATTGAACTTTGATAATATTTCTCTTGATATATATTTATATACGAAGCTATTAGAACCATTGCTTAAACAATATTATGATGGGATACTCCATTCAAACCAAATAAATATAGTGTTTTGTTGGGCCTTCCGTGCATTTCTCAAGATACTGGTAAAGCTTAATAGTAGTGATTTTATTTGAAAGGTGTTAAATACATTGCACCAAGTATTTTTTTTGTGAGAAGGGCCTTATGTTGTGCATTTACACTTCTAAAAGGATACAAGAGAGAATATCTAAAGGGTCTAGGTGCATGTTAGATATTCTATATGTTTTGTATACATTTTGTAGTAGTATTAAGGACTAATATGGCAAAACTAAAACTAGACCCATACAAAGAAACATAGTTAAATTTTTTGTTTTAACTTAGGAACCCTATTCTGAGGTAAAAAGGTGATGGAAACATTATAACTACTATTTTTTAGTATGCATTATAGGTAGGCCCTGTTGGAAATGCATGAGCATATTTTTATATCAATAATTATTCATTTTATATTGATATTACCGCGATTGGGATGTTCTTTCCTCCATTGTCCTATCAATAAATCTAGAACCTCTTATTATTGAAAAAATCAAACCATAGGTTGAAATTTTTAGTGGTTATCTCAAAATTATGAAAATTGGTTACAATAAGATTGTGAAGTATCTTTGGTTTACAACTAAGTTTCAATATGTTTAGAGGCATTGATGTAGGCCCTTGGTGCAGGGGTAGACATTATTCTAATAAAATGCATGATATTATTCATTATTCAAACTTAATGTTGAAATATTTAGAGAAAACTTTGATAAATTGAATCATGTCAAATCTTTATGCTTCTAGCGTGATTTCAACTTAATTGTTTTATCTAAATCTTATTTTACAAATATTCATCACTTAGTGATCGTTATGAGCTTGAATTGTGTTTCCTTCACCAAAAACTTCTTGGTAGCAACTTTTTGGAAGCACAATATGTTCTCAATGAATTTTGTGCCTTGTTTAGGATAGTTTTAGGTTGAAACATCATTGGTAATTGAGATTATGTCCTCTACCTGTAACCTTACATAATAAAATATTCCCATTTGTATAGATTCAAAAATGGAACCTGAACTAAATTTATAGAATCAAATTCATTAGAACCTAAACTAAAGTTATAAAATAGAACATTAAAGGTACTAACAGAAAATTTCCTGGATATTGAGAAGAAATAACATTAAAACATACTTCAAACCATATAAATAGCCTTAACAATGTCAAATACTACCATCACTATAAAATTAAAATAGGTGTTTATAAGATCACATGTTAATGTTCCAAAGATTGGTAAGATAGGTTGCATCCTTTTAAACAAGAACCAAAGACTGTGAACCCACCATGTATATCATGTATTAGGGAAAACAATCAACATTAGCTAAACATTAAGGTCACGCCAATAACACAATCCGCATTGACTCTTTCTTTGAAGGGTGGTCAGAAGGATAGAAGAACTAGGGAAGCCATATATATCAAGAAATGACCTAGAAATCTGAATATGGATGATAATTTGAAGCCTGGTGAAACCTAGAAACCCTTAATTCATAGACTTGGGCAAAATTTGAATAATATCAAATTTATTTTTGATTTCAAATGATTAATTAATTATGTAGCCAAATTTAACATGCACACACCCCTCCTTTACCTCTCCCCACCTCCCCCCTATTTTCCCCATTCGATAGTTTTGCTTTGCTTTTCTTTTTCATAACCATATTTCTATATTTTTACTTTATTGCATGAATATTTATGAGAAATTAATTTAATATATTCATTCAAAAATTAGCTTCAATCTATATTCCCTATAGATGGCAAATAATGAGACCCAAAACGTCAAACTTAAATTTTAACTATGCATATTTTTCCTAGACAGCTTACCTAAGTTTGCATTATTGGCATTAATCTTCAAAAATCGTATATAGAAGCAATCTGGATGTCAATATATTCCCATAAAATAATGATTTTACAAAAATAGAAAGCTATAAATAAGAATTGGAAATAATAAATCTACAAATGAAACACCAAAAAATATATGGTTCCATGTAGTCACTGACCTATGGTGGTTCTATAGCCCAAAATTGGTAAGATGTGATCCGAAAAGTATGTTAAAAATATTTTATTTTGTATTTAACTTACTTCTCAAGATGGGCTACAAACTGCATAATTTTAAGTTGGGACTGGTTAGATATACTAGTAACTTCTTGACCTTGATAGAGCTCTGCAACTCGCTCAAAATAATCTAGAGCCGATTGTAAATTTTCTTCTATTTCCTATATTTCACCAATCTCCTATGGAAGAAAATATTTTGAATTTTATTGAAGGGCTTTTTTTAGAAGAAATAGGTATATGTACTCGGAACTTGATCAATGAAAATATATTGAAAAATAGATCATACAAATTTTTCATTGATGACCTATATACATTGGGCCAAGAAATTGTAGTCTACACAACATGTCACACATCATATCAAGCATATTATTGTAGCTGAAAGGAAATACTTCCACTAGTTCAAAATCAAACATGGACAGCCTTCAAAGTCAAAGAATAGGCCATCCTACACCAATTACAAAAATTGAATTAACTTGTAGTGTTTTGCATCCATCAACAATATTCCTATCTCCATGCGGAGATTAACAACCAAAGACAAGTAGTTAACAAACTCTACACAAATTTAATGTTGATATCAAGATCATTTCCAATCCAACGATAGTTAATGAAAAGAACTGAATAGAAGAGAATATCTAGACTAATTGTATAATGCAATCACATAAAGGATATGAAGGAACTTGATTATAAACTAGAGGAAAGTATGAAATGTATTTTCCACTCCCAACAATAGTTAAAGAAAACAACGTTTTCAAATACTAATATATCCTGAAGAGTAAATCTACCACTGAGCAGAAGGGAAGCTGTAGACTAATATAACAACACAAAGGAGATGAAGGCACTTGACTATAAACGTGAGGAAAATATGAAATGTATTTTCTGCTCCGATGATAGTTGATGAAAACAACATTTTCACATACTAATACTAATTCAGGGAAATATTGGCCTAACATAGTCTTCATACTAATGCAAAAGAACTCTTTCTTCCATAACATTTTTTCTAACCCTTAAAAGTCAATTTATAGCTGATTTCCTACACTAGCTCCTTTTTTAGTTTGCAGTAGGGATAAATAATTTTTATTATAATAATTATATCTAATGATCCAAATGCACATGGACCCACAAGACTAGGGTCCATGGACCTATTAGCACAAATCTATGTCACTACGATTCTTCTGAATATAACAATGACTCACCCAATGGGTAGTGGCATAAAATGTTATAGATGTGAGAATATCACCATGGGACAGATGACATATCTCTACATTTGAATGGGGATTCTCCCTTGTATGATATGGATTTTTGGTGCTTTTGACTGGAAAGTACTAAAGAAATAAGATAGGAACGAACATATAAGGAAGCAAAGGGGTAGATGAAAGGAAGATAGAGAAAGGTTAGAAATCCACTAAGGAATGGATGAAGAGAACCAATTAGATTGCTCAAGAAAAAATAAAAAAAGGGAGATTGCATAATCTCACAAGGAAATGACCAGGGGCAAAGAATGTGCAATGAGAACAAAATATTTTATAAGAAAGCACAAAGTATTCATCAAATTAGATTACATACACGTGACACAAAGTTCACCCTCCAAAACATAAAACACAACTTGTAAACCATGAAATATTTATATGCAACAAGAAATGATCTAAGAACATAATTCATCTACATTCACAAATGAAAAATCAAATCACGTAAAGAAAGAACAATTACATTCAAGTATAAAATATATTTTGTTCTCATACACTAAAATTTCATTCCATTTACATAGTTTCAATAGTGTACAAAACTCAAAGTTGCAGCAATCCCTCACCTAGGGCATAGAGAAGAAGAAATCATGTACAATAAGTATGCAAGAATAAGTGTGCATCTATTTTGAATAGCTCTAAGGTCTCCCCCAAACCTGCAAAGGATGGAAAGGCATATCAGACTCTTCCAGCCACTTCCATGGAGGAATGTTATCGTCCCAGATTTGGAAAGTTGCCAGGTTCAATCGATTCTCATTGTGTTGTGGGTATACTTTCTTTTCCAAGGTTGATTGTCAGGTATTGCTCATGTTCATAACTATATCCACTCTAATATGTTGTTATGTCTGAAGCTGTGAATTCTTTTCAAAAGATATGAATTAAAGTACATTCAAATTTGCATAGTCAGCATCCAAAAGCCAGTACATTCTTTTTTTTATTGCAATGTTTAAGACTATCAATGTATCAGCTGCTATTTTAAGTACATCGGTATCTCATCGTGTTAACTTTGGATAATATGCACTCAGAAATCCTTGATTGCGAACACTGGTTTGATTAGCATGCATGCTTTGTAGTCTCGAATCCCCTTGTAAGTCCTTTTTTATTGTTCTAGTCCTATTATAATTTGTAGTGTATTTTGGAGCACGAAAGTGGCACAACTATGTGTATTTAGTTTTATCTAAGGTCATGGGCACTCCACTAAGTCCAAATTCTGAGAGGCAGACATTGCCAGAATACATTGGCAATGTATTTGAAGACCTCATGCGACATAATACATTTTAGAGCATGATAACAATTTTCAGTGCAAATGAAAAGAGTTAAAAGCTCCTTGAAGATGACAATGCAATTGTCGCTGATATTTATAACACCCAGTAAGGAAAACATGAATTTGTACAAGCCTGAAATTAGAAGACTTGAATAATTTTTGGGAAAACTTGAGAACAAACCAACTGACAGTATGAAGAAGCAAATGGTTCATCAAGGGACCTACAACCTTGTTGCAGAGGAGTATAAAGGTGATTCCACCTTTGTCTTACAAAAATGTGCATACAAGTTTATAACAGAGTAATGGATATTGAGAGTGAAAATTAGATAGAATATGGAGGAAAAGGCATATTGACATTTTAATGAAAATACTTATTTCTTCTGGTCAATGACCAAACATTTATTTGACTATTTAGCTATTTTTCCAACCAGTAAATGCAAAATGAATCAGGATCTAATTTGTGTTGGTACGATCACAGTGCATCTAGGGCACCTTATGCTAAATGGGTTAAGAAACAAGTTATGGTGTCATTGCACAACTATGGCGACGTATAACAAAAGTTTAACTTAATTTCGAAAGATCCAAAGAGAAAGCCTCCAAAATTGTAAAAGAAAGGATCAAGTCTAATCATATTTTCATGTTGCAGTATTCACTCAATGTTAATGGGGTGTGGTTATTTTGCTGATTCATATTTATCTACGTCTATTGAATGTGTCAATTGTCTTTTTGTTCTTGTATCTTTTTAAATTATTTAACATATTGTATTATTGTTTTTTTAAGTACGATGAAAAATAACTATTGAAATAGAAGATCATAAATGGGTTTGTGTCTTACCTTGTATAAGTATCTTTATTTCAGTGTTTCTTTTGCATTTTCATGTGAAGACCTTGCAAGATGCAAAAAACAAAACTATTTTTGTAAGTACATGTGCACTAATTTACCGTACAGAAACAACAAAGGAGGTGTGTAATATGTTTACATGAAACACAAAACTGTTTTTTATTTTTGTTGCAAAGTTATAGAAAATTTCCTCTATGTTATTTTTGTTCAGTGTTGGTTTTAGAGCACCTATGTTTTCTGTCACAGCACTTCAAGTCTGCATCCCCAAAAAAGAACATGATCAACAATTAAATTTGATAAATCTGGTCTTTGCATTGAAAAAATCATTGTTTATATTCTTTGTATTATCATAAACAACTTCATGATTGTGGATGACAGTAAAGTAGGATGCATCAAGAAGATCACCAGACCATATTTTATGTTAATATTTGAATCAATGTAATCACTGAATATGTATTTCCAATTTTTCTATCACAGCAAAAAATGAGCAAGAAGAGTTGAATAAAACAATAAACAGTAAATGTTTTGTTATGGCATTCAGTCTTACCTATTGTTATGTGTCTTCATGATCAACGTGTGATAAGTAAATCAATGTCTCCCTCATTATCTGCATAAGAAATCAAAAGATATTTCAATTTCTTTCTCAGTGGGAAAACTAATCTTTAACACATGCCAAAACCAAAACAACCCAAGAAAATCCATATTGACTAAAGTTTGCATATGTAATTGAAAAGTTAATATCATAATTGCATAAAGAAAATTCGAAATCTTACTCTTTATTCTTGCTCAATACATAGGAAGTATTACATCCATTTAAATAGGAGATGTTGTTCCTATATTTAAGGAGATATAATCTCCATAAATATCTCCACACATAACTCCTAAAACAACTCCATGCTATTATACGTGAGATTTTGTTTTCTCACAAAACTAATATTGTTAATGATTTGTTTACTCAACAACTCATAACAATATTTACTCACCCACTCATAATTACATTTACAATAATGTAATTAATTATTACAACACATATTATATTATCCTAGATAATATAATCACTTACATAATATTCTATGTTCACACTACAACATAGATATTCCTAACATTCGCCCCCTTAGTGTGAACATGGGGTAAGAGCTCCTGGAAACATCAACCTTGTCGGAGTATTCATTGCTACTGGATCTTGCTATCTGGATCTTGCTGCTAATGATCATCCTTGTCGTATGAACATCTTCATCGACTGATCACCTTCCACCGAAGTACCTTCCACCGAAGTATGGCAGTCAGAGGACCGTACGACAGTCAGAGGACCGTACGTAGATGATTTTCCCCTGTAAGCTGAGTCATGCAGTTTGCTTCTTCCACACCAAATAGACACTCAGGAACTGTTGTTAGTCTATGTGAACACATTAAAATCAAAACATGAAACTAGTTTCACCCCCTTGTGTATAAACACACCACATAACTGAAATAAAATATCACCACATGCGACCCCATCGTTGGTGAATGACGAGAGGACGCTGATTTTCCTCCTTCCTCCATTGCCTCCTTCCTCCAACAAGAAAAGAGTCTACCATAGGAAATCCTCATCACTAGGACATGAAAGTTCTTCATCAGTTGAGTAGACTTCCCAATCAGTTTCTACTTCAGCTAGAAGGGCTTTCTGATCTATCTTGTCATCAAGAAGATCCTGAGCTCTCTTTTTACAGTTCATTTACATGCCCAATCTCATTACAATAAAAGAATTTTATTTTTCCATGTGAAGGAACCTTCTTTGGTTTATGTTTTTCCTTCTTAGATGAGGAGCTCGGTTTGTTTCCTACATATAGTACTTCTTCATGTTCTTCATGATTGCTTTGTTCTAACAATGTAGAAATCACTCCTTCTAGACTAATAGTAATTTTACTCAAAGTAAATACAATATTTGAGTAACTCTTAGGCATGCTATTAAGAAGAATAGCTTTAGCATCATCATCTTTTACATGTTCTTTAATTCCAGCTAGTTGATTTAGCAAAGAACGAAACTTACTTATATGATCTTTTTTGAGTTCTCTTCCATTTTCAAGCCGTACAAGCGTTGCTTCAATGTAGTCTTTTCCATTTCAGCTTCAGAACCAAACAATTTGTTAAGAGACTCCCAAATTTCTTTTGCAGATTTTGTGAAATCCACATGATGTAGATAGGCTTTTGATAAGCCCAGACCAATGGTACCCAATGCTCTCTGATCTTTTGCATTCCATTTTGCCAATTCATTTCCTCCAGTGGGTGGAGTTGAATTAGACTTCACCACATCCCATAGATCCTTTTCTATTAAATGTAATTGCATCTGTAGTTGCCATGTATGGAAATCTTGTCCTTCAAACTTTTCAATCAGATTTAGTTTCTCCATTATTTTGTACAATACTGATAAAAAAATACAAAATTGAATCAAGTACTTTAAAATTTTATATTGAATACCTTTTAACCTCCAAGCAAGTCAAGAACTTGTATTAACAATTCAACATTATTGAAAATTGGAGAAAACTTTCAGTAGAAGAATTGATGTGCTTAATTTGATAGCTGCATAGTAAAATCCGTATTTCTTCCAAACTACGTTCTGGGTTCTTCTGAAATTTCTTCTGTAGTTTCTTGCCCAGCACATGATTCTGCACACAAAAATTATAGAAAAACCCACATCTGGAAACGAAAAATATAATATATTCTTTGAGACGGATCTGATCATGAAAGCACTGAAATTTCTTGCATCAAACCTGCTCTGTTACCAAATGAAAAGTTAATATCATAATTGCATAAAGAAAATTCGAAATCTTACTCTTTATTCTTGCTCAATACATAGGAAGTATTACATCCATTTAAATAGGAGATGTTTGTTCCTATATTTAAGGAGATATAATCTCCATAAATATCTCCACACATAACTCCTAAAACAACTCCATGCTATTATACGTGAGATTTTGTTTTCTCACAAAACTAATATTGTTAATGATTTGTTTACTCAACAACTCATAACAATATTTACTCACCCACTCATAATTTACATTTACAATAATGTAATTAATTATTACAACACATATTATATTATCCTAGATAATATAATCACTTACATAATATTCTATGTTCACACTACAACATAGATATTCCTAACAGTAATTTCTCATTAAATCTAGTTTCAAACAAATAACAACAGTAGAAAGTATATAGTTCCTTTGTTATTCATTAAATCATACCTTGTACTGTACAAGGAAATCATTATCTTTTATGGTCTCTCTAACTATGTTTCCATTCTCATCTTCCATAGTCAAGACTTCTTCAGGCTTAGCCATACAAAAAATCATGAGCATCCTCAACTTGGAAATAGGCTGAGCATATAGTTTTCTGTGTTATATAAGCTAAGAACGAAGCCCTTCAACCATGCTAGAAAGTAACGGAATCTGTATAAGCATGCAACCAATAACCACTTAATTATTCCTATGACCAATCATTCTTTTGGGAAAGAAGTCAGAACAAAAAACTATATATACAAATACAAAAGTCCCATAGCACTAACAACAACAACAGGATTGTTAGAGGCATGATGTGCCTCAAAAATTTCCGACACTATGTATTCCAATATTCCAGAAAAACCTGTAATGAAAGCATAATGTTCTAGATAAAAAATGTTATTGTTTCTGAGACATACGACAAGTAGAAAACAACAATTGAAAAACCCAAAACCCACCTTAAAAACTTTGGTATCATCCGAATAAGAAATGTCGATAAGATACTTAAGATCCATGAGAAGTGTAGCCTGGTTTCCACGAGTACTTTCAAGTATGCCAATGTGTGACTGCAGTAAGAAATTCAATGTCAGAGGCATGCATAGAAGGATTCCAACAATTTATATACACCTTGTTTCAACTGCATACCAAGACCAAAGTCATGATCATGAAGCATTTGTGAAAACTGTCTTTTATCCTCCTTGTCTGTAAACTGTCATACTTCTCTTCATAGTCGAATTTATGTTACTCATATCTTTTTAGGCTTAACTCCAATGTAAATGAAATTTGGGGGTCTTCATCTTCTTGAGAAGACATAAATGACCTGGCTTCATTTACTATACATGGCAATAGCCAAAGAAAACAAAACCAGGGTAGAGGGTAGATACCTACTTTGCTTTTTCTAGCTGTTTTTGCAAAAATGGGGATGACGATGGCGTCGTCGTTGATGGACACCTAAATCCACTTCCCCACCGATCGAATTCCCATCATACAATAAATTGCGGCATCAAATGGGTGGACTACCTCCTCTGCGGTGTTGTAAGACCCCAGTCGAATTTTCTGGATCTACATTTTGGCATTCTTACTTCAGACATCTATTTTCCCCATTTTTGCAGACTGATTCCCTTATATTGGGGAGGAACCTCTGCTTGTTTATTACTTGGCGAAGCATGGACGTTTTCTTAATGGGGCGAAGTTTCCATACCTGGATGAAGCAAGCAAATGCTGTAGTATTTTTAAGGTGGAGCCTTGGGCCTGGAAATGAGATGGCTGCTAAGGCTGCTGAGTGAGAGAGTAATGAATCGAAGATATATAGAAATGGAACAGAAACCTTGTTCGAACTAACTACTATTTAGACCCAAAAGGAGATCCGCCGCCTGTGCTTGTCAGGATCAAAACAAGTTGAAAAGCATTGTCGCTGCCACTGACGTCCACAACAATCTTTCCTCCATGGCCATCTTTGTAACCTATTCCACCCCTGAGATGTTTGGGGATCATTTGCCCCTGGTTCAGGTTCTCATTTGTATCTATGGAGTGAACAGGGGAGTTGTCAATGTGGGTTTTGCCGCCAACATTGCTGCTTACATCGTTTACCCTATTCACTGTCAAAAATGTGGGTTTTGCCGCCAAAACTATCGCCATTAGAATGAAAACTTGCCATCAAACCCTGAGACAACCTGGTATCCTCGTATCTTTCCACCTCCATCCCCTGCAACCATGACATTTTTTCCACCATCAAGTTGTTTAGGCTTAGGATTAACATCAGACATGTGAAAAGCGGGATAATGTGAATATATTATTAAGAATAGAAAATGTGAAAATTTCAGAAGGTAATTTCATCTCTAATTTATGTCTCAAAATGACCCCTTTGGTAGTAGTGCAATGATGGCAGGAAAAGACAATAAATCTTGGATTTGTTTTATTAAATGTAAAAAGGTGAAATACATACAAGGAGAAGTTAGTTAGACCAGTCGGTTACCTATGAACCAAACCAACCGAATGATAACAAACAATGTAGTAAGCTAACAAAAACGGGTTTTGGTCTTCTTCGTGCACCTTCAAAATGGTTCTGAAAACTCTACCAAAACCTCGAAACCCTTATAGTGCAAGGAGTTCCTACAAAACAAATTTAGGTGGGTTGTGGGAACCCCTATGCACTGTCAACTTTTCCATTACTCCGAAGAGGGCTCAAAGTGCACGTCATTCTCTTAACATGCGATATCTATTATAGTGCAATCTTACTTGACAATCATATTTTGACAATGCTTCACTTGAGTTTCACATTTGTTCAAATACTTGGAAAGGTGTACAATTAAGGTGGATACTCTTATACCTAGGAGGATACTTCAAACCAATAGAGGGTGCTACATTAATGTGTGTGCATAAGTTATTTCACAGTTTAGGGAGCTTTGGGTTCCTTTCGTGCTTGCTTAAATTGAATGAGGAGTTCATAAAGTGTCAGGACCCTAAATGAGATATGATTTATGTGCTTATATATGCTCCTGAAGGTTGTTATGGTATGAAATGTTGACCAAAGGGGGCTATTTGTTCATAAGAATGTTATAGAATTGAAAGAATCAACTTAAAACATGTCAATCCAAAACCATACAATTTGGTCAAGATATAATTCTACATCCTGACCGAAACCAATATTTTTGGACCAGAGGGAGAAAAGTGTGTTTTGACTTCATGGGCCTAAGCATGGATGTTTCTATATGTATTTTATGCATTTAAAATTTAGAGACTGGCGAAAAATAGGTGTACAAATGTAAGCAAGTGCAAAAAGTGTTGTTATGGTGTATTTACTATTAAGCAAGAGCAAGGATAGTGTATTTGTCTATGGAAGTGTGTAATGTCAAGATTGGTAATGTCAAATGATATATTTCCAAATTTGATTTTATACAATATCAATTTCAAGGGTTTATCTTTTACTTTTCATATAATTTCACCCATTGAAGGGTTCCACATTGATTAACAACTCCATCATGCCTTATCTAAACTAACCCCACTTACTAGTGATGATTGGCCTCAATAAAGCTACACCACCTTGTTGGGATTGAAAAAATCATTTCGAAGGAAAAAAGGGCTCCAAACTTCACTACACATGCCCAATTTATCATGATTTTTTATTGCTTCTCTAGGAAATAAGAAAAACTACATTGATGGTCAAATGGACACCAAATTCAAGGTTGACCGTTTTTATTGATGTCTCACACTATAGAATCACTCTTCCCACTCCTTTTAGATGCTATTGTAGGTTATACCTTTTAGCATAAATAGTAGAAATATTTATATTTATATATTTAAAAAAATCCAATGTATATCAGTTCGTATATTGATTAGAAACTTTATCACCTTCTTTATAAATTTCCATTTTCCAGGTGATATATGGCGTTATATGGCTATAATATTACGTTTGGCTTGAAAACATTGGGCTACAAACTCCACAATGTACTGAACATGTCACATGATTCTTTGATAACAAGAAGATTTTTCTGTTAAGATGGTCAATAGGATATCAAATTAAAGGCTAAGAATTCTTATTTACATCTCACACTATTGGCATAATCTTCACTCCACTACCATGTAGGTTACACCTATTAGCGTAACTATTGCATATATCTTAAACATATCTATCTGAACATGTCAATAAATATCAATTTTGATATCTTAGATTACATAATTTAATCTATTGCAGGGTTTCAAATCGATTAATGAATTTGTTACTTTCTCAACAATTTATCCAATGCTTGGTCACAAATGGCATCTAAAGAAGAAGAAATATTCTTTAACACAACTCACAAGATTACACTCCACCACCACTAACTTGATCGTCATTACAAGTAGTGCTAATTTTTTATTAGACATATTAATTTTCATATGTAACTATGAATAGACATTGAAAGTTATATTTATGCCGAGAGGCATTCTACAATAGTATCATGGAATGGAGGATTCTAATATCACGCATGCTAAAGAAAATTTAAGGCTAACATTATATAAAAATGGTTTAATTTGTAAAATTCAATCTTTTCAATAACCAACATAAAGTTAAAAATAAGTATAAAAAATATAAAGCCAAAAACAATGAAATAAATAACCACATAAGAATTAACATAATAATAACTATTATTATTTCACCCAATAATTTATTTATTTGTTATTTTATTCAATTTTACATATAGTTAGGTCATAAATACTAAATTTACCTTTAGTTAAAGCCATACATAAAATGCATGCAACAACTTATCATTCTTAACTGATCAAATTTGAAGGGCTCCTCATATTTTAATTTGACAGGTTAGGTTAAGTTTTACCCTTTGTAAATGACATATTAAACAACACATTACCCTTCAGAAAAGGTTAATTTTATTTTAATATATATCTAATTCTTTTAAATAAAATAAATATGAAAAATGTCAAAATTATTAAATATATAATATTTAATAATAATTATGAAATTTATTTAAATTAAATAACTAGCATACCTATATTATATAAATATATAGGTGCCTTGTGAACTTCACCTCTCGGCATATTTTACATATCATATTTTGGTTTATGTTTCTGTATATGTAAAATATTCTGAGAGGTGAAGTTCACAAGGCACCTATATATTTGTATAATATATAAATATATGTAATATATACCTTTCGACATATATTACATATATTTATATAATATAGGTATGCTAGTAACAACCGCTGGAGATGCATTATGCAGAAAATAATACCAAAAATAAAGTACAGAAAATAAGGGGGAATTTTGTTCGTGCATGAATAAAATCAAATATATTACAAGGAACATCATAAATGTATTTAAATAAGGAACCATATTTATCTTTGGAGAATGAGTATGAGCAAAAAAATCAAGGTCTATAATGCACAAAGTTCTTATGGATTTTATTAGTAATCGTATTATCAAGTTAAAAAAATACAATCTTTTTTCATACGAATTGAAATACGTAATGTACATCACATGTAATGAAAAATTCATAGAATGAAATGTGTGTTACACATGGTACATTATTTATATTCCAAGGACATAAGTCTTTTTTCCTCAGCCTTCCGTTTTGAAAGTAGTTTTCCATTCTTCATTTTTGCATAGTGATCCGTCGATGTTGAATTTCCTGCCCCAGAATTAACTTCAACATTACCAACCATTCTACGATAATTCCTCTAAGATGCTTCGTGGTGAAGTTCTTGTCTATGTAGTCTTTCCTCCTCTTGCAACTGACCCGAACAAATATGTCTTTATAACCTTGCTCTTGATACATGTGAGTAATCTTGAGACGATCGTTCACAAATTATTGTCATGTTATTTGCAAGTTGTCATCTTTCTGCATCTAATTCTTCATTTGTTAATTCAACCCTCCATTCTGCGAACCTTTGTCTATCGTTGTCATTTTGAAGTTTCCTTTGTTCCTCTCGTTGTGCATCTGTCATTTCTTGTTGTCTCCTTCTGCGATATTGTCTTTGATATTCTCTTCGATATGCTCTTCTTTCATCTTCATTTTCAAAATTTAATCATGGTCGAGCCACACCTATAAAGTATTTTCAACAAATTTTGTAATTATTTATATAACTAAAAAATCCATGTACATGTAATAGAAATCAATCATATATTATCCAAGTTGTAACAATTGGCAAGGCTAGTCAAAGAATGATATGAATTTAAGAGAATAGGAGATTAGAAAAAGCGTTTCCATTTCCATATCTATGACCTTTTGTTTGATTTTTAATTTTTTTTTCACCAACACACTCAAAACACTATGCAATTTATAAAATCATTTATATAAATAATGCAATCAAATCCTCACATTCTCGTTTTTCTTCCTTAGGAAACCGATATGAATGAATATGTCCTTGTATCCTTATTCTTGATACATGCGAGTCATCTTGAGACAATTGTGCACGAATTGTCATCATGTTATTTGCATGTTGTCATCTCTCTGCATCTATTTCTTCATTTTTCAATTCAACCCTCTATTCTGTAAATGCTCTTCTATCATTATCATTTCGACATTTCCTTTGTTCCTCTCATTGCACATCTATCATTTCTTGTTGTCTTCTTCTGCGATATTGTCTTTGATATTATTTTCTTTCCTCTTTAGTTTCAAAATTTAATCTTGGTGGAGCCATGCCTATAAAGTATTTTCAAAAAATCACCTAATTATTTATATTATTTAAAACTCCATGTACATGTAATAGGAAATAATCATATAGTATAGAGAATCTAAAAATTATAAAGGGCGCTCAAAATATTATATGAACTAAAGTGACACAAACTGTCACATTTACAAATAACAAACAATACCTCAATTCTCTATTAACACAACAATTCTTCATCGACGTCATTGTATAAATCGTTATTATACATGCAAGTTGTGACAATTCAACAATGTTCCTCTCATAAATAACACAATATCAAGGACAAAAATATAAAACAAATAATTCTCAATTGCGTATTCAAAAATCAACTACATCCATGTCCTTCAATAAAATAAACGCACACCACCTTGTAAAGAAATGTTCAAATGCACATATCCACGTAAATCATTGCTTGAAAAAACACAACATACAAATGTTAATAAAATAACATCTCATCCACTCACGAAAATGAAAAACATTATGATGGAACCATATTTCCATGGAATTTATATGAAAACATTTTTTCAAGCATACACAAAATATGATTTCACAGTTTTGCTATAGAAATATAAAATATTTATATTTGACATTTCTGATAGAAAAACTACATTGTCGGAAGATGCATATGTTATACATACATTAGGATGTCCCTCATTACGTTGCTTTAAAAACCTTTTCGAGAACACGTGATGACATCCAAATTAGGACATGTTAGGAGAGCATAACATGAAACATCCCATTTGCAAATCCTAGCTCACGGTATCAAAAAAGGTGCGTGCAACGATAGATTCCGAGTTGGAAAAATATCCACAAATGTTCCCTGATGAAAATAATGTAAGGATATATGTATACGCATACACAAATTTCTCATAAATATCACATTCTTTTTTTTTTTTCAGAAAGTTTATATTAGTCAATGTCTTAAAATTATAAATGTACAAATATTCAATTTCTAAATACACAATGCACACTAAGATGTTAAAAATTGTCTATATAACAAAAGGAAAATCTTAATAACTGAAATATTTAAAAATTGTCCATATAACAAAAGCAAAATCTTAATAATTGAAATATTTTACAAGTTTCTATAATTTTTAGATGATATTGCTAATACATCTCTAATTGTAATTTTTACTAATGCTGGTTTTCTATGTGAGGGAATATAAAAACCTATATTAAACATGAAATATATTGTTTAATGTGTTAGGAAAATTTTTATTCACTATATGGGTTAGTAAAAATACAAACATTACTAAAGTTGTAATTGTCTTGCACACATATAAATGTTGTTTTAATAATACATCTCAATCGAAATCTTTTCCTAAACAATTCAACTTACAATGTCTACATATTTTTAAAAAATTACTCAAAATTTCAAGTAGATTTTTTTCTTTCAAAATTAATAAATTTTACCAAGATAGAAATTTAAATAGGATATAAATTTCATAAAGTAACTTTTAATAATACATCTCAATGGGATTTTTTCTTTTAATAATACATCTCAACTGGATTTTAAAAACACATTATATTTCATAATTTTTTTTATAAATTTCATACCTATATCATATTAATGACTAATTCTGGAGTGTGTAGAAGTTATGTGAACTGCAATTGATTTTTTTTTTTGAAGTAAAGGTTGGGAATGAAATTATACTGAAATGAAACCAAGAGAATAAGATCTTACTATCACGTTATTGAACCTGTCACAATTTCCAATCCGGGTTTGTTTGTAAGGAACAAATTAAATTATTATAATGTGTGGGAAGTTATGTAACTGTTTTTAATAACTTATTTATTACTTAAAAATTATTTACCTAATAATATATTACATATTTAAACTTATTTATTTATTTAAAAATTATAATTTTTAAATTAACAAATTAAATTACTTAAGTATTTTTTACTTGTTTAAACAACTTAAAAATTATTTACCTAATAATATATTACATATTTAAACTTATTTATTTATTTAAACATTATAGTTTTTAAATTAACAAATTAAATTACTTAAGTATTTTTTACTTGTATAAACAATTTATATAAATGAGAATGTCTCTCGGCATAATTAAGATAAATAATTTAAATGACTCAGTTTACAAAATAAATAAGTGAAATTCCAAACATGGTTTACAAGCTAACAAAAGCTAAAGCAAATATCACTATTTTGAAAATAATGGAAATATGGAATTCTAAACATGATTTACAAGCTAACAAAAGCTATTTTTTTTTTTAAAATTGCTATTTTGAAAATAGAAAGAGCAAGGTAGAGATTTATCTTTTTTCCTAGTGATTTTATAATTGATTTGCTTGAAGTGGGTGAAGGTTTTTTTGATATAGAAAATAGAAGGCTAGCAAGCATGATCAATATTTTATTTATAAAAATAAATGTAACAAATTATAAAAATTAACATAACATACATTTACATGATAAATTATTTTTTTTAGTTAGCCCTTCTAATAAAAATTTAAATTATTTTTATGTCTTTTAGTATTGAAGTGTAATTTTAAATTTCAATTATTTTTTGAAGTGTAAAGTCTTAATCACCCTTCTATAACAAGTTAAAAGACCAAATTTGATCCCTATATTAAATCTCAAAACACATATATTAAATATATTACATTTATAGAATAAACACATCTAAATTAAATAAATTTATGCAACATAAATATATTAGCCATTTTCTAGTGTATGTATACACCTACATTTCAATATATATATTGCAATTATAAAGTTATTAAATTATCAAATCACGCCTTTATTACCGCAAATGTTTATATAGAAAAATATGAAAAGATAACTAGCTAGGTTGGAAAAATAGGTAGGCGCGTATGTTATTATATGATTGCATCTCGATATAGAAAGATAAAAACGTATTTTAGTTGACAATCAGA
This sequence comes from Taxus chinensis, assembly GCA_019776745.2. Lineage (NCBI taxonomy): Eukaryota > Viridiplantae > Streptophyta > Pinopsida > Cupressales > Taxaceae > Taxus > Taxus chinensis. The sequence continues at coordinate 614,419,958 of CM034148.1, read as the reverse complement.
CGTGTTAGAAATATTATATTTGCGGCATAAAAAAGCAAATGCAAAATGTGCCATGCATTTTTAGATTAGACATGGCGCACATTTTGAATTGAAAAACGGAAGTGGAAGATTTGATTTGGACATGCAAGAAGAGCTTCCAACTCCAGTTGGACGTAGCAATCAATGCCGGGACATGCATTCTGACCATACAAAAATATGGATTTCCCTCCTCACCTTCTCTAATCTAAACTAGAACATCTTTCTTTCCCAACCGCGCTAATCTGCAAACTCAGGCAATTAATTCTACTTTGTTTATGGAACTATTTCAAGCAAGTTTTTCCTTTTTCTGCACTGAAAAATCACTGCTCATTTACTTAAATCTGTTTTCAGCGTAGATGTTTTTTTATTAAATTTTTATAGAGATGGAAACCCTGCAAAAAAAATGCTATTGGCTGTTCACGTAAAAATGAAGGTGAAGCGAAAATGTCACAGAAAATGTAGATTTTGAGTTGCCAACAGTTTTCTTTTGAAATGAGAAAGTGTAAATGTTTCGTAATGTGGAATAGGTTTGCAGATGATTGGCGTGCGACTAGGAGAGATCGAAAATCATGTACGTTTCTTGTTTGAGTTTCGGTTAACTCTTATTTTCATGGCGATCCCTAAATTATTAGAATGCGTATATGTTTTCTTAGCAGGAGGCAGCAGGAATCTTGTCTCGATCTAAATCATTCTCCCGAACAAAGTGCTGCTGCTCGTGTGTGCGTACTTGGATTTAAACCATGGTTGCCGTATACCAGAGCAGAGTTGCCTGATCCAATTGATTCTTTTCCTAACAGAAATTTGAAAGGAGGGACTACAAAGAAAGAATGTGCAATTTATAGTAATGAGGGTGAGGAAGAGAGCAATATGATGAGGCAAAGGCAAAGGCAACAGCTCCATCAGCACAATATAAATTCAACTTGGCCAGCTTTAGGGAGATCGTCGTCTGCTACAAATGATGCGGCTACTCCTGAATCGGCATGGCATATCTCTCAATCTCAAATTGATGCGTCCAACAGTAGCACTGCAGGGAGCGAAAACTTAGGTTTTATCTCTTTCCATCTTGTCAGTTTTATCCGGAGAAAAATTAGGTTTTATTTCGTTAAAGTCTGGTCGCGTAATTTATTCGCCATTCAAATTAGCTGATAATTTTATCTAAAAATAATGAACTGTTGTTGCAATTCTTGAATTTAGCTTCGTCGAAATTCGTAAATCACTTACATTGTGTGAAAATCTTCTATAATTTGATATAGAAATGAACTTTTTTTTAGCTCATAGAATCGCTATTTTAAAACTTCGCTAAAATCTCATAATTTGGATTAAATATTTGACAATTCAAAACGGCGGCTAAATTTTACTGGCACTGAAATTTGCGAAGAATTCATATACGTTTTTCCCGTAATAAATCTACAGTTCTATAAGGAATTGAACTAAGAATTCGTATACATTTTTTTTTGGTAAAAATTCCACAATTTTATGAAGAACTGAAATTTTTGTGCTCTACGTATTATTATTTCTGTTTCTGTTTCTAATCAGATTGTTTTTACCACCTTTAAAGTTTAGCAAAATCAGAAAATCTGATTTACTTACTGTGCAACAGTTTGAGTTTTGTTTTGCCTTTAGTGTCGTTGCATAACGTTCAGCTTTTCCTTGCCTTTGAATATAAAATCCTCGCAAATAGGGGAATTTCTGTAAGTTATTGCAAAGAGGCCAATTATATTTTTGTCTCGGCAATCTGTGTTTTTCATAACTCTTTTCGAGTTCAAATTTCTATGAAGGCTGTTGTTGCATGTTTATCTCTTCGACAAGCGGGTAAATATATATATATATATATATATATATATATATATATATATATATATATATATATATATATATATTTCCTTTTTCCCAATGGTTTCTACATCCAGATCTTTGCAATAAACATGCTTTTTTCTATCGGTGTAGATTGCTTTTGATACAGTTGTGCAGAATTAGTAATTAATGATGTTCATGTGGTGGTTTTTATGCAATGCAGACAAGAGAAAGCGCAGAACGGAATCGATCGAAGAAGATGCGAACAACAGGCCATACGAATGCAGGTTTTGTGAGATGAAATTTACGAAATCGCAGGCGCTTGGGGGACACATGAACCGCCATCGCCAAGGTAATCTATGTTTCATTTTTAATCTCGATAATACGGTAAGTGAATGCATAGAATTCGCTGAAATCTAATGGAATAGTTTAACTTCTTATGATTGTGCAGAAAGAGAGCGAGAACAATTACAACAAGCACAGGCGCTTATCTATAACAACATGCATACCAACATTCACCAAGGGGGGGGGCTGCCATCTATCTTGTAAGTATCCCACACTAAAACTATTTTAGCACTATTGGTATATTTTTCAATTTCTAATGCAATTTGTTGTTGTTCAAACAATGGAACGCAGCCAGAATGGTGGGATTCCTATTGCGAAGTTTAGCCCGAGGACACCTCCTTCACTTCCATCTCAGTTTTCAGGAACACAATCACACCAGCAAAGCGGCATCTACAATCAATCTACCCTGAGTTGGAACGCGCAAGTTCCAGACATTACAGGTTTTGCATCAAAACAAGAGGACTGGCCCTCCTCCTGTCGATCCACAACCTATGCAACTCCCCTGAGCGATATTTCATACCTGTCTCATGGGAGGAACCAAGATTATCTAGGAATGCCATATGAAAGGAGTACCCAACCCCTATCTAGTCTTTTTACTTCTGAAACCAACATGTCAGGGGTTTTACCATTGCAGAGAGCTGTGATTCTTCAGAGACAAGGGTCAGGGGTCGGAGGAGGGGCACAGTCATCCTCATCAACTTCAGGGCTCACGGAAAGACGCTTGAATCCCAGTTTCCACCCATCTCCTTCCTATCCATTCCTGAGTACAGACTATAGCATTTCTAATGCACCAGGGGATAGTGTATCGCGACATTTCAATTTGCTGGGCGGTTCTTCAATTCAAGGTACTCCATTGATAACAAATCCAAGCTCAGCCAGTATTCCTCCTCCTTCTGCTGTTGATTTTGCTGGGAAGAACACAATGGGGTCCTCGTCACCGGAATTTGAGAACTTGTGGTTTTATACACAGCCGAAAGCAACACCCCCATTGAGCTCCATACCCAATGATCAGTTTAGCCTGTCTTTGGGTTCTGATACCATGGCCACGGGGCCCTCACCAATCAATCAGGGAGCTGGACTTGGACTACCTAGCGCTGGTGAAAATTCCGCTAGACAGAGAGTCAATATGGGTGCAGATTCATCTTCTCTCTCCTTCGGAATTGATTACAATGCAGAGATTGAAAGCAAATATAATCAGGGAATACCTAAAGTAAGTGCCTAACAAAATCTATTCTTGAAAATTTGTATTTGTTTACTGAGATAATTTTGAAGAGACTTCATTTATATTTATGAGTTTTCTACACCATGGCTGGTCGAGATCATTTCCGTACATGTCATTGACACTTTTCTGCTTCCCGTTTTAGATAACAAATTATTGACGATTTAGATATGCAAACTCCAAAAATAGTCTTGAGTGGTTTCGTGAATTTGTAGTTTATTTAACATCCCATCTTCTCGCCCTGGACAAACCAATATCTCCGAACGGCCATCTAAGGATGAATATGAGCCTGGTCAAAGAGATTCATGCCTCGTATGAAGATCTGCAGAGGTACAGTTCCAGGGTTACAATCAATGAGAATGAGAATGAGAATGAAGTGTTCAACGGTGCATTGTTGGAGGTGTCCTTCCCTAAAGAATATCCATTTGTACTCCCTTCTGTTAGAATAATTCGCCTCAAGTTCCACTTTCCCACTGGCCATGTGACCATGGGAGGTTCCATTTGCACTGAACTTTTGACACCTAGCAGCCACCACCATTTTCCATGGAGAATGTGCTGGTGCAGGTTCAGAATGCCATTATGAAGGGAGGAGGGCACCTGGACCTTGAAACCTTTGCATATGCTACTCTTCAGGGATTAAACACCCTATGAGGCTCAATCATCTTTCCTACGATCACTCACGACCATATTTGTCTAAAGTGAAATGTGTTTCCCCGCTCTTCTGCGATGGGAGGAAATAATTACCTTTGTCATCCATTCTTTATTAGGGATAGTTAGATTTTGGATTCTGAGTACAACATTCGTGAACCTTGCTTCAAAGGGATCGAAGCGATATTTCAGTTTTCTTTAAGTTTTCGGAAGTCTCCTGCCAACTTTCTCAAATACAAAGTGACCAGCGGTTTCATAAAAAAGATGATTAAACGCTGGCAACAACATAAACATATAACAGAGTTTTTGTTTCTCAATTTTTTTCATACATTATTGAATGGTTCAAGTGCATTCACTCTAAAGTGGTTAAGATCTAATTGCTGCCATGGTACAAATTGCTCCATGGGTTCGTGTCACTCTCACTGGTTGATTCTCTCCATTGTGATCAAGTGACAAGGTAGGAAATGATGTTCTTATGAGACATCAAGGTTATTTAAATATTGCAAATGGGGTATCAAGCTGAGCAGGTTTGATTGTGGGGAAAATTCCATGATCAAGCGCACTCAGGACAAAGTAGTGCTGGGATGGGTGGCTTCTGGGAAAGTCTCAAAACTTAAGTCCCATAAACATAACTCGGATTCAATGAGTGTCAAGTATAAAATTTCATGTTTGTGAGAGACGGGTTCTTATGAACCAGTACTCATATAGTATGGGTCATTTAATTCGCTTGAAATTTCGCAGCCGAATCCTGGAAAATCATATCACATTATTTGAATCTTGTCAGCTGATTAGGCAACCCTCTTCATGCTGTAGGGATTCATCACGGTCGGTTATCCATTTCAGAGGGTTGTGTCTCATTCAATGGCTGATCTATCTTTATCTTGTGGCCTAAATTAACCTCTTCTATAAAGGGGCACTTTCTGTCCTCCTAACTGTAGAGATGTGAAATCATCTGCATCTAAATGAACAACTGTACCAAAAAAATCACAAAATAGAACTGACTATGGCTCCCCCTCTCCCCACAAAAATGTCATCATTCACCCTTCAACAGCGTCCCCGCTCCTCAACTGAGGAAGCAAATCCACAGTTCAGATAGATAAAAAGATTCCACATTATCCAGTTTTGTAGTCTAGAGAGCATTCTGATCCAAGTATTCTGATCCAAAAAGAGCATTCTTCCAACATATCTATGAATCTGGATTCCTAGAAAGCATGCCTAAGAGTTTTAAAGTCTTTATACCCCACGTAGCTGTTGACTTTAGTCCAAGGTTTCAAGGATAACTATACGGAAAACATTATGTTCAACATGAATTCTCATTTAGAACAGGTTTTCTTTTTGGTAAATTTTAAGAAAGTGGAAATATTTGGAACAAAATTGTTTTAATTTCATTCTATTTCAAGTCTTTTGTAAAGTTTAAAACTATACTAAAGAAGATTGAGGAGATAACATAGTTGTAGTAGATTTGATGGTAACACATTGAATACCTCTCTTTAATAGGCTAAAAGATCATTTTCCAATTCTTTTCACGTGGGATTAGAGAAGTCACAAAGGAAACAAAACGTTAAACAAATTTCTTAAATATTATACTAAGTAGTTGAAACGTTTTGGATACGGGAGCGGGAGTGGGGTGTCTGATACGTGGAAACAGCAAAAAAAAAATTGACTCCAAATACGGTGTAGGATACGGCAATACAAAAACTATATAAATTTTTTAAAATATATAAATCTCAGCTTTCTAAATAAGAATTTAATTATAATCCACATATTATGTATATGAAAAACAAGATAAAAAACAAGTTATAAGCTATTAACTATAAATTTATAAGTGAATGTATAGTATATACAAAACGAAGCTAAGATTATATGTTGCATCAGTGTATGTTATGCAGATTGTATAAGATTAAATAATGTATTTTATATAAACCTTCTATGGCAATGTACACCACCACTATTGTATTATAGTTGTACTATCACGCATAGCACTTATGTGTTGTAGCTCGCATACGCTTTTGTATCCCATTTTACCGACTTTGGTAATCTGTCTGGACAGTCGATCAAATTTCTCTCTGATTCTTTCAGAAGATTTGCAAGACAGTTGCTTGGTTCAACTTAAGGTGCAAAAATGGTATTTATAATGATTGACAATGCTCTAGAAATAATATTGCCATCAATGCGTAAGAGCTCGAGAAAATATACACTTTTAGAGAAAATGCCACCTAAAACTGAATTACCATCAGAATTCCTTAGTTATGGCTCATGCAAGTTTTGGCTACTATATCTTCTTGGACCCTTTCCAAAAATGGCAATTTTCATAGCTGTTGCAACAACTCATTGCCTGAAAGAAATTTGCCAAAAAAGAAAAAAAACGAGCTTTTGTTTGTCAGGAATTTTATGTGTTGAGAAAATGCGTTTTTTGCTACTGGGGGCGGGCAGGGAGCCTAGAGGCCTACAGAAACGGCCGGGTACGGCCTGTGCGTGCACCCACGGCTATTTCCGTAGGCCTCTGGCCGCTTCCGCTGCCCACTCCCACGCCGCTCCCGTGCCCGCTTCCAAGGCCCTTGCATGCTGTTTTGGCAACTTAGGTTTTATCTATAATCTTAGTATAACTCTGAAGATTTGCAAACCTAATGTTTTTTAGGGTTTCCTAGGTTTCTCATTTTAGATCTGGATTCTACTAAGGAGTCACTGTAAAGGTCTATATAGCTTCTAGTAGATGTTATTTAAAAGTTGAACAATCAGATTTTTCATCAAGTTGATGATTTACACAATAATGAATTTCATGAAGTTGATGCAGCCCAGTTTAGGGCTTTTTGAAAATTACTGGCAGTTATATATTACTCAGAAGATATAAAAAAGCTATTTTTCTAGGTCTTTAAGTTTTCACCTTAGCAAGCTCTGACTTTAAATTTTTGTGTGATTTGGAGTAAGGTATTTGCGACCAAAGATAAAGAAGGCATCTATAAAAATCTGCCAGTTTAGAAAGCCCTAGAACTGACAACATTTAAGAAGAAATCCGTCAGAACCATCATTTAACTGCAAATTTTCTTATCCCACATAGGGATATTTCGGGTGTTGAAGAAAGAATTGAAGAAAATAATGCTATCTGTTAACTCCTGGTGATACCCCTCTAATACTCCATGCATACTCTTACATGTATGGTATACTATTGCCTGCAACAGCTGCATTCATTCATTCCTCCACAAGATGAAAAATACTGTATGCCTTCATATTGCCTTTAGATTAAGCTCCAAAAATATATTAGCAATTCTCTTACAAGTGGACATAACTGTTTAACATTCAAGGCATGTACAAAATAGTTGATGAATGAATCCTACGTTCAACGCTAATTATGTGTTCAAAATCTTACTTTTGCATAGAATCCCATTAGCACCAATGATAGTCAAGCAATCCCAACTGCTAATAAGTTTGGGTGATGCACAATTCCCTAAGCCCCAGGTCCCCGGCTTCAGGCATCAGATCGCTTTACTGGAAGTGTTCGTGAGCTTAGCGCTGGAAAATTCCATGGTTAGATATTAGAACCGCCCGTGGCTATGCTGGAGAAACAATAACGCGTGAGCGTTCATATGCTCTTATGCATGTCTAATCAATATATGCTAACGCAGCCTTTACCAGCTGTGGTATACAAGACACATTTTGGGAATGCATCAAATTAAATATAAATGAATCATCAGAAAGGTGGCATGTGGCAGTGTACCATATTTGGAGTTTTTAGGCCATTTGCACTTAGATATCTTGACATCTTAGAAGAGATCATATTGACATTGCATAAATCTTTGGTGGTATACATCATCTAAGTGGACGCTTTCCTACATGGCTTTCAATATTCAGCACCAGAACTGTAAGCTTTTGTGGCATACCTTGACACTCGAATATGTGGGTCCCACCTGCGCATGTATAAATACATACTTATCATGAGGATACCATATGATTGGGTCCCCAAAGATGTAACATAGTGTTCAGTTTTGAATTACCATATTTATCAGTTTGGCCTAAATTCTATCATGCTGAAATGCCAGTGCCATTCAATGCTGATGCTGTTTCCCCCACAATTTGGGCTGTAATCTACTTCTTTTGGGCCAAAGCCAACAGGATTTCCTGAAAAAGAGTAAGTTATGTTCCACCTAGATTTCATCTATATAGATACTCTCTTTCCATAGCACATTATAACTAGATAAAAGTCCGTCCACCTCTTCTAGGTAATGTTCTGTTTTTGGAAATTGCCAGCTTCTAGATGGGCTAATGTCGCACCTGTACCCATTCACCACCATTGACCAAGAAGCCATTATGGTTATTGTAAATAGCCAATGTCTAACCTGTTGTTTCACTTCTAAGACAACAACAGAGTTTTAAAATTAAATGATAGAATCCTCAAATATCTCTCAGTTTTACAGCTGAAATCTGTCTGGATTCTATGACCTTGGATAGTCATGCTAATCACCCATGCTTCTCGCGGTTGCATTTAAGCTAGCTTGTCATTTACTTCTCTATTCTCATGCCGGAAAATGGTAAGCACGCTTCCATGCTTCATTATAGCTTAACAATGTATAAGAGCTTTAAAATTCTCTTCACAACCCCTGCGTTCTTCTCAAGACTCCATGAGCTAATCAGATAGTTTATGTCATTTTATGTATTGGATGGTTCAACCTTTGTGCCTTCCTAAAATTTCTAAACTAGGTCCAGCACATGGCTGACAATGTTTAGGAAATATATTTAAGTTATATTGAAACTTCCCATCATTTGCTTCTATGTTTTTCTACATCACGTCTACTTAGGATCATACTTTGTCAATTCATGAGAATGAAGCTTTTATCTGGATACCGTGGCTTCAACATGCACAAGAAAAACCTGTCACATGGATTGCATTTAGGGGCTTCATCTATCTTTGCTTCCGTATTATCCTCTGGTAGGCTTGTGATATCACGTCCTGTGTGTCACATTCTATAGAATGTCATCCTCTTTGAAGAGAAATTTTTCACAATGACTACTAATCTCAGAGGTGCTTCTAGCTTGCCATCCCCATAGCTTTTTTCAAGCACAGGTCCGCCCATGTCTAAGCATTATGTCATTTCTCCTTGTTAATGCCAAATCATGGACACAAACAAAGATAATTTGTATTTTGATTTTATTAATAATTTACCGTAGGCATCCTGAGAAGTAATGCCGTAAACTACATACTTCTCCATTGTTGCCATTTTACATTCTCTTTGAGATAATAGATACCTTGGGAAGTGATAATACTGAACCATTGGAAGTCCCAACTCAACTCTTGGCTGATTGCTACCACCCATTCTCAGATTTTGATTTGTAAGACTCTTCTTTTACCTCTTCATAAGAATTTTTGAAGTACATTTGTTTGCACTTCTTGTTCCACCTTCATCTTCATCTCTATGCCTTTTAAAAGACATACCTCTGCTGTTCCGCTGCTGCTTCCATTATTTTCTTCAGATTTATCCTCTTTGATGAGGATATCTTTCTTTCCCAGCTTTGTCAGATATCTGTCAAGCTTTGGATGCTCACAATGCAACTCTTCCTTTTCACTCTTCTCCTTTTTTAGCACATTCCTTCGCACCTGCAACAATATTAGACATTAAGTTGCAGGAAAAAAACATCCCCTCAATCATTCTTATCTCTTGTTCAAGTAAGGGATGGTCTTCTTCGAGCTGTATTCATGAAATATGGGAATTTCAAGACATCCCTCAAGCTTCTTCGCCTCTGTTGTGTTCTCTAAAGTCATCATGTCTTCATCCTCTCCCTCATCTCCTTCAAAGGCTTCCATCTCTATTGCTGCTGCTTCATCTCTAATGTGGGCTGCTTGATCCAAGTGCAGCTGTGTAGAGCTGCAAATCTTTTACTTTTCAGATCTTTGTGCAGTCATGCAAGGACTTCATAGCTTAAATGGAATTTTTGGAATCCTTTGGAGTATTTTCAGAGACGAAGAATCCTTGCCACCGAGTTTGAGCTAGGTAAACTTTAGATCTTGAGTTGAGGTTTCCGCAAATATATTATAGTCCACTATTGGAGCCTACCCAAAAACATTATGCACACTACAAGTTGCCTCGCGCCATCACATTGGCTTGCCCCAGGTCAGAGGAAACACAATCAGATTTCCTTGTTCAGCGTGGCACTCAATTGGCATACCCTGAGGTAGCACACAACACCCAAGGACTCAAAGATAGATTGATCTTCACCAACATTTACACCATCACTCCAACATATTGGCACTTCCCTCGGCATCGCTCAACTTGTTTGGTTCATCCCAAGTTGAGGCTAAGATCTAAGACACATTGTGTCATGTGCACAATGTTGTAACAAACTGTTACACCAAAACCTCGAGGCACTAGTGAATTCGAACACCAGGATCATAATATCCCACCACACTCTATAGCCCGAACGACTTCCGGCTAGATTTGTGTCCGAATAGCGGGACCATACCCAACCCTATACGAGCCTCGTGCGAACACTGTAATACTGACGTAGCCACTCGTGTCGGGACTAAAACCTAGGTGGTCGCTCTGATACCAAATGTAACAAACCATTACACCAAAACCTCGAGCCATTAGTGAATTCACACACTAGGGTCATAACATCCCGCCACGCTCCATAGCCTAAACCTTAGGCCAAATTTGCACCCGTAAAGCGGGACCACACCCAACCCTATATGATCCTCGAGTGAACACTACAATATCGGTGTTGCCACCCGTGCCAGACTTGAATCTGGGTGGTCGTACTGATACCAAATGTAATGAACTATCACACCAAAACCTACAAGACAAAAATACTCTTGGACATAGGTGGAATTGAGCGGGAACAGACAATATTCTATGAGAAGATTCCCTTTCGTTGTCGGAGCTGTGATGAACATGGTCACCTAGCAAGAGTTTTAACTTTTCCCCACTCAACGAAGATCAGGAACGACCAACCTAGCAACACACGAGCAGGGACTCGAAAACTTGGGTACTTGATCTGATAACAAGAAAAAACAACTCCTAATTTTGGGACATGGGCCAAAGCACCAACGAGGCAGGTAGGAGATGATAAATTTTGAAGGGGTTACACAAGGAAAGGAAAAGATGGTACACACTAGTTGTGCACTTCCACATGTGTTGGTCCATCACACCCTTTTGCACACAAACTTAATGCAACCTTATGTGCTTCCACAGTGCCTTGCAATATACCACACCCTTGTTTGGATTTTTGAATGACAATCAAAACTTTGCGGAATCCATAGAGATCATTTGCAACCTTGAGCTATTTCGCAATGCCAAGATGCATCCCACATTACAACATATGACATGCTCATATCTTCTCACAATACCACACAACATCACATGCATCTCGCAACATTTATAGCTTCTGCAATCCCATACACTTGTTTTGCAACACTCACAACTTCTATAGTTCCACACAAGCATACCACAACACGTGTACATCATGTAGTCTTGCACTAACTCAAATAACAATGTTCACAACTTATTGTAATGTTGTACACTACATCACATCTTTGCAGCATTCTTTCCCACTTGTATCTTGCTTCTAACACATGGTGTGTGTCTTCATAGTATGTGCAGAGATTTTGTTATCCATGTACACTTTGTCACCATATCACTACCATACAACATGGTACTAGTGGCTCTCCATGTCTACACCTTGTCTAAGTACATGTTATCTTAACAAACGTTGGAAGTTCGACCACCACATCTACATGAAGTTCAACTGTCATGAGAAAAAGATGAACCCCTCTTGTAATTTTTTAATTCTATGACTGTTTTCTATCATATACAATTTCTTGTAATGATATATATTGTAATCCTTGCTATATCTGAAAGCATCATCTAGGACCGAAAATGCTCCCAATATATTCTGAATACTAACATGTTTCTTGTATCTTGTATCAGCCATAAATCTCTCCCCCATGTTAGCATACCAGTAGGATGTGTCTTCTTTCTTGATCACATGATTTTTCTCTCCTTGCCTTTTGGTTACTCATAATATAGGAAAATCAATAAGGAAGCATTCCTCTTCTCTTCCATGCAACATTCCAGGTGGCACTCTCCTTGCCTACGCCTTGTTAGAGCACATGTTAGCATAACGCACATTGGAAATTCGATCACCACATTTGTAGGGAGCCCAACTATCACTTGGGTAGAAGATGAAACACTCTTGTAATTATCATGTTCATAACCTACTTCTATTGTAACCAATTTCTTATAAGGATATTTATGGTAATGCATCTAATTTCCAATAGTATCATCTAGAACCAAAAATGCAACCGATATTTTCATGCTTCATGTATCTTGTACCAGTCAGCCATCTCTCCCACATGTTATCAAGCCTCACGTATCTAGTATCTCCGTGATCATCTCCCAATCTAGTAAAATCAGTTTGGATGTATCTTCCTCCTCCTCGATCATAAGAGTTTTCTTTCCTTGTCTTTCTAGTCACTCGCAATTTAGGCAAATAAGGAAGCATGCCCCTTCTAATCATATGATCTTTCTCTCCTAGTCTTAGTGCACATTGTACACATACATACTTTACCCTATTCTTTTGTTAACTAGAAGTGGGACTATTCTATCATTCTCGTGTGTTTGGATGTGTAATAGTTGTTTCCACATCTTATATTAGATTCTATTGAATGTTCTACAATCTACAACTTCGTTTGAATAGATCCATCTAGTTTAAATAGTTGTAGCTTTGTCTTCTACACAACTCTTGGGCCTGGTGTAGATCACTTCTTCCACAATTGCATTATCTTGGGCAACCTCTAGTGATAGGATACATTCCTCTTCCTTCCCCATCCTCTCTTAGGAGGATTTCTTCCTCTCTAGGATTCTCACATTCCTTTTCGTTACAATCTTCTAAATCTTTTATTCCATGGTAATCATCAAAAGTTTCCCTTCTGCAACGTCACTTCTCAACATATTCATCGCACCACCAAGTAACTTCTCAACATATTCATAGCATTCATTCTCTTCATTTTCTTTTCCCATGAGGTATTCATCTTCATTCTCATATTATTTTTCATGCTTGGATTTCCCAATATCTCCTTCCTCCTCTTGATAACACAAGAAGAAAACATTCTCCTCACAAGGGCTCCTCCATCCTCAAGACCACACCCACATCAATCGCCTCATTGACATCAACATCCTACTGTACACATCCATCAACAATTGCTTGATGAATTCCCCCATTGGCTACTACAAGTCCTCCGACCCAGACTGTCCAACACGCTATACACAACTTGGCCAACAAAAACCTCATCTACATGAAAGGATCAGAATTCTTGTAACTCCTTATATGCCATCTACCTCAATATTTTCTTTCTCCACTTTCCACAGTTCCATCATTCTCCTTGTGATTGTTTACAAGCAAACATCTACAACCTTGCCAATGCCAACACCAACTCACCATTACAACTACCCTCAGTCCCAACACTAGCCTTCTACACAAGTACATAACACATTAGGAAGAAAATCTCAATTATTAACTATTTCCTCTCCCTCAATCTCTTTGCAGAGCACATCTAACGGCCTTCCATCGACTAGTAGCTCTACTGACTCCTTGAAGATTTTAATCTTTCCCTATTCTAGCAATTCTATCCCTTTTCCAATCTTAGACTTAGTCTTTCCTTTTCTTTTCACAAGGTGAGTATCTATTCCTACCAACACTCTTGATCATCTCATAACCCTTGAATACTTTTGCTTCTTCTTTCTCTTCCTTTTATTTCTCATTATTTTTGGTGTTTTTCCGTGATATCTTATTGATTTCCTCATGCAGATCTAACATCCATTATAATTCCTCCAACTCAAACTCCAATTTGGAAAATCAAGTCAGATTTTATTGGGCATTTAATCTCTATCTTTTCCCAGATATTATCTCTCTGACATATCTGATTTGTAATTAATTATGACTGTTGCACATTTACTTTTTGTTGAATCATTCTCCCTGATTATCTCTTGTCAGAGATTTTTTGTTGACTTGCAAGGCAAGTTTTTTGTGTAGGTGTTTATTATTAATGCATTATGTTTTATTGTAATTTGTAAGAAGAGTAATAAGAGCAAGAAGCAGGAAGAAGAAGACAGAAGAAGGAGAAAAACTAGATTTGGGAGAAGAAGAAAAGTGCATAGTCCCAGCACAAGTCTGGACTATTTTTGCTAATAGAAAAACTTCATTTCTCAGCTGTTTTTATGTATGAATGAATGTTTTGTGTTCAGCTGTCGCTGCTGTTCATTATTGACAAATATATATGTATTGCTGAAGCAATTTGTTGCCCAAATTTGTGTTATTTGCAGCCAAGAGTGTTATGTTATTTTGCTGTTATAAATTCCTGTAGCTTCTCATTTTTCCCCTGTTTTGGATCTTTTAAATCCGCTACATTTTATTTTCTATTGTTGTTCGAAGATTCTGCAGATTTCGTAGACTCTGCAGTTTCTGTAGATCCTTGTATTCCCTTCATCTGGTATCAGAGCCAGGATAAACCCTTCTTCTATTTCATTTCTGGTTTTTTAGTTTCATTTGACAGCCATTAATGGCTTCTACATTCTGGCACATCGCTGGTTAGTGTGCAAACCCTAATTTTCACAGGAAAGAACTATGAGTATTGGTCCTTGACCATGAAAGCTTTGTTTCGGTCTCAAGACATTTGGGAAATGGTTGAAAACAGTTACCAGGAACCAGCAGACCAGGCAGCATACAATGCTCTTACACAAGCTGAAAAGGACGTCTTGGAGGAACAAAGGAAGAAGGATGGGAAAGCACTATTTTATATCCATCAAGCAATGCATGACATCATACTCCCAAGAGTTGCAGCAACAAAGCAAGCCAAGGAAGCATGGGACACACTTCAGATTGCGTATCAAGGTATGGACAAGGTTAAAACTGCTAAATTACAGCTCCTTATAAGAGAATTTGAAAATTTATCAATGAGAAACTCAAATTCAGTAGAATCTTTCTTTACTCATGTTGTTGGTTTGATAAATCAAATGAAGTCCCATGGAGAGGTCATAGAGGATAGGAAGGTTGTTGAAAAGGTACTTAGAAGTCTCCCTTCTAAATTTGATGATGTAGTTGTGGCTCTAGAGGAAACCAAAGATTTGAGCCAGTTTAGTATTGATGAACTACATGCCTCTCTTATCAATCATGAATATAGACTGAACATATCAAATAGTTCAGTAGAAAATGCATTTTCATCTCAGATTTCTGTAAATCATGGAAGAGGAAGGAGGAGTTTCAGTCCTAGAGGAAGAGGGAGAAGTTCTCCTAGAAGTGGACGTAGTAACAATTATGCAAATGTTGGTGGTAGAGGTCAAAATCAGAATTTCAGTCACCCAAGTGGCCAAAGATTTGACAAGTCACACATTCAATGTCACTATTGTAAGAAGTTTGGGCATTATGCTCATGAATGCAAGAAAAAACAATATGATCAACATAAGCAAGGTCAAAATTAGTCAAGTAGCACTCCCTCCGGCAGCATGTTCATTGTATGCACGAAGATTGCTGAAACAATCCCTACAAACTCTCCAGTTGAGTGCAATGTTGTTCAAGAAAGCCCATGTGACATATGGTATTTAGATTCGGGCTGCAGTAATCACATGACAGGTAATAAATATTTATTTTCTAGCTTGGAAGAATCAGTTCAAACTGATGTTACACTTGGTAACAACAATAAAGTCATTGTTTTGGGTAAAGGTACGGTTAATATTCTAACCAAAAAGAGGGAGCCAAAATTTATGCCTGATGTATATTGTGTTGCTGGTCTAAAACACAACTTGATGAGCATTGGACAGCTGATACAAAAGGGATATAGAGTGTACATGGAAAATAATGAGTGTGTTATTTTGGACAAGCTTCCAAGCAATATGCTTATTGCCAAGGTACAAATGACTACAAACCGCATGTTTCCATTAAAAATAAGGCCGAATATGAAAGGAAAAATAGCTCAAGCTGTTCATGAGACACGTACTATCAATTCTGGAGCAGCTTTTAAGGTAGAAGAAACAAAATTAGCAGTAGCCAAAGACAACTATGGAAAAGTTCAACACAGCTACGAAAATTTTCAAAACAGCCACAAAAAGGTTCAAGACAGCTACGAAAATTTCCAAGACAGCTACGGAAATGTCCAAGATAGCTACGGAAATGGCTAGAATAGCTCCAAAGAGGAAAATGATGTTTCTATAGAAACTCAAGTAGCGTTTCAATCAGTGGTAAAGGATGATTCTTGGCTATGGCATTTTAGATTTGGGCATTTATATTTTGTAGCACTGAAACTACTTCATATGAAGAATATGGTAAAAGGTTTGCCATTAATTGAGAAACCGGAAAGAGTTTGTGAAGGATGTATTATGGGCAAACAACATAGAGAGTCATTTCCGGTTGGCAAGGCAAATAGAGCTACAGCTCCACTTAAGATTGTGCATTCAAATATTTGTGGGCAAATGCAAACACCGTCTATAGGAGGCTGCACTTATTTTCTTACTTTTATTGATGATTTCACAAGAAAAACTTGGGTTTATTTCTTGAAACACAAATATGCATTTCGCTTATTTCCAACAGTTCAAGGCACTTGTGGAGAAGCAAAGCGGCCACTACATCAAGGTTTTAAAGATGGATAGAGGCGGTGAATTTATATATAATGAATTTATAAATTTTTGCAAATCTCATGGCATACATAAGCAATTTACAGCCCGCTATACACCTCACCAAAATGATGTGGCGGAGAGGAAGAACCGAACAATTATGGAGATGGCTCGTAGCAGGATGGCAGCCAAACATCTACCAAATGAATATTGGGTTAAGGCAGTGGCAACTGTTGTTTACATCATGAATAGGTGCCCAACAAAGAGCGTAAGAAACAAAGTCCCTCAAGAGGCTTGGACAAGAAGGAAACATAGTGTTTCTCATATGAAGGTATTTGGATGCATAGCATATGTGCATGTTCCAGATGAGTTGAGAAAGAAGTTAGATAATAAAGGACAAAAATGTATATTTGTTGGTTACTCAGAGGAAACAAAAGCATATAAGTTGTTTGATCCTATCAATAGGAAAGTTATCTATATGAAGGTATTTGGATGCATAGCATATGCGCATGTTCCAGATGAGTTGAGAAATAAGTTAGATAATAAAGGAAAAAAATGTATATTTGTTGGTTACTCAAAGGAAACAAAAGCATATAAGTTGTTTGATCCTATCAATAGGAAAGTTATAATCAGCCGTGATGTTCAGTTTGTGGAGGATGAAGCATGGGATGGAAGCATAGAGAGGACTGTCAGAATTGCAGCTGCTGTCCCAAATGATAATATGGCAGATGAAGTGTTTCCAACACCAAATATAACTCAAACACCAGCTCCTTCCAATCTTGGGATGGTACCACAAGTTGCAGCTCAAGCTACACCTTCATTCACACCAAGGAGATCTTCAAGGCTGCTGTCCACACCAACAGGACAGTAAACTTCACAAGCATCTACACCAGCATCTACATCAATCGGTATCCTTGGAGCAACACCATCTAGCACTCCAAGTAGTTCTTCATCTCTAGATCCAACTCTAGCAAGCATGATGCCACGAAAAACAAGGAGTTTGAGTGAGTTCTATAATGTTGACACAACTAATTCATTTTCAGCTTTTACTTTATTTTCTCATATTGATGATCCATTAACATTTGAAGAGGTTGTGAGTAGTGATATATGGGTAAAAGCCATGGATGAGGAGATTGAATCCATTGAAAAGAACCAAACATGGGAGTTGGTTGATTTGCCGGAAGAAAAAGATGTAATTAGTGTCAAATGGATTTATAAGACTAAACAAGATGCTAATGGGAAAGTACAAAAGCATAAAGCAAGGCTAGTTGTAAGGGGCTTTACACAATAGCCCGATATAGACTTCAATGAGACATTTGCTCCAGTTGCTTGGTTGGATAAAGTTAGGACTGTTTTAGCTATTGCTGCCCACAACAAGTGGCCAGTATATCAAATGGATGTAAAGTCTGCATTTCTAAATGGCTATTTAGAGGAGGAAGTGTATGTGGAACAGCCAAAAGGCTATGAGACTACCGGGTCATGAAGACAAGGTGTATAGGTTAAAGAAGGCACTCTATGGATTGAAGCAAGCTCCAAGAGCTTGGTATAGTTGCATTGACTCCTATCTCATTCAAAATGGTTTCCAAAGGAGCGGTTGTGAACCGACATTGTACATCAAGGTCAACAAGCAAGGTAACATTTTGATTGTTTGCTTGTATGTGGATGATCTAATCTTTACCGGTGATCTAAACATAGATTCTTTCAACTCAGTAATGAAGAATGAATTTGAAATGACTGATTTGGGTCTTATGAGGTATTTCTTGGGGATTGAAGTCCATCAATCCAATGATGGTATATTTATTTCTCAATCTAAATATGCAAATGAAGTTTTGAAGAGATTTAATATGGCAAGGTGCAAGGTATTCCCAACACCGGTTATGACAGGGATGAAGTTAAGCAAGGAAGATGATGGAGCATGTGTGGATTCTACATTGTTCAAGAGGCTAGTTGGAAGCCTTATGTACTTAACAACCACAAGGCCGGATATTATGTATAGTGTAAGTCTGATTTCAAGGTTTATGGAGTCTCCAAAAGACTCACATTGGCAGGCTGGTAAGAGGATATTGAGGTATGTAAGTGGTACAAAGGATTTTGGTATTTTGTATTCCACTTCAGATGATTTCAGTCTTGTTGGGTACACTAATAGTGACTGTGGAGGCAACATAGATGATAGGAAAAGTACTTCTGGGTATACTTTTCACTTTGGTACAGGTGTTGTGTCATGGGCATCAAAGAAACAACCCATTGTGACCCTTTCTTCAGCTGAAGTTGAGTATGTGGCAGCCACTAGTGCTGCGTGTCAAGTTGTTTAGATGCGAAGGATGTTGAAGGATTTGATGCATGATCAAAAGGAAGCCACTACAGTATTATGTGATAACAGTTCAGCCATAGCATTATCTAAAAATCATGTGTTTCACAAGAGAACTAAGCATATTGATACAAGGTATCATTTTATTAGAGAGCTTGTAAGCAACAAAGAAATTTGTCTTGATTTTTACATGTCTGAAGATCAGCTGGCTGACATATTTACAAAAGCACTAGCAAAAGAGACATTTGAGTATTTACGAAGTGGCTTTGGAGTTTGTGACTTTGCATAAGTTAGCAGCTCCGGAAAACTGTCAGTTAGCTACGGAAATGCTATAATAGTTTTTTAACAAACTTGATTCATATTTCTAATGATCTGCAGCAGTTCATAATTAAGGGGGAGTGTTGGAAATTCAAGTAAGAATTTATTGGGCATTTAATCTCTATCTTTTCCCAGATATTATCTCTCTGACATATCTGATTTGTAATTAATTGTGACTGTTGCACATTTATTTTTTGTTGAATTATTCTCCCTGATTATCTCTTGTCAGAAATTTTGTGTTGACTTGCAAGGCAAGTTTTTTGTGTAGGTGGTTATTATTAATGCATTATGTTTTATCGTAATTTGTAAGAAAGTAAGAAGAGCAAGGAGCAGGAAGAAGAAGACAGAAGAAGGAGAAAAACCAGATTTGGGAGAAGAAGAAAAGTGCGCAGTCCTAGCACAAGTCTGGACTATTTTTGTTGATAGAAAAACTTCATTTCTCAGCTGTTTTTGTATGAATGAATGTTTTGTGTTCAGCTGTAGCTGCTGTTCATTATTGACAA
Source organism: Taxus chinensis (assembly GCA_019776745.2). Lineage (NCBI taxonomy): Eukaryota > Viridiplantae > Streptophyta > Pinopsida > Cupressales > Taxaceae > Taxus > Taxus chinensis. Next base: position 614,400,212 of record CM034148.1, on the reverse strand, counting down.
ATATATATGTATTGCTGAAGCAATTTGTTTCCCAAACCTGTGTTATTTGCAACCAAGAGTGTTATGTTATTTTGCTGTTATAAATTCCTGTAGCTTCTCATTTTTCCCCTATTCTGGATCCTTTAAATCCGCTGCATTTTATTTTCTATTGCCGTTCGAAGATTCTGCAGATTCCGTAGACTCTGTAGTTTCCGTAGATCCTCGTATTCCCTTCAAGGTGTACAAAAAGCAAGTTGTTGTTAACTCCTAATCTCCCCCTTTGATACTATGCCTTTCTTTATTTATATATTATACTATTCTATAACAACTGCATTTATTCATTCCTCTAAAGTAGGGTAGTTAACAACTCATTCTATTTTTAGGAGAACTGCCAAAAATATCTCAACCGCTCACTAACAGGTGAACATAAATTGTAAATTTTGATTAACAATCTCCAAAGCTCTTCATAATTATTTGAAGATTGAAGACCCTTGAACATGAACTTTGAACAATATTGATGATTCATAGCAGATGCATAGGCTAGCTTTCATACCTAGACTAGGTAGAATTTGGAGAGGGAGATGCAACTCATGGACATCATGTATTATGCTTTTTCTTTTATAAAAGTGACTCTTGTGTAGCCACGAGAATAAATCTTGTGCTTAGTTTGAGAGTACATTCATTATTTAGAGTTTTGTATTTTTAATTGTGTGGTGAATGGACTAAACATATGGTAATTGTTTATGAAATATTTGGAAATCATTAATTTCATTGTTCTTCATAGATATGTAATTATTTTCTTTGTTCTTAGACATTTATAGTTTCTACTAGAAGGGGGAGCTCCAAAGTCATCTTTCAACTCAGTTTGCTTTGCTTTTTTGTGTCTTTATGCTTGGAAGCTTGGGAAATTTTGTCTTCAGCATTAAGGTTTTTCTGTCAACCCTTCATACTAAGGAAATTTATGCAGCTAAGAATCCATCACAACCAAAGGTTACTACAACTCACAATGACACAAAACATAAATATGATGTGAGTGGAAGAGTAGATATTTGAGAAAGATGAGAAGTTGCTTGTATAGCCCATAGACAGAATATAGGACCAACTCGGACAAAATACCAAGACAAGAAACCTGGACATATGAGTGGGATAAAACAGTCAGCTGGTAAACCAATTCAACAAGAAGTAGATAAGGTCATGGCATAGGCCATTGTAGTCGAGGTTTCATCCAATGGTGGCCCCTCCTGTTGCATCATCAACCATCCAATGAAGGCAAGTGAAGACTAAAATAGCATTTTAAATTGCAGTGTACATGTTTTAAAAACTACTATTTGAATATCCTGGTAACAAAGGAAGAAGAAAATAATAGCTGATAGATTTCCTACATAGATTTTTTCATTTGAATGCATCACTATATTAATCAATAAAACATCCAATTATACAACATGGTTACAATAAAAAGGCGGATGGTTGGTTTACATGGCCCAATCACCACGCTAGAAAAAATGTCTCAAAAGCTAACAAAATGCCATAGAAGGTGGCTACAGTTCAATGGTAGCCAAAAAACACATAAAAATACAAGCAGAATGCAAGTCACGCATATGCAACAACAACGTTATGAGGAGAAGGAAGATCAGCTTTGGAAGGAAGTGCACCCAAACAAGAGGGCTCTCCCAAGAGAGGATTTGAGATGGTCCACTTATCTTGAATTTGAGAATTATCTTGTAAATCCAAAGGCACCATGATTCTCCACCTAGATGTCAATGAAACAACCAACGTAACACCTCCCCCCACCAGTGATGATCGCTAAAAAGGTTTGACCAGTGGACTTGCCATGAGGTAGGTCCCAGTCTCTCCATTGAGGAGTGTAGAAATGACCATGGACGGGTGATGGAGGGAGGTAGAGATCCCATCAACAATGGATCCAATGGAACATGGCTCATGGTTATGAGCTTGTGCAGATGGTGGAATTCTAATACCATTTTCTTGGCTTGTTTTTGGATGTGTAGACAAACAATTGTTAAAAACTTATATTAACTTTATCATTAACAGAAAATTGCTAAGATATGAAATCCCTATTAAATATAGTAGTTTTTCTAGCTTTCCATAGTTGATATTAAATAAAAGTTTTAAAGAAATTCCATACAAAAACTATATATTCTGTCCACTGAGAGTAGTCTCCAAATAAACTCATTCTCCAATTGATGGGCATTGGTTGAAAATTTTGAAATAAAGAATGATTCGCACCCCATACATCTCTAGAATAGGGGAAAGTCAAAAAATGGTGTTTGAAGGTTTTAGTATGAAGATAGGTAGGGCATTTGGGGTTAGTAATTCTAAAGCCACTCACCTAAAGGGAGGCCTTGGTAAACCAAACACTAAAGAAAGTGAGAAATTTCGGGCTCAATCTTAGAATTCTAAATCCGATCGAGTTGATTAAGCCATATTCTTGAAGAGGAATTCAAACTCCACTACTTATAAAGATTTCTCAAGGTAGGGGATGTTCGCAGAGGTCCCTGGCATCTCTCATCAGGACTTGCTAATAAGTAGGGATTTAAATTTCAGAAGTAGAAATAATACAAGACACACACACAATGGAGGCACTCGAATTGTAATCCTTATTAAAAAAGGGCCAAAATACAGTCCTAAAACCCAGAGGGTATATAGCTGAGCAGTGCAGCAAAACATCCCATGCTTTGCTTCTTGCCTTCCTTCCATATTTATCTGCAATGGTGACCGTACATATTCCATATGGCTCTTCATCTCCTTTGTGTCTTATTGCAGTCTTCATAATACACGACAAATTATATATTACATTTAATTTTGTCCCCTCCAACACTTCCCGAAACTTAAATAGGTGTCTTGTCCAGATACACTTAATGTGATACAAACAAGTCCTAATGACTATCAACTATTGCTACTCCTATGTCCAAGTGATTTTTCCTTTGGCTCCTATTTATTTGCTTCGTCGACTCAATCCTCTACTTCCTATTCCCTTATCCATATCCTTCATCCCCTCTTCCTTTTCCTCATCTGCTTCTCTCTTCTTCCCAATTCAATTCTCAGGGCCATTGCTCCTTTCGCACCCTCTCGTTCGCTTCTTTCATCTTACCGATTCTATTCTCAGGGTGTCACGGATCCTTGTGCACCCTCTCTGCAATCAATTAACCTATCTGAGTGTTCCATCCTCGGCCTTATCCACCATCCGCTAAATTAATCTCTAACTAATATACAAATATATAGACATTCAGTGCTTTTGCAACAATGTTTTCTTCTATGCCCAATTGTCAATACAACTTTGCAGGGATAAAATTTAATCATTCTCTGTCGATGTTGAAAAAAAAGGCTTCTGTGTGATATACATGTTTGATCATCCGAGCCATACACTCTATTCATTGCATAATCCTTTCCGCAATCATTGCACAACCTAGTGCGGAATCACTGCACAAGCGGTGCCCCAATTCATTTCTGCAGTCCTAAAATACATTTTAATGGTTTCTTGACCATGTATAACTCCTACCATCAATGCTCACTCCATTGCGCAATCATTTATTCAAACCTCTGTATTGATGAAGTTTCAAGTTCATTCAATTTCATTCATTTCTCTTACTTTTGTGTATTGCTAAGGTATTGAACCTCATGAATTGCTCCTGATATTCCATAATCAAGCCTAAGATGTTTTCCCTTTAGCTTAAGAGAAGCTAGCACAATTACCATGATTAAGTGAATAGCATAACACAGATGTCTCCACTGCTACCTTAGATCAAGAAATTTTCACTTCTCGTCTTATTCATATGACTGTCTTGAAATAATTAGCAAGCGATCACCAATAGATCATTGGGCATACCATGTGGGGACTTAGAATTTGTCCAACCAATTTTTAAGATACCCCGATTTGTTGCAACAACCAATATTGGTGCCATATCACTCTCCAATGCACGATTTTGATACCTATAATCTTTGTTTCATCTTTAACTCTGACGCATATACCCTTTGTTTCTTCTTTAATTCTGACACCTATTGCCTTCTTGAAATCCCGTGTTAGTTCCTCGGTCCTGTTCATCTCCAACAAAAACACCTTGTTGCCGGAAATCATTGCGAAGCAGGTTTCTTTTCCTAGGGCTTTGGCAAGGCCCATGGCGGTGGTCGTCCTTGCCTGCGCTAATAAAGAATAAATGCAAACAACACTACCTGCTGTACAAACCTGCAGTGTTCTGGAGACATGACTGCGTTATTTTCAAGCCATGGCCTACATCGTTGGTAGTGCGGCGTGCCTATGTAATCAAATGTGGAAAATCTTGATTTCTCCTTTGTGCGTAGAGAACCAAAAGTGTCATAGTCCTCATTGCTACCCTCCTCGTTATCTTCAGAATTGCGGAGGTCAGAAATTCAGCTTGAAATTTTCCGCGCTCACCGCACTATTGTTGGCAAAGGTCCTTGGCATCTCTCATCAAGTTTTTTGAGAAACCTACTGGATCCAAACCAAAAATTGGACCAGGTAAACAAAGGCTGAGACGTAAATGCCCCCGTTAGAAATTTGAAAACCCCGACAGCTTTTAAAAAGAAACCAACGCTTTGCATTACCACATCAACAAGACACTCTCTTTGTCCTCGAGAGTCTCAATTACATTAAATTCAATGCAGACATTAACGATGCAGGTAAATTATCAATTAACCATTTCCATAATTCCAATCTTTCTAGGCCATCATTACGGGCATAGACATTAACGATGTCAAAGGAGTATTTATTGATGTCGAGAATGAGTGATATAGTTCATTGTGATGGATCTTCCCCCTATGTCATCTATGTCATAATCAAGGACACAAAATTTTAGGAAACTAAAATACTTGCACCACTATTGGCATCATCATGTAATGTGAAAAAGTGCACTACATTTGATGAAATATATTTTAGTGAAGTGTGAAGCATAAAATCTTAAATTTTAGTCGAAGGGCCCTTGGTCTTTTGGTGTTGACGTTAGGATCATGCCATGGGTGATTTTGATGGCATGGATGCCCCTTACCTGTATCTGCTTAGTTGAAGGTGATCATTGATTTAGTTTCTTTGCTTACTTTGCATTGTTGAATCTATATGTCACCTCCAGAACTTAGGCAGAGATGTCATTAAACTATGTAATCCAATGTTCAATTATACAACACCCATAGAGATGCTCAATCAAAAAACCTTAAACCTTAACATCCTAGAAACAAACAAATTTAACTGTCCAATCTAATAACATGTAGGGCACCGAGAGAATTTTGCTAAGGACTTTGTGAGTCCCTCTTACATTCTATGATATAAAATTTGTGCAAGAAACTCTTCCATTTGAAGTTCCCCTTTTCCATCCTTTGTTAGGTTTCCAAAACAACAAAACTATTAGTTAATATTGGGTGCTAGTTTGGCAAAATATAATGTTTGATGGAAATGTAGTGTTTAGCCCCATTGTCTCCCCAAGGTGACTTGTTCCCACCACGAGGTGGACTTTGTAACCGTTGAGAGGGCATAACAATTGTTGTAGATGTTCCAACCTAAAAAATAGTCAATTGCATAGAGTTTTCTAGAGAAACTTGGTTTTAAGGGATGACTTGAGGGTTCTAGGCTAGGGAAACCAATAGAAGAGTGGGAAGAATGTTTTTTTCTTTTCACATGTTTAGCTGAGGTTTTCTGTTGGAAATTATGTTGGCTGCGTTTGGGTTTCTATTACTAATAGAGGATTTTTCCCAAGCCATGATGGTCCAACCATCTTTCTTTTTTATCACCTCTTACTGTGTGTGTAGCAAACGCCCTGTGGCTTTCTTTGAGAAAGCCGTCATGGGAGAATCACAAATGTTGATGTCGATGCCTTGACAATAGAAGCGTGTGTTTGACAAATTGATATTTGTAAATTTTTGCGTAATATGTTGGAATTGATAAACTCTTTCAAGTCTTCGATGAGGTCAACCTCAACACAAACCCATTTTCTTGGTCTAGTAGAGTAAAAGCAATCAACTTTGCACAAATAACATGTCCAATATGTTCAACTATCTCTTGTATGAAATACCAAAGAGGAATTGGGATACCATAAATCCCACTTTAAATAGGTACTTAAAGGGACACTTGCTCAATGAATCTAAACTCTCGAGTGTTGAGGGATAACACGATGACTCTCCTGATGGTGCTTAATCAAGGTCTAGAGAGAATCCTATGAGGGTATACAAATGACTTTATAAGAAATAAGATAGTTGTTTCATACCATTTAAGAAATGGTTCAACAAAAACAATATTAAGCAAAACATCAGCACGCTGAGGAAGAGTTATCTACTCATTACCTCATCGATATACTTAAATTTTCATGCTCACATTGATGCCATTTTCAGTGTCTTCTCCAATTGAATGGACGAAGGCTAAACTTGTAGGCTTAAACTACCCAAACGATGGTACTAATGCTGAATTTTAATGCGAGCAGGCATTAAAAAATCCCGCAATGACAATATTTCCGATAAATAAGGCTTGGTAAGATAGAAAAACAAAGATCTGACATGTAAAACCCTAGTCGAGAAATTTCTGTTCCTACCTAGCTTTCATGTTTTATTTGTTCTTTTTATTTGGCTCCCCTATGTTGTTATCTATTATTCTCAAAAGTCAAAAAGAGCACCTATTTGGGCCATTCATTCTAACTTGGAACTGGAAAAATTATACAATCTGAGAGTTGGACATAGACACAGATTGAGAGAAGCTAAAGCCCTCATCATGTCCTTTTAAAAATCAAAATGCCTCATGAGAAAGGCCATATTTTGCATTCTCCTTATAAACAATACTGCAAAGAGCTTCTTACAATCTGATCGAGTGTGTAGCTGCAAATTGGCATGTCATTAAACTAAGCATATTATGACTGCAAGGCAAACACAAATAAAAACCACGAAACAGGAGTACTGCCCAAATGCAAGGGATGAACCAATGTGTGCAAGTTTTCAGTGAGCAGTATACTAAAGTACATGAGAGTAGTAAGAATTGGCTGAATATGCCTTATACGAAGGAGGATATAAACCAACAAGAGACTGAAAAAGAATATACAGCTGATCGTATGGATGAACCCTAATCGAAAGCATTGAACTGTAATCCCGAGAGTATCTTAAAATTCACAGTCCATATAAATGATAGAGAGAGATTTCTAGAAAAAACTGTGTGCTGGTTTATCAATCCATGCAAAAAACATTAAACCCCTAAATTTTGGGAAATTTCTAGCGTGCGGGAAACCTGTCGCCCATCCTCCTGTCCCATATCCCCAATACTTAGATAACTACGATTATCACGATATGGTGATATAATTCACCAAACAGATTTACCGTCTAAGAATTGTTTCCAATATACTGATTTCGAATAGAAATTTTCTAGTAAGTCTCAGGAAAGGGAAAACATTTTATTGGATTTGCAGAGTTGAGAGGGAGGTTGAGTTGAAGATAGCAGAGGCACCAGACTCAATTGTGCCAAATTTTATAGCAACTCACCTGTTATATCAGTTGTGTGGTCGTTGGTTATGAAATGTAGGCTGATACAGTTGGAATTTTGAAACAGAAAAGATATTAGAGAATGAATTGTTTGGTGGAGGAAGAGGAAGAAACCAAAGTATCCTGATTGAACTAGGAAGTTCAAGTTTTTATCTGAGGGAGTGGTGTGCTACCATTCTATGCTAATGAACGCAGACCTCCCGCCCTCCTAAGGGAAAAAAATGTGGAAAGAAATAAAAGCTAAATGAATATTCATTAGTTAAATAATGATGCAGGAAAACACCTGCAAATTGTTGATTAAAAATACTCAGCTCTTTTAAACTTGTAGAAATTTAATGCATACAACAGCAGTTAGTTTTACAAAGAAACAAAGAGGACCAGCAGGGAGGAAGAGATAAATAACAGTAAAAGAAATTTGCAAGGAAACAAAGAAGAGTGATGCAGGGAGAGGAAGAGGTAAATAACAGTAAAAAAATGAAAAGCTTTATTTTCAAGCTCTGTAATTACTTCTTGAACGGATTCAAAATGTTTTCTGTTATTAAACTCCCTCTCTTCCTTCTTGCCTGCTGCCTCCGTCCTAAACACCCGAATACTAGTTATAAAATATATCCCCATCTAGTCAGCACTCTATTAGATCAGTTTTGGGTTTGCTTACATAATTCCATCAACTCCAGTTACAATGTGATCATAACTTTCCATAGAATAAGTGTATATGTCGATTATGTTTTCTAGGATTTGAAAGTGAAGTATCGGTATTCAAGTGCCTTACTACTATGAGATTTGTGAAAGATACTATTTTCCTTCTAGTGATTTATATGGATCCTTGAGTAGTTTCATTCGGTATGAGGGTTAGGGATGTTTAGTCTCATTTATTTTTGAGACATTTCAACTTCCACAAAAAACACTTAAATTGAAGTTTTCACATACAAATAATTCCATAAACATCAGTTTTTATTTCTAAAAAACGAACTTTAATAAGAATCTTAAGAGACCACATGATCCATAAGATAATGCACATTTTATTGGTTTCAAGATGTACTGCCTTCAAATAATAGAATCACAATTTCTCATTGAATTTTTCTTTTATTTCTCTTTCTATATCTTTTGGAGATGCAATTGACAATGCCTTTATATACTGGATTCATATAATATTTTCTTGAGTCCCATTCACCATTCTTGACCTCTAGTGAATATTGCTATCTACATTAAATTAATTAAACTACAGCTGTCCCACGTAAGCAAAATATTAATAATTGACATTATTATTTTAATACAAATGATATGCCTTAACTATCTGAATTAAATTAAGCCAAACCTCAGCTCTCCCACATACTCATAGTTGCCATACACAAAAGCTGCACTTGATTTTCTCTCTTGCTACTTCTGCCTCAAGATTCAATACACAATCATTTTAAGTATGGATTCTTCAGAAAAAACTCCAGTTGCAATAGCAGCATCAGTCAGTTTATCATTATATGGGTAGGTTGTGAGGTTATGGTCAGCTGAGCAAACATCAGCTTTAGCTTGTTACCGGTTCCCAGTATCATCAAGAACCCTATCACTCACAGGAGCAATTTTCATGGATTTCCATCACCTGGCTCATTTTGGGGATAAAAGCAGAGATCCAAAAGCTTTTCTATTTTGGGAATGAATCCTTCACAGACCAATGAGGACTCGGAGTTTTTTGTTCGGTAATTTTAAGACTTATGTTTTCTATTATTCAATTAAATCAAGTCACTGATCAATCAGCCACATGGATTCGATGCTGCTAACTGAAAATCACTGTCACTTTGAAAATAGATTCAATAGAAATTGTCAAAGAATTTATTGGACCCTTATTTGTTTAAACTTTCAAAAATACTTTATATCCGTCTATGAATCCGAATCTTCCATGTCTGCTATCTCTTTTTTCTTGTTTCACAATTGTTCATCTCGTTTCCTGTTACGACGTATATGATAAAAGTTGAATTGTTTTTGCTTAATTAACTGTACTTAGAGGCTAACATATTATATTGGTTTTTTATTGCAGCAGAATTCCTCATTGAATGTTTAGGAATCTTAGCTGTTATTTTGAGGAAGCACTGATACTGATTATTGGGGGACGTGGCTTTTCAGCAGCATTTCCTATTTTTCTACCCATTTCAATCATAATTCCGGCGAGTATGTTGTCCCCCTCTGAAAATTTCAGGCCCCTTTTAAGACGGGTTTGCAAATTATTATATTATTTTATAATGTAAGAATCTATCACTTAAACAGGTAAAAATAGGATTCGGAGTAGACTAGATAATTTAGACCTGAGAGTCAATGAAAATAGAAATCAGATACCCTCAGGAAATATATTATTTCATATATGTATCCATACAAAACAAGTGTTCTTATTATTGTTTAAGATATTGAATATTGAATTATATTAAGTATTCTTTTATATTAAGTGGATGTATGTAGTGGCATTTGTTAAAATTAAATTATATAGTTTGTTTGGAAATATATTTAAGAAATAAATTGGATCAATATTTCACTTAGTTTATAATATTTTTGATATGAGAATAAATGTTTACAATATTAATGTATTTTGTATGTTTGTTAATTATTGGTATAAAATTATTTATTTGTTATGGTATTAGTTTATAATATTAATGTATTTGTTTGTTTATTTATTAATTATTATAGTATATAATTGAAAAATTAAAATAAAAAATACAAAAATATTTCTTTCAATTTGTAATGTCAAAATTTACAATTTTCATCTATATAATATTTCAATTTTTGATATTTTTGAAATTCTTCTTATTTATTTTAGAATATTCTTGAGCATGTTCTCAACCCAATATTTTTAAGTATTCATAGAAAATTAAAAATAAATAAATTAAAACATAAAAAATTTATATTATTTCATAAATTTAAAAAATGAAGAATTGAATATTGAATTTCATTTTTGAGAATCAATCTAATATTTCAAAATTTTAATATTTTTTTAATATTGATCTTATTTTATTTTAGAATAATCTTCAATGTTCCCAACTCATTATTTTCAAATAGCCTTAATAGATAGAAAATAAACAAATAAATTCATAGAAATATTAAATTATTTATAAATTCAGAAAGTAAAGAATTGAATATTGATTTTTTTTGGTGTTTTTTTTTATAAATTAATTCTTTCTCACCAACTACTCCAAACCCCAAATAATATTTGATATTCTACCAATCAAATTTGTATTATTTTTTAGTTTTCCAAATTTATAGTGTGACAATTATAAACTTGCAATTTATATGATTAATTAAAAGGAAAAAATAATCTTAGCAAAATATTGATTGGTTGAAAGCGTTTGAGATTTTATTTTCTTTTTCATTTCAATAAAGACAATTGGAAATGACATACATAAATAAAGAAATAAATAGCTATGGTTATGACTATTATATAATAATATATATGTTCAAATACACATGTAGCTACAAGAAGTACAAGATTTCATGACATTAATTTGAGTCTTTTACAAATACCAAAATAAAAGATATGGACCTTACATAAATGGAGATTTTAAAAAATTTCTTTTTGAATTTGATATTTTTATTGCTAAAATTTTTATCATTCTATTTTATAAAAATGTTTGTTCAAACTTTTGCTTCAAGTGAACTTTTTTATACTTTAACACTCGTTTATACATGTCTATTACTAATATATATGTTAATTATTGTAATATGACTCATTTATGATTGTTACACAATTTTAATGTATGATTTATCACTTTTTTAAATAATGTAAATAATAACATAATATTAAATTTATTATATAATTATATTTATCAATGGTAGTCATATTAAATTTTTAATTTTTAATTATTAAAAAACATCTAAATTATAGCGATTATTATGATAATACCCATGTTTATCCTCTTCTATATTGGAATAGTATATAATGATAATGATATGTTAACATGATAATAACAAGTTTTATATCAAACATAAATATTTGAAATATTAAATAGATATCCAATTTTTCCTAAGTTACTATACAAGTTATTATTATTATTCTATTATATGGTAATAGAAATATTGATAAAATTAATGTAGAAAATAATTAATCAATGAATTAAATAACAATTATAGCATATTATCAAAGTTTTATAACAATAAAATATTGTTAGATAAATGTATTGAAATTAATTGAGAAGAGTGAATCCAATGATAATTTACCATAGATAAATTCATGTAAAATATGTCAAGAGTTATCTCAAAGTGCCAATTCCACTTATGTCACAAATTCAATGCCAGTGACATAATGATACCTCTCAATGTTTTTCATATAGATTTATCAAAGATAGGTATGTATGGCATAACATGTAAAAATGAAGAAAATAAATGAAAAAATAAAAATTTAATACCAAAAATTTATTAAAAGAATTAATTTATTTTATGTTCCTCTCATTGCTCATATATATATATATAATTACTTGTGTATTATGTATTTGTGTTTGTTATATTTATTTTTAATTTTAGGAACTTTCCTAAACATATGAATTTTACAAATTAAATCATTTTTATAGAATGTTAATTCTTTCATAGATATGACATTAGGACCCTCCACTTCATACTACCAAAAATTAATTGTGTATTATGTATTTGTGTTTGTTATATTTATTTTTAACTTTAGGAACTTTCCTAAAAATATGAATTTTACAAATTAAATCATTTTTTATAGAATGTTAATTCTTTCATAGATATGACATTAGAACCCTCCACTTCGTACTACCATTGTAAATGTCTCTCTGAACATTTATGTAACAAATTCATGTATCTTGATAACATAATTAACCTATGATAATTAGCAATCATTAAATTAAAAAATATTTAATTAACACTAACAAATAAAACTAATGCATCATTAAATTGAAAAATATTTAATTAATAGGTAATAAATACAAATTATTTTAAAATAACATTATAAATAGAGTGTGATTAATATATAAATGTAGTTTGAGGCAAAAACTAACAATTCTATCTAATGGAATATATTGTTTAAGGAAGTGTTAGTGTGGATTGCTTCTTGACAAAAATATCATGTAAGATGTATTTTTACTAAAGATTGTAGATTATTGCTATTTAGTTGGAACAAAAACATTATGCATGCCTAAAAAATAGAGTGTGTGATGTAATTGACATCAAATTGGCATAAGAAATTCTTCTAGATAATTCTATAAACAAAATACCATTAGGTGTTCTTCTAAATGATATATAAAACTTTATGTTAAAATATTTTTTTTTAATAATTTTTCGATGCAAGAAAAAGTACACACTCAATTAGTTTTATATAAATTAATTTCCCTAAGAAAAATAATTGTGTGGATCTTACAGTTTTCGTTCTATGTTATAGTTTTTAAGAAGATGTGTCACATGGTTTTGTTTGTGTCTTTATAAATGTATCTACATAAACATGTCAAAAACTTGTATTGTCATTAAGTGATGATTTTTTTGAAGTGTATTATGGAATTGGAATAAAATTTTAGTTAATGTAAAAGTGATTTTTCATGTATGTAAATGTTGCATATTACTTTTAACATTGATTGTGATATTTTTTTGATTGAGTTTGAACATGAACTAGGTGGTGAAACCACAAAGGAGATACATGGTGTTGCTTTTGTTTTAAAGTATTGTTCATGAGTGGTTTTTTTCTAGTGTAGGAAAAAAAATTTCCAATGAAGGGATGCACATAATGCATTTGAAATGAAATGTTTTCTTGTTGTAATTACGATTTTACAGACTAAGTGGTGAGCATAATGGAATGCATTTTCATTATTATAGTTTTTTCTATCTCTAGAAAGATAACCCAATAATGGTATAACTAAACACTAATCTTATAATTACCAATGAAACAAAACTAAAGTGTAATATCCCACCCTTTAGGACATTTTGTAAAACTAGAATAAGTTTCTATTGGGACACACTATTTGGACCTTATTTTCATTATGACATGTATTACTCCATTTTGAGGAGGCAACCTTACTTGTTACAGTTGGTCAAATTGACAATATTTACGAGGTGATCATGAGATATGATGGATTATCATGTGATATTTTCAATTATATATTTATATATATGTGTACTTTGTTTAATACTAATTGTTTTAGGGCCTTAGAGGCATACAGTGAGATTGTGATTTCGTGATGATCATTTCTATTTTGTTCTTTGATTTACATTCATCATATCAGTTGATGCCAATTTATTTGGTAAGTGAATGATAAATGTAAACCATTTACATTGATCTAGGCACGATGAAAACATGTAGCCCACATAGAGCTGTAACTCACTAGAACATCCAAGATAATCTATTTCATCTCTCTTTAGTATCATCAAATTGTGTTTGTAACATGTTGTATTGTGTTTATTTCATAGTGTGATCCATATGATACCACATGCTTTATTATCATAAAAAGTTTATAGAAACTGACCCAATCCCATATTTCTCACAATGTGGGTTTTAGGATCAAGAGAAATAAAGTACAACTGCAAACATGTTGTGTAGTAAGATAATAAAAGGCTATGTTTAAGCTTAGAGGGAACTGTATGACATAAAAGTGACATGCGAGGATGATAATCAAAAAATGACCTTCTCCGTACCTGTTCTCCTGAGGTCATGCCAAGACAGCTGGTGGTTTGAAATGCGGGTGATTTAGATGAAGTCATATTCAGGATTATGGTCAATTTTCTACGATAGAAAAGCTACATGTGAGGATGAGAATCAGCAAGCAACTTTCTTAAATTTAACTATGGGAGGATCAGTGACTAAGATTTGGTAGTGTAATCTCGTGGTAGTTGGAATGAGAAAGGGGAGATTTAGAGGCTATGAACAGGCAACGTAAATTCCCTAGGGTTTATCCTCCTAACTAGGATCTAAGTGTTAATATAGTTTTGAATTCTCCCAATTAACCTTAAACTGAAAATAATAATTTCTACTACTGCTGAAAGGGAAAACTAATCTAAACAAAATACACGATTAAAACATTATAATTACAAACAAAAATTAAAATAGTTTTATACTAAAACTAAACAAGTGAGATAACCGAGCGTGGTTATTCACCTGTGTAAATGTGTGAATCTAGATGAAAGACAACTAATTAACTTAATTGAAAACCTTCAATCTTACCTCAGAAGTGAGGAATGAATCATAGCTTCTCAGAAGCTATCATTCCCCACAACTTCCTTGGTAATACTAAAAGTAAGATTAAAATTATTTACTACTCTATTTGATATATTGTAACTACAACTTTGACGTTTTAAATTTGCCTAGATTTTACATAGCAAAGGTAAATCTAGTCATTTTGTAGCTTGGTCCCCTCAGTGTGATCTCTTCGTTCTTGCATGTTCATGTGAATCTAGAAAGAGTAGGAGTATAGTAGCATCAGTGAGAGAAGGCACTGGGACAATGGTAATTTGAAGGTAAAATGGCATGAATCACAAGTAGGAGAAGGATGGCGCAAGTGAACTGAGCTTGGCCTATGCAATTCCTAGCAGGGTCGTTGCAGAAGTGATGAAAGAAAATGATAAATAGTAGGTACTCGAAAAGATGAGCAATAACAGCTTCGGAGAAACACAACGAAGTACAAATAGGATAGGGATGGTGCAAGTGAACTAAGCTTGGCCTATGCGATTCCTAGCAGGATCGTTGTAGGTATAAAGCGAGGCGTAACTAAATGTTCAGGGTTCTAATACATGCTAGTGGGATTCTTCTATGCAGCAGGTATTAATGAAATGATTCATAAACAAACCTGGAAGAGATAAGGAAAGAAATCTTCTGATCAAAAGCTTCTCCCTAGATCCTAAAATTATGTCTCTCTATATCTATTCCCCATATCTCTCTCTATTACTTAAGTACAAGCATGCTTATTTATAGAATTTGCAATCATCAGAAGACAAGTTTGAATTGAACTCCTCTAATATAAACAAAGAGAAATCACTATTTACCAGGTGGCTAAAACATAAATGCAAGCAAGAGTGGTTGAGAAATTCAGATGCAAATTGAATTTTTACGTTGACGAAAGCGTTGGAACATTCTGGAAAACACACACAGAATCGTCGCCTTGTGCATGGAGGTGGTTACAGGACCGCCGCCTTGTTCTGGGTGGCGGTCCTGTAACTTAAAGACTAAAATGCAAGGAAAAAGGGGGCAGACATTAGAACAAAACATGCAAAAGCTGGACAAGGCTTTTTAGGATGTAAATGTATACTTGCAGATATTTTCTGGATTTTGAACACCTTGCGAAGAGATCTGAATCATCATTGGGGTTTCTGTAACCTCTCTCCGGCAGTGTACAGTACCTACATTTTTGGGTACATACATATTGCCCCCTTAGAGAAGCATTTTAGCCATGAAGAGGCATAAAACAGTGGGTCCAAGTATGGCGGTCTCAAAATGGGGAGTTAGAAGCTATACCTGACACGTACCTGTGTGTCGCAATGTCGCCATCCAAGTTCCCACTATCTGTAAAATGAAAAAGGGACTCAAGTGTAGATAGATAAAATAAATCGAAAAATAAATACTAAGTTAAAATGAAATGAGGACTTACCATTTGCGCGGAGGATAAGAACTTACCTCCATCAGCACTCCAACTCTGCGAAAGAACTTTCAAAACAAGTTAGAATGTTATATATATATATATAACGAGCTCATTTTCCTATTCATTTGTGTGTATCGATTTGGAAATTTTTGAGCTCTGGGACCCATGGTAACCATTTTCGACGAGAGCTACAGTCAAAATGTTCATTGTGAGATCGTGATCATGCCTCCGAGAGGGGGAGATCGACCCACAAAGTCTCAGGTTAGTTCTTCTCAATTTATAAGTTTTAAACCTAAAATATAGAAATGTTGAAAACTTTGTCTTAGGGGGGATCATTTTTGGAAATGTTAGTTTTAAATGAGTCTCTAGGGGGGGGCCCATAGGGTAGGTCTTTATTTTTTCAAAAATGATGTATTTTTGCCTTTTTAAAGTGTTTTTAGGGCTTTGGGGGCGTTTGCCGATTCGGGACAGGACCGCCGCCCTGCACAGGGCAGCAGTCATGGAACCTGCGCCCTTATGATGGTGGCAGTTACAGGACCGCCACCTCATAAGGGTGATAGTTACGGAACCGCCACTCTACACAGGGTGGCGGTTCTAAACAGAATGCAAAAAAAATATGTATTATTTAATTGTTTTTGCATTTTTACATTTTTATGTTTTTGATGATTTTTCCAGTTGGATTATGTTACTACTTACTCTTTTTCTCTATTTTGGGTGGATGCAGAAGGAGGAGTATATCAGATGGAGTAGAGAGAGGGAGTGTGATTGGCTCCCAAAGTGTTAGAGGCACTGACCCAGACAGAGCGAGACACTCTGTAGAGGGCTGGTATTTGGAGGATCGAATAGGTTCCTCATGTTGCACCTCCTAGTCACATATTGTGTGACTTATTTTCATACTAGGATGCAAACCAGAATACCTTGCTGGTTACCAGGTGTTAGGGGTGAGTGGAATATCACCCAGAAGGATGTCTATCGCATATTGGGGGTTTCGATTCTTGGGAACCGGTTGTCTCTTAAGACAGCAGTATCCAGGTCTCAGATAGTTCAGTGGGATACCTATATGGGAGATGTTGTTGTCTCCATGGGCTCAAAGAAGGGGGTGAAGGTCCGTTCCGTTGCTGCTTCTCCTATCCATGTGATCCGCAAGGCTATTATGGGTATCTTGGCCTTGCGGTTGATTGGGGACAAGGGAGGGGATACTCTCTTATACTGTTGGGCTCCCATTATTGCACAAATTGAGGCCCATGGCCATGTTTACGCTTGGGGAGTAGACATTATTGGGAGCCACCTACCATGATTTATATAGGGTGGTCAGATTACAGGGGCAGTCATTGATTCTCCCTACTCTAGTTATGAGTTGGGTGTATGAGCGCATCATTCCCTATGGGAGAGGTGTACAGGTAGAGGATCCGGGGGCTGTCAGGGTAGCGAGGTGGATAGGGATGACTGTACTTAGGATGCCACACCAGCCAGTGGCTTCTTTGACTATTGCAAACATGGAGGCCACTCCTTATTAGGCCATGGTAGGGTTATGGGGAGAGGAGACACATACACTGATTTCCTACTATTCCATAGGTCAGCTGGTAGACAGGACAAGGTAGGAAGTTGGAGACTCACCCGTTTGATAGAGTACCTCAGTAGTTTGGCCTCCCTTATGTCGATATGTTTCCTCCAGTGGGGCTAGTGTACAGGTATGTTCATGAGGCCAGAGGGAGGTCCCAGAGGCCGAGGTTGGACCACGGTTACTCTCAGAGTTCCCATTGCAGTGAGGCAGTTGGTTCATGCTCGAGTGGCAGCTGGTGCTCCTTGAGCACCCTTACTTATGATCGGGGCTACTCCTACTCATAGTGGAGAGGGAGATGAGCCTATTGATGTGGACTCACACTTTGAGGAGTTCACCAGGAGAGGAGATAGAGGAGGAGACGGTAGGAGGCATGAGACAGGTGGGACGGTGGGAGATGAGGAGTGATGATAGTGATTCTGAGTGGCATGACACTCAGGATATCCTCAGGGCCGAGAGGGTGGAGGAGAGTGTAGAGAAGGTGACCCTCTGATCTCAGAGGAGTTTCCTTCTCAGGACATTGGGGGAGATGATGAGTCTGTGGCAGGATGTCACTTCTTTCCCAGATTTGGGAGAGGTTCCTCAGTCTGCAGCAGCATCTATAGCAGGTGCATATCCTAGAGACCCTACCTAGATGCCAGGAGATTTGAGTGAGTTACTACTCTTTTCTCAATTTTTTTTAGCTAGAAATGTTTAGTTGATATTTTCCTTTTATTGTTCCATTTTTTTTTGACTTTCGTTTTTGATGATTTTCTAACTTGTTATTTCTCTTTTTTATTTGCAGCGACTGCTGAGGGATGGCGAGACTTGATTCACTGAGTGTGCGTAGAACACCCTATTTCTCCCCTCGAGAGAGTACTCGGGCCGAGCTTACTGCGGACATTGGAGAGCCCTCTGCAGTAGTGGCTGACATACTAATGTGTTTGCCCCTGTCTAGAAGGTGGCGAAGTTAGTGACCTCTCTTCGTACTGAGGTGGTTGGATATAGGACTGCTGAGCGCTTGATGAGGAGGAGCCATTCTCACAGTGAGACCACAGCTACTAGCCATGATTCGTGAGCCCTCAATTTCATTCAGAGCGTCATCATAGCAGGAGTCCTAGATGTGGTCATGCACCTTTTGAGGGATCCCATAGGGATTGAGAGACCATGGTGTCTTTTTGTAGTGATTTTTGTCAGATGTTTATATGAGTGTTTTTGTACTTTTCAGGCTCATTGAGCATTTTGACCATGCCTAGTGCATGATGGCATTGTATATAAAACATGATTTATATATATATATATATGTATATATCTTTTTTGGATCTATGATCTTCCTTGTATGTATCTAGAGTTTTTGTGATTCGTTTCCTATATGTACACTAGATGTTTTTAGAATCTTTGTTTTATATGCTTTTCAGAATGTATGCAATGGATGACAAGTGATAACAAATGTTGAACATAATGTTTCTCTTTTATTTTTTTTTGTAATGCTGATATGTGATGATGCAAACATATTGTAGTACTGAACTTTTGGCTTCTTTGGGCAATGTTCGTTGCTTCTTCTTGTTTTGGCAAAACATGATGAATATATAGTGATAATGAGATGAACTTGCCCCATTCCTAACTCCACGCAACTAGTAAGATGTGAGGGCTCAACACCAAGAGTTGGGAAGGGCGCAAATTATATGAGTTTGAATGAATGAAAATGATGAGAGAAAGACAAGGTTTTGACATAAATCAAATTTAGACCTCCGTACTTACTCTTACTCGAAACTACTACATAGTTCAGAATGCAACTTATTTTCTAGTTTATCTAGACTTAGATCCATGGATGGCAACTTGGTTGAAAAAATATGGTTTTGAGGATTTAATCTCTTTGGAATTTGGATACTTAATTTCACTTAACACATTTTCTTTGCATTTTTTAAAATTTAAGATTCATTAATTTTTGTGAATGGACCCCCTACGCCCTGTCCCCATGCTACTAGTAAGAAGTATGGGCTCATCACCGAAGGCAAGACATAGGCGAGTAAGGGCACTTCTTTCCTTTCTCAACCTCACATCACTAGTAAGAGATGCAGGCTCATCACCGAAGGTTGGTAGGGCAAAGAAGTGTGTAAAATAAAATATTCTATTTTGTTTAGTATTTTTTTATTTAATTTGACATTTTTGATTTGTGATTTTGGAGTATCCTTGTTTCAAAGAGATGTAAGAAGGATAGATGTGACACCAAGAAGCTTCTAGAATAGACCGTAGGTAAGAACAACTTAACCAAGTAGAAAAGAATGAGTATGACCAAGTATGCAGGCCTTGGTATGGTTTTTGTCAAGACTTTGTCTGTCGAATTGATGAAATGATTTCGAAACTATTTGATGATATTATGAAAATTGAAAGAGATATGATTTGAATGCTTTTGCCAATATTTTCAGAAGCTTGTAATAAATTACTTAAGAATAAGTTCCTTGACCACAAAATTTATGAAATGAGTGAACAAAATGAACTTAACTGAATGACTAATGCAATGCAACTGCAACAATGTACATATGAAAATGTAGGTGGAACTATATGTCATGATATCTAAGGTGAATAAATTTGGCGAATATCGAATTCTTCACCCCTAGAAGTACATAGTGGAGAACCATTATCCTCAAAATTTTCATTCTCTTGACGAGGGCCTACCATTCTGGGTTTGAACTTACAACCTTTTTCCCAGAAGTGTATATGTCCAATTATTAAAATCATTTTTCTGAAAGAGGCATTCGCATGCCTCTTTGTCATGTTTTTGAGAGATGATATGTGGGTGAGCATGACTATGCTGCTTGACCTTTTCTCCCATGTGGAGCGTTGTGTTTATTTGTAACTTTTGTCGAGTGATGAGGTCTTGCCCCATAGATATGGAAAACTTAGTTTCAGATGCACATGGGTTGAAACCAGGGTTTAGAATAGAACAACACCTAGAGATGGTTTTGATGGGCATTGTTTCAATTTCAAATTTCCCTTCTTCGTTTGTTAATTCTATCATGTTTATATCTAGACCTATGTTCATCAGAGGGAAGAGATGCTATACCGAGAAGACTACCCATTCCCTGTGGTTCAAATGGGAGGAAGATCGGCTCGTCATTCTCCAAGAGTTTCATAATTCCTGTTGTGGTTTTAGTGGACACTGTTTCCATAGATATTGATTTACCTTTATCTGTCTTTGCCACCTCAAATGTTTTTGGGTCAACAACTTCAACCTTTGGACTATCTCGGGGTGACCGGGACTAACTCTTTTGTTGGAGGTGGTTTGTTCAATTGATTCGTGGGAAGCTCATACTCTGTATGGATTCCTTTCTTTTTCTTGAGGTTTTCTAAGTGTATATCGAAGGGTTTAGGATCCCCTTGAGCGATGAAGACCTTTCCTAGGTGTAAAAACCTTACTTCTTGGAATAACGTGGAAGGGATTTCCTTCATGTGATGTATCCATGGACGACCGAGAATCATATTATAGTTGGTTTCCCGATCTATAATATAAAATTTAGTGAGGATTGTTTTGGGTCCTAAAGTGACTGGTAGTACTATAGTCCCGATTGAAGTTTCCTTGAGGCTATCATAGCCCCTTAGCGTGTTTCGTGTCGAGGAACAGTTCATTTCTCCATATCCAAGTTTTTGAAGAAAAGTAAAGGGGACTACGTTAACTGCTACCCCATCATGTCAATCATTGCACACTTAACATAGTTGTTATAAACCCAAACCTACAAGTGCAAGGGTGGATCACCTCTACATGAGATTTCAACATCTATTGGCATTTTACTTATGTCAAATACAAACTCAGTATCCCTATCTGGCTGCCCTAGAGGGTGGATGTCAAAGTCTACATGGTTTATTTGAGTGCTAGGAGGTGGTGTAACGTGGTTTAGATGACCAAGACCTAATGCATTGAGCAATGCAAAGTGATGCACGGGTGAATTCCTCAACAAATCTAGAAATGAAATGTGAGAAAAGGTCTTGTTCAAATCTGATATCAAATCATAGCATCCTACTGGTTTAGTGATTGTAGGAACTTCATCCCATGTAAAAGAAAATATCGGGTAGGGGTTTTGAAACATATTCCTTTGTTCCGAGTTGTTGCATTAATTTCACGCTCAACTTCTAGCTCAATTAATCCCAAGATTTTTGCATTACTCGTTTGAACATAGGTTAGGAGCAATCCAAGAGTTGTCAAGAGTTGAGGCATCTTGATCATTATTTCCTATTATGACACCTTTGTTTGTCCCATTTGGATCTAACCTGTTATTGTTAGAATGATTCGGAGAGGATCATTGAAAATATTAAGAGGTGCATTTTGAGGGGAAACTGATCCCATATAGGTGTTTGGCGGGGTAGTGTAGGACTTGCCAAAAACATGTCTATAAAGAGTTCTTTTTTATCGTCTGGTAAACGTTGTAAGAATTTGTTGTAGTCATGGAAGGTCCTAGTATCATGACCTCAGATTTTTTGAAAGCCACAGTATAAATTGGGATTATAGTCCCATGATCGTTGGTTTGAACCTTGTTGTGGCCCAAAATTCCGGTTAGGCTGCTGATTGTTATAGTTGTAATTTTGAGGTTGTGGCCTTTGGCTTTGGATTTGATATCCATCTAGGCCTCGGGCAAGGCCTTGTGACTAAATTTTCTGTTGTTGGTGTTGTTGTTGTGGAGGATGATTAAAATCCACAATATTGATTGCTGGAGTAAAGTTATTATTGCGTTGATTATTAGCAGATGCCAGGGTGTTCACAACATTTGGTCTTTTGGCTTGATCAGTGACTCCATCTGTTGTAACCCCATGGTTTTTGTTAAGGATCTTGGGTCCTTGATTGGTATTCCCAACATTAGGATAGGTCGTAGTGTTTTGATTAGGAGTGATTAAATTCCCATTTGTTCCATATGTCTTACGACCACTGTCTATTGCCACTTGATCTATTCAGAGAGCACTCTCGAGTACTTCATCATAAGTCCTTAGTGGGAACTTCTTGACTTCTTCCTTTATCTCTCTATTGAGATAATGAAGGAATAAGTCACATAGTTCCATCTGATCCATTTTTGGAGCACTTACTGATGAGTAGAGGACTGTATGCCATCTTTGAATAAAATGAGCAGCAGATTCATTGTGCTCTTGTTTAATATGTAAGAATTCCCTGATTCCTGTTCTTAACAATTTGTTCATATCAAAATGCTTTGATAAAATCTGACACAAGTTGTTTGAATGAGTGTATCAAGGCTTTAGGTATTCTGTAATACCAATCAAGGGCAATACCCTCTAAGGTTTTATGGAATATCTTAGCAACAACCATATCCCAAGGGAGAAATTCTCGAATGGCTGTGGCATAGGCCTTGATATGTGCATTTGGATCTCCCTCCCCTTTGTATTTGGGCAAGTCAGGAAGAGGTCTTGGAAGCATGACACTTCATATGGTGAAATCTAGAGGCTCTTTTAAATATTTTGAGTAAGTTCCTACCGCATAGGTTTTGACCATCAATGGTGCCTGCTGAGGGGGTGGAGGTGGAAAGGGTTGTTGATATGGCATAGCATATGTATTTGTAGGGACATAAGGAAATCCATATGGTTGAGTTGAACATCCCAGGAGAAGAGAACATGTCTCCCCGTGGTGATTTTGAATAAATGTTCAAGTAGGGAGGAACATTGCTCTGGTATGGGTTGTTTGGTGCTAAGCCGGGAGGTATCATATTTTCAACTGGAGCAGCATTTGAAAATGCGGTTCTAGTTGGTGTTTGTTGTGGATAGTTATACGAATGTTGAGGAGGCATGCCTAACATGCCTATTCCTATGAGGAGGTCAACTTGGCTGGGATGATGCGGAGGGTTGGGAATTCTTGCTTTCCTGAAATGTGAATTTTGATTTGCTTGAGCAAGTTCTAATCCTCTAACCTTCTCAACTAAGGCTGAGATGACCTCGATTGGTGAAGACACAGTGTTTTTCCTTAATGGTGGTTGTTAAACACCTTGAGGTTGTAAAGGGGTATGGTACCCTGCTATGAATTGATCATTACCTGTCAAGCTTCACCAAGAGTATTTCCCATAGGTGGAGGAATGGGGGTGTTTTCTTGGAGCAGGGTATCGGGTTGTGTTTGCAAACTTCCTATAGGTGGGTACATGTTTTGGAAGCATTGTTCACTTCTAGCGTAGCGCGCTAAATAATCCTCATCCAAAAATGGGAGTGGATCTGACTGTCTACTGATTTGTGGTCTGAACAAAACCTGAGGAGATGAAATGGATTCTCTAGTAAATTTCATATTGTTAGAGCCTGAGGGCTCTGGTTGTTGCATTTGTGTGAGCTGATCTAACTCCTCAATTTGGAATGAAGAACTAGAGCTAGTTCTTTGAGGAGGAGTTTGTGATGACAAGTAGTTACTTGAATAGTTGTCAGCCCATGCAGAAAGTGAGGGTGACAGTTATCTATTTGTTTGACCATAATGTGCTTTGAGACCTGAGAGAGGTCTGCCATATGTGTCGTATCCCGACATATTCGGGGGGTATATAAATACCCACTAGAATAATGGGAAAGAGACGAAGGTGGATGAAAGAAATGGAAATAAAAGGGGAACGGTTGTTTGCTTCACGTTGGGTTCACCAATTTTGTACAACAGAAAAGTGACATGTGAGGATGATAATCGAGAAAGTGACCTTCCTCCTATACCCGACCTCCCGAGGTCGTGCCAAGATAACTGGTGGTTTGAAATGTGGGTGACTTAGATGAAGTCAATAGCCAAGATTATGGTCAGTTTTCTATGATAGAAAAGCTACATGCGAGGATGAGAATCGGCAAAAACTTTCCTAAAGCTAACTATGTGAGGATCAGTGACTAAGATCTAGTAGTGTGATCTCCTGGTAGCTGGAATGACAAAGGGGAGATTTAGAGGCTATGAACGGGTAGCATAAATTCCCTATGGTTTATCCTCCTAACTAGGATCTAAGTGTTAATCTAGTTTTGAATTCTCTTGAATTAACTTAAACTGAAAATAATAATTTATACTATTGTTGAAAGGGAAACTAATCTAAACAAAATACATGATTGAAACATTATAATTACAAACAACAATTAAATACTTTTATACTAAAACTAAACAAGCAGATAACCGGGTGTGGTTATTCACTTGTGTAAATGTGTGAATCTAGATGAAAGACAACTAATTAACTTAATTGAAAACCTTCAATCTTACCTCAGAAGTGAGGAACAAATCATAGCTTCTCAGAAGCTATCATTCCCCACAGCTTCCCTGGTAATACTGAAAGCAAGTTTTAACTAAAATAAAATGATTCACTACTCTATTTGATATATTTTAACTACAAATTTGAATGATTTAAACCTGGAGTTTACAGAGCAGAGGTAAATCTAGTCATTTTGTAGCTTGTCCCCTCAGTGTGATCTCTTCATTCTTGCATGTTCACATGAATCCAAAAAGAGTAGGAGTATAATGGCATCAGTGAGAGAAGGCACTGGGACAATGGTAATTTGAAGGTAAAATGGCACGAAGCACAAGTAGGATAAGGATGGCGCAAGTGAACTGAGCTTGGCCTATGTGATTCCTAGCAGGGTCGTTACAGAAGTGATGAAACAAAATGATAAATAACAGGTACTCAAACAATGAGAAATAACAGCTTTGGAGAAACACAACAAAGTACAAGTAGGAGAGGGATGGTGCAAGTTAACTGTGCTTAGCCTTTTTGATTCATAGTAAGATCATTGTAGGTATACAACGAGGTGTAACTAAATGTTTAGGGTTCTAATACATGCTAGTGAGATTCTTCTATGCAGCAAGTAGTAATGAAACGATTCATAAAAAAACCAAGAAGAGATAAGAAAATAAATCTTCTAATCAAAAGCTTCTCCCTAGATCCTAAATTTTTGTCCCTCAATATCTATTCCCCATATCTCTCTCTCTCTATTACTTAAGTGAAAGCATGCTTATTTATAGCATTTGCAATCATCAGAAGACAAGTTTGAATTGAAATCCTCTATTATAAACAAAGAGAAATCACTATTTACTAGGTGGCCAAAACATAAATGCAAGCAAGAGTGGTTGATAAATGTGGATGTAAATTGAATTTTTACGTTGACGGAAGCATTGGAACATTCTTGAAAATGCGCATAGGACTGCTGCCATGCCTAGGGCATCAGTTATAGGACCACCACCCTGTTTTGGGTGGCAGTCACAGGACTGCCATCTAGGCAAGGCGGAAGTCCTATAACTTAAAGACTAAAATGTAAGGAAAAAGGGGGTAGAGGTTAGAACAAAACATGCAAAAGGACCGCCACCCAAAACAGGTTGGTTGTCCTATAACTTAAAGATTAAAATGCAAGGAAAAAGGGGGCAAAGGTTAGAACAAAACATGCAAAAGTTGGACAAGGCTTTTTAGGATGAAAAATGTATACTTGGCGAGATTTTCTAGATTTCAAACACCTTGTGAAGAGATCTGAATTGTCATTGGGGTTTCTGTAACATGTCTCTGGAAGTACAGTACCTACATTTTTGGGTACGTACATATTACCCCCTCGGAGAAGTGTTTTAGCCATGAAGAGGCATAAAAATAGTGGGTCTGAGTATGGCGGGTCCCGAAATGGGGAGTTAGAAGCTATAAACGACATACCTGTGTGTCGCAGTGTCACCATCCAAATTCCCGCTATCTGCAAAATGAAAAAGGGACTCAAGTGTAGATAGATAAAATAAATCAAAAAATAAATACTAAATTAAAATGAAACTGAGGACTTACCATTTGTGCGAGGATAAGAACTTACTGCCATCGGTGCTCCAAATCTATGAAAGAACTTTCAAAACAAGTTAGAATATTATATATATATATATATATATATATATATATATATATATATAACGAGTTCATTTTCCTATTCATTTGCGTGTGTTGATTTGACAATTTTTGAGCTCTGGGACCCACGGTAACCGTTTTCGATGAGGCTATAGTCAAAATGTTCATTGTGAGATCGTAATCATGCCTTCGAGAGCGGGAGATCGACCCGTGAAGACTCAGGTTAGTTCTTCTCAATTTATAAGTTTTAAACCTAAAATATAGAAATGTTAAAAACTTTGTCTTGGGGGGATCATATTTGGAAATGTTAGTTTTAAGTGAGTCTCTAGGGGGCACCCATAGGGTAGGTCTTTATTTTTTCAAAAACGATGTGTTTTTGCTTTTTTAAAGTGATTTTAGGGTTTTGGGGGTGTTCACCGATTCGGGACAGAACTGCAGCCCTGCAAAGGGCGGCAATCATGGGACCACCACCCTATGATGGTGGTGGTTACAGGACTGCTGCCTCATAAGGTGGTAGTTACAGAACCGATGCTCTGCACAGGGTGGCGGTTCTGAACAAAATGTAAAAAAAAGATGTATTATTTAATTGTTTTTGCATTTTTGACATTTTTATATGTTTTGATGATTTTTCCAGTTAGATTATGTTACTAACTTACTCTTTTCCCTTGTTTTGTGTGGATGCAGAAGGAGTATATCATATGGTGTAGAGAGAGGGGGTATGATTAGCTCCAAACAATCATAGAGGCACTGACCCAGACATAGCAAGATACTCTGAGTGGAATATCACCTTGGAGG
Source organism: Taxus chinensis (assembly GCA_019776745.2). Taxonomy (NCBI): domain Eukaryota; kingdom Viridiplantae; phylum Streptophyta; class Pinopsida; order Cupressales; family Taxaceae; genus Taxus; species Taxus chinensis. Next base: position 614,373,054 of record CM034148.1, on the reverse strand, counting down.
ATGTCTATCGCATATTGGGGGTTTCGATTCTTGGGAGGCAGTTGTCTCTTAAGACAACAGTATCTAGGTCTCAGATAGTTCAGTGGGCTACCTACATGGGAGATGTTGCTGTCTCCATGGGCTCGAAGAAGGGGGTGAAGGTCCATTCCACTGTCGCTTCTCCTATCCTTGTGATCCGCAAGGCTATTATGGGTATCTTGGCTTCACAGTTGATTGGGGATAAGGGAGGGGATACTCTCTTATATTGTTGGGCTCCCATTATTACACAGATTGAGGCCCATGGCCGTGTTTACACTTGGGGAGAAGACATTATTGGGACCACCTACCATGATTTATATATGGTGGTCAGATTATAGGGGCAGTCATTGAGTCACCCTACTCTAGTTATGAGTTGGGTGCATGAGCGCATCATTCCCTATGGGAGAGGTGAACAGGCAGAGGACCCGAGGTCTGTCAGGGTAACGAGGTGGATAGGGATGACTATACTTAGGATTCCACACCAGCCAGTGGCTTCTCTAACTATTGCATACATGGAGGCCACTCCTTATCAGGCCATGACATGGTTATGGGGAGAGGAGACACATACACTTATTGCCTATTATTCCATAGGTCAGTTGGTAGATAGGATAGGGTGGTGAGAGAATCACCCTTTTGATAGAGTACCTCAGTAGTTTGGCCTCCCTTACATCGATATGCTTCCTCCAGTGGGGCCAGTGTACATGTATGTTCATGAGGCCAAGGGAGGTCGAGGTTGGACCACGGTTACTCCCGGAGTTCCCATTGCAGTTAGGTAGTAGGTCCATGCTCGAGGGGCAGCTAGTGCTCCTTGAGCACCCTTACTTATGACCGGGGCTACTCTTGCTCATAGTGGAGAGGGAGATGAGCCCATTGATGTGGACTCAAAATTTGAGGAGTTCACAGGAGGGGAGACAGAGGAGGAGACGGCAATAGGTGAGACCAGTGGGACGGCTGAGAGGGATGAGAGTGATTCTAAGTGGCATGACACTCAAGATATCCTGAGGGTCGAGAGGGCAGAGGAGAGCGTAGATAAGGTGACCTTTATCTCAGAGTAGTTGCCTTCTCAGGACATTGGGGGAGATGATGATTCCATGGTATTTTGTCATTTCTTTCCTGATTTGGGGAGGTTCTGTAGTCTGCAACAACATCTGTAGCAGGTGTAGATCCTAGGGACCCTACCTGGATGCCGAGAGATCTGAGTGAGTTACTACTCTTTTCTCGATTTTGTTTTAGCTATAAATGTTTAGTTGATATTTTTTTTATTGTTTCATTTGTTTTTGACTTTATCTTTGGGGATTTTCTAACTTGTTATTTCTCTTTTTTATTTACAGCGATTGCTGAGGGATGGCAAGACTTGATTCATTGATTGTGCGAGGACACCCTATTTCTCCCCTTAGAGAGTACTCAGGCCGAGATTACTATGGATGTTGGAGAGCCCTCAGTAGATGGCTGATATACTGATGTGTTTGCCCCTGTCTAGAAGGTGGCGAAGTTAGTGACCTCTCTTCGTAATGAACTAGATGGATATAGGACTGTTGAATGCTTGTTGAGGAGGAGTTGTTCTCACAGTGAGGCCACAACTATTGGCCATGATTGTGAGCCCTCAGGTCATTCAGAGCATCGTCGTAGCAAGAGTCCTAGACGCGGTCGTGCAACTTCTGAGGGATTCCATAGGGATTGAGAGACCATGGTGTCTTTTTGTAGTGATTTTTGTCGAATGTTTATACGAGTGTTTTTATAATTTTCGGACTCATTGAGTGTTTTGACCATGCCTAGTGCATGATGGCATTATATGTAAAACATGATTTGTATGTATATATATTTTTTTCAGATCTTCCTTGCATCTAGAGTTTTCTTTGGTTTGTTTCTTATATGTACACTAGATCTTTTTAGAAACTCTATTTTATATGCTTTTTAGAATGTATGCAATGGATGACAAGTGATAACAAATGTTTGAACAAAATGTTTCTCTTTTATTTATTTTTGTAATGCTGATATGTGATGATGCACACATATTGTAGTACTAAACTTTTGGCTTCTTTGGGAAATGTTCATTGCTTCTTCTTGTTTTGGAGAAACGTAATGAACATATAGTGATAACGATATGAACTTTCCCCACTCCTTACTCCACGCAACTAGTAAGATGTGAGGGCTCAACACGAAGTGTTGGGAAGGGCGCAAATTATATGAGTTTGAATGAATGAAAATGATGAGAGAAAGACAAGGTTTTGACAGAAATCAAATTTAGACCTGCGTACTTACTCTTACTCGAAACTACTACATAGTTCAGAATGTAACTTATTTTCTAGTTTATCTAGACTTAGATCCATGGATGTCAACTTGGTTAAGAAAATATGGTTTTAAGGATTTAATCTCTTTGGAATTTGGATACTTAATTTCACTTAACACATTTACTTTACATTTTTTAAAATGCTAAGATTCATTGATTTGCGTGAATGGACCCCCTACGTCCCGTCTCATGCTACTAGTAGGAAGCATGGGCTCATCACCGAAGGTAGGACATAGGCGAGTAAGGGGAATTCTTTCCTTTCTCAACCTCGTATCACTACTAAGATATGCGGGCTTATCATCGAAGGTTGGTGGGGAAAAGAAGTGTGTAAAATAAAATATTCTATTTTGTTTAGTATTTTTAATTTAATTTGACATTTTTTATTTGTGATTTTGGAGGATAGATGTGACACCAAGAAGCTTCTAGAACAGACCGTAGGTAAGAACAACTTAACCAAGTAGAAAAGAGTGAGTATGACCAAGTATGCAGGCCTTAGTATGGTTTTTGTCAAGACTTTGTCTGTCGAATTGATGAAATGATTTCAAAACTATTTGATGATATTATGAAATTTGAAAAGATATGATTTGAATGCTTTTGCCAATATTTTCAGAAGCTTGTAATAAATTACTTAAGAATAAGTTCCTTGACCACCAAAATTTACGAAATGAGTGACCAAAATGAACTTAACTGAATGAATAATGCAATGCAACTGCAACAATGTACATATGAAAATGCAGGTGGAATTATATGTCATGATATCTAAGGCAAAGAAAGTTGGCAAATATCGAATTCTTCACCCCTAGAAGTACACAGCGGAGAACCATTATCCTCAAAATTTTCATTCTCTTGACGAGGGGCCTACCATTCTGGGTTTGAACTTACAACCTTTTCCCAGAAGTGTATATGTCCAATTATTAAAATCATTTTTCTGAAAGAGGCGTTCGCATGCCTCTTTGTCATGTTTTTGAGAGATGATATGTGGGTGAGCATGACTATGCTGCTCGACCTTTTCTCCCATGTGGAGCGTTGTGTTTATTTGTAACTTTTGTTCGAGTGATGAGGTCTTGCCCCATAGATATGGAAAACTTAGTTTCAGACGCACATGGGTCAAAACCAGGGTTTAGAATAGAACAACACCTAGAGATGGTTTTGATGGGCATTGTTTCAATTTCAAATTTCCCTTCTTTGTTTGTTAATTCTATCATGTTTATATCTAGACCTATGTCGCTCAGAGGGAAGAGATGCTATACCGAGAAGACTACCCATTCCCTGTGGTTCAAATGGGAGGAAGATCGGCTCGTCATTCTCCAAGAGTTTCATAATTCCTGCTATGGTTTTAGTGGACAATGTTTCCACAGATATTGATTTACCTTTATCTGTCTTTGCCACCTCAAATGTTTTTGGGTCAACAACTTCAACCTCTGGAACTATTTGGGGTGACCGGGACTAACTCTTTTGTTGGAGGTGGTTTGTTCAGTTGATTCATGGGAAGCTCATACTCTGTATGGACTCCTTTCTTTTTCTGGAGGTTTTCTAAGTGTATATCAAAGGGTTTAGGATCCCCTTGAGTGATGAAGACCTTTCCTAGGTGTAAAAACCTTACTTCTTGGAATAACGTGGAAGGGATTGACCTTCATGCGATGTATCCATGGGTGACCGAGAATCATATTATAGTTGGTTTCTCGATCTATAATATAAAATTTAGTGAGGATTGTTTTGGGTCCTAAAGTGACTGGTAGTACTATAGTCCCGATTGAAGTTGCCTTGAGGCTATCATAGCCCCTTAGCGTGTTTTGTGTTGAGGAACAGTTCGTTTCTCCATATCCAAGTTTTTGAAGAAAAGTAAAGGGGACTACGTTAACTGCTACCCCATCATCAATCATTGCACGCTTAACGTAGTTGTTATAAACCCAAACCTACAAGTGCAAGGGTGGATCACCTCTACATGAGATTTCAGCATCCAGTTGGCATTTTACTTATGTCAAATACAAACTCAGTATCCCTATCTGGCTGCCCCGGGGGGTGGATGTCAAAGGCTACATGGTTTATTTGAGTGCTAGGAGGTGGTGTAACGTGGTTTAGATGACCAAGACCTAATGCATTGAGCAACACAAAGCGATGCGCGGGTGAATTCCTCAATAAATCTAGAAATGAAATGTGAGAAAAGGTCTTGTTCAAATCCGATATCAAATCATAGGATCCTACTGGTTTAGCGATTGTAGGAACTTTATCCCGTGTAAATAAAATATCAGGTAGGGGTTTTGAAACATATTCCTTTGTTCTGAGTTGTTGCATTAATTTCACGCTCAACTTCTAGCTCAATTAATCCCAAGATTTTTGCATTACCGTTTGAACATAGGTTAGGAGCAATCCGAGAGTTGTCAAGAGTTGAGGCATTTTGATTGTTATTTCCTATTATGACACCTTTATTTGTCCCATTTGGATCTAACCTATTATTGTTAGAATGATTCGGGAGAGGATCGTTGAAAGTCTTAAGAGGTGCGTTTTGAGGGGAAATTGATCCCATATAGGTGTTTGGCGGGGGTAGTGTAGGACTTGCCAAAAACATGTCTATAAAGAGTTGTTTTTGATCATCTGGTAAACGTTGTAAGAATTTGTTGTAGTCATGGCAAGTCCTAGTATCATGACCTCAGATTTTGTGAAAGCCACAGTATAAATTGGGATTATAGTCCCGTGATCATTGGTTTGAACCTTGTTGTGGCCCAAAATTCTGGTTAGGCTGCTAATTGTTATAGTTGTAATTTTGAGGTTTGTGGCCTTTGGCTTTGGATTTGATATCCATCTGTGCCTCGAGGCAAGGCCTTATGACTGGATTTTCTGTTTATTGGTGCTGTTGTTGTGGAGGATGATTAAAATCCATAGTATTGATTGCTGGAGTAAAGTTATTATTGCATTGACTGTTAGCAAATGTCGGGGTGTTCACAACATTTGGTCTTTTGGCTTGATCAATGACTCCATCTGTTGTAACCCCATGGTTTTTGTTAAGGATCTTGGGTCCTTGATTGGTATTCCTGACATTAGGATAGGTCGTAGTGTTTTGATTGGGAGTGATTAACTTCCCATTTGTTCCATAAGTCTTACGACCACTGTCTATTGCCGCTTGATCTATTTGGAAGAGCACTCTCAAGTACTTCATCATAAGTCCTTAGTGGGAACTTCTGGACTTCTTCCTTTATCTCTCTATTGAGATAATGAAGGAATAAGTCGCATAGTTCCATCTAATCCATGTTTGGAGCACTTGCTGATGAGTAGAGGACTGTACGCCATCTTTGAAAAAAATGAGTGGCGGATTCATTGTGCTCTTGTTTAATATGTAAGAATTCCCTGATTCATGTTATTAACAATTTGTTCATATCAAAAGCTTTGATAAACTCTAACATAAGTTGTTTGAACGATTGTATTGAGGCTTCAGGTATTCTATAATACCAATCAAGGGCAATACCCTCTAAGGTTTTAGGGAATATCTTAGCAAAAACCACATCCCAAGGGAGCAATTCTCGAATGGCTGTGGCATAGGCCTTGATATGTGCATTTGGATCTCCCTCCCCTTTGTATTTAGGACAAGTCGGGAAGAGGTCTTAGAAGCATGACACTTAATATGGTGAAATCTAGAGGCTCTTTTAAATATTCTGAGTAAGTTCCTACCGCATAGGTTTCGACCATCGATGGTGCCTGCTGAGGGGGTGGAGGTGGAATGGGTTGTTGATATGGCATAGCATATGTATTTTTAGGGACATAAGGAAATCCCTATGGTTGAGTGAACATCCCAGGAGAGGAGAACATGTCTCCATGTGGTGATTTTGAATAAATGTTTAAGTAGGGAGGAGCATTGCTCTGGTATGGGTTGTTTGGTGCTAAGCTGGGAGGTATCATACTTTCAACTGGAGTGCATTTGAAAATGTGGTTCTAGTTGGTGTTTGTTGTGGATAGTTATATGAATGTTGAGGAGGCATGCCTAATGTGCCTATTCCTATGAGGAGGTCAATTTGGCTAGGATGATGCAGAGGGTTGGGAATTCCTACTTGCCCCAAATGTGAATTTTGATTTTCTTTTGCAAGTTCTAATCCTCTAACCTTCTCAACTAAGGCTGAGATGACCTCGATTGGTGAAGACACAATATTTTTCCTTAATGGTGGTTGTTGTACACCTTGAGGTTGTAAAGGGGTATGGTACCCTACTATGAATTGATCATTACCCTACCAAGCTTCACCGAGAGTATTTCCCATAGATGGAGGAATGGGGGTGTTTTCTTGGAGTAGGGTATCGGGTTGTGTTTGCAAACTTCCTATAGGTGGGTACATGTTTTGGAAGCATTGTTCACTTCTAGCGTAGCGCGACTAAATACTCCTCATCCAAAAATGGGAGTGGATCTAACTGTCTACTGATTTGTGGTCTGAACAAAACCTGAGGAGATGAAATGGATTCTCCAGTAAACGTCATATTGTTAGAGCCTGAGGGCTCTGGTTGTTGTGTTTGTGTGAGCTGATCTAGCTCCTCAATTTGGAATGAAGAACTAGAGCTAGTTCTTTGAGGAGGAGTTTGTGATGACAAGTACTTACTTGAATAGGTGTCAGCCCATGCAAAAAGTGAGGGTGACGGTTGTCTATTTGTTTGACCATAATGTGCTTCAAGACTTGAGAGAGGTCTGCCATATGTGTCGTATCCTGACATATTCAGGGAGTATATAAATACCTGTAGAATAATGGGAAAGAGTGAAGGTGGATGAAAGAAATGGAAATAAAAGGGGAACGGTTGTTTGCTTCACATTGGGTTCACCAATTTTGTACGATAGAAAAGTGACATGTGAGGATGATAATCGGCAAGTGAACTTCCCTGTACCCGACCTCCCGAGGTCGTGCCAAGACAGCTCCGGTGGTTTGAAATGTGGGTGACTTAGATGAAGTCACAACCAAGATTATGGTAAGCTTTCTACGATATAAAAGCTACAGGAAAGGATGAGAATCGGCAAACAACTTTCCTAAAGCTAACTATGGGAGGATCAGTGACTAAGATCTAGTAGTGTGATCTCCTGGTAGCTGGAATGACAAAGGGGATATTTAGAGGCTATGAATGGGTAACGTAGATTCCCTATGGTTTATCCTCCTAACTAGGATCTAAGTGTTAATCTAATTTTGAAGTCTCCGAATTAACTTAAACTGAAAAATAATAATTTATACTACTGCTGAAAGGGAAACTAATCTAAACAAAATACACGATTGAAACATTATAATTACAAACAAAAATTTAAAATACTTTTATATTAAAACTAAACAAGCGAGATAACTGGGTGTGGTTATTCACCTATGCAAATGTGTGAATCTAGATGAAAGACAACTAATTAACTTAATTGAAAACCTTCAATCTTACCTCAGAAGTGAGGAACAAATCATATCTTCTCAGAAGCTATCATTCCCCACAGCTTCCCTGGTAATACTGAAAGCAAGCTTTAACTGAAATAAAATGATTTACTACTCTATTTGATATATTGTAACTACAACTTTGATGATTTAAACCTGGAGTTTACAGAGTAGAGGTAAATCTAGTCATTTTGTAGCTTGTCCCCTCAGTGTGATCTCTTCATTCTTGCGTGTTCACATGAATCCAAAAAGAGTAGGAGTATAGCGGCATCAGTGAGAGAAGGCACTGGGACAATGGTAATTTGAAGGTAAAATGGCACGAAGCACAAGTAGGATAAGGATGGCGCAAGTGAACTGAGCTTGGCCTATGTGATTCCTAGCAAGGTCGTTGCAGAAGTAATGAAACAAAATGATAAATAACAGGTACTCGAACAATGAGCAATAGCAGACTTCGGAGAAACACAACGAAGTACAAGTAGGAGAGGGATGGCGCAAGTGAACTGAGCTTGGCCTATGCAATTCCTAGTAGGATCGTTGTAGGTATACAACGAGGCATAACTAAATGTTTAGGGTTCTAATACATGCTAGAGGGATTCTTCTATGCAGTAGGTATTAATGAAACGATTCATAAACCAACCTGGAAGAGATAAGAAAATAAATCTTCTGATCAAAAGATTCTCTCTAGATCCTAAAAGAGGTTTGTCTCTCTATATCTATTCCCCATATCTCTCTCTCTATTACTTAAGTGCAAACATGCTTATTTATAGCATTTGCAATCATCAGAAGACAAGTTTGAATTGAAATCCTCTATTATAAACAAAGATAAATCACTATTTACCAGGTGGCTAAAACATAAATGCAAGCAAGATTGGTTGAGAAATGCGGATGTAAATTGAATTTTTACATTGACGAAAGCGTTGGAACATTCTGGAAAATGCGCACATGACCTGCCACCCTATGTGTTGAGGGCGGCACCTGATTATAGGAAAGACCACCACCTAGGCAGGGTGGTGGTCCTGTAACTTAAAGACAAAAATGCAAGGAAAAAGGGGGCAAAGGTTAGAACAAAACATGCAAAAGCTAGACAAGGCTTTTTAGGATGCAAATGTATACTTGGCGAGATTTTTTGGATTCTGAACACCTTGCGAAGAGATCTGGATCATCTTTCAGGTATTCCATGTAACCATTTCTTTTTAACTCATCTAATGTAATGAACTAGCCAAAAAGGTGTTCATATCTAAAATTCTATATTGCATTAGATTGTACTTTTGATGTAGATAAAGCTATTGCAAAAGATGAAATAGTATCTAAATCAAATAACTTATCTTTTAGAAATTATCTAGAAATAATATTACCTTGTCGCAAGATCAAACATGATTTCATGCCATTTTGGACAATAAATTCTACCTTCAGGTGATGATTCAATAGCCGAGTCACTGGCAGGAGGTTGCTAGCAATCTAGGAACATATATTACCTTTGTAAGCATACATTTTCATGGTCGCAAAGGAATGGTGAATCTTCCTATTCCTTCTGCAATGTAATGTTTGTCATTGGCTATCTGAACTTGATCACTAGAGAGTTATTTGTCTAGTAAATCAAACAACTCCTTGTCACCTAACATGTGATTACTTGCACCAAACTCTATCATCCAAACTCTCTTCATGAGTAGAGCAAAAGTTACAGTTGTGTGGTATTAGAAAATGATATAGTTTTTTAGAAAAGAAGAATGTGGAAATGCAAAAAGGTTTGGTTTTTGGTAAAAGAATATTATGGTGTAACAAAGTGGAAGGAAATAAATAGAGGTAAGTATGGGATTTTCTCTCCATTTTGTTTCCAATAATTTTGAAATGATTTTAGTGAATGTGGTATTATTATGAAGATTTTGGACTACTGGTAAAAACTATCATGTACTAGGTAGATGGAAATGTTCCTCATGTATTTTAATTCCATCGGCTAGACCAATGTTATGTTGTGGTTGTGTTTTTTAGATTGTTGATAATGATCAAATTAATTATTTAAACATTTTTTGCCTTAGATTCCTTCCTCTTTGTAGGTTTTATTTATATATCCCATAAATGACATTTTTGATTATGGGTTTGAGATGCCTAGTTATGTGTGTTTGATTGATGCATTACTATGAAGAGAGGGGGAGAAAGAGAGAGGGGGGGGGGGAGAGGGGGAGAGAGAGGGGGGAGAGAACCATTTTTTACGACTGTGATCCATTTCAGTATTGTGACCAAGCTCCAAGCACTAGTCTTCCCATTCCACGCATAAATACTATAAATGACCCCCAACCTATGGATGAACCACCACATTTACCACCACTTTATGGTACTATTTGTGTGATAGATACCATTTCTTCTATGCCACATGCTACTACTAATACTATGATTCCTTATCATGGGCATGTCAAGTCTATGGATGTCGATCTATCACATCCCCCTCCACATACATTCCCTAGTTTAGCACACCCACCATTCACTTACACACTCTTCATTCATAATTCATATTGGGAAAATATTCCATTTGATCCCACATGTGATGTCACTATATGTTCCCATGATGCTCTAGATTTTATTGGTTTCACTTTTGAGGACTTCCATCGTTCTACTCATGCCCCTCATATATACTATGGTTTTGTCAATATAACTGCCACTTATGGTTTGTGTGTTTTTCATCTTATGGTGTATTTAACAAATACCCATTATTATTATCCACTTACATTAGGGGAATCCTAGCTTACTTGTATTGGAGGAGCATTAGACCCTAGTCATAGAGACATTTTATTTCTTATGCATTTCAATAGTGTTGTCATCTGTAATAGTTATTTTCTTGGCTATTCACAAAATTTCACTCGGTGGTATGCACATGGTTGCCCACATCCTCCATTCACTGATGAGGAGTATGATATGTCCATTTACAACCTACATTTTAATGGATCCTTACATGATAAACCTAACACTATAGCCGACTAAGTTACTAATGCATATCCATTCGATTTTTATCTAAAGGACAATGATCTTCTTGATGAGTTTACATACACACTACTAAGGGCGCATCACACCTAATATCCCCCCTCCATCATTATAAAATTTCTAAATTTATCACTTTCATCATGCATTTTAGCCTCATAATTACTCGATGAAGCACTCTTGTGCTTCAGTTCACACTTGATTGTTGAGGGATTATCATTACACTAAACCCCACACACCACACTATATGAATTATACATTGTGTTTTCATTACACATAATTGCGCGTCAAACACCATACATTCTACATTTAGTCTACACCATTTTATCATTTTTACATTTATCAATCACATATCACATTAGTCTCCACCTTACATATACTATTTTCATATCATCCATATGTTCACTATCATACATTATTCATCATGTGTATTACATACCATGTTAGGCTATCTATGCATATCCCATACATAGTCACATGAATCACATCATACACTGTGCGTCTTCATATCATAAATTTTCTACATACTATTCTAGTCTTAATCACATATGATTCTAGCATTACATTATAATAAATAATACATTACTAGTCTATATATGCCTCTCGCATTGCATACTCAACATTACATATTATACATTATACATTACATTTTACACATCACAGATTTACACATCTCATGTTCATTTATTCTTATCATACATACTTTGTGTTTTCTATGTGCTGTACTCACCCCCTTGTGACACACTTTAGTTCTTCAGTCCATACTCTACTACTGAGGTTTTACAAATCAAATGGACCTTACACTTAACATGTGAAATTTCATCATGTGACATTCCTAGGCTAGTGACATAAGCTTTAGGCTAAATCCTCACTCACTATTTCTATCTAGTAGTGGTATACGATTTAGGCTATATCACCACCTCCATTATATACTCTTGTAGTGGTATACACCTTAGGTTATATCATGACTCCTTACCAATCATTATGCAGTGATATACACTTAGGGATGAATCATCACTTATTCCTTTCATCTTATAGTGATATACACTTAAAGATAAATCATCACTTGTCCATTCTTCACATAGTGATATATGCTTGGTCTAAATCATCACTCATCAATTCATCAAGTCGTAATATACACTTCAGCTATAGGGTTCATGCTCATCCTTTCTATATGTTGTACTTCAGCACCACTACCTACAAACTCATCACAGTGCGTTAAACACAATAAACACTACTCGACCACTTCTTGATGACACACTCTCATTTATGGTTCATTCTTGACTGCTGAGTGGGAAAACAAAATTAACCTCATTGTATACACTTCCATCCACTTGGGGGACACGTGGCTCCTATCATTCCATTTTACATTCCATTCCATCCATCCACTACATACTGCATTGTCTTAGGGGCATTGATTATTTCTTGTTAGTGTTTTACATGTTCTCCTTATTACACATCTTAGATTGATTTCTTATATTTCATTATATATACCATCCACACATGTGCATTCATGCATTTGTGTAGTGTGATCTTAGACATAGGTCTCCTACACGTGGCATGGATGCTTGCCTTCTACCCTTACTATATTTTTTGCTAGGGGCATCCACGTTTGTCTCATCCAGGTGTTATTGTTTCATTTTGTACTTAACATCTTACATTAATTGATCATACATATTTTTGACAAATTGGTTTTTTGGCTTCTTCGCTAAGGATGTACAATTGTACAAGGTGACAGATAGAAGTGGTGTGAAGATGAAAGACCATAAATCCGAAGGCCAATATCAATACCAGTCTCTAAATAAGTTGTGTTTTGTTGTGGGACTCGGGGGTCGTATACTTCTTCTTTTGGTTGTCGTGGTCCCTGGATGGTCATATGGGATGTGTGAAATGATGACTATGGCCATTGGGGAAATATGTCAATAGCTATCAAGGTAACTGTTGTTGCAGACTCACAGCACCCCTGAATGTCTGATCAGATTTCTAAGTTTGATCACTTGACGCATCTAGTGTGATCGCACAACATGAAAACTTCTCTCCAAGTGTGGGACCTTGTGAAACCGAGAGAGGATCTCTCCGGATGAAGGCCGGTTCTTGCTCCTAAACTCACCTGCACACGTGCTATTCCAGTGTAGGAAAGCTAATCTCAAAACCTAATCTAACTATGCCAAGGAGATAGAGAGAGAGAGAGAGAGGGAAAAAAAGCAAAAGCCTACACTAACAACAGGTGATACACCAGAGAGGGAGAATGTTGGACACCCATATTGCAAACTGCCATGGAACAAGGAGAGGTGAGCAATGGGAAGGATGGACAGATGCATCACACATCCAAGGATAGATTTCACACAGAAAATGTCCCAAAACTCCATGAACACAGCTCCAAACCTACAATGAACATTCAAACATGCACAAATACCTGTAATGAAGAGAGCCAAGAAGAAAATAAGCAAAAATGAGCAAGGATTGACAGATGCAATCACAAACATATGTTTTATATGCTCCAGAGGTTCGATACAGAACATCATTTCAATAGTAAAGAGGTAAAAAAGACTGGCATTACAAACCATAGGGAGGAGGTTCAAAAGCTCAATAAATTAACCCTTACAGAGTAAAAAGAATAAGGGAGGATGCAGAGCAACAAAAATGATGAACAATGTGTTAAAGGAGCTCTCCCCCCTTATAATTTATACTAAGAATGAGAGAGAGAAAGAGAGAGGAAAGTCTGAATCTACCATAACCACTTCCAGATCGTGTTTTAAATCATCCCATTATGGTAGAAGCAGTGGCTCCTGGAAAAATGGCAGGCTGTCTAACAGAAGCTGCGAGCTGTCTGCTGCATTAAGTTGGTAGTTGAAGCATTACTTATGTCTATCACCACGCATTAGAGAAGTTTTATTAATTTTCTCCCTTCAAACTAGCACCAAAATGCAAGATTAATCCTAGAATCATGTAGATAATTTCAACAACTTTCCGTTGATATAAGGAACGTGCAAATCCGAGCTCTGGAACAAAAGATATGGAGATCTGAAGATCTAGGGCACAAAACAGGCGAGAACACGGATTTAAAAATCTTTTCCTACATGCTTTGCCACCTAGACGACATGCGGCAGGCTCTAATTCAATGAGCAATTCTGTCTCTCCACCTTTTCGTGGGCATTTTCTTGTGGGCCCCTTAAACATGGACATGTGGCACTGTTTGATTGGTTTGGATTAGTGCTCGAAAACTCGCCCCTTTGACCTTTTGGACCTTTTTACCTTGGCAACACACGTCATGCTGTGATTCGTCCACGGGCCTGCTAGATTTTCACGTCCACCACGTACTCTTGTCCCAAATGTCTCAGTGTTGTTCTGGGGACAGAATTCTCCTGGTTCACCTGAAAATGGGCTTCCTCGTCCCCTTTCTACCGGTGACACATGGCGTGATTTGATTGGCTTTCGGCTCCTTCGACTATCCGTGTTCCGCATGTCCCTTTGCCCCTCTTGACCTTTTGCTAAAGTTTCCTGTTTCAGGCCGAACCGGATGGTTCACATCCATTCACGTCCATTTGTTCCAGATGTCCCAGTAGCTGCGGTTCTCTTTTTTGGGTGAACAAATGGCCGGTTCTGCGTCGTCCTCTTACTCTTGTCCCGGATTTGCGTCCTCAAGGCCCAAATGTCCCTAGCAGTTAGCCGTTTTTTCTTCTCCTTCGGTCGAACCGGCTTTCCGCGTCCCGCGCGTCTCGACGGCCCGATTGTTCCTGTGCTGAAGTTTCCTGTTTCGGCCAAACCGGCTGGTTCACGCCCTCTGTGTACACTTGTTCCACTTGTTCTTGTGCTTCATGGGCCACCTAGAGGTGTTTCGGCCGAAATGCGCCTTGTTGACCCGAATGTCCCAAACTGTCTCTAGGACAAGGACTTAGCCGATTTTCACAATTTTCACAATTAATCTACTTGCTTGGAACTGAAAAATCTGATGCATGTTATCAAATTAACTCTGGGGGGGAATTTGGATAACAATTTGGTGACTTTTCGGGGTCACCTGCCTGCTAGGTAGAGATCAGTGGCCTTTTAGCAATCCATTGGGCATGGAGTCATAAGCAATAACCTGAAATGAGCCTGATGCTGCAACTCCCTCTCTGAGAGCACGTTGAACTATAGAAAACCAACCCAGGAGCAAAAAAACCTGTGCCAAAGCACTTAGGGAAATGAAACCTAACTACAACAAGACAATGTGCATATGCACTTAGAGGAATTGAAATCTAGGCTAATATTTACAAGGGTGAACCTCTTATTTTTTTCAGTAGCAATGTTTAAGATAGATTCTGTTGACTGGAATCGGGAGTTCTTCTCCTTCTAATGTAGACAATTGGAAGGCATTGCTATTCTTACATTCCATGACCATGTAGGGGCCGCTCCAAATGGCATCAAACTTGGAATGTCTTCCTGGTTTTGCCCGATCTGCATCCCATTTCAGAACTAGGTCCCCTTCCTGGAAGGTCCTTGCTATTGCTTTCTTATCAAACCATCTTTTCACTAAGGCCTGATCTTTCTCAATTGTTTGAACTGCACGTTCTCTAATTTGTTCCAATTCCATCAACTCTGCATACCTAGCCTCCATTGGTTCGAACTCAGCCAACTCCAACTGCTTCATGAACTCCAATGCAGGTAGTTCTAATGATATAGGTAATACTGCCTCTTTTCCATAGACCAACTTGTAAGGGGAATTACCTGTAGACCTCTTTGGTGTTATTCTGTCAGCCCATAATGCTGATTTTAGCTTGGTATGCCATGTTCTTTGATTTTCATCTAGAGTCCTCCTGATGATTCTTAGCAAATTTTTGTTCGTGGACTCTGTCTGTCCATTACCCTGTGGGTAATAATTGGAAGAGGTGCTCAAGTAGATTCCATTCTTGATAGCCCATTCTGTAATCTTGGAACCTACGAATGCCAATGCATTGTCTGATATGATAGTGGCCGGCACACCGAACCTGGTCACTATTCCTTCATAAAATTCTAGTATATTAGACTCGTTTGCCTCTTTGAGCGCTACTGCTTCAGTCCACTTAGTGAAATAGTCCGTTGCCATGAGAATCCATTTGTGGCCTTGGCTTGAGTTTGGGTTGATGACCCCGATGAAGTCCAATCCCCATTGCAGAAATGGTTGGTCAACCAAGATTGGGTGCAATGGAAGCACTGCTAGTCTTTCTTTGCCTGTGAAGAGTGCACATTTCTTACACTTTCTTATCCATGTATAGCAGTCATTGAATACCGTGGGCCAATAATACCCTACCTTTATTATCTTGAGAGCTGTTACTCGTGGGGCAAAATTTCCTTTAGAATCTCCATCGTGAAAATCTCGTAACACCCTCTCAATTTGACCAGTCCCAATGCACCTCAATAGAACTCCATTGATGTCTTTCTTAAACAAAACACCATCAACAAGCACATATGGAATGGCTTGTAATCTGAAGTATCTCCTCTTTTCTTTGCTCATTTCCGGAGGGCATAGTCCTGTCTGTAGGAAGTGTATCATATTCTGAGTCCAACAAGGAGTCGGCACATCATCATTTTCATGTTCTTGGCCATCCTGTAGTACCAAGACAGTCTCTTTTTCATCACCTGCTTCAACCTGTTGACTCAAGGCTAGCTGTTCACATAGTCCCTTTCCACGTACTAGTTTGGTGACCTTGATCTCGATGTCATATTCCATGACACGAGTTATCCACCCTGCACGCTTCTCATTCAGATCCTTTTTTAGAAGGAAGTCCTTGACTCCCGCATGAGAGACCAATAATTGGATCTTGTTGTTTGAGACTAGGTGCTTGAATTTCTTTAAACTCCTGATCACTGCAAGTACATGCTTTTCAATGAAAGAGTATCTAGTTTCGTATTCCTCCAAGCCTTGACTGAAGAAAGCAACTGGTTGTTCTAATCCTTCTTTGTTTTGTTGTGCCAGGATTGCAGAAATTGTGTCTCCACCACCGAAGGCATATAGCACGAAGTCCTTGGAGAAGTCTAGATTGACGAGAGTTGGGGCTTGAGATATAGCCTCTTTTATTGCCTCAAAACTTGCCTTGCCTTCAAATGTCCACTTAAATTCCATGCTCTTCTTTAACATCATCGTTATTGGCTTTACGAGAGCTACAAAGTTTGGAACAAACATGCGGACAAAATTGATCCTTCCCAAGAAGCTTTGAAGAGCCTTCTTGTGACTTGGCAATGACAATGCTTGAATTACTTCAACCCGTTCTGGGTCAATCGTCAACCCTTCCTTTGAAACAATATGGCCTAGAAGTTTTCCCTCATGAGCCAAGAATATGCACTTTTTTGGATTCAATGATACTCCAAATCTTCTACATCTCTGAAATACTTGCCTCAAATGACAGAGGTGATCCGCTGCATTTTTTGAGAATACAGTGATGTCGTCAAGATATATCAGAACTATTTTGTTGATCAACCCCTTAAATGCCATATCCATTTCCCTTTGGAAGGTGGCTCCAGCATTTGATAGTCCAAATGACATCTTCTTGTAGGCATAGGTCCCCCATTTGGTGGTGAAAGATGTCTTGAATTGGTCATCTTCTTTCACCATCTCCTGATTATACCCTGAGTAGCCATCTAGGAGAGAGAATCTCTCTGAACCGGATATTACTTGCAATATTTGTTCCATTGAAGGAAGTGGGTAATGGTCTTTGAGAGATGCCCTATTGAGGTCCTGGAAATCTACACACAACCTGATTTCTCTACTCTTCTTCCTGACCGGAACCAAGTTTGCAACCTAGCTTGAGTGCTTAATCGGGAATATAATGCTTGCCTCTATTAGCTTGTTAAGTTCTTTCTTCATTAGAGGCTCAATGTGAGGGTTGACAGGTCTCTGCTTCTGCCTGATGGGTTTAGCATCTGGATCCAATTCTATGGTATGTTGTGCCAACTTTGGATTGAATCCTCTCAAGTCTTCATAGCTCCAAGCGAAGACATCTGGAAATTCTTGGTAAAGCTGTATGAAATCTGATTTCTCTTGCTCGGTGGCCACTTTACCAATTTGAAGTACTTTGCCTTCCCCAACCAGAATTGGCTCTGAATCTTCTCTCTTGACCTGTATGTTAGCCTTTTCCTTACGAAACTGGTTGTTAGGGTTGAAGATAGACTCCAACGTTACTAAACCCTTAGGAAGCTTGTTTGTCTGCAGCTGCACTACTTGATCCCCATACTGCTACTCTAATCTGTCCTAATTTCTAGCTGAGAATTCAGCCTCTTCCTATAGAAAATTGACAATCTGTTGATCATTCTCAAACACCTGCCAGCTTGTGTTATTATATGGAACTGCTGGCCTCACAATCACATGGATATGTGGCTATGTTTTTTCCCTTTTGATGTTGTCAACCACATCAAACGTTGCTCCAACTGCTGCGAGCCTATCCACGGCTTCATTTTTCTTCCTAGGTATGGACACAATGTTGAAAGCTTCGAAATCCTCAATGAGGTCCCATACCCTATTCTTGTAGCTGCTCAGCAAGTCATTCTTTGTAGCATGTTGTCCTCTAACTTGGTTGACGATTAGCTCGCTATCCCCGAACACTTGCAAGTTATTTATCCTTTTTTTCCTAGCCCAATGAAGTCCATGAATCAAGGCCTCATATTCAGCTGTGTTGTTTGAACAAGAAAACTGGAAATGAAAATCTGAATAATATTTGATGCCTTGAGGTGAAAAAAACATGGCTCCACCTCCTGCACCTTGCCTACTCCTTGATCCATCAAAAAATAGCCGCCATACCTCATTGTCATCATTATATCTTGGCTTGGTGATACTAGGAACAAGTTGATTTTCTTCGTGTATACAATAGACTCCCAGCTCAGATTCTTCTACTTCTTGATAGGGATCAAAAGCATGTATCTTGTTTGCCCATTCATCGAGAGTTAGGTCCAGGATACTTCCAACCTTGGTGTCAGCCTCATCAGTACTAGGGTGATCTTCTTGATCAAATGCTGAGCAATTAACATTAATCTGACTAGGAGTGTAAGGCTCAATATGGAAGTTTGCAATAGGTTCAGACCTAATTATAGCCTTAGTTCCATACCTTGTTCTAAACAGCATGTGAGACCAATTAGCAGACAAATACCCCCCAATCTTGGCTGTGAAGTCCCTTGACAAGCAAAGGGCAAAGAGTGGTGGAAGGTCTATGATTGATATATCTTGTAAGACAACAACATTTGGACATGCATGCAAGGTAAGACTCAAGTTTTTAATCACTCCAATTGTTGCTATTGCTGTCCCATCCAATTGCACTACCCCTTTAGATATTACTTCATATTGGAGACCCAGCTGATCAACTATTTGCTTGGGCATCACTGAGCTACTTGCCCTGGAATCAATCATGTAATTGTGTACTAGTTTATCCCCAATGATTAATGAAACATAGAAAGGAGGGGGCTTCAAAATTTTACCTTGTTTCCCTCATGGCTTCCTTCAGGCTGGGCAGCATTTGTAAGCACTTTGTCTTGCATCTGAACCTGCTGATTCGAAGTTGTCCAATCCTTCATGGCAGCTTGCAGCAGATCTCTTTGTCCTAGGATGGATAGGGATTCCCACATTGATATATTGACGTTAGTCTTCTTCATCTGTTCAATGATACTGAACGGGGATGAAGTATCCTTTTGTTGTCCCTTGGTTTGTACACTTACTCCTTGTACATGGGCAGCAACAACTAGCATTTGAGTTGGCCTAAGGGCTGTTCTTGGCTGCCCTTGTGTATTTGAAACTGGACTTTGCTTGCCAATCATTTGTGGAGCCGTGGAAGGTGGTGGATTGGCTGGGGCTAATGGCTGTTCTTCACCCAAATTTCTCCTCTTTGACCTTGTGTTGGCTGCGACACCTTGAGAAACTGCTTGATTCATGCCACAGAAATCTTCTGCTTGCCAGTTCACCAACGTGGTGTCATTTGGGGCTGATTGCTGTTGGAATGTTTCTTGTTGTTGACTGTTTCCTTGACTGCCCTCGCCCTCCACACCAGTAGTTGTCACCATCAGTGCTTGATTGAGAGCACCATTGAAACACATGGATTGGTTATGAGGCTCGTTGCATGGAAAGCACTAGTCATATTCCTGAGCAATGTTGTTTTGTGTTGGCACTAATGCCTTAGAGGCAGATATAGCATTTGGATTATAGGGCTGGAATGGTCTATTAGCAGGAGGCCTTGTTTGATTCACATTTGCAACTGGATTAGGTGGTCTTTGTGGTTGGTATGGCTGCCTATTAGGCTGAGCTTGAGGTTGATAGGAAGGTCTAAAACCTTGGGCTTGTTGCCTCTTAATAGTAACTAGCTCATTTCCCAAAATTTGCAACTGTTTCATGACTTCTTGGAGTTCATTTGAAGCACTTGGAGATGAAGTGGAAGCTTCATTTGAACTCTGATTTCTAGGAGTGGGAACAAGAGCCAAAGTGGGTGCTTGACTAGTGCTTGGATTTTCTAAGTTTGGATACAAGGGCATGGGAGGCCTAGGAGCTAGTTTACCAGCTTGAATAAGACAATTTTCGGCTCTAATGGCAATGCTATAAGCCATAGGGATTGTTGTGCCTCCCATGGATTGAATTAACATAGAAATATCAGAATTCAAAGCTTTAAGGTAATATAGAAAAGCACCTTCTGCTGTTGGCTTGACTGCCACTGGAATCCTATCCCAAGACCTTTGAAATCCGAAGTTGAAGTCAGTCAGCTGCTCGTTGGGGGCTCTCTTGATAGTTGTCAGCTGCTCCAAAAGAGACAAGTTGTCTCCCTTATCTCCAAATTACTCGTGAAGGGCAATACATAGCTGATTCTAGTTTGTGATAGAACCAACTCCAAGGCTTCTAAACCATTGTAATGCTTTACCCTTGAAGGAAGATGCCAGTAACTTGACAGCCACTTGCATTTCGTTGATTTCATGGATTGCGCAAAGGTTAGCAATATCTTTAACATGATCACTTGGAGTAGTCTGATTTTCTCTGGTGAAGTAGGGAATGTTCTTCAAGGATGCAATAGGAACTGGATGCTGTGCATTGAGAGCAAGTGGGCTGCTGCCTGTGAAGTTGACGTAGGGATTGTTTTGAGCCATTTTGATCGGTCTTAAAACCTTTGTATACTGAATGAAAGGCCTATCAGGTGGAGGAGTTGAGAGAGTTCTGTTTGGTGGAGATGGATACCTTTGAATCCTTCTTCCTCTTTGCCTTCTTCTTGGAGATAACTGCAGGTATTCAAATAGCGCTTCCTCTTCTCCAACTCTTGACCTTGTGGTGATTCTTCTCATGAGTTTTTAGGCCTGCACTACTGAAACCAGTTGATTCTTCCCTAGTGGAGTCACCAGATATGTAAATAATAGCTCTTATAAGCAAGAAAACTATAGTAGATGCATATCAACTTTGCTGCAATAAAAATGAGACCTCTAGGTCCCACCGGACATGCCAAAACTATTGTTGTAGACTCACAGCACCCCTGGATGTAAATCAGGCTTCTAGGTTGATGTTCAGACATCTAGTGTGATTGCATAACATGGAATCCTTTCTCCAAGCGTGGGACTTGTAAAGATGAGAAAAGATTCTCCAGAGAAGGCTAGTTCCTATTCCTCTGTTTAGATGCACACAAAAAATGCAGAGGGTTTGCTAAAACCTAATCTAACTTGCCAAGGAGACAGGGTAAGAAAATGCATAGAATAAAACCTAAACTACAAAGGTGATGCACCGAGGAATGTTAGACACTCGTTTTGAAAATTTAACACAGACCACATAGATGCAATACAAAAACCATGCACAGGTAACCAAACTGCAATAAGAGATCAAAATGATAGCAATGAATACATGAGAGGGTCGAGAGTCAATCACAACACATATATTATTTCTCAAGATTTGATACAGTACATTGCAGTGGCCAAGAGGCAAAAAATACTGGCATTACAACCCATATGAGAGGTTTGAAAGCTCCACAATTTCTCTTGCAGGAGAGGGAAGAAGGGAGGATGCAAAACAAAATGTCGGACCCCCTAAAAAAGCTCCTCTTTACAATATATATCAAGAAATGAGAGGGGAGAGAGAGGAAATCCAGAATCTACCCCAACCACTTCTTGATAGCATTTAAAATCATCTCATTATGACAGAAGAGGCGGATCCTAGCAAAATGGCGGGCTATCTAACAGGAGCAGCGAGCTGTTTGCTGCATTAAAGTTGGTTGTTGAAGCATTACTTCTGTCTATCACCACGCGTCAGAGACGTTTTCTTAATTTTATCCCTCCAAACTGCACAAAAATGTGAGATTAATCCCAGAATCGTGTAGAGAATTTCAACAACTTTCCGTTGATATAAAGAATGTGGAAATCCAAGCTCTGGATCGAAAGATACGAAGGTTTGAAGATTTAGGGCACAAAACATGCAAGAATAGGTTTTAAAATCTTTTCCTGCGCTCTGCCATCTGGATGACACGTGGCAGACCCTGATTCGCTGAGTAATTCCCTCTCTCCACCTTTTCGCGGGCTTTTCTTGTGGGCCCCTTAAACTTAGACATGTGGCACTACTTGATTGGTTCGGATCAGTGCTCGAAAACTCGCCCCTTTGACCTTTTGGACTTTTTCCTTGGCGACATGTGTCATGCTATGATTCGTCCACGAGCCTACCGGATTTTCGCGTCCACCACGTCTTTTTGTCCCGGATGTCCCAAACTGTCTAGGACAAATTCTTCCGGTTCACCCGAAAATGGGCTTCCTCATCCCTTTTCTACCGGTGACACGTGGCGCAATCTGATTGGCTTTTGGCTCCTTTGGCTATCCGCGTCCCACGCATCCCTTTATCCCACTTGTGCTTGTGCTGAAGTTTCCTATTTCGGGTGAACCGGCTAGTTTGTGTCCTCTGCGCACTCTTGTCCCGCTTGCTCCCGATAAAGGACTTGGACAAATTTTCTTTCTTTCGGCCAATTCGGGCATTTCGCGCCCATTTGTCCCATATGTCCCCTTTTCTGTTTGGGCCGCCTGGAGGCTTTTCGGTCGATCCGCGCCTTCCGCGTATAATTGTTCCAACTGTCCCAAAGGTGGTCTTGAGCAGGACTTAGCCAATTTTACGATTTTCTCCTGAATCAATCTACTTGCTTGGAACTAAAAACTCTGATGCATGTTATCAAATTAACTCTGGGGGGTGAAATTTGGATAACATTTTCATTCACTACATTTTCATTATAGCCTACACATGTTTTCTATATGCATGCATTGTTGTTTACACTTGTCTTTGGCTAGCCTTCTTGTTTTTGCATGCCTTGGTTTCTACCAAGAAATTTCCAGTATTCCAGCATATATGCAGTTGGTCCTATTTTGGGGCTGCATGTCTCCTATCAGTGATATCACATGCACCCCCAAAGAGGGGGGAATCATTTGGGGTTTTTACATACTAATACAGAGATTCTACACCAAAATGGTTCAATTTTCTACAGCAAGTGGGTTTAGAACAATCTATGAACCCCACACACAACAAATTTTACAGGACATGGTGTCCTTAGCATTTCTAGGAAGCAGTTGCAAGCTTAGGGGTTACAGTGGGTGTACCTCTCTACACTACTTTGGCCAATGGTGTCGGATTGCCCAAAAAACTAGAACGCTACAGAGATCTCTCCACACACATTTCAACAGAAGTGGTTAGATCTTAGAGGACACTGAGCCTTTCCTCCCTACACTTCTTCATCTAGGGTGGTGTGAGATCTCCCAAAAAACTCGCAGTATAGGATATCATTCTACACTCTTCCTCTCAACATGGATCAGTGCACATGTTCCATTTACATTTTTTCATTTCACGTATTTTACATTTGCGTACTTTACATTTGTATGCTTATTTCACATAGAATTTTTACATAAATACATATTTGAATACTTGATCGTTTTCTTCTTATAGGTCTGGCTATAGGAGAAACAAGTAGTCAAATTGGGGACAATAATAACAAGAACATTCTGCGAAAGCACATGCTTTACTAACCATGTAGGTACACTACACACTATAACAAATACACATGTGTTACACCCTAGGTTCACTGTCATCACATTTTTATTTGCGCATTTTCAGCTTTAGTTTCCATGCTCCTCCATCTTGTTTTTTTCATTCCATTCTTTTGTCTAGTCCTTCAGCACGTTTCTACTACACTCTTCATGGAAATTAGGTATGCATTTCTATCTACTTTATGTTACCAAGCTTTCATGTCACCAACATAAAGTGGGGGAAAATTGTAGTCATAAAATCAAGCACTTTAGACATTTATTTATTCCCAGTCTCATACTACTATTTAGAAGGTTCTTAAGTGAAGAAAGTACTAATTAACCCCATCTTTTGGTCACCTTATTTTACTTTTATTTCATCATTTCCACACATTTTTATCTACATGTCCAGTCTGTTTTAGCACTTTCCCATAATTTTTGCCTCAGCTGGGGTTCTTAGGGTAGTGCTGGAGCACCCATGGGTGCCTCGGTCCCACCTAGGGCACCCCAATCCTTTTTCTACTTTCCAACCACTTTTTGGGCTCTTTCTAGCCATTTTTTATGGTTTTCTTTTTCCTAGTCAGCCATGTTGGGGTTAATTATGAAATTAGATCAAGAGAACCCTATAAATATAAAGCTATGAGACCATAATGAGGGACCTAATATCATCTACTACTATCACTCATCTAGAGTTGCATCTATTTATTGCATTTGCATCCATATAGCTCCATAATCAAGGCATAAGCTAATAAGTCTACATCACACTTCATAGGGGTAGGATTCCATTCTATTCCATGCACACATGCTATTAAATTTTATACATTTAGTTATTGCTCACTATTTCACATAGTGCGACTAGCACAAGAGCACCTAGGGCATGACATGTACACACACACACACACACACACACACACACACACACACACACACACACACCAGAACTACATTTTGGGTCCGAAATGTAGTGTAACACTTAGAAGTAGTAAGCCCAATGTTGTGGTAACTGAGGTTAGTCTGACCCATCCATTCTACATATTTATTTTCTATGGTTTTGATACTCCTTATCTTCTTGCAGGTCTCTACATCATCTTGAATTATTGGCGACATATAGGGTAGGATAGAAAACTTGATGCGACACAAAATGAGGGTTTCAAAATACCTTCCAACCCTATGAGAACTAGTTCCAAAGCTTTTTCATAGACTAGGATGCCAATATTTCATACCAGAGCACCTGTGGGTGCCCCAGTCTTGATCCAGACACCCCATTCCACTCATATCCTCCAAATCTAGCCTTTACGGGACCTCTGCACAACTGTTCCTACTTCTTTTTTCTCCAGTCATCTCTGTGAAACTTTGAGACATACAGCTATAATCAACTAAGTTCTTTCCTCACCTCTTTCTTGCATATTAGGGTTTTTCTTTATTATTTTTATCATTTAACAACCTCTATATTAGTTTATCACATTTATTTACAACGTTTGTGTCCTCCTAGATTAGATTAACTACCCCCACTTGAATCAATTTAAGTTAATAACTAATCTATACATTTAAAAATCAAAACACACCAATTTAGATAGATTGTATCTAGGAGATAAAATAACACATAGAATCATCACATACCCATCACATCTAATCTACTCATACATCCATCTGCAATCATCTATCCAAATATCACTATAAAATTCTATCAATATATCATGAGATAATAAATTTCAAAACATCTGAATAAAACTTAGAAACATATGCATAAACAAAATCCAAAATCATCATCTATATATGGGGATGCCAAATGAAACTTGAGTTTACAAAATCAGTCTCAAAACTTTGTGATAAATCTCATCATGATATAATAAAAATCTTCGATCTAGATGAATCATCTCTCGGCATGACTCTATCTTAGCGCTCGACTTCTAGATGGCCCTGATGATGGTGAGTGTCACCTTGTTCCTCATGATGGTGCATATGATGATGTCCCTAGTGATCCCATCACTAAAGGTGTGCCTATTAAGGTCTATAATCTAGATGATGCCAATGGCCTCCATGATTGGGTCGCTCCTGACATCTAAGAGTAGTTAGATGCTCACTGATATCCCAAAATGACGATATCATACAAGGTCATGTATTATGTGGCCTCTCCTTATAATCATGTAATGTAATCTAGCATGTTTGTCACACCTTCATCTCCATATGTCACTAAGCCACATCTGAATCCTTATGTAGTTGATATTCCAATACTCTAGTAGTGTCCCTCTCAATGTGAGTTGTATCTCACTCCACTATTAGGTCATCCATTTCTCAGTACATGGCATCACATTATATAGTGTGGCTATCCCTCTCCCTATGTGCCACATACTACTATGATATGGATATGTATCTCTCTATGGTCATTTAGGTTAATGTAGTACTCAATCGGCTAATGTTAGTTGTCAATCATACAATCTCTACATCTCTATCTACACTAGGATTTTGACTAAATAGACTTTCTATTTCATCCTCGTGGGATCATATCCATATGGATACCACTTGTTCTACTCTCTGAAAAAATTGTGGTGTGCCTAATAGTCATGTGTTATGGTCAATACTATGGTTCCCGGGGATAGCTATGTTATAGTCACTTCAAGATTCCCCATTAACCTCCATCTCCACCTAATCCTCATGGGGATTACCCCTAACCATCCCCCATCCACCTACAGGGGATGTAATCAAATCATTGCAGTCCTACTCCCTCTACCTCCTCTCTCGGATGCTTTGTTTATGGAAGTTCTAGTCAATAAACATTTCTTGCTCCCTATACCTACTGATGGTAGGTCCCTACTAACACTGACACCTCTATGTTGGTGATCCTCAAATGGTCCTCTAACACCTTCTCTGATAACACACATTATAGGATGTATATTTACTATACCTTATTCCCCCTAAGGATGATGACATCAACTCACTATAACTATTGCCTCGACCACACAGAAGGGTCTTTACCTCAGAATAATTAGCCTAATCAGTTGAAACTATTGATACTAGACCTAATACTCTCTCATGGTCCCAATATAGATGATCAATATCCACATATCCTATAATTTAATGGCCAATGTGGATCAATATGCTACTATGGTAGCTACGCTAAAAGTATGACCCCATATTCGTATTTCTTGAGTAACATGTGCAAAAACATGAGGCACTTTAAGAACCCCCTAATTATATCCAAAATATCTCAAGACCTTGTTTGACATCTATCTCTCTACTATTAAGTCTTTGCAACTGAATAGGTAGAAATTTTTCCTCTTATAGGCTAACTCTGCATATGTCCTAGGCCAAGCTCACATGGCTAGCTATGGCCTCCAAGTGATATCTACAAGAATGATCTCACCAATAACTTGTGTGTATGCCAATAACTCCATGTATCCTTTTTGGCATCTTCTTGAGTGGATCCACCCAAATACTCATGGATCATCATCCTCCAAAGGATCAAATGGGCTTACTAGCCATCCCACTACAATATGCTCCTAGGTCCATATCTATAAGAGGGTCGTATGTCCAATGTTATGACCCTTCCTATGTACAACAAAGTGTAGATCCCTATAGAGATGACCCAAAATGTGGTATCCCCATGCAAAAAACATAGTAAGGCTCTACCATATAAGAAATCACTCCCATGTACCTGTTATGTCAAAAAAGTATCACCCTAGGATTATCTGATACAGATCCCTACTTTTTTCTAACATGGGACCATCTATCAAGTTGTGGGAATTTATTTTTGAGATGGACCTTCAGATAAGGTCGACTTCCTCAACTTAATATAATGCTGAAGCTGCTTCTAGAAGGGAAAATGTAGCTAACTAATCCAAAACTAACCATGCACAGAGAGAGAGAGAGAGAGAGAGAGAGAGAGAGAGAGAGAGAGAGAGAGAGAGAGAGAGAGAGAGAGAGAGAGAGAGAGAGAGAGAGAGAGAGAGAGAGAGAGAGAGAGAGAGAGAGAGAGAGAGCACATTTAAAATGGATCCTAAAAATGAGAAATATATGCACAACCATACCAAGAGTAAGAGAGAGGAAAAAACGTAGATAAAACATAAGTATAGGGCACAAAAAACTGACAAACACTAGATTTTATTGCTTAATATATGTAAAGTATATTATAGCTCAAACATAGGCAAGAACACATTTACAGAGGCCCAAATGAAGGCTCAAAGTTCATAGTTTCTTGGGAGACCATTTTGAAATGTTTCCTTTGCAGTTAAGAATGTTCATCCCATTTTAAATGAAATATTTTACAATATATCACTTGAATGAGAGAGAGAAAAGAAAGAGGAGAGAGGAAAGAGAGAAGGGAAAATTTTCAAACTTTTAATCACCAACAATCTCCATTAAAGTCATCTACAAAGCATATGGGAATTCTCCAAAGCCATTACTATGTCTATTTTTTCCTACAGAAGGACACTAAGCCATGCTTCATCAATTATGGTGGTTGAGATACTTGATTTGATCGTTTGCATGCCAAGAATACTCTTTTTTCCCTTAGATGTTGTGTTTGGATTTTTAACCTTCCAAATCACACAAAAATAATATTTTGATGATGCCAAGTTGAAGGGCTTGAGGAAATATTTCCAATGATATAAATTTTGTCTGATTTGGAGCTTGGAATCAAAAGATAAGGCTATTTGAATATTTTCTTGTTGGGAGGCACATAGATTTGACACGTGGCAACATCTGATTGGTTTAGGGATCATCCTTTGCCAATGTGTTCTTGTTTTTCCTTTTTCCAAGTTTCTACCTCCCATTGATTCATGGGTTTGGGCTTTGATTCCTTTTCCTTTTCCCTAATTCCCTGTCTGCCTTTACTTATGAAAAAATGAGCCAATAAGATCTTGCCATGTCTTTTCGCACTGACAGACCGTCTTTAGAATTTTTCAGTCTCCTATGAAATGTGGACCAAATAGATATTCCACACTTCTTCACATTTCATACCTTATTATTCTTCTTAGAATTATGAGCCAATTAAATGTTGCCATGTTGCTTCTTTTGTCATGTTGGTGCTTGATAATAATGTCGCCCATTTTGTTGAGACTTGTTTATTTTATCTGCTTCTCGTGTTCGGTTTACTCGTAGGTTACAATTGGTGTTTTCCCCATTTATTTTTTTGTTCTTCCTCCTTTGGGTCAAATTTTTGGTTATGGAGTACACAATTTTAATTTTCTCTGTGGAAGCATACTAGTTTTATCTGAAATGGGATTGTTTTCCTTTGGTAAAGGTTTTCCTCAATCATATTTTGTTTCTCCATTTCTCTTGCTACGTTGTCTATTGTACATGGAAATATTTGATTGAAGCTAGCACAAACAATTTTTTCTTTCCGCCCTGAAGGTGTACATGTGGTGTAAAATGAATAGATGTGGGGATATGATGCAGAGTTATATTTATGCACTTTGAAGAGAAAAAATGTTAAGAATGAAAAAATGGTCCCCAAGGCCCGCAGAAGGACATGTGGTTTTGGTTTCAAAGAAAGCAGAGAAGCGGGTCATCTGGGACTTCTGGTACTTTTGGGTATTATTAAAAAAGAAGGTAAAATTGCAAAAAATGCCCATAGCTCCACTAACATTAGGATATGGTTACGTGTCGCGCCCAGTGTTGAAAGTAAAAAGGTGGATGAGTGGGTCAAAGTTGTCAAAAGTATCAAAGTGTTAAAACATGGAAAAATTGTAAAAAAACACTCCCAAATCCCGCATTGGTGAAGGTGACTCCACGTGGATGACTCTTTTTCAAATTTGAGAAGGGTAGAATGAAGGGTGACGATGCGATGCATTTATTTCTGTCACCATCAATTTTTTTACTCAAAAGTCAAGGACATATAAATTTTATGAATGCATTCTTCATTTATGATTAGTTTATTGGTTCTTGTTGTTTTTATCAAAGCGTCTTATTATGAGGTATTGTGTTTTCAATTGTGGAATTTGACTAGAGAACCAAAGGATTGCAGAAATTACTATTTTAGTTTTGAATTACTCAGGTGCTCATGGAAAACTGGTAAGATCTTGAAACACTTGTGTTTTCTTCTTATCGACAAGGTTAATTGAGATAAAGCTATGGTTTTTCAAAGATGAATACTTTTCCCTCTTCGTTCTCTTTTGTGTTGGGAATCACAAGCAATCTGGATAAGATTACAGATATAGATTTAATGGGTTCTGATTTAAATGACTTCCTCTAAAGGATAAGTGATCCCCATAAGAATGAATCTTTGAAAGTGATTCAAAAAAGTTGCATTGATGAAGCTGGTGCTATCCCACCTTCTGTTCATTTCCTGGAGCTAGTATGGCATTGTGCCATGAATTATGCTCCTGAAAAGATGGAGGTGTTAGATAGAAGTTGGAATGCAATATTTATGTTAACACCAGTTACTATCAGGATTATGTTAAAATTTCCTATTATCACAACCCCAATCACCATAGGCATTTAATTGGCTCTGGCTGATTATCAAGAAAAGAAGAAGGATTTTGCCAAACTTATAAGTTCAAAATGGATCCTCATAAAAAAGACAACTATTAGGATCCCTAAGAAATTGGTTAAGGAACATTTTACTAAGGAGGAAGAGGATCTTATTGTACTGTTGAGCTGAATGGTAGGTCTAGAATCTATGAAGGAATTTAAGGAATGGATGTGTTTCACCTTTTTCTTAGATTGTTTCTTTGGAGTATTGACGAAACAAATAGGGTAATGAGCGTAGGAGGAATACCTATTCAAATGCTGGTTGATGGGTTGTTGTGCACGTATGACTTCTGAATCAACAACTGATCGTGAGAGCTTCCTTTTGGCTAGGAGGAACTACCTGTAATGCAAAACAAGACCACCAGAAGGAATTAAACAATATGAGTAGTGAACTGCCTAGCTTATGCTAGATCTGGGAAGTGTGATACTTCTTAGATAGCTGTTAGTCCACTGTTTTAAAAATTTTAATGCTGTAAACAAATTAAATCCTATTGTAATTTGAAATGATTTAGGTGTCTCACTTAAAAAGACAATAAGAAATAGATCTAATCTAACATGCTAAGCTAGAATAGAATCCAAAGATCAAATGATTGGTTCTGGGTTCTGCAGGTTTGACAAAGGTCTCGGGTAGATCACAAGTGGATGAGGGTGAGATTAAATTAAGTGGATAGGTCTCTGTTCTGGGCTGTTTAGGTAAATATAGAGATCGATGTCGATTAGGGGTAACCGACGACGGTCAGGTGTGACTGGTGCTGGTTACTATGAAATCTAGAAATGTCATAGAACAAGCTTTAGGTCTCCTTTATGATTGCACAAAGGGCTTTGGTTGGTCAGGATGAGGTATTGGGTGATTGGGGTAGGCTTCATAGAGGCTTTAATGGGTATATGGAGGTGGAAATGTTGGATAAGGTCAATAGGTGTCTAGGTAAGCAATATATGATAAAATAATGATGAAATGAAATAAACCGGAGAAGGATGACATTATACTTACTTGGATTCTAGTCCTGTATGCCTGTGTGTGAAGGATGAAGGTGTTGATGAGAGGTTTGAAGGTTGTAAGTGATCACCAGTTGAAGGAAAGATTCTGTATGGGCTGCATGTGCATTGCTCTTTGCTTGGTTAGATCAGATCATGGTTGTGCAGGAAAAGATGTTTGATATCCTTCCTTGCATGCGTGGTCTCACTGGAATTTACTCTTTGAAGATGTGTTATCTCTCTGAGATGTGATAATGCTCACCAATATTTTTGCTTCCAACTTCAAACTTTGGGAATAAGGTTGTTTTGGGGTTAAAAGGGTAACCGACGACAGTTCTGGCTTAACTGGTGACAGTTAGGGGTAACCGGCGTCAGTTAAGGTGGGATTTCCTAGGTTTATTAAACTAGGGAGATCCTCTTGATTTCCTTCGATCTCGTGTCTTTAACCTATGGATTAGACTGGGAGCTTCTTGTGAGCATACGGGAATGTGGTTAGAGGAAATGTAGGCATTGATTTTTAGGGTTTGGGTAAGTCTTAGTTAGTTATGGCAACTTACTAAGAACAAGTCTTAGGTTGAATTGGCTTGGTGAGGTGTCTAAGTGAACTGTATGTGTGGATATTATTTAAAATAAGATATTTAAATAATAAATATAGTGAGGATAATGCATTAATTTAATTAAATTAATATTAGTGGGGTGAAAGGGGTCATGACTAGGTGAATGTGATGAAGGGTTCTTATTTGTCGAGGGACCCAAGGGGAGTGTGACCTAATTTTAGTGTCTACAGGATGACTACATACATGTGAATTATCCTGGAGAGAAAAGGAAGTATTTGTTGGGATAAATTCATTACAGATTCACTTCATGAACACATGGTAGCTCTGGCAGTGAGAATTGAGATGGGAGAAATTACAAATCTTGAATTCTATATGATGACATACCTCATTTATAATGTTTCTAGACACAAATGTTTCTTGATTTCAAGTGTTTTCAAATGCATGAGATTTTTCCTTAGCTACAACTAGCTAACTGGAGTGGAAATGTAAGGTTAGTAAATGATGCCTTTTTTGCACCAATCATCTATCTTTTTGAACTAGAATGGGGGGCAATACAAAATTTCTCAGTAGGCCAAATGTGTAATTCTAGAATATGGTTGTTAATTTATTCAGTATAAGAAATTCATATATATATATAAGAGTCATTGGTTTTGAAGGAAAGCCTTATAAGTTTCCCCGGTATGTTGATGAAAAAATAGTTTTGTGTGAGTTGGCAAGGTAATTTACTCCTGTACATAAGTTGATTGCTGGAAAGCATAAAACAAATGTCAAGTTTCCCATTAGAATTAGAAGGTATTCATGTCCTTCCATCATAAAGGCTAGGATGATCAGTGAAGAATTGGAGAAATTTAACATGGAAAAGTTTGAGGTAAGGCCAAATTATGATATTAGATGGGTGTTCACTAATATTGAAAATACCTTTGATCATGAGCCCCATTTCAAATATTATTGGATGAATTGTAGAGATGAGGAAAAATTTAGGTTAAGAGACTTTTCCAGAATGACCTTGTCACAAATAATTGACTGTAAAATTGTAATTATCCCAGAGGGGATTGTAGATGATCCTCACACAATAATCAAATTCTATATTGATCAGAAAGTGGAGGATCAACCCATTTATCCTATAGACTGGAATGTGGATGAATATGATGATCCTTATTTGAGAATAACAGATGTTATGAGGATAACTGTAAATTGGTTGAATCAAAAGAATATTGATCTATCAATCCAGAAGACAAAGATCTTAATAAATTTTAGGAGATTGGGGAATCTGAGTGAGGACATTCCACCCCTGAGGGAGGATGCAGGAAAAATGGATCCACTAGGTGGAAAACCCCCTCAATTACCAACTAAAAGACCTACTACTGAATTCATTGATGAATGGACATCGGCCGCTAGTGGAACTGGAACTTCTGTGTTAGTTCTCATGCAAAAAATTGAAGAAATTCTTTTAAAGTCTATGGAGAATGCTCCCATTAATTTTTCAGTGCCCCTTCAAGAAAAAGGGAAGGGTCTAGCATCGTAGGTGGCTTGTCCAAGTGTCTTACCTAGGCCACCTTCAGCTTAGGCCGCACAAGGATGAAAAAAAAAACAACACCAGATTTGAAATTTTTTGAGAGAACACACAAAAAACCCAAGATTGTCCATCAGCTAGTCCTAGTAATAGTGGGTGCCCATACGCCAACAAAGTTCAAACACAGGGATGGGGTAATTAATCCCTTAGAAATGGAGAAAACTAATACTTTCCAGAATCAACAGGATGCATCATTACCACATGTGGAGCAATCAAATCCTATGATCATTCCTTCAACCTTCATGGAAAATTAAATGGAGTGTACTCAGAACCCATTTCCCCAAGGGAATACTGTAGTTAATCCGGTGGACAGTCAGTTTGTTACACCAGGTATGAAAATTACTGAAGCACTACTTATTAGGGATATCAATGCACCTCCAATTGAAACAATGCATGAATTTGCAAATATACAGACTGAGGTAATTGATATGGATGTTGGTGAGAAATTATCCATGTTGGATGCACTTAGTTTATCTGTTGATGAACCCATATTAAGACCAGTGGATGGTATTGAGATAAATAGATAATCAGAAAGAGATGCTCATGCACTAACAACTGAAGTAGGAAATCAGGAAGTAAATCTCTCTTCCCCAAATTAGGTAATTTTGGAAATGGATAAATCTAAATTATTGGCTGAAAAGGATGTTAACACTGGTTTGATAGTAGATGAATTTTTTTCTCTTTCTGTTGAGGTTACCAAAACTAGTGACTTTCCTCAAGAAGGAAATTTTTCTTTTGAAGAAAGATTGAAAATGGTACAAGATACAACTACCAATGAGGAAATACCAAGCTTTATTGGTGGAAGGATGCATTTGGTCTTATGTTAATAAAATCTTTCCCATGGTGTAAACTATATTTTTCTTAGTTCACATAGAGGTGATTGAATATTTGAGAGGAATTAAAAATGAACAGAGTTGGTAGTTAAGTAAGATTTGACAAACACCATGTGTAGAATTTAAACTAGTAAGACATGAAGTGGAGTGCACTGAGCCCAAGAAGTATTTTGAAAGATGAGTGTAGGAGTGTGTCATGTCAAAAGCATATGGAGATGCTCAATGATCATTTGAAATTATTATTTAATCAAAAGTGGAGGGGAACATTTCAAGTAGCATGCCAAAGGTGACGATTGGATATCCCAATTAGACACAAGTGGAATACATTGAAAAGACTCATGTTCCGTACACCTAGAAGTACAAAATGAAGCTCATAAATAACATATTCTAGAACAAATTTGTAATAGAAATTATTCTTGAGAATATTCTTATTTTTTGCGGGGGGGGGGGGGGGGGGGGGGAAGATTTGAAGTAAAGAGAGTGATATAAAAGCATGAAACAATTTCTCAAATTTAGTCAAAGACAAAAAAGGAGAGAAAAGCCAAGAGAAGCCATTTTCTGATTTTTTTTTGAGAAACCAGCTATTTCTTATGTGCCTTTTAAAATTGATCATGTCAATATGGTTGCAGATGTATAGCCATTGAAAAAACTTTGAGATTGTAAACAAACTTTCCCTTGTTGATAAATTTTGAGAAACGTTGAATAATTCATGTTAATCATGAACTATGTTATGTCTATTGTCATCTTGAGATATTTTCAAGTAGTTATCTATGTTCTTGTTGAAATATTACATTAGGAATCCTTTTGAAATCACACAAAATATCATCCTCATGACAAGTATTGTGGAATTTTCAATTACATTACGAAGAGAGCTTTCATTTCATGATGCAATAAGTGATTTAAATTCACTTTACTTTCATTTCAGTGATATGGATTGTTTTTCAGTTTATGAGTGTATCGTAAGCGTGATATAATAGGGTTTTTTAAAGTTTAATTGAGTCTTTAACATGAGTTCTTGTGTTAAATCCTTGAAGAATGTGTGAAGCTGCGTGTCTTTAAGCCTTCATAGATGCACAATTTTCTTGTTGAAGGTTCATCTTGACTATTTGAAGTTATTCATCTTTTTGCCTTGTGGATTTGTTAACATTTGTTTAAAGTTCTCAGGGATTTGGTATAATAAAATTTATCCTGCTTAACTTCCCAACCATAAAATGCATATCCAGAGATGAATCATACATGAAATACCCCTGCTTACATTGTGTTTCCACAAATGATAACGAAGATCATTGAATTCATCCACCCTTTACTAAAATATGCAAATGCAATCAGTTTTTATCATTGCCTTCAGTGACCCGGGCCTTATCTAGAGAACATATTCATTTTATAAAGTGACAACTCATGAGAGTTAGGTTATGTTGTATTGGCCATGTTTTCTTGATGTCTCTTTCAAAAAATTTCAAAATAATAGTCAAATATTGCTAATTCATTGATAATTCCCATTAATACAGGTCACATAATGGGTCCTCTCACCTTGGTTGAAGACATAACCTAAAGTATTAAGGGTAGGTCAAATTATTAGCATGGTGATACCTAGTCATTTCCAAACCAGAGTGATAAGGAGTCATTTAAAATCCATCATCAACTACAAAATGAATCCTATTATGATTTGTTTGTCTCTAAGCATCCTGATCAAATTGTGATGCTGCTCGGTTTCAAAGGAAGGATCAATTTGGGTACCAACATGTCAGACTGTACTTTTCCCCTGAATTTTAATTGTGAAATATGGACCAACGAGAAATTCCCATGCCATTTTGCATGTCAGTCCTTTTGATTTCTTCCTTTTACATATGTGAACCATTTAACCAATATAAAATCTCCACATTGCTTTGTGTCAAACCTATAGCTTTTATGAAAGATTTACCAATGAAGGAGCTCCACACCCTTCAGGTTGTCAGAGTTTCCTTTGATCTCCATTGATAACTATGAAATAAGAGCCAATGGGGAAGCTTCACGCACTTCATAGTGTTAGAATTCCTTTATCTCCTGATTGATAGCTATTTTTGAAGTGTGCCAATAAAATGGCTCTACGTAGCTCTATTGTCAGACTTGTCAGACTTGGAAGAATGTGAAAAGGGGAACTAATGAAATGGATCCATGTAGCTCTTCACATTGTAATTTCTAAGTCTGAGGGACTTAGAAAATTTTTGGCTTCGAATTGTTGTCAACTATCCCCTGACCTCACTAACCTTGCTCAGGCCCGATGAAATATAAAATATGGTTATCTTCGGGGACTTCACATCCACCAGAGATCATCGCCTTAGGAATTTATAGAATGGTGCCATGTAGCCCACTTGAACTGTTCATCTACCACCATCTGTCATTTCCCTCACCCACCACGCATTATTCTTTGATTAGTCGTGACTTTTCTTTATTGTGCGGGTTTCCTTACTTCTTGTGGGTTTAATTAAACCCACCTAAGCCTTAGACAAACACTCCTTTGTTTTATGGATTTTAAACATATAACTTGCCAATGAATTAAACCTCAATATCCCGTGGGTTTTCAAATGCCAATAGCTGGTGTTTTTGGGAAATGTAATTTGATAGCTACCTAACTGTCACATATCTGTAAAAATGGATAAGTCCATTTTTAATAAGTTATTCCAAATCAAACCAGGGGGTGAATTTGAAATAAAAAATGGCAAATGCTAGGGGTAATTTTATAGCTAAATTTGACCAGTACCCTTATACATCCATTGGGCATGTAATCAAGAACAAAAACTTTAAAAAACTAATCAAAAACATTAAAGTTACTACCTCAATCCTGTTATGAACTTGACATGAACTGAATGGACTGGACTTGATTTATGGGATCTGAATGAAGTTTTATAGTTGCCCAACTATCTAATTTCTCCATTAAACTTGCTCAGGCTGATCTGAAGCCACCTTGGTATGCTCTTAAAGTTGATTTATTTGGGATTTTTGATTTAAAGATTTGCAATTTGTCCCAAAGTTAAATTTCTCACTAAGGAAAAGGGCATTAGAAATATGAACTGTAAAATTATCTCTAGGGTTGAATGATTAAGCAATTAAAATTGCCCCATATCTGATTTTGGCCAAGGAAGACTATATGAACTTAGTTGAACTATGCAAACAACAACAAAAAGCTCAAAACTATATACAAAACTGAAAAAAACATACATGCTTTGAATGGAAACATGAAGAGTGTGCATAATCATTTATTTTGCTGAAATAAAACCTACCCTACCCTATTCTAAAAAAATAAATGAGAATCTAAACAAATCCTAAAATAGGTAGGGAGAAATAACTCCCCTTTCTTACAATTGGAGACTATGCATGTGATTTGACATTGGACATGGTCTTAAGCAAGAGTGAAAAATTGTTTTGTAACTAGTTTTTCACCCTTGTCTTCAAAGTATCAACAAACAAAACAAATACCTCTTTTAGTTGCTCTGTATTTATATTTGAGAGGCATTGTTGCTGACCTTTGGTACATTAAAGCTCTTCCTCATGCTCTAAAGTGAGCATAACTAATTGTAACTCTCTTATTGGCTCTAAAATATCCATATATCTAATTGGAAAATGACCAATCCTTTTGATTTTCCCATATTCTTTACAATTGAATCCATTAATGGAGTTGGTTGAAACTCTTTCCTCTTCATGGTGGATGTATGTAAGCTTTTCTGGAACTGATATTACTTCTTCTAAAAACAAATCTATTTCCACCCTTGTGTTCTCATGATCTACTTTCTCAAATAAGAAGCTAGAGATCTCAAACTCATCTTACTTGAAAACTTGAGGCCCTTCCACTAAAATTGCAGTAAGCTCTAAATATGAAGAGAAATAAGGATCAATGCATTCCATTAAAATACCTTTCTCACTCTCAAAAAATTCTTCCTCAAGGCCTAAGATGTCAATAGTGTTCAAAAAACACTTTCTCCTCCTCCCAATTTCCTTTCTGATTTTCCTCCACATCTGCCTAATTTTTTTTAATGTTTAGATCCTCCTTTTGCACATTCTGGATCCTCTCATCCTCCCAATATGAATCAAACCAATCTTCAATAGATATGGAATTATCTTCCTTGGTAGGATTGGTTGGAGAAGAGACATAAACAAGGGGCTGCTGATTTGTTTCATTCTTGGGAAGAGATGTTTGATGCTCAAGAAACCTGGTTTGATAAATTATAGAAGCCAAATGATCCTCCAAAATATACTTCATACTTTTTTGATCTATTTTCTCCAAAACAAATGCATTATTTTTTCTTAAGCCTTGTTGTTTGGAGTTTTGTATGGGTTGCTCCTTCTCTCTAAAATCATAGCAAACCTCCTATTTTACCAGCCTTATAGGATAAATAGGTCTAGTAAGGGTTGGGTAGAAACTAGGGCCATTATTTGAAATGCCACAACTCTTGGGAATATTAGTGCATGCTTTAGGAAATTTGGGTAGTTCTCTGGGTGGAGATGGGAGAAAAATTTACAAAGTTTAAGGAATGCTTTGGGCATGTAGACATGTGGAGCATCAAATGAAGGGAAAGGAAGAAAATAATCTTTCTATTTTTGAAAAGGAATAATATATTTTTCATTATTTGTACAAAGCGAGGGAAGAATTTGAGATGGTGAGGGAAGAATTGCAGCAATAGAGGTGGGTTTCCTTTTTATAGCTTAAATGAACATCTTCTCATCTTGTGATGCAATGGAAAAAGATTGAGGAAGAATTTTTCCTCTTAGGGATTGAATTAATATAGCTATAATATCATCAAATGACCTTAAATAATACTAGAATGTCATACATTTTGGGTGTTTGAATTCTTGAGGAATTCTATGCCAAGTCCTTGTACATATGACATTGAAATCTGAGATAAAATCCATTGGAGCCCGTTCTATTTTACCTAGATGTTCCATGAGAGAAATAAAATTAGTATCCTCCTTGAATAAGTTGTGTAGTTATTCTCCCAGCTGATTCCATGTAGAAATGGTTTGTGGAGCTAAACTATTGTACTAATATTTTTCTTTACCTTTGAATGATAAAACCAAAAATCTGAGGAAAATATTCTCTTCTATGATGTTGTGAATAACACAATGGTTTGTTATGCATTGGATATGAACAATGGAAGATTGATATCCATTTCCATGAAAAAGAGGCAAGTTTTTTGGGGCCATTTTGGGAATAACATCCCACTTATGCAAATGAAGGGGGATAGAATTGAAATGTGAGAATGGAAGAGATATTTGGAGATCCATGAGAATATGGGGGCATGGAAATGAATGAGGAAAAGGTATAAAACCTAAGAAAATGGGTTTTCTGAATCACGAGAGTCACCATACATGCTTGAAAATGCTTCCAAATGCTAAGATTTCACCAAGAGCACATCAAAGTTGGTGAAACGAAGATGTAAACTAGGACACACACACACACACATGTGAAATATATAGCTTTCAATCCTTCTCCACCAAACGTGCCAAAAAATTTATGTAAAAAATTAACACCCTAGGATTATCTGATACAAATCCCTACTTTTTGTTAATGTGGGACCATCTATCAATTTGTGGTACTTGCTTCTTGAGATGGACCTACGGGAAGGACAAATTCCTCAACCTAATAGAATGCTAAAGCTACTCCTAAAAGGGAAAATGTATCTAACTAAGCCTAAAATAACCATGCCAAGGGACCAGAGAGAGAGAGAGAGAGAGAGAGAGAGAGAGAGAGAGAGAGAGAGAGAGAGAGAGAGAGAGAGAGAGAGAAATCCTAAGCTAACAAGTAGTGATAGATAAAACACAAGTATATGGTAGAAAAAAGCCAAAAACACTAGATTTTATTACTTAAGATATGCACAGTCTATTATAACTCAAATGGAGGAAAGAATGCATTTACAAAGGCCAAAATGAAGGCTCAAAATTTATAACTGCTAGGGAGACCATTTTGACCTGGTTCCTTTGCAGTTAAGAATATCCATCCCCTTTCAAATGAAATATTTTACAATATATCGCTCAAATGAGAGAGACAAGAAAGAGAAGAGGAGAAAGAGAGAAGGGATGACTTTTCAAAATTTCAATCACCAACAGTTTGCATTAATATCCTCTGCAAATCATATGTGCATTCTGTAAAGCCATTACTGTGTCTATTTCATCCTATAGAAGGAAATGAAGCCATGATTCATCAATTTTGGTGATTGAGCTACCTGATTTGACTGTTTATGTGCCTAGATTGCTCTTTTTTCCCTCAGATGTTGTGTTTTCCATTTTGACCTACCAAATCACACCAAAATAAGATTTTGATGACACCAAGTTGAAGGGCTTGAGGATAACTTTCCAACTATCTAAATTTGGTCTGATTTGGAGATTATATATAAAATATATGACCATTTGAAGATTTTCCTGTCAGGAGGCACAAGAATTTGACACATGGCAGCCTATGATTGGTTTGTGGATTGGCCTCTACCAATGTGTTCTTGTTTTTCCTTTTTCTAAGTGTCTACCTCCCATTGATTTGCAGGTTCAGGCTCTGCTTCCTTTTACTTTTCCCTCATTCCCCCTCTACCTTTACTTATGAAAAAATGGGCCAATAAGAGCTTGCCACGTATTTTCAAACCGAAAGACCATCCTTATAATTTTTTAGTCTCCTATGAAACATGGACCAATGAGAGAGTTCCACGCTTCTTTGAATTTTATACCTTGCTAGTCTTCTTAGAATTATGAGCCAATAAAATGTTTCCATGTTGCTTCTTTTGTCGGACTATACTTTTTCGTTGACTGTTAATTGTGAAATGTGGACCAACGAGAGAGTCCCATGCCATTTTTCATGTCATTCCTTTTTATTTCTACCTCTAACATCCACAAATCAATTAAAAAATAGAAAATATCCATGTTTTTCTTTGTCAAACCTCTTCCTTCTACGAAATATTGACCAATGAGGGAGCTCCATGCCCTTCCGGTTGTCAAAGTTTCCTTTGATATCCACTGAGAGTTGCGAAGTAAGAGATAATGGGGAAGCTCCATGAAATTTGTAGTGTCAGAATTCCTTTAGATCCTCATTGAAAATTTCCCTTGAAGTGAGCCAATAAAATGGCTCCAAATAGCTCATTGCATCACAATTTTTAAGTCTAGGGGACGTAGAAACTTTTTGGATTCAAATTTTTGCTAGTTGTCCCCTGACCTCACTGACCTTGTTCAAACCTGATAAAATATAAAACATGGTTAAATCAGAGGATTTCACTTCCTCCAGAGCTCATCACCTTAGGAATTTCTAGAATGCTTCAACATATCCCACTTGAACCATTAATCTTCTGCCATCTTTCATTTCCTTCACCTTCCATGCGTTGGTCTTTGATGAGCCACAACTTTTACTTGTTGTACGGGTTTCCTTTCTTCCCATAGGTTTAATTAAAACCACAAAATCCTTGGATTGACACTCCTTTGTTTCATGGATTTTAAAAATATCACTTTCCAATGAATTAAAACTTAGTATCCTATGGGTTTTCAAATTTCAATGGTCAATGCTTTTAGGAAATGTAATTTGATGACTATCTAATCATCAAAAACCTATAAAAATTTCTAAGTCCATTTTTAATAAGTTATTCCAAATTAACCCTGGGGGAGGTAAATTTGGGACAATAGTACCTAGATACTAGGTATTTCCCACTCTTGTTAGACAACAAGATGACACTGACAAGATCCATCAACACAAGAGGCAGATCCTCAATCATATCTCAGTTAGATCATCTTATAGTCTATGGTAGTAGTATCATAATAAATTATGTCCTCGATGATTGGAAACCATAGTATCTTATGCACATCCTCCAAAGTAACTATCATTTCTACTGATAAGAGCTAGAATATGCTCATGTCTAAGTTTTGTCTCTCTACCAATGCAATCAATAGTAACATATATTAATCCATAAACTGTTTGTTGGACCCTAAATATTGTGTAAGTACCAAGAGGCACATGGACACAAGATTAGTAAATAGAAGGGAGCTTAGGGAAAAACACATAGGAAAAATGGTTTAAGAAGGGTTTAAGTGAAACCAGGGCATGTGTGGGAGACAAAAAAAGGGTTTAAAGGACTTAGCCTTATTTGGCATCATAGAGTCACTTAAGGAAAAATGTGAGCACCCGAATAGGTGTGATAAGTGGATAAGGTGCTAGCCTGAAAGCTTGGAGGCCAAGGACAGGATATTCCACATAGGGAATATTCCCAGAGGCATCATTACATTTTGTGGAATTTTTTACAAGGAGGATAAGAATTTTCCAAAGGAGGACCACATTGACACTTGACACACGATCTACTCAGGAGAGAAGTCATGGAGGTGGATGCTGATCCTACTTAAAGAAGTACTTGGGACAGGAAAAAAAGGAGAAAAGGGAGAGAAAGGGGAGAAGGGAAAAGGTATTTTGAGGTCACTAGAAGGTATGGGAGTGCTGAGAGAAGGAGTGTAATGAGGTGTTGTAGAACTGTTGGGAAATGCTAAGGGTTTGGAGCTCATGATCCTTGGGCTTAGAATTCTTAGTGATAGAGGGTTGTAAGGGATATCATTAAGCATATGTATGGGTATTGGGGTCTGTAAAAACGTTTGTAATGGGAAAATTATAGTTAGGATCTCTGATAAGATTATTTTGCAGGGGTTGGATATTTTTCATTTGATGTATATGGTCTAAGAGGACCCTTTTGAATGTAGTATGGCTACCAGGGACTCTTTTTAAATCAATATACACAGATCTATTCTATACATATTTTTTATGTGTGTAAAACCTCATATTATTTCACTTTTTATGACTCAAATCTGGTTTATTTTGCTTAATACAATGTTTATTTAGCTTTTGTGATGCATTGATTTTTAGATCTATTAGTTATATCTTATGCCAGTGTGAGTAGATGTATGTATTTCTGTTTCTAAAAATAATCATCCATTAATGGTGGAGCTCTCTTAAAAATCTCACATTAAGGAGGGGCTTAGCACTCACACGTGCCTCAGGTGAGCACCCAACGTATACAAGGTGATAGATTGGCATGCTTGGTGTTAGAAAGAAGTATTGAGGGTAAAATAATGACTACATATTGGTTCTATTGTCAGGACCTCTTTTGAAGCTATTGTGAGAGAAATCTCTAATGACAACATTGAGACCTGGCTTAAAATCATGGAGGATGAGTTAATTCAAAGGTTCAGTAGTGGACTTGAGTTTGATGTACGAAAATGGGTGGAGTAAAACCTATATCACGAACTCTATGAGACATTCTTATGTTGTTTCTTGGTAGATTTGTATGAATGGCTATCAACATATGCATCAAGGACAATTTGGTAATATAGACCTCATGTTTGGACCCATGAGGAATATTAATGGTTCCATGATGTCAATCTGACCTGGACCCATGTTGTTGATCACTGGTGGAGTAGAGTGCTGACTAGTTATACTCTAGAATATGTTATTTCTATGTATTCTTACCTAAGATTTCTGATTTTGAGTTCTTGAGG
This sequence comes from Taxus chinensis, assembly GCA_019776745.2. Lineage (NCBI taxonomy): Eukaryota > Viridiplantae > Streptophyta > Pinopsida > Cupressales > Taxaceae > Taxus > Taxus chinensis. The sequence goes on along the minus strand of CM034148.1, from coordinate 614,329,543 downwards.
GATCCTATAGGATCATTCTTGTGTGATATTCCACTGGATATCAAGATCCTGGTCATTACTTTGAGTTTGGAAGCCTTTCCCATGGCTAGCTAAACTCTTGCTAGGTGCAAGGTACAAAATATGGCATGGTAGAAGGATGGTGGACCTTGCAACAAAAATGGAGAGAGAGGAGAGGAGGCTCAAGTATAATAAATCTCGGCAGAGGGAGTTGGAAAGACAAAATGAAGCTACAAGAGTGATGGGTTTATGGAGGTAGATGTTATGGGAATGATTTGAGGTTCGCGCGACAGACATGAAAATTGAGCAGTCTGAGCTACCCCATCTTGAAAAGCATGGAAGAGATATCCCCTCAACTTCTGGAGATATCTTTTCATATGAAGAAAGGAGAAGATCTATAGGCACATCTTAACCCACATGGCGACCAGACCATTGTGCTTAGTTTTCTAGTTCCTGAGATAAGTTTTGATAGTCCAATTGGTATCGGTATTCATAGTCGAGCAACACCTAGGAGGTATAAATTTTTAGTTGTTACATTTATGGCTGCATAATCATTACTTGTGTTTGGGGGTATTTTTTCTAGCAAAAAATTTGGGAAAGGTATGGGTTCACAAGGTTTGAGTATCACGTTTGGAAGCGGTGCGGGAAGCACATGGTGGAATTACAGGAGGACACTATACTAGAAATGCCACCATTTGGAAGATTTTACTAGCAGGTCTCTAGTGGGAAAGCATTTACCAAGATTGTATCAAGTATTGCAAGGCCTATGAGCACTTCTAGTGCCTTGATAAACTAGGGAAAAGAAATGAAATGCCATTAATATCGATTGTCAGTGCAGAACTGTTCAAGAAGTGGGAAATTGACTTCGCAGGCCCTATTTCTACAGTCATGTGAAGGAAACGTTCACGCTATATAATTACATGCACATATTACCTTACAAGGTGGGCAGAAGTGATGCTTACAAGGGATTGCACAGTGGAAACATCAGCTAGTTATTGTGGGAAAATATAATCAACAGATATGGATTCCTGTTGAGCTTAACAAGTGATAAGGGTACTCATTTTTAAAATGAGATAGTTAAAATATTTTGGAGGAATTCATGGTGACCCATCAAAACAAAACCCCTTATCATCCATAAGCTAATGGGACTGCTGAAGCATTTAACAAAATTATCAATCACATGTTAACCAAGATTTGTGATGTGGGAAGAAAAGATTGGGATGACAAAGTTTCTACTGTGTTATGATCATATCAGACCACTTATAAGAGACTGAATAAGGCCACACCTTCTCAATTGGTGTTTGGTGTGGAAGTTGTGTTACCTATTGAATTCATGTTACCATCGATGCATATAACACACATAAGAGGGTTAGATGATGAACAAGTGCTTGAGGAGAGGCTTGGTAAGTTGATGCAGTTAGATGAGAGGTGGGTTATTTCTCGATGGAGTCATAAAATAGGAAAATCTAGGCAGAAGGAATGACATGATAGATACATCAAGAACAATAAGTTTGAGGTTGGGAAGATGGTTCTCTTGTGATTCCAAGTTTATGTGCCATCCTGGGAATTTCAAAGTCCATTAGTTGGTCCCGTACGTTGTATCCTATATACTTGATTCATGCACTTGCCAGTTACAAGCGTTGGATGGAACATGGTTTCCAGGCCATTTCAATGGGAGTAGGCTAAAGCCCTACTATAAATAAGTCCTCTTTGTGTTTGTAAATAAGGCGGTATTGCTAGTTAGCCTAGGATTTGCTTTGATGTAGTTTCCTTTCTTTATGTTTCCCTTTCTTATTTCTTTGTTTTCTATGTGCTTATGCACTGGTAGCCACTTATTATTTTCAAAAAAATTCTATGCATGGAGGAACATGCATCCAATTTTGTGTGGGGTAGAGTGATATGACAAGTGTTGGAAGGTATGGTTGTTGATGGCTTGGGTTAAAAAATCAAAAAAACATGGATTGGAAAATAGCATGTAGAAGAGGTGAACATAAGGGAGGTATGGTGTTAAAATAATTTATAGAAACCACGTGCAAGAATCAAAAACACAGGAACAACATGAGGTAGGTGATGTCAATAACTAGGATTAGGACACAGAGGAAGAATACCTTTGGCATTGTACATGCATGCATAAGTATCTGTGGTCAGTAAGGGGTTTTTGTGCGTCTGAAGGTTTTCAAAGTTTTAAAGTAGGATTGAGCATGGAGGAAAAGTGCTGAAGGTTGGCATTGAAAAAAAATCCACCTTTATTGTGAAGGTACATTGGTAGGTGGCATGAATTTTATTGCAGAGAAAATAAAAAGTTATAAATAGAAGATTGGGGGTGCATTATTTCCTACCTTATGTTTTAAGTTATCAAAAATATCTTGTGAACTAGGGAATTCTTGTGAAGAAGGTTTGAGAAGAGTTGTGAATATTTATGTGCATAGATAGTTTGATTTGCGAACTAGAGTGGAAAGGAGTACATGGGCATAAGCGGAGATGGTTGTGTGGAACAATCCCACGGGTGTTATGCCATCATGTGGAAAAAGGGTTTTCCAGGTTGGGGTTGCATAGCTATGGCACGGGGTTTGAAGGAATTTTCGCAAAGGAGTGGAGCCATGAAGTTGAGAAGAGCTAGGACCAAGAGAGAGGAAGAAGTTTGAAGGACCTGAAAAAGGAGTGAAACCAAGGAAAGTAACAAATGTTTCACTGAATAAGGGCATGGGCAAGGGAAAACAAGCCGTTTGTACTAGTTTCAATGAAGAATGGTACGTGGAAATGTAATACCTGGAAAACATATTACTTGGTAAGGAATGGGTGTCTCATGTCAGAAATATGGTCGTAAGTGATTACAAACATCAAACAAGCACCATAGAGAATGAGATGACCCTAGAACTGTTTCACCCTATAGAGAAGAGGACACCTAATGGAATGCCTACCTATGATGATGAAGTGAAGGTGAAAATGGAGAAGCCTAGGTTGTTACAACTCTGCGTGTTTCCCTATTTAGGAAAGCATGAGATACTATACCAATGGTTGATGTCATGCATGTATAAATACCACTTCTATTTCATAGGTCAGAGGATGCGCATAACCCCCCAGCTAATTTCTAATTTCACCGGCCTTATCTGCAAAGGAGAATCATTGGACGATGATTTGGGAGACAAAGAAGTCATTAAGAAGACCATTGAGGTTTATGAATATAAGAATGGTTCACCCTACTTTGAAATTTTTGTAATTAGCGAGCTCATGATGAGGATGGTCGTACACTTGGTCACAAAGCTGAATGGGCAAGAAAGATGGACATAGATCAATAAGGCCTAGTTGAATGTATACTGCAAGATATCAAAGGGGACCATCTATAACCTCTAAAATTTTATTGCAGAGGATATTATAAACCTGCATGCGATGGAGAGAGGATCATGTTTGCTATTATCCTCCTCACTATTGTCTTTTTCAGAAATTTGAGTGCCCAATGGACCAAATAAGTTTGTTTGGGAATACCCAGATGAGAACGCCACCCCCACCAAGAGGTTTGAATAGTATACTTGTGACACCATGATGGATTCTCATAAGGCACACTTAGAAAAGTGGTATAAGTAGATGCGCGATGCATTTGGGGTTGAATGGAGAATACACAAGAAGTTGCCTTCACTAGTACAAGGAGAGGTTGAGTTTTTCATATACCAGCATTTTTGTATTGGAAAATTTACTTTGGTAGATAGCACTAAGAGTCCTTGGTGTAAGTTTCCTTTCTCCTTCACGATGCAGTACTTCTAGGCCAAGGTTAATCAATTCAAGGAGGTGAGGAAACCCAGGTTTGATCTAAGCATAGTGGATTAAGACAACCATGAGCTGCACAAGAAGTTAATATACCCCAAGAAGTGCACCTATGTGAAGAATGTCTCCCATGACATGCACATGTTAAAAATAGTAACATTGCATGTTGCAAGGAAGATAATAGCGAGGGTGTATTTGTGCCTAAGGCCTAAGTATGAAAAATGTGCTTACGTTGAAGATGATGTCTCCATTCCTGAGGATCCCACATCACGTGAGAAGGTTGTGCCAATGAAAAAGAGAAAGAGGGGAGGTTCCTAAGAAAAAGGTGTCAAGCACGTAGATAGTAAAAATAGTAGGGGTATAAGAGTTGGGCGCGGGCACAAGTACTTATGTCTGTTAGAAGAGGTCTCCCATAAAAAAATAGTCACTGTAAAAGTAAGAGTTTTTGGTAAAGGAAGAATCACCCAAGAAAGAAGAAAGAGAGAAGTCCCCTAAACTTAGAGTCACTAGTAATGAAGAAGACAAGGGTGAAAAAGGGTCAGACTCAGCAGCAATAGAAAGTATGGAGGCCGACAAGGGAGACGAAGATGATGAAGAGTGCAATAAGACTTAGAATCATCCTGTGTATGATGTACAAGAGTCAGATTAAGATATCAGATTCCAAGGGAGTAAACCCTCTTGTAAATTCCCAACAACAATCAGTTGAGCAAGTTTCAACGTGCTCAATAAAGGTATTGGTGGAGGTGGAAGCAATACTTTTTGGAAGAAATGAAAGAATAAGAGTCTTGGAGGAAGATATTGAGAAAAATAATGAGGATATCATTGAGTAGGAAAAGGAGACAAAATAGAAGGAATTGATCAGTGCACAGTTAAGGCTTGAATTGAGGGATGAAAAGGAAAAGGTGCATGAAGTCCACAAGAAGATAGATGCCATTTTATATACCATTATCTTGAAATGCCCGGACCTGGCCCCTCCTGAGCAGAAATACAAGTCAACCATGCACTACTTGGAATACTTGACCGGCATCCTCACCATAGAAAGATGAACACTCACATTAGAGTCAACAGAGGAGGCAATGGCAAACCATAAGAAGGAAGAAAAGATTAATATTGGGGAGATAGTGACTTTGTACTTCGAGTTCCTTGCCAGAGTAAATACCGATGCACAAATGGCCAAAGCCGTATATGATAACTGTTTTGACAGAGATATGGTAGCAAGCATATTTGTTGCTACACACGGGGAAAATCTGAAATAATTTCAAGAGAAGAAAAATTGTAATAAGGTGGAGTACGATAAGATCTTGGAAAAATTTGAGAAGAAGTTGGAAGCAAATGAAACCTTACGGGGTTTGATTAAGAATATGTTAAAGGAACTATACCCCTAAGTCACTTGCAGGATGGATGCACTAGGAGATCTTAGCAAGAAGCTAGAAATAATTGTAGATACTTTGAAAGCTTATGGGTGATGAACTAAGTTTTGATGAAGTAAGCGCATTAGTGGGTGACCTACTTCAAAAGGATCAGGGAGAAGTGGATGCCTAGGAGAAGATTGAGGCATCCGTAAAGAAGGAGTTCCCACTCCTCATGCAAAAGTAGCATATTCTTCCATTATTTCATTCTTTATTTATATTATCTCAATTCAACTACTCTTTAAAGGAGCAGGATGTTTCTAAGGATGGAGAAAACATGTAGTGTGGGGTGATGTTGGACCCTAAATACTAGCTAAGTACCAAGAGACACACGCACACAAGATCAGTAAATAGAAGGGTGCTTAGGGAAAAGCAAGCAAGAAAAAAGGTTTAAGAAGGGCTTAAGTGAAACAAGGGTGTACACGGGAGGAAGAACAAAGGGTTTAAAGGACTTAGCCATATTTGGCATCATGGAGTCACTTGAGGAAAAATGTGAGGACCTGACTAAGCATGATAAGTGGATAAGGTGCTAACATAGAACCTTGGAGGCCAAGGAAAGGATATTCCATGTAGAGAATATTACCAAAGGCATCATTATAGTTAGTGGAAGGTTTTACAAGGAGGATAAGCATTCACTAATGGAGGACCACATTGACACTTGGCATGAGATCTGCTCAGGAGAGAAATCATGGCGGTGGACGTTGATCCTATTTAAAGAAGTGCTTGGGACATGAAAAAAGGGTAAAAAGGGAGAGAAAGGGGAGAAGGGAGAAGGTAGTGCAAGGTCATTAGAAGGTATGGGAGTGCTGCGAGAAGGAGGGTAATGAGGTGCTGTAGAAATGTTGGTAAATGTTAAGGGTTTGGAGCTCATGATGCTAGGGCTTAAAGTTCTTGGTGCTAGAGGGTTGTAATGGATATGATTAAGCACATGTATGGGTACTAGGGTCTATAAAAAGGGTTGTATTGGGGAAATTATAGTTAGGATCTCTAATAAGATTAGTTTGTAGGAGTTGGATCTTTTTCATTTGATGTATATGGTCTGAGATGACCCTTTGAATGTAGTATGGCTACCAGAGACTCTTTTTAAATCAATAAAGATCTTTTTTTTACATCTTGTTCATGGGTGTTAAACCTCATGTTATTTGGCTTTTTATGACTCCAATCTGGTTTCTTTTTCTTCATACAATGTTTATTTAGCTTTTGTGATGCATTGATGTGTAGATCTGTTAGTTATATCTTATGCCCTTTTGAGTAGATGCATGTAATTCTGTTTCTACAAATAATCCTCCATTAATGGTGCAAATCTCTTGCAAACCACAAATAAAGGAGGGGCTTCGTGCCCGCGTGCACCTTGGGTGAGTGCCCAATGTATGCAGCTTAATAGGCCGATGCACTTGGGGTTAAAAAGAAGTATTGAGGGTAAAATAATGACTACACTATTCGATTTTAAGAATAAACAGATTGATATGCTCATGAAAAATGAATAAAATATGTTGAGGCATTTTTTAAACAATATAGTGTGTAATAACAACACAAAATTATACTATAAACTGAGAAGAGAGAGACAAAAGGAGACACAACTTATCCTAGAGAAACCTGTTGTGGGAAAAACTCTAGTGGGTGAGAAAATTTACTCCGCTTCATCTATTTAATTATCCAATAATACATCTTACTGCCAGTAATTGGCCTTCAAGAAGGATTAACACTCCCTCTAATTATATCTACTTGCTCATAATTTCTCATCAAATGAAGAAATCTCCCTAAATTAACAAAAAAAAAGAATTCCGACCTATATAATTTTTCTCACAATAGAATTCACCAAAAATCACTTGCTGGAATCCTTCTAAGACCATGTAGTTATAGTTTGTCTTCTCAGGGATGCATGGAAAGGTGAAAAAATTGATTGGGAAGCTTCAAAATTTGTAACTGTTGAGATCCTAAATTCTGGAACCGTATCGTATAGTACCATCACTATGTGCAGACTGGCGGTTGCGTAACAATTGCTCTATGAAGAGAGGTGGTTACATAATTGTCGGGGAAGTTGCATAACCATCACCTGTAAAATTCCTAAAATAGACCAATAAGGGCCCAAATTTTCATTCGAAGGTGTCCAGATCACCCCAATCCTGATTAGACCATCTTATAAAGAAAGAAACAATCGAGAATCTATAGAAAAAGTATTAAATATAGAGAACACATAGAATAGGGCATTTCCTGATCCATTTTTGGATCATACTTCCCTAATTTGAGGATTTTAAGTCCCTAAAATCTTCAAGGAATGATGAGGTGAGGAAATCTCTTCCCCACATATTCTCTGGAATACACTTGGATTTGGTAGGAAACTGGCATTTCAACCCAATCAACCACCTGTCCTGTACTGTTATATGTGTTGTCTTTTCTTTCCACTATAAAACCACATCTTCCTCTGATTCTAGCTAACTGTCTGGAGAAAAATCCTCAATAAACAGAAGAAATAATCCTCCCTCATCATCCAACATGGAGGGCTCAAACACATGTAGGTTTTCAACATTCACAACTGAATAAATCTTCATATAAGGAGGTGAATCAAAGCAGAAGGCATTATTACCTACTTGTTCTAAAATTTAAAATGGGCCATATTAAAGAGGCTTGAGTTTCTTAATTTTCTTTGTATCCTATCCTGGATCGAATTAAACCATACCTTATCTCCTACAAGGAAGGAATGCTCAGTCCTATTTAGATCAAGTTGTGCTTTGTACTTGGCCTATGATTCTGTCAACATATTTTGTACCTGAAGGTGTATATGCTAAATTTTCTCAATAAAATTCTCAGCCTTGTGGACCTCCAGTTCTAATTTCCCATTTTCTTTGCATGGTAATCTTAAAACAACATCAAAAGAACTATTATGAAAATAACCAAAACATATGTCAAAAGGAGTTTTACTATTGGAATCATGAACTGCTTGATTATGATAATGTTAGATATACAACAAGTTCTCATCCCAAGTCCTTAAATGTTTCCTATTGTACCCTCTCAAGAGCTATACCATGGTATGATTCACCACCTCTATTTACCCCTTTTTCTATGGATGAAAGGTGGTAGACCTCTTTAGCTTCGTATCCATATTTTCCCACAAACTAGACCAAAACTTCCCTATGAACTGTGAGTCCATGTTTGACACAATAGAACTAGGAAAACCAAAATGAACCCACACATTAGCAAAAAATAACTCGGTTGATTTATTGGACTTAATGGTATTTTTTCAAGGAATAAGAATACACATTTTTATAAATCAATCTACAATTATAAATATATAATCATGATTTTTTTGAAGGTAGGAAAAATACCCACAAAATCCATGGAGATATTTTCCCACAATTGGGAAGTAACTAGAAATGACATGTATAACCCCAACTTACTATTATTAATCTTTCTTGTACTATAGAAAATGCATCCCCTACTAAATTTAACAACTTTGGCTTGCATGTTTTTCCAATAAACATACCTTTTTAAGTGTGCTACAATATTTGTCACCCCAAAGTGACCAACTACCATGGAAGTCTGTGCTTCTCTTATCAACTGCACTCTTTCCCCTTTAGGCACACAATGTTTCTCATTATTTTAGATAAAACCATCTTGAAATTAGTATTATCCTCTAGGTGCAAATCCCTCACTTAGAGGTTTTTGTTGAAAAATATCTACAAAATCCAGATCCTGCTCATAAGATTCTTGATATTCTCCACACAAAAAAGTCTCAAGAAGAGTTAGCATGCCCATATCTAACATCAAACGAGGTCTAGATAACATTTCAACTAACTTGTTAGTCACACCTTTCGTATATTTAATAATCAAATGAAATTTTTGAAAGAAACCCATCCATTTATAGTGTCTAGCTTGCTGAAGTTTGCTTTGAGCCTACATATATTGGAGAGGTTGATGATCTATGTGGATGATAGTTTCCTTACCCATCAAATAATGTTTCCATTTCTTGACTTCTTGAACAAAAGAATAAAATTCCTTGTCATAAGTACAATAGTTTAGAATTGCACCGTGAAACAATTTAGAGTGATAACATACTAGCCTACCTCCTTGAAGTAGGAGATCCCCCATAACATAATCACTGACATTGGTTTCTAATTCAAAAGGAAAATGTAAGTTAGGTAAGGCCAAAATTGGAGCATGAATAATTTTATATTTAAATGTTTCAAAAGAAATCTACGATTTCTTACCCCAATCAAATTTCTTACCCCATATTGTTACTAAATGTAGTGGCGTTGCTATGAAAAAAAGTTACTAATGAACTTTCATTAATACCGAACTGCTCCCACAAAAATCCTAGTCTCTATCACACTTGATGGCGTAGGACAATTTTGAATGGTCTCTATCTTAGCCATATCAATCCTTAACTCTCCATCTCCAACCACATGCCCTAAAAACATAAGTGACTGTTTTGAAAACTCACACTTATTTTCATTCAACACAGGTTGGTTCTCCTTAAGAACTTGCAAAACTTGACGCAAATGATAAATATGCTCTCCAAAAGTTTTGATCAAAACTAGAATGTCATCCAAGTACACAATAAAATAGGAATCAATAAATGGCCTCATTACCTCATTCATCAATCTCATGAAGGTAGTTGGTACATTGCATAGCTCAAACAGTAATAACAACTATTCATATAACACTTTCCTAGTCTTGAATGTTATCTTCCAAATGTCCTCTTCCTTAATTCACACTTGATAATACCCAGAATTCAAATCAAGCTTAGTAAAATATTTAGCATGTTGTAACTAGTCTAATAAATCATCAATGCGAGGAAGAGGGTACCTATTATTTATGGTTACTTTATTTAAGGCTCTATCATCAACACACAATATCCATGAAGCATCTTTCTTAGGTACTAAAAGAATAGGATGGATTATACCTTATTTACTCAAAGACCAAAACTATTTATTTACCTCATTGGCATCTTTCAAAGATTTCTTGTATAATCCCAAGTTCGAAAGTGGCATATCGGGTAGCATGTGGATCTCATGCTCAATTTCCCTGACTGGGGGTAGCCCTGCAGGTTCCTAAAATACCTCTCTAAACTGCTGAATCAACTCTACTATATGTGTCTTCTCTTTATTAGAAAACATGCTACAAGTAGTTTCATATGTAATAATCTCATCATTTGGCATATCCCTCAACAGAAGTAATGTAAATTTACCACTAGAATTAATGAGATTTCGGGCTTCACTGAAACTTACCAAAGATATATTTGAATAGGTTGAAATGACGTAGCTCTTACCATCCATCACCAAGCAGTACTAGTTGGCTCTTCTCATGAAGATAACATATCTGACATACAAATATGTGATGCCAAAAACTACACCACACACATCAAGGGGAATGACATCCACACTAACTTCATCAATAAACTTTTTATCAATACCAAAATTGATCTTACATTTATTAGTAACCTTGATGTTGACACCTTTCTTTACCCAACCCAAAGAATACAGGATTGGGTGATTGTAAGTTTCCAACTTTAGCCTTTCCACTAACTCTTTGCTAATAAAATTATCTTGAGAACATGTATCAAAAATAACATCCACTTTAGTTTTCTTCACTTGGATTTTTAAATGAAAAATATTTGTTAATTCATTTTCTTGAACAACATTATTACTACCCAAACATACCTCTCTACAGACAGAGGCACAAAAAATAGTTTCATCCACCTCTTCACTTCAAAATAATTCCTCTCAATGGAAGGAATCCATGGCCTTATTCTTATTTTTCTTGTTTGTGAAGGTATGCAATTCTGGGTGGAGCTTGCCAACATTTTTTCTCGAAATGAGTGTCAACATCAAAATGCCCACAATGAATTTTAGTATCCATTTTAGAAATAGAAGTAGCATTTTTCTTATCCTTTCCTTTTCCTTTATTCTTCTAATTGGTGTCACCTTTTTTGTTAGAAGCATGCTGAGATGTAAATGAACTCTTTTTCTTGTCCATCTCTAAGTAATGAGCTTGCCTACAAGCTTCATCTACATCTACCGGCTTAGCCAAGAGAATGAGTTTTCTTAAGTGGCTATGGAGTCCACTAATATACTACATCAATAGGTCTTGGTCTGCTACATCCATTCCCATCTGAATATATTTCTTATGAAACTCACTGGTATACTCCCACACATTTTGGCCTTGTTTCTACTTGAGATATTTCCAATACATGGATCTCTCTTCCTCATAACAAATAGGATAGAACTAATTTTTTATTAGATTCTTAAAAACATCCCACTTAGTAATTGAAGGAAGATTCTTAACAACCAACATATGAACATAAATTTTAAACCAAGTTAAAGCATGTTTGGTCGATTTTAATCGAACAAAGGAAATCTGTTGACTTTCATTAATTTGATGCAAATTGAAATATACCTCCATCTGAGCTAGCTAATGGTCTAGCTTCTCAACATTAACATCTCAATCATAAAGTTGAATTTCTATCTTGGAATCTTCTTTGAATGGAGGAGCTGTGGGAATGGCATGAGATGAATCTTCTTCACAAACCTCTTCTTCATAGTCTTTTGGCGTCTCGTTTCGAACACCAAGTTTCTCCATGAGAAGTCCCATGATGGACTCCAATTTCCCAATGGAAAAGGAAATACTGCCCACATGTTTGGACATACTTTCCACATTTTCCTCCAACTTATATAAACTCTCTTCACCACTATCATTTGCATCTTCTCTACAATCCATCTCTCAAATTCCTTGCTTCCACTTCCTTGTAGAAATATTTGCTTCAAAAGGAATAAAACTACCTTCACTACTTTCTTTTCCATTTCAGGTAAGGGGCATCTAATTGCAATCTCAACATAAGTTAAACACACAAAAATTAAAATCTTAAATTCTCTAATACCAATTTCATTTGTAAACTGTTGAATTCTAACAATAAACAAATCATTATGCTCATGAAAAATGAATGAAATATGTTGAGTTCTTTTTTAACCAAGATAATGTGTGATAACAACAAAGAATTATATTGTAAACTAAGAAAAGAGAGACAAAATGAGACAAGGTTTATCCTGGAGAAACCCAATGTGAGAAAAAACTCTAGTGGGTGAGGAAATTTACTCCCCTTTACTATGTAATTCTCCAATAATACAACGTACTTCCAATGATTGGCCTTCAAGAAGGATTAACACTCCCTCTAATTGTATCTACTTGCTCACAATTTATAAGAAAATGAATAACTCTCCCTAAATGAACAAAAATTAAAGAATTCCAACTTCTCCAACTTTTCTCACAATAGATTTCACTCAAAATCACTTGTTGAAATCCTTCGAAAACCTTGTATTTATAGTTTCTCTACTCAGGGATGCATGGAGAGGCAAAACAAATTGATTGGGAAGCTCAAACATTTTTACCTATTGATATCCTAAATTCCATAACCATATCACACACGACTGCCACTTTGTAAAATTGGGGGTTACGCAACTGCCACTCTATGTAGAGCAGTAGCTATGTAACCTCTGGGGCAGTTTCATAACTGTCACCTATAAAATCCCTACAACTGACCAAAAAGGGCTTGGAATGTCATTCGAAGGTGTCCGGATCACCCCCACCATGACTGGATGATCTTATGAAGAAATAAACAACCGAGAACCTGTAGAGAAAGTATCAAATATAGAGAATACAGAGAATTGGGAATTTCTTGATCCAATTTTGGATCATATGTACTTGTAATGCTGACATCAGTGCTACATAAACAAACACAAATCCCCTAAAATATACTATTCATGTGGATGTAGTGCCTCCAATATATGGAGTACATGTGAATGATGCTCATAGAATTTTATGAATCCCAATCGCTCCTGCAATCACAAAAACTCACATTTGGACTTTTCCAATTTCATAAAAAACTTGTGAAATTCATCATTAACGCTAACTAAAGCTAAATGTTTGCAAATCCAAAACTAATTATAGATAAAATGCTAAAAATGGAAAAATCACTATTACTTAGTGTAAAATTATTATTTTTGGTAAGACCACAACTAAATGGGGAAAATATACTAAAACATGGCGAGGTTGTCATGACATGGGGAAAATTAGCTATTTTAGCAAGGTTACTAACAACAATGAAATGCCCACTAGTTGGTGTGAATTCCCCATTTGAATAAAATTCACTAACACTTATAGTGAAGTCACTTCTACCTAGACAAAGCTAGTAATATCAACACAAAACCACCACGACCTAGAGAAAAAACATTGATATTGACAAAATTCAATTTCAGTGGCCTTACATGATGTATGTTTTTTTGGAATTTATTGTAGCCTAGTTAAAAAATTCTAAAAGTAAAAATAATCTACAAAACATCACCTAGCTGACCCCCTTGTCTGTGCCTCCATCGGTACTCCTAAATTCTCTCTACATGGTGTAAGAAATCATCGTGATCGACTAAAGATATTTTCTATTAACTGAGAGCGTAAAAAATGACATTTTTACCCCTCCCTCCCTATATCTAGCCCTCTTGATGGTGGTTTTAACCACCACAATGGCCTGTTGGCCATTGCGATGGGATTTTATTATTCCATGATCCTTTTTATCTTCTTTTCGAGTGTCAATATCATTCTTCTATCACCCCATTGACGCTCGAGGGGACATTATCCATCCTACTAATTTTTATTCTACTCATACAAAATAAAATTGTCTATTATATTTGAAATGGTGTTTCTAGTACTACACCACATCAGAGAGGGGAAAATATAGACATCTAATTTATGATGTGCAATTTTAATATTAAAATTTCTCTAATTATATTTACAATATAATTAGCGATTTCCTGCTAATTATCTAATATTCACCATCTTCTCGATTAATTAACAAACATCTAGTTAATTAATTATTCATTTTCCCATACTGGATTCCAATTAACATCACTTCATTAGTTAAAATCCCTTTTTAGTTAATTAATTACCCTTTTAATTAATTAATCCCCCTTTCACAACCTTATTTTTAATTAATAAACCTTCTTATTAATTAAATATTTCTCTAAAACACTTCTAATTCCATTAATTTCCCTCTAAATAGCTTCTTCAAGCTAAACATGGCTTATTAATTAATATCAATAGATTAATTAAACCTCCTCTAACTCCTGTGGTTCATTAATCCTAATTAATCTCTACTAATCATGTTTATCCACTCCTAATTCCACATATCCATTATCCCAGATTCACTAGAAGTTGTGCTTCTCAGAAAATGGAAATCTATAAATGTAACCTAGTACCTTCTTACCAAAGTACACCATGTCCTTGTAAGATATTCATACTCATTTTTGCAAGAGAGAATATCTATTATTGGAAGGCTTTCCAACTTGAGAAACCCCCTACTTGCTAAATTAGTAAGAGAAGATTCAAACATGGCTTTTGTGCCATTTTGAGGAGATATATTCCTTTATCAAGTTCTTTATTTTTCATGGCTTGCGTTCGTATTGAAAAGGAATATCCACATATAAAAAGCAAATCCACACAATGAAGGGAAGTTTTCACTCTTATATTTAACATTTTTGTAGGTTATTAAGCTTCTTATTGACATGCTTTATCTTGATGTATTTTTGTAAGGAAGTAGGATGGGATTTACTTGGTGTTAAGTCCTTTGTTAATTTTTATAAATTCCTTATTATGCATACATTATCTACTTTCTAGAATTGTGTTGAGTGAAAATCCAATCCTTGCATGATTCTAGGATTGTCATTTCTATATATTTAAAATTATTTTTATACATCATTACAACATATTAATAAGATTAACTTGTAGTACCCTAACATTATGTCAATAACAATTAGCAATTAGATTTTGCGTTTATCTCAACCCATTGAATATTATTCATTTAAATGACTAATTACTACATGCATATCACTTAATTTAGCACTCCGTGGCTGTTAAGTCACACTTTTAATTTATTTTTTAGCAATAAAAAACATATTTAATAAATTTAGAACACATCTTCAGACATATGACCACCATCTCCAAATGATAGATATGTGTTTTCACATTTTCAAGATATAGTATCCTAATAGGGACAAAAGTATTTATTTGATTTTGTCCTAAGATTCATACTCTTTTGTTCCACTCACTTAATGATTAATTTTTCTTGTGAAAAATTTGGCTAAGCCTTCTTATTTCCAATTAAGTGGGAAAACCTTTCACAATAGTCAACTATAAAAGCATGCTTATCTCACCCATTCAAATCACCACTTATCTCACATTTGTGGGACTACCTAGGAGATTAAAAAACACCCAATCTCTAAATAAATCTCTCAATCACATAAATGAAAACTAATTATGCATATATATTATATGAATGCCCTATGCCATTATCACAAGCTATATTATCTACCAAATATAGTTTCTAAATGATAAATGTATATTTTAGGATCTCACCAATACACTTTTTATTTCACATTCACACATATTCAACAAGAGGGATACATATATTAGGATTGATACCTATTTATATTATTGGTAGATATTGCAACACTCATCACACCATAAGGGTCGGGTGAGGTCAATCCAATCCAAGTTGACTAAAATCTTTTTCAAATTTTCAAGAAAAGGAGGAAAATAGAGTTTTAGTGAATAAGAAGACCTGAGTTAGCTATAAAAGTGAAATCATGGGTATCTATATATAGAATACTAATCCTAAAACACATGTGGTGATTTTAAAGAAACCATAATTTAGATCATACCCACATAGCACAATATTGCTAATAAAGGAAAAATATGCTTGGGAAATTTTTTCCTATATAAGAAAATGTATCCTCAATGAAAAATTTCACAACCTATTTACAAATATTTATATCATTTTCACTTCATCTTAATAAATTTTGGGGTGAATATTTTCCAAACCCTAACTTGCACTTCCTTAATCAAACTTTCTAAAGTTTGTAAATATCAAATAAATATAACACATGTTATTCAAATACTTTATATATTATCATTTGATGTATTTATGATTTTAATTCATATTTTACACATTAATATAATATATAATCTAATAAAAATATAGTTTTGATATTACATTTTGATGAACCCACTTATTATAAATTACACACAATTTAGAGATTTTTACCTCACCCATAATGTTTCAGATTTATAAGAATTATATATATATATTTCTTAGACACTTAATTTACTTTTATATCATTTACATTATTGAAATTTATGATATTAAATCATCATAAGATATAAATAATTTTGTGATAACAAGCTCATGTGAGGTCATGATGAGGGAATAAACACAAGACATAATGGAAAATCCTACTCAAGTTCCATAGTTGCTACATGTTTCCCAAAATAAAAATGTAATTTTTAATAAATCTAATATAGGTGAATATGTAAGTGAACCCTCAAGCAATACAACTTCCCCATCCATATGATGTTCTTCCATTTAGGTGTTACTACTCAAGTGATTGATCAAACCTCATATATACCTATCATTCTAAATATGGGGGAATCACAAATGGTTTCCCAAGATACTACACATCATGTTATATCACTTCCCCACCAAGAAATAATACATCACATATGAATCATATTCATGCTCTTAATGTTTATCTCCAACAACTCCAAGTGATATAAGTAAAAATAAATCTCTTACAATAAAACCACTCATTTATCACTATGAAATCCATTGGGTAACTTAATAACCCATTAGTACATGAATTTCAAAAATATCCCTACCGCTTAAAATTTCTCCACAAAATATTTAATTTTATGATGGTAAGACTGATCCACAATAACACATTTTCACCTTCATGGCATCCTATATGGATTATATGCATGATGATACCTTATTCACTAAGTTTTTTTCCACACAACCTTAAGGAATATACAATTGATTGGTTTTATACACTCCCTTTGGGTTCTGTACAAACATTCCAAGATCCATATGATAGTTTCCTTAAAAATTTTCCAGTCAATATCATATTTTTTTATATTTTATACAAATAACCCAAGTTAAGAAAAAATCCCATGAAAGAGTTATGGATTGTGCATTGTGCTAAAAGACTTTTTTTTCAATGAGGACTTAAGCTTATCAATGGAAATGAATTGATCAAAGTATTTAATAATAGTCTAATATCTAAACTTTGTGAGTAAGTGATGTTTGTTAATTGCACATCCTTTGAGATCCCATACCAAACATTTAAATTATAGAAGTCTAAGCTCATGGAATCCAATTTTTTAACTTATGAGACCATCCAGTAATTTAATAATAATTTTCTAAAAGAAAATTCCTCATAAAAAAAATCCAAATGATATCATGAAATTTGAAACCATGAATGGTGTAGGAATGATACAATTTTTTTTTATAACCTACTCACACTAAAATTTGAAATATCCTTGAGTGTAATATACTCCATCTACCATAACAAACTATCATTGATATGAAAGAGAAACAAGGACATAAGGTTTACAAATTATTATCTTTTTATTGTCAAAGGACCTAAGGTTTACAAATTATTATCTTGTTATTGTCACCAATACCATAAAAACTCCATGAATAATTTTTTTGCAATACACAAGAAAATTCAAAATATTCTTGATAGCTAAATTATTTCTCTATAAGATATTGAACCACTTTCTAAGATGAAATTTTCCCAACCTAGCACACACATACAATTGTTCATTGATTCATTACCTAATAATATAAAAAATTAAGAACAAAAAATCCATATACCTTATCATTAAGTATCTCCACCATCGACTTATGTTGTTGATGTCCATGTAATTGATAACATCATTGTTTTCATACACAATGTAACATTAATTGCAACACTTATTAAATCTATTAACCAAATATTCCTCTACATAAGGATGAAGAATATAAACTTACATTCATTCATTCCTATATCATTTCATAACTAATTCAAAGTGCTACAATATGTAATGAATCTGGTCACAAATGAGTAAGTGGATGGAAATGGGGGGACAAAGGGGGGTCTTAACTAGAATTTTTTTTCTAAAAACTAAAAAAATTCAACTTGTACAACTTATTTGAGATAGTTGCACTTAAAATTCAAATAGTTTATAAGAACATGAATTGTAACATTTTGAGTCTAGTTTCCAAACTAATATTTTTTTTAAAATGGTTAAGTGTAAGTGGGTTAATGATCTAAAATGTCAATAGGTGATCTTGTTTTTGTTAAAAAAAACATAGTAGAAATTTGGTCATGCCCCCCCATTTTTTGAGAACTATTTAGTATTTTTAAAAACCCTTTGGTAGAAAGATAGATAAGAGCAACTAGTTTGGGATAAAATATTTTAAATATTTTTTAGTGAGTATTTTTTTTTTATGATTTTTCAAGTAAAAAGATTTTAAAAATTAAAAAATAATGGATAGACGACCTTTCCCTCATAACTACCTCAAAAATATCAAAAATTAGAATTTTTTTAATATGTATACAATTAGTCCTAGTTTGGGACTGTATAATTTTTTTTCCAATTTAGAGAAGTAAAAAAAAGATACATGAGAAAAGATAAGCATTTACAATCACTAAAAAATAGAGGTATAAATAACATAGTTTGAAATAAATATAAACGGAAACCATACAATAGTCAAAAAATATTAAAATTGTATATTTAGAAAGAGGATAGTTTCTTGACATTGTAGGCAAATTTTTAAGAAATATTGCAATCATTTTTGTATGGTTTATCATGGTGAAAGGTGAGTTTTTACATTTTTTTATCAAAAACATGTAGGTTGTTGTGTTATAATAGGTCCAAGGCTCAATTTTGGGAAACAAAATCAAGTACAAGCCTATAAAATCTTGGTTTCTATGCATAATTAAAGGAATGCATACACGTTAAAACATGTACGTTTTCCTTTGTGTATGGGAAATATATGTGTTAGTCGTAGCATTTTATTTACAAAAATAAAAGTATAAGTTTTTCATTTACTGTTATTTATACTTTATTATTTCTTATACTTTAAATTTATTTTAGTAAATATAAAAAATTAGGGTCACTATGCACCTTATGTAACTAGTCTCATATCTCCATGAGTCATGGTCTAGGAGATAGTTTTTATAATCTAATTTGGTCAGTACATAGGTATTTTTCAAGATTTCAGCATTCAACCTGAAGATTTTAGGGTTTAAATTCTACAATCTATGTCTAATTTGGGGAATAATATAATCATTGTTTAGGTTTTGGGGCCTTTTGGATTGTTTACTGAAAAAATTTAGGAGTGTCATATGTGTCAAAATTAGATTTTACAAACTCACAACTCTCAAAGGAAAAAACATTTGCTCAAATATATAGACTCATGAAATGCCTTATAATACATAACAAATAAAAAAAATGTACATGTTTTTACTAATTTAAAAATACTTGATGACATATACAAATACTACTTCCATTATTGGGACTATTACAAAAATCAACAAAAATTCTAAATCTATTATAATGGTGTTTCTTCATGAGCCTTGAAAATTTTTACTTGTTCCATATGACTCAGCTCATCTCTCTACTCCTTGTCACTCTAGCCCCTCAAATGGTAGACTTGACTCTCTTTAATCACACATTGTGTTCTTTAACTTTTATAATCGATGTGCATTATATAATTCAACTATTGCACAAAACATTCATGAAATCCATATGTAATTTTCACCATCACCGAAATTTTTTGTTTCACAAGTTCCTTTCTCCATTATCCTTTTCATCATCCTTGTGTGTGTCCATGCACTTAAATAATATAGTAAAACTTATGTACTAAATTCAATTCCCTCTTAATAATCATGCATCATAAATTGTATAGATTCAATTTCAATCGAATAGACTGATTGATTCATGCCTATATTTTTAATTAGCTATAGATGAAATAAAAATCAAATCATATAGTTATAATAAGTTTCACATGGCTCAATTTAATAAATATTTCTTCTCTTATTGAACCAATAAAATAAATATGTGATTCATGATATAATTAGGGGGCACAATTGAGTCCAAATTCACTATTGTCATGTAAAATATCTAGCATGAAAAATAGAAAAATTTAAGCATGACAACTAAGCCCATAATTGAAAATTAGGCTTCCATGCCATTGTTATCCTTCTTTTGGCCAACCTTTGTTCAGTTCAACCTTCACCCTGGATCAGAGGAAATTCCTAACAAGATTATTAATTATTTTTTAGTTTGCATGGATGATTACCCAAGGTGATAAATTAATTTAGTAAGATTCGGTTAAATACATCATCCTCCTGAGACTTAAAAAGGCCACTTTTGGCCATTTTGCAACTAGTAAACACCCTCCATGAATGTTTAGGGAAATTATGAATAATCTGAGGGTGATTTTAGAGATCATTGAAGGTGCTTGAAGAAATTTAGGAAAATTTAGGAAATAAAATCTCATTTAGCACCCATCTATTCAACAGTGCGTATTCAGTGTATAGGGAATGAGAGGTTTAACGATGAATGTTGTCTTCTCTGCAAGATTCCAAGAGTTCCTAAATGAGTTAAGAGGAAAAAAATATGTGTAGGAAATATATTATAATTATTTACAAGGGGGAAATATTAAAATTTTATCTAAGGATTAATTATTTACTGATATATTTCAAACTTCTTCATCTTCCCGTCTTAGTTTAATAAGGAATAAGCCCTAAATTTTGAGTTTTAGGAAGAAATGAATTTTGGGAATGCTTACATTTATCTTTAAATATAAATCTTATTCAAAATAATATAATATTTGACCCCAAACCATTTTCCTAAGCTCTTATGGTGAAAAATTCAAGCTCGATGTCTAATAATAGACATCTAAGGAAAAATTAGCTTTCCAAATTAGGAACATTCACACATTAGAAAATCGTGTGTCTCTTCTATCCCCTAGAGGAAAATGGGGGGCATGACAGATGTGTGAATTCATCATCCTCCTCAAGTTACACTTTATAAACCAAGGTGTCCCCATTGTCCCCCTATATCTCCATGGTACAATGCGGACAAGAGGGACATCACCATGATTGTGGTAGAAGGGATTAATATTTTTTGAAGAAATTAATAAAAAGGGACATCATGGGTATCACACTATGATAATGAATAGATAAGGGTTATAATGTGTACAGAAGACAATCACTTGGAAAATGGGTGCAATCAGGAGAATTATGAGGTCTGTTAAGGATATAAAACATCAAAAACCTCATTGAAATTTAAGTCATCAAGGGGAATGATCATCATGAGAATGATGATAAATATTAACCATGAGTGGTGATGGAAGTCATCTCAAGCTCACAAATGATTCATATCTCTTAAGAGTGTTTCTAAACACTTAATCAATGTTTGGCAATGTTCTCACATATGGCAATTCAGGGAGTGAATTTCACACTTCTTCAATGAATTTAGAGGTCAAGAACATGGATCTCACCCTCAAACATTCCTTCAAGTATCATTCAGGTACTAATCCTTCCATTTGGAGGAGATAACATATTTCCATGAGGATAAATCAATCAAACAGGTGTCCAGATACTATAAGCATGTTTCCACTCAGGTGAAATATTGGTTAAGGAAGTGAATTGTGAAGTTAAAAAAAATTCACATCACTTAAGTCATCATTGGAGGTGTTAGAACATTGTTTTAAATCATGGTAACCTATTTTTACCACTTTTTCATAATGAATGGACCTATGATGTCATTTTAGAGTTATGATGTCCCCTCATCTCTTTTTTCCAATAATAAGGAGGCATGAGGGAACACAAAAATGGGCTCCCATATAGAGGAGAATTTTTGTCACTCAAAAACACATCCTGGGTTGTTTGGAAGGTTTTTTTGACTCACATAATTTGGCCCTATCCTCATAGGATCCTTACCCCTGGTAAACAATGGTTTATTTATAAAATTTCCCATTCTAAGAGGTACTTATCAATTTTTTCAAATCTCCACCTATGAATATGTGGTGAGTATCTCTCTAGATCTTACCTCATAGGAATGGTAAGGAAAAATTAATTCTTATGTATGATTTGTAGTTGAATTGTGACTCTAGTGGAAAGGAATTCCTCTTGGTTCCTAATATTGACCTAGCAAATTGTATTTTGGTCCCAGTTTGTTTCTCATCTCATTAGATGGGTTGATCAAAATACTAAAGCATTCTTCATTCAATATCCTACCTTCACCCATCTCAAGCTTGAAAGTTTTTCGGTCTCACATTTCGTTAATCACTATGTTTCCCAAGTGGAAGGATCATCATGGTTTCATTATGCAATATTAATGATAACCATTTTGTAAGGCAAAATTTTAATTAATGTTGTGTTTGCCTCAACATTAATTAGCCATTAAAAAGAGCTATGTAAAATTTTACATTTAAAAGTACATGCGTCATTCAAAATATGTGCTCCTTTTGGAGCATGTAAATTTTTTCATCCATTAATTATCCATTTAATGTAAAGAAATGTAAAATCATACTTGCGCCCTTTCAAATTCATGCGCCAATGAAATTGGCGGTTGGATTTTTCAATTACATGTCATTATAAGTAGAAATTTTTTTAGTTTATATTTATAACATTATCCTTTCTATTCTCTTCATCAATGCGTAAGCTTATTCATCAATAAAGAAATCTCACCAAGGAAACCGTCGAAAATTCTGAGCTCAAATTTTGGAAACGTTTTGATTTCCTCTCCATGATAAAAATTGGTATGGATTCTCACCTTCAGTCCCTCCAAAATTATAAAATTCTGTTAATTTAAAATTTTCCATAGCTGATTAGATCTTATATCCATGTAAAATTTTCCATAGTTGATTAGGGCTTATATCCACGTAGGGATTTTGTAGATAATTAAATGAAAGTAAGTTTGTTATTCAATATTTTGTAGAAGGTAGTTTTGTTTATCAAATAAATAATTTTATAATTTAGTAAACATTTGTTAGAGTAGTGAAAGAGGAGGAAATGGAGCACATCTTGATAGAAAAATGATGTGGATTAATCCATAATAACATGAGAGGAAATTTTGTAAAATTTTAAAAAACCCATAACACCTGCCAAGAACTTGTTTTTTTGTGTCTTGAAAAAAAAATCCCAGTGGTATGGATGGTGGCTAAAATTTTACAATAAAAAAGTGAATATCATAATCAATTTATGGTCATGGTGGTGCATAGGAATTGATGAGCAGATGATTTTAATAAAATTTATATTATTTTGTTGGCCTTATTGTTGTCCACACATATTCCTCCACTGCACATACTTAGCAAACTTAATGGCTATGACATCATTGACATTTTCAATGACAATATTTTAGAATATATTCATGTGAAGAATGAATTTCCATTCAATGTGTTGGTGTTGGATTACAGTGAGCTATTTGTGAAAAAATATGGTAATGCAAGAGTAGGGGAACCAAACATATTTTGGAGAACAAAAGAATGAATATAGATTTATGAAATGAGAATTCGAGGAACAAGGAAACTCTAAGATGTTTCTTATTATCTTTTATAGAAGCACCACTTCTGCTACTATGGAAGAAGTAGCTATCCTCGAAACGTTTCACAAAATGTAAATTTTCTCTATTTGGGTCATGACTATGTGGCTTTTTGTCTTTTGCTTCCTATTATCACCAAATCACATCACCATCCAATTTTCACAAGTGTGTTTGCTTGAGCTTATGGTGTGAATGGGTAACAAGGGTACTATCTCCAAGCTGTGGGACTTTCTACTTGAGATAGACCTCCATAGAAGGTTGGTTCCTCTTCCTAATCCTAGTGCAAACTAACTCTAATGAAAGAAAACTACTGACTACTCCTAATTTATCACTTCCAAGGGACTAGGGAGAGAGAAATAACATGAAAATAAATAAAACTACACTATATAGGTGATGCACCAAAAGAAGGGTATGAGAACAATCCCCAATGTGTGAAAATGGAAGCAAAATGTAGGTTAGAGAGGGTGATAACAGTTCCCCACATTCTAACAACAACACTTACAAAAACATTCCCATGCATACATAATAATAATGAAACCTTGCAAGATCATAAAGTAGACACAATACACCTGTAATAATAATGAAGAGCTAAGAACAATGAAAATAAACACAACAAGGGAAGATACATCCAAAATTGTGCATATGTTGCTTCATTAATATGCATAGTTCAAGATATTACAAAGTAAAGGCCTGGATCACCATGTAAGGAGTCCACTATAAAAGGCCTGCAACACATTAGCTTCACAAAAAATGGGAAGATGTTTTCTACTCAAGTCATCCTCTCCAAAATGAGGGGAAAATCCCCAATTTATAGAAAATGGAAAGAGGGAAAAGGGGGAAAGAAATATCAGATCTACCTTTTGCATCAATTGCAACGTACCCATAGTGGGTGAAAAACATGATTGTAACTTACAAAATCCTTCCCATATTGCCCATAACTTGCAATAGTGGAGAAATGGCCATTCATGCCCATTCATTACATTTTCACCCACCACCCAACCACCATTTTAAAAAAGTTTAGTTTTCTACAAAATAAACCTTTTAAATAGTATCAATCTCTAGATTTTTTAAATTTTGTACGTAGAGCTCATAACCGTAATTCCAATGAGACCAATTTTGTGTAATTTCATTGAGAAATAAAAAATTTATGGCCTCATGAGAAGATGTAGTTGTTTAGGGTTTGTTGGGCATTTTTACCCCTTTACGGGATTGTGTAATTAATTCATTTGTTGTAATGCATCATTGAAAATATTTTTTCCTATCTTAACATTCTTGCATATACTTTAGAATGATTTGAAATGATTTACGTTTCATTTTTGTGGGCCCATCATATCTACATTTGTATTTACTTTGAATGGGAAGGAGGATATTACTATTTGGCATTGAACATAGCCAAATTGGCCAGCTCAATCAAGATGGCTCTCATCTTGCACTGCCAACCACCATCTGAATGTCGAGTCCTCTTAGTACAGTGCCACCCTCTTCTTTTGATTTGTATTAAACCTTTATCCTCCATGAATTTTTGTTGACCCACCTATTTCTATGTGGGTGCTTTACATTGGATGCTTGAACGTCACGATAGCCTTGATACACCGAGACCACCCCTTATGCACCAACTTGGCTCAATCTATGCCATCGAATGTCAAGCTACTTCAATTGTTTCGGGATCCTAACAAATACTACACCACTTTTACTTTTCACTTTGGATGTCGAGCCACATCATTTACCTCCTTGAGCTGGGTGCCATTTACCACTAAGTCACCTCATTTTGAACTTATCCTCCCACCATGACCACATGAGCATCTGAGCCATTGACCTTGTGCCCACGACACTTCATGCCATGTGGAGGACCTACACAGCACTATGGGTCCCCACTCTCCTGTCACCTTTTGGAAATGTGTCAATGGGACATGTGGCAACCCCTCACAACTCTTCTATCTTACGCAAGCTTGTAACAAATTTTTTCAAGCCCAAGCTTGACTTGGAGATCCCTGAGTTGGCCCAAAACCTCCATAATCTATCCAAGCTATCCTATCTAAGTCTCATGTAATGGTGAGTCCCTCCATCTATGTTGATCTTGGCACTTGTGACTCACTTGGGGATGCTCCTCATGATCTGGCTTGTTCCATATAAATCTTATATAGCTTGCCCATGTCTCAAATGAGTTTCGATGTAGTGCCATGTCACAAATCTTATCTCAGAATGATGAAATGCTTTATCTTCTATTAGATGAGCTCAATTTTACATGAGCTTGATGGATAGCTTGTTGTAACCATGCTCTTAAATACATTTCTCAGCTCAGATGAGAGGCTATTCTCATCTTGGAATCTTCTTTGGCTATTTCCAACACTCACCCACACCATGGAGGGGCTCGTCCATCCTATTCAAGTTGACTCCCTACTTCTACTTGAGTTTGACAAGATCCTTTCCAAAATATCTTGGTCCTTCCTGCTTGCACTGATTAAAATGTTGAGCTTACCACTACGAATGAGCTAAGGCTAAAATCCCCTTTTAGTGAACCACTCAACTATGCATAATTTTCATGGTGATAATGTGGTGGTTCGACCCTTTTGATAAACTCACTTCATGATACCAGAAGCTTGATGGAATTGAAATTGACTCACTTAAATCCGTATGGCCCAAATTATTCTCTAACATAGCCCGACCTTGTTCCATATGAGATCGATAATATGGTTAACTTAATACACTATGGTTTGAGTTCGTTATCAAATTAGCTCAGACTTAACTGTGCATAGCTTGGTTTCTTACTCTCTACATGAGCTTGGTTAATTTGAAATGTATAGTGTGGGTGTTTATTATATGTATGGTGGCATATGGGGAAACTTGATGAAACCACTCGGTATGTAGACCCAGTCCAAATGGCTCAATGAGAAATCCTTAAGAGATCAGTTCCTTATTCTAACAACTCAGCGAGTCTCCTTTATCTAGAGCAACTCGGTGGGCAATATTAGTGACTTTTGTTATGCATGGTCATTAAAATAGGTAGATTGATAGAGTTATGGAAAAATCTCAATCCTGATCTCACTCACAATGAATTTTCATTAGTTAGTTGAGATCACGAGACATCTCTCAAAATCCCTTTTCCAATTCTGCCATCAAATCCTTTCCATTTTAACACTTAAATGCCGAGAAGATAAATATCAGTACCAATAAATTTCTTAGAGCCATAATGCCAAATTTTTACCATTAGTTACATATGGACCCTTATTCATGCTAACCCCTTTTTAGCAAAACTTTGAACTTAATAAAGACCAAGAAGAGGAAAATTTATTCTTGTGACCTTTAACTCTGTTTGTATCCTCTGAGTTGATTCTGTAGGCATTTTTGATCATCCTGATTTGTTGTCCAATTTCACTTGGGGGGAAATTGGATAAAAATTTGGCAACTCACGGGATCATTTTCCTGCTAAATAGATCTTGAACAACTTCCTGAAGCTATCCATTGGGCATGGAGTATATGTAATCCTCATGAAAAATTGACCTTGAAAAATTTGGAGTAGTGCTTCTTGATTTGTTAACTCTCATAATAAAATATGGAAATTTATTTTATGAGAGTAGAAAATTGTTGCCAACCTTGAATTTCACCTTTTCCCAACAATTGTGCTCCATTAAGGTTGAATAATGGACCCTTACAACTACTTCCTAAACATATTATTTCTTGATTCGGGAAAACTAAGAAAATCAACTGCTAGTCTGAAAAAGAAAGAAATGATACATTTGAAATTTGTTCCTTAGCTTAATTTTAGTTGCTTTGTATTTGGGATCTTTTGAAGATGGAAACTATTGCTCACAACCTTAAATTTCTCTACTGTAATTTATTTTTTATAGAATCATGGTGAACTATATGTAAGGCACACAATAGAAGTAATAGGACATGTGCACCATCACTTATGAAAACTGAAAAACTAATATACAATAATATAATGTGCATGAACACTTAGAGGAATAAAATTCCTAAACTAATATGTACAAGGGTGAGATATATTCCTTCTAGTAGCAATGTTTGAGGTAGATTCCATTGACTGGAATATGCAGTTTTTCACCATCCAACTTAGCTAGTCAAAAGGCGTTGCTACTTTTACATTCAGTGATCATGTATGGGCCACTCCATATTACATCAAATTTAGAATGCTTGCCCTATTTTTCTCTATCAACATCCCACTTTAATACCAAATCTCCTTCTTGGAAGACCATTTCCTTTTTTTCTTGTCAAATATCTGTTATCACCGAATCACAGCACCCCTTTGTTTATACAAGTGCATATACTTGAACTCACGGTGTGATTGGATAACATGGGTACTATCTCCAAGTTGTGGGACTTGCTAGTTGAGATAGACCTCCAGAGAAAGCTGGTTCTTGCTCCTAAACTACCTGCCACAATCTACTCTAATGCAGGGGAAACTAAGTATTCTAACCTAAATTTCCAAGGGACCAAGGAGAGAGAATGCATAAGATGAAATCCTACACTACATCGGTGATACACTAGAAAAGGAGGGTGTGAGAGTAGTCTCCAAATGCGTGAAATACAGAAGCAAAGTGTACACTAGAAGAGGTGATGATAATTCTCCATAATCTAGCAAAATGCATTCACAATAATATTTCAAACATACACAATGATAATGGATCCTTGCATGAACATAATAATATACACAATATTCTTGTAAAGAAGAGGTTGAAGGGGCAAGAAGAATGCAAGAAAACACAGCAGGGGAAGATACATCCACAAACTTATATTTTATTGCTTCATAATATGCACAATTCAATCTATTACAAGATAAGGACCTGGATCACCATGCAAGGAGTCCACCACAAGGGCCTGCAACACATTGGATTTATAAAGAAATTTTGATAGAGCTTTGCTACAAAAAGTACATCCCTTTTACAATGAGCCCAACACTCCAATTTATAGAAAAATGAGAAGGGAAAGAGAAGGGAAAATGGAAATCCCGAAATCTATCTTTCAACCACTTGTAAGAGGCATTAAATGGAGTAAAATGATTATATATTACTTGCAAAAGGCTCCCCATACTGTCCCAAGTGCTGCAGTAGAGAAAGAATGATGACCATAGCCTCTTAATTGCACTCCCAACCACCAAATAAAACACTGTTATGAACCCAGCCACGTTTTATAAAAAATATCCATATAAATATCATAAAATCTAGAATTTCTTGATTGCTGTGTGTTGGGCTCAGAGCCATGATTCTAACGGTACCGATTTTGTGCGATTTCGTTGAGAAATACAAAAGTTATGGCCTTCTGAATGTGGGCAGCTATTTTGGGTCTGACAGGCATTTTCTGTCATTTGACAGGAATGAGCATTAACTGACTGGAGCCGAATATGTTTCTTTTATTTAAATATATCTACCCTCATTAAAAATAAGAACGTCGTGCTCATTTCAGAAAGTTCAATTTTGTGAAAATCAGAGCTCAGAGTCAGAAGTTATGGCCGTTTGAAGTTTCACGGGTCAAACGTTGACTTTTCTTCTTTGCATTCGGCCGCTTCAGATTTTCACGTCCCTTGCGTACCTTTGTCCCAGATGTCCCAAAACGCATGTGAAAAAAAAAACCTTAATGATTTTTCCCACTTTCAGCCATTTCAGCTTTTCGCGTCCCGACGTCCCAACTGTCTCGCGGATCTCCTGGGACAAAAATGTCTGACTTAGCTGATTTTGTTTGTATTTCCGCCACGAACTTGGTACGATGAACCTTGGTACGACTCGAACCCTTCAGACCCGAAATTCTTTAAAACAATATTGCAACCATATTTTTACATTTTTTCCATTTTTTCTAACTCGTTGGGATTTCTTCTTGGATGGGAGAGTTAGAGAGAAGCCGAGGGGCCCCCAAAAACATGATTTCGGGCCTTGAATCAATCTACTTGCTCAGGACTGAATAATTTGATGCATGTTATCAAAATTACCTTGAGGGGTGAATTTTGGATAATAATATCTTCTTGATCAATGTTTGATCCTTTTCCATCATTTGCATTACATGATCTCGTGTCTCTTCTAATTCCATCAGCTTTGCATACCTTATTTCCATAGGTCCAAACTCTTCTAGTTCCATCTATTTCATGAGCTCTAACATTGGCAATTAGAGTGATATAGGCAACACTGATTCTTTTCTATAAACTAGCTTGTATGGAGAGCTACATATAGACCTCTCAGGTGTGATTTTACCATCCCACAAGGCTGATTTGAGCTTCATGTGCTAGGTTCTTTAATTCTCATCAAGATTTCTTATTATTATTCTCAGAAGGTTATTTTTCATGGATTATTCTTGGCCATTACACTGGGGATAATAATTAGAAGAAGTGCTGAGATAAATTCCATTTCTAACAACCCATTTTGTGATCTTTGTGCCAAGAAATGCCAATGCATTATCCGATATGATAGTGGTAAGGAATCCAAACTTGGTGACGATTCCCTCATATAAATCCAAGATACTAGATTCATTTTCCTCTTTAAGTGTGACTGCTTTAGTCCACTTAGTGAAGTAATTCATTGCCATTAAAATCCACTTGTGGCCTTAGGTTGAGTTTGGATTGAAATCTCCAATGAAGTCTAGTCCCAATTACATGAATGTGATCCATTGGAATGAGATAAAGGGGAAACACTGCTAACATTTCTTTCCTTGTGAAAAATGCACATTTTTTGCACCTCTTGATCCATGAGTAGCAATCACTAAACACCGTGGGCCAATAATAACCAAATTTCCTAATTTTGAGAGTTGTTACTCGTAGATCAAAGTGTCCTCCCACTTCTCCATCATGGAACTCATGTAATACCTTCTCAATATGATTAGTTAGGAAACACCTCAATAATACCCCATTCACATCCTTATTGAACAAGATGCCATCAATGAGAAAATAGGGAATGGCTTGTAATCTGAGATATCTTCTCTTAGTTGTTGAGTTGTGGAGCTCAATTACTTTAGATTAGCATGCAATATAAAAATTTCTTGAAAACACAGTAACTATCATCGGTTAGGAGGGATTGGTATCAGTTACTTAGGACCGAAATCGGTCATGTAAGGAGGAACCGACATTAGTTACCAGTGTGTGAGTGTTTTAATAAACTCTCGGGAATCAGATCTATTTTTAGCACTAAAGTAGATATATTGATTGTAATTACATGGCTAAGTTCCCTAAGTTTATAAATGTCGCATATATAAGCATGAACACTAGGGTTTAGAAGTAAGAGAATTAAGAAGAACTTACAAAATTTGGTGAGAGAGAGAATTCTTGGAGAAGAAGCAAAAGCTTGAGAGAAAGAAACTAGTGTACATCTGAGAGGTGTGGAAGATTGTAAATATTCATTTGTATATCTTGTCAAAGCTTTGGATAATAGATTGGACTTGTTTCTTGGTGGATGTAGCCCACACTAGGTGAACCACATTAAATATGGTGTTGATTTATATCTCTTGTTTTGTATATTTCTTCTGGTAGAATATCCACTTTTATTTTCATGTATGCTTAGATCTGATATATTATTTGTACAACCAGTGTGCTAATCCCAACAACTGGTATTAGAGATTTGTTTGAGGGTTTTGTGTGTTGACATATTTACTCACAGAGGGTTTTTTGATTGAGTGGGAGCTATAACAATGGTAGAAGAAAACAAATACAAGGTAGAGAAGTTTGACGACCGAAATTATCAATTATGGAAGATGTAGATTGAGGATTATCTGTATCAAAGAGATTTGTATTTACCGTTGGATGAGAAGTCTAGACCTATGAAGATGACTGATGAAGAATGGAAGATTCTTGACAGAAAGGCTTTGGGATCTATAATATTGAGCCTGGCAGCATCCGTGGCTTCCAATATTATAGAAGTGACTTTTATGGTAGGGTTAATGAAATCTCTTGTTAATTTATATGAAAAACCTAGTGCTTCAAATAAAGTTTATTTGATGAAGAAACTATTTAGTTCTAAGATGCATGAAGGTGGATCTGCATCTAGTCATTTGAATGATTTTAGATCTATTGTAAATCAGTTAAAATCGGTTGATATACCATTTGATGATGAAGTGAAAGCACTTTTATTCTTATGTTCTTTACCTGATAGTTGGGATAACTTGGTAATGGTTGTTAGTAATACAACATATGCTAATAATATTTTGAAGTTTGATGATGTGGTTAGTATAATATTGAATGAAGAAATTCACAGGAAGAGTACAAAGGAATCATCATCTGGGAATGCTTTGAATGTAGAAAGCAGGGGCAGACAGAAGGAGAGATCCAAGAGTAAGAGTAATGGGAAATCAAATTCAAGGGATAACAGATCTAAATCTAGAGGTAAGGGAATTACTTGTTGGAAATGTGGAAAGAAAGGACATGCAAAGAAATATTGTTGGTCAAAGGATAAAGAGAACCAACAACCAAAAAAAGGTAAAGAAGAAAATCTTACTGTAGCAGAGGTAATGCAAGATGCTCTTATTCTTTCTTTAGATAATAGAATTGAATCATGGGTTTTAGATTCAGGAGCTTCTTTCCATGCAACCCCTAATAAGGGTTATTTCATAAATTATGTCCAGGGAAATTTTGGGCATGTTTATTTGGGTGATGATGAACCTTGCAGTATTACTGGTAAAGGGGAAGTTCATCTAAAATTGTAGAATGGAAATACATGGGTATTGAAATATGTGAGGCATGTGCCAAGCCTTAGGAGGAATCTTATTTCTGTAGGGAAACTAGGTGAAGTTGGTTGCATGGTTACTTTTATAGGAGACTCTTGGAAATTCACCAAGGGTGATTTTGTTGCGGAAAGAGGTAAGAAGGTAGGAATGTTATATTTATCTACCTGTGTTACTAATTCCTTTTCTGCATTATCTACTTCAGATTCAGATGCATGCATGTGGCATAATTGGTTGGGCCATATGAGTCAAAAAGGAATGCAGATCTTAAAGGCTAAGGGTAAGTTATCATATTTGAAATATTTAGATCTTGATTTCTGTGAGCATTGTGTCTTTGGAAAGAAAAAGAGAGTGAGATTTCTCAAAGTTGGGGAAATTAAGAAAGAGTAAAAATTGGAGCTTGTACACTCAGATGTGTGGGGACCAGCTCAGGTAGCTTCTCATGGAGGATCCCAGTATTATGTTACTTTCATTGATGATGCTATAAGAAAGGTATGGGTTTATTGTATTAAACATAAATATGATGTTTTTGAAACTTTTAAAAGATGGAAATACCTTGTTGAGAATGAATCAAATTCAAAGTTAAAGTGCCTTAGATCTGACAATGGTGGTGAATACTGTAGCAAGACTTTCAATGATTATTGTTCAGTGAATGGGATACATAGAGAAAGAATGGTTCCAAGAACACCACAGGAGAATGGTGTTGTAGAAAGAATGAACAGGACAATCATGAAACGTGCTAGAAGTATGAGGATACATTCTTGGATTGCCCTTGTAGTTTTGGGCAGAAGTAGTTGATACAACAATTTATTTGATTAACCATGGGCCTTCAAGTTCACTAGATGGAGGAATACCATAGGAAGCTTGGACTGGAAAAGAGGTAGATATTTCTTTTCTTAAATTTTTTGGTTCAGAAGCTTTTGTGCATGTTGATAAGGAAAATAGGAAAAAGTTGGATGCAAAATCCAAGAGATGCACTTTCATTGGTTATGGATCTGGTGATTTCAGATTCCATTTTTGGGATTTAGAGAATTCTAAAATTATTAGGAGTCGTGATGTTGAATGGAATGAAAAGAGAATGTACAAGGATCAAATTTTGGTACCCAAGGATGAACCGGTTGAGAAGTTTGTGAATGAAAATGAACTCTCGGATTTAAAATTAATACCTACAGGGTTACACAGTAACTGTGTCAGTTTACCCCTGACTGACATCGGTCAGCAGAACCGATATCGGTTACAGAAGATCCAAATCAACATTGGTTAGTAGAACTGACATTGGTTATAGGTGACCGGCATTGGTCACTGTCAAATTTAGATACAAATGTCTAGGAGGTCCAGATTGAGCCTCTGGTACCCCAAACTCCTGTGAGAAGGTCACAAAGGGTAAGTAAACCTCCAAAAATATTTACACCTTCTCTATTTTATTTATTATTGACTAATAATGGTGAACCAGAAATTTTTGAAGAAGTAATCCAGGATAAGACCCACGTCCAGTGGGAGCATGTCATGGATGAGGAGATGGACTCCTTGGAACAGAACCAAACTTGGGATTTGGTTAAGTTGTTAGCACGTAAGAGGACATTGCAGAACAAGTGGGTTTATAGGATCAAGGAAGAAGAAGGTGGATAGAAAAGGTACAAGGAAAGGCTTGTAGTAAAGGGATTTGCACAAAAAGAAGGTATTGAATTTGGTGAAATATTTTCTCTTTGTTGTTAAGATGACTTCTATTCATATTG
Source organism: Taxus chinensis (assembly GCA_019776745.2). Classification (NCBI taxonomy): domain Eukaryota; kingdom Viridiplantae; phylum Streptophyta; class Pinopsida; order Cupressales; family Taxaceae; genus Taxus; species Taxus chinensis. Next base: position 614,295,564 of record CM034148.1, on the reverse strand, counting down.
TATTGAGTTTAGTTGCAGTAGAAGATTTTCATTTAGAGAAACTAGATGTGAAGATGAATTTCCTTCATGGTGATTTGGATGAAGAGATTTATATGCAGCAGCTGCTTGGGTATGAAGTCAAGGGTAAGGAGAAATTAGTGTGCAGGTTGAAAAAGAGCCTATATGGGCTCAAACAAGCTCCAAGGAAATGGTACATGAGGTTTGATAGTTTTATGCATGAGCATGGTTACTTGAGATGTGAATCAGACCATTGTGTTTATTTCAAGAATCTTGAAAATGAGAGCTATATTATTTTGTTATTGTATGTGGATGATATGCTTATTGCAGGATCTAGTATGTAGTACATTGGTGAGCTTAAGGGAAAGATAGCTCACACATTTTCTATGAAGGATTTAGGATCTGAAAAAAGAATCCTTGGCATGTAAATACACAGAGACAGGAAAAACAAGAAATTGTATTTGTCTCAGGAGGATTATATCTACAGGGTGTTAGAAAGGTTCAAGATGCAGAATGCAAAACCTGTTAGTACACCTATGGCCGGACACTTCAAATTAAGAAAAGATCAGTGTCCTTCATCACAAGAGGAGGTCAAATACATGACACAAGTACCATATGCTTCAGTAGTTGGGAGTCTCATGTATGTTATGGTTTGTACTAGACCATACATTGCACAGGCAAGTGGGAGTTGTGAGTAGATATATTACCAATCAAGGTAAAGAGCATTGGAAAAAAGTCCAATGGATACTTAGGTATTTGAAAGGGGCATCTAGCATGCAGTTATGCTATGGAGGTTCAGATATTTCATTATGTGGCTATGTTGATTCAGATATGGATAGAGATCTTGGATAGAAGGAGCACTACTAGATATATTTTCATAGTAGGTGGGATGACAGTTATCTAGATTTCAAGATTGCAGAAGGTTGTGGGTTTGTCTACTACAGAGGAAAAGTATGTTCCAACTACAGAGGCAAGCAAGGAGATGATATGAATGAGTAGGTTCATGGAAGAGTTGGGAAAGGAGGAAGATGATTACAAATTTTTTAATGATAGTCAGAGTGTAATTCATTTGGAAAATAAATTAGCATTTCATTCGATAATGAAACACATTTAGTTGAGGTATCACTTCATACGATAGGTATTGGAGGATGGGCAGTTAAATCTGGAAAATATTCATACAAGAGATAACCCTGTGGATATGCTAACAAATCTATTAGAAAAGGAGAAGTTGGAGCTACACTCCATTTCTATTGGTCTTCAAGTTTGAGAATTGAAGAGGATGAAAAAACCTAAGGAAGCATCCAAGAATGATGTTATACATGTATGGTGCAGTAATTAATCTCCAAGTGGGAGATTGTTGAGTTGTGGAGCTCAATTACTTTAGATTAGTATGTAATATAAAACTTGCTGGAAAACACAGTAACCATCATCGGTTAGGAGGGACCGGACATTGGTCACCTAGGACTGAAATTGGTCAGGAAAGGAGGAAACAACATCGGTTAGGGTGAACTGACATCAGTTACCTGTGCATGGGAGTGTTTTAATTAACTCTCTGGAATTAGATCTATTTTTAGCATTAAAGCATATCTATTGATTGTAATTGCATGGCTAAGTTCCCTAAGTTTATAAATGCCTATATAAGCATGAAAGCTAGGGTTTAGAAGTAGAGAATTAATAAGAACTTGCAAAATTTGGTGAGAGAGAATTCTTGGAGAAGAAGAAAAATCTTAAAAGAAAGAAAGTATTGTACATCTGAGAGGTGTGAAATATTGTAAATATTTATTGTATATCTTATCAAAGCTTTGGATAATAGATTGTCTTGTTTCTTGGTGGACGTAGCCCACACTGGGTGAACCACATTAAATCTAGTGTTGATTTATGTCTCTTGTTTTTTGTATTTCTTCTGGTAGAATATATGCTTTTATTTACATGTATGCTTATATTTGATATATTATCTGTACAACCAGTGTGCTGATCCCAACATTATCCTTGTTCTATTCTAAAGGACACAAACCAATTTGGAGATAATGCACCATATATTGAATCCAACATGGAATAGGTGCATCATTTGTTAATTGTTCTTGATCATTTTGTAGTACTAGGACAACTTCTTCTACACTCACTGAGACAACACATTGTTTGGAAGCAAGTGGGTCACACAATACCTTGGCATGGACCGGCTTTGTCACTTTGATTTCAATATCATATTCCATCACATGAGTGATCCAACCTACTCTTTTCTCATTCAAATATTTGTTTAGGATAAAATATTTGACACCAACATGAGATACTAATAGTTGAATCTTGTTGTTCAAGACCAAATGTCTGAACTTCTTAAAACTCCTAATAACAACAAGAACATGATTTTTAATGAAATAATACCTCACTTCGTAATCTTCCAGAATTTGAATGAAGAATTATATGGGCTATTTTGAATATTCCTTATTCAGTTGTACCAAGACAACTGAGATTGTGTTTGATACTCCAAAAGCGTAGAGTATGAAGTCCTTGGAGAATTATGGGTTAATAAGAGTTTGGGCTGGAGATATTATATCCTTGATGGCTTTAAAAATCTTCTTAACTTTTTTTGTCCACTTGAATGCAAGTCTCTTCTTCAACATTATATTCAATGGCTTTACAAGAGTGGCAAAATAAGGCACAAATATATGAAAAAAATTAATTCTCCCCAAGAAGATTTGGAGGGCCTTCTTGTGGCTTGGCAATAGAAGAGCATGGATGGCTTCAATTATTTTAGGATTAATGGTCAATCCTTATTTCTAAAAAACATGGCCAAAAAACTTTCCTTCATGTGCTAAGAATATACACTTCTTCACGTTAAATGACACTCCAAACCTTCTGCATCTTTTAAACAATTAACTAAGGTGAAAGATATGGTCTGTTGCATTCTTAGAGAAGACAATGACATGGTGAAGATAGACAAGCACTATCTTTTTGATCAGCCCATTGAAATCCATATCCATTGCTCACTGAAATATAGCTCTAACATTTGACACTCCAAATGGCATTTTCTTATAAGCATAATTGCCCTATTTTGTGGTGAAATTTGTCTTGAATTGGTCTTCATCTTTCACCATAATCTAAGTGTATCCTGAATAACCATCCAACAACGAGAACCTTTCCTAACCATCTACAACTTGTAGAATTTCCTCTTTTGATGGGAGTGTATAGTAATATTTGAGTGAAGCTCTATTCAAGTCACAATCTAATCTCCCTATTTCTCTTTCGCACAGGTACTAAGTTTACAACCCAAATTAAATGATTAATTGGAAATATGATACTTGCCTCAATTAGTTTTTTCAATTCTTTCCTCATGAGAGGATCAATATGAGGATTCACCAACCTTTTCTTCTTCTTGATTGATTTGGATTCTGGATCTAACTCAATAGTATGTTGAGCCAACTTTGGGTTAAAGTCTCTTAAATATTTGTAATTCTAGGAAAATACATTGGGGAACTCTTGAAAAAGTTGGATAAATTCTGATTTCTCTTACTGAGTACTACTTTTCCAATTCACAACACCTTACCTTCGCCTACTGAAATAGGTTCTGAATCTTCACCTTTGACTTGAATATTTTCCTTCTCTTTCCGGAATTGATCATTAGGGTTGAAGACTGACTCTAAAGTCACAAGACCCTTTGGCAATTTGTTTTTTCTCAGCTGAACCACTTGATTACCATACTGCTGCTCCATTTTATCTTGATTCTTTACGGAGAACTCATCTTCTTCTTGCAAGAAGTTGGTGATTTTCTCATCATTTTCAAATACTTGCCAACTTGAGTTTTTCTCTGGGACATCTGGTCTGACAATCACCTTTATATGAGGCTAAACTTGATCTCTCTTGATGTTTTCAACAACATCAAATGTTTCCCTAATAGCTGCAAGCTTATCCGATGTATCATTATTATTCCCTGGGATGGAATTGATGTTAAAGGCTTTGAAATCCATACCCTATTCTTGTAATTTTTTAAAAGATCATTCTTGGAAGCATTTTGTCCTTGGACTTGGTTTACAATCAATTCACTATCCCTGAACACTTGAAAATTTTTAATGTTTCTTTTTTTTCCCAATGCAGCCCAGAAATCAAGGCTTCATACTTAGCTATGTTATTTGAGTAAGAAAATTAGAAATGGAAAGATGAGTAATATTTGATACCTTGAGGAGACACGAGCATTACTCCTCCTCCAGCACCTTGCCTACTTTTTGAGCCATCAAAGACTAGTTCCACACTTTGTTGTTGTCTTTGTGATCTAATTTGGTGATGCTAAGGAGAGATGTGTTCTCTTCATGCATGTAATAGAATCCTAACTCGGCTTCTTCCATTTCCTTAAAAGGGTCAAAGGAATGTATTTTTTTGGCCCATTCATCAAGAGTCAAGTCTGGAATGCCTCCAACCTTAGTATTTGCTTCATAAATACTCATAAAATCCTCCTAATCAAAAGTTGAGAAATTTGCATTTGAATGGACTTGGGACATGTGGCTCAATGAGAAAATTAACAATTGGCTCATATTTTATTGTAGCCTCAGCTCCATACCTTGTTATGAAAAATATATGTGACCAATCAACAGACAAGTAGCCTCTAATTTTAGTAGTGAAGTCCCTTGACAAGCATAAAGTGAAGAGTGGTGGAAATTCAATAACTGAAACATCTTGCAACATCATAACATTGGGACAAACATACAATGTGTGGTTCAATCCTTTGATTACTCAAATTGTGTTTACTGTTGTCCCATCTAATTACACCACACATCTAGAAATCACTTCATATTGAAGGCCCACCTGATCAGCTATTTGTTTTAGCATTACAGAGGTACTTGCTCTCAAATCAATCATGCAATCATGCATGGACTTATCCTCGATGATAAATGAGATATAAAATGATAGGGGCTTCAAATTTTTACTTTTTTGACCTCCTGGAGTCCTTTTGGGGATGTATTAGTGAGAAATTTATTTTAATCTTTGGATGACTAATTTGATGCAGACCAGTTTTCCATAGCAACTTGCATAAGATATCTTTGTCCTGGGATATCTAATGACTCCCACATTGAAATTTTCACATTTGTTTTCTTAATTTTCTCAATGATATTGAATTGGGATGAGCTATCCTTCTAATTCCCCTTACTTTGCACAACCTTATCTTGCATGGGGGTTGCTGCAACTGGCACCCAAGCTAGGATAGAAGATGGTTTAGACTGATTTTACACATTTGGAGCTACACTTTGACTGCTAATTCCTTGAAACATGATAGAGGGCTGAGAAGCACTTGAGTTACATGACTTGCCTTCCTCAATATTCCTTCTCTTAGACCATGTGTTGGTTTCCACACCTTGAGACAGGACCTTATTCATACTACAAAATTTTTCAACTTTCCAATTAAAAAGCGGGGTCTCATTTAGAGGTTCTTCCTAAGTAACTTCATGCTGCTGATTTTATTCTTGGTTTGTCTCTTGCTCCACATCCGTTTTTGTCACCACTAGACCTTGATTCAAGGAACCATTAAAGTATGTTGAATTATTATGAGGTTGATTGTATGGGGAGCACCAGTCATATTCTTCAGCCATGTTATTTTGAGTTGGAACTAGGGCTATGGATGTAGATACAATACTAGGATTATAGGGTTGGAATGGCCTATTTGCAGGAGGTCTTGTTTGGTTTGGATTAGCATATGGAGTAGGTGGCCTATTAGGCTAATACAAAGGCCTGTTTTGTTGGGATTGGGGCTGGTATGGTTTAAAATTTTGATCTTATTACCTCTTAATCATCACCAAATCATTGCCTAAGTTTTATAACTACTTCATGACCTCTTGGATCTCTTTGGAAGTGATAGATGATGAGGTAGAAGCTTCAGTAGAACTTTGGTTTTTTAGGGCAGGAATAGGGGCTAATATAAGTGCTTGACTAGTGTTTGGGCTTCTTAATTCTGGATAAAGAGGCATGGGTGGCCTAGGTGCAATTTTACCAGCTTGAATGAGGAAATTTTCAGCTCTAATAGTAATATTATAAGATGTGGGTAAATTTATACCTCCCATGGATTGAATCATCATGGAAATATAAAAAATTAAGGGCTTAAGGAAATTTAGGAAAGCACCTTCACCTGTTTCTCTCACTACCAATGGGATCCTATCCCATGTCTATTGGAATCTGAAGTTGAAATCAGTCATCTACTCATTAGGATCCCTCTTAATTGTTTTCGATTGTTCCAATAAAGACAAATTATCTCTTGTTTCCCTAAATTGATTATAAAGAGCCATACACAAATGGTCCCAATTCTAGATAGACCCTGTTGTTAGACTCCTAAACCATTGAAAAAATTTACCCTTGAAGGAGGATGCCAACAATTTAACTACCACATCCATCTAAGAAATCTCGTGAATTGCATAGACATTTGCAATGTCTTGGATATGGTTAATTGGGGTTGTATGGTTCTCCCCAGTGAAATAAGGAATGTTCTTTAATTATGCAACTAGGATTGGATTTTGTGCATTAAGAGTAAGTGGACTGTTACTCGTGAAATTGACATAGGTATTTTACGGTCCTTGTGGTTTTTACAGATGTGTCATTCTGACTGGTTTGAGGACTCTAGTTGATTGAATGAAAGGCCTACCAAGCAGAGGTGTTGATATTGTTATATTCTGTGGAGATAGAGACCTATGAACTATTCACCCCCTTCCTCCTCTTCCTAGAGATAGCCACAAGTATTCAAATATTCCTTCCTCTCTAGTTCTTGACCTTGTTTGAATTCTTCTCATAAATTTGACAAGATTGTGCTGCTAAAACTAGTGGATCCTTCCCTTTTGGAGTCACTAGATGTGTAATTTCAAATCCTTTTACAATCTAGAATGTTACAACAAGAGCACAAAAAACTTCTTGTAATAGAATGAAGACTTCTTTGTCCCACCTGTCATGCCATAAATGTTATCACCAAACCATATCACCCTCCAGTTTGCATAAGTGTGTGTGCTTAAGCTTACAATGTGACTGGGTAACATGAGTATTATCTCCAAGTTGTGGTACTTGCTACTTGAGATAGTCCTCTAGAGAAGGTTGGTTCTTCTTCCTACTCCTAGTGCAAACTAACTCTAATGAAAGAAAACTATTGATTACTCCTAATCTATCACTTCCAAGGGACTAGGGAGAGAGAAAGAGCATGAAAATAAATAAAACTACACTATAGAGGTGATGCACCAAAAGAAGGGTATGAGAACAATCCCCAATGTGTGAAAATGGAAGAAAAATGCAGGTTAAAGAGGGTGATAACAATTCCCCATAGTCTAACAACAACACTTACAACAACATTCCCATGCATACAAAATAATAATGAAACCCTACAAGAGAATAAAGTAGACACATTACACCTGCAATAATAATGAAGAGCTAAGAAGAATGCAAATAAATATAGAAAAGGAAGATACATCCAAAAAATTGCATCTGTTGCTTCTTTAATATGCACAGTTCAAGATATTATAAAATAAAGTCTTAGATCACCATGCAAGGATTTCCCTATAAAGGTCAGTAGCAGATTGGCTTCACAAAAAAAATGGGTAGAGTTTTTCTACTCAAATCATCCTCTCCAAACTGAGGGGAAAATCCCCAGTTTATATAAAATGGAAAGAGGGAAAAGGGGACAAGAAATATCAGATCTATTTTTTGCATTAATTGTAAGGTACCTAGAGTGGGTGAAAATTATGATTATAACTTGCAAAATCCTTCCCATACCACCCATAACTTGTAGCAGTGGAGAAATGGCCATCCATGCCCATTAATTGCATTTTCACCCACCATCCAACCCCCATTTTGGAATAGGTTCATTTTCTGTAAAGTACACCTTCAAAAATCCATTAATCTCCTGATTTTTTGACCTATGTGCGTATATCTTGGAATGATTATTCCAAAAAGACCAATTTTGTGTAATTTGGTTGAGAAACATAAAATTTATGGCCTCCTGAGCATATGCAGTTATTTACAGTTTGTTGGGCATTTTTTCCCCTTTACGAGATTGTGTAATTAATCTGTTTGTTGTAATGAATCATTGAAAATATTTTTTCCTATCTCAACATTCTTGCATATTTTTAGAATGATTTGAAATGATTTGAATTTAATTTATTTGGGCCCATCATATCTATATTCATCTTTACTTTGAATGGGGAGGGGGTTATTATTGTTTGGCATTGAACATAGCCAGCTCAGCCAACTCTCATCTTGCATTGTCGACCACCATTTGAATGTCAATTCCTCCTAGTGAAACATCACCCTCTTCTTTTGATCTGCATCGAACCTTTCTCCTCCATGAATTTTTGTTGACCTGCCAATTTCTATGTTGGCACTTTACATTGGATGCTCAAAAGTCATGACAACCTCAATACACAAAGACCACCCCTTATGTGCTAACATGGCTTGATCTGTACCATCGAATGGTGAGCCAATTCAATCATGTTGAGATCCTAATGAAGACACCACCACTTTTACTTTTCACTTTAGATGCTGAGCCGCTTCATTTACCTCCTCAAATTGGGATCCATCTAACTCCTTTACCATTACACCTCATTTCAAACTTTACCTTCCACTGTGACTGCATGAGCATCCGAGCCATTGACCTTATTCCCATGGAGCTTCACTCCACGTGGAGGCCCCGCACAACATTGGGGGTCTCCACTCTCCCTTCACTTTTTAGAAATACACCAAGGGGACACATGGTGACCCCTCACAACTCTTCTATCTTATGTGAGCTCATTACGAATTCATCTGAGCCCAAGCTTGACTTGGAGACCCACGAGTTAGACTGAAACCTCCACAATATATCCAACCTATCCTATCCAAGTCTCATGTCACAGATATTCCCTCCATCTACATTGATATTAGCACTTGTGACTCACCTAGGGATGCTCATCATGATCCGGCTTGTTCCATATAACTCCTGTATAGCTTCACTTATGTCTCAAATGAGCTTGGATGTATTATCATATCAAAAATCTTAGCTTAGTATGATAAAATTCTTAATCTTCTATTAGATGATCTCAATTTTGCAGAAGCTTGGCCGATAGCTTGTTATAACCATGCTCTTGAATACACCACTCAACTCAGATGGAGGATATTATCATCTTGGCATCTTCTCTGGCTCTTTCTGAATAGTTTCCCACACCATGGAGGGGCTCATACATCCTGTTCAATTCAAATTCCTACTTTTACTTGAGTTTGACAATTTCCTTCCCAAAATAGCTTGGTCCTTCCCATTCGCACTGATTAAAACTTCAAGCTTACTCCTTTGAACAAGCTAAGGCTTAAATCCCCTTTCAGTGAACCACTCAGCCATGCATAATTGGCATGGTGATAATGTGGTTTTTTGACCTTGTGAGAAATTCACTTCATGATATCAGAAGCTTGATAGACTTTAAATTGACTCGCTCAAATCCGTTTGGCCCGGACTTCTTCTCTAACATATCTCATCCCTTCTCCATATGAACTTGATAGTATGGTCAACTATGGTTTGAGTTTGTTATCAAATTAGCTCGATATGGACTGTGCATATCTCATTTTCTTTCTCTCTGCATGAGCTCAGTTCATTTAAAATGCATAGTGTGGGTGTTGATTAGATCGATGGTGGCATATGGGGAAACTTGATGAAATCACTTAGTATGTATGCCCAATATAAATGGATTGACGAGAAATCCTCAATAGCTCAATTCTTCATTCTAAAAACTCATTGAACCTCCTTTATCTAGAGTATCTCAGTAGCCTGAAACAACTCGGTGGGAAATATTAGTGACCTGGTTGTGCATGGTCATTGAAATATGTAGCTTGGTGGAGTTATGGAACGCTCTCGATCACAAGCTCCCTCATAGTGCATTGTCATCAGTTAGTTGATATCACAAGACATATCTTAATCCCTTTTCCAATTCTCCCATCAGATCCTTGCCAGTTTTACACTTAAATGTTGGGAAGCTAAATATCAGTACCAAGAAATGTCTTGGAGCCGTAATGCCAAATTTTTACTATTACTTGCATATGGACCCTCGTTCATGCTAACCCATTTTTAGCAAAAATTTGAACTTAATAAAGACCAAGAAGAGGAAAATTTCTTCATGTGACCTTTAACTTTACTTGTATCTTATGATTTGATTATCTAGACCCTTTTGATGCTAGTCTTCTTTGTTGTTCAATTATGCCTTGGGGAAATTGGATAACACTACTTACAGGATTTCTCTCTTCTATGCTTCAATGTTATATTCTTCCTTAAGGTCCTTTTTGTAAAAGGATGCGGGTCCTTTCAAAAACCCCATATTCAACCTTATACAAAAAACTGGACATATTTTTTGTACATCGAAATATGTAGTTGTGGCATAACCTAACAGAATCTAAGATGACAATATCTTACTTTATTTTGTTAAATCCCATCAATTGATAATTTCCAATTACTATGGTGTCACATAAGCTAGCAGATGCTAAGATAAAAATAATATTCTTTGACTTGTTAAATGCTAGCGACCCATAACCTCAAAATATTGTATTGTGGAAGTATTAGGTTACCTTAGCGAGCACTAAGCTCAAAACATCTTACTTAAAATTTCTCCTCAATCCACCAATCAAAATAAAAAATTCTATAAATTTTCAACTTTCTAATGTTTATATTTTATTTAAATAATTTTTTAATCTACAAAACTTATTTATATTTTTGTTTATTTGCTAGTTAGTACTGATTTGACAAATATGAGGCCTTATTAGAATATTGGTTTATTTTATTTAATAAAAATCATAATTCTAAGAAATACATTTGCCCAATCTTTAAATAAGATATGAGATTTAGAAAAAAAAAATGCTAATAGAAGATTCACTGCATTCAATGTTTATCCAAAAAGGAAGATGTATTTGCATGCTTGGACAAGTGGCACATCCAGAATAGTACACTATTCATAAAAATTAATAAAATTTATTTTGAAAAATCGCATTATAAATAGTTCTAAATTAAATCCCATCCCACTCCTTATATATTTTTCACTATTTTGTTTTTGCTAGTCAAAAATTTTAATCATTGCTTCACCCCCATTTGCAATAAAAATTAGATTTGTAAGGTAAATTTTATAAAATCTAATTTTTCTATATTTTTATTAAAAATTTTAACCATAATTTTTTTTAATATGATTATATTATGTTAAAGACAAGAAAAATACTACTATTATTAGTTACTGTTATTGTGATAAATCTTTTAATTGATTTATTTCGGCTATTCCATTTAATAACAAACTTTTATCTTTAGGTTGGCATGTTCAACTTGTAAAATTGTGGTGGTTTTCCTTTTTAATTGCACAAGAAAAATTTAGCATATTATGTATTTCAAAATGCCACTTATATTGCTGTAATATTTTCAAGCATAATATGATTCTAGGTCACTCTATGTTTTTCCAAAGAATTATATATTTGATGCATTATTTTTTTTTATTTTTTTACCTGAATTTTAATGTGGGTATTTACAATATGTGAAACATTTAAATTAGGTACTTACAGTATATATATTATTATGCATTCAAAATCATTACATAGGGGCATTCTATTTTTTAGCATTCTATAGGTGTCGGTTTTATGTTTGTGGAGCCTGTTTTCATGTTAGAGTGGGGTACACCTTCTATGTGTTACACTCGGGTATTTTTACGGCGGTCCCGCTCACCGGTGAGCGGGTCAAGGGGGTTCGAGGGGGTGAAGCCCCCGAAGCAAATTTTCATGGGTGGTTTATTAACCCATGGGTAATGGGTAACCATTATGGGTTGTTTTTGGGCCCATGGTTTTTCGGTACCCATTGTTTTGATACCCACGGTTTTGATGGTTTTGATACACACGGTTTTGTATCAAACTACTTAAGCAATTGTCTATTTATATGGTCTTATGCATATGATAGATATACAAGCAAATGCATTGTAGATGTGCTTTGAATTCGGGTGTGAATTCTGTAGAGTTTGTTGAGCATAGCTCCAAATGGATCTGGGTATTGTATTGAGAGAATGGAGGCTTGTAATAAAATATGAGCAAGTGATTCTTGGTGGACGTAGCCCAAATTGGGTGAACCACATTAAATCTATGTCTCTCTATGTTTTGTTATTTATTCTACACTTTTATTTGAGATCTGTAATATTTTCTGCATATTAGTTTCTACTGTTACGATTATGTAAGGGATTATTCCACATATTTTATCTCTTATTCCCTAACAATTGGTATCAGAGCCTGGTTTGGTTTGCTGAAGTGTTGAATCACAGGGAAAGTTTTTAGTTTGAGTGGGAGCTATGGCAGATGATGGAAGATCTAGGGTTGATAAATTCAACGGGTAGAATTTCAGTCTTTGGAAGATGTAGATGGAAGATTACCTTTATCAGAAGGATCTTTATACTCCACTGTCTGAGAAGGTGAACAAACCCTCGAGTATGACAGATGCGGACTGGGATTTGTTGGATCAGAAGGCACTTGGAATGATCTGGCTGTGTCTTTCATCTTCGGTATTATTTAATGTTTCAAAGGAAAAGACTACAAAAGAACTGATGGATGCATTAGGGAAGTTGTATGAAAAACCCTCTTCCTCTAATAAGATATTTTTAATGAAAAAGTTGTTTAATATGAAGATGTCTGAGAATGGTTCAGTAGCAAATCATTTAAATGATTTCAATACGGTTGTGAATATGCTAGCTTTGGTTACAATAGAATTTGATGAAGAAGTTAGAGCTTTATTAATTCTGTGCTCTTTACCTAAAAGTTGGAATAGCCTGGTAATGGCTGTAAGCAACTCAGTTCTAGCTAACTCGAAGTTGAAGTTTAAGGATGTTGTAGGGGTGATTCTAAGCAAGGAAATGCAAAGAAAAAGATCTGGTAAATTTTCTACTTCAGGGAATGCTTTGACAGTGGAAACTAGAGGGAGACAGAAGAATAGAGGAAACCGTGGAAAATCGAAAGATCGGGCAAGGTCAAAATCCAAGAGAAAGATTGTATGTTGGAACTGTGGAAAGTTTGGGCATGCAAAGAAGGATTGTTGGGAGCTTGAGGACAAGAAGAAACAACAAGAAGAAAACAAGGAGGCAAATGTGGCATCGGGTAATGTATGTCAGGATGCTTTGATTATTTCTTTGCATAATATTACTGAATCTTGGGTTTTAGATTAAGGGGCTTCTTTTCATGCTACTCCACATAGACATTATTTTGTTGATTATGTTCAAGGGGATTTTGGGCATGTTTTTCTTGGTGATGATGAGCCTTACAGTATAGTTGGAAAAGGTTCTATTTAGGTTAAGATGCAGAATAGGAGTACATGGCTATTGAAGGATGTCAGACATGTGCCTACATTAAGGAGAAATTTGATATCGGTGGGGCAATTGGGAAGTGATGGTTGTACTATGATATTTACAGTTGACTCTTGGAAGGTTACCAAGGGTGCTCTTGTGGTGGTAGGAGGTAAGAAGGTTGGAACCTTGTATTTATCCACTGATAGTACTAATGATTGTAATCTTATGGCTTCAGATGTAGATACAACATTATGGCACTATAGGCTTGGTCATATGAGCCATAAGGGCATGGACATCATAAAGAAGAATTTTCCTGGATATACAGAAATAGGTTTGGATTTCTGTGAGAACTGCATATATGGGAAATAGAAGTGAGTAAGGTCTCTCAAGGTTAGACCTATGAAGAAAGAGAGTAAGTTATAGCTAGTACATTCTGATGTGTGGGGGCTGGCTCAGGTATCATCTCTTGGGGGTTCAAGTTATTATGTTACTTTTATTGATCAAGCAACAAGGAAAGTTTGGGTTTATTATATTAGAAACAAATCTGATGTATTTGATACTTTTGTTAAATGGAAAGCCTAGGTAGAGAATGAAACAGGCCTTAAGTTAAAATGTCTCAGGTCAGATAATGGAGGGGAGTATTACAGCAATGAATTTGATTATTATTGTTCTAAGAATGGAATCCGTGGGTAAAATATGGTTCTAGGAACCCCGCAGCAAAATGGGGTGTCAGAAAGGATGAACAGAACAATAATGGAACATGCTAGGAGCATGAGGATACATGCAGGACTGCCTCTTTATTTTTGGGCAGAAGCGATGAGCACAGCTGTGTACTTAATAAATAGAGGACCCTCAAGTGCCTTGGATGGAGGCATACCTAAGGAGGCTTGGTATGGTAAGAAAGTCAATTACTGATTTCTTAGAGTCTTTGGATGTGAGGTGTTTGTTCATATTGACAAGGATGATAGGACCAAGCTAGAGGCTAAATAAGAAAAATGCATTTTTATTGGTTATGGTGGTGATGAATTTGGATTTAAATGTTGGATTATTAAAGAAAAGAAAATCATTCAGTCTAGGGATGTGGTATTTAATGAGAAAGTCATGTATAAGCAACAGTTGTAGGAAAATAGGGAAGAATCTAAGAACGAATATGCAGTGGTAGAGGATCTTACAAATGGGAAAGTGACCCATGAATCAGTTCAAGAACCTACTCAACAGGAACCCCAAACTCCGATAGTGAGGAGGTCTTCTAGGGTAAGAAAAGAACCTGAACGTTTTTCTCCTTCTCTTTATTATTTATTACTCACTGATAGTGGAGAGCCAGAGAGCTTTGATGAAGCAATGCAAGTAGATGCTAGTAAGAAGTGGGAGCAAGTCATGGATGAGGAGCATAATTCTTTTATGGAGAACCAGACTTGGGATTCGGTGAAGCTACCGGAAGGCAAAAGAGCATTGTAGAACAAGTGGGTGTACAAAGTTAAAGATGAAGAAGGAGGAAATAAAAGATATAAGGCCCAGTTGGTGGTCAAGGGGTTTGCACAGAAACAAGGTATAGACTTTGATGCGATTTTTTCTCCTCTAGTAAAAATGACTTCTCTCAGAACTATTCTTGGAATAGTGGCAGCAAAATACTTGCACTTAGAACAGTTAGATGTAAAGACTACATTTCTCCATGGTGATTTGGAGGAGGAGCTATATATGTAGCATCCATAAGGATATGAAGTCAAAGTAAAGAGGAGATGGTGTGTAAACTGAAGAAGAGCTTGTATGGCCTAAAACAAGATCCACGTTAATGGTATAAGAATTTTGATAGCTTCATGATGGAGAAAGGTTATATTAGATGTCATTTTGACCATTGCATGTATACAAAGAAATTTGAGGATGGAAGTTATATTATCCTATGTTTGTATGTTGATGACATGTTGGTTGTAGGTAAAAACATGTAGGAAATAAAAGTACTCAAGAAACAGCTAAGTGAATACTTTGATATGAAGGATTTGGGGGCAGCCAGACAAATCCTTGGTATGAGGATAACTTGGGATAGGAAGGAACAAAAGTTGACTTTATCTCAGGAAGAGTACATTAAGAAGGTATTGGATAGGTTTAACATGCAGGATGCCAAACCAGTTGGGAATCCTTTGGTAGGCCATTTTAAGTTATCAAAGGAGCAGTGTCCCAAGACAGAGCAGGAAAGAAATCAGATGTCCAAGGTACCTTACTCATCAGCGGTTTGTAGTTTGATGTATGCTATGGTGTGCACTAGGCCTGATATTTCCCATGCAGTGGGAGCTGTGAGTAGATTTATGAGTGATCTAGGTAAAGAGCATTGGCAAGTAGTAAAGTGGATCCTTTGGTATTTGAGAGGGACCATGGGGATAGTTTTGTGCTACAGTGGATTAGACACCACTTTACGTGGTTATGTAGATTCAGACATGGTTGGAGATGTTGATAGTAGGAGGAGCACGACAGGTTATATTTACACTTTAGGTGGGATAGTAGTGAGCTAGATTTCATGACTACAAAAGCTGGTGGCTTTATCAACCACAGAGGCTGAGTATGTTGCTACCACAGAGGCAAGAAAAGAGATGATTTGGTGACAACAATTGCTTGAAGAGTTGGGGCATAAGCAAAAGGAATGTAAGCTACATAATGATAGTCAGAGTGCTATACACCTAGCTAAGAACTTTGCTTTCCACTCCAGGACGAAGCATATACAGTTGAGATATCACTTCATTAGGAAAGCTTTGGAAGAAGATAAGTTGAAGTTGGAGAAGATTCATACCAGTCAGAATCCTGCAGACATGATGACCAAGGTAGTCACAAGAGATAAACTAAAGCTATGTTCAGCTTTGGTTGGCCTTCGTAGATGACAGTGAAGGGTTAAGAAGCTTTCTCAGTGGAAATCAGTCTCCAAGTGGGAGATTGTTATGTTTGTGGACCCTGTTTTCATGTTAGAGTGTGGTAGACCTTCTATGTGTTATACTCAGGTATTTTTACGGTGGTCCCACTCACCGGTGAGTGGGTCAAGGGGGTTTAGAGGGGTGAAGCCCCCGAAGCAAATTTTCATTGGTGGTTTATTAACCCATGGGTAATGGGTAACCGTTATGGGCTATTTTTGGGCCCATGGTTTTTTGGTACCCATTGTTTTGATACCCACGGTTTTGTATGAAAATACTTAAGCAATTGTCTATTTATATGGTCTTATGCATATGATAGATATATAATCAAATGTATTGCAGATGTGCTTTGAATTCGGGTGTGAATTCTATAGAGTTTGTTGAGCATAGCTCCAAATAGATCTGGGTATTGTATTGAGAGAATGGAGGCTTGTAATAAAATCTGAGCGAATGATTCTTGGTGGACGTAGCCCAAATTGGGTGAATCATGTTAAATATTGTCTCTCTATTTATTTTGCACTTTTATTTGAGATTTGTAATATTTTTTGCATATTACTTTCTACTGTTGCGATTCTGTAAGGGATTATTCCACATATTTTATCTCTTATTCCCTATCAGTCGGCATACCATATGTGCATAATTTATACATTAAGTATTGGTACATTGTACTTTCTATCAAAATTATAGAAAACTTTTAAAACAATCACATAACTAGAACATCTCCCAACCGTGAGGCATCAAATTGCCACTCTATCTTGTTTAATTTAAAACGTTGTTAAAAAAATTAATATTAACAAGGTTTATTAAATATACATGAACATAATGATTTGATACTTTATACAGGAATTAAGGAACCCAGAAACCTTACAATAGAATGCATCATGAGCATCACCAAGAGTAAAAAAATACAAGGAAAAATCACAAAACATGGAGGGGAAAACATTTCAAATGATACAGTAAAAAAAATCTCCAAGAGCTAGTGGACTAGTTAGTCTTTAAACATTTGTACTCCTTTGGTTGACGATCTTCTTGTCCTTTCATATGATCATCCTACTCACTTGTGATAGGGATGTCATCTTTAACCTCCTCTTCCTCATCAGAACTACTAAGGCAAAGATTATACCTATGAACTTTGTGTCCCTGCTCTAGCTTGACCACATGCCCCTGTAACTCCCAAATGAAACTTTTGATCTCTACCATATCGGCCTTGATAGAGTTTTGGGTGATGAAAATTTTCTTATAGGAATAAATGCAATGCATGACATTGTTTCCCATATTCGTTCTAACTTTGCCTAAGGCCTCCATATAGATTTCCAACTAACTCACCCTGAGAGTAATTTTATCAAAATCCACATTCCAACCCAGCTCCGCTCTCTCTTTCCCTTTAGATGAATCCCATTTTGTATCAATAAAAGAAACTACAGCCCCAGTACCAATATTTCCCTTCCCCTGAGGTGGCATAATCTTCTTTTCCTCAGTTTTTTCATATGGTTCACAAGAGTACAATTTTCATTTGAATCCATGAATTCAGACTCTAATTTTTTCTACCACCAGTTTACTATTCTTACAAATAAAAATAATTAGTCCATGATGTATCGGGGTATTAATAATTCCCTATTGAAAACCATTTACTGATGCAAAGAGCAACATAAAAAAAAGGGAAGGCTCATAAAAATCTTATTCCTAATCATATTAAGCATAGTAATATGGTGAGTAAATATATTTTTTATAATTTTTTTCAAAACTAATGTACCTCACAAGGTGGAGGTAGACCCTATTCCAAATATCATGGATGCAAAATCTAGTTATACCATCTACTAGTAGGTAAACCATTTCTTTACCGCAAAATAAAGTCTCAATTTTATGCTTGTGTCTGATATGGTTTTTGAATATATTTAAGCCATCCATCTCTATTCTATTTTCCTATGCTATCGAATCCTTTAAAACCTCAATTTCCATGCTGCAAATCACCATGTTACCATTGTTCCATTCTTGATCAAACTCCAATGCAAGATAAGGATCAGAACCCATGAATTTTGAGATGAAATTCCTAAACCCCCCATTTTTCAGAATGCGCCACAAGGAGGGGTTTTCCTTCAGGGCACCATAGCTCATGGGCTCGATTCTTAAATGACCACATCTCATGGTTTTAGTCAACTGAGGTATAAAATGGAAGAAATAATGGCCAAAATAAATTGTAAGAGCAAAGTTAATACAAATCCTACCATATATCCTACACGCGCAAAAGCTCCTGCTAACCATAAATGCAAAGATGACATCCCAATGAGGGAAAATAGCCATTAGAACATCAATACTTAATGTTTTTAATGAGATTAATAACATTGGTGATATCATCTCCCCTCTCACTTTCTTTAAAATTACTACCTTTAGCCCCCAATTTGGTAAGATAATCCACACATTTATTACCCTTTCTAGGGGTATGAATAATTACATTTATTAAACTCTTTCAGAAATTTTTCTTTAGTATCTTTAAGGATATTTCTTATGGTCCAATTATTAATTGTATCCTTTCTCACATTTTCAATGGTTAAAATCTTGTTTTGAACAACTAACCAAAAAAACATGTTGACATTGGTGAGTAAATCCTTAATCAAAATTTTCCTCTACAAATCCCTTACAAGACAACATATGTTTGGAAAATGAATATGTGTGGTCCAAGAACTGATATGTCAGGTGTTATACTTAAGCACTGTAGTCATTGATCTCCATAAACCTATGTAGGAAAACCATTCTTGTGAAAACAATTGATCTAAGACATTTAAAAGACATCAAATTATTTTAGAAACATGTTCAATATTTTTCATTCAAACAACAACATATTATAAGTACAACATAAATGGTATTTTATATGGTATTTTATAGTAAGTAACAAATCTTTCAAATAAATACAATTTTTTTCCTCTAATATTTACAATTCAATTCCAGTTAAAGTAGTTAGACTTCATCTTATTGACCTTGAGGAGTAAATCCTTAGTCCAATTTTTCCTCCAAAAATCCTTTGCAAGACAACTTATGTTTTGATAATGAATATGTTTAGTCCAATAACTGATATGTCAGGTGTTATACTTAAGCATTGTAGTCATTGATCTCCATCAATACATGTAGGAAAAACATTTTTGTGAAAACATTTGATCTAGGACGTTTAAAAGACATCAAACTATTTTAGAAACATGTTTAATATGTTTTCATTCAAACAACAACATATTATATGTACAACATAAAAAGCATTTTGTAGTAATTAACAAATATTTCAATCCTTCTAATAATAATAACTTTTAACATCCATGATGTTAGTCATACTTTTTTTCAAGTAGTAACAAATTTAACTTTAATCCCAAACTACTATACCTTTGTTTGTTATATCAATTCAATCCTCCAACCAAGTGGAAGTTCATTACAAGATTAACAATGGAGATAATAGTGGAAACTAAACTCAATATGTCTTTCTTTATCTTGTTAAATGATAGTGACTCTTTAGCTTGAAATATTATATTATTCAAATACATTCAACCACTAAGCTCAAACTAGGTTGATTTAATTTGTTAAATTCCAGTGACCCCTAAAATCAAAATAATATCTCACTTTATTTTATCAAAACCTTGAGACCGTGAAGATCCAAATATTATGTTGTTTCATAAGCTAGCAGATGCTAAGTTCAAAATATCATTCAGTAACTTATTAAATGAAAAAAAAACACTACACACGAAGTATTATAAACAACCAACTACCAATTGTACTTGTAACAAAACAATCTTGATTTAAGTTAATATTTATACCCACACCACTCTGAAGTCATGTAATGGTTCACTATAAGAAGAAGTTTTAACATCCACAAGGCTAGTTAAAAGTTGAAAAAGCATATTATTCTTTTCATGTACATGTAATTATACCTATAAGAGAACACAAACCCAATAATCATATTATTATTTCCACGTACATGTAATTGTATCTACATTTAAATTTATCTTTGTTTGAACTAAACACGCTACTCTCCGTTGAAAAAATCAGACCACGGGATGGAGAGGACTCGCGGGGATGCATTTTGTTTTTCGAGACAACACCATCCTTGTCTCATTCTAGTCAAACAATGTTTTGTGAAATCACCCCACCTAATCTCACAAATAAATTCCCATCACAAGTGTTTTTTGTGCTCCCTATAGCATCTATGTGCTTACCGAATTCATTTCCATGTGTAGAATGAACAACCTTGGAGAACCTAAATGTAATAAATAGATGTGTCAAAAAAGAAATTCTAATAATATATTGCTTTATGATTTGTTGTCTAATAATCTATATAGTATGAAATCATGTCTAGCAATGTTAGTTATTTTAGCTTACTTCATTTTGTTTGTAGATTCTTCCTTTATAATATATATTAACTAAATACATCTAATATCGCTAACATTCAAACCTTCAACCTCCACTAAATGTTACACTCAGTATTTGCTATCAAGAAATGGAAAAGTCACACGGACATGACCTAGGTAAAAATCAACAAAGACTTCCTGGAACACATTAATTTAGTGGATGTGTTGGTTAAAGGAAGACCTACTTCTGATGCTAAGGATGAAGCAAGTACTCTCATGAATATCCATAAAATGTAATTTGGATTTGTCTAGTTTGGAACTCTTTGGTTTTTTATTTTTTTTGCTTCATATGGTATTGTTCTCTTCTTGTTTCACTGTAATATCTATTCATGAGGGATTTTTTGTGCAAGTATGTGGGTCATTTGGGGAAATACCTCTTTCACTCTAATTCCAAATAGTTTTATGTTTTGGAATATCGCAGTCGATGGATAAGCTCCTAATATCTTAATGAGTTTTCTTATGTCCCTTAATATCGATATGCTCCAAATTTTAAGTCTTGATATAACCTAGTGTCTTCTCATATCACAGTATCCTACTTTATTTTGATAAACCTTGGTGAGCAAAAATCTCCAAAAATTTATGGGTGTGGCATAACGTACCATTTTATAATATCAAAATATAATTCTCTTACTAGTTAGGTGCTAGCAAAAAACTAAGTTCATAATATTATATTATGAGTTTAGCACCAGAAACTTTATAAATATCTACCTCTAATTTGTATAGGTGTTGTAAAATATCTTAATTATTAAACCCTAGTGATGAAAATCACAAAATAACATGTTGTGGCAAAACCTAGTGGCCACGAAGATCAAAATATATTTCCCTTGTTTGTTAATTACTATTGTCTTTTGAGCTTGAAATAATATATTGTTTAAGTACCTAGTGGCCGCTAAGATCAAACTATGTTGATTCAAATTTGATAAATCCCGAGTCATCATTAAGATCCAAATATTATGTTTTGGCGTAATCCATCGACAGCCAAGCTAATAATATCTTATTTATTTTGTTTAAACCTAGTGAGTGTTTAAGCACCAAATATTAAGTTGTGTCATTATCTAGTGAACGCTAAGCTCAAAATATCATTCAGTAACATGTTAAATGATAGCAACCACTATGCTCAAAATAATATATTATAGAAGTACCTAGTCTTTGCTTAGTTCAAAATATGTTAATTTAATTTGTTTAAATCCTATCGATCGTAACCTCCATATATTATGATGTTTTTTAAACTAGCGTCAACTAAGTTCAAAATATCTTCCTGTATTTTGTTTAACTATAGTAAAATATCGTAGCTATGAATTATTGAACCCTAGCCAATTCAATCTCCAAATAATATGTTGTGGCATAAGCTACTGACTGCTAAGCTCCAAGTATCTTAAACCACTAGTAGTCTCCAAATATTATGTGGTGACATAACCTAGAGGGTGCTAAGCTCGAAATATCTTAATTCCAAAAATTTAATTAATTTATAATGGTCTTGATTGCTAATAAATATCTCCAAATCCAATGTTGTTGATAATCTTATAGGTTACTAAGCTGAAAGTAACGTAATTTAATTTGTTGAAACCTATCGACTTCTAGGTTTACAATATAAATTTTTAGGTTATGTTTAAGCATAACCTAGAGGACATTGGACTCAAAATGTCTTTCTTTTTTTTATTAAATACTATTGAATTTTTAGCTCAAAATATTTTATTCTTAAGTTCTTACTTTCTTTTGTTGAAACCTAGAGACTACTAACATCCAAATATTATTTTGTGGCATAACCTAGTGTCCACTAAGTCAAAAAATATCTTAATTTAATTTATTAAATCCTAACCATCAATAGACTACAAAGACTTTGTGGTGGCATAAACTAGCAGGCACTATGCTCAAAATATTTTAATTTGAAATCTTAAAATCATACAATAAATTTGACTAATATATACTGATATTGATTTTTATACATTTCTCCAAAGTTAACATGGTTGATTAACTTAGAGGACGATAAGCTCAAAATAACTTACTTTAATTTATCAAAACATAGCAACTTATAAGATTTTAGTCAAAAATGTTATATTATTCTGAGGGATAACCTTTTTTGGTGGTAGGTGATAAGAGGATATGGCATGTGTGGCTTTAATGGTAAGATTTATGACATTCAATAGATTGCATTCATGATGATAGATGAAATTGATTAAGGATTCTACACACACGATATGTAAGATGGCATCAGAAATTTAAGATTTTTAATGGGAAGCATGATATTTATGATTAGGATATCTAATCGATAATCTTTGGTACCATCACACTTACCTCCTTTCCGTGTGTTGTGAGATGGTGGCTTTATATCTCTGGCCTAGATGGACATTTATCTACCCCTTTTCCTCTTTTCATTCTTGGTCATTTTGCTTCCCACCTCTCTATGATGGTGAAAGGGGTGTTGGTGGTTTCTTGGATAGCATGGAGTGTGGTCCTAAGAGGAAGAGGAAGAGAGCTATGATAGGAAAGGACGTTGGGGAATCATTTACTTCTTGGGATGGATGGTAAAATTAAGAATGTAACTATGTAAAATTATCTTGAGAAGGTCTAGTCATTCACAAAGTGATTCGGAAAGAAGAAGATGAAGGTGATATTTATGAGAGATAATGCTTGACCTAGACCAATCCAAAGGGCGAAAGAACCTTTTTGACATGACACAAGGGTTGAATGTGGAAAATATATTGTCCAAATCTTCAGGGTAGTTTATCTTACATAAGGAGAATGAGAAGTTGGAAGAGCATCTAGTCAGCCTTCAGTATCATGTTCATGTCTTGACGTGGGGGATGCAGGTGATTGCACTTGGTCTAGAGGCGGTTGTGGAAAATTAGGTTATAGAACTCCCTGCTAGCAATAAAGTGAAAATGCCATAATATTGTGTCGATTAGTCCTCCTCCTCTGATCAGAGTAAAGGGAACATGAATGTCAAGATCATTGACGAGGTGGATCCGAGAGGCCAAATGGCCAAATATTTCCTAGATTCATTTGTATTTAATTTTTTTATTAAGGGCTAGAATGAATATCTGTTATAGCAAAGTGTATAAATATAGGAAGTATTTTTGCATAAATTGAATTTGATTACAACTCTTCTCCCACATTTTGGTATATATTTAGTGCGACAAGTTGCTTGTAATCATCATGGGAGTCCACTGCTAGAAGACTTATCATGGATTGGTTCCTCATGTACTATTTTTGAAGACTTATCATCAAAATATCCTAGTTTAAAATCTTAAAATCATAGAATTAATTGAACCAATATATATATATATATATATATATATAAAATTTGGGATACATAAGCTAGCAAATTGAATACCCAAATAATATGTTGTCCCATAACCTAGCGGTCATTAAGCTCTTAATACCTTAATTTAGTTTATTAAATCCTAACCACCGCTAGGTTCCAATGATGATGTGGTAGCATAACCTAGCAAGTGTTAAGCCTGAAATATCTTAATTTCAAATTGTTATCTAATTTCACTACCATAGTGAAATTGAATAACCAAGCAGGATTGTATTGGGGGACTCTCACAGCCAATTCAGAGCTCACTAGAAGAGTTTAGTGTCTTGGGAAAAATCAAGGTCTTTGAGGAAGTTGAAAGTTGTAGGAGGAATTTTTCCTCTTCTTGTTCTTCATAAAGTTCAATGTTTTGATAAGACAAGAAACAATGATCAAGGTGAGAACCAATAATAACAAAATGACCAAATAAAATGCATAGCTCTCGGAAACCTTCATACGTTCCACTCAACATTGGCATAGTTGAAAAATTCAAGGAATAACATAAAATGTTCAAGAGAGTGTGAAGATTTCAAGGTAGTATCTCCTAGTCCTAGATTCAGCTCATCGAGATCCTAAGAGAATTTTCATAGCCCCAACCGAGCTACCCCAATAACTCAAACATGGTCATCGATTTGTTGCAGTACGAGCTCTTATACTGAGTTATGCATTGTGGAGAGGCATCAAACTACACATTAGAGGGGATGAGCCATTTAAAATACCAGACCAAGATTATCCTTAAGGAGCCCCAAGCTAGTTATATGAAATTCTGAGTTGTTTGATTCCTATTGAGCTAGTCATTCAGAACACAATAGAGCTCCCATCATTACACAGTGTATTGGGATGTCTTTCTACAATCTGATCCATATGTATTCTCTTGAGCCAACCATAATATTCGAAAGATCAAGCTTGAAGGACCTGGGTGAGCTATTCTCATAGAGATTGAGGTGAATTTTACAAAGTTGGAACTCAAAGTGAATCCAAGTAGGTTGTATTAATCTTTGAATCTACAAGCATAGAGGAATGAGTTGGTTCCATGATGCATAAAAGAAATCTTGACATAGATGACTTGAGGGATTCATGATCCATCTATTTAAATCAAGTTGGTTCTAGCATGAGAAATTCAAGGTTGGGTGGCTCTACACAAACTAACAGTGAAATGGTGGTCGGTTTGAGTTAACACGAGCACAACAAATGATCCCTAATCTCACGAATCCAATGACAATGTCATAGATTAAGTCCAAGCATCGATCATGAAGGTGGGTGAGTTGTTTCGGTATGTCCAAGCCATGTTTTTAGCTCAAGTGGAGTGAAATGGGAATGGCTCTCTTAGAGCTTGATCAAGGCAAGTCAATTTAAACATGGGAGCTTGTAGCCGAGCAATGAAAAAGAAAAGGTTGAGTGAGGAATTGGCACTTAAAAAAATTGGTGAGCCTTGATATGGATTTTGTGGAAAATATAGAGAAATATGGCCTAAGAGGCCCTGACGAGTTGGGCCTTGCATGCCCCAAAATCCCAAATTCACCAGCTTAAATGCCAAGGGAATGTGTTGTAGGAATGGCAGAAGTAAATGTCCTGAGTGGACTGCAGGAAAAAATTACAACTAAGATCCAAAAAAATACATGGAGTTGTGTAGCTATGTTGGGTCTAGCTTGCTCAAGTGGTTTAGGAGAGTTGGAGCATGGACACCTGATATTTCTGCACAATGCATTGTGGGTGGCGGGTGATTCAACAGCCCGAGTGGGTCAAAGGGGTGCAAAAGATGATGCGGGTGTGAAGGAGTATATGAAGCCCAAGTTACGGACAATGGGGAGTTTGGGAGACCAATTGGCATGGGATGTGTAGAGATAAGTTTCCCACATAATGGAACACTCTACAATGCATTATCACAGTTTTCAAATCGGAGGTATCAGTGAGGTCGTTGGGTTGGAAAGAGTAGGACAAGTTAGAGGCCTGGTCAACACGAAGACCACCAAGTTCAAAAGGGACATTATGCCAAGGAAGGAAGAGAGCCCAACACATATAAATAACTCAAGGTTGCATAATTTAAAGCTGACAGTGTGAAAGGTATGCCCAATGTGTGTCAACACCATACAAAATGAGGTGGAGTTGAGTAATGTCAAGTGGAGGATTCAACGTGGATCGGCCAATGCAATTAAAATAGGCCCATTTCTAAATATGAACCAACATTAGATTATAAAGGAGTTGGTGGTAAACTTAGTGCCCAATGCCAAGATGTAACTATGTGATGGAGGAAGGTGCCATCTCGGCCAAGCTGGATGAGCTAGCAATACAATGTTTAATACACCTACCCCCCTTTTAATTCAAATAAAAACAAAGGAAAATCAATGATTGGACCCCCACCAATTTTTATGTCAAGATAATTTAAAATCATGATGCAGAAACATTGGGAAAAAAGAGAGGAAAATTTGTAAAAGTTATTTCCAGCAAGCAAAATTGAATACATAGTCCTGTAAGATGCAAGCATAACTGTGAGAATTCAAAATAGCTACCCTGATTAAAAGCTCATAACTTGAGTATTTCTTAATGGAATTGTAAAAAATTTGTCTCATTGGAATCATGATTCCGAGACCTTTGCACAAAAACCAAGAAATTCTAGAATTTATGAACATTTGAGGGAAAATTTCATAAAAAACCAACCTAGTTTAGAATAATGATTTCAAAGTAGTTGGGAGTACAATTAATGGGCATGAACATTATTTTTCTTCAATTGTGGGTTATAGGACAACATGTGGAGCCTTTTCCAAGTAAAATATCATCATTTTAACTCATTTATTATCACTTACAAGTGGTTGGAAAGTAGATTTTTGGATTGCATTCTCTCTCTCTTCTCAATTCTTTAAGTTGTAACTTGGGGCTCATTTTTAAAGGAGTTAGTCATTTTTCTCCTTCCCCCTTGCCCTTTCTTCTCTGCTAGGTTAAATGTGGAGCTTAAGCCTCCTTTCCAAGCTCTATAAAGGCATTTTCTTACCTCTTGCCTACTAATGTTGTACTATAAAAACTTTTTTTTATGATTAAACACTTTTGATCTGAGCTATGAACCGGAGGGAGAGGCCCTAACCATAAAAAGAGAAGAAAAGAGAAGAAGAAGAAGGGAGAAGGGTGGGATGAAACAGCCAATTGGAAGAAGGGAGGAAGAAGGAGAAAGAAGAAACAATGATGGCAAGAACCAACATCAGGGAAGAACAGGAGAGAAGGGAAGAGACCAAAGAAAACTAAATAAATAACACCACCAAAGGCAAAACCAAAAGATCAATGGTACTGAGTACCTTCATGGATATTTTCTTCCTGAAGAAGAAGACTGAATGCGTTACCAACATGATCTTTGAGATAATTCTACTTGTTTCTATTGTGTTCTTCCTTATCTGCCTATTTAGGAGCAACTATGTTAGACCCTAGACACGTGGAGGGCCTGCACTCGTTAGGGGACCTGCCTTTGGATTTTTCCTTTGAAGTTGCATGGATGAGGCACGTGGAGGCTTCCACTCGCTCTTCCCATGCTTAGAATTTTCAATGGTTAGTGTAAATTTCTAGAGATATGACCACGTGGAGAGCCTGTGCTCGTTTGGGAATCTTTCTTTATGCTTGTTTCTATTTTTTATGATTAAATGCTTTTGACTGGAGCTATGAACCAGAGGGCAAGGCCCTAACCATACAAAGAGAATAAAAGATAAGAAGAATAAGGGAGAAGGGTGGGCTGAAAACAACCAACCGGAATAAGGGAGGAGGAAGGAGAAAGAAGAAACAATGATGGCAAGAACCGACATCGGGGAAGAACAAGAGAGAAGGGAAGAGAATAAAGAATGCCGAATAAACAACGCCACCAAAGGAAAAACCAAAATATCAATGGTACTGAGTACTCGCATGGATATTTGATTCTCGAAGAAGAAGACTGAATGCATCACTAGTACGATCTTTGATCTCGTTTCACTTGTTTCTATTGTGTTCTACCTTATCTACCTATTTAGGAGCAACTATGTTGGACCCTAGACACATGGAGGGCCTACGCTCATTTGGGTACCTTCCTTTGAATTTTTCCTTTGAAGTTGTGCTGATGAGGCACGTGGAGGCTTCAATTGGCTCTTCCCATGCTTATAATTTTCAATGGTCGGTGTAACTTTCTCGGGCTCTGCCCATGTGGAGATCCTGCACTCATTTGGGAATCTTTCTTTCCACTTGTTTCTATTGTGTTCTTCCTTTTCCTCCTATTTAGGATTAAATTTGTTGGACCCTAGACACGTGGAGGGCCAGCATTCATTTGGGGACCTACCTTTAGATTTTACATTTGAAGTTGCACTGATGAGGCACGTGGAGGCTTCCGCTAGCTCTTCCCATGCTTAGAATTTTCAACGGCCGTTGTAACTTTCTTGGGCTCTAACCACGTGGAGAGCCTACGCTCATTTGGTAATCTTTCTTTTAAGAATCATACCAAAAGTGCACCAAAGAGACACATGGAGGCTTCTGTTGGCCTTTTTTATACTAAGCCGATTCGGGCCTCAAGTGAACAAATAAGCGCTTCAGCATCGAGGAGGAACGAGTATTGGAAGACTTCAAAGAGATGGTGGTGATCAATTTCAGCCATCATGGCCTCTTCCAGAAACTCGTAGCATATATAAACAAAGGGGAACCCCAAAAAAACCATAGATGGAGGATGAGAGACCATATTGCCGAGTGAAGCTGAAGCTAACGACTCAAAGAGAAATGCTTGCACGGGGGAGCTGTGCATGATTTCTGCAAGGAAGCAAATTGCTCATGTGAAATGATAGAAGGGAGCCCTTGCCACACCTTTATGTCACTATAAATTTTAATGGCTGCAAGATAATCAATCACTTGGTTGGCAAGAAGATCTGTGACATTATTAGCTTCTCGAAAAACATGTGTGATGTGCCAATTACTAAGTTTCCTGAGCCAATAGAGGATTTTGAAAATGAATGGGTTGAGTTTCTAAGAGGGGGCTGACCTTGTAGAAATGGCTTGTATGATGATTTAGGAGTCCCCTTTGATGAAAAGTGAGTCACAACCAGAGTGGATGGCTAGTTTAAAACCTTCCAGGAGTGCTTGAGCTTCGACCATATTGCACGTACAGTCCCAAAGGGGGAAAGAGCCAGCTGAAATAAGGAAACCTTTATCACTTCTGAGGATGTAGTTAACACCTAAATTACCAGGGTTACTCTTGGAGGCCCCATTGAAATTCAATTTCCAAGAGCTGAAAGGGGAAGGCCACCATTTAACACTCCTTTTCAGAAATTTCTCCACTTGGGAAAGCCCACGTTTGACGATGGATCCAGAGCTAGTGATTTTAATGAGGCGCCAAGATTTCCTAATGAAAACATCACACAAAGAGAAAAGAGGATTATTATGTCCATTTTTACTAACTTTTTCAGAGATGGCCACTTCTAATTTGACAATAAAAATCGGTAATTAAGAAGACTGATCACAGAAAAGACACAAGTTACGCTCCCACTAAATGTGTCAAATTAGGAAGAAAGGGGCTATGACCCAAATAGAACTAAGGAAGATCTCTTATACCATCTTTGGCCAAGAAAATAAAGTATTAATGATATTATTACATGGAGCCCAAGCTAAATTAAGCTTAGCTAAAAGCCAGTTCTACCTCTCGGAATTAAAAGTGTAGAAAAGGAGAAAATGATCAATATCCTCCTTAGCTTCCCCACAAAGAACACATTTAAAAGGACTGGAAAATGCCCAAGATCTTCTACACAGCTGAGTGATGATTTTCCTTTTAAGAACAAGCTAGCTGAATAATGCTACTTGTACTATACAAACTATTATGGAGCAATAAATTGTGTTTTTTGATGCATTTTGTTGATTCTTTGCATGTGTTATTGTCTCTACTTTGCTCTCTCCATTTTAGGGTATAATGTGCATATTATTGATTTTTTTGTAGGTTTTGAGATATGTGTTTAATGGAAAATAAATTGTGTTTAGTGTGAATTCATCTTTGGTATGTGGTGAATCTTGTACACCCTCTCCATTGGTCACCTCTCTCCATTGCTAGAATATGATTAGGTAGTGTTCTTTCCTACATTAGGAGTAGCTTGTGGTAGGTAGGATTAGGAGCAAGAACCAAATTTTTCTAGAGGGTTATCTCAAGCCCGCAAGTCCTAGAGCTTGAGAGATAACCCAATGTAACCCAATCACACCAAATGCCCCATCCACAACATGGACATTCAAGGGGTGTTATGATTTGGTGATAACATTTTTGGCATGCCCAGTGGGACATCACAGAAGTTAAGATCATTAGCTAGAGTGTAGATTCAAATATCGAAGCAACTTTCATTTGATCAGGTTGGTGCATTTTTGTTAAAATTTCATCTTTTGGAAGCATTTACAAACATACCAGGTGACTCCATATGGTCTAAATAACCCATTATATGAAGTAGAAGACATTTTTACGATCCATTTTCATTCATCTCCCATTCCATGTCTTTCATTTTCTTCCATTCTATGAAGTTGTGCAATCATTGCTTCATTCCCATAGTGGAATTCATATTTGTAGTAGTTGTCATATAGTCCATATTCACCTCCTAACATGCAAAGTTGATTCTCAGGTTATTAATAACCTCTTATGGATCCATACAATGATGAAAATCAGTGGTGGACATACTCACAGGAATAAGGAGCAAATCGATTTGAGTACACACCAGATTGTGCAGTTGTGGAAGAGAAAGAGTATGCCAGTCATGGAGGATATCCTATGCCTGAAGATTGTGAGTTTCAGCAGAAAGTCCAAGGATTAGAGAAAATAATGGTGCATTCAAGGGCTATATCTCAAATTTTAGCATTCAAATTTAGATTTAAGACTCCTTGTCTATGGGAGGTTCCTTTTCCAAGACACTATAGCCCGCAACAGAAACTTGACTTTATAACTGAGATGTTTCCAAGGCTCACAGAGTGGATCCAAGAGAAAGTAGATTTTGTACCCAATGTTAGTCAATCTTGTAAATGGGAAAACTTAGCATTTCTATCTCACAATACTCTCCCCACTCACCAATTTTTATCATCTCAACAGGAGTATCATTTTTCAAGTTTCTCATATGTTTCCCCAAGTGTTGATTCCCCTTTTTCATATTCTAATCTTCCACCACATCTAGAGTTTTCCACCCTTTTCCCTTCTAAGATATTTTCTCCTCCAAGGAAGTAATAATTTATTCCTTTCCCACCACCAATTTTTTTTTACAAAATCAGTTGTAGCCCAACCCAACCCTCCTTCTATTGTCTCGAGTTCATCTTGGGAAGAAAATAATCAGACAACTAGCCAAGGGCAATGAGAAGAAGAGTCTAGTAAAAAGGAAATGATAGATGATCTGAAAATATGGGCTTAAATGTTTGGTATTGAAAAGATACCCTTGATGGTGAAGCTAAAGGAGGAAATCAAAGTTGATGAGCCAGTGGTGGCTAAGGTTGGTTTTGTTCCAACAATAGAACAAGAAGAAGACCAGCAATTTGTTTTCTCTGAATGCAGTGTCCATAATGGCACTGTATTTGAAGAGGTTTTTGATCCAATTTAAGCTATAAAATCAGTACAAGAAGGGTAAGAACAACCAAATCCAAGTCTAGTTGAAGAAGAGCATGT
Organism: Taxus chinensis; assembly: GCA_019776745.2. NCBI lineage: Eukaryota > Viridiplantae > Streptophyta > Pinopsida > Cupressales > Taxaceae > Taxus > Taxus chinensis. Next base: position 614,264,095 of record CM034148.1, on the reverse strand, counting down.
GAAGATAAGAAAGAAAAATCCAAAGGTAGTGAATCATGAGCAAGTTGTACAGGAGATTTTAGATCTCTCCCACTTCCCCTCTCAAAAAAATTTATTTTTCGGAAGAGTTTGAACTCACTAGCTTCATGTTTGAAGATGAAGCTTCACATGATGAAGGAATTACATGTTTTAATGTCATCATGCAAGAAGGAGAGACTTCCTAACAACAGGATAGTAAAGATTTTGATTTTTTTTTTGACAAATTCCCCCCCCCCCATGCGAAAAATTTCCCAACAGGGTCCCAGAGTAATTCCAAGATCCCAACTGGGCCTCACACGTTGTAATCAAGACATGGGTGGTCTCCAAGGTCTTAGGAATAATTTTTAGGCATTAGGAAGCATTCAAGCTAAATCGGGCCATTCAAGGTCATACTGGGCTCATAGTCCCATTACATTGTAAAAGTGGTCTTCGGCCCCAAAAAATGATCAAAATTGGTTCATGGAAAGGAAAATCAATGTTTTCATGTTCTGGATACCCATCCCCTCCAACTCAGTCAAAAAATGAGAAAAAAAAAACCTTAAAAATTAAAAAAAGGCATTAAGTGCCCTATTAGAGCTTAAAGTAGAGTCGAGCTAAAAAAACTCACCAAGTAGCTCGGCGAGCTCACCTATTGCACGACAGGGGACAAGATGTAGTAGCTTGGTAGGTTCAAGCTCATTTTGGCAAGCTAGAAATGGATGAGGTTGAGTTCCTTGAGCTCAGCCATTATGAAAACATCATAGGAAGTGATACCAATCTAGAAGGCCAACTCGACTAGGGACACCGTGGTAGGGCGAGTCATATTTTAGGCTCTTATTAATAATGTTGGGGTTGGTTTGGGGTGGAGGTCTCACCTCAGCAAGCTAACAGGTATCTTAGAGCCAAGTGCGATGGTGAATTTTAGGCTTTTCAAGAAGGACGGGCTGAAATTTGACCGAACGGATCATGACAGAAAATAAATGCACAGGTAAAGACCAATCTCGAGGGGAGAATTTGACATAGATAGATCTCAGGGTGGATCTAATGAATGACTAGCTTGGGTGAGTTGAAAATCATGGATTCGGCCACGATGAGATGTAGTAGCTTGCCATGTTGAACTCATGGATCAAGTTGAGTCAACGTTGGTTGGTTTGAAGATGGCTTGGCATGTCAGCAAATAAAAGTAAAATCAGATTCCAAATCCCAAATCTTTCGGGGTTTCAAGGATTTGGAATTCAAATATTTCGCTAACCAAATCAATAAAATCATGCCCGAGTTCCAGAATAGAAAAGTACCGAAATCTCAAAACGAGCGAGTGACGTGGCATGACGGGGGCATTTCGGAGTTCAACCCTATTTTTAGGGTCAACGTGGGGTCGAGTTTAGGACTCGGGTTCATGAATAAAAAATGGAGGTTGGTTTAAAAGGTTGGTTTTGGAGGTCAGCTTCAGGGGTCATTTTTGGGATGAGCACTGCAAGAAACCCAAAGCGAGTAGGGTGGAGACTCTGAAGAGGTGGGATCCAAAATCCCAAATACAAGGTGAATACACGACATGTCAGGTTGTGTTCGGGTTTTAGACATGGTGGGACTTGAGGTTTCCATTGGCATGGAAGAAACCAACTTGACATGCTAAGGTAGCCTGGTAATGTCTTAAAATGGCTCAATGAGCTAGGGAAATAACTCGGTGGAGGCATGTAAACCCTAAATCATGCATAAACTTCAAACATGCATATCTCCTCCATTTGTTGGCCAAAATTGAAAAAATTCTGCTTCCTGGAAAGGAGATTCAATGAAAATTTTAATTGGATGACAATTTTTAGTTTTAGAGGAATAGATATAGGTAAAATCCCAGTGAAGCATCAAGGGAAAATGGTGATATCTTCCAATGTACCCATCCATTTCTTGCAAATTTCTATTCATCTGAAAGGTATTTTTGGGATCTACAGTATGGGATCATCAAATTTTGGATTTTGGGGTTTCTTAACCTCTAAAAATGGAAAGCATTGTAGTGGTAGGTGAGAGGCATTAATGAAAGTAGAATTCATCATGAGCCTATAGGAGCTAGACTAGACAGGAGGTGCAATCACAATCAATTCCTTGAAGCTCAAGGCAATCCATTACTGAAAAGGGATATTTTGAAGATCTGAATGCACTCATCACAGGATTAAAAAATGATTTTTGGAGGAGTTTTGGGAAAATTTGGGATTTATTTTTCTCTCTCCTCCTTTGCAAATCTGCTTCTACAAATTGTAATGAGGGGCATTGTTCTAATGTTAGATAATTCTACTTTGCACCCTCCCTTCTTCTCTTGTCTGTAAGTGATCTTGTGGAGTTCAGACCTCCCATTCAAACTGTAATGCATTTTTTGCCTCTTCACCATTGTAATGCACTGTATCAAATCTCTAGAATAATAATATAAGTATGTGGATGAATTTTAACCCTCTCTTATGTTCATTGGATTCCCTTGATCTCTCATTGCAATCTTAGTTATTTGTGCATGGTTTTTATCTTACATGTTTAATGGTTTGTGTTTATTGGATAGTGAATTCACATAAGTAAATTGATATGTGGTGTATTTTCATCCAATTTAATCTGATTTTTATTTTCATCTCTATGCATAGCAGGTGTTCAACATTCCTTATTGGTGCATCACCTCTGGTAAAATTAGGTTTTACTTTTCTTTCATCCTTATTCCATGTCTCCTTGGAATTTTAGAGTAGGGTTTATATTATTTTTTCAATCTGGTGAGTGGTGATAGATACAGGAATAGGAAACCAACCTTTCTCCAGAGAGCTTTCTTGATTACAAAGTCCCACACTTTAGGAAAAGCTCCATGTTATGCAGTCACACTGATTGTCTTAATCCTTCGAATTGAAAAGAATCAGGGGTGCTGTGATTACGCATCAACATTTTTGACATGCTCAGTGGGAGATAGAAGTATTTTCAACAAACTTAGAAGGCATTTTCATCATTTTCGACCTTAGAAATTACAATTTCTTCAATTTTGGACTTTTCACCTCTCAGGTTGAACTCCAAAATCAATTTTCAAGGGGTGAACTTTCTCAAAATAAGTTAAAATTTCACCATCTGATATATCGGGACATCAACTTCAAAAGGGTATTTTTATATTTTTAAAATTTTGACTTTCAAAATTTTAAGGTTTTCTCAATTTCACGATTTTAGGTTTCGGGATTTTGGACCTCCCAAAATTTCAGGATTTCAGGGTTTTGGATTTTATAAGTCCATCAATTTTAGACCTTTTGAATTTCTTAGTTCAGAAGTCTCATGATTTTATATTTTGGGGTTTCCTCAATTTCATACTTTTGAGGAGTTCAGTTTCAGAGATCTCTACATTTCAGGATTTCGGGACTGTCAGTTCAAAACAATGTTCAACCTCCAGAAAATCAGCTTTCAAGCCCTTCAAAGTTCATTTTTATTCTGTCAAGTTTGGTGTGTGACTTGGCAACATCTATCCTTTTTGGGATCATCTCCTAACACATCTGGAAACTCTGAAGGGAATAGAATACAACGGTGGTGTGGTAGCACATGTTTTCCAAGTATATGAGAAGGATCAAAACTCATTCATGAGAAAGATAGGAAGGTAATTTTGAGTACTTAAAATTATCTCCATGTAGAGGTAGACCATTATCTACACCTCTACCCAGCAGACCCTCTCTTCAAACAAACAAGGTTCCTAGGCCAATCATAATGGCACATCTACAACAATAACCACCACAAGGTCCACTGAATCCTTATGTTCACTTCATCGGAAACAACCCACTAGAACTCAATGCTCAAAACCCTATCCCACTAGCAACACTAAAAAATATCCCTTATTTCAGTTGAGAGAACCACACAACTCTTGGTGATCATATAAAATATATTGTAAACATATATACTATTCATGAAATAAATGAAGTAGATGTTGTAGTCAAGTTACTAGCTTCCTCATTCAAAGGAAAGGAATTACAATAGTTTAGGAGCTTGACAGTGGCATCTATACAAAATTGGCACCAGATATGCACATCACTCTGTAATCAATTTAGAGAAAAAGGAGATAATTTTTCCTCATTGGAACAATTAACAACCATCAAGAGGGATCCTAATGAGCAGATGACAGATTTCAATTTCCGATTCTAGTGATCATGGGGCCAAATTCCATTTTCCATGAGGCCGTCAGTAGAAGGTGCATTCCTCTACTTTTTAAAGGCTCTAAATTCAAATATAGCAATGATGATCCAGTCCATGGGAGGAACAATGTTGTCAGACACCTATGACATAGCTATCAGAGTAGAAAATTGACTCATTCAAGCCGAAAAGTTAGTACCAAGTTCACCAATGCCTCTATATCTAGAAATGGGAACTCCTATGACTAGTCAAGCACCTGAAATAGCCTTTGTTCTGGCTGTAAAAAACCAAAGAAATATAGGGGCTTCCACTTCTTTGAGCAATCCATTTGAAACCCAAGAACTCAAGAAGGCTTTGCAAGAAATAGAAAAAGGACAACAAGAAATAGTCAAGGTGTAGCAATATTTTGGAAATAAGATAGATGCCATCGAGAGACAACATGATCAGAGTTCTAGGTCTTATTAGCCTCAAGCTCAAGCAAGTAGACCTCATTTTCATTCAAATAGGACACTAATTCAAGCTGAAAATAAAAACCAGAACCAAGGAAAACCTCAAGCCGCTAGGAAATTATGACCATATGATCCAAACACATCCTTGACATCAAGAGCCTTGGTTCTAACTCAAAAAAACATTACTCAATAATATGAATGGTGTTATCCTTACAGTCAACCAAATAAAAAATCTACTTGTTTCAATGGTGTAGTAAATCAGGCCTTGATGGTTCAAACCATAGGCATGTCTTAAGAGTCAACTGAAGAAGAAGATAAATAACATGCAATTCAGTAAGAAGCCCCTCAAATGGAAACTACATTGTTAAATTGGCAGGTGGAGGATTTTTGTGGAATAAATCAACCTCATTTCTAGGGTTTGGTTTCCAACACAATATCGAAGAAGAGGAACATGGAGGAGGGGCAGTCATCTAATCCAAGTGTTTCTCAATGCACCCTCACACCGCAGGGGGTTAACAAAACAAGTGTAGCTCTAAATGTGCAAAATCAGCCTAAGGTCTCTACCATTGTAGTGCAAGTACCAAATCACGTACAAGAAAAGGTTATACCCAAAAAATAGCAGAAAAAGGAAAGCCCATATCCTTTCAATATCATCAATTAGATGAAGAAAAAACATGTGAAAATTTCCATGTGGGAATCACTAGAGATTCCAGGGAAGCGAGACTTGTTGCAAGCTGCAATGGAAAATTGGTTCACTTCAAAAGAGGAACCTAGGAATCAAGAGAAGGTTCTTACCAATGTAGTGCAACAAGATGGAGGTAAACCAAGTAAGAATATGAAACCTTCACCTTTCTATGTATAATTAATTATCAGAGATAAGTTAGTACACAACTGCATCATTGATTCTAGGGAAAGTAGCTCAGTATTGCCCAAGCAGATAGTTGATCAACTGGGAATCAAGTATGAACCAATCCTAAGAGGAGTTCCACAACTAGATGGGATAGTATTTGGAATAGTTGGGTTCATCAAAGGGTTAAGCCTAACACTGCATGCATGTCCCAATGTCACTATTTTATAGGATGTATCTGTGATTCATCTTCCACCTCTCTTTTCCCTATGTCTATCAAGGGATTTCAGAGAAAAACATTGTGGATATTTATCTATAGATTGGTCATACATGATTTTCAGGATAAGGAATGGAACTAAAGCCACAATCAGGTCAGAGCCAATTTCCAACTTTCACATTGAGCCCTATGTGCCAAGTCCTATCAATGTAAATTGTTTGGCCTTTGATTAATAGGAGTGTTCAAATGATCAAAAGATATGTACCAAGGTTGAAGGCATTACAGATTTAACACTCAATTATTGGGATAATAAAAGACATGTATTTGATCCATATAAGGATATGGAAGAAGTTGAATTAGGGTATATTGTGTGCACAAAGAAAATCACCAATTCCTAGCCTCACCAAGTTGGAAAACAAGGATGACAATGAAGTTTGCCAACTATTTTTTGATGGTTCAAGAAGAAGAAAAGGTGTCGGAGGAGGTGCAATGTTGGTTTGACCAAAGAATTTCAAGTACTATTCAACATTTAGATTTCAATTTGCATATTCAAACAACACAGTAGAATACGAGGCTCCAATCCATGGACTTCATTAGGCTAGGAAAAGAGGCATTAAGAACTTGCATGTGTTCGGGGATAGCGAGCTAATTGTGAATTAGGTCAGGGGACAAAATTTTGTAAAGAATTACCTACTCAAGAGTTACAAAAATAGGGTATGGGGTCTCATAGAAGACTTTGAAGAATTCAATATTGAATCCATACCTAGAAAGAAAAATGAAGCTACGAAAAGGCTCATAGTAGTTGGAGAAATTTTTGATATGTTAGATATTATTAAAAGTGATAAAAAACAACCCCATATCCATGTAATTGTGAGTACAACATGACCCAGACAACAACACTAGCTAGCAGGTGTTTGAGAATGACCAACAGATCATCAATTTCTTACAGGAAGAGGCAGAATTCTCACCCAGAAACTAGGAAAGATTATAGCAGTAGTACAAAGATCAAGTAGTACAGTTGTGGAAAAACAAACTTCCCAAAGGTTTGGTTATGTTGGATTCCATATTCAATCCTAATGACTAGTTTTAGAAAGAAAAATCTAACATACAGTTCAAAGGAGAGGATTCATAATCAATTTCAATAGGGGAAGGAAAAACACTCCAAATCGGAAAGGTGGCCTCTAAACAAGAAAGATATGAATTCATACAACTTTGTGAAGAGTTTCCGGATGTTTTCACTTAGAGATATGAGGATTTATGGGGATTCAATCCAAAGTTAGCACAACATACAATAAAATTGGATCCAAATGCTAAGCATATTAGGAAAAAGAAAAGACTAATCAACCCACACATCGAGCCTCTAATGAAGAGAGAGATAAACATGTTGATAAAAGAAAGTATTATATTTCCAATCAATCACTCAAGTTGGGTTTTAAACCTGGTTTCGGTTAGAAATAAGAACAAAGGAATAAGGTTGTATGGGGATTTTTGGGATTCGAACAGGGCATCTCTCAAGGACCATTATCCACTCCATCTCATCTCGCAATCTAACCTCATCACCTAAACCTTACACAATTATTTATTAATTACCTTGTAATTGATAAATCCACATCACCTTACCCGCCACCTCACTCTGCCACCTCATCATGACCTAGCCCTAACCCTAAACTAACCTAATTAAGACCCATGACTTGGTCTAGACTCACATCCATAACTAATGCCTCCTTACTCGCACCCAAAGCCGACCTTCTAGCCATTTGACCAAGCCCGCAACTGATCTCTCGGGAGAAAAGAAGGGAAGGTGGGCTATTTTACTAAAAATAGCCTACTTTTTCCTTACCGATGCCGGTTCCTACTCGACCGCCGTCGATTACGCAACCGCCATCGGTTCCCTATAAATGGGCTCCCCAAACCAAAACAATGGATCGGAATTTCATTTTGGAGATCAGTCGAATGATTTTTGAATCAACAGAGAGCATTGCGAGAGAGGAACAGAGTCCAGATCTTCACTTGACAGAGCAGAGACGAGTAAAGAAACCAGAAGTGTTTACAACCACGGAGATCAACTTGCATCTTGGTCAAAACCAGTAAGTCACATCTCGCATGTCCTTTGTTATAAGATTTCTTATGCTTCTTGAATCTCAGTGCTCCTAAATCCGTTTCTGAATCTGCTACCCAACGTGCCATTGCATCTAACTATCATTCTTTTGTTTCTAATCATCCCATTTCCTAATACCATCCAAAAACTAGCCATTACAAACACCATAGCTATCAAGAAGATCCCAAAACCCACCGGTATCGGTTATCAGTAACTGGCATCGGTTATCAGTAACCGGCATCGGTTCCTCTGATCAAAACAAGAAAACTAGGATTTCCCCCTACCCAGTTTAACGAAACAATTTAATTGATATTTTGCAAGTCTTTTGTGTTAATTCATATTAGCAGGGGAACTGACCACCTTCTAAAGGAAGTTTTATATTTCCTGGGCCCAAGGCAGTTTCCTCATTTATTGTTTAATCAAAATCTTGTGGTCTTGTGTTCTTATTTGCAGGTAGTCCTTCCAAGACAAAAAGGAGTTCTCCGCAGTCAGCCTGATCTTTCTCTACAGTACGCGCACACCATCTCGACAGTCAACAGATATTCCTCCTAACCCTAACCTCATCTGTTTCTAAAAGGAATGAAAGGATAGAAGCAACTCTATTCCCAGAAGCCGAAACATTCCGAGCAAAACATTTTGGCACGCCCGGTGGGACCCATTTTGGGTTTCTTTCTCTTGCTTATTTTCATTTTAGGAAGCATATTTGTTGTTGCTGCTTTTGTTATATATTTCGTAAAGAATTTGTCTTGCTTTCCTAGTTTCGCATTAGTGAAAGTCATCTCTCTTGCTTCATCGAATATAATTTTCGATTTGGGTTTAAAACACGTGCATTGCATTCCTGCTTGTTGTTCTTCAATTCTAGTGAACATAGATTAAGTAACAGGTCGTACACGTGGGGGTGATATCCACGGTATTGACAGGAAATTAACCTTAGTTTCACTGCACAACACATACCGAATCACTTCACAATTAACACAACAGCTCAAACATCCCCCCTTTTTTCGCGGTATTCCTCCGCCCGATTGAGGTAACCTTATAAGCCAAAACAAACTTGACATTTCCCCTAGGTCTTGTTGTTTAGGATTCTGACATCATCTTACGTCTAAAGGCATAAGCCCACAATAACTAAAATTAACCCTAGGATTAATCTCTAGATTTGCGTGTGCCTCGTGCTTGTTGTCAAATTCTGTTTTCTCTGTCATACTTTGTCTTCTGTGATCAATAAGTTGATAAATATACTCAACGTTTCTAAAAATCAAGTTAGCAGCCTTTTATATCTTCTTATCCTAGACTTTTGACACCGGCATCGGTTAAGGGACCGACGTCGTTTTCTCTGCGACCGACACCGGTTACTAAATCGATATCGGTTACTGTCTTCATCAGCCCCTGACAAACCAGCAACTTGCCAAATTCATCATTCTGAGGTTGTTTTTGTTCTTGATAGATTGAAAACTTTCCTGTGTGTTCTTGTCTATGGTTGTCATCACTCGGAAGCAAGCGGCCGCCATGGTTTCACATGCCTGCTCTGTGTCTTTGCCTGAATCACCCCCTTCACATTCTATAGGGAACCCTACGGACACCAGTGAGATCCCCCAAATTCCTGTAGGAGACAAGGACTTTTCCAAATTTCTGGATGCTAATCCCAGCACTGTACAATACTATTTGTCTCATGCCCCTGACCGTACGCCTGATGGTCAGCTCCTTATTGGCATGCCTATTAGTATAGCTGCTCATTTAGCTCCCACTCCTCCTGATAACACTGCCTTACTTCCTGCATCTCTAGCCCCGTCTCCCAATCCGACAGCTTCAGAGGTTCATACGACCCTAATTAGCTTTCCTTTGGTTAACCTTGGACCCCACGTATCGTTACCACCAACTGCCCCTATCTCATCTCTCTTTCAGACCACTCCATTCATGAATTACTCTCTGCCACCTATTCACACGAGCTTTCCTTCTCAAGCTCCGCCTACCTTTTCATTCCCATACACGTATCCAGTAACCTCAACACCTTATATGGGACATCCCTATTTTGTGGCACCATCATCTCATCCAACCACAGACTTTCATCAAACAAATGATGGACAAAATGCAAAACCTGGAGGCTTCCGTTTCAGGAAGTCGTAGCGCCTTGACATACGAGCAAGTTTGTCGGGAGCCCATTCACCCTTCTATTCCCCTTCATTCATATCCTCCTCAATGGGAGTTGCCAAAGTTTACTCGTTTTAACAGTAAAGAGGATCCTCAACAACACTTGCGATCATTTAGACATGCTTGTTATTTGATTGCCCATGATGATGCCTTGTTACTCCGCACCTTTCCCATGTCCTTATCAGGACCTGCCTTAGAGTGGTACAGTGCTTTAACCCAGCACTCAATCTTCTCTTTTAACCAAATAGCCAAATATTTCTTGGATCATTTCTCCATTAACATTGCCAAGAAAGTATCTATCACTGACCTCTATGCCATCCGACAATTTGAAGATGAATCTATCGCAGATTTCGTTGGACGATGGCGGGGGCCTTATCAACCAACTTACGTATGCCTTGCCTCAAAACCAAACTCATTGAACTATTTACGCGGGCCTGCGCTAAGCACATCTCCCCTACCCTCCAAATTCAAACTTTCCGCACATTCGACGAGGCCTTTACCATGGCTCGGAAACTAGAAATTCGAGCCTTAGAAGAAGAGAAATTGTGGTTGCGTAACAAAAACCCCAATTTCCAAACTCCTGATTCTACCAACAAGCCAAACACCACCACTCCTCACGCGTCCACTTCTTCTAAATCAAAAGGAGCTGTCCACGCGGTAATGGTCAAATCTCAAACACCGTCCAATACTCCGCCGAAAACCACTTATAAGTACAAAGCCGAGCCCACCAATTACACTCCCTTGGGAGAAACTTATGGCGTCATCCTAGAGAAATTGCTCAAAGCTGGGGCTATCACCTTGCCCCCTGTTAAACCTCACTCTGGGTTTGACTCCACCCGCACAATACCTTCCTGGTACAAAGAAAATGACTTTTGTAACTTTCACCGCGTAAAAGGACATAGTCATGAAAACTGCAAGATGTTGAAAAACATAGTGCAGGAAATGGTTGACGCAGGGGATATAACCCTCGATAATCCTAACGCCCCTGCTAACCGAAATCTGAAAATTTTTCAACAAGCCATTCCCGAATCACTCGTCCAACAGTAACATGAACCAAGATATCTTAGCCGAGGAGAGTGTTCATGAGATCCATGCAGTCTTCGATTCTCAGCCAAAAGCCTCTATTGAAAATTTTTTAAATCAAGCCTCTCCACCAACACAGGAGTTTGAACCTCCTTCACCACCATCAAGCCAAAGTGAAATCATTCCTTTACCCATAGAAGAGTTAACTACCTGGACTTCTCTTCTCATCGACGAGTCTTCTTACACCACATCCCTACAAGACTGTGAGCGGATGCTATCTAATTTATCTATTTCCCAAACGTCCCTTTCTACCACTCTTGCTACACAAGAGGAAGGCTCGCCACTCCTTTTGACATCCTTAGACGAGAAATCTCTTACACTAACATCACCACATTCTTTAAACGTGACAGATCCCCTCGAACACGCCCTCCTACCTATTAGTCCCTCATCGCCTAAATCTTTTCAATGACCGGTTGACCTCTTAACATCTATTGATACAGTGCCTCATCTACCTCCTGTATCACACCCACAGTGGACTGGAATTACAACCCACCTTTCTTTTGTACAAAAATTACAAATCACACCCTGGGGACTGTCATTCCACAGAAGATAGACAGGCCCTATGGGAACGTTTGAGTACCCCTTTTTCTACTCAAATGCAAATGACTGATCCTGATGTCTCCACCATATACCCGAAGTGCTTACAGAAGCTTAAAATGCCCCTGTTCTCACCTTCACCCCCCTCACCTCTACCAAATGCCCCGTCCACTTCTATCAACTTAACCAGATCTTCCCCTATGCTTGGGACCTCACCAATGCCCAGTCTAACGCACCCCGCCTAAGTGACTCGATCTATCCAAAAATAAATCCGCTCCGCCACCTAGGAGACAAACTCAATCCCTGCCCCTATCACAATCAAAACCATCATCGTCATACCTACCTTCCATATTGGGACCCCATCCCTCTACCTTACATCAATATATCATACCTCCTGCGTTTTCTTCAAAACAACCTACGCCTTCCGCACCTATACAGAAATTCCAGGGTATAGCAACACCGTCACTCTGCGTATCCTGTCCACCTATCAACCCTAAACAAATTCCACCATCAAAAGATTTGTTTTCAGTCACTCCTATTTCCCCGTGGTTGTTTTCTGATACCACATCATCTGCGGCCTCATCATCCAACATAGCTTCTGCACCAAAGAAATCACGTTTAGTAAAAACCATGTATCAACACCCCTCGGCTAAACCACCACCCATGCGAACCAATCATGCCCAAACATTACCAAAACCCACACAATCAATACCCTCATCCTCTTCCGATTTTGACCCACTCAAAGGATCTTACGCCAAAATCCTTGCTATGTTGGTGGAGAATGTGACCATTTCCCTACCTCCACTTAGACCTTATGACCCATCTAAGCCCCGACCTATGGGTTACGATGAGTCTAAAATCTACGCTTATCACCGCACACCAGGACATGATGTGGAGGGATGCCAAGCTCTAAAAACCATCCTTCGTCAGTCACCTCTCCCGGATAGAAAGATTAAGAAAGACAACTTACGAAGGGAGAGACCTTTAGTTTCCATTCCCTCTCCTATACCATCTGTCCCCGCCATCACCAAGATCTATCATTATTACAACCCCACCTCTTGAAGACCATGAGTTATCCCCACCATCTTCCTCATCTCAGGTCTACGAGATTAATATGATTAGTGTCGCTACTCAAGGGCAGAAAAACAATGGGAAAGTAAAAGAAAACACACCCGTGGCATCTCTTTCTCCGTCAAACATCCCAATTGCACCACCACCTAAAGTGGTCATTCGCTGACCCACCTATCCTGTCTCTAATGGCATTTCCCACCGAAATATGATTAAACAGCTTCACCAATCACCCGTAAAAATGACACTGTATGATCTCATTCAGACTTCTGAATCTCATCGACAAGCTCTCGTTGAGATCCTTCAAGGGATAGAGGTTTTACCTAATGAAACCCTGCCTGTCACCTCCATTCTAACACCCAATCACGTTGCTTCTCTCACCAAACAACCCACTGCCCCAACCACTTCTGTCTCTGTACAACAAGCTGCTGCAGTCAGTTTCTCTGAAGATGAAATTGTTGACTTTAGTACAGAAGACCCTGACCCTGCCCTTTTCATCTCCGCTTACGTCTGGGATATTCGAGTACGTCGGGTTATGATTGATGGGGGCGCTAGCCTAAACATCATCTCTTCAAAAGCCTTCCAACAGATGAACATCCCTTCTAGTTGCATGTGTGCCAACCCCATCATGTTGTGGTCATTCAATGACGCTATTACTTCTACCTTAGGCACCGTGATCCTCAACATTCACGTAGGACCACATACTTTACCCGAACTCTTCTATGTCCTTGAGGGAGAGTTCCAATATAATATATTGCTGGGTCGTCCTTGGATCCGAGCCATGGGATGCGTTCCCTCAACATTACATAGATGCATAAAATTTGAGTACGAGGGGAAGTCTTACACCGTAAAAGCTGACCCTCCCCCCTTTAAAACCTGCAATATGTTATACCGCCCTAACGATGTGCTTATACCAATCAAGACACCCATACATTCAACCCAACCATCCTCCTCAAATGTACCTCAACCATCCACCTCAACCGCGCCTACGCCTTCAATTGATGAAACCACCATCGCAAAAACCACTTCCCTTCCCGCAGCTAACATTCCAACCTCCGACCCCTTAGTAGATGTTTTTCAGCGCCTTACGCTGGGGGAGTACCGCCTATATAATGTTAGTTCTTTCCCTACCCCGCAGGAGTATGGACAATTACATGCACATCCCACCTACGACTGTCACGTGGGGGAGATAATCTCTTACGGACCACCCCATTGCCGCACTAACCTAACGTATGGGGGTGTTGACGCATCCTCCATTACCCCTAAACCTCCTCTTGGTGTGGTTCCTTTCCAATCCGATTTTCAATACTTGACAAATCGTCGTTTCGCCCTCACCTTCTTGACTCGTTGTGCATGGAAAGGCTTTGGTTTTGGCCTTTACGAACAAGGCCGACATACACTCATTCCCGTGACTACCCGTAAACATAATGATCGCAGTGGTCTCGGTTTTCCCGAAACACCTACACAGGAGACACCTCCTGTCAGCTGTATCCTGGAAGAAGAAGACGTCGCCCCTACCAAACCATCATCACCCACTTTGCCATCATCACCCGCAGAATCTATAGACCCTAAATCCATCCCTCCTAACTTTTTTTTTTCATAAATGCTATCTTCATAGGTCCTCTCACTTATCAACGCGATAATGACGACCCATCTTCTTTGCCCCTTCTTTATCCAGACATGATCGAAGAGGATTCGCCTTTGATTAATGTTGTTGAATGCCAAGATGACGACTCCATCCTCACTTACCTTGGCCCGGATGATTCTTATATTCAACGAGCCTTACCATCTGAAACCCAAACTATGCTGAACGAATCTACCATAGAAATCAACATCCACACGAAGAAGGATCCTCACATTGTGAAGATTGGACAATCCCTTAACACATCAGAACAAGCCGCCTTTACTACCTTTCTCCGTGCTCGCAACCAAGCTTTCGCATGGTCTTACGCTGACATGCCCAGAATTGATCCTACCATCACCGTCCATAACATCACCCTAAACCCCGATTCCAAACCAGTCAAACAAAAATTGAGAAAAATGCATCCACGCATTGCTCTCTTGGTTAAAGAGGAGCTCCAATGACTCCTTTCTGTTTCCTTCATCTTGCCTATTGACTATCCTCAATGGATTTCTAACATCGTACCTGTCACTAAAGCGACAGAGGGACTTCGGATATGCACAGATTTCCGGGATCTTAACCTCGCTTGCCCTAAGGATGACTTCCCCTTACCTAGCATTGACCAACTTGTTGATCTAACTGCAGGTCATGAGATGCTCTCTCTCATGGATGGCTTCTCAGGATACAACCAAATTTTGGTTGCCCCTGCCGATCAACACAAAACTACCTTCATAACTCCTTGGGGAACCTTCTGTTATCGTGTCATGCCATTTGGCCTTAAGAATGCTGGTGCTACCTATCAGCGGGCTATGACCTACATTTTTCATGACATTATGCACACTATCCTTGAAGACTATGTCGACGATCTTCTCGGCAAGTCTAAACATCGTAGTGAACATCTCGATGTTTTAACCATTATTTTTGATCGCCTGTTACAATATTATGTCCGCCTTCAACTGAAGAAATGTGTCTTTGGTGTTCTTTCGGGAAAACTTCTTGGCTTTATCATCTCTTTGCGTGGCATTGAGGTCGATCCATCTAAAGTCAAAGCTATCCTAGAAATGCCCCCACCCAAAAATCTCAAACAATTGCGTAGTTTACAAGGTAAGCTCCAATCTATCCGACGTTTCATCTCCCAACTCTCGGATCGGTGTCAACCTTTCCATCACCTCCTTAAAAAGGATATTGCATTCCAATGGAGTGAAGAATGTCACCAAGCCTTCGAAGCTCTCAAATCCTATCTCTTGCAGCCACCCGTGCTTATCCCACCCCAAGACGACCGCCCTTTCTACCTTTACCTTTCCGCCACCGACCACGCTGTAGGAGCCATGCTTGCACATCGTGACTCTGACAATCACGAACAAGCCGTTTATTATATAAGTCGTACTTTGGTGGACTATGAGACTAGGTACACACATGTAGAAAAATTGTGCCTTGCCCTATCATTCGTGGCCACCAAACTCCGACACTACCTTCTAAATCACAAGACTTTCGTCATCACCAATACGGACCCCATCCATTACATGTATGCCAAACCTCATCTGAACCAACGCATTGCTAGATGGCTCATGCTTCTCGCCGACCTCGACCTTGAGTTTGTCCACCAGAAATCAATCAAAGGACAAACCATCGCAGACCAACTTGCGGAAGCTCCTTTACCGGGGGAACAATTTACCAATTTCACATTTCCCGACGAACTCATCGCTACTCTTTCCCTCACGGAGGAGTCGTACCCAATGACCCTCTTCTTCGATGGATCTAAATGCCAGCGTGGCGGAGGAGCCGGCGTTGTTCTCATTCCTCTCAACGCTGAACCTATGCCTCTTTCATTCTGACTTGATTTCCCTTGCACTAATAATACAGCGGAATACGAGGCCCTTGTTCTGGGTCTCCAAGTTGCGTTACACTTAGGTATCAAATCTATCAACATTTTTGGCGACTCTCAATTGGTAGTCAATCAAGTTATGGGCGTCTACCAATGCAAAAAACGAGGAACTTCAAAAATACAAACACTACGTGGATTCACTTCTAGCCTTATTTACCCACTATTCTATACAAACCATTCCCCGCTCCACTAACAAATTTGCGGATACTATGGCTTGCTTAGCCTCGCAAATTCCCGCCGCGCCAACTGACTCTGAATTATTCGTCGTGGTCCAACAAATTTTTGCCCCATCCTATTCAACCCCGGTAGTTTGTATGATAAATACTGTGTCTACTAATTCACAGGATACCTGGTACCACCAATTTCACGACTACCTTACAATCTCTGTCCTCCCACCTGACCTTACTAGTAACGGCAAACGTGCTTTTCTTAAAAGTGTTTCGCGTTATGTTGTCATGGGGGGACTCCTCTATAAACGTGGCTTTGATGGCATCCTCCTTTGCTATCTAACTGGCACGGAGGCCACTCATACCATCCAATAGGTCCATGACGGTATTTGTGGTGGACATTTTAGCGGCCTTGCTGTGGCCAAACGAATCCTTCGCCTTGGTTATTATTGGCCTACTCTCTATAACGACTGCCTACGAATATGTTAAGCGTTGTGTTATGTGTCAGCAACATGCCAACCTTCAACATACTCCTAACCACCCCGCTCCAGAGTCGCTCGAGATCTTTGGCCCTTCTTACAATGGGGTTTAGACCTTATTGGTGAGATTCACCCGACCTCTTCACAACATCACCGTTGGATAATCATAGCGACCGAATATTACACAAAATGGGTGGAGGCTATTCCACTCATTTCAATCAAAAAATGAAAAAATTGTCGAGTTCATTAACCACCAACATTATTTGTCGTTTTGGTGTTCCTCATCACCTGATAACAGATAATGGAAAATATTTCAAAAAACAAGTTGTTGCAAGACCTGTGTGAAAACTTTGGTATCAAACTTAGTTTCTCACTCACCATTACTATCCACAAGCCAACGGGCAAGCCAAGTCCTCTAATAAAACACTAACCAAAATCCTCATGAAATTTGTCAATGAATTCGGAAGAAATTGACACGATCACATTCCCTTTGCCCTTTGGGCTTATCGTACTAGCATTCGTACCTCTACTAATGCCACACCCTTTTTCTTTGGTATACGGGTACCAAGGCTGTTTTGCCTCTCGAAATACAAATACCCTCCCTTAGAATATCTCTTCAGGATATTCTCACCAACCGATGATTTCTGCCAAGAGCAGTTAGCCCAATTGGATCTTCTTGACGAATGCCGTCTTACAGCTCTTGATCACCTTCAAATCTATTAAAAACGCATTAAACGTGCTTATGATAAGTGACTTCATGAGCGTACCTTTAAGGTTGGTGATCTTGTTCTCAAAGAGAATCAACATATAACCAAACTAGAAAAGAGAAAACATGGAAAATTTGCTCCCAATTGGATTGGGCCTTATATAATCACTCATACCTATGGATCTGGTACTTATCATTTAGCTTCGCTTAATGGTAAACCTGAGCCTGAACCCCTTAATGCCTTGCATCTTTCGACCATTCTACTGTTGAAATTAGTGTTATATCACTTCTTATCTACTTGCCGCTCGTCCCTTGAGCTCACTTACCACTACATACACTCTGTTTCCTACACTTCCATAATAACAATCAAGCTCACATAGTTTGATCCTCACCTCCCCTTGATGATGCCCTTCCCCTTTTTAGTCTAGTTCATGACTTCAAAGTATTAAAATAAGCCATATTCTCATGGGATTTTCTTGAGTCAAACTTCCTCCTAAACTAGATGCTTCATGCCAAACGAACATCTAGTCATCTAAATTAAATATAGACTGCTCCCTCGAAGGACAGCTATATGCCGAACTATTGCTGCTATTATATATAGACTACTCCCCTGAAGGACAGCTATGCATTACAATCATATCTGTTACTATAAATAGACTGTTCCCTCGAAGGACAGCTATACACAGTCAGCCTTTATCAGAAGCTTCTCTCGCATTGATCAGCTTCGTGAAGACCTCAAGAATAATACAATAAATATCCCTTGTAGACTTCCCCGCATCGATCAGTCTACATTCAATAAAAGAAAAGCCGCATTCAAAAGCAATTTTGAGTCATGGACTTGTCTATTTAGGGTAGGTTCTCTTCTCGTCAGAACACTCACTTTGTAATAAAGTTCTCCATACCTCAGCTATATCATCCACCTCACCTCACCATTTGTCAAAGCAACAAAACTCAAGGGACGTGACGTATATCCGAATATATTGTGATTATTACAACCTCTTTTCACCTATCGACTTCTCGCCTATGCAAGGTACCTAGGGATTCAAGCTCATCCTATGTTAATATGTGGTTTGTTTAGCTCTTCTCAACTACGGGACACTTTTTCCTCTTTTGCTCGACTCTAGGATTGTGTGTTGACCTTAATCAAGATACGGTTCCCTACTATTTGGGTAAGCTAACTTTCGCTTTACCTATACCTACATCAACATCGCCCATACCTTACCAACACCAACAACATTACCCTATCAACATCAAATTCTTATCAACCAACCAATTACCTAAACCGTACCCAATTGCCTGAATTCGCCTCTCCCTGATCCTAAGGGAGAACTACATCGGTCTGAGGCCCCTCCTTGCTTTGTGCAATGGGCTATGTAGGCAGCACTTCGGAGACATGATGTCTCTCAAGGTTAGCTCGACCATCCCCTACCATAACCTATCCTGTGTGGTGAATATAAATATTTTTGTGTATTTCTATTTAATCACAGTCCTCTTTATCCTTTTTCAAAACACCGAAAATCAAAACACAAACAATCTTATTATTATCATAACTCAAATCAACATACATATTCAGTTTTATTTAGATGTTAAACAAATACATCTTCTCTGTCATCGACACGCAGGTCGGCATCCTTATTTATTCTTATACCTTGCTAACATTTACTCAGACCCTCACGCCTCATCCCGAACTAGGTGATGATCGTGATCGTCGACCCCTCTCTCCGGGCCTCTCTGTCCTCAAAGGTACCACGGCTATTGGTACCACCCACTGATCTGCCAATCTCTCCTGTAACATATGAATATGCCCTCTCGCATGGAGGACTCCAGCTTCTAGTTTCCCCGCCCGTGACTCCGCAACCACTAACAATCCTCTTGTCTCATTCACCTGTGTTTGGAGCTGCTGAACCAAACGCTGTAGACGATCCCTCTCTGCTGTAATCACCGCTATGTCAGGACGCTCACGTACACCTCACAGTTCTACTACCCACCATAATCTATAGGCCTCTGTCGTTCCCGCATCCATTACCCTGCGATCGGCTGCTACCTCTTCAGGCCCTTCTGGAGGTGTTGGCCGGGGAGGTGAGAATGCTGCCTCGGCGTCGATCCTCATATATGGTCTATAAGCCAGGGGTATATCCTGCACAAATCTAAATTGTCGCCGCACGCGATCTATAGGAATCCTCTCATACTCACCCGGCCTGTGCCCTGCGATCCACCTCAATCGCTCTACACCCCTCAACTCCTCAGCTATGTTCTCTGTTACCATATAGTTTCTGTATGGCCTCCAACAGATATCCGCAACCGTCACTCTCTCCCATACCTGCCTGTAATACTCAATATCACCCGTCACGGCCTGGGATCTGGCCTCTTGTTCTGTCTAGACCCATCGTCTGAATCCCAACCTCTACACTCTGGTCTCTCCTGCCTGGAGGGATTGGCCTATTGGTCGCACACAAACAATGTGCTCATAGGCCCAACAGTGTAATAAGTATGAACAATCCAGCGTCGTCCTGTGATTTCACCTACAAGCCCATAAACCCCTGTATAGCTCTGCCAAATATGCAGGTGCCCATGCAAAAGTCACGTTCCTTTCTATCATCTCCCAAATAACACACATCAATGCCTTTGGAAATCTTCCTCCTTCCGCCCTCGGTAATGCATAATACCCTACCGCTATCATTAATATCACTGCTTACCTTGTCTCCTCAGGGTGTGCTACATACATTACCCCATATGTAAAAGATAAACCCCGCTGTGTCAAATCTCGTGCGTATGGACCAAATACTGCTGTTATCATTCCCCGTGCCACGCTAGGTAGTGCCCTGATATACTGGTTCTCCTGTAATAGGGAGTCTCAAAATCTGAAACACATCTTCCAATGTTACTGTCATCTCCCCTGTTGGTAGATAAAAGGTATTTGTCTCGGGATTCCATCTCTCAATCAATGCCTGCAACATAGCGTGATTACGTGCGATTCGTGAATAATAGCGGATTCCACTTAACCCCAAACGATTTATCAATGTCCATTCAGATGGTGTTACATTCCGCTTGGATTCGTGACAACAACGCTGGCACACTATCATTCATCCTCAATCTTGCCTCTGCCTACATACACCAAAACAACAAAAAACATTCAATCCGTCAGGGTTTTTCAAACATTCTGGAAATTCCTCCAGTAACCAGTATCAGTTATACATAACCGATATCGGTTGAGTAACCGATACCGGTTCTTTCTAACCGCTACCGGTCACTGTCAATTACATACATCTTGCCTAAAACAACCACCTACGACAATAAATTGCTCGTTTATTCCTCTCTGTATACACAGACATACCCGAAACCCATGATTACCTACCACGTAACACTTACCTCACTTATAACCCTTGCTATCATGTTTTCTTCTTCATATCTACCCATTTAATCTCTTATTCATAACACATGCAAAAATCAAATCACAACCAAAACATTTACATCTGGGGTTGCAGTAGCTTGAGGTGGCCCTTGTCTTCCCTCTTGTCCCTGCCTGCTGGATGTTTCCCCTCGTCTTGCCATTATCACCACTCTTTTCAAATTCGTCTTTCTACTTTCTGAATCTCCGATCGCATTCACCTTCCCAGTCGCTTTTCTTATCACTCAAATCTCTCATGCAAATACCTGTCTCAGTCGTAAAAAAGAATCGCGTTCGCGTATTTAACCTCTTGCATTGCTCTAAAAATTAAAACTTAAGTTGCCACCCTAGCTTTTCTATTTTTAGAAAAGCTCATACCTAAATAACCGGTATCGGTTACTTAACCAATATCGGTCTATCTGCTACCGATATCGGTTCCTCAACCGACATCGGTTACACACCTATCTTTTCTCAACAGTGTTCTTTTCTTCATTTCTCACCTAAATTTTTGTCGCGCACACCTCTTTTCCTGCCATAAACAACACAATTTACCACATTTGTTCATCCACCACACATAGCATTACAATTTCATTAACATCATTTATTTTATACAAATACACAAACCATCAACTACGGATATCAAGAAACTATCAATCTATACATCATTTGGATCCAACTCATCAGTTACATATATCACAATGTCACAAAACCACCAAATTCATCACATAACCTGACATTCATATATACGTACAAAAAAACAAAAACATCAGCATCATCCATCTATCAACATGTCAATTAAACTCATCACACATTCTATATATTACCAGCCATTAACCAAATATTTAAACACATTTTGAACACTGCATGTGGATCAAAACATCGTCTCTATATATATACAAATTTTCAAAAATACAATGTGCCCTACATCGGGGCCTCTGTGATCTCATAATCTACCAAAGCCGGCACGCAGGCCGCAATAACTATCAAAAAATCTCGACTCGGCTCGCAGGTCGGTCCCTCGTATCAAAAATAGATATATACTCGGCTCACAGGCCGGTATCCACTATACAACCCCTACTCGGCTCGCAGGCCAGTATACAATAAATGAATAAATGAATACATGAATAATACATAGGCACACAGGCCTCTATCAATACACCCGGTTCGCAGACCGGTGCCCATCTCTAAATACAAAAGTCATGTCTGGGATCCCTCAGCTCTCCCCACTGTCCTCGACACCTCTCCCCGCTGGTCCCTGTGGTGCCTCTCGCCTCCTGCCTGTGATGGACCCACCAGCTGTAGCTGCACCTCCCTGAGACCTCTGGCTCCGAGAGGTCTCTGCTCTATGTGCCACATAGGGCTGATAATCAGCCCCGGTACCATCAAGAATATCCTGATAGTATCGGGCCTCCACTCTAGCCTCCATGTAACGCTCTCGAGCCACCGTAGGTACTGGGGCTAGTCCCCTGACACCTACTACCAGTGCCCCCTGTGCCTGTGCTGGTGCCGCTGGTGGTGCCTGTGGCTGTGGTACCTACACCTGTACCTGTGCCTGGGGCTGTGGCTATACCACTGCTGGTGGTGGTGCTGGTACCTGTGCTGCTGCCTGTACCTGTACCTGCACCTATGGCTGTGG
The DNA here is from genome assembly GCA_019776745.2 of Taxus chinensis. Taxonomy (NCBI): domain Eukaryota; kingdom Viridiplantae; phylum Streptophyta; class Pinopsida; order Cupressales; family Taxaceae; genus Taxus; species Taxus chinensis. The sequence continues at coordinate 614,241,641 of CM034148.1, read as the reverse complement.
TGCTGGTGGTGGTGCTGCCTGTGCCTGTGCCTGAGCCTGGGCTAGCTACCCCCTATAAGACACCTATCTGTGCCTGTGCTGCAGCTAGCTGCCCTTATAAGAGCTGCACCTGACCCCTGAGCTGATCTCTCTCTCCTATCACTGCAGCCAAGTCTGGCTATGCAGGCGGTACTATCCTGGCTGCTCTCTGCCCAGCCCACCACACCCTGTATGCTCCCGTGCACCCCGCATCATCTATACCCTCACCTGCTGGCCTCTCTGCTACCCAATCTGGATCCAAAGGCTGTGGTGCAGGCAGTGGGGCCTCTACATCATCTCTCCTGTACTGAGGAACGGGAGGTGGCTCGTCCTGTCGCAGCCCCATCTACCTGCGTACCCTCTCCAGGGGTATCCGTTCATACTCTCCTGGCCTCCGTCCTGCTATCCAGAATGTGTACTGGATTAGGCGCAACTGTAAGCGGGCTCCTCTGCTAGGATGGTGACCTCTGTAGGGTCTCCATACAATGTCTACTGCTGTAAGGCCCTCTAGCAGATGTCTATAATAGGCCACATCTCGACCTGCAACAACTGCTCGTGGTTGGCCCACGACCCCCAACCACCTCTGAAAGCCATATCGTTATACGACCTGTGGCCCTGGCTGCTAGGGTTAGCCCTACTGGCCTGATGCATACGATGTGCTCGTATGCCCAACAGTGTAACAAAAATGTAGAAACAAATATCAAATCGCCTCCTCCGGCGATAGCCCCATAACTCCCTGTATAATTACACCAGATACACTGGTGCCCATGTGAAACAGGTGTGCTCCTCCACCATCTCCAGTAGCACCCCCATCAATGCTCGTGGGAAGCGGGCCTCCCTCTGAATCCGGGAGGGCGAAGCAGGTGATCCCTATCATCATCAACACGGCAAGTCGTGTCTCGTGACGATGCACACGGTACATGTCACCGTACTCGATACTCGCGCTATGGTAAGTCAGTAGCGCGGCTGCATCCCCAAAAACCTGCAGTATGCTGTCCATTCACAGTCTCTGAATCTACTTGGAAGACTGCCTCTCCCTCGATCGGTAGCCGCAGGATGCGATACACATCCTCTAATGTGACGGTCATCTCCCCGGGCGGAAGATGGAACACATTAGCCGCCGGATCCCATCTCTCGATGAGGGCGACCATCAGGCTGTGATCCCTCTCTATCGCTTTGTACCTCTGGACCCCGCCGAGTCCCACCTCGCGCATGATGGCCCAATGCACCACAGATACGTGTGGCCTCATCTGACTCAATAGTGGAGGCATCCTATCACGCATCGTCAACTGCCGACGTGCCTGCAAAACCAACCCACATTCTTAGACCTACTCTTTATTATAACATCTACTTTACCATCTAAACCCCCATTTGTATCCCCCCGACCACACCCCGACTTTCTACAACCCCCCTAAACAACCACCAAAACCCACAACCCAACCCAAAACCCACACCTAACCCACTCACATGGCCAACCACACCCTAATACCCAACAAACCTCCCAAACCGATCCTAAACCCTAAACACACTAACCCACCACAAACCACCCAAACCCATCCTAAACCCTAAACACACTAACCCACCACAAACCACCCAACCCACCTAACCCACCACCAAACCCTCAACCCATCCCAACACCACCGATACCGGCCAATACGCGACCGACGCCGGTCCCTCCCAACTCAACCAAACCCTACAAATTTGCGACCGATGCCGGTCGCTTAGCGACCGACATCGGTCACTATTTTCTTCCCGGAGCCGAACCCCCGCGCGGCCCTCAAAACCCATTTTTTCCTATTTCTACCCATTTACCCACCCAAACACCCTCCAATTTTACCCACCTAGCCGCATTACCCTATTTTACCTATCTACCCTCTCCGTTTTTCAAATTACCTCCATTTACTCATTATTTCCTACAAAATAAAAATTCCTACCCAAACCCCCCCATTTAGCCTAATAACCATTTCAATGCATAAAATCACGAGTTTCGAACCTACCGGTACGACGACACGTCGTCATGGTGGGATGGGTGGTGGCGGTCCAGCTGGTCCAACCCCTCCAGCTCCTCCTGCCTGTGCCATGGCTCCAATCCTGATCTACTGGGTCCCTGGCCAATCACCTGCTGCCTCCTCCTCAATCGGGCCCACTATCAACTCTCTCCGCCAATCAAATAGCTCCACCTCACTCAATAACCCTCCAAATCAACTCTCCACATTAGATAAGTTGATTTGGATTGCAAATAACCAAAGTGACAATGACAAGCCGTATTTTTCTTTTTATAGGTTTTTCGGCTTTCACCGATATCGGTTTCATTTTGCCCTAAGGAACCGGTATCGGTCCCTTAACCGATATCGGTCATGCAGAATCGACATCGGTTCGCTACCCAACTTTCACCCCATTCTTTGCCCTTATTTACTCCTTGCCTCTTTTTCACCAATATCGCCTCTATCCACCTTTGCTAAACAACATTTGTTCACTTGTCCGACCTGACCCAAGACCTCAACCTGCCATTTGGCCCGACTCAAGGCCTCAACCTACCATTCGGCCCGACCTAAGGCCTCAACCTACCAATTGGCCAGACCCAAGGCCTCGCCCTAACCTATTTGGCCTGACCCAAGGCCTTAACCTACCTATTTGGCCCGACCCAAGGCCTCAACCTACCTATTTGGCCCGACCTAAGGCCTCGCCCTAACCTATTTGGCCCCACCCAAGGCCTGAACCTACCTATTTGGCCCGACGGCAAGGCCTCGCCCTACCTATTCGACCCAACCCAAGGCCTCGCCCTAACCATTAGGCCCGACCCAAGGCCTCAACCTACATATCCGGCCCGACCCAAGGCCTCGCCCTACTTATTTGGCCCGACCCAAGGCCTCAACCTACCATTCAGCCCCGACCTAAGGCCTTAACCTACCATTCGGCCCGACCCAAGGCCTCAACCTACCATTCGGCCCGACCTAAGGCCTCAACCTACCAATTGGCCCGACCCAAGGCCTCGCCCTAACCTATTTGGCCTGACCCAAGGCCTCAACCTACCTATTTGGCCCGACCCAAGGCCTCGCCCTACCTATTCGGCCCAACCCAAGGCCTCGCCCTAACCATTAGGCCCGACCCAAGGCCTCAACCTACCTATCCGGCCCGACCCAAGGCCTCGCCCTACCTATTCGGCCCAACCCAAGGCCTCGCCCTAACCATTAGGCCCTACCCAAGGCCTCCAGGCCTCAACGTACCTCTCCAGCCCGACCCAAGGCCTCAACCTACCCATCTAACCTGACCCAGGGCCACCGCCCAACCACTTGGCCTGACCCAAGGCCTTATCACTTCAATACCATACCCACAATCAACGTTTTATTTTATCCATCCATCATGTACCTTGTGTTCAATCGAGCTCACCTGTTCGTGTTTTAGCATGATTAGGGTCCTTGACTTGATATGTCGCCCAACTTTTCCTAGACCTAGACCGTGACGTTTATCTCAACCAAACCAACCATTTGGTACTGCCGAACATGCCTAAACGTTCCTGTACCTCACCTGTTATATACCCTGGAGCTACTTCCTATGCCTTGGATACCAGGATTATATCACCCTTGTCTGGATGAACTATCGACCTTTGCCTACACATTGCTGGTTTGCTTGTCAAATCATGTACCCTCGTCGTACTATTGCATTTCAACATGCGTCTGCTTCCTTAGACCTACCCCACCACCTTACCATCCTCTCTACAACATATACCCTTTATCAACCCTAACCCTGATTTCCCGTTCACTCAATCAGTGATATATTTGAGGGGGATTACCTATATCCTTAACATGAGAAACCACTTCATATTATTGTCCACGCAGCTTTACAGAACAAGCTACACGATAATAAGGGGCTAATGTAGACACCAAATTTGTGTCTTATGACCCCTTGTGACCCGCATCCCATTTCGCAACCTAACCTCATTACCTAAACCTTACACAATTATTTATTAATTACCTTATAATTGATAAATTCACATCACCTTACCCGCCACCTCACTTTGCCACCTCATCATGACCTAGCCCTAACCCTAAACTAACCTAATTAAGACCTGTGACTTGGTCTAGACTCACATCCATAACTAATGCCTCCTTACTCGCACCCAAAGCCGACCTTCTAGCCATTTGACCAAGCCCGCAACTAATCTCTCGGGAGAAAAGCAGGGAAGGTGGGCTATTTTACTAAAAATAGCCTACTTTTTCCTTACCGATGCCGGTTCCTACTCGACCGCCATCGGTTACGCAACCGCCATCGGTTCCCTGTAAATGGGCTCCCCAAACCAAAACAACGAATCGGAATTTCATTTTGGAGATCAGTCGAATGATTTTTGAATCAACAGAGAGCATTGCGAGCGAGGAACAGAGTCCAAATCTTCACTTGACAGAGCAGAGACGAGTAAAGAAACCAGAAGTGTCTACAACCAAGGAGATCAACTTGCATCTTGGTCAAAACCAGTAAGTCACATCTTGCATGTCCTTTTTTATAAGATTTCTTATGCTTCTTGAATCTCAGTACTCCTAAATCCATTTCTGAATCCGCTACCCAACGTGCCATTGCATCTAACTGTCATTCTTTTGTTTCTAATCATCCCACTTCCTAATACCATCCAAAAACCAGCCATTACAAACACCATAGCTACCAAGAAGATCCCAGAACCCACCGATATCGGTTATCACTAACCGGCATCGGTTATCAGTAATCGGCATCGGTTCCTCTGATCAAAACCAGAAAACCAACATTTCCCCCTACCCAGTTTAACGAAACAATTTAATTGATATTTTGCAAGTCTTTTGTGTTAATTCATATTAGCAGGGGAACTGACCACCTTCGAAAGGAAGTTTTATATTTCCTGGGCCCAAGGCAGTTTCCTCATTTATTGTTTAATCAAAATCTTGTGGTCTTGTGTTCTTATTTGCAAGTAGTCCTTCCAAGACAAAATGGAGTTCTCCGCAGTCAGCCTGATCTTTCTCTACGGTACGCGCACACCATCTCGACATTCAACAGGTATTCCTCCTAACCCTAACCTCATCTATTTCTAAAAGGAATGAAAGGATAGAAGCAAATCTATTCCCAGAAGCCGAAACATTCCGAGCGAAACAAATGGTGAAAGAATGTGACCAGTTCAAGACAAATTGCACGACCAAGTAGGGCACCTACGCTTACAAGAAGATGTCATTTGGATTATCAAATACCGGAGCTACCTTCTAAAGGGAAATGTATATGGCATTCAAGGGGTTGATCAATAAGATAGTTCTTATCTATCTTGATGATATCACTGTGTTCTTAAAAAATGCAACTGATCACCTTTTCCATCTTAGAAAAGTATTTCAAAGGTGCTTGAGATTCGGAGTGTTCCTACACCCAAAGAAGTGTGTATTCCTGGCCCATGAAGGAAATCTTCTAGGATACATTGTGTCAAAGGAAGGATTGATAATTGACCCAAAGAGAGTTGAAGCAATTGAAAAATTTCCCTTGCCAAGTCATAAGAAGGCCCTTCAAAGCTTCTTAGGAAAGATAAATTTTGTCCACAGGTTTATACCAAATTTTTTCCATTGTTGTGAAGCTAATAACACAGATGTTGAGAAATAGCTTGGAATTAAAGTGGAATAAATAAGGTAAATCAAGTTTCGAGGCAATCAAAGAAGCCATATCTCAAGCCCCAACTCTCGTCAATCCATATTTTTCTAAGGACTTCATTCTTTATGCCTTTCGGTGGTTCAGACATGATTTTATGCAATCTTAGTACAACAAAAACAAAGAAGGATCCGAGTAACCAATTGCATTCTTCATTCAAGGTTTGGAATATTATGAAGTTAGGTACTCCTTCATTGAAAGAATACGTTCTTGTAGTAATCAGGAGTTTAAAGAAATTCAAACACCTAGTTTCAAATAACAAGGATCTAACTCTTGGTGTCACATGCGGGAATCAAGGACTTCTTGTTGAACAAATATTTGAATGAAAAAAAGAGCAGGATGGATTACCCATGTCATGGAGTATGACATTGAGATAAAATTCACTAAACTAGTCTGTGGAAAAGGGTTGTGTGAATAATTAGCCTCAAGCCAACAGGTCAAAGACAGGTGATGAAAAGAAACTATCTCTAGTGCTACAAGAATGATCAAGAACAAGCAATTGATAATGTGCCTATTCCTTGTTAGACTCAGTGATATGGTACATTTCCTACAAACAAGGTCTATGTCCTCCAGAAATGAGCAGAAACAAAGAGGAGATACTTCAGATTACAGGTCATTCCTTATGTGTGTTAGTTGATGATGTATTATTCAAGAAGGACATCAATGGCATTCTATTGAGGTGTATTGGAACAAGGTCAAGTTGACATGAACGGTGTATGGAGTTTCACAATGGATGAATCAGGAGGTCATTTTACCCCATGGTAACAACTCTCAAAGATAATGAAGGCGAGTTATTAGTGGCCCACAATATTCAGTGACTGCTACACAATGGATCAAGAAATGTAAAAAGTGTGCATTTCTTCACAGGAAAAGAGAAGTTAGTAACACTATCATTACATCCAATTTTAGTTAACCAACCCATTCATGCAGTGGGGATTTGACTTCATCGAGGTCATCAATCCTAACTCAAGCCTCGAAGCCACAAGTGGATTCTAATAGCAACAAATTACTTCACCAAGTGGACCGAGGAAGTGACATCTCAAGGAAGCAAATGAATCTGGTATACTGGACTTCTACGAAGGAATATTGACGAGGTTTGGATTACCAACCACTATAATATTAGATAGATACATTTAGCATTCCTAGGCTCTAAGATCACGAAATGGGCTGTCAGGAATGGGATCTATTTAAGCACCTCATCAAACTATTACCCACAGGGTAATAGATAAGCATATTCCACAAACAAGAAATTGTTGAAGATCATCAGGAGGACTCTGGATGAAAATCAAAGAACATGGCATACCAAGCTCAAATCAGCCTTGTGGGATGATAGGATAACACCAAAGAGATCAATAGGTAGCTCTCCCTACAAGTTGGTCTATGATAAAGAAGAAGTGTTCCCTATATCATTGGAGCTTCCCGCACATGGAGCTCATGAAGTAGTTGGAGTTGTCAGAATTTGAACTAATGGAGGCTAGGTATGCAAAGATGATAGAATTAGAAGAAATCAGATAACATGCAGTACAGACAATGGAGAAATATCAAGCCTTAGTCAAAATATGGTTTGATAAGAAAGCAAAAGCAAGAACCTTCTAAGAGGGGGACCTAGTTCTGAAGTGGGATGCAGATCGGGAAAAACTGAGTTAGGCATTCCAAGTTCGATGCCATTTGGAGTGGCCCCTACATGGTCACAGGATGTAAAAGTAACAATGCCTTCCAATTGTTTATATTGGATAGAGAGGAACTTCTGATTCTGGTAAACCATAATCTATCTTAAACATTTCCTACTAAAAAGGAAAAGTATCACCCTTGTAAACATTAGATTAGCATTTTAAATTCCTCTAAGTGCGTATGCACATTGTCTTGTTATTGTGTAGGTTTCAATTTCCCTAAGTTCTTTGGCACATGTTTTGTTACTCCTAAGTTGTATCATTGTGAAGTTCAATGTGCCTCCCAAATGAAATGTTGTAACAGGAGAAGTTCATACTTGTGACAAAGAGTTGCAAATCTCAAAAGAAAACAAATGCAGAGTAACTAAAATCAGGTTAAGGAATGATTTTAATGAGTTTTCATTCTTTGAGTCCTTCAAGGACAATCACAGGTGAAATTCCAAGTGCCTCTGTCGCTAGATCAGGAAAGCAACCTCCAACATCATGTCGAAGAGTGGAACTTTCAGAAGAAGGAGAAAATCCAAATTTAATAGAGTTCCATGATGTAAAAACTTGAAAATTGTCTTATTCAAAATTCTGCAGCACATGCAATACATGCCAAGCAATCTTCAGTTGTGTGCTTCATACTTGGAAGAATCAGGTTTTGGGACGGTCCATTTCAGTCTTGTAGAACAAGGGTTGCAGAGAGAAACATGTGAAAATCTTCACTCAAGACAATTTTATACTTCTCAAAAATATTAGTCTTAAAGATTTTCTTATAAAAATTGAGAGTGCAAGCAGTCAAGAAACCTCCTATAGGGCCATTCAAGTTACATACATCTAGAAGTGAAAGAAGGGAATCAAGTTTAATAAAGTTCTCTTGGAACTCAAGAAAGATTTCGGATTGGAAATTCAACAGTCCATTTAGCGATCAATTTACGGGTTTCACAAGGATTTAGAGTGACTCCATGTGCCCAATGGATATGCCTAGGCTACTGGTTCAGAACATCTAACAGGAAGATTTCCCCGTGAGTCACCAAATTGTTGACAATTTTTTCCCCCATGGGAAAAATATTTCCAACAGGTGTCCCAAGTGATCTTGAGGCTCTCAAGTGGGCCCCCATAGGTTACAAACAGGTCACAAGTGGTCTCCATGGTCTTGGGGAGCATTGTACTAGGCATTTATGAAGCATTCAAGCTAAATCTGGCCATTCAGGGTCATCATTGGATCATAGTCCCCATTATAAGTGCAAAAAAATAGGCCTCCAGCCCCAAAAAATGGTGAAAAATGGCCCATGATGGAGAAATTCAATATTTTATGTGTCTCTGGGTATTCTCTCCCTCCCATCAGAAAATTGAAAAAATTCCAAAATCAAGACTTGAAAAGAATAACAAAAAAATTCCCTTCATTTGGCTTGAAAGGAGCCAACCGAGCTAAAAAATAACTCGCTGAGCTACTGAGGCGAGCCAAGTGAGATGGGATGCAGCTGGTCAAAGGAGCAACTCACCGATAGCATCACCAATGTGAGCTCACTTGGTGAGTTCGAAGACTAAGCTTTTCGAAGGAAAGGAGCTCCCAATGAGCTACATCGAGCTTGGAAGGCGGGATCGGCCAATCGGCTAACAGCGAGGAGCTAAGCTCGGTGTTCTAGAAATCGTGAAGTTGAGACATGAGGGCCTTGAAACATCGTGAGGAAGTCACAAAAAGGCAGACGTGTGCAAGCATGGAGGGCCAAGCTCCACAAGCTCGATCAGAGTAATGGATGCATCACGTTGGGGGCAATGCCTGAAATTAACACGGCATGATAGATTGGTGAGGTGTGGAAAAGGGCAGTGTGGATCAAGTCATCCTGAATGCTGATCCAAGCTTGAGCTCATGGTCAGGATATGTTAAAGTTGAGTCAACGAGTTAAAGATAGGACACTCCTGAAACTCAATGCAGAAAAAATGGAGACCTTCATAGCTTCGAAGTTTCAGAACTCAAGACTGGTAAGGAGTTAGAGCGAGCCCAGACTCATAATGAGTTCGTTAGGCAAAATGAAAAATTCCTCAAAACTGAAAGGTGACATGGCTTTCGACGAGTTCGGTATTCAAGGTTGTCATGGGGTCAATGTGAAACAAAAAAAATTGGTGAGACTGAGTTCTTTGAAGGGTGAGGTCAATGCTAAAAGTTTGAAGTGCAGCTAGTTGACCTGAAACTGTGACAGCGGTGGGCTTTCAGAAGTCAACGCTCTTTTTAGGGTCAAGTGAAGGACTCGAGGGTTTGTGGACTTGGTTTTGGAGGTCAGTTTCATGTGGGTTATTAGAGTCTATACCCCATTCATCTTCAAAGCAGATGTTAGTTTTTAGGGATTGGAGCGTGATGCAAGAAACCTGAAAGCGAGTAGGGTTTAGATACTTTTGAATATGGCAGATCCCAAAATACTGAATGTCAAGGCTGAGTCCACACCTAGTGCATTCAAGATCCTGCCGATTTGTCATGGTGAAACTTGGGGTTTTGCCAAGTCATTCAAAGTTAATTGGAAGAAAGCACTGAGTTAACTCAACATGGCGGCTAACATGATGAGCTCGGCAATGTCGAGATAAAGGTGTTGGATGCATATATCGACATCCAAGGAAATAGCTTGATGGCTAGGAGATCGTTTGATGGAGTTGCAGGAGCCCAAACCCTAAACCATCACCCTAAACTTCAAACACCCCTATCTCATGCAATTTTTATCCAAATGCAATAAAATTATACTTTTTGGAAAGGTAATTCAGAGGGAATATTTCAATGGTTGTGTCCAAGTTTAGTTTCCTAGGAGGGGTTAGATATAGGGAAAAATCCCAGTGAACCATCCAAGGGGAAAATATGGTGATATCTTCTAATGTACTCACCCGTTTCTTGCAAATTTATAGTCATCAGAAAGGCATGTTTTCAGGATCTAGAGCATGGAAATATGGGATTTCAGATTTCAGGGTTTTTGAACCTCTGAAAATGGAAATCATTGCAGTAGATAGGTGAGATCCATTAATGAAGGTAGGTAAGGTCATCATGAGGCTACAAGAGCTAGACTAGACCGGCGGGTGCCAATCACAACCAATTTCTTCAAGCACAAGGAAAACCATTAATGAAAAAGGATATTTTGAAGATCTGAATGCACTCATTACATGATTAAATAATGATTTTTGGAGGAGTTTTGGGCAAATTCAGGATTCAATTTTCTCTCTCCTCCTTTACAAATCTTCCACTATAAATTGTAATGAGGGGCATTGTTCTAATGTTGGATAATTATGATTTGAACCCTCCCTTCTTCTCTTGTCTGTAAGTGATTTTGTGGAGTTTCAAACCTCCCATTCAAAATGTAATGACAATTTTTTCCTCTTGGCCATTGTAATGCATTGTATCAAATCTGTGGAGCAATAATATAAGTTTGTGGATGAATTTCAACCCTCTCTTGTGTTCATTGCATTATCTTGATCTCTCATTGCAATCTTGGTTATCTGTGCATGGTTGTTGTATTACATGTTTAATGGTTTGTGTTTAATGGCTGAAATGTATTTGTAGACAAGAAACTGATCTTGTGGTGTGTGTTCATCCTGCTTCAAGTCTTATTTTTCATTTGTATCCATGTAAATCAGGTGTTTAACATTCCTTTTGGTGCATCACCTCCTGTAGATTAGGTTTAATTTCTTGCAATCCTTCTTCACCCATGTCTCCTTGGCAAGTTAGAGTAGGGTTTAGAATAGATCCTCTAGACATTTTGGATGTGTGTATAAGTATAGAGGAATGTGATCTCTACCTTTCATCCGAAGATCTTTCACGATTGCAAACTCCCACAATTTTGGAAAAGCTCCATGTTATGCAATCAAACTGACAAGTCTCACTCATTTGAAGTTCTATAACAATCAGAGGGGTGTTGTGATTACACATCATTATGTTTTTCAAACTTGGAGGAGTGTTTTGATGAGGAAGATCCTATAGAAATAATGAAATTTGTTACTCCATCAATCATCCTTCAACAACAAGAGCCTGTTGTCACTGAGTAGAATGTGCAAGGGCAACCTACATTTTTCAACATGCCTCTTGAATCGAAATTGGAAGAATCAGATCTTCCAAGTATCACACTGGATTTTTCCCAAGTATGTCTTGTTTTTCAAAAGAGGTATATGTATTGTTTTTTTTTATGGCTTGATTCTTGGAGGAGTGAAAAACTAGTTGGAAACTAATATTTCACTCCTATTTTCATCTGGTTCTAATGTCAAATCATTCACATGGATTCCAATTGTGATAAAGGGTAGTTATTTTTCATCATTGGTGGTAGGATTCATTTGTAGTTACCCATTTCTCTAGTTGGTTTAGGGTAGGAGTAGGAATGTTTTTAGTAGAAGTTCTTATTCACACTCTGCATGTCTCATTTGAGGCACGTATGATTTTCCTTTTATATATAGCTTTTTTTCGTGTTACTTCAGGCAGTAAAGTGCACCATGCCTTCCAGTTGTTGTAGTGGGAAACTCATAGTTGCTTGTAACAATTGCAAACTAAAAAGCAAACAAATGCATAGAAACTAAAATCAATTAAGGAGGAGATCTTGATGATTCTCTCCAAGAACAGTTGCAGCAAGCCTCTACGACCATGCAAACAATCAAAGACTAGTTGAAAGCTCATTAAAAACAGCTCCAACCTTCAGCAAAGTTCTAAGAAGCATGTTGGGGATGGAACTTTCAGAAGAAGAAGGAAAATCAAGTTTTAATAGATATCCATGATGTCTTAACTTGAAGAATGTCTTAATTGAAGCTTCAAAGCATGCAACACATGTCAAACATCATCAATATTGTATACTTCATACTTGGCAGATCCAAGTTGCATAAAGTAACTAATGAAAACTCTAGATTTAAAAAACTTTCCACTCTCACAAAATTTTAATTTCAAGGTTTTCTTATGAAAATTTGAGAGTAAAAATAGTGAGAGACAGTTACAGATCCAAACAATAGTTCTTAAACATCCCATGTCAATCATGAAAACTCCATGCCCAATGGATAGCTTCAGGAAGCTTGTCATGCTCCATTTAGTAGGAAAATGAACTCTTGAGTTGCCAAATTATTATCCAATTTCACTACCCTAGTGAAATTGAATAACTAAGAAGGATTGTACTAAGGGGATTTCATAGCCAATTCAGAGCTTACAAACAGAGTTTAGTGTCTTTGGAAAAATCAAGGTATTTGAGGGAGTTGAAAGTTGCAGAAGGAATTTTTCCTCTTCTTGGTCTTCATAAAGTTAAAACTTTTGATAAGAAAAGAAATAATGAGAAAGGTGGGACCCACTAACAAAAAAAAGACCAAATCCAATGCATATCTTTAAAGCAACTTCATACATTCCACTCAGCCTTGGAATAGCTGAACAATTCAAGGAATTGTATAAAATTTTCAAGAGAGAGAAGATTACAAGGTAATAGCTCCCAGTTCTAAATTCAGCTCATCGAGCTCATAAGAGAGCTATTATAACCCCAACTAAGCTTCCCCAATAATTCAGACATGGTCATTGAGTTGTAGTCCAAGCTCTTGGATTGATTTATGCATTGTGAAGAGGCATCAAACTGCACATTAGAGCGACTGAACCATTTAGAATACCAAAACGAGCTAATCCTCGAGGAGCCTTGAGCTGGTTATAGGAAATGTCAAATTTTTTAGCCCCATCAAGCCATTTGTTCATAACATAGCCAAGCTCCCATCATCACAATGTGAATTGTTTTGTATAAGCAACGAGCTATTTCAATAGTGATGACTTACATAGTACATCAGGATGTTCTTCTGCAATCTGAGCCATATGTATTCTCTTGAGCCCATAGACGAACATGAAAATGGAAAGATCGAGCTTAAAGGACCTCCATGAGATATTCTCATAGAGACTCAGGTGAATTCTAAAAAGTTGGAACTTAAAGTGATGTTAGGAAATATAGGATAAAATATGTAGAATAATCCCTCATAGAATCGCAACAGTAGAAACTAATATGCAGAAAATATTACAGATCTCAAATAAAAGTGCATAATAAAATAACACAACACAAAGAGACAATATTTAACATGGTTCACCCAATTTGGGCTACGTCCACCAAGAATCACTTGCTCAGATTTTATTACAAGCCACCAATCTCTCAATACAATACCCAGATCTGTTTGGAGCTATGCTCAACAAACTCTACAGAATTCACACCCGAATTCAAAGCACATCTGCAATGTTTTTCATACATCTATCATATGCATAAAACCATATAAATAGACAACTGCTTAAGCATTTTTACAAAACTGTGGGTATCAAAACCATGGGCAAAAACCATCCCATAAACCTATGGGTCAAAATCCCTGCCCAGATGAGAAAATCACGTTTCCCGATATATCAAGCACGTTTTAAGGACCAAAAAAAAAATTCAGGGGTTGTACCCCTGAACCTTGGTGAGGATACATGAAAAGTGTACATTATTCTTAGTGTACATTATTCAACACTTTCACACATGAAAACAGGCTCCACAACCTAACAATCTCCCACTTGGAAACTAGTTTTCCTCTAAGCAAGCTTCTCAACCCTTCACTAGTTTTTGTGAAGACCAACCAAAGTTGAACACAACTTCATTTTTTCCCTTGTGACCACATTGGTCATCAGGTCTATAGGATTCTGACTGGTATGGATCTTCTCCAACTTCAAGTTCTCTTCCTCCAAAGTTGTCCTCATGAAATGGTACCTTAACTGTATATGCTTCGTCCTAGAGTGGAAAGAAGAGTTCTTAGCTAGGTGTATAGCACTCTGACTATCACTATGTATCTTTCCTTCCTACTTTATGCCCCAACTCATCAAGAAATTTTTGTAACCAAATCATTTCTTTGCTTTCCTCTATGTCAGCAACATACTCAGCCTCTATGGTTGACAAAGCCACCAGCTTCTGTAGTCGTGAAATCCAGCTCACTGTTGTCCCACCTACAATGTAAACAAAACCTGTCATGCTCCTCCTATTGTCTACATCTTCAGCCATATCTAAATCTACATAACCACACAAAGTGGTGTTTGATCCACAATAGCACAAAACTATCCCCATGGTCCCTCTCAAATACCGAAGGATCCACTTTGTTGCCTGTCAGTGATCTTTGCCTGGATCACTCATAAATCTACTCACCACTCCCACTATGGGAAATATCAGGCTTGGTACACACCATGACATACATCAAACTACCAACTACTAATGAGTAAGGTACCTTGGACATTTGGTTTCTCTCCTTCTCTTTCTTGGGACACTGCTCCTTTGATAACTTGAAATGGCCTACCAAAGGAGTCCCAACCGGTTTAGCATCCTACATATTAAACCTCTCCAAGACTTTCTTAATGTAATCTTCCTCAGATAAAGTCAACTTCCATTCCTTCCTATCCCAAGATATCCTCATACCAAGGATTTGTTTGGTTGTCCCCCAAATCCTTCATAGTAAAGGATTCACTTAGCTGTTTCTTGAGTACTTTTATTTCCTGCATGTTTTTACCTACAACCAACATGTCATCCACATACAGACACATGATAATATAACTACCATCCTCAAATTTCTTTGTATACATGTAATGGTCAGAATGAAATATAATATAACCTTGCTCCATCATGAAGCCATAAAATTTCTTATACCATTGACGTGGAGCTTGTTTCAAGCCATACAAGCTCTTCTTCAATTTGCACACCATCTCCTCTTTACCTTTGACCTCATAGCCCTCTGGTTGCTACATATATAGTTACTCCTCTAAATCACCATGGAGAAATGTAGTATTTATATCAAACTATTCTAAGTGCAAGTATTTTGCAACAACTATTCCTAGAACAGTTCTAATAGAATTCATTTTTACTACAGGAGAAAAAATCTCATCAAAATCTATACCTTTTTTCTATGAAAACCCCTTGACCACCAACTGGGCCTTGTATATTTTATTTCCTCCTTCTTCCTCTATGTCTCTGAACACCCACTTGTTCTGTAATTCTCTTTTTCTTTCAGGTATCTTTACCAAATCCCATGTCTGATTATTCATGAGAGCCTAATGCTCCTCATCCATGGTTTGCTCCCACTTCTTCCTAGCTCTTGCATGCATTGCTTCATCAAAGCTCTCTTTCTCTCCACTATCAGTGAGTAATTAATAATAAAGAGAAGGAGAAAAAAATTTAGGTTCTCTTCTTACCCTAGAAGACCTCCTCAATATTGGAGTTTGGGGTTCCTATTGAGGAGGTTCTTGAACTGATTCATGTGTCACTTTTCCATCGAGAAGATCCTCTACCACTACATATTATTTCTTGGATTCTTCCTTGTTTTCCTGCAACTGCTTCTTATACATGACTTTCTCATTAAAGACCACATCCCTAGATTGAATTATTTTCTTTTCCTTAATACTCCAACATTTATATCCAAAGTCATCACCACCATAACCATTGAAAGTACATTTTTCTAACTTAGCCTCTAGTTTGGTCCTATCATCCTTATCTATATGAACAAACACCTCACATCCAAAGACTCTAAGAAATGAATAATAAAATTTCTTACCATACCAAGCCTCCTCAGGTATGCCTCCATCCAAGGCACTTGAGGGTCCTCTATTTATCAAGTACATAGTTGTGCTCACCACTTCTACCCAAAAATAAAGAGGCAGTCCTGTATGTAACGTCATGCTCCTAGCACGTTCCATTATTGTTTTGTTCATCCTTTCTGATACCCCATTATGTTGCGAAGTTCTTAGAGCCATCTTTTTCCTATAGATTCCATTCTTAAAAGAGTAATCGTCAAATTCGTTACTACAATACTCCCCTCCATTATCTAACCCGAGACATTTTCGCTTAAGACCAGTTTCATTCTCTACCAAGGCTTTCCATTTAACAAACGTGTCAAATACATAAGATTTGTTTCTAATACAATAAACCCAAACTTTCCTTGTTGCATCATCAATAAAAGTAACATAATAACTTGAACCCCCAAGAGATGATATTTGAGTCGGACCCCACATATCAAAATGCACTAGCTCTAACTTACTCTCTTTCTTTGTAGGTCCAACCTTGAGAAACCTTACTCACTTTTGTTTCCCATATATGCAGTCCTCATGAAACTCTAAACATTTTTTTTTATATCCAAAAAAATCCTTCTTTATGATCTCCATGCCCTTATGGCTCATATGACCGAGCCTATAGTGCCACAATGTTGTATCTACTTCTGAAACCACAAGATTACAAACATTAGTGCTATAAGTGGTTAAATACAAGGTTCCAACTTTCTTACCTCTTGCAACCACAAGAGCAACCTTGGTAACCTTTCAAGAGTCCACTGTAAATATCACAGTACAACCATCACTTCCCAACTTTCGTGCCAATATAAAATTTCATCTTAATGTAGGCACATATCTAACATCCTTCAATAGCCAAGTATTCCCATTCTACACCTTAACCTGAATAGAACCTTTTTCCAACTATGCTAAAAGGCTCATCATCACCAAGAAAAACATGCCCAAAATCTTCTTGAACATAATCAACAAAATAATTCCTATGTGGAGAAGCATGGAAAGAAGCCCCTGAATCTAAAACCCAAGATTTAGTAGTATTGTGTAAAGAAAGAATCAAAGCGTCCTAACATACATTACTCCGTTGCCACATTTACCTCCTTTTTTTCTTCCTATTGTTTCTTCTTATCCCGAAGCTCCCAACAGTCCTTCTTTTCATGACCAGACTTTCCATAATGCCAACATACTATCTTACTTTTGTATTTTTACCTTTCTCGATCCTTTGATTTTCCACAGTTTCCTCTATTCTCCTATATCCCTCTAGTTTCCACTGTCAAAGAATTACCTGAAGTAGAAGATTCACTAGATATTTTTCTTCACATTTCCTTGCTTAGAATCACCCCTATAAAATCCTCAAACTTCAACTTTGCGTTAGCAAGAACTGAGTTTCTTAACACCATTACTGAGGCTACTCCAACTCTTAGGTAAAGAGCACAGAACTAATAAATCCCCAACTTCTTCATCAAATTATATTGTAACCAAAGCTAGGATATTTACAACCGTATTAAAATCATTTAGATGATTTGCTGCTGAACCATTCTCATACATCTTCATATTAAACAATTTTTTCATTAAAAATATCTTATTAGAGGAAGAGGGTTTTTCATACAACTTCCCTAATGCATCCATCAGTTCTCTTGTAGTCTTTTCCTTTGAAACATTAAATAATACCAAAGATGCAAGACACGGCCAAATAGTCCCAAGTTTCTTCCTATCCAGCAAATCCCATTCTGTATATCTTCATGCTCGAGGGTTTTTTCACCTTCTTAGACATCAGAGTATAAAGATCCTTTTGATAAAGGTAATCTTACATCTGCATCTTCCAAAGACTGAAATTTTACCCATTGAATTTATCAAACCTAGATCTTCCATCATCTTCCATAGCTCCCACTCAAGATAAAACTTTCCCTACAATTCAACACTTCAGCAAACCAAACCAGGATCTGATACCAATTGTTACGATATAGGGGATAAAATGTGTGGAATAATCCCTCATAGAATTGCAACAGTAGAAACTAATATGCAAAAAATATTACAGATCTCAAATAGAAGTGCAAAATAAAATAACAAAACACAAAGAGACAGTATTTAACATGGTTCACCCATTTTTGGCTTCGTCCACCAAGAATTACTTGCTCAAATTTTATTACAAGCCACCATTTTCTCAATACAATACCTAGATCTGTTTGGAGCTACGCTCAACAAACTCTACAGAATTCACACCTGAATTCAAAACACATCTGCAATGTTTTTCATACATCTATCGTATGAATAAAACCATATAAATAGACAACTACTTAAGCATTTTTACAAAACTGTGTGTATCAAAACCATGGGCAAAAACCGTCCCATAAACCTATGGGTCAAAATCCCACCCATATGAGAAAATCACATTTCCTGATATATCATGCACGTTTTAAGGCCCAAAAAAAAAATTTGGGGGGTTGCGCCCCCAAAGCCCTACTACTAGCGGCTACCACCCCCAGAGACTCAGGTGAATTCTACAAAGTTGGAACTCAAAGTGAAGCCAAGTTGGTTGAATCAATCAATGAGTCTATAGGCACAAAGGAACGAGATGGGTCCACGATGCATAAAATAAAGCTCTACAGATATGAATTGAGGGATTTTTGATCCATCCAATGAAACCGAGTCAATTCTAGCATGATAATTTAAAGGTTGGGTGCCTCTACTCAAACTAACAGTGAAATGGTGGTCAGTTCAAGTTAACATGAGTGTAGGAAATGAGCCCCAATGTCATGAATCTAATGATGGTGTCATATATCTAGTCCAAGAATTGAGCATGAAGGTGGGAAAGTTGTTTTAGGTATGACCAAGCCATGTTTTTATCTCAAGCATAGTGCAATGGGAATGGATCGCTTAGAGCTTCATCAAGGCAAGTCGAGCTAAACGTGAGAGCTCGCAGTTAATCTGTGGAAAATAAAAGGTTGAGTGAGGAATTAGCACTTAGAAAAATTAGTGAGCCTTAGCATGGATTTTTATGGAAAATGTGGATAAATATGGTCAGGGTGAGTTGGGCCTTACATTCACCAAAATCCTAAATTTTCCAACTTAAATGCCAAGGGAATGCGTTGCGGGGATGGCAAAAGTAAATGGCCCGACTGGCCCATGAGACAAATGTTTTTCCAATAGCCAAAAACCCTGCATGGAGTGTTGCGGCGATGTTGGGTCTAGCCGACCCAAGTGGCCTAGGTGAGTTGGAGCATGGAGGAATAAGATTCCCAGACAATGCATTGTGGGTGGCGGGTGAGTCAATGACCTGAGTGGGTTAAATGGGCACCAAAGACATTGCAGGAGTGAAGGAGTATATGAATTCCAAGTTGTGGGTGATGCAGAGGTTAGGATCCCAATTGGCATGTGCCATGTGGCGATAATTTCCCCACATAATGCAACACTTTGCAATGCATTATCACAATTTTTAAAGTGGAGGTATCGACGAGGTCATTAAGTCAGAAAGAGCAGGATAAGTTGGAGGCTTGATTGACATGATATATATATCTCTCTCTCAGATATATCTATATCTCTCTCTCTCATAGATATATATATATCTCTCTCTCTATATCTCTCTCTCTCTATATATATATCTCTCTGGGTGGTTGGATACGAGAAGATGTCCATTTGTCACGAGATATTACATATATAGAATGGGAGTTCTCTTCTCCATCTGTATCTATATAGAGAGAGGGCTCCACTCCATCTGTAGTCACCCTATAGATCTATATGGGAGTTAGAATAGCCCCTAGTCCTTGGGGCCCTCTATATCTATATCTAGGTTGGTCATAGATTGGGCCATATATCAAATCCGGAGATCTACGAAGGAATGCCAAAAGCGAAGGTAGCTCTCTGGGTCTACACTGACGCTGGGGTGCGAAAGCATGGGGAGCAAACAGGATTAGATACCCTGGTAGTCCATGTCGTAAACAATGAGTGTTTTTCCTTGTTCTACCAATATATTGGTCTATACTGGACTGAATCAGGGGCCTAGCTAACGCGTGAAACACTCCGCATGGGGAGTACGATCACAAGACTGAAACTCAAAGGAATTGACGGGGGCCTGCACAAGCGGTGGAGCATGTGGTTTAATTCGATACAACGCACAGAACCTTACCAGCCCTTGACATATGAACGATGTGTGTCTGTCCCTAACGGGATGTTGTGAAGCGTATGGTTCATACAGGTGCTGCATGGCTGTCATCAGCTCATGTCATGATATGTTTGGTTAAGTCCTATAACAAGCGAAACCCTCGTCTTGTGTTGCTGGCCTATATCGCTCCCCATATATAGATAGCTCCACCAGCTCCCATATATGGGTCAGGTTTCTCACTTTATATAGATTCTAGATCCCCCATAATCTATAGAGTAGAGGGGGCCGTTCAGAATTCTAGATAGGGCCGACTCCCAATTCTCTATAGCCTAGCCTATAGTTCTCTATATGGGAGAGCATAGCAGTGATTTATAGATCTATATATATCTATTCGAGGCTTGATATGAGTGAAGAGAAATGTCACCAGTAGTGAAAGCCCACCACCCACCTATATAGATCTAATCTGATCTGATCTGCAGGCAGACCAGGCCCCCCAGATCGGGTCCCCCTCTCTATATTAATCTAGGGGGCGAGGGATCGCCCTCTCTCCCATATCTATATAGGGGGGCCCTCATCGGGGGGCCTCCCAGATATATGATGTATGGGCTCTCTCACCCATCAGGGCCAGATAGTTCGATGTATGGCCCCAGATCATATATATATATTTTAATATAGGGAGGGGGTCTAGGGACCGGGTGGCGCGATTGATGACACTCCAACCAGCTGTACCACTCAGTGCTGCACTCACAAGTGACTTCCAGTGATATGCTGGAGGAAGGTGGGGATGACGTCAAGTCCGCATGGCCCTTATGGGCTGGGCCACACACGTGCTACAATGGCAATGACAATGGGAAGGCCGTACGGCAGAGAAAATCCAGAAAGGTTGCCTCAGTTCGAATTGTTCTCTGCAACTCGAGAACATGAAGTTGGAATCGCTAGTAATCGCGGATCAGCATGCCATGGTGAATATGTACCCGGGCCCTATACACACTGCCCATCACACCCTAGGAATTAGTTTCACCCGAAGCATCGAACCAAGAATCACCAATCTGCATAGCCCCCAATACAATATATATATATATCTCAGATAGAGAGGGGGAGAGGGGGCTCGCCAACTATGGGCGGGCCTATAGATCTATACGGCTCTCGACCCTTTATATCTATATTTAGGTCAATCATAGATTGGGCCATATATCAAATCTGGAGATCTATGAAGGAACACCAAAAGCAAAGGCAGCTCTCTGGGTCTACACTGACACTAGGGTGCAAAAGCATGGGGAGCAAACATGATCAGATACCCTGGTAGTCCATGTCGTAAACTATGAGTGTTCATCTTTGGTCTACCAATATATTGGTTTATACTGGACCAGATCAGGGGCCCAGCTAATGCATGAAACACTCCGCCTGGGGAGTACGGTCGCAAGACTGAAACTCAAAGGAATTGATGGGGGCCTGCACAAGCGGTGGAGCATGTGGTTTAATTCGATACAACATGTAGAACCTTACCAGCACTTGACATATGAACGACATGTGCTTGTCCCTAACGGGATGTGTGAAGCGTATGGTTCATACAGGTGTTGCATGGCTATCATCAGCTTGTGTCGTGATATGTTTGGTTAAGTCCTATAACGAGCGAAACCCTCGTCTTGTGTTGCTGGTCTCTATCACTCCCCATATATAGATAGCTCCACCGGCTCCCATATATGGGTCAGGTTTCTCACTCTATATAGATTCTAGATCCTTCATAATCTATAGAGTAGAGGGGGCCATTCAGAATTCTAGATAGGGCCGATTCCCGACTCTCTATAGCCTAGCCTATAGTTCTCTATATGGGAGAGTAGAGCAGTGATTTATAGATCTGTATCTATATCTATTTGGGGCTCGTGTTACTTTCTCCTAAGCATTCAAGTGTTGATATGTGATTTCTAGTAAATGGATTGTGTACCTCGATTCGGAAATCATGCTTGATATGTATTAAATTTCTTGCAGATTGCAGATCTTGACTGAGTCAAAATATTAATAGACTCTTTTATTTATTTCATTTTGTGACTGAATATTAATCTGATCACGGAATGAATTATACAGGTATTCATCAATAATATCTAGACTTGGACCAGAGGAATTGATCCAAGTAATGCTTTAATTTTGTGAAGTGATAAAATTAGATCACGAACCTTGAACAGGTTGCAAGGTATGGAAGCATTTAGTAAGCTGGTCAGGAGTATGACTCAGGCTGATCTTGAGAAATGAAACGGTTCCCGATATCTAGTATATCTGGAAGGTCTCGATTAAAGACCAGGTAATAATTCATTGACATACAATTCTGTAATAAGAACAGGAGTGGCTCTGTTCTAGAAAGTATGATACAGGTCTCTCCGAGTTTTCAGGAGAAGGACCAAACTGAATTACTAAGGGTTAGTAACCTAAAACAATAACCTAACCTAGGGGTTAGATTATTGTTAGTCTAACCTAGACCTAGGCTATGTGTTATGATCCTAAAATAATAACTAAGTGTAAAATGGTTAGCATGGTCATTACCCTAAAACTCTAACCTAAGATACTAACCTAGCTAACTAAGAGTTTTTGGGAAGGGGCCTTTGAAGGGTGGCGAACCATGGGCGCTATTCTCTATGGCAATAAATGGGAAGGATAAGGATGAGGGACAGGCATATGGCGGAGGCTTAGGCGGCGGCTAACCTTGGCAGACTTGGCAATTACTAAGTTTGGAAATGAACTTGAGTTTTTGGATGGACTGTCGCCAATTTCGGCGGTCGGTGGGAGTTGAGATTAAGCGGGAAAATTGGTTTAATGGCATTTAATGTCTAGGGAGTCGAGCCGGAGCTCGCGGAACAGCATGCAAACGAGAAGTTGGAAGGTTTGTTTGGTGTATCGCGATTTTCGGTCTTCTTCTCTCTCTCTCTCTGCTAGTTTACTGTTCATAGCACCAGTTCTCTTTGAGTTGCATGGCGAGAATGAAATTCTCTGGCTCTTTTCTCTGCCATGGAGGATATATTGTAAATGGGACAGCGAAATTTTGTTGGTCGCTGTATTTGGGAAAAAGAAAAGGAAGTTTGAGCTCTTCCTCTGGTCTTCTTCGGAAATTCGATCAAAATACAGGCATGCTAGGCCCTATCCTTTAAATATTTTGCTGTCTTTCAAATGTCTTCATTAAAACAACTCTGTTCATTTGTTTTGTGAAGATTAGATGAATTTTCTATGAGATCTAGTTTGATTATTGGCACTGTATTTCTTCTGGTTCGATTTTTCTTCAAATCCGTTTGTTGGGTGTTTGTGGAAATCGAATTTTAACTCTACTTGTTTGTGCATTCTTCCTGGATTATGCATGAGAGGTATTTATTAACAATATGCGAGTGTTCGGCCTGTTTGGCGTGAGCCCTTGGAATATACCTATGCGTAGTATGAGACCACAGTATGTCTTTGTTTCGTGGTCGTTGATCTTGTTATAGAAACTGTATAAAATGATTTGGGTGATTACTGTAAGATTGTTGTATTATTCGTTTATTTGGGTGCTCTGTCGTGGGATTTGTTGACAGCGACTAATGATACTTTCGGGTTTCATTTGTTTTCAACTTTTAGTTTGGAACAGGCAACTGTAGTGTCACCATAGTCTTTTCGACCTGGCGGAAGTTGTTTTCCTTGTTACCAGGTTAGCGGGATTACTTGCGCACTGTGTATATTATAAATACACCTGTACTTCGTTGTATTGATCCAATGGAGTCGATGATTGAATCGTAATTGCCTAGGAAGGTAGATTTATCCATAAGTTTTGTGAATGGTCTTTTCATGAAAGCCTGGTAAGATGAAACAGGGCTTTTTGATTACTGTTATATTGAAATAATTGAAGGATAAAGACTTCCTGTGTATGCATTTTTATTTCATGTGAAAACTCTTCGAAAGTTTCGAAGCGGCCCAATAGATTCCCTTGCTTGATAAGGGTATTCGACTTGTTTTACTTGGTTGATGTTGATTGTTAACCATGAATGGCGTCTATTGATTTATCGGCCAATTTCTTGTACGTTGCTGTTGGGTTCAGTGGTTATGAGTGCAAAATCCTTAACAGTTACAGTGCGAATATATATATATATATATACTAGTGTGACTTGGACGACTCTGAGGAGTCGATTGAATAATTCATTGTATATTTTGAACCAAATATAGTTAAGTTGTAGTGACTTAATGGATGAACATGCATTTCGATCTTGTTGAACCATTGGGATCCCTTCGTGTTTTTGGGATTTTGAGTTACAGATGTTTATGTAGACATGTATATCTTCAACCTGTGCAAATTAGTATAAAGCGACTGGCTGAGAGTAATTTATTGGCTGGTTATTGTTATGCTTGGTTGATGAATGACAGTATGAATTCTTATGCATTCGCTTGAATTGATACATCCGTTTGAATCATAGAACTTCTGGAAGGGTAACCAGTACTTCTGTCTCTTTCTGAATTCGACCCTGGACACTATTTTTTGTCATTGTTGAGATCCTTAGTTTGGATGACTGTTTCGTGTTTTGACCTTGTTAGGGTAAGTCGCGAATAACGCACCAAGACTTGCATGCTGCAAGGTAAGGATCGTTTGGTTGAATTCCTTTCCTTCACTTCAGTCCGATTTTGACTGAGCAAGAATATGTATGCTATGTTTCCTTCCATTTTGATCTGTCCGATCGACTGTGCATGATTTGGAAGTACCGTGTGGGCAACATAGCATAGTCCTTTGGGAAACCTTAGATTGTTGATGCAATAGTTGTTGTTTTCAGCGATACGCTTGTAGCTCTTGTTTTCAACTGGTGATAAGGCTTTACTGTGCAAAAGGAACTTGCATTGGGCTTATGGTTGTTACATGAAATGTTGATGTGTTAGTTGCTGTACAAGAGATTTGCTGAGTTTCTATTTTCGTGATTTAGAACAGTGATCTTGTTTGCGGCTTGTCTAACTTGTTCATTTATATACTGGTTGACTGTTTTCATATGTGAAGGCAGTACAGTGATGAACTTATGTGAAAGGAAGTATGAATGGTTTGGTTCTTTCTCTTCCTTTATTTAATATTATTGATAATGGACTATCAGTGGGAAATTGTTTGTAACATATTGGTGGAATCCCGAATTGTTATGTTATTTCCTTTTTGGAAGAATGAAACAATCTGACCAATGTTGTGATTTGGATTCAATGATTGTTTATATGCATTCGTTCTTGTTTCTTTAATATTTGATGAAATATTAGACAGCGTTTAAGACTATTCTGTAACAATGATAGAGTTACATGTTTGTAATCATTTTGTATTACAAGGACATAGTCTGAATATGTATTATCATTTGGATATTTGATCTCATTTAAACAGGGTGTTTAATGAAAACAATTGATGGATTGCAATTGTTTTAAAAGTTAGTGCTTATCATGCTCAGTTCATTGAACTGACTCATGTTGACTATTTTTGCAGATGGTTGCCGTAAGAGGGTAAAAGCAATGCAGATCTGATAGGCTGATCAGATTGTTTATTTGATTTATTATGAATTACAGCTTGATTTTATGGATGTACTATATGAGAAAAGATGTTTCTTTTCCGTTAGCATTATATCAAGTATGCTGTTGCATAAAATGTAATTGTACGAGTTTCGAAAGGAATGAAAATAAGTGTTTGATACTTATGTGTTGTATTCTATTCTGAATGATGAACTTCTTCGGTTTACGTAACGAAGAGGCATAGTTATCTTTGTATAATATGGATGCTTTTGTGATTGACAATGAAAGCTTGTAAGTAATTAGACTAAATTCTTATGAGTATTTAGTAGTTCTAGTTTGCTCTGGCAAAAGCAATATTGTAATTTAATTATTGTCTCTCTTGGGGATAGGTTAAAATTGAGCCTAAAAGATAACGCTAAACAAGTTGGATTGAATTACTAATCCCTAGTCCTAAGTATAACAGGACAATAGTAAATTGGATTCTAAATCATTTATATCTTTAAACTAAAAAGTATGATATAAATTCAGTTAAGAGAACTGATAGGCAATCAATGGAGATCAGATGGCATTCTCAAGCATTGGTTATGAGAAATTGTCCCGTTCTGTTGCTTTGGAATCAGGTGTATTCTAATGACTCCTTGATGAGAGCGTGACCGTAATACCTCTACCTGTAATGAGTCTTTTAGAGGAGGGTCGTCTTAAGACAAAGAATCCAGGGATTTGGAAAGGCTAACCTTAGGGAAAAGTCTTTAAAGTAATTTAATCTCTAGTGCGTAACGCTTGTTTTTGGGTAGATCTTCTCGAGGCGGATTTAAAGGATGACGACATAAAGTCGACTGCAGGGCTGTACCTCCGAGAAGATTAGGATCTTCTCGAAGTTACAACAATGCAGGTGACTTATGGCGACACCCTTTGCATTGATCGCTAAGATTTACACTTGATTTCGCACGAGTTACCTTGGGACCGATTAAGAACGTGGCCATGTTATAAGACTGCCTCGGAGATTTGGGGTATCATGACACACTGGTTGAATTGCAAGGTTGAACCAGTATGTCCTCATATCCCTAATCCTCGTAGGCATCCATATAACATTATCACCTTGTTAATCTGCCTCCGAGTGATTCAGCTGTGAAAGAAAGGACTGACAGTAGTCAGTATAAGACATTCTATATAACATATGAATGGGGTGAAGGACGTATTCCAGATTGACGAGTATGCCGTTAAGGAATACGAGACATGAACAGTATGTTTCAAATCTTTGGCCAAAGTATCGCAAGCTGCTGATTGCGTTGTCCTAATTCACCTAGTCTAAGGGATGAGATGCCGATGAATAATGGTAACAGTTATTCAGTTAGATTCCTTGGACAGAGCATTCTGAATCCCAGATTAGGGAAGAGAACCGCCAGAGTATTGTGTTAAATAAAAACACTAACTCTTTTTACTCATGAATAGATCGGTAGATTACCGAGTCATGGAATGAATAGATCGGAGGTATTCCGAGTCATTACAGCTGCATATGGTTGTCTGTTATATAAATGGTTATTTGAATTGTGAGTTCTAAATTATGTATTTAGAACCAGTATGCAATTATCAAAAAAAAAAAAATTGACTTGTTCTATTGTCTAAAATGAGGATGTTACATCTTGGTATCAGAGCTGAAGGTTGCAGCTCTTGGACCTATTGAGTCCATAATCTGATAAAAACCTGAATTTTCTTGTAACAGAAAATGGTTAGAACAAGGGGAAACGTTGCGAGTAATGCTCCACCTGAAGGAGGAGCGGCAACAACCCAGAAACTGGATGAGATCCTTGCTGCCCTGTTGGACACAAGAGATCGCTTGGCTGTACTTGAACAGCAGGTGACGGGAAATGAGGAGGATGAAGAAGCTGATAATAATAATCAGCAACCTCCTGAGGGCAATCCCGACACGGGTGTTGATGTTAATGCTGTGAATGCACCTGTGCAACCAGAAAATAAAAAGGCCCGATTGGCAGCAGAGCTCACTAATGATATAAAAAGGATAAGCCCACCTAAGTATGATGGCACCACATTAGGAGATGGAGCTGAGAACTGGCTCAGCGAAATGGAGAAGTACTTTGCTATAAGGAACTTCTCAGAAGAAACCAAGGCAATATGGGGAGCCTATCAGCTTTCTCACGAAGCATCTTCGTGGTGGGATAGCCGAAAAGCTGAGCTAAATATTGATGAGACCAATATCACTTGGGATCAATTTAAAGGCTATTTTAGGCAACGTTGGCTGCCACAACTTTTCTATGATCAGAAAATGACAGAATTTCAGAACTTGACTCAAGGGAAGTTAACAGTAACTGAATTCTGGGAGCGGTTTACAAAACTCCTCAAGTATGTACCGCAGTATCAAACTGACGAAAAGTTCAGGATACGGAAATTCATCATGGGATTGAATCCTGTGATAGGGGGAGAGGTCGATGTTCACAGTCCAACCACTATGGAAGGAGTTGTTGAAAAGGCCATAAGGCAAGAACAGAAATTAAAGGCTATTTCTGCTCATAAGGAGGAAGTGCGGAAGAAGACTGCAAACCCTTCTTCAACCTCTCTTGCACCCAGAAAAGGACCATGGAAAAAGTTTGGAAACAAGAGTAAGTTTCCAGGAGATAACAATAAGAAAGCAGCAGTAAATAAGCCTGCTGGGAATGTGAAGGATAATTTTGCTAAAAATTATAATAATGGTCAGAAGTCCTATGGAGGACAGCGTGACAATTATAAAACTGGAGGCAACTTTGAGCCTAAGAAGGGACCTGTAGGAGGCTGCTACACTTGTGGTAAAGATCATTACGCAAATCAGTGCCCTTTGAAGAAGGATGATCGTAATCAGCAGCATAAGATACATGCTGCAGTAGCGGACAAACAAGCTGAAAAGCAAGTGACACCTATAGAAGTTCCGGGTAAGTTATTCGGCATACCTGTCACTATTCTTTTTGATACAGGAGCTACTGAATGTTTTATATCTAATAAACTAGCTTCTAAACTTAAAAGAAAAGCTGGAAAAATGGATAAATCTTGGACTGTACAGTATGGTAATAATTCTGTTCA
Source organism: Taxus chinensis (assembly GCA_019776745.2). Classification (NCBI taxonomy): domain Eukaryota; kingdom Viridiplantae; phylum Streptophyta; class Pinopsida; order Cupressales; family Taxaceae; genus Taxus; species Taxus chinensis. The sequence continues at coordinate 614,213,119 of CM034148.1, read as the reverse complement.
TACAGTGAGTATGTGTCTTTTTGGAGCAGTCCTTGACTTACCTAACTTTTCCACGGAAGTTGATCTCTATGTTGCACCTTTGGGATCGTATGACATTGTCATCGGTGTTAATTGGTTAGCTGATCATAAAGCAAAGGTAGATTGCTATGAAAAGAACATAGAATGTTTAGATGATCAGCTGGAATCAGTAGAGATTCAAGGTGTGAAACGAGAAATTTCAGTTAGAAAGCTGTCAGCTATGCAGCTTAAAAAGGCTAAGAATAAAGGATGTACCCTTTATGCAGTAAAGATATCTGAATCTGCAGAAGAAGATAGTGATTTCATGAAGCAAATCCCACTGTTACAAAGTTTCAGGGATGTTTTTCCTGAGGAATTACCAGGGTTACCACCCAAGAGAGAATTTGATTTTACTATAGAAATCAAGCCTGGAACGGAACCTATTTCCAAGGCACCTTATCGAATGACTACTATTGAGTTAGTCGAGCTAAAGGCTCAGTTACAAGAGCTTTTGTCTAAGGGATTGATTAGACCAAGTGTTTCACCTTGGGGAGCACCTGTGATATTTGTGAAAAAGAAGGATGGAACTCTGAGACTGTGTATTGATTATCGGATGTTGAACAAAGCAACGATCAAGAACCGATATCCACTTCCTAGGATCGATGATCTGTTTGATCAGATGCGTGGAGCAGCGGTTTATTCTAAGATAGATCTTCGATCTGGTTATCATCAGCTAAGAATTAAAGAGGAAGATATTCATAAAACGGCTTTCCGAACAAGGTACGGACATTATGAATTCACAGTTCTAGCCTTTGGGTTAACTAATGCACCTGCAGCCTTTATGAATTTAATGAACAATATTTTTCAAGAATACCTGGACAAGTTTGTACTTGTATTCTTGGACGATATTCTCATTTATTCTAAGAGCGTTGAGGAGCACAATGAGCATCTGAAGATAGTTTTGAAGATAGTTTTGGGAATTTTGAGAAAGAGAAAGCTGTATGGTAAGTTATCCAAATGTTCTTTCTTTGACTCAGAAGTTCACTATTTGGGTCATGTCATAAGCAAAGAAGGAATCGCTGTAGATCCTTCGAAAATAGTGGCGATAACTGAGTGGCCTACACCAAAGAATGTGCATGAAGTAAGAAGCTTCATGGGTCTTGCTGGTTACTATAGAAAATTTGTAAAGGATTTTTCTAAGGTAGCTGCACCAATAACTTCATTGCAGAAGAAGGATAAGAAATTCATGTGGAATGACAAGTGTGAAGCGGCTTTCAAAAGTCTGAAAGACCAGCTGACTTCTGCACCTATATTGGCTGTACCAGACCCTAATGGAAATTTTACAGTGGTAACTGATGCTTCTGGGGAAGGTCTTGGGGGTGTTTTGCTACAAAATGATCAAGTCATTGCTTATGAGAGTAGAAAACTTAAGATTCATGAGCTGAATTATGCCCCTCATGATTTGGAGCTTGCTGCCATTGTTCACGCACTTCAAGTCTGGAGACACTACTTACTAGGGAAACCTTTTGAGTTGAAAACTGATCACTTGGGACTGAAATATATTTTTACTCAGCCCAATCTGAATGCCAGACAAAGAAGGTGGTTAGAATTTCTATCACAATATGACTTTGATATCAGCTATATCAAAGGAAAGGAGAATAGAGTAGCTGATGCTCTAAGTCGTAGGAGGCACATTTCTGCTCTTATAACATTAAGAACTCAGTTTAAAGACGAGGTAAAAAGTGCCTCAGAATCAGATACATATTTTCAGCAAGTAAAAGCAGCGCTTGCTGCAGAACCTAAAGATAAAAGGTATGAAGGTTTTCATTTAGATAATGAAGGAATCTTGCGTTATGAAAATAGGGTATATGTGCCTGTGCTGGATGATTTGAGAAAGAAGTTGTTAGTTGAATTTCATAATTCACCTTTCTCTGGACACCCAGGTATCACAAAAATGCTAGCTGATTTGAAACAGCAATACTTCTGGAAAGGTATGAAAAAGGATGTGATAAATTTTGTGACTCATTGTCTGGAATGTCAGCGGGTGAAAGCAGAGCATATGCATCCTGCTGGATTGTTGTATCCTCATAGCATACCGCAGTACAAATGGCAAGTAATAACCATGGATTTTGTACAAGGACTACCTATGTCCAGGAATAAACATGATGTTATCCTGGTAGTTGTAGATAAGCTAACTAAGGTAGCTCATTTCATCGCTGGAAATCTAAAGGATGATTCTCCAGTGCTAGCCAAGAGGTTCGTACACGAAATTTTCAGATTACATGGTGTACCTGAACTGATTATTTCTGACAGGGATCCTAGAATGACGTCAAGGTTTTGGCAAACGCTTAACGCAGCCCTAGGAACGAAACTAAACTTCAGTTCTGCATATCATCCAGAAACGGATGGGCAAACTGAGAGGGTAAATCAAGTGTTGGAGGACATGTTGCGAATGTATTGCATGGATCAACAGTATAAGTGGGAAGAGTATCTCCCATTAGTTGAGTTCGCATACAACAACACTTATCACTCATCTCTTAAGATGGCACCTTTTGAAGCACTTTATGGAAGAAAGTGCAGAACCCCTGTAAGTTGGGACAGTGTAGAGGATAGAGTGGTAATTGGACCAGAGATTCTCACAGAGATGGAACAGCAAGTTAAGCTGATTCGTGAACGATTAAAGGAAGCAGCGGATAGACAGAAGAGCTATGCTGACCTTAAGCGGGTTGATAGAAAGTTTGAGCTTGGTGATAAGGTTTTTCTGCGTGTTAAACCCAGAAAGAGTTCTATAACTTTTGGCAAGGCTGCCAAGTTGTCACCACGATATGTGGGACCTTTCGAAATTGTCGAGATAATCAATCCTGTAGCTTATCGTTTAGCATTGCCTCCTGCTCTATCTCGTATGCATGATGTTTTCCATATTTCTTTGCTTAAGAAATACGTTTCAGATCTGTCACATGTTTTAAATTGGAATTCCTTGCAGGTCCAAGACCCAGGAATAATCGTGGTTAAACCCACACGAGTGCTGGAAACTCGCCAATTGCATTTAAGAAATCGTGATATACAGCAATGTAAGGTCCAGTGGGACCAGTTTAACGAAGAAAGTGCAACTTGGGAAAACCTGGAAGAGATGAAAATTGCTTTTCCTTCTCTTTTTGCAACAGAATGAAATCTGTTGATGAAATACTTTTATGAACTGATTGTTTTTAAGTATTTATGAAAGCCTGATTAAGGCAGACTTTATTCAGGTTGAATAAAAGTGTGGTGACATTGATTTCTGAAACTATTAAATATGGAAGTAAACACATTGTTTGTGTACTAATAAATTGATTGACCGGAAGGTTAAGTTTAATATGTAATTCATCGGGACGATGAATCCTTTTAGGAGGGAAGCATGTAACACCCTGAACTGTTGTTACTTTCTCCTAAGCATTCAAGTGTTGATATGTGATTTCTAGTAAATGGATTGTGTACCTCGATTCGGAAATCATGCTTGATATGTATTAAATTTCTTGCAGATTGCAGATCTTGACTGAGTCAAAATATTAATAGACTCTTTTATTTATTTCATTTTGTGACTGAATATTAATCTGATCACGGAATGAATTATACAGGTATTCATCAATAATATCTAGACTTGGACCAGAGGAATTGATCCAAGTAATGCTTTAATTTTGTGAAGTGATAAAATTAGATCACGAACCTTGAACAGGTTGCAAGGTATGGAAGCATTTAGTAAGCTGGTCAGGAGTATGACTCAGGCTGATCTTGAGAAATGAAACGGTTCCCGATATCTAGTATATCTGGAAGGTCTCGATTAAAGACCAGGTAATAATTCATTGACATACAATTCTGTAATAAGAACAGGAGTGGCTCTGTTCTAGAAAGTATGATACAGGTCTCTCCGAGTTTTCAGGAGAAGGACCAAACTGAATTACTAAGGGTTAGTAACCTAAAACAATAACCTAACCTAGGGGTTAGATTATTGTTAGTCTAACCTAGACCTAGGCTATGTGTTATGATCCTAAAATAATAACTAAGTGTAAAATGGTTAGCATGGTCATTACCCTAAAACTCTAACCTAAGATACTAACCTAGCTAACTAAGAGTTTTTGGGAAGGGGCCTTTGAAGGGTGGCGAACCATGGGCGCTATTCTCTATGGCAATAAATGGGAAGGATAAGGATGAGGGACAGGCATATGGCGGAGGCTTAGGCGGCGGCTAACCTTGGCAGACTTGGCAATTACTAAGTTTGGAAATGAACTTGAGTTTTTGGATGGACTGTCGCCAATTTCGGCGGTCGGTGGGAGTTGAGATTAAGCGGGAAAATTGGTTTAATGGCATTTAATGTCTAGGGAGTCGAGCCGGAGCTCGCGGAACAGCATGCAAACGAGAAGTTGGAAGGTTTGTTTGGTGTATCGCGATTTTCGGTCTTCTTCTCTCTCTCTCTCTGCTAGTTTACTGTTCATAGCACCAGTTCTCTTTGAGTTGCATGGCGAGAATGAAATTCTCTGGCTCTTTTCTCTGCCATGGAGGATATATTGTAAATGGGACAGCGAAATTTTGTTGGTCGCTGTATTTGGGAAAAAGAAAAGGAAGTTTGAGCTCTTCCTCTGGTCTTCTTCGGAAATTCGATCAAAATACAGGCATGCTAGGCCCTAACCTTTAAATATCTTGCTGTTTTTCAAGTGCTTCATTAAAACAACTCTGTTCAAATGTTCTGTGAAGATTGGATGAATTTTCTATGAGATCTAGTTTGATTATTGGCACTGTATTTCTTCTGGTTCGATTTTTCTTCAAATCCGTTTGTTGGGTGTTTGTGGAAATCGAATTTTAACTCTACTTGTTTGTGTATTCTTCCTGGATTATGCATGAGAGGTATTTATTAACAATATGAATGTTCGGCCTGTTTGGCGTGAGCCCTTGGAATATACCTATGTGTAGTATGAGGACCACTGTATGTCTTTGTTTCGTGGTCGCTGTTTCTTGATATAGAAACTGTATAAATGATTTGAAGGATTACTGTAAGAATGTTGTATTATTCGTTTCTTTGGGTGCTCGGTCGTGGGATTTGTTGACAACGACTAATGATACTTTCGGGTTTCATTTGTTTTCAATTTTTAGTTTGGAACAGGCAACTGTAGTGTCACCATAGTCTTTTCGACCTGGCGGAAGTTGTTTTCCTTGTTACCAGGTTAGCGGGATTACTTGCGCACTGTGTATATTATAAATACACCTGTACTTCGTTGTATTGATCCAATGGAGTCGATGATTGAATCGTAATTGCCTAGGAAGGTAGATTTATCCATAAGTTTTGTGAATGGTCTTTTCATGAAAGCCTGGTAAGATGAAACAGGGCTTTTTGATTACTGTTATATTGAAATAATTGAAGGATAAAGACTTCCTGTGTATGCATTTTTATTTCATGTGAAAACTCTTCGAAAGTTTCGAAGCGGCCCAATAGATTCCCTTGCTTGATAAGGGTATTCGACTTGTTTTACTTGGTTGATGTTGATTGTTAACCATGAATGGCGTCTATTGATTTATCGGCCAATTTCTTGTACGTTGCTGTTGGGTTCAGTGGTTATGAGTGCAAAATCCTTAACAGTTACAGTGCGAATATATATATATATATACTAGTGTGACTTGGACGACTCTGAGGAGTCGATTGAATAATTCATTGTATATTTTGAACCAAATATAGTTAAGTTGTAGTGACTTAATGGATGAACATGCATTTCGATCTTGTTGAACCATTGGGATCCCTTCGTGTTTTTGGGATTTTGAGTTACAGATGTTTATGTAGACATGTATATCTTCAACCTGTGCAAATTAGTATAAAGCGACTGGCTGAGAGTAATTTATTGGCTGGTTATTGTTATGCTTGGTTGATGAATGACAGTATGAATTCTTATGCATTCGCTTGAATTGATACATCCGTTTGAATCATAGAACTTCTGGAAGGGTAACCAGTACTTCTGTCTCTTTCTGAATTCGACCCTGGACACTATTTTTTGTCATTGTTGAGATCCTTAGTTTGGATGACTGTTTCGTGTTTTGACCTTGTTAGGGTAAGTCGCGAATAACGCACCAAGACTTGCATGCTGCAAGGTAAGGATCGTTTGGTTGAATTCCTTTCCTTCACTTCAGTCCGATTTTGACTGAGCAAGAATATGTATGCTATGTTTCCTTCCATTTTGATCTGTCCGATCGACTGTGCATGATTTGGAAGTACCGTGTGGGCAACATAGCATAGTCCTTTGGGAAACCTTAGATTGTTGATGCAATAGTTGTTGTTTTCAGCGATACGCTTGTAGCTCTTGTTTTCAACTGGTGATAAGGCTTTACTGTGCAAAAGGAACTTGCATTGGGCTTATGGTTGTTACATGAAATGTTGATGTGTTAGTTGCTGTACAAGAGATTTGCTGAGTTTCTATTTTCGTGATTTAGAACAGTGATCTTGATTTGCGGCTTGTCTAACTTGTTCATTTATATACTGGTTGACTGTTTTCATATGTGAAGGCAGTACAGTGATGAACTTATGTGAAAGGAAGTATGAATGGTTTGGTTCTTTCTCTTCCTTTATTTAATATTATTGATAATGGACTATCAGTGGGAAATTGTTTGTAACATATTGGTGGAATCCCGAATTGTTATGTTATTTCCTTTTTGGAAGAATGAAACAATCTGACCAATGTCGTGATTTGGATTCAATGATTGTTTATATGCATTCGTTCTTGTTTCTTTAATATTTGATGAAATATTAGACAGCGTTTAAGACTATTCTGTAACAATGATAGAGTTACATGTTTGTAATCATTTTGTATTACAAGGACATAGTCTGAATATGTATTATCATTTGGATATTTGATCTCATTTAAACAGGGTGTTTAATGAAAACAATTGATGGATTGCAATTGTTTTAAAAGTTAGTGCTTATCATGCTCAGTTCATTGAACTGACTCATGTTGACTATTTTTGCAGATGGTTGCCGTAAGAGGGTAAAAGCAATGCAGATCTGATAGGCTGATCAGATTGTTTATTTGATTTATTATGAATTACAGCTTGATTTTATGGATGTACTATATGAGAAAAGATGTTTCTTTTCCGTTAGCATTATATCAAGTATGCTGTTGCATAAAATGTAATTGTACGAGTTTCGAAAGGAATGAAAATAAGTGTTTGATACTTATGTGTTGTATTCTATTCTGAATGATGAACTTCTTCGGTTTACGTAACGAAGAGGCATAGTTATCTTTGTATAATATGGATGCTTTTGTGATTGACAATGAAAGCTTGTAAGTAATTAGACTAAATTCTTATGAGTATTTAGTAGTTCTAGTTTGCTCTGGCAAAAGCAATATTGTAATTTAATTATTGTCTCTCTTGGGGATAGGTTAAAATTGAGCCTAAAAGATAACGCTAAACAAGTTGGATTGAATTACTAATCCCTAGTCCTAAGTATAACAGGACAATAGTAAATTGGATTCTAAATCATTTATATCTTTAAACTAAAAAGTATGATATAAATTCAGTTAAGAGAACTGATAGGCAATCAATGGAGATCAGATGGCATTCTCAAGCATTGGTTATGAGAAATTGTCCCGTTCTGTTGCTTTGGAATCAGGTGTATTCTAATGACTCCTTGATGAGAGCGTGACCGTAATACCTCTACCTGTAATGAGTCTTTTAGAGGAGGGTCGTCTTAAGACAAAGAATCCAGGGATTTGGAAAGGCTAACCTTAGGGAAAAGTCTTTAAAGTAATTTAATCTCTAGTGCGTAACGCTTGTTTTTGGGTAGATCTTCTCGAGGCGGATTTAAAGGATGACGACATAAAGTCGACTGCAGGGCTGTACCTCCGAGAAGATTAGGATCTTCTCGAAGTTACAACAATGCAGGTGACTTATGGCGACACCCTTTGCATTGATCGCTAAGATTTACACTTGATTTCGCACGAGTTACCTTGGGACCGATTAAGAACGTGGCCATGTTATAAGACTGCCTCGGAGATTTGGGGTATCATGACACACTGGTTGAATTGCAAGGTTGAACCAGTATGTCCTCATATCCCTAATCCTCGTAGGCATCCATATAACATTATCACCTTGTTAATCTGCCTCCGAGTGATTCAGCTGTGAAAGAAAGGACTGACAGTAGTCAGTATAAGACATTCTATATAACATATGAATGGGGTGAAGGACGTATTCCAGATTGACGAGTATGCCGTTAAGGAATACGAGACATGAACAGTATGTTTCAAATCTTTGGCCAAAGTATCGCAAGCTGCTGATTGCGTTGTCCTAATTCACCTAGTCTAAGGGATGAGATGCCGATGAATAATGGTAACAGTTATTCAGTTAGATTCCTTGGACAGAGCATTCTGAATCCCAGATTAGGGAAGAGAACCGCCAGAGTATTGTGTTAAATAAAAACACTAACTCTTTTTACTCATGAATAGATCGGTAGATTACCGAGTCATGGAATGAATAGATCGGAGGTATTCCGAGTCATTACAGCTGCATATGGTTGTCTGTTATATAAATGGTTATTTGAATTGTGAGTTCTAAATTATGTATTTAGAACCAGTATGCAATTATCAAAAAAAAAAAAAATTGACTTGTTCTATTGTCTAAAATGAGGATCGCCCTCTCTCCGATATCTATATAGGGGGGCCCTCATCGGGGGGCCTCCCAGATATATGATGTATGGGCTCTCTCACCCATCGGGGCTAGATAGTTCGATGTATGGCCCCGGCTCATATATATAGATTTTAATATAGGGAGGGGGTATGGGGCTGGGGACCGAGTGGCGCGATTGATGACACTCCAGCCAACCATACCACTCAGTGCTGCACTCACAAGAGACTGCCAGTGATATGCTGGAGGAAGGTCGGAATGATGTCAAGTCCGCATGGCCCTTATGGGTTGGGCCACACACATGCTACAATGGCAATGAAAATGGGAAGGCCGTAAGGCAGAGAAAATCTAGAAAGGTTACCTCAGTTCGGATTGTTCTCTGCAACTCGAGAACATAAAGTTGGAATCGCTAGTAATCGTGGATCAACATGCCGTGGTGAATATGTACCCAGGCCCAATACACACCGCCCGTCACACCCTGGGAATTGGTTTCACCTGAAGCATCAGACCAAGAATCACCAATCCACATAGCCCCTAATACAATATATATATCAGATAGATAGGGGGAGAGGGGGCTCGCCGACTATGGGCGGGCCTATAGATATATACGGCTCTCGGCCCCATCTCTCTATTACTAGCCCTGTGATAATATGGGGGCCTATCTAGTTCTGGGGGGGGGGCTATATATATATGGAATTTCTATTATGCTCTCTGTGTTCCACTAGTGTGGCCCATAGAGGTTTGGTCCTATTGGCGCATACCACAGTGGGGTCCTTCGACTGGGGTGAAGTCGTAACAAGGTAGCCATAGGGGACCTATGGCTAGATCGAATTAGATAATAGATAGGGGGGCAACCCTCTCTACCCCGATATAAATTCCCAACTCTATAGATATGGTGAGCCACCTATAGAACTATATCTCATGGCGAAATATAGAGCGATGCCGCCCCGATCTATATCTATATCATGACAGTTGAGTGATATATAGATATGCCCAACTAGTTAGATATGGGGATTATGGCCATATAGATCTGGGGTGCATATAGAGAGACCTATAGAGAGTCTACCCCAGATAGATATAGGCCGAGCCAGATATCTATAGATAGGGCCAGGTCTACAATTCTATTTAGAGTCCTCAGGGGATCTAATCTGCCCAGATTCATCTATATGCGGGGTGCATGCGGTCGAGTGATCTACCCCGATATGTGGGGATGGATGGCCCTCCTATCTATAGTTCAGGTCCCCTGTGACGAGATGGGGGTTACCGATGGGCACCCCAGATATAGAGATATGGCCTTCCCATAGATATAGATCTATCGGGCATAGGAGTGGTTCCAGCTATGTGGAGATAAGCGGGAGCCCTATAGAATAGATCTCGATATGCTAGAGATGAGATGAATGGTGGCCCCTATCTCCCTTCTATAGAGAACTGGGATCCTCCACTCAATAGATTGATTCCCTATAGGGCCCTCCATATAGATCTCTCTATATGATAAATCACCTAATATAGAGAGAGGGGATTCCGGGCCATCTCTCTATAATCTTGGGGGCCGACTATAGCAGAGCCCTATATAGATCTATATCGGCGCCCCCTATCCCATATAGATATATAGAGTAGATATGGCCCCCTCTAGATATATAGGGACCCTATAGATTGAGAATTCTCTTCGTCGAAGGCCATATAGATATGTGCTCAAGGGAGATCTATAGAGAGAGGGCTACTGATTATCATATGGGCCTCCTCGTCTTCCCCTCTATATAGAGGCTGATCTATAGGGTGCTGACTACCGACTATAGACCGAGTCTCCCTCTCCCAGCCCATATATCTATATCCGGGCCCTGGCTCCCAGCCCATATCCATCTAGTATAGGGGTCCTCTCCCGAGCTACTATGTGAAGCAACCAACTTTTGCCGAGTCCCTCTGCCCCCTCATCATATAGATTTCTCTGCTGTATAGAATCCTAGATATCTAGAATGGCATCTATACTATAGTAGGGAAGATATATAGATATATGCGGGACCCACACTCTATATATCTTCCCCTATCTATATATGGGAATTACTATATAGACCCTCGATCTCCTATCGGATCAATATGAGATCTAGTTGGGGTAGGCCAGAACTATATAGATCCTCCCGAGAGAACAGCCCCATAGCAATTTCTATATGGGGGAAACCCCTATCTAGTATATGATATCGGCGACCTGACTACTATGAGGTGAGGACCCCCCCTATCTATATGGATATCGGATCTATATGGCGCTCCCTCCTGAGATAGATAGATGGGTCTGGCTCCCCTTCTATCTATGATATGGGCCCAACCCCCTAGTCTATATATGGCTAGGCACCCTATATCTCACTCGACAGTCTCTAGATCTAGATAGATAGAATCTCTAGCTCTCTATTGTAGTTGCACCCCTATACTCTCTATAGGGTACCGACCTGACTACCGACTAGAACCTAGTTTAGTTGGCAGGATCCCCCATATAGATATCTATATAGACTCCCCGCTATATGTAGGCTGCTCCGTTGGTCGAGCCCTATATATAGAAAATAGAACTACCCCATATAGAGATAGGGGGGCCTAGGCCTACTCTCTATTATAGAGCTGGGGGAGGGCCCCCCCTCTCTATAGTTGGGTGGTCCATCCGGGTTGTAACATAAATCACTCATCTCATCTCGACAGGGTCCACTCCACATATCTGGGAGATCCAAGATCTATAGAGAGGGGCCACCAGCCTAGATATCTACTCGGCAAGATAGAGTAGATCCGACTAGAACTATGTGATATAATCAGATATAGAGAGGGGGGGGGCAAATATATAGATAGGGCGCCATATCTATATATAGGGGCCATGCCTATCACCAAAAAAACTCTATCTATGTCCCCACTTTATCCATATGATGTTGATGTAGTATACTGGCTCTGATCCCCCTATCTATATATTATATGGCTCTCCCTCATATAGTTAGAGAGGGATTGGCCCTGTCTCTCTATACTCTACCCGGAGGTTGCCATAGTTCAGATAGGGACCTATAGACTATCCTCTAGCCTCCCCCTCTGGGGGGGTGATTCCCTAATGTGTAGGGAGGTCTCTATCTGGAGAGGGACTCCCGCCTCTAGATTTATGGTGGGCCCCCCTCTATATAGTTCTATATGGCCTCTGCCAGTCATCTCTATAGTCGAACCTCCCTCTCTATATATCTCCCCTCTCTATATATCTGTCAAGGGCGACCCAGATCTATAGTATAGGTGCTCCTTTCTTTCTCGAGGGCCCCACCGACCTAACTATCCTATTCCGAACAGATATATTGGAAAAGTTGTCCCCAAAGGATCATATTACGTATGTAATATCTCTAGTTGGGAGTCAAGATTATATACATATAGATCCCGGCCCTATCTAGATATCTTCCCAATCCATCTATATATTTTATATGGGTGGGGCATATAGAAGAAAATAGATTTCCCCTATCTATTATCTAGTTCCTCGCCTCGATCTCGATAGTTGGGGCCCTCTACTCTATACTATCTTGTACTCGGGAGTCGGGTCCCAAGATCTTGTATCGAGATAGATATATCCATTCGGGGAATCGACACATAAAATAGAATAGTATGGTAGTTTGTTCCTCGACCCCCTATATCTAGATGAACGGGAATCGGGGTGTCGAGTTCTAATCCAATCTAATCTAATCTAATCTAATCTAATCTAATTCAAGAGGGGGGGAATATAGAGAACATTTAAGATCCCCCTATAACTATATGGGCCCCTATCTATATCTGGGGTTGGGGGCGGCTAGGCTATCTTGGGACTCCCCTACTCCTCTCAGATAGATTTCATTGAGCCCCCGGGGTAGGGCGGCTATATGTAGGTAGAGTTACTTTACTATCTCCAGTGTTTGGTGCATGCTTTTAGTCATCAACCATCAGCCCCCCCTCTATATAGACAGATATATGGTCACATATAGAATAGATGGATGCCATCCCATCCCCATCCCCATCCCCATGCCCATATATAGATAGGGATAGGCGTACTATCTATATTGATGTGGTGCCTATATCTCAGCCTCTATATAGGGGGGGGCTCTATCTATACTAGATTCCACCTATTCGTATTTGCTGGGTACTCGACCGACAGTTAGTTCCCTTAGATAGTATATAGATAGGGGGCAAATAGATGAGCTATAATTCTATAGGCTATAGGGGGAGATTAGTTATTTTACTCTCCCCGGAGTGAGTCAGAGGTACTTACTCATCTCGGTCATTCTCATAAGGGATAGATAAGAGGGGGAGGGGGGGTCGAGCCATCATCCATCCATCCATCGTATTCTATCCGCCATTCTATTCTCTCCAAAGGAGTGATACGACTGATGACTATCACGGGTTGTATCACGTATATAATAGAAGAGCGCCTCTTTATATATCTGCTATCTATATTTGGCCCTATCTATCTATCTTTGGATAGAATACGATGGTAGATGGTAGATGTGGTGCCCCTCGGCCATCGGGAGAGGAGCCCTATAGATTATATGGGGGTGGAAAGTAAAGTTGGGGGTTGGGGTCGAGGAGTGCCCCTATAGATCAGCCTCTATATAGGGGGGGCAAGGCAACAGCCCCCAGCCCCATATATAGATAGGGATAGGGCCTATATATCTATTTGGCCCTATCTCCGTGAATCTAGAATCAGGCAGAGTTCTCTATAGGGTAGGGTGCTCGGCCCCATACCCATATGTAGATAGGGGCCTACAGTCCCTTAAATTCATAGATATAGATAGAGAGATGGGAGATAAGAAGGTCCAGCTGCCATGCCCTATAGATAGGGTCCCCCCCATACATAGATAGGGAGAGAGGGGCCATATATCTATATAGGGTCCCATATCTCTCTATTGGCATCAGTCGTATCACATATAGAATTGGATAAAATCTGATAGTTATATCTATATCTGATAGAATAGGATGATGGATGATCCTCTCCTGTCTAACTCCCTATCCATATATCTAGTAAGTGAGTGAGAACTCTAGATGGATGGTCGGCCATATCGGGGCCGATCTGAACCAATATAGAGAGAGGGGGCCTCCCGAGCATAGCTTCAGTTTCTTGGTGATTATATCTGATTACCAGACAGTCAGTCTCAGCCGAGGCCCTCCCCTTCCGACCCTATATCATATCTAATGGGGACCCCCCCTTTCTCTCAGATAGATTTCTCAGCTCTCTATGGGATATTGGGTTTGAGACCAGCTCGGCTCAGGAACGAACAGACAGTCCTCGGCTGAGCCCTATAGACTCTATACTCTATACTATAGACTCTCTATTCTATATGGATGGAGACCGAACAATATAGATATATGGGGTCTCATCTGGGCCCTCTATTCTATATAGATATAGATGGGGACCAGCCGGGTTAGATACTATAGATACGGCTGGGGCCCCTCCCCTCTATATTGATGTTATGGGGACTGCTAGGTTTGCTTTCTCAGCTCAGGACCCATATCTATATATAGGCCCCCATCCCCCCTCCCCCCTCTATAGTAGATTAGATTAGATTAGATTAGATTAGAGATTAGATGGGAACCAACTAGTTTAGTTTCTAGTTACCACTGGGTCCATGTTATGCCTATATAGAGTAGGCGACTGGCTGGGCCCTCCCTCTATATAGATTGGACGGGGACCGGCCCCTATCTCTATCTTATCTACCCTATCTATATATCTGCCCTATATAGATATCTCCAATACTCCCCCTCCCTAGATAGACGTGATACTATGATGAGATCGTGCTAATGATGGGGCCAGAGATCTATATAAATGTTGTTGATCGGCTGGGGATGGGGTCCATATAGAGATCTACCCCTTAGCCACAAGCCATATCTCTATAGGGTGATCCATGAATCGATCACTCCCTAGAAGCTGAGATATTATTTCGATTGATCAGCCCCTTCTCTATAGTATACGAGAGGGGTGACCCAGAATAGCGTAGCAAATCGGCTCCCCGACTGGACTGATTCGATCTGCCCCCCTCTATATAGATATGGCACCTATATCTAGATAGATAGGCCTAGCAATGGAGGGGCTCCCCGAAAGATATATCTCTCTCTCTCTCAGATATATATATCTCTCTCTCTCATAGAGAGATATATATCTCTCTCTCTCAGATATATATATATATATATATATATATATATATATCTATATCTCTCTCTAGGTGGTTGGATACAAGAAGATGTCCATTTGTCACAAGATATTACATATAGAATGGGAGTTCTCTTCTCCATCTGTATCTATATAGAGAGAGGGCTCCACTCCATCTGTAGTCACCCTATAGATCTATATGCGAGTTAGAATAGCCCCTAGTCCTCGGGGCCCTCTATATCTATATCTGGTTCGGTCATAGATTGGGATAAGGTAGGAAGAGATACCTACACATAGCAATAGCTCAGGGTTACATAAAGTTAAGAAGTCAATGTGAAATGTATGCCCAATGCATGTCAGCACCATACAAAGTGAGGTGGAGTTGAGCAATGTCGAGCAGGGGATTCAACATGGATCAACCAATGTAATTAAAATAGGCCCTTTGCTAAAGATAACTCAACATTGGAGTGTAAGGTGGTTAGTGGTAAAATCAACACCCAATACCAATACTTAGCAATGTGATGGAGCAAGGTGCCATCTTGGCTGAGATGGCTGAGCTGGCAATACAATGTTTAATACACCTAACCCCTTTCTAATTCAAATACAAACAATGGAAAATAAATGATAAGGGCCCCAACAATTTTAATGTCAAGATCATTTAAAATAATGATGCAGAAACATTGGGAAAAAAGAGAGGAAATATTTCCAAATTCGTTTCCAGCAAGCAAATTTTAATACACAATCCTATGGGAGGCAAGCAAGACTGTGAGAGTTTAAAATAGCTACCCTGATTAGAATCTCATAACTTGAGCATTTCTTAATGGAATTACACAAAATTGGTCTCGTTGGAATTGAGATTTTGAGACCTTCACACAGAAATCACAAAATTATTGAATTGATGAAGACTTGAGGGTGAATTTTATAAAAAATCAACCCAGTTTATAAGAGTTATTTCAAAGTAGTTTGAGAGTGCAATTAATGGGCATGGAAATCATTTTTCTTCAACTGCAGGTTATGGGACAATATGGGGAGCCTTTTTCAAGTAAAATATCATCATTTTCACTCATTTATTATCACTTGCAAGTGATTGGAAAGTATATTTTGGGATTTCATCCTCTCTCTCTTCTTAATTCTATAAATTGTAACTTTGGGTTCATTTGTAAAGGAGTTAGTCATTTTTCTCCTGCCCCCTCTCCCTTTCTTCTCTGCTCGGTTGAATGTAGAGCTTAATCCTCATTTCCAAGCTATGTAATGGAATTTTATTACATCTTTCCAACTAATTTTGTATTATGTAAACTTTAATAGAGCAATAAACTATGTTTTGTGATACATTTTTTCCATCCTCATGTGTTATTATCTCTACTTGCCTCTCTCCATTGCAGGGTATACTGTGCATATTCTTGATTTTTTTTTTTGTTTTTGAGAGTTTTGTTTAGTGGGAAACAAATGGTGTTATGTGTGAATTCATATCTAGTCTATGGTGCATCTTGTCCACCCTCTCCATTGCTCACCTCTCTCCATTTTAGGTAGTTAGATTATTGGTTATCAACCTCCTTTTCCAGTGTATCACAACTCTTAGTATAGGTTTATTTTCAGGAACTCTCTCTCTATGGTCCCTTGGAAAGTTGAGAATAGGATTAGGTAGTGTGATTGAATGCATTAGGAGTAGCTTTGTGGCAGGTAATATTAGGAGCAAGAACCAACTTTCTCTGGAGGGTTATCTCAAGCCCGTAAGTCCCACAGCTTGAGGGATAACCCAATGTTACCCAATCATGTCAAATTCCTCATCCACAACATGGCCATTCGGGGGATGTTGTGATTTGGTGATAACAAAAATATTAAAATCATATGATAAATTCAGCTAATTTATACACATCTTGTTTGCATATGGTTTTTGATACATAACCTAGCAAATTGAATACCCAAATAATATGTTTGTGGCATAACCTAATGGCTGCTAATATCTTATAACCTTAATTTATTTTATTAAATACTAACTACCGCTAGGTTTCAATGATTATGTTGTAGCATAACCTAGTGGTCCCTAAGCTCGAAATATCTTAATATAAAATATTAAAATCATACGATAAATTCAACTAATTTATACACATCTTGTTTACATCTTCTTTGCAATACATATCATATTTGTGATACATAACCTAGTGAATTGAATACCCAAATAATATGTTGTGGCATAACCTAGTGGGCTAATAAGCTCTTAATGCCTTAATTTAGTTTACTAAATCCTAACTACTGTTAGGTTCCAATGATTATGTGGTAGCATAACCTAGCGGGTGCTAAGCTTGAAATATCTTAATTTAAAATCTTAAAATCATATGATAAATTCAACTAATTTAAACACATCTTGTTTGCATATTTTTTTGTGATACATATCAAGTTTTTGATGCATAACGAAGTGAATTGAATACCTAAATAATATGTTGTTGCATAACCTAGCGGCCACTAAGATCTTAATACCTTAATTTGGTTTATTAAATCCTAACCACCTCCAAGTTTCAATGATTATGTAGTAGCATAACCTAGTGGGTGCTATGCTCAAAATATCTTAATTTAAAATCTTAATATCATATGATAAATTCAACTAATTTATACATATCGTGTTTGCATCTTCTTTGCGATACATATCATGTTTGTGATAGATAACCTAGCGAATTAAATACCCAAGTAATATGTTGTGGCATAACCTAATGGTCGTTAATCTCTTAATACCATTATTCACTAAGATCGTATTATTATGTTTTGGCATAACCTATCGGCCGCTAAGCTTATAATATATTACTTTCTAATACTGAAACCTAGAGACTTCTAAGATCCAAATATTATGTTGTGCTATAAGCTAGCGGACGCTAAGCTCAAAATATCATTGGGTAACTAGATAGATTATAACAACCAATAAGCTCAAACTATTATAGTGTGTAAGTACATAACACCGACTTAGCTCAAATTATATTAATTTAATTTGTTTAATCCAACCAACCATAAGGTCTTAATTTTATATCTTGGGCTAACCTAGTGGATGAGAGACCATGAAGATTTATAACAGGTTGTTTAGATACAACACGATATAGTCGATGAAGCCAACCGACCACTAAGCTATTCTTAAAAGTAAATATATTATTTTTATAATGTATTTGTGTTATGCATTTAATTATTAGTCTTTGCATATTTAACACGAGACAAATAACAAAGCGATTGCTTGACCCAAAAAATTGTGTTTCCTATAGAAAAATCCACTTATCTGTGAGTCCGCAAAGGTAAATGAAGAGAATTATATCCTAATGGTTTCTAGAGTAGGCACAAATTTTCATGTAAATTGTATTAAAAAAGGAGTTTATATAAACGGTAAAAAATAAATCTAGAATTTATATAATAGTATATGTATAGAATTGGACTCATTATACCCTAACGGGTGCTAAGCTATTATTAAAGGAAAATTATATCATACTCATAATGAAGTTGTGTACATTTAGAATCATGTTTTTTCATGTGTTACATAGCTATATGTCTAGAATTCTATATTTATTATGATATTTTAGCAGAATTTTTTTACATTTAGGACAAGAAAAGAAACTTGGACTAGTGACCTAGAAGTTATACTACAAGTTTTTAAATACAACATGATCCACTCATTGCACCCTAGCAGCCATTAAGCTATTTCTAAAGGTAAATATATCATGTTCATAATTAAGATATGTTATAAATCTAAATTCTTAATCTTTGCATAGATAATAGGAGACAAACAACAAAAGTGATTACTAACACCAAATAAATGGTTTCTCTAAATAACAATTATAGCCTAGCGAGTGCTATTGCATGCAAATTTTTTCATGTAGAATGTATTCATACATGAGAAATAATATTGAAAATCTATAAAAGACAACAAATAAATCTGGAATTTATCTAACGGATACATAAATATACATGTAAAATCGTATATTTAATATGTTATACAGGTAAACTTATAGTTTTATCTACTTCTTACAAGATTTTAGCAAAATTATTTGTCATTTATGAAAAATATAGAAACTCATAATTACGACTGAGAATCTATTAAAAAAATTTACATATGACATCATCTACTCATTACATCCTAGTGGCCGCTAATCTATTCTTAAAGGTAAATAAAACTTGTTCATAATGAAGCTGTTTTATAAGTCTAAATTGTAAATCTTTGTGAATATAACAACAGACAAAGAACAAAAGTGATCGTTAGGACCAAAAAAACATTGTGTTGCCTATATAAAAAAAACTAATCCACGAGGGGCCAAGGAAAACAAATGCTTTTTCCAAATTAGAATTAAATCCTCGCAGATGCTAGGGTAGACAAATTTTCCTATGGTAGAGTTTATTCATAGAAAAGAAATAATATTGAAAAGATACAAACGATAACAAATAATTCCAAAATTTATATAATGGATATATAAATATACATGTAGAATCTTGTATGTAATTCAAAATAGAATTGGGGGTTTTGTAAATAGGTTGTCAAAAAAAATAATTATATCATAGAAGCCTCAAAGATATGTGAATTTTTGGCATAGATTAGTGGGCTCAAAAGGAAGAATATATTAATTATAAAATACATAGTGATTAAAATTAAATTTAATAATATTATTGCATATATAATGTGTTTAACTTCCAATGTACATAACACAAAATTGATGAAGACATTACATTTGGTTTAATTCTACATGGAAACACATATATAACTCGAAATAATTATAATATAATTGAATTCTTAATTTAGTTTTATAGTTTTGAAATATTTTTTTAAACCTCATATATTTTCCTAAAATATCTAAGTGGAAACCATGTAAAAATGTAATATGCATTAATTGGAGACGTTTATTTGCATCATCTTAATGAAAAAATTAAACTATTTTTGGTTCTCCCAACCAAAATAAAATTAAAAAAAGGTGATTGTGCCAAAAGATATCATTATCCTTAAAAACAATCACAGGAACAAGAATGAAAAATTCAAAACGAAAATAACCAAAGAGAGGCATAGAATGGTGGAAATGGGGAAAGCGTTAAACAGAGATAAATATTAGAGCCAAAAAGTGATTAAAATTTCTTTTGTTAACACACAAAAAAGTGAGTTTTCATTAATAACAAGGTAGTTTGGCACATAGATCAAAAGCAACTAAAAAGCAAGGCTTGACTGCGGAACATAATTCAGTAGGACAAAACATGGCTTGTGCGGATCATGATTATACTGTCATGAAAAACACAAGAACTAGTTGACTACAGAGGAAAACAATAGATCCCATGATAAAAAAGGTACACCTTTACTATAAATACATGGTTTAGTAATATCTAGGATTATTTTGTGCTTTATGTTGTCTGTGAAACCTCTATCTGCTACTTCAATCAAACAATTTGCGTGATTCTGTTCGTAACCTCTGTTGTTATTCTCACCTGTGTACATCTTTTGTGTTCATTCTTTCTTTGCGTATTTTGTGTTCCTTCTCTGTAAACAAGATTATAATCACATGCAAAAATTAATACGTATTCGAACACTCAGCCCTACAATCTACAACCTACTCGTATTTTTTTAATTTTGAAGACATGCTTTTCTGTTTGACCGAAAAATAAGAAACCATACTCAACATTTCTCCGAGCTATTTAATAAGTTTTTTAGCACATTCCACAAAAGAAATTTCAAAAATAGAAAAAGAGCGGGATACGAAAATTTGAATTTTTCACTTTCCCCCTCTAAAAGCAAAAGGGCAGGCTATTGAAATTTCAAATATCCAAAAATGCGGGGGGAATTCAAATTTCCCTATTTTTATTTTTCCATGGCTTGAAAATTAAAGCTTAACATGAATTAAAAACAATGCAATTTTTCATTTTCTATAACCTATAATAATATAAACATAATAAAATATATATTATACAACATATATTAAAACAAGCATAGCAAAAAAAATTATAAGAAGATAGAAGAAATAAATCCTAAACATAGTTTTGAATTTTATTAGAATAATATACAAACATTTACATTCCATTATTTATCAAAATCAATTTCTAAAATGTTAGATGTAGTGTGCCCTAATTTAAATTAATCATCTAATTAAAATGTGCCAGGTGGAAAGTTCGAACAAGCTATTTGGGATACATAATAAGGCTATCGATCTAAGACTGTACAGATAGTGTTACTGTATGGATAGGCTATGATATGTCATTTATGTCAATAATTTAAGGAACATAGCGGGCACTAAGCATTTTATTTGTTAAGACACGATGTGAAATATGTCTTGAAAACCATGTTTCTTATGACAACTACATACTAAGCCTAGTGATCCATAATTTTACAGATAGTGTTAAAATGAGAAGAGGTAAAGGTAGGAGCCTAACAGCTACTAAGCTAAACCATGATTTATTATTTTATGACTAATTTAAAAATAATAAAATTTTGAACCTAG
Source organism: Taxus chinensis (assembly GCA_019776745.2). Lineage (NCBI taxonomy): Eukaryota > Viridiplantae > Streptophyta > Pinopsida > Cupressales > Taxaceae > Taxus > Taxus chinensis. The sequence continues at coordinate 614,191,915 of CM034148.1, read as the reverse complement.
GGTCTAATATGTCATTTCTATCAATAAGTAAAGAAGCTTAGTGGGCGCTAAACATTTTCTTTTATAGGAAATGATGTGAAGTATGAGTTGAAAACCATGCATCTCATTGGAACTACATACCAAGGCTAGGGATCCAAAACTATACAGATATATTTTATAATGAGAAGAGGTAAAGGTAGGAGCCTAGCAGCCACTAAGCTAAACTATGATTTATTATTTTATGTCTACTTTCAAAATAAGAAACTTTTGAGCCTAGGGTCTGATATGCCATTTCTATCAATAAGTAAAGGAGATTAGTGGGCGCTAAGTATTTTCTTTTATAGGAAATGATGTGACGTATGAGTTAAAAACCATGTATCTCATTGGAACTACATACCAAGGCTAGGGATCAAAAACTGTAAAGATAGAGTTTATAAGGAGAAGAGGTAAAGGTAAGAACCTAGCGTCAGCTAAGCTATACCATGATTTGTTATTTTATGGATATTTTCAAAATAAGAAACTTTTGAGACTAGGGTCTGATATGTCATTTTCGTCAATAAGTAAAGGATCTTAGTGGTTGTTAAACATTTTCTTTAATAGTAAAAGATGTAAAATATGAGTTGAAAACCATGTATATTATGGGAACTACATAATAAGGCTACCAATCCAAAACTGTAAAGGTAGTGTTTATAATGAGAAGAGGTAAAGGTAGGAGCCTAGTGACTGCTAAGATATACCATGGGTTACTATTTTATGGTTATTTTTAAAAATAAGAAACTTTTGATTTTATGGGAAACACATAATACCTCACAATCCATTTAGAGGGTATGTAATGCAGGACTTTCTCTCCGCCACACATATCCTAGCAAATATGGTACAATTAAAATAAATGGATAACACTATAGTTCAAAATCTATGCACATAGTGTTGAAATAAAAAATAATTTATCCTAGCGGTCGTTATAACATTCCATTCAATATGTACAAAATCTTAGTGGTTGCTAATTATTTTCTCTCGTATGAAAATATGTGAATTATATGTTACAAACAATACATCTTGTGAGTACTACATAATGCATGAAAACATAGTAGAGACCTAAAGCTATATACATATAATATTTATAATGAATGGTAGTAATGGTGGGAACCGAGCAACCATTAAACTAGAGCATGCTCTTTTATTTTGTTGCTATTTTCAAATTGTGAAACTTTTAATCCTAGTATCCACTATGTCGTTATTTTCAATAAGGAAGAAATGCTTAGTGTTTGCTAAGCATTTTCTCCAATAAAATCTGATGTGAATTATGTTTTTCAAATAATATACCTTATGTGAACTACATAAGGCTTGATCCATCTATATGGTATGCAGTGCAGCTATTGTCTCTGCTAGGTACATTCCAGCCAACATGATATAATTATAATCAATGAAAAACACTAGCAATCCAAATTTGTACAGATAGTGTTTACAATGAATGTAATGGTAGGAGCCTCGTGATCACTCATCTAGGTTGCAATTTATTATTTTATCACAATTTTCAATTAAATTTTTTTGAAACTAGCGTCTAATGCGTCGTTACTTTCGATAAGTAATGAAACTAAGCGTTAGGTAAACAATTTTTCTAATATGAAACATTGTGAATTATAAGTTATAAATAATATATTTTATGGACAATACATATAGCCTGATCCTTATCAACAATTTTTAGTGTATCACTTGTTTCCACCATGGATAGTCTATCAAATATGATAGAATTATAATAAACTAAAATCACTAGCAAGCCAAAAGTATACAAACAATGATTACAATGAAAAGATGAAATGGTAGGAACCTAACTTCTGCTAAGCTAGGTCACGATTTGTTATTTTATCACTTTTTTTAAATTCTTAGTACTTTAGTGGATATAAAGTATCAGTAAGTAAATTTTTGCAGCCTAAGAAGACTGACCCTATAAACAAGTTAACATAAGTTTGAACAATTTGGAATAAATTTCTTCAATTAGTATTGTAAATATAACTTATAGTCAAAGCAAGAGAGAATAGAACCTTGTTTTAGTGGTACTCAAAAAACATTGTTGATTATCAAATTTTTTCTCAAATAAGTATAACCCACCATGACCTTATAGAGAGAATTTTTTCCATGAAAACGACTATTGTGAAGAGGGCCATACTTACGTTTAGGAAAATTGTAATCCTTCCCATTTTTTTGATAGCTTGTGGAATTTCCCACCAGGAACTACGTTTAAAATATCGTACTTAGACTAGTTATAGACATTTAAACATAATGAATAAAGTATGTCTGATATACATATATTTGACATTGTCTTATATAACAAAAAATGATGAGCTATCACTAACTCCATTAATGTGATTTGTTGCTCAAATACTCTCCTTAGAAATACCAAACATTAGATCTTTTGATTGATATCCTTTAAACATCTTCATTAGTCTTATTACAGGCATTTAAACCTCATTACTAGAGTATGACTGATATACACATAAATCACATCGTCTTATAAAACAAAAAATCCCAAGCTACCGCAAACTCTTTTCGAAATACCAAATATTATATCTTATTGTCCTCTACAGTTTACCATTCAATAGGTGTAAATGGCTTAAAAATAGTTTAGGTTGTTATTTTATATGTTGACTAGAAGTCTATCTGCCACTAAAGTGTGTCTTTTTTAATGTTCATATCATGTCATCTATATAATGTTATAGCTTGTATGGCTCATATCTAATACTTTCAAAAAGTGCAAATGGTTGTGTATCTTTCAATGCATCATAATTTGATTTTAGAATTTCTAAAAAAAATTGTTATTATTGATATGATCCACAAAATATGAATTACTGTAACCAGTTGAATGATACATAAGATGTCATATTGAATCCTAGTGGTCACTAACCATTAATTTAATTACTCTATTATGATACATAGTAAATAACTATAGAGGTTGGTGTTCGCTAGGGTAGTATTTAATTTCCTTAACAGAAAATGCGAGAAAAAAAATTTAAAGTTTGGAAATGATCTAATTATTAATGTATTTTACTATAAATATAGGTAAAATGGCTTCCATTTTTCATGCTTCATTTAGAACAATTCCATTCATTACAAGTGGTATTTGTTGGAAGAAAATATACGAGGAATGGTTTGTGGAAATTAATTCCCCTAAAAAATACCACGTTGGCATGTGGTTTTTTTGTTATAGATGAAAATCACAAGGAAGTTGGTATTGTTCTATCATCATAGGTTATTGATTTGGGGACACTAGGTGTCCATGTGGAATGCTTTGAATTTGAAAACAATAAGTGTCTTATTTTAGATATGGAGTTGGATGTTTCTTTGTTCAAGAAACAGGAAATGCATGCCTCCATAAACAACATACCATAATCCTGTTCAAAATATGGTTGGAATTCAGGGATTCTAATATATTCTGACAAAACTGGTTATTCAAATGCAAAAGACATTCAAAATGGTATATTTACAATATTCATAAAATTGTATAGAAATGAGAAAATAACTTTTGTTTGTCATTTCTTTCATATAAAAGGTTTTCTTTTACCTCCAAAACATGCCAAGCTGTTTACTATGCTGAGGCAGTCATATTTGACTAAATTAGAGATAGACCCTTTTAAATCAAAATTTCATGGATTCAAAAGGAATATTAAATCAACTTGGTATTTTGAGGCTAGTGTAATAGCAGAGACATTTTATTCTTACTACGGGAAAATAAAAGGAGACAACAAAATGAGAGAAAAAGTTCTACATTATTTGAGAAATAAGCATCCAGATAATATTATATTGACATCCTATAGTGAATCCAATGTAATTGAAAAATTTAAATTGCATGAATCGCACTTCATCAGTTGTCTATACTCTTGGGCGAACAGAGAAATGGAGAAATAAAATATGATTCCCATATAGGGGGAAAAATGGAAAAATGGAAAAAAGATCATGAGGTGGAAGTTATTCCCATTTCGGCTCAGACAATATTAGACAACTATGTGATGTTACTAAAAGGAAATATACCAGCAAGGATGGAAGTCACAGACAATTTTTCTTGTAAATTTGCATATCTATTCCAAATTCCATCAACTTTATCATCTATTCCTTCGACTAATATATTTAATGATGAATATGTGATCACTGATTTTTACAATTTGGCCAGCGATATTTCTTCCAATGTCATAATGGAGCTTCTAACAGTTATTAAAACCAATGTGCTAGATTGTATTATTATTTTTCTAATACCAATTGTTTAGTCAAGAATGTTAAGAGACATTATACAGATACATAGAAATGTTAAAGACATCAAAGTATCAATTATGGATGGATGTTACAGACTCTATGGTAGCAATGGGATATTCAAAATTTTATGTCTTGTGTGCATAAACGTGACAATAACAATGATTATAGAGAAGAGGTCAATATGGATTGGATGGATAAATTGCCACAAAAATTGGTAACTGCAAGTGAAATTTTCCTGAAAGGAAACATCCATCCTTTTCTTTGCGAAAGAATGTATGAGTTCTTGGATGGGATGTTCACTCAATATTGTTCTAAATATTCTCTAGTACTAGTGCTTTACGGTGGCAGTGTCACACTTCATGCATTGGTGGATTCCAAACCATCTATTGTTTTTTATTATTGAGACACATAATTAAGCAATGTTTCTGAAACATTATTATTATCATATGAAGAAAGGTTCGTCGTTGAAAATAACTTCAACAACTCATTTTTTTTAATGGATGATAACCTAAATATGCTACTTATACAATATTGTTTATGCAGACAACCAAAAAGCTATAAAATCTTATGTACAATTGTTTCACTGTGACACTACACAACCAATACAACATGGTGATTTACTTTCAATTATTTTATAAATATGTTTAATGAGCATTATCTTCAATTTCCATGGTTTTTAATTTTTTTTAAAAACTTATGTTTTTTATAGTTTAGATGACATATGTGGAGGATGTAAACACGTCAACCACAAATACACTATCAGATCCAGGTATGTTAATCGTGTGAATTTACAAACAAATCTGCTAATAAGCCCCACAAATTTATAAGACAATAAATGATTATGCATATAACCAACAACTGGAAAATGTGACTATGGAGGGTGTGAAGGTATCCAATATGAACAAAAACTCATAACCTGGTATGATATCCATGTGTATTTTACAACAAAATTATTTATAAGGCCCACAAATTTATAGGAAACGATAACTAACAGACATTAGTTTATATGCTTGGCATAGGTTTGAAGAAAAAGTTTAAGGAAATCCATTTGTAAGCTACGATAACAATTTAAAATGAAGTATATAGAGCTTAGTGAACTCTATACATTTGCATTCAATACAGTAATGTTTTAACTAAAAAACTTTACATTCATCAATATCTTGTTGATTTACAACTGTATGCTATCTACAATGTTTTACTGATTCACTACTACATATTGACTACTTACATTGAATTAACATTGTTTTGGCTTCACATGTTGTAGATCACAAGCATTGAGAGGGGGGGTGAATCAGTGCAGATTAAAAAATATATAGTCTTGATTCAATTTTATATTCTTTACCAATCTATATGTATGAGCAACATACAATCAATCAAGTTTTCAGCATACACATAAAAAATGAACACTAAGACTTACCGTGGGAAACCCTTTCAGGAGAAAAACCCACCAAAATTGTTGCTTATATTACACAAAGAAAGGACTCATAAGAATATAACACATCTTACAAGATTTATTTAGTGAGACACCAACCCCAAAAGGAGCACCAACCCCTACACCTATGTTGACATTACACACAACAAAGGACTCAAGTGAATATTATGCATCACAAGAGATTTCTTTCTACATGCACCCACCTACAAGGAAGCTACAGCTCCCTTAAAGTGCTAACCTACAACTTATACTTATTTACATATACATTTTGACAATGTAGTTACAGAAAATGCTAATATAATGAATTATGATCAATTTCCTAGCTCGATATGTGTTCTTCCTTTGTCACACTCTTCTTCTCATTCATGTTTTTGTTGCTATAATCTTCTTATCTGATCATGTTCTTCATTATTTTCTTGATTTCACCCTTTCTCTCTTCTTCACCGATGTAGGTTTTCTTAGCTTTATTGCATCATATTTTCTTCTCTCTTCCTCTGTTGCACACTTGGCTCTAGTGCCTTAGTTTTCTCTCATGAGAAACCCCTTTTTCGAATTAACTTGGATTTTTATTTTATTTCACACATGACTCAAAATATTACTTCAAAATTTGCATCATGTACTCTTATTGATTTGTCACCTATAAATCCAGTTCATTAAATGTTTCCATCTAAGTCCATATTTTATGCTTTCCTTGTTTGGCTTCATTCCTCCTTCCACGCATCTGACAAACCAATTTATTAGCCAACTTCCAAAATTAGAAAAAAATTGTTGTTTATAATTTACATCTTGAAATTAAAATGGTGACCCATCTTCTTTGCATTATTTTAATTCTCCTTTGAATCAGGAATCTCCATCGATCTTACAACCAAATATCCTCATGGTCAATCACGCATTAAATGTTGGTAGTTGGAACAGATAATTTCATTGGTTTTTACGAAGTTCCAGTTGTAGTTGCAGTTACAATTCTCTATCAATCAAATCTTCTTTGAAATTTAAATGCAAACATTCACTCTTTAAATTTGAAATCTAACTAATTGTCCTTGATCCACTCCATTTCATTTTGATCATTCCATAGTTTCCTTTGGTGTCTTTGATCTTTTCCTTCATATCACTGAATTCTCCTTTTTTCCTTTGGACTTTTCCCTTCTTTATGCGGCTTTTTAGTTATCTGTGGCATCTGTATGCATTGTGCAGAATTTTTCAACTTCTTGTGGCTTCCTCCTTGTTTGTTACCTTTCTGTGGACTTTTATCCTTTTCTAGTTCTTCACGAACTTTCCTTCTGTCTGTGGACCAATCTTCTATACTTAGTGGTTTTTCTACTAATCCACGGTTTTGTATCTTTTCCCTTTATATGTGGTATTCTCCAAATCTTTCATACCCGTGGCTTTACCTTTTGACCTTCTTCACTCTATGGAACTCACCTGCCTTAAATGGCTTCTTCTGGAGCTTTCCTTTAGTATCTGTGGTTCCTTCCTTGAGTCTTCTTTACTTCAAGGCTCTCTATGTACTTAGCGGCTAACACCTTATATCTGCATGGCTTGCTCAAATGTTGTCTAAGTCCTATAAGACTTATCCTTGATCATCTCAAAGCCTCTATGGGTTGACACTACCAATCAACCTTCATCTGTCTTCACATGCTCACTTTACCAATAGACTCCTTTTTCCATCAATGCAATTGGATATATCAACCCATCCATCTTGACATCAATGACAACACATATAACAATGACAAGTATTCAACAATCTCCCCCTTTTTAATCGATGGAAACACTCCAACCTATAGAAACTTGTATAACCTTGTACCATTTTGATGGCAAAATGATTACATACCTAAATTCTTCCTTTCTCCTATTCTTCTATATTTGTGGAATTGGTTTCTAGTTTCTTCATTTCCATTCCCCTTTGAAAACAATAATGTCAAAGGGCCATCGATGTCATGTATAACCATATGAGTATACTTGTAAGATAGTTTCTTCATATGTTTACCTTAAAAATATCCCCCCCAGGCGTATGCTTCTTATCCATCTATTTTGGTGTGTTCATGCGGTAATGCTCCCCATGAGACTGATGTATACTTTGATAAATTTGAGCTAACATATTAGCTCCTCCTCACTTTGGCACTATTTTTAGGAGTTGATATTTCCTAAGAATGCCCCCTTGTGTTTTCTTGCACATGCCCTCTTAGTTATTGGTGGGTTCAGGAATGACCCCCTAACTCATTCCTTAAGTGCTCAAATGTTGGTCCTTTGGTAGCGTCTTAGTCATTATAGCTATGTAATTCTTCTTTAGTGCTCACATATTATAGAATGATCTTCCTTTCATTTACTTGTTCCCTTAAGAAGTGATACCTTATAGGTATATGCTTGGTTTTTGAGTGGAACACTAGGGTTCTTAGAGACACTAATTGCACTTGTACTATCACACAATAAGGGAATTAGATGTTTAGATTTTACCTTATAATCCTCCAATGTCTGCTTCATCCACAAAACTTGGGTGCAACACATCGCGGAAGCTATATACTCTGCTTCACATGTTAGAGAGAGCCACTGATGATTGTTTCTTTCTCAACCATGATACTAAGAAATTGCTAACAAAGAATGCTCCTCTCGCTTGTACTCTTCCTGTCATCAAAATTGCATGCCCAATCTACATTTGTATATTACTTTTATGCTGAAATCCTTGCTTTTGGGGTACCACAGTCCATACTCAAGTGTTCCCATGAGATATCTTAGAATTATCTTGACCACCTTGAGGTTTGTTTCCCTTGGATCTTCTTGAAATATTCCAACAAGGCCTACTGTCCTGCATGATATCAGGTCTTGATGTTGTGGAGTAAAGTAGACTTCCTATCATGGATTTGTATAGTTTTTTTTCTACCTTAGGTGAATCATCATCTCTATTCATAGCTTGCATCTAACTTCCATTGGTTTCCCAATTGGTCTACATTCTTCTATTCCAAATATTTTCAGTATCTCCTTGATATACTTAGTCTAGGATATGAATACTTCATTGTCTAATTGATTGATCTGTAGTCCTAAGAAAAAATGAGAGATCTCTGAGCATAGACATCTTGAACTCTTCTATCATCATGTCAGAAAACTCATATGTCATCTTATCATGGTCTCCGCCAAATATGATATCATCTACATACATAATGATAAATTAGCAAGTGGTCCCTTCTTCCTTTATGTAGAGATTACTTCTATAACACCTTTTCTGAATCCTTTCTCAATTAGGTATAAATCTAATCTGATATACCAAGCTCTAGGAGCTATGTTTTAATCCATACAAGGCTTTCTTAAACATGCACGCATAGTATTTATCTTCAGTTAGTGAAAATCCATCAAGTTGTTCAACGTATACCTCTTCATTCAGCAAACCATTTATGAAAGTCTGATTTCATGTCCATCTAAAATAGTTTGATCTTCTTGTATACCACATAAGCCAAGAATAGTCTTATTGCTTCCATTCTTGCCACCAGTGAAAATGTCTCATCAAAATCTATTCCTTCCATTTGTGTGTATCCTTTGCACACTAGCCATTCCTTGTTCCACGTCACTTCTCCTTTCTCATTCAATTTATTTCTTGAAAACCCACTTGGTTCCAATTACATTCTTATTCATTGGTCTGGGTACTAGTTCCCATGTCTCATTATTTTCAATTTGATCCATCTCTTCATTCATGGTGTCTACCCAATTCTGATCTTTTCTTGCCTCTATAATGTTCTTGGGTTCTATCATAGACATGAGAGCTATGTCTTCATGTTTTTGCTTCTCTCTTAGTCTTCTTCTTGTGAGAATTCTGCCATCTTTGTTTCCAATGATTTGATTATCAGGATGGTCCTTTTTGACTTTCCTAGAGGGTGCCTTCATGTCTGGTTTTTCTTCCTCTTCATCTACTTCTTCATGTAGGACTTTCCAATTATTCATCATCTTCTTGTTCTTCATGGCCGCTATTAGGCTGAGTGTTGGTTTTGGCATGTTGTGTCTCATCCACCTTCACATTAGTGCTCTCAAAAATCTTTTGTAACCACTTATTATAGCACATGTAAGTTGCACTAATTAGCTGAGTAACCAAGGAATATCCCTTCATCACATCTTGAGTCAAATTTTCCCAAGTTGTCCTCATCTCTTTTGATATAGTACTTTCTACCAAAGACTCTTATGTGCTTCACATTTGTTGGTCTCTTCTTCCATAGTTCATAGGGATTCCTATCACTATTGATTCTCAGTTGAGCTCTATTCAAAAGGTAGACTCATGGTATAAACTGCTTCACTTCCAATACTTATATGAGAGTTTGGATTCATTTAGCATGGTTCTTGCCATCTTCTGAATAGTTTTGTTTTTCCTTTCAACAATCCAATTTTGTTGAGGTGTCCTCGCAGCTGAGAATTGTCTCCTAATTCCATTTTCTTCATAGAATTCATCAAACTCATTTGACCATAATTCTCCACCTCTATTCTGATCTTAGGCATTTGATTTTTTTGTTCTTCTCATTCTCCACCAGTGCCTTGAACTTCTTGAATCTATCTAAGGCTTTTGGATTTTTTCTTCAAGCACATTACCCATTTCATTCTAGTATAATCATCTATTAGAAGCATAAAGTATGACTCACCATTTATACCTTCAGTTCTGGTGGGTATCTGCAGAGATCTGTATGAATCAACTCCAGTCAGTCTGGTTGTAGAATACTCCTTTGATTTGAATGATCTCCTTGGTTTGTTTGCCATGCAAACATGCCTTGCATAGAGTATCTGCGGGTTTCACAATTTCTGGCATATGTCTGACACAACCCTTTGCACTTAATTTTACCACATTTTCAAAACTCACATGCCCTAATCTTTTTTGCCATAACCAGTTGTAGTCAAATTTGCTTGAAAATAATTTATCTTTATTTCTTTCATTAAGAACATATTTATTGTTCTTTGTCCTCTTAGCCTTTGCAACCTTCTTCCCTTGATTTACAGTTTATAATATCACAACCTTTGTCATGGAATATAACATTATATCCCCTTTTGCACATTTGACTCACACTCAACAAATTGTGTTTGAGACCTTCAACATATAGAACATTCTCTGTGATGGTTTTTCCATTATCTCAGACTCGTAGAGTTCCCTTTCCAACTATATTTTCTGAATTGTTATCACCAAATCTCACTAGCACCTGATGCATTATTAGACAAAGTAATGAATTTACTTTTGTCACCTGTCATGTGGCTTGAAAATCCACGTTGTCCAAAATACCAAATTTTATCTTCATTTTGTACATGAAATGCAGTTTGTACTATTGAACATTTTTCTTTTCTCTTATTCTCATCTTTCTTTACATATATCCACTTTTGTTGTTTAGGTGGCTCTTGTTTCCTTAATGGTGAATTATTTATTTTCTTTTGATAGGTGTACTGAGTAGCATTAAAGTTTGAACTTAGTGTAAGATGGGCCAAAATTTCTTCTATAGCCTCTAGAGTTCTTTCTACACTTTGTGAGCTTTATGTCTAAAACTGATTACAAGAAAAATAGTACCCATAAAAGGAATGTGTGTACCTCATTGCATAGGTGATCCTAGGAAAAATTGTTTTCCTTCTCGTGGGTTTATAGAAACCTTTATTTTCAGTAGAGGAAGTACTTGGTGTAACCGCGGACTTATTTTCTTCAGTATTTGCTTACTCTTTCTCCTTGCTTTCTCCCTTGAAGCCAATTCCAGACTTGTCAGTTATATCTCGTTTGCCACTGAGTATATTAGTTAGCACAATAGAGCTCTTTTCTAGCTTTTCATACATAGCTAGTTTGTTGAACATTTGGTCCATATCAGATTTCAACTCCTCCAATTTTGTGTTCAATTTTGAGTACTCATCCTCCTTTTGATTTGTAGGACTTAGAGATCTTCTCTAGCTGAGTTTCAAGTTCCTTTAGCTCATTATCCTCCTCTTCTTCTTTATGTGATTTGTCTCTTCTCAAAGATGTGGATTTTTTCCTCATAATCCTTTAATGTATGCATCTTAGTTTCTGATTCTTCTTTCTCACATAGTTGCAGTTCTTCAAGTGCACTCACCAATCTATGATTCAAGATTTACCTCAGCTTCTTCTTCATCAAAATCTTCATATTCAAATAGATTTCTTCCCTCTAGAGCTACATTCTTCATCTACGCATCCATATCCATAAACAATACATTCTGATTGATCTTCATTATCTTCATTTTCTAAGTTTTCTATGTTGCTCAACTTTGATTCACTAGATTCTTCTTTAGAGTAGAAGTTTCTTTTGTTATTGAAGAATTTCTTCTTGTTATCTTTATTTTTATACTCAGTTTCTCTTTTATTATGTTTATGAATGTGTTCCTCATGTTCAAACTGATTGTCTTTATTTTTTTTGGGCACCTACTGGAAAAATGACCTACATGTCTGCAAGCAAAGCATTTAAATGGGAGTTTTCCTTTGTACTTACCAGAGCCTCTTTTTAATTTCCTCATGAACAATGCCTCAATATTTTCTTCATCTATCTCATCCACGGAACCTGATTCTTCTTCATCTTCTTGACCGGAATTTATTTCTTTCTTGACCTTGAAAGCCACTTCTTTCTTGGTGGTCTTGGTTCCAACATTTCTCATCTCATATGCAACAATGGTGCTCTTTAGCTCATCCATTGTAAGATTCTTCATGTCCTTTTCTTCCTCTATGGTGAAACCTTTGCATCATACTTGTTAGTCAGGGATCTCAAAATCTTTTGGATAATGACATATTCTTCTAGCTTTTCTCCCAAGCCTCTGATCATGTTTATGACCTCATCTATTCTCTGCATATATGTCGCGATGCTCTCATCATCCTTCATTTTCAGATTCTCAAACTGAGCTCTATAATTTTGTAACTTTGCCAGTTTAACTTTCTCATCTCCTTCATAGATGCTCTACAATTTGGTCTATATCTCCTTTGATTGTTGTGTAGTGCATTACCTTCACGAATGTTGTCTCAAGTCAAGCCACATAAAATAACATTCATAGCTCTTGATTTGCACTCATATTATGCCTTATCCACTGAAGAGGTGATCGGTGTGGGTGGAGTTGTATATCCTTTTTCGATGCACTCCCAGATGTCAAAACCAAGTGACATCATATATGTCTTCATTCTTATTCTCTAGAAAGCATAATTTGTCCCTGTGAATAGAGGTGATCTGGATAGAGATAAAAATTCCTTGTGATCCTAATTTGTTTCCATGTTTGTGATAGGAGGATCTCCTTGAAGATGTTAGGCTTCTATAAAAAGGACCTTCTCGGATACCAATTGTTGCAGATCACAAGCACTGAGAGGGGGGGTGAATCAATGCAGATTAAAACTTTTGTACTCTTGATTCAATTTTATATTCTTTACCAATCTATATGTATATGAGCAACATACAATCAATAAAGTATTCATCATACACATAAACATTGAACACATAAATTTACCATGGGAAACCCTTTTGGGAGAAAACCCACCAAAACTGTTGCTTATATTACACAAAACAAGGACTCATAAGAATATAACACATCTTACAATATTTTTTAGTGAGACACCGTAATCCCACAAGGAGCACCAACCCCTACACCTATGTTGATATTATGCACAACAAAGGAATCAAGTGAATATTACGCATCACAAGATATTTCTTTCTACAGGCACCCACCTACAAGGAAGCTATAACTCCCTGAATGTGCTAAGCTACAACTTAGACTTCTTTACATACAATTTTGATCATGTAGTTACAACAATTACTTATTCAATGAATTATGATCACTTTCTTGGCTCAATATGTGTTCTTTCTCTATCACACTCTTATGCTTATTTGCTCTTCTATTTTTTCTCATTCAATCTGTTGTTGTTATGCTCTTCTTATCTGATCATGTTCTTCATTATTTTCTTGATCTCACCCTTCTCTCTTCTTCACCATTGTAGCTCTTCTTAGCTTGATTGCATCGTATTTTCTTCTCTCTACCTCTTTCGCTACTCTCTTAGCTCTAGTGCCTTAGTTATCTCTCATGAGCAACAACATTTTTTTTATTAACTTTGGATTTTTTCATTTTATTGCACACATGACTCAAAATTTTGCTTCAAAATTTTCATCATGTACTCTTCCTAATCTATCACCTGTGAATCTGGATCATTAAATTTTTGAGTTGAGTCCAAATTTTATTCTTTCCTTGTTCAGACTTCATTCCTCCTTCTTCCATGCATCTGACAAACCAATTTATTAGCTCAACTTCCAAAATTAGAAAACTTGCATTGTTTAGAATTTGCATCTGTGAAATTAAAGATGAAAACCCATCTTCTTTGCATTATTTTAATTTCACCTTGAAATCAAAAATCTCCATCAAGCTTATAACCAAATTACCTCATGGTCAATCATGCATTAAATGTTAGTAGCTGGAATAAAGAATTTCATTAGCCTGTGTGAAGTTCCAGTTGTACTTATAGTTGCAATTCTCTCTCAATCAAATCTCCTTTGAAAATCTAAATGCAAACGTTCACTCTTTCAATTTGAACTCTAACTAATTATCCTTGATCCACTCCAATTCACTTTGATCGTTCCATGGCTTCCTTTGGTGTCTTTGATCTTTTCCTTCATATCGTGGCTTCTTCCTTTTGTCCTTCGGATTTTCCCTTCTTTAGCAGGCTTTTTAGTTATCCATGACATCTTTATGCATTGTGTGAATTTTTCAACTTCTCACGGATTCCTCCTTGTTTGCTACTTTCTGTGGATTTTCTCCTTTTCTAGTTCTTCACAGTTTTCCTTTTGTCTATGGAAATCTTCTATACTTAGCATGGATTTTCTACTTATCCATGGTTTTGCATATTTTCCCTTTATATGCAGCATTCTCCAAATATTCATACCCATGGCTTTACCTTCTGACCTTCTTCACTCTATGGCACTCACCTACCTTCAGTGGCTTCTTCTAGAGCTTTCCTTTAGTCCAGCGGTTCCTTCCTTGAGCTTCTTTACTCCATGGCTCTCTATGTACTTGGTGGATTACACCTTATATCCATAGCTTGCTCAAATGTTGTCTAAGTCCTTTAGGACTTATCCTTTATCATCTCAAATCCTCTATGGGTTGACACTACCAATCAACCTTCATCTTCTTCACATGCTCACTTTACCAATTGACTCACTTTTTCCATCAATGCAACTAGATATCAACTCATCCATCTTGACATCAATGACAACACATATAACAATGAAAAATATTCAACAATCTCCCCCTTTTTTATTGATGGCAACACTCCAACCTATAGAAACCTATATAACCTTTTGATGGAAAAATGATTACATACCTAAATTCTCCTTTCTCATGTTCTTCTATATCCACGGAATGGTTCAACATCAACATCATCATAAATAGAACTACATACGGCTTGATCCAACTCATACATATGTAAAGAAGCACTTGGATAGCCTCAGTAAAGGTTTCCCAGCTAAGAGTAGTTCAGCTAATGATGGCATAGCCTAGAGGTCGCAAATCTTCATTAATAGTTGAGGATTGTTTTCCATCAAAGGGTGGTTCAACAAATATAAGTGTATCCTGGAAGCTTCTTAATTTAAATTATAAGACAAAGAACAATTGATATTGTACTTACCATATCACCACATAAACCATTATGTTTAGCCATTTAAGCTTTCATTTTCCATAGCATGAAATTGATTATGAATTGATTAATGTTTATTTCAAATACATTATGCTCACATTTTCAGTAGCAAGAAATATATTATGAATTGATGATTATTTTGTTTGAAATAGATCTTGCATCAATGGATCTAGAAGTATGTAAAGGTGGTGTAATCCAAGCCATAATCTAAATCGGTAACTTTTAGCCATAAGCTAAAATGTTTTTTATTTCAATTGGTTGTAATTGATATGCAACCAATGAAAATAATTTTTTTTTACTTCCCTGCAGGTAGTGATAAGATTTATTTACTTATTTTTTATATGGAGGACCTGCTATATGAGATAAAAAAACATACAATAGGAAGATGTCATTTAGGTTCGATATGAAAGCTGCCAACCTGCGAGGTGTCTTGTTAGAATTTATAAACTTATTATCACCATACTGTGAACTGGGATTCCTATCCAACAATCTCATTTTTGTTGATGTTAAAAATATTGACCGTATTGAATCCAAAGACTCACTTTGGTAAAGTAATTTTGCAATATAATCAAGGGAATAACAATAAGAGACCTAGAAAAGGTTTAGAGTAGAAACAATTTTTCATACAGTTCTAAAATCACTTTGTGTATTACACTAGGTGCAAAGGGAAACCCTCCTGAAAAATTTATGATGGGGATGAAAAGTAGATGCAAATATTTTTAAAAATAAAAATGGTTGATGGCCAATTTGTACAAAACAATTTCACAAATAGTGTCTTAGGGATTGAATGTGGTAGAGGGAATAAAATATTTGGAGAAATAAAATGCTAAATAACTATTTCTCTTTTCAAAATTTTACTATTATGGTACTGCTTAACATTGTCAATAATATATACATACATATGTTATTATGAAAGTACTACATAACTCTATTATATTATGATGAGATTGTCAAAATATAAATTGGGAGGATTTATATTTTCACTGATTATAAGATGAAAATATGATTAAATAAATTCTCTGGTGAATTATTAGAAAAAATTTCCATTGAAAAATTGTAAAATAGTATTTTTTACACTGTTCATAAAATAAATATAACATTATAATATATATACTTAGTTGTTTTTAATATTTTTTAATATAATTAATATGTAAATAAATCTGTAGAAAAATTGGCGGTCATATCTATAATATGCAAGTCATATGTGGTAGTTATTTCAAATATTTGCAACTATTTTAAGGATAAAAACAATAAAAAAAGTCTAAACGGGTGGCAAATTTAACACCATATTGTAGCCTTTTTTGAAACCATTGAAGGACGAGAAGATTTTTGTTATCCCATATAAATCAAAAACATGTTCTCCACATAACATGTCATAAATAATGCCTAACGTCCACTAGACCGTATAAACATAAACATGTTCTGTATATAACAAAGCATAGATAATTCTTAGTGGTTGCTATCCCATTTAAAACATAAACCTTTTCTTTATATAACATAGTATAAATAATGGTTGGAAACCGCTAGACCTTATAAAATAGAAACATTTGTTTTGTACATAACAAATCATAAATAATTCCTAGTGGATGAAAACCCATATAAAACATATACATGTTCGATTTAGTCTAAAGCATAGACAATGCCTAGCGGATGCTAGCTCGTATAATGGATTCCAATATTTAAATTTTTGGATTCGAATATCTGGGACTTTAGAGTGCAGTAAATTCCAATATATGTGATTATGGATTCCAATATATGCAATATTGGAATTCAATATGTGCGATTCTGGAGTCGAGATAATTCCAATATTTAACATTTTGGAATCCAAAACAAGTAGTTTTAGATTCCAATATTGGCTATATTTTTTTCTACTCAGACTAGAATAAGCCTTGATTTAGTGAAATAAGCATTTTATGGGGATTTCCAAGATTCTCTATTCAACCATGATTTTTTTATTTTTTCCATTATTTGATTCTTGTATTTCCAAAGAATGAAAATATCTCTTCTGTGCCCTTATAAATTAAGTTGGAGTTGTCATCTTGGCATTATAAATAGTTATAGTAGGAGAACATTATTCTATCATGTCAGATAAAATTGAAGTGATGGATTTAGTTTGATTATCAACCTGGTAAGTGAGAGGCCTTAGAGAAATGTTATTGACTAAAAATATGTAGAGGGATGGAAATTTCATAGTCTATATTTTTGGGTGTCTCGATAGGTGATGGGATGGGGTATAGTTTTAGTTGGGGGTAGGAATGACTGTAGAAGGATTTATGAATCCCATACCTTGCTTCTCATGGGGTAATATAAAGCCTAAAAAAAAAAATTTATGAGAGACTTGTTGTTATTTACCCATACCAAATCATTTACACGTGCAATGATAAAGGTAAGATTGAACAAATTGTGGCTTGCATATGAAGGATAAATTAGAAGAGAAGGGCATTGTGTGTTTTTGTTTGTCTTTATATGAGGATGGTTGATCGATCCCCCATAGATGAGATTAGTATTCCAGTGAGGGGGTCTGAAGAGGAAAAAATATCCAACTTTAGGATGGTAAAAGTGTTGTTTTTAATTTTTTTCATGTTCTTGCAGTGTGGGTAGTGCATTTAGGGATAACAATAGGTATTCACCAGTGAGATCCATTAGAGCACCGAGTCAAAGGAATTAATGTCAGGAAGTTTGGATTCCAGTGCGGAAGTTCTAGCAGCTACCTTACTAAAGGAGGTGGTACTTTTGACAGTTATTAAGAAATCATTAGGTTGGTAAGTCATGTTACAGGTTTTAAATAGATTAGGCTCATCTAGAATAATGTGAACCTTACCTTCATACTCATATTTTATACATCGGTTTTAGGGTGGAAGGGATGCAACACATCTTCAATATCTAAGGACATCCAAGTAGGATATTGTATTGGATATCTTCTTCTACTATGTAGAAGAGTTCAGGAATGGTGTGATTTCCAGCCATGATGTATAGGAATATTGTTCATAGTGTGGGGGTGATGGTATTATTAAATGTGCATAGGATGGAAGGTGATTGACACATCATAGTGTCTAGAATTAGAAGTTTTTTGAAGGCTTAGGTAGAGATGATATTATTTCTCATACTATTGTTGATCATAACTCATTTGATGTGGGTTTGGTTGAATTGGGTTGTGATAAATAAGGGAGGAACTTGGTCATCAAATTAGGACGTAGGAATTTTTATCTATAATTAAAACCCCTATAATTTTAAATAACTTATCAAAATACTTAACCATTTTTATTTCATTAGAAAATATACGGAATAATAATTCAATCTACAGTGTAATGCAGGAGCTTAATGTTTCACATAATAAGGGAGGGAAGGAAGTGCAATACTTTTTTAGAAATCATAAATATTTAGTATTACATTAATTTCATTCAAGAATTCAACACTAAAAGGATGAGTCCCTGGTGAAAAGGAAAAAAAATTGAATTCCTTGGAGTTGTTATCCACAGAGGAATAAATGAAATTGGCTAAGTATAAAATCCAGAGAACACTAGTTTAGTGTTTCACAGATTCTCCAAATTATAGTGTCCTGGGATTTTTCCCAAGCCTGCAGAACATTAAAAATATCCACCAAAGTAAATAACATATCAAAGGGTTAGAATATCAAAGGGTTAGAACCTCACCAATGGTGCAATAATTTCCAATCTTTAATGAAGGAAGAAGGAAACATTGCAGAAGTTTGTGAAGGTCATGATTTCAGAAGGCCATAGTAAAATACATGTAATGAAATTAAACCCAAAAAATATCTCAAAATTACGTTGGAATTAGAACCATATATCCAACCACCTAAACCATCAACATTTAATGAACAAATATGTCAATCTAAACAATATGATGGCATGTGATAGAATCAAGGGTCATGCTAGATTTGGTTACAAAATTTAGAGGCGTTTATACCTGTACTACGAGAAAACTCAAAAAATAAATCATGGTTCCCACACTCATTCAATGTGAATTTTAGAGGTAATCATTTCTAGCTTGATGGTTATTTTCCATCTATTTCTTCCCTTATTTCATTCCATGAATGATATAAATGTAAGTTCCTTGTCACATAAGAAGAGTTTGTACCTCTGTCTATTCCATGTTTATTCTCCATTTGTAAGCTCTGTCTTAGATTCCATGTTTTTGTACATTTGCTAATATCTAGCTGGAAGTTTTCAAACCTCTACTTCTATAAATTAAAGTATTATTTTTAATTGAATTAAAATGTGTTTTTCCTTCATGTGGTACGTATTGAATGTAAAATTTTGACCTTCTCATCTTTATTTGAATGTGTATCCATATTTTTCAAATTTTTAAGTTTACTTTGGATTCTAGCATAATAAATCCAATTATGTCAATAAAATATAGGTTTGAATCCCTCTTTTAGTTTGGTGCATCACCTTCTTTCCTCTCAACCTTGGATCCTATGAAAACATAGTTTAGATTTTATATTAGTTACATTCTTAATTTATAAGTTAGTTGTGTTATGTTGGAATAGGAAGAAGCCAGAATTCGCTAGAGCTTGATCTCACTTTGCAAGTTCCACACTTGTGATATCATGCCATCATACCCAAAGTTTTATATATTTGTCAGAGACTATTAAGGTGTGTGAACTTTTGGCATTAATATTTTGGGCATGCCTGGTGGGACATTTCTAGTTTTTCACTACATTTTGATGTGTAACCTATTAATTTTAGGATTTTGAAGTAATTCCTTAACACATTTGGTGTTTCCAACTATCTCATCTACTGGATTCATCAGTAAGAGTTCCAATTTCATGAGAAAAATCCAGACAAGATCAAGGACAACAAGAGAAGATCCCTTTAACTACTTACAATTTTCACCCGAGAATAAGGAGAAAAGTCAAATCGATTCAAATATTCCCATCAACTCCACACTGATTTATTTCTACTCCTCCTAGTGGTTACTTCTCACTGTCTACTAGGGTTTTAAGACCTATTTCATTTATGGTCAATCAAATGAATTAATATTTTGGCACGTTTAATGGAGGAAGTCCCCTACTTCTTCCCCAAAATGATTATATTCTAGTTTCTACCCTTAAAAGTGTTGCTTTCTTCAGGGAGAGAATTTTATAACCCATATTGAGCATATAAAATATATTTCCAACATCTATTTTGTATACCACGTTAAAATAGACAATGCAGAAGTTAAGTTACTGACAACTTCTTTAAAAGGAAAATCCTTTGCAATGGTACAGAGGCTTAAGGGTAAACTCTATTGCCACATGGAATGAGCTAGTGGAGGATTTGTGCATCCATTTTGAAGATAAATAAAATCACTTATTATTTTTGGAGCAGCTAACAACAACAAAAAGAGCAACTAATGAGCTTACATATGATTTCACCATCAGGTTTTAAAGGTTTAGAGATTGAATCCCTCAAGTGGTAAGAACTACACCCCAATACAATTTTTTTAATTATTTAAAGACCTTGAATAGTGACAATTTTTTCACGATGCATTCCATGGGGGTAAAAAATTATTGGATTCTTATGATATTGCCATTAGGGCTGAGAAAAGTCTCATTCATGTGGGAAAAATTACACCTAGACCTCTAATGCCTATTTTTCTAGAGCTAGGGACACGCGCACCTTACCAAAATATATAGATAACACCTATTCCATCCCCAATAAGACAAATCCTCAATAAATCATCCCCTGGAACCATCTAAAAGATTAAAATGTAGAAATAATTATGTTATGTATGCATCCTATAAATCCTAGAAATGGTTGATGATGTAATACTAAATAATAAGGACCAACATGGAAATCATTATGTGGGATGATTCACCACCTCAAGATGTTTGGGAAAAATTATTTCTCTAGATTCCATTAGAATCCATATGCAGGTTCTCTCTAATTTCCAAGGAATGGAAAACACTCATGGCTTCCACCATATTCTTCACGTGTTACAACGAAACAAGGAACACACATCCATGGATACTTGTAAATCATGATTGTGGTCATCATTGGCTGGGATACGAATTTTACAGTAGAACATGGAAAATTCTCTACTTTTCGTGGTTATCATGCTTTGATTGGGTATGGTTTGAAGATTCACATCAAGTGATAATATTATTTAGTTCGTGTCGTAATCATGTTTCAAGGGTATGTAATCCACTAAATCCAGGAACCTCCTTCAAGCTTCCTCAGATGTTATCATCTCAACTTAATGGATGGAACTTTTATATTTATGCCTAGGGCATTCTGGTTATGGATGACAACAAGGGGTACAAAGTGGTTGAAGAAGGTGCTAATAGATCTGGAGTTAATATAGACAATGGTACTATAGAAATTTATGATTCTTCTCTGGGGACTTGGAGGATTGTGGCATGTTTGAGAGATTGTTTATTCTATGGTCCTGTTGTCTTCAATAATAGTTATTTCTTCTTAATTTCATATGAACCTGTGTTGGGTGTGATAATTTATAACATTCAAGATTGTTCTACTATGCATTTTATGTTGTTTCTTGTAAGATATGGCAAAGACCATTTCCCTCACTACAAACCAAGGCTGGTTGTATCTGAAGAAAGGGTGCTACTTGCAACACCGATTGTAGATGGGGAACATTTGAAGGAAATAATTTTGTTTGAGCTTGAGCTTGAGATTGGAAGGAGGAGAGTAAACATTTGGTATTGGAAATAAATTGCAAGGATGCCTCAAACAATGTGCCAGTGTTTGTTTGAGATGCAAAGGATGAATTTACTTAGTTGCAATGCGGTGGGAGTTGTTTTGTTTCAGAAAGGTGCTTTTCAGGAATATCCTCATCCTTTTTTTTCATTTAAAGCAAGATTCTTGTTCATGGCTTCTAGAATATATAAACAAAACTGCCATATGCTATAACAATGGCATCACCTTTAATCCCAGGCTAATTTGAGACAACTACTTAGCTCCTACTATATATGTATGTATGTATGTATGTATGTATGTATAAATCGAGCTTTCTATTTTTCGTTGCCACAACTTATACAAAATGCTGATTGGTATGCGTATAAGTTAACAATTTCTATTTAGTGTAATCAATGAATGGTTGGATTATTTAAGGACTCCTCCATGCTCTAAATTACTTGTGTATTTGAGATAGATTAATGTATATAATATTAAACCACATTTAGTTTTTTGAGGACTGAAAAATTCACATGTTTTACATTTGTTTTGTATGTAATAAATATCTTTTGATTATTATTAAAACCTTAATAGGCTTTAGAAAATTACAATTTTTTTTATCGCTCTAGATTGTCTAACAAATCTTATTCATGAGTAACAAAGGATTTGTTTATTTTTTGAAATATATGTTATAAGTTTATAAATTATGAAATTATTTTTACATGTTATATATTCAAATTCAAAAATGATTCAGTTATTTAATAATTTAATAATTTATAATATGTTATAATTTATGTTATTATTAAATATAAGTTTTTACCTTATTATTAAATTTATTAGTCCTTCCCTTCCCATTAGGCAGACATGGTAAGATTTCAGGCCTCCACATTGCAAAGGCATTCCCCAGACTCCAAGCCCGCGGAATGAACCGATTCGATAAAGTTTCAGGTCCACAATGTCGATGAGGTAAGGCAAAGTGGTATGCAAAATAAATGAAAATTTTTGGGCCTTATTTAAGTCAAATTTGACAGATGGTATTCACCAAACTAGTTACATGAGATTCACCAATTGATTTATAACTATTTTTTATATTTATACCATTTGCACCGAAATAACGAAACATTTTATTAGATATTTTCCAGAACCAAGAAACTGGTTATAGGTATATTCACCATGATTTCTATAAAAAAAATTCAGGGGGGTTCCTTAAAAATTTCCTTGGACCAGGTTTTCAGATGCATGGAATGAAAGCTAAAACAGTGAAAGATGACTTCTCCGGATGGTTCTAGGAGTTCTGAAAAGAGTTAGGATGAAAAAATAGGAATTGGAAAGATATTAGAATAATATAAAAGGTGGAATAATCAACATTAATTCAAGTCTCAAATACTTCTAGAGGTACTTAAAAACTCTACAGCTACACCTCTCTATTTAAAATGAAATGAAACTTAAATTTTGAGTTGCATAAAGAATTAGATTTTTAGAATAGTTTCATTGATCATAAAATGTGATTTAGTGTTTTAGTAAGTATGGACATCAAGAGCATGTAAATCATCCTCAATTTTTATTCAAAGATTCATCCCCCTATCTGGGGGAGGAAATCCATTTCCATGAGGATCAACTTGAGAAAAAAGGTGTCTATATACCATAAGCATGCTTCCACCTAGGTGTCATCTTGGTCAAGAAAGTGAATTTTTAAGGATTCATCATGTTCAAAGGTGAAATATGGATTTTAAGGAGTTAGTTTATGATCATCATATCCTGAATTTGTCATTGTACCAAAATATCTCCAAGGACCAAGCCAAATGAGCTAGTCTTGCCACCATGGTATCCAAGACCATTGTGTGCAAAGTATTAAGGAATCATCTTTCTTTATGAGAGAAATATGAGAAAATACGTGAATTAGAATCATGAATTTTATTTCATGAATGGAGGATTCTAGAGATAGGAAAGGTAAGGGGATGATCTTCATATAGAGTACCATGTTTCCAAGAATGAGCAATCGTCTTAGTTCAATTGATGTCATTTAGTTGGTATGGTTCTTAAACACTCATTCAACACCTAGTAATGTGATCACACCTCAAAGAGAAGGCACATTGAAATCAACTCATTTTGGCCGGAGGAAAGGAATCCCATTTAGGAAACAATCCTCTATCTATCAAGTGAGGATCTCATTTCAGTAAGAAGTAGATAAGCATCATAAATTTGATTCGTAGTCACTAAAGTGAACTATGGACCAAATTTCAAAATTAGTACCAATTTGAGTACTGGTAGGGCTCCTATCTCTATATGGATAAACATAGTGTTCTAATTGATATAGCACCCACCCTCACCCCCTTCCTATCCTCATATGGCAAAAAACAAATCCATTAATAAAATCTCTTATGATTCATCAAATTTCTATCCCTAACATAGCTATGATCAGATGAAATAACTGAGGGATGGTGGGTATGTATTTTATATAGTCAGTTGGAACTCCCTCACCCTTCTATCTCTATTTAGTGTTTAGCCTAGTTGTATGAACCCCTATATTTACTCATTATTCCCCACCATATCCTCAATATAGATATGGGGTAAGCACCATGTTGGTGAAATAATCTATCATATGGAAAATTAGGTGTTTCCACCAATGCTCTTGGGGATACACCCCTCTTTCTTGTGTATGGGGAGGCTCTCATTATTGAATGTAAACTAATATAATCCTATATATTATTTTGGGGTGACCAAATAGGTCGAGGATAACATAGGAATAGTTCACTAAACCTATGGAAAAGTGATTTTACAGGATACAAGGGAGGAAATTGTGGAGGTGACGGGTGAAGGAAAGAAATTAGAAAAAGGAAGGTTATTGATATGAGTAGGCATAAGTAGAATTAACACCCAATAACCAAAGCAGTTAAACATTCAATTAGAGGAAAAAAACAATGAAGACATTTAGTGAGACTAAAAAATATAGACACACAATTCTTTATATTCATTCATCAAGGACACCAAGTTCCTTCTTCATCACCATACTTGAAAAGTTACAAAAGAGAGAATAGAGGAAACATGAGAAAAGGAAAAGGAAGAATGTAGCTTTCAGTTTGTGTGTATTGATGTATAAAAAACATCAATCAATCTACAACAATTCCCAATTGCTTCTAAGAACTAAAAATCTCATATCCTTTGGAATGAAGAAGACATCACAATCTATAGCAATGTGAATTTACCTTTCATCTACCCCCCACATGACTCTTAATGATCTTATTCACTTGTGAATTTTCATCTTCCTAGGACATGAAAAAATAAGTTCCCTTTTTATGAATTAAAGCGACTTTCACAATTCAACTTTATAAATTCACTTAATTGAATGAGACAAAATACAATGATTACACTCAACAAAGAATTAAAAATTGGGGGGGAAGGGGAGAAAGAGAGAAGAGGGAAGGAGTTTCCAAATACGATGAAGAAATTTCCTTGCGATGAAGAATTTTGTTGATTCATGCTTCCTGATGATGAGTCTCTAGAGAAGACTTCTATTCCTTGAATTCCTTGTTGAATTGAGCTATCATGGTTGGCAACATGTTTACCTTTGGATTATACATGCAACCAAACACCTTAGTCCATGCTTCAGGAAAAACACTAATATTCTTGCATTTACTAAGTCATACTTCATGATCCATTAAGATTTCATCCATGAAAATTTTGATATGGGCCAGGGACTCTTAAGCTATCTTTGTTGGAAGAAAGAGAGACACCTGCCTCTTTCTTGACTAGCTCTTGGAAGGAAACAATTAGTTCTTCTGATGATGAATCCTTGGTGAGCGAAGGTAACTTAAGTCTCTAAACATAATATTATTCCTCGTTCAACATATCGAAAGCATTTTCCCCACAAGATTCCAATTCAGATATTGTATTTTTTAGAATTGCATATCTTGCATCCATGATGTGGGTCCAAACTTTAGACA
This sequence comes from Taxus chinensis, assembly GCA_019776745.2. NCBI lineage: Eukaryota > Viridiplantae > Streptophyta > Pinopsida > Cupressales > Taxaceae > Taxus > Taxus chinensis. The sequence goes on along the minus strand of CM034148.1, from coordinate 614,166,064 downwards.
AGTTCTCTACAACTAATGAAAACACATTCTTACTCACGAGAGCATGAGAGTAAAAGGAGATCATCTTTAACATGAGTGTGAATATCTCATATAAATGAATCACCTCTTTTACAAAATCCTCCTTTTCATTTTTTTTACTTCTGACAATATTTCAAGAACGTACTTGATGAGAGAAATGAAATCTGGAAACAATGCCTTTCCTTGCTCGATTATTTTCTCAATCCACTTCTCATTGGCCTTCCACCACATCATGTATCCTTGTGCTTTCTTGACTACCTCAGGATCAACATTGTTGATTAAAGAAATTTATTTAAGGGGAAGAGAAGATGTCGAGTCAGTTTCCAAGAAGGGTTAAATATGAGCACTAAGAACTTTCACATGATCCTTAAATTACAAAATTATTTTCTTGTATTCCTCATTTCAAACGAGGAGGCAGGAAGAAGATTCCTTGAATAGATGAAATTCACCCTCATGTGAAGGTTGACCCAATGAGATGTGGGTCAAATCACATTCTGATGAAGTCATGTCCTCATAGGATTTTCATTCTTAGGCCTAGAAATTTAAATATACTTATTGCCTGAAGTTCCACTGAATAAGTGAGATGTTGTTTGGGCCTTCCTTCTTCATTTGGACTTCAGTTCTCCCAATACTACTAGCATACTAGGCATGATAACAAGATGATTTTTCCTTGGCTCCCTCTCGAGCATTTCTTGAATCTATGGAAAAGGATCTTTACGAGTTGACATGATGTCTGTCACTGGAGCACTTTCAAGGGCTTGTTGTGGAACCAAATCTTGATCATCACAGGGAGGTTCCCACCTTGGGGTAGACATACTTAGATACTTTGATGCTCTGTAATGAATTATTATTTCTTGCAGTTCTTATCTCAACCAACTTGCCTTGAATAACTCATTGAGCTCACTCAAGAAACTCAACTCACTTTGGCCAAATTTCTCATCTCACCAAGCTCACGTAAGCTCATTGAGGAAATATGATGATGAATCCAACTTAACTGAAAATTTGTGATGCCTTACTTGGCTTGAATTTCAATGGATATTTGAATCTTTTCAAATGTCTTCAGACTGCATAATGTCCTTTGATTTCAACTGTTGCACCCTATGATGTTGTGTTTTATGTGTTCTTTCTCCAACTATTGAGAAAATAAAATAGAGGGATAGCATTTAATTGATCTAAAAATGTTAACAACATCTCAAATCACTCTTAGAAAAATTTTACTTTCACGAAAGTAGTGATATTTCATGTGTGCATGGTCCAATTGTATACTACAAATTGCACTCAAAGCAAAGACTTTCTAGTTAGTAGCTCTGATGTAACCTGAGAGGGGTTATTTTGGGATGTATCATCTCATAGTATAACTTGAAATTTGAACTTCAAAGTTGATCATATAGAGCATACTCATTCCATAGTTTGTCAGAAGAGTATTTATATTACAGTGGAGATAGAGAAATTTTTATATACCCCGCCAGTTTTTCTAACTTCCTTCGTAAGCACCTGTAGATGACTTTCACAATTGAAATAATAGGTTTCCTAATTTATGCCAAGCCTGACAGTGTTTACATTAAATGCACCATACATGGTATGACTTGATTCTCTTTCTTAAGGTGAGTTAACTACCTTTAGTACATTTGACTCACTACACACTCACTATGCTTCATAGGAGACTACAACTTAATCCCACCTTGAATCATAGACAATTGAAATGAAATCTTGCACTAGAATAGGATCGCCTATCAAAGAGACATAGTGTTTGATGGATTTCATATCTGATCATACCATGTTGGACATGATCGCCAGTCTTATTGAAATGTATTATTCTCACGGGGGATAACATTCAAGGTTTTACTTCCTTTTATTCAAAGTCTCAGGCCTACTATGATTTTTCTAACAATTTATCTTCTTGAAGATACCTGTGATCATAGTTAAGAGTGTGATACACTTCATTCAATATAACCCTACTCAACAAGTCTTCCATATATGAGTTTTGAATCCTCACATTTAGACACTAAAACCAATAAATGGAATATCTCTATCCTCCTACAAGGCATGGAATGTCTAGTTAACATGCAGGTTACTTTAGGTATTTTTCAAATGTGTTCACGAGTTAATGGAGAAAAGCTTCATAGTTGATCACTTAGTTGCAATGATTTTTTTTAAATTGGCATTACATGTCAAGAACGCACAATAAAGGAAGAAGCCTCAACATTTCATATTGATTTTTCTACTTAACAAAATTTCAGGTTTTTGATCAACTTGGAATGGAGTACATGTCTCTATCTGCATGCCAATAAATTCTCAAACTTCTGGGACTATTATGGCCAAGATACATTCAGTCTCAAGTTATCATGTCTAGAGCTGATCAGTGAAAGCTTCCCACATGCAAAGCATAAGATTATAATAGTAGGGAATTAGCAAGTCAGTGGAATTGAGACTTGCTCTACATTGAATCATCTTAATCACAAGGACTGGAGTCCCTTTGCATCCTTCCATAGTCCCAAGGTCAACCACAAGGGACCTGCATACACTGGGGTAGTTCAAAATTTACTCACATTCTACTCAGTGATTTCAAGTGGTGGAATAGTTAATTGATCAGGTAAATTAAATCTCTTCAAGGGGCTTAATAAATGGCATGTGGAGCCTACTGGCTCAGGGTTCATGTGCACCATATTTTTCACAGAGTCCATAAAATAACCATGCTCTGAATTATTTTTCACAAATGCCATGAAAGTTACAAAATAAATGGGGAATGAAAAATGAACCTTCACCCTATCTACGTACTAAGTATTCACATTGCCCAATGATTGAGATAAGATCAATGGCTATATTCATTCTTAGAATAATACACTTACTTGCATGATCAAGAAAATTAACCATGGTCACATCATGGTCCAAAGGGCTGAAATGGGCATGGGAAAAAAATTCTGTCCCAATATCTGAGTTGGGATCCCTGGGACAAAAGTCTTTGAAACTTCATTCTCTTGATTCATACCATGTGGTCCACAATGGGTAGAAATGATTGTCTACATTAGTTTACTTTTAGGATATAGCCTCTCAAGGACCAGTTTCTAGAGCTTCAAAAGGTGTTTGTTCATTCACTTTAGTTATAATCACGAATTGACTCTATGAAATCCTTCTAACAAAAAGGGGATGGGTATCAATTACCTAGAATTTTTCTTGAAATTCCCTAACAATGATCCTTTTTTCTTAGCCCCTTACAGGGTGTTCTTGTGACCCTAAAAGGTCTTAATGGAACTCATGTTATCACCATTCCACCCCTTTTTACTAGTATGATAAGCACCAAGAAGTCATGAGAATTGAACAATGACAAGCCAAAAATTGGCCTCCAAATTCAAATTTTACCTCTAACTCTTTGGAGGGAAATGTTTTATTTGAATCATCTTCCGAAGCTCAATCTCTATTTTGATACCATAAGCTCCTTCACCTTCAAAAACCGCTTGAGATGTACCCCTTGGACCATAAACCTTACAACTATCATGCCTAAAATTTGACATCATATTGATCTATTTACAATAGGTGGAGTTGATGCTCCCCGCATCATACTCACAGGGGTAATGAAGATTTAAGTCCCCTTCAGTTCATGTCTGAGATGGTTCTTTTTCCAATTTCTCCAAAGGCTAGAAATATTCTTCCTAACTTGGTCTTCATTTTAAGTTGGTTCCTACACTTGAGAAGCATTACATTGGATGTAATGCATGAACTTATTTCCTCATATTTTAAACACATTAAAAATGGTCTTCAAAACATGAAGTATGACCACTCTATAGTATGAATATAGGCTTGACACAGAGGGAGAAATCATCCGAGAGAAGCTTCTTGAATAGGTTGTTGCATGCTAAAAATTTTACACTGGGGTATAGCTGTCATGTTTCAACATTGGATCCTTTGTCTTTTTCTTCATCACTGGCAATAAACATCTGGTTCATCCATATATATTGGGATACCTATATTTTATGCTTCACCTCTTAGTCCATATCTCAAGAAATATCATTGTTTCCTTCATGGGTCCAAGTATGTTTATTCATCATCAATCCCTTATCTTATACTTCCCAAATTAATCTAGCTCCACTTACTTGTGATGAGATTTCCATGGACTAGTCTGGTGACCATAGCCAACTACTACCTTACTTCACCTTTATTTGAAATCAATTATATGGTTGATTGAGATAGTCCCTACATGACTTCTTCTTCTTCCTATCTTGTCTTCACTCATATTCTTTGAGTTCTTCATTTAAGTACATATTGTTGTTATCCTCTCTTTCTTCTAATTAATGTACTTGCAGTCACACACTTGAAAGAAATTTTTGTGCATATTTAAAATTGGGAGGCTCTCTAGCCCCTTGAGTATGCCCTATTCAGTGAACTCTTCTTCTTCGTTACTCAAACTTTTTTCTGTCTTAACAATGTGTTCTGATACGAGAATGATCTTAGGCCAACACATGACTCATATAATTTAACCTTCTTCAGGACTCGCTCGTATCCTCTTCGCAGGAATAACTTTCTTGACTTTAGGACTCTTCTCATTCTTATTATCCTTGTTTCTTCCTCTCTTGGAGTCCAGGACTCGTGTGAATAAAGCTGCATTATTTTTCTTTTCTCTATAAGTAAAGGAATCAAATGGGCCAAATTGAAGTCTTTTTTTCATCTCAATCCCTCTTTCTTTTCTTTGGTGATTCCATCCACTGTTTCATCAATATGTGACACTTTCATCTAAAACATCATCTGACTTAAGTGCATCATGCATTTCCGACTTGACATCCAACTTCTCTCTTAGAGACGTCTAGCAGATGAACAACTCTTCTTATACTACTTCCCTGATTTTAGGGATTCTTTGCATGATCTTTGACATTTCTTTGGGACTGATTAAGATCAATATCATCCTTCAATAGCTCATCATTAAGGAATTCTTCCATAGTTAACTCCTTTAACCTTTCTGATTTAAGTTCTCTCATGCACTTGTTTTTGAGTTTCTCTTCATTCACCTTAGTGAGCCACTTGGGCACCATATAACCATACTTTTTAGCCATTTCATAGAGATATTTTTGTTAAGTAGTATTTAATTATTTCAAATAATTTTTCCTCTTCTAGAGTGACAAGGATTTCTCTTTATAAAAAAAGAGAATTTGTAGTAGAATTATAGAGTTAGTTCACTGATTGTTGTTGAAGAAGTTATTAAATTCAATAAAGTGCATGATTCTAGGAAAAATCAAACTGTGTGATTTTAAATTCTAAATTAGATCAGAGGGAAGGAGTAAGGGCCACTCCTTCCCAACATGAAGGGAGTATTTTTCTTTATTTAATCTCATTTATTCAACATTTGTTAAATTACCATAATTTCATTACTTTCAGTATTTCAATTCTGAATTCAATAATATCATATTTTATCAATAGAGTTCACTTATTAATTACATTTAAAATATTATTTGATTGATTTCATTAGAAAATACATGTTGAGCATGGTTTAAATCATTTTCTTTGTTGCAAATAGTTGTGGACACCGCCCTGGACTGACAATCAAGAGATAATTAAAGTGTGAGTATTAATTATGCTCATTAGTTACAACATTGTAAAGTATGTACTCATCTCTAATACGATGCTACCTTTATTCCAAGATAAAATTAAGGCTTCAAATCGACACTCATGGGGAAAATCATGAGTCCATATACTCAAGCAAGTGTCATTATATTTGGGTGTTGTGTAGTTTGTAAAATTTAATTTTGACACATCCAAGACTCCTATAAATGTTAGTAACCAATCAAGAAGGTCAAAAACCTACAAAATAACTATATGATTTCCTAAAAAAAATATTGGATACAATATATATGCCTTGAAAGCTTTAGGTCCTTGTTGAAATCCTGAAAATGAGTAAGTACTGACCAAATTAGATTTTAAAAAACTATCTTCTAGATTATAATTGTTTTGAGCAATGGGACCAACTCCATTAGGTGCAAAGTGACCCTAATTTCTTATATTTACTAAAATAAATTTACTTTACATTTATTTTAGTAAATATGCCCCCTTCCCCCTTCTAAAATTCATAACACTAAGAACACGTATGCATATAGCGCGCACACATTTTAGGTTTGGAAATTACCAAACCTAAAAAAACACATACACGTTATGTAAGAACGCATACAAATTTTTAGATTATTTTGAGTTTTTTTTCCACTTTTTTGCCCCCCATTTTGGTGCACTCACCCAGATCAACCTTTCTAATTCTAACACAAATGCCTTTTATAATAGGAGAAGCTTAGTCCCTCTATAAGAGGACTTGTTATTTGTAACAAATATATAATAGTTAATTAAAATATTTCCACATGAAAAAACATCTTAATTGGGAGTTACAAGTTTGGAATAAAAAATGCATGTATCATCTTGATTATATTTATCTTGCTAACTTAGAGTATAGTCCCTAAATCCATGCCCAATTGAGATATTGGAGATTTGGTAGAGTTGAAAAAATTATGCATTCAAATCCCTTGAATATTGGTGAATACCATTTCACTCCCATTAGGTAAGATAATCAATTTGTTTTCAAAGACCATTACTAAATACTTAATCCAAATTTTTGAACAGAACTGATGTTAATATAGGACTCTCAAAAATTACACAAATCACATGATGAACAGATGATAATACACACTAGATGCTCCTTCCATCATGAAACTCATGTGCTCACTAGATTAGTTCCTTTTTGCGTTGTGTGATTCCTTCACTTCATTCATGTAAGTCATGTGTTTCCACAATGCGGGTCTTGTACTCCCTTACTATTCATGTGCTTCATGGTGTGATTCATGCGTTGATATTAAAGTGAGTCCTGCATTAAGCTTGAAGGAATTCATGTGATGGGATTTGTATTATTCATGTGCTAGGATTATAGTAGGTCCTTTATTCATAGTTGTTAGTGCATATCTCAATTTATATCAACCCATTCAAAACATCTTATACAAGATGAAAATGAACAAGGTTTGTGCATAAAAAGTTCCTTTAAAATATATAAAATTCTTAATTAAAAAATTCTAACATCAGTCTAATACAAAATGGTGATAAAAAAATGGGGTTTGGATGGGAATTAACAAGGCTCATCACACATGGAATTTCATCTATCATTAGAGAATATTGAATGTTGGATACATATTGAAGAATAAAAATTTGGGTAGAGATACAATACTTGTGGAAAGTTCAATCCACACAAATAGGTCAAGGAAAACTTGTATGATGCACTTTATGAGATGTTCTTCAATTTTTTTTCCTTGAGAGTCATATGATTGGTTAGTGGCATATACATATAATAGCAGAAGTAGGATTGGATGAAATCAGATCTGGGCCTCAAGAAAAGTATCAAACATTAGCTGATTTTGAAAAGTCATGGATGCACATAGTAGAACATTGGTGGGACGGTTTCTTGAGGAATTACACTTTAGAGTATGTGATCTTGACTTATTCTTGTCTAGAGGAATCTTAATTCCAATTTATTTTTTATCCCAAATGATCATATTTACATGTACTTTCACTTTCCATTAAAATCTTAATTATATAACTTGGCCTTGAATATCTTACTATGGCTAGCTTAAAAAATACTACGCAAAAGGACAAGGAAAGGGGTTAGAAAGGTGACATTGAGCTAGATGATAGCAGAGAGAGAAGAAATATTGTGAAGATATAATGATATACGAGTAATGGAGGTTGAAGAGGTGCTAAGACAAAGAGGAATAGAGAAATGCAGTAGTAATGAGAACCCTAAGGAAAACAAGCGGCTACATGACTACTTCCTTATGATATTGGGAAAAGCACAAAAGTACCCCCTTGATATCTAGTGAAAGCAAGTCTAGTGAATGTTTGGGATCTATTGGTGTGCATTTGGACCACCCTTGAACATTTTCCCTTCCATAAGGTACGTAGGATTTTGAAAATGATATAAAAACTCTATATTTGATAATGAATTTAAGCACCAATAATTTTAGATCAACACATGAAAATAGAGAAAACACATAAACAAATAAAGTATAGATAATAATGGAGAAATTTATATTGATTAGTAGAGGGAATTTTATACAATTTCTTGCTCATATAATCATGGAGTTAAGTCTCATCATCTTACCTCCATATTTATTGACTAATCCCTAGTCTTACTCCCAAGCCCAAGATACTCTGAAAAAATCCTATCTCTATGAGTTGTTCATGAAAACTAATTCTACACACTCACATATTATTTAAATATTAAATATTACTAGCATTCAAACCATATGTTCACACTATGAACACTAATTTCCTAACATTCACCCCCTTAGTGTGAACATGGGTGCATTTTGTCTAGTACTTGCTCATGTTCTACAATCTAATGGTTTTCAAAGAGTACCATCAACTCCAACAAGTTTTCTATTGGAACCATTAACCACTTTGTATGTGATTCTCTAAGAGATTCACAAACTCTCAAATTGGTTTTCTAGTGGACCACCAACCACTTTCATAGCAGCGTACACGTTTCCTCATCCACAATTTACAAAAGAGAACAAAATATAGGAAACTATGTTCCGAACTATGAACAGGAATTATCCATCTATTATTTATTTACTACCAAACATGTTAAAATTAAACACACCGAACACAACTAAAAAAACATAGCCACCAAAGTAATATTGCGGCCTCATCAGTGGTGCCTGACGAGAGGTCGCTAAAACACCTCCTTCCTCCATTATGATGTTGCTAATTCAGTAGAATTTGTCTTCAAGTCTCATTTTACAATTATAGTGGGTGTCGGTTTCAACCGATAATGCACCCCCTCACTATGGATGTCACGTACAAGTGAAAATGTGTCTGATTTTTGACAAGTGGGGCAATTTTTTTAATTTTTCATAATTTACTTTTACAATGACAAACAAATTTACAATGATTCGACACTTTCAGATTACTAACTATGACACAACAAAGTTGACAATTTTAATGGGAAATACACACAAATGATTCCTAAAAGGTAGGACATAGATAATAGGACCACAACTAAATAAATGGCTTGAGATGAATTTACAAATTTTACAATGACATTACGAGGACACTATGAACGATAAAAACTATAAATAAATGTCAAGATGAAAAATAAATGACAATAATTTGACTTATAATATTAAAAAAGTAATATATAATTACTTTTTAAAATATTTAAAATCCTAAATATTCTAACACTTCATTATAATAAAGTGGACATACAAATTTTGGACTAAAAAAAACTTACACATGAAGGACTTAAAACAAAACATTACTTTATACCATATTTGAAGTCTAATTAACAAATCCGTTGAATGTATTTTGAGTGAAACCTTTCCAAACTATGTGTAGATATTGAGATGAGCCAAAGAGGAATGTGAAGTTAATTATGGAATTTAAGATATTTGTATACAAGTCTAATCAACACTATGTAGATCTATAAAAATCTTCAAAATGTTGTAGAATGTCGTGGTTAAGGCAGATCCAACTAGAATATAAAGAATATAATTTGACTCTTCACATCTTGATCAATGAATGATAATATATCTAAGCATAAACCAATGTATGATTAGATCAATCTCACACCATATCTAATCTCCATTCCAAACAGATGCAAAAATAAACTTTGACAAAAAAATGTTTTAATCATATACAAATTCCATAATTTCTTCAAACGCTATAATCTATTTCACGTTTCCTCTTAAACAAAAAAATGGGTTATTCTAAAATTTTAACTATAGAGTGATAAAATACCTATCTTCAAACCCAAAAAAATCAAAAGATTCAGAATCTGGGTTTTTGAGAAAAATCACAATTTACCAGTCGTTTATTTTTTGAGATAAGAATCCAAAAAATGGTGATGAAAGCTTAAAAACTCTCAGATCTGCATCCTAGAGGCTACGGTTTTATCTTGCAAAAACTCTCATAACATTTCCTAGCCTACTATGATACTAGATGATATCAAAACTCTAGATTTGATAATGAATTTCAGAAAACAATAAGTTTAGATCAACACATGAAAATAAAGAAAACATAAAAACAAATAAAATATAGAGAATAATGGAGAAATTTCTATTGATTAGTGGAGGGAATTTTATACAATTGCTTTCTCCTATAATCATGGAGTTAAGTCTCATCATCTTATCCCCATATTTCTCCTCTAATCTCTAGTCTAAATCTTAATCCCAAGATACTCTCACACACTCCTATCTCTATGAGTTGTGCATGATAAGTAATTTTGCACACTCTCATATTATTTAAATATTAAATAATACTAATATTCAAACCATATATTCACACTATGAACACTAATTTCCTAACATAATTTCATATAGAGGATTATCATAGTAAGGGTGAAGAATGTGGGTGAAATATAGGATTGTCATGTTGGGAAGGTGACAAGGGGAGAAGTGTGTTAGTGTCCATTTAAGAACCATGATAGATAAAAACAACACACATGGCATCTGCCTCTTCTGCTCAACAAGATTTGATAATACGTCAACAAACTTTATTTGGGAGTAGTACTATGGGCACAACACTAGGACAGTATGTTGGATTGCTACTCTATGGAAGTAGTAACATAGGTGTAACACCAAGATAGATTATTGGCTACCATCGATGAGCATAAAAGCGTTCTAGCAACAAGGGGCTTGGGAGGCACTGGTCCTCTCCCAAGTGGAGGTAATCTTAATAGATGTTTAGTGTCAGGATCTAGTCCTAATCAAAGACAAGGAAATATACCACCCCAACAGATTTTCTATAAAATGTCGATCCATTTGTATGATTACAAAGGAGTAGAAGATGCAACGAAACATGTACAAAAGTGTGAGGTCCTATAGAGAGCCAAGGGAATCACTATTTTAAATATAAAGGTTAGTAATTTTGTAACTACATTAGAAGGCCACACATAGTTGGTAGAGGAAGTTTGATACACACCATACAATAATGGAGTACGATACCCTACATGTCAGCTTTTGGTAGAGTTATACATCCCCAAGTTTGAATAGTAAAGCATTAGTGTGTTGAAAGAAATCAAACAAGGAATTTCTAAAAGTGTTTGAGAACATGATATGTGGTTCAAAAATCTATTGTCAAAGATTTCATATGATATCCACAAAAGTCAGCATGCACAATGGTTTGTAGGTGGGTTGTTGACACCATTTAGGAAGGTGTTATTGCACAAGATGTTTACAAATATGCATGAGGCTCTGGAGGCAGCTCTACACACAAAGTAGTTAGTAGTATGGAAACTAGAGTAATCCCATTTTTAGAATAAAATATCGCATCTATGGCCACATAGTTGGAGAATCTATCTTCCATCTCGACACACAACACTCAAGGTGGAATATGGTGTATAGACTGTGAAGTAGAGGGGAATACTAAAAATAGTTTCTCATGCAGGAATGTGCATGCTCTACTATTGTCTTGTGATATATGTCATAAGAACCATGATGTCTGGGAAATTCCTCTCCTTGAAAGTGATATACAGAGGAATATATCAAGCTACTACAAGATTTACGATGCTCACACATAAAATACAGCACAATATCAGTAGATTTATTACATCCATGATGCATGTGAGATCAATTTTTGAAAGACTAGTAAGAAAGGAATTTCACATGCAGGAAAAGGTCAAAATAATGGTGTTTGTCAAAATAGAAATGGGGGTTGTCAAGGAGGATATTATGGTATAGGATGTGGTGATCACGAAGGTAGGTTCAACAAAATAACTTGTTATACATGTGGATCACCTGATCACTATCAACACAAGTGCTCACATAATTTGTCTTGCATATATTGTGGAAAGGGATACAATGTGGAAGATTTACCAAATCTATATGTGCACATGAGAAATACTAAGAATGAGTGAGGCACAACAATGATACAAATTGATCATGCCAAGAAAGGGTAGTGGAAGCATAAATAATTCTCATTAGATAAGAAGAAACCATTGGTGGTTACCACATGTGCTGAAACTTCACTCGTGTGAGAGTAAGTGAGGACTAAACCGCTCATCTGATAAGAATAAATTCGGTAGATGAATAAATACCTTGATGCAAGTCAAAAGAAGGAATTATTTAAATATACCATGGTCCTAATTTGATATTTATAGGTGGATATACAATGCTTAAGAGAACATGTGAGAGATAGGAAACATGTGAAACATTCAAAGGTACCTGACAATGATGTTGATGAAATTAGGGAAGTAGGTCAGATGTTTAGAAAAGAGAACATCATACCCCTGCTAGGTGAATGGTTACATGAAAAAGTTCCATGTTTGGATGGAGACAGGGAAAGAAAAATACTACATGCAAATTTTCCACTGCAGAACCATGCATATGATAAGGAAATCATGTTGGATGTAGTCATTAATGGCTAGTTGGTGAGAAACATCCTAATTAACACTAGCACAGAGGTCAATCTGCTTACTTTAAATTCATTGAATAGGATGGGTAGGCTGTAAATACAACCATATTTTAATGTTATTTATATGGCTAATTAGATAAGGTCACTATCCATTGGTTTTTTGAAGGATACAAGAATCACTATACAGGGGGAAAAGTTTAAAGGTGACTTTGATGTGTTGGAATTGGTAGAAGTAGATAAAGTCCCTACATTACTTGGACAACCTTGGTGTCATAAAAACAATGTGGATTTTTTATTTAATAAGTTCTAAATCAATTTTGAGAATGAGGATGAGCACGTATTAATCTCGATGGATGATACTCAAATCGGGCCATACACAGAACCAGTAAGTGATGAAGACCTAAATAAGATATATGCACAGACTATGTGTGATCCAAAACATACTGAGCCTACAAAGGAAGGGGTGCTCAAATGGGAATACACACACTCAATTAGTGATACCACTAGTATTGTATGTGATAATTGGGCATATGTCACTTATGATTTGGTTGGTCGTGAATGTCATGGACGAGTAACTGGAGTGATCAGACTGTAGACAGTTAGTCATTTGGGAAGAAATTCATTTCTAAGGTATCTATAAAGGATGATCCTGAAGTATTATTGTGTGATATGGAATATTAGCTAAGAAAATAAGTAGAAAAAGGAACATACTATTATATTTTATCAGAGGGACATCAAAGCCATGGTGGGCTATGCAAAAGGATAATTTGGTGAGATGGTGTGAGATCAAGGTTATGTTCTTAACTAGGTTTGTTATAAAAAATTTCCCCTAGGAGATACCAACTTATGATGGAAAGTAATCTCCCATGAACCATGTACAAAATTATGAGAAGATCTATCTTAAAGGTTCCAACGTGTTACGACCATCCTAATGTGTCCATAATTTTTATTCAGCTTTGTGCAGGTGTGTGTGCGTGTGGTATATACATGTTGAGCTAAAGTTTGAGACTGCAAATTGGAAATAATTGACCTCATGTATTGAGAAAGTCTTTAATTAATTTTTATCTCACCCTCCACTGCATAATAACATATAATTTATGAAGTTCATCACTATGGGGGATAGCACAAAGGAAAAAGAGGTCATGACTCAGTTTTATGAGGATAATATTCTAGGTTGGTTCTCCAACAAATGAGCATGGTTGTAATATGATGAGGATCTCTTGGAGTGAACTTGGAAGGAAAATGAGAAAGGAAAGTTTGTATACCTGATTTATGATGAGGATGTTGAATACTTAAACATAGAGCACACATAGGGAGAATGCGAGGTCTTGGACAAGGTAGATGAATAAACATACACACACCATTTACTATTGAAAACTAAAAAGGTAAATATTGGAATTGATGAGGTGTAAACAAAGGTAGTTCTTGGATATTATTAGTCAAAGGCTGAAGTTGCAAAGATTATTAAATTGTTACATGAATTTGATGATCTATTCCCTAGGGGCTACCATGAGTTGAAAGGTTGTAAAACTTCACCAAGGGAGATGAGGATCAAGATGAAAGAGGGTATGGGACCAATTTGTAAGAGACCATACATGATGAATCCAAACCTGTGTGTCAAAGTGAAAGACAAGATTGACAAGATGTTGCAAGAAGGAATCATTGATCCTATCGAAGAACTCGAATGGATTAACCACATGGTAATTAGTATAAAAAGGGATGGAAGGATCATGATTTGTGTCAATTATAGATTATTAAATGATTCTTGTGTTATTGATCCATTCCCTAAACCATTCATTGAATAAATTCTTGAGGGTGTAGCAGGGTTTGAGATATATTCATTCACAGAAGTTTTCTTGTAAAAGTGTCAAGTTTAGATTGCACACGAGGATCAAGCCAAGACTACGTTTTCCACTAAATGGTGTTTCTTTTCTTATAAAATTATGCCCATTGGACTTAAGAATGTGCCATCGGTATTCTCATGCATTACTCTACAAGATTTTTAGGACATCATCCATAAATTTCTTTAGGTATATTTAGACAATTGGACCATTTATGACTTAGTTAAGGATCATTGTTTGTGTTTATGCCTAATGTTTGAATGATGTATACAACACAATATATCTCTAAACATCAAAAGTGCTTCTTTGCTACATCATTTGACACTTTTTTGGGACATATAATTTTTAAGGAAGGTATTCTAGTTTACTTGATGAAAATAATAGTTATAAAGGGATTAGAAGATCCAACTAATCAGAGTGAAGTGTATGGATTTCTTAGAAATATAGGTTTCTCCAAGAAAATTTTCAAAGGATATGCCAAGATAGTTGCACCACTAGAATAAATGTTGAAGGATAAAGGAAAATTATATTAGAAATATGTGCAATAGTAGGCATTTGATAAATTGAAAGAATGATTAGCGACTAAACCTATCCTATGGTCATCCTCATGGAAATTACCTTTCAATGTACATGTGGATGTATCACAAATTGAAATTGGAGTTTTGGTAGTGCATCCCAGATAAGGAAATGTTGATCATCCAAATTTTTTTGCAAGAAAGAAGTTAACACCTAACAAACATAATTATACAACTATAAAGCATGAGACTTTGTCTATGGTGTACGTGCTTCACAAGTTCGAGAAGTATCTTTTGGAAACTCCTTTCATATTGTATACTAACCATATGATATTGTAGCACTTGGTTAGTAATAATGTGCTACAATTTTTCATTTGCAGATGTATCTTATTATTCTAAGAGTTTGAAATTTCAGTAATAGTGAAGCCTGGCAAGAATAATCTAGGACCTAGCCATATTTCGCGCATAAAATCTAGTGAGGACATAGATTATAGAATATACAATTCCAAATGCACATTTATTCAAGTTGTAGTATGCACCTACTGTTGAACCCTAGTCATTGGTGTTGTCATTGATGTCAAGTGGCATTGATGGAAAAGTAGTGAAATGAGACCTTGTAAGGAAGTTCAGGATGGTCTCTGTGCTTTACAGGCTTGGTTGGTGAGATAGGAGTCTAGTGGAAGCATGGACATGGTAGGAATGACTAGTTTCATATGTGGTACAGGTCAGGTATGATGATTTAAGCATGATAACAAGATTCTATAGTGAATATCAGGTCATTTGATGAAATCTTAAGGTCAAACTAGTTAATTTAGGACTATTTCTAGAGCCTAATGAGGTATGAAAGGTTAGTAAAGGTCATGAAAAGACCATAAAATCATTTTAGAAGCTTCGATAAGGTTTTTATAGTGTGTTTGATCAATTTCAAGGATCTCAGTTCATCTTCTGGAGTCAAAAAATCATATTGCACAGAGAAGTGGTCTTGAGAACTAGTTGTGTTCTCAAAGGAAAATGAGATTGAGTAGAGCTTCACAGGAAAAAATTGGGGCTAATCACCACATGGAATGTATAGGGGTTTCTTGAAATGCTCCATGTCAAATTTCATTAGATTCTGTAGAGGAATTTTTTTATTTATTCAAGATTTACTAAAACAACCTTTTTGAGAAGTGCATTTGGAGCTTCTGGCTTCTTAAGGGTAAAAAAAATGATGGAGACTCCTTCCAATAAATCATAGAATTAATTTTTGGATTAAATTATTCCTATAAATCATGTGTAAAATTGGTTTGTCAAAAGGAGGTGTATTTGAAAAGATATGAGCATTTTAGTGGAGCAGTTTTCTCTCTCCTGGACTGTGCTCTGAATCGATAAGTACAAGAAGATGAAATTTACCTTAAAAAATTGTTTGATCACTTCTAGAATTTTTTAGAGTCTATTTATGATGTTTCCCAAGCTCAGAGGATAATTGTATGTCATTCTCTTAAAGGTGCATATAGTAGCCCAAGTCACTATTCATGGTTGTGAATGCTCTTGATATGGGTGTGAGCTAGTTGTCAATAGTGGAGAACTTTCTCAACAAGATACAAAAATCCTTCCATAGTTATGTTTTAATAATTTTGATAAAATGAAATTCCATTTTAGTGAATTCTAATATATAATCTCAGTTGGCATATACTGTCCTGGAGAGACCTTGTCTCAGTGTTCCTCGAAGCCATTGTTTTGTTAGTCTTCCCTCCATTTCAAATATTTTGATCATTATTGGTAGTATATATATGGTCAAATTATTTATCATTTTACAACAAGATTTGGGTGTTTTCTCACCCTAACTGGAAATAAGAAGGTTTGAAGGCTTACTTTTCCTAGCTATAGGTTTCTAAGGTAGTGATCTTCACTGTCCTTTTCAAGTCATGCTCACACCAAGATTATAAAAAATTGTTTGAATGACAAGTAACTCTCAGAAATGAGGAGAATTAAAGATAAATAACATTCATGTTTAATGTACCTAATTAGCTGGCGTAGGTTCCTATGGTTCTCATAAAGTTCATTTGCCAAAATTGATAGCTTTATAGTCAGAGCTCAAAACTGGTAAGGCAAACAAGTTACCTAATTCAAGCAAGAAAATGACATATTTGTGACTCAAATTACTTAGATAATAAGGACATATGTTTTATGAGTCTTAATAAACTATCTCAGTCAAATTTCATGTGAATTAGTTGAATAAATTGCTTTAAAATTCCTCTCGGGTACTATGACTATACATATACCTTGAGACAGGGTTTTCCTATAAAAAATTTGGTCAATTTGAAAAAATCCACCATTGAAAAAATGATAAAATTAGGAAAGAAAAACTCTGTGATACCATTCTTAAACTATTGTAGAAAAAATTAGGTCATTTAATGAAGTGTGGTGTAAGAACTTTTTGTAAAAAAATTTAAAAATCGTTCTTGAATGGTAAACTCTTAGTCTTACTAAATTTTTTCAAGTTTTGAAGATCTTATGCACTTTCTCATGTTGAATCAAGAAAATATGGATCCAATAAAAATTATAAGACCTTGTGGGTGTTTGAATTATTTTTATTACATCTATTTTGCAAGATTACTTCAGGATAATGGACTACAAATGTGGTGTCATTTGCAATAGGTAAGTGATATGATACAGTGGTTATAAGTAGTTGATTGGTGATTGTTGTTACAAGTTGTGGTAGGATGGATGAAGGTTATAAAATGATTTGGAGACCATCATTTAAGTTAGAAAAAACTTCTTTCTTCATGTCATAACAGAACCAATTAATCGACAAAGACTTGTATTCTTGTACAAGAGCTTCCATTGAAGACTATAAACAAATTTTTTAAGTTGAATGTGATTAAGTAATGTGTAATTTATTAAAACCTCATACTAAGAGTGCACTAAATTCTTGAAGTTTTTAATATCTTCTTTTCTCAATGGTTGGAATGTGGAAAGCAATATTTTTTCTTGTACTCACAAAGACAAAATTCTTTGTTTTTATGAGAAGTTGAAGAGCCAAGAACTTGAGAAAAGGATATGACTTGAAAAGTTAGAAGACCACTACAAAATGAAATTAGAATTATTAAATTTAATGCAAAAGGGTTTTTGTCACTGAATTAATGTAACTTTCCTATAATAATATTTGAAGTAATACAAAGTTACAAGATAGTGTAACTGAACACAAAAATAATAGGAAGAGAGAAAGATGTGAATACAAAAAGATTGAAAAGAGTTGAATAGTCATGAGGCTCATGGGATTTCCATAAGAAGTCATATGAAATTTCAAATGAGGTGAAGTTGAAAAAGAGTGTTGAAGAATTGTTGAAAGTGCATAGAACTTCAGGAAGTCGATTTGAGAAGTATAACCTTAGGGATTAGAGTTAAAGAATGTGAAAAATATGAGTTGTATAGAGATGGAATATTTGAACTATGAATAAGGGTTGGTGGTATTTGAAAGCTAAAAAGGTAAGAAAGATATTAAAGTTGAAATGAACATCACTTATGAAATGAGAAAGTGTAGAGAGAATAGATAGAGAGAATCAAGATGTGGTGTATGAAAGGGTAAGAAAATAATGAGAGGTATAAGATATTGTGATTTGAAGTAGAGATAAAACTGAGAATAGAAATGAATAGGAGCATGGGAATATATGATGACAGAAGTATAAAGATACATGAACTAAAATATTAGGATTCAAAGAAAGCACATGAAAATAGATGAAACTTCTTGATTGACAAGATGGTGAATGAAAACATGCTATTTATCAATAAGGTATCATGATTGTTTTTGAGTGTAAAATTTGAGAAACAGGTGAATGATGAATGAAGATCCAGAAAAGGATCATGATCAGTTGAGTAAGCAACATGAAACTAAATGATCAATTGTAATTTTTATTATGTTTGTTTCCTAAGTGGGTGCTTGGGTTATAGGGGTAGGAGCTCCTTGGAAGTTGTATCTTGCTAAACTAGTCTAGTGGGTACTAGGAAAAATATAGAAGTGGGTGCTTCATAGTTTGAGTGGGTGCTCAAACAAGTTGAGATCATTGTAAGAATTTGGAATGGGTGTTCCTAAATATAGATTTTGATTTCAGTGGGTTTTCTCCCTTTAAGGGTTTCCCACCATAAATTTGGTGTCTTGTGTACTTGTCTTCTTGCATGCACTCTAATTTTTTCATGGTTTGATTTTGGTTATAATTAAGAAGATTTAAAGGTTGAAAAATTTGATCTATACTTATTCACCCCCCCCTTTTAGTGCTTGTGATTTCCAACAATTGGTATCAGAGCATGGTCCTTCTGAGTTAATCCTAACAGCTTGAAGGTGATCCTGATAACACAAGCATGGGTTCTTTGGCTGAATCAATCCTGAAGAGAAAATATGACATTGATCAATCCCTGATAGAAGGCCTAAAAATGAGATTAAGCACATGGAATTTAATCATTTTCTAGAATTAAATGAAGTAGATACACTTGTGGAAAATGTTTCAAGAGCTCTGAAAGGAAAAGAGAATGACTTCCTGAAACTAGAAGAGGAGGTAAATACCCTGAAATATGAAGTGGGTCAAGTCACAAATCAGTTACAAATACCTTCAAGTGAAA
This sequence comes from Taxus chinensis, assembly GCA_019776745.2. Lineage (NCBI taxonomy): Eukaryota > Viridiplantae > Streptophyta > Pinopsida > Cupressales > Taxaceae > Taxus > Taxus chinensis. The sequence goes on along the minus strand of CM034148.1, from coordinate 614,146,725 downwards.
TAGAGAACAATTCCTGTCAAGCATCCATCCAATAAAAGACTGAAGAGTGTGAGAAATTGAGGGAAGATATGAATACTATCAGAGAAGAAGTGGCACAAGAAAATAAAATAGATTTGAATCTTAAATCAAGCCATTCAGAAAATAAGGAAAATGAAGAGGGTGATCCCAACAAGAAAACTAACAAGAAGAAGACAAATACATGAAGAGCCAAGTCAATTAGATAGCCAAATGCATCCAGGTATGAGAGGAATTTAATGGTTATTGTTTCTCATGTTCTGAATTTGGACATAGAGCTAGAGAGTGTATGAAAAACTATGACAAAGAGTACCCATGGAGATCATGTGCTACTGAATATGAACATAATATATTGTGTTTCAATTGTAGAAATAAAGGTCATATAGCTAGGTATTTACTTAGAAGAACCTATAAGCCAGTTTAGCAATGACAATCATCACTCAAGAAAAAGGATAAATCAAGTCATATGTTATACATGTCATGAAGTTGGATAATTCTCAAAGCACTGTTATAACTATAGACAACTCAAGCCTCAAGTAGCTCCTCAATAGAAGAAAATGAAATGGGTATACAAAATCAAGGAAGAAAAGTCAGAAGTTGAGAAAGAAAAGACTAAAAATAAGGTGCCACAACAAGCTAATATTGTATCAACAAAGGATGACAAAGGAAAGAAGAAGGAAAATCAATCTAGTTCAAATTATGAAAAATATCTTCCCCAAATAGTAGTGGAACAGGTGTATGAAGTGTATCATTTATGCTTATCAAGCACATAAACAGATGATGAGAGGTCAGGTAATGTGGTCATCACTCCTAGAGATGTAACTAAGAAATTTAATAAGAGTGTGAAAATAAGGAAAGGGAAAATTGAGTCATCATGTTGTTATAATGACTTTATGTTGTTCTGAAATGGTTCAAGGCTCAAAGTATGCTTTTTCTAAGATTTTAGGAGGCATATTCATTTAAATAAAGCATTGGAGTCATAATGAGTCTTCTCCATAATGCAGAAGGTATGTAACCTATGATATATCAAGGTTTTCTTTGGATTCTCTTGTGTAAAAGTTTGGAAATTAGTTTTATGGTGGTTTGAAGTGCTTGTTGGTATAATCATGATTAAAACTTCTTATCCAAGACATTTGTGTATGTTCATAAGTCTCATGACCTTTTATCTTATGAAGTATGTAAGTATTGTTGAATATGTGAAGATAGGAAGGTTTATATTGTCATCAGTAGGTGTTGAAAAGAGTGGTGTCACTATCAAGAGGTCTGTTATGTGATCAAATGCAACATTAAAGTTGTCAAATTTTTGTTCTTAGTCATGAATTCTTTGTTTTCATCAGTCTATGGTCAAAGGTCCTAAGTCTGATTGAGCATACTCCCATGGGTAGTTAGTAGATTCATGAGGTCTTATCTTTATAGTTGCCATGTCTAAGTTTTGTGGAGTATCATGAAGTCACCAGTGTTGTTGGATCTTGCATTGAATGTGTTCATGTTTCCATCACTTGTATAGTTCTATGTAGATGTCACAGAAGTTGTCAAGTATCATAATGTATAATAATTATCATTATGAACAGTTTGGAAATGATTATTGGTTTATGTCATGAATTGAAATTTGAATTATACTCATATAAAGTCCCTTTGAAGGTGGTTTAAGGAGATCAAGTCCTACTTGATCAGTTTAATCTCAAAGTGCTTGACTAAGACATTGATCAATCAAGAAAGCACAGTATCAGGATTTTTAAGATGCGTATTGAGATGCTACAGGTATGAGTTTGGGCTGAACATAATTGATATTCATTTGAAAAGGTATTATACATTATTACAGATGTTTTTGCAAGGTGATAACACTATCTTGAAGGAGATAAGAGTAAAATCAAGACAAAATGCTACCTCACTGCCTTGACTGGGTTTGCACAGTCCTCTTAAGTGGAAGAGATGGAAGTCATTTTTGAATGGTCAAATGAAGGAGTTTGAAGATAAAATTTTGAAAAAATAATCTAAGCTCATAAGGATAGAGGATATAAAAGGTTTGAGGATTCAAGCAAAGGTATTTTTTCTATTATACATGACAATGTTGGACTATTTTCCAGTGATCAGAAGTGTTGGTAACTTAGGTATGAAAGATAGTTTCACTCATTCTTGAAAATTTTCTTAAGGTGTATATTGTTGACATGATTTTAAAGTGTGTGGAAGATATATTGATGATGATTTCAAGGAAAAACTATGCTAGTGAAATTCTACTGGTACACCATAGTGGAAGATGATAACCTACAGGATTCAAGTTGTCAAAGAAGGAAAAATTAAGTAGAGTCAGTGGAATGAAGTGCTCTTCAAAACTTCAATGTAGTTCCTATAAGTATTGACAAGTTTCTCATTGATGTATATGGATTCTCCAAGATAGGGGGAGTGTGTCCCTGATACTTCAGGAGGTTGACATGGTGTTGTCATGGCCATTCCAGGTATGAAAGAGATGTTTCTCTCATTGGTTAAGTTGGTGATAGTGTGAAATATTCTTATCTCAGTTAATCATGATTATAGAAGACTATTTTAGAGCTTTAGGCCTTGAAAAAATTTTAGAGTTGAATTCAAGGCATGATAGCTAAACCAGTAACTCTAAGTTTTACACTTAAGCTAGAATTTGAGTCATTTTATCTAGGGGAGGTACTAATTACATGAATCTAAGCACAGTTGACCTTCAGTTACTTTTTGAACATTGTCATTTTTGAATTAAAAATGTTTTTCATGGTTTTAAAGGTTATTAACACCAAGGTATAATGTGAAGATTATGAAATATGACTTATATTGCATGGAGTTAAGCCTAGAAATGATGGTCCATGGTCAAGCAAGGTGTCATGATGATGAGAGATTATGTTTACTAACAATTGGCATAATGAAGATGTGTATGAATATTCTATGAATAATTTCCTAAGATGCTCAAAACAATGGTGGAGTCACTTATCTAGGGGGAGGAGCTTGTGGAGAAAAATCTTCTCAGTTTTCTTGTTCTTAATATCATTGGTTTATTTCAAGTGGCCAAGACACCTTTGTCAATGATGTCAAAGGGGGAGAGATACAGAGTATGCAGCAGAAACTAGGTATGCAAGTGTTTTCCATCAGGCTATTTCTAGAGCCTAATGAGGTATGATGGTCAGGTTAGTACAGGTCATGAAAAGACTGTGAAATAATGGAAGAATATTTGATAAGGTGTTTATAGTGTTTTTGAACAATTTCAAGGCTCAATTCATCTTCTAGAGTCAAAAATCATATTACATAAAGAAGTGGTTCTGAGAACTAGCTATGTTCTCAAAGGAAAATAAGATTGAGTAGAGATTCAAATAAAGAACCTAGGGATAATTACCACATGGAAGGTGTAGAGAGGTGTATTTTAATTCTCCATGTCAAATTTCATCAGATTTTGTAGAGGAATTTTTGAGTTATTCAAGATTTACTAAAACAACCTTCTTGAGAATTTCATATGGAGCTTCCTGGCTTCTTAAGGGTCAAAAAATTTATGGATATTCCTTAAAATAAATCATAGAATTAATTTTTGGATTAAATTTTCTGATAAATTAGATGTAAAAAGTGGTTTATCAAAAATAGGTGTATTTGAAAAATATGAGCATTTTAGTGGAGCAATGTTTCTCTCTCCTAGACTGTGCTCTGAATCGATAAGTACAAGAAGATGAAATTGACCTGAAAGACTTTTTTGATCACTTCTAGAGTGTTTAAAAGTCCAGTAATGATGTTTCCTAAGCTTAGAGGATAATTTAAGGTAATTCTCCTTTAAGGTGCATAAAGTATCCCAAGTCACTTTTCATGGTTGTGAATGCTCCTGATATGGGTGTGCTCTAGTTGTTAACAGTGGAGAAATTAATCAACAAGATCTGAGACTCCTTCCATAGGTATTTTTCAATAATTTTGATCAACTACACTTCCATTTTAGTTTAGTCTAATATATAATCTTAGTTGGCATATAATGTCATGGAGAGACCTTGTCTCAATGTTCCTTGAATCCACTATTTTTCTAGTCTTCCCTCTATTTCAAATATTTTGATCATTATTTTAAGTATATAATCGACAGAGACTTGTATTCCTGTACAAGAGCTTCCATTGAAGACTATAAACAAATTATAAGTTGAATGTGATTAATCAATGTTTAAGTTATTAAAACCTCATGCTAAGAGTGCCCTAAAGTCTTAAAGTGCTTAATCTCTTCTTTTATCGATGGTTAAAATGTGGAAATCCTTATTTTTTCTTGTACTCACAAAGACAAAATCCTTTGTTTTTTTATGAGAAGTTGAAGAGCCAAGAACTTGAGCAAAGGATATGACTCGAAAAGATAGAAGACCACTAAAAAATGAAGTTGGAATTCTTAAAGTGAATGAAAAAGGGTTCTTGCCACTGAAATAAGTGTAAATGTCCTATAATAATCTTTGAAGTAAGACAAAGTTACAATAAAGTGTAACTGAACACAAAAATAATAGGCAAAGAGAAAGATGTGAATAAAAAAATATTGAAAAGAGTTGAATAGTCATGAAGCTCATGGGATTTCCATAATAAGTCATATGAAATGTCAAGTGAGGTGAAGTGAAAAAGAGTGTTGAAGAATTGTTGAAAGTGCATCCAGAACTTCATGAGTTGGTTTGAGAAGTCAAAGGGACTTAGAAGGAGTTACAAGAATGTGAAAAATATGTTGTATAGATGATTCAAATTTTAACTAAAATAGGGGTTGGTGGTGAGTTGAAACTAGAAAGGTAGATAAAGATAGTGTGAAGAGTAGCTTGAAAAACTTTTAAACTGTATGAAGTGATAAATTGTAGTGTAGATGATGATATAAGAATGATAAGAAAGTGGTGTATGAAAGGGTATTAGAAAATAGAGAGGTCTAAAATATTTTAAATAGAATAAGTAGATGGGTAATGGTAATGAAATGTGAACAGAAAGAAAGGACAGGGAATATGTGGATAGGCATACAGAAAGACAACTAAAATGTAAAAGGTAGGATTCCGAGATAGAAAGCACAGAGAACTGAGATAAAACTTCTTGATTAACTGAGAAAGTTAGTGAATGAGAAACATAATGATTTATCAATAATGTATAATGATTAAGAGATAATTGTCATATAAGAAGTGATTGTTTTTAGTGCAAATTTGAGAAACATGTGAATGGTGAATGAAGATCCAAAAAAGGATCATGATCACTTGAGTAAGAAACATGAAACTAAATGATCAAGTTACAATATTTTTATTGTGTTTATTTCCTAAGTGGGTGCTTGGGTTATAGGGGTAGGAGCTCCTTGCAAATTTTTAACTTACTAAACCAGTCTAGTGGGTGTTAGGAAACACATAAAAGTGGTGCTTCATAGTTTGAGTACATTCTCAAACAAGTTGAGATCATTGTAAGAGTTTGGAATGGGTATTCCTAAATAGAGATTTTGATTTTAGTGGGTTTTATCCCTCTAAGGGTTTCCCACCATAAATTTTGGTGTCTTGTGTACTTGTCTTCTTGCATGCACTCAAATTTTTTCATGGTTTGATTTTGGTTATAAGTAATAATATGTAAAGGTTAAAAAATTGATTTGCATTGATTTACCCCCTAGTGCTTGTTATTTCCAACACCTACTAATTTTTAAATGATTGCAGTGTTCTTACACACAGGTATTGCACCAGTAGGGATGAATAATATGGAGAAAAATAAGTTAGTTGTATGCAATCCACCTTATCATTTAGTTGGTGGAGAACTTTATAAAATGGGAAGAGATGAAGTATTGTGTAAATGTGTCTTAGACCATGAACTTCAAGAAATTATGGAAGAGGAACATGGTGGTATTGTGGGAGGACACTATGCTGGAGAATTCACCATGCGCAAGTTACTTCTAGTTGGACTATGGTGGGAAACACTATATACGAATACTAAGGAATTTATTAAATCTTGTGACCATTTCCAAAGGATCAGGAAGCCAAGAGAAAGAGATGAGATTCCATTGCACCTCATATCATCAGCATAACCATTTGAGAAATGGGCCATAGATTTTATTGCACTAATAACGCCAATTACACAATCAACTAGCACACTGTACATTATTACTTGTATAGCTTATTTGATGAGATGGGTAGAATTTGTGCTAACCAAGGACTATACCACCGCTACATTTACACATTTTCTATAAGATAATATCATAAGAAGGTATGGATTCCCATTAAAACTTACAAGTGATAGGGGTACTCATTTTTTTAATGAGACAATAAGGATATTGTTAGCAGAGTTGATGGTGGCTCATGATAAGATAAATCCATATCACCCACATGCTAATGACACAGAGGAAGCATTTAGCAAAATATTGAGCCAAAATTTTACAAAGAGATGTGATGTGGGAAGAAAATGATGATGATAAATTTTTAACTTTACATTGGGCATAAAGAACCACCTACAAGAGGTTGAATGAAGTTACACCCTTTCAATTGGTTTATGGTGTAGAAGCCATCCTACCTATTGAATTTATATTGCCTTCATTGCATATTGTGCACATAGGAGGCCTTATGGATGCAAAAGCATTGGACATGCATATTGAGGGGATGATGAAATTAGATGACATGTCTGTAATCATGCAATGGATCCAAAAGTTGGAGAAGGCGTGACAAAAGGATTTTCATGACAAGAATGTCACAAACAAATCTTTTATGGTTAGAGGGTTTGTAATTTTTTATGATTCTAAGTTTTCACGCCACCCAAGGAATTTAAAGGTCCATTGGTTGGTACCATTTAAAGTAACCAATATTTTGGAATCAAACATATGTCATTTATAGGTGCTTGATGGCATGATGTTACCTGATTACTTTAATGGAAGTAGGATGAAGCCGTACTATAAATAAGCTCCTTTTAAACTCTATTTTTAATAAGGTAGTATTGCCATTTAGATTATATTTTCTTCTTCTTATTTTTTATGTTGTAATAAGCACATTCATGCATAGGAGGTGATATATTTGTTGAATTATGATGCACAAATGACCACACATAAATTTAGTATGGGGTAGTAGATGAAGGCATTGTCTAACCTAGTTTGCTATTGTGAATGGAAAAATGGTGCCAAAAGGTATTTCTCAGTGGTGTACAAGAAAACTTAGTGATGATATAACAGGAAGAAATTGAGATGGTGGGAAAAATAATGCAAGGTAGGAAATGCGGGAAGAAAACTACTTATCATGTAATGCAGAGGAAGAAAATGTGTGGCATGGAAAGGCACATGTAGGATGATTTACAGCTTGGGAAAGTAGTTGTGCAGGCACATGAAGAGTGCACGTAAGAGGATCTATAGCCAACGAGAGTAGCTATGTGCTAGAAGGTTACACATATCACACATAGAAGGGAAACTTGGAAGACCCATATTTTAGAGGAAATATATAAATATAAATCTATAAATAGATGTGAGCAATAGTTGTAATTTTTATTACGAATTGAATATCTTGTGAACTGGTGTGAAATTGTGAAAAAAAATGATGGCTAAGGCAACCAAAAATTGATTTATAAGCAATTGAGAGATCCTTGAAGTTAGAACAATAGTGGAAGTTGAATACAAAATTAGAGATTTGAAGGGTGAGGATGGAGTGTCATAGTTGTAAATTTTAGATCTAGGGCACAACTGATCTCAAGCGAATAACAAGGAAGAGTTTAGATTTAAGTAAATTGAGAAATTGAGTGATACCCAAGAAAGTAAAAAGCAAGAAAATGAAGTAATAAAGGTTATGGAGTTAGGGAAAGTGGATTGCAGGATTTTAAATTTATAGGAATTTAGGATAAGTAATGGCACCAGTGAAGAAAGTTTCCAAGGGAAAGAATCCAATGAAGGATTCTCCAGATGATTGGTTCTCAGAAATCTAATATCCCCAAGAGTTAGTTGTTGAGAAGGACTAGGCATCAAAAATATGGAAGTGTAAGATTAGTGAATAAAACCACCACAACCTAGGGCATGAGAGTGATATAAGGAATTACACCCTGGTAGAGACAAGCTAGAAAATAGGAGAAGGGTATATTGGGTTGGATGATCAGGTGTGGAAGACCATGAAGAGTGGCAATGTACTGCAACTATTTGAGTTTCCATTTTTTGGAAAGCTCATGTGACTGTTAGAATGGATAATGTCATGAGTACATAAATATTACTTTTAATTTATATGCAAGATGATGCATATCACCACGTAACTGATAGGAGAAGTAATAATATTATGCAAATAAGATGAATAAATCACATTAGATATGTGGGATGAGGTGACAGTGGAAGAAACAACCACTTTATTACATTATCAAAGGGGAAGACACACCTTCAATGTTAAAAAAATATAATCCTGGTGATAGAGTGTCCACGTGCTTGGTAAGTTGTAAGTTTGGCGCTTCAGAAAGATGGACCGAAGTGAACAAGAAATGTTTGCACATTGTGCATAACAAGGTGCATTGAACCAAATAAAAAATAATTTGTACATTGTAGAGAGTATTATAGAGGATTACAAGACCCAACATGATAAGGGTGAGAAGATCACATGGGTGTTGATTTTTTTGTTGATATTTTTGGGAAATTAGAGTTATAGAGTGACCAAAAAGGAAGGAGTGGGAGTATCTTGTTGAGAAGAGGTCACCAGTGCAAGGATTTACAAAGTACACATGTGATGGCGTAATAACAAATGTTTACAAGGAATGTTTGTAAAATTAGTATAAAATGATACACAATGCCTTTGAAAATAAATAATGCATACCTAGGTGTTGGCTTGGAAATTTTTCTAGGGGGACAAATTGGTGGTTTCCAAAACAACACTATGGGAATCTAAGTCCCTCTACTTATAATAGTGCAGCTGTCGTATTATGCATGAAAAATAAGTGCATTCAATGGTGGTTTTTCAACCAAAGATCCATAGGGGCACTTTAATGACCCTATGGCAAAGCCTGCAATTTCTTGCAAGGACATAAAGTGGTCTGAGAGTGGGAATGAAGGCAAGGAGATCAATGATGGAGGTAGAACATTAGAGGCCTATAAACATCGATCAGGAATTTTATAACATGCATTTAAATGGAAGAAGAATAAAAATTCACAAACCAGAGCTACAAGACTGAATAAAAATGCATTGGTCACAAAGTACTAATTGAATCCTCTGTCAAAGGGGCATAAAATCCTTCTTTTCTTATTGCAGCTTGTTGTCCCCTCAAAATGTGCCTTCTTTTTTCCCAAGTCTAGACTTAGAAATTTTTGAGTTATCACCCTTTGAAAATAGTCTAGTCTAATTTTTTTGAAATCTGGCACTTCCTAAGGGATCAAGGATTGTTAGAAACACCTTCATTACATAGAGAATTCTCTCCCCTTTCCAGAAAGGTAAGGAAGTCCTCCTGACTCGTAGTTTTTGAGTTATGTCTCGGCGGAATTTGGAGGGGAAATTTTCCCTAGGAAGGCCCGTAGCCAATTAAAGAGTGTCATGTTTCAAGGTAGAGCGGAAGAATGGGGAGGAATTTGGCACTTAGCCCTTTTGGCTAAAAGGTGCAAAAGTTACAAAGCGGCCCGCAGGCCCACAAAGGGGAAGGGAGAACATTAGCGTAGGCGCGGAGGAAAGTTTGCCACTTAGCCTTTGGGGCGAAAAGGTTAAATTCAAAAATTGGCTTGTGGATCTGACAAAGGGAAGGGAAAAGAAATTTCTCAAGGCCCGCTGCCATGAGATGATGCCACGTGTCCTTGGATCAGCGGGCTTACGGGGATTTTTAGTAAAATTTTCCCATTTTTGCGAAAGGAGGAAAATGTTGTTTTGAAACCACGGGTCAACCAGAAGATGCCATGTGGCAGTGGAGTGGCAACACTGCGGAGTTTTTTGGGAATTTTTTCCAAAAGGGAAAAATTTGAAGTTTGACCCCACCAACCTGAATTTTGCCCTAATTTTACTAGTTTTGCCCTAAATCTTCAGAGGGTCATATCTTTTGAACCAGAGCTTGGTTTTTCACATTTTTTATATCAATGGAAATATGGTGAAATTATCCACATGATGCACACTTCAATTTTAAATTTTGATGGAGTTTGGTGGGATAAAATTGAGAAAAAATATATGGCATGCAAAAACAAGAAAACGTAAAAAATTCTCCCCCGACTCGACTTCCAATGTTCTCCTGCCACATGGATGGCTCAAACTAAAAAGCACAAAAGGTGATCTAATATTCCATATTAAAACTAGCAACATTTGTAATGGTTTCTGGTTTTTCCCTGCCATGGTCGTTTTTCTGCAAAAGAGGAATCCGAAATGGTGTGAAATGATTGGATTTTGTTTGTAACTACTTTTTGACCATTTGGGGAATTTGTAACCACCCCTTGCGTGCTATTTCTTGTCCTCTGAGGGTGATGGTAAGGGTTGGAAATAGAATTTGGAAACTGGAAGCATATTTTTGTGAAACATAGGACAAAAACGACAGTCAGTCTTCTTCTATTCTCCTTCTCTACATTATTTCTTCTTTTCCCACTCATTGTATAGGTTTTGAACTCTAAGATCAATAAAAAAGGAAGGAATTTTATGTCCCTTGGATGGAAAGATCGATTGGTGCTTTTTAACCAACATGTTTTATTCTATCTTGTGCTCAGAAATTGCAAATTTGTCTTTCTTTTGTTTATGAATGTATGTAATGAAACTTCCAGTTGATATATGTGGGGATCTGACACTCTACCCACAACATTGATTTTCCTCTCCTTCATTCTCACTCTCTCCCCTTTCTCAGATTGATTTTTTCTATAGCAAGGAGTTTTTATTATTTCCATAGGGATGGTGGAGTCTTCCTATGGATCTCTGGTTGGAAAACCACCACAAATCCACTTTAGTTTTACATGCTAAACAATGGGAGCTACACCATTCAAATGTAGAGGGACTTAGATTCCCATAGCATTGGCCAAATAAACACCAATTTGTCCCCGAAAAATTTTCTGACCAACACAGCTGAAGTAGAAACTTGTACAAGGAAAGGAAATGGAAGAAAAATACAGAAAGAAGAAGCTTAAAAGAATGGTGACTATTGTTTTTGTCCTTTGTTCATGAAAATCATTTACAGTCTTCAAAAATCAAATGCCAACCCCTACGATGACATCTAAAAGCCATGAAATAGCTCACATGAGGCAGTTATAACTTCCCAAATGACCAATAAATAGTTACAGTCGAGATCTAATCGTTTGACACTATTTCAGATCCTTCTTTTGTAGAAAAAATGGCCGTGGTGGGAAATGCCAGAGAATTTAATAATTAAAACGGTTATAAACTCACCAGATTGAATGTGGGCCATTAGATTTATCTTTTTTTCCTTTAAATATGAGCCATCCACGTGGCAAGAGAACATTGGAGTGGAGTTGGGGGAACATTTTTGCATTTTTTGCATGACAGAGATGTTTTCTCGATTTTCTCCCACAAAACTCCATCAAAATTTAAAATTTAAGTGTCCATCATGTGGAGAATTTCACCAGATTTCCATTGATACCAAAAATAGGAAAATCCAAGATCTAGATTGAAATATATGGCCTCTTGAAAATTTAGGGCAAAACTGGCAAAATTAGGGCAAATTCGGGTCTGCGGGCCAAAATTTGACCTTTTTCCCTCTTTTTTCAAATTGGGAAATTTTTCCCCAAAATCCTCCACCAGTTTGCCACTCTGATGACATGTGGAACTCTCCTATTGGTTTTGATCCTTAACCAATTATTTCTTCATCCTCCTTTGCAGGTTTGCAGGCCAGATTTTGAATTTTGAGTTTCTAGCCAAAAAGGCTAAGTGTCAAAATGTTCTCCCTGGCCCTACGAGTCCGTTTCCTTCCTTCGGTGGGCTTGCAGGCCAAAATTTGTCTTTTTACCTTTTAACCTTAAAATTTCTAAGTTCCAACACTCTCTCTGCACCTCCACCAATTCCCTTGGCAAAATTTCCTCTTTACCTCTGTGAGCCCGCCCAGGGAAAATTTCCCCTTCAAACTCTGTCAAGCCATAACTTGCAAAATACAAGGAGTTAGGAGGACTTCCTTACCTTTCTGGAAAGGGGAAAGAATTATCTATCTGATGGAGGTATTTAGAAGAATCCTTAATCCCTTGGGAAGTGATATATTTCAAAATACTCAAACTGGACCATTTTCAAAGGGTAACAACTAAAAAATTTCTAAGTCCATACTTGGAGAAAGAAGGAAATTTTGTGGGGACAACAGTGGCTCTAGCTTGGGGACATGGCATGAGGATCCAGAATCTCAAGTTTTAAAACATATAACATTAACCAGTTCCTTATCCATTGGGCCTTGTAGAGTCATGTACAACTTTCGAGGAAATCAAGAAGGAAGAAGAGGACACACAAACAAAAAACACACCAAAACACAAAAGGGAAAACAAAACACACAACATAAAATTGAAAACAAAACACACAACAGAAGAGGGGAAAAAACAAAACTATGCTATAAGGTGAGGGACAACTCACTTTCACTAATGATATAGCTTCAAATATTGCCCACTTCTAGACAATCCTAATGGAGTCCCATCCAAGTATGATAGGAGAAAAACATTCTCACCACAAGTTCCAAGAATTCAAAAAGGATCAAGCCATAAAGAATCAAATTTTCCATGACTACCCTTTGGTTCTCTTCTCTTGTCCCAAAGTAGGACAAAATCTCCAACTCTGAACTCTCTTGCCTTGGTCCTTTTGTCAAAGAGATTTTTCACTTTCAGCTGATGTTCTTTGATTTTATCAACCACCTGAGATCTACTTTCTTCCAGCCTCTTAAGAAAAAGGATCCTTTTATCAATGGAGTCTTTTTATTGGCCCTCATCCACCGCTTGAAGCAATTTGAGAGCTGGTATTTCAATTGTGATGGGGATCTCTGCTTCAACTCCATACAATAGCTTAAAAGGTGAAGTACCAATGGCCTTCTTAGGAGTGATCCTGTCATCCCACAATGCATCATACAATCTCTTGTGCCAATTCCTCTGATTCTCATCAACAAGCTTTTGGAAAATGGTCAAAATGTTCTTGTTACTTGACTCAGCTTGACCATTTCCTTGTGGATAGTAGTCAAAAGAATGTACTAGAGATATGCTAGAACTGTAATAGAACTCTATCAATTATCTTAAAGAGAAATAAGTGGCATTGTTCAAAACAATCTTTTGAGGCACCCCAAAATGGACAATGATGTATTCTTTGATGAAACTACAAACTACTTCAGAACTAGCTTGTTTGGTTAGAATGGCTTCCACCCATTTGGTGAAGTAGTCCATGGCAGTGACCACATAGGTATGCCCAGCACTTGAATGGGGATTCAACATGCCAATGAAGTCCAGCCCCCATTATTGAAATGGTTCTTTAATAATCACAGGCCTGAGAGGCAATGTAACTAACTGTGGTTTTCCAACAAATTGTTGGCATGCTTTGCATTTAGAAACCTAGCTCTGAGTATCAAAAAAAGATAAGGCCAATAATATCTACCTCTGGGAATCTTGTGGGCAGTCACCATTGCTGAGAAGTGTCCACCACATGCTTGGTCATGATAGGCTTTAAGAAAATTTCCTTGTTGCTCTTTATCAACACATTTAAGGAAGCAACCATCCATTCCTTTCTTATAAAGCGTATGATTCCAAATCACGTACTTAGTTGCTTTCAGTTTGAGAGTCCTTTGCTTGTAATCTATATGAGAGGGACATTCTCCATAAGTAAGTAGAAAAGTGATGTCTGCATACCACTCATCAATAGTGGTTATAAAGAGAACTTGTGCATATTTTTCTAGGCAATTTAAACAAGTGTCATCTTCCTCTCTGTGCTGAAGTTTGAGAGTTTCATCTTCAGAAATTAACTTGCACAGAATGTTTCCTCTTACTAGATGGGAAGGCCAAATCTCTAGGTCGTACTCTTTATTTTTTGTGATCCAATTCCCCCTTTTGACTCTAGGATCTTGTTGTGTCAAAATGGATTTGATTGCACTTCCAGGGACCATTACCAAAGTATGAGAATTGAGAATGTAGAATCAGAAATTTTTACAGCTTTAACCACCACAAATGTGTGCTTTTCTAATTGACTATACTTGAGCTCATGTTTCTTCAAAGGACAACTCATGAAAGTAATGGGTGCTTCCAAATCTTTGTCATTCTTCTAGAAAAGGACATCAGATAGTGTGTGTTCTAAGGCATAACAGTACATGATGAACTCTTTGTTAAAATCTAGAGATATAAGAGTAGGAGCTTTAGAAATAGCTCTTTTTATCTATTCAAATGCAGTTTTCCCTTCTTGGATCCATTTAAAACTTGAATGAGGCCTCATCATAGAAGTGATGCACTTTGTCAGTTCAGCAAACTCAAGGACAAAGCGGAAAAGAAATTTTACCTTCCCGAAGAATGAATGTACTCCTTTCTTGTTGGTGGGAAGAGATAGTGCTTGAATAGCTCTTACTCTTTTGGGGTCAATGTATGCTTCATGTTTGTTCACGATGTGTCCCAAAAACTTGCCTTTATTGACTCCAAAGATGCATTTCTTGGAATTCAAAGATATACCATGTTTTCTACACCTTGCAAGAACTTGTTCCAAATGACAGAGGTGCTCTTCTCTTTTCTTCAAAAATACCATGAGATCATCTAGATATACAACAATGCAATGTTTCAGATCTCAGAAGGCCAAGTCCATTACTCTTTGGAACATTGCTCCCTTATTGATTAGGCCGAAAAGCATTCTGCTATAAGAAAAAGTGCCCCAAGGATTTGTGAATGTTGTTTTGTTGCAGTCTTCCTCTCCCACTTTGATTTGGTTATGCCCCAAAAACCCATCAAGCAGAGAGCATCTCAAATCTAGTGACTGCTTGCAAAATGTGATCCATGATGGGCAGAGGATAGTTGTCTTTGAGTGAGGCTTGATTAAGATTTCTGAAATCAACACATATCCTTATCTCCCCATTCTTATTTCTTACTGGCATAATGTTAGCCACCCACATTGAGTGGTGGATGGGAAAAATAATTCTGGTGTTCAGCATCTTGGTCACTTCTTTCTTGATGATATCAATAACCTTTGGATTATAGGGCCTTTACTTTTACCTGAAAGGCTTAGTACCCTGCTACAAAGGAATGGAATGGTGTATTTATTTTGGCTAGAATGACTTGAGTTCTTCATAAGACTAAGCTAAAACATCAGAATATTTCTTGAGCAGAGTAACAAACCTTCTCTTCTCTTCAAGCGAGCAGCATTTACCAATGTTTACTAATCTTGGATCTTCTAAAGTACCAATATTTTCTTTGTCAAAGTCATATGGACACCGAGAAGATAATTTCTCCTTCTCTTGAATGAATCTTTCATGTTTGTCAAACAGGTCTTCTAAAGAGACTAAGCCTTTAGGAATTTTGTTTCCTTTCAGTCTGATCATTCCCTCATAATCAACTTCATCAAGTCCATCAGCTTCTTCCTTATCAACAGCTTCTCTATGAGGATTGACACTTCCTTCAAAGAAGAGATTATTGAAATTATCTCTTTGCTCTAAGAAGCTCAAAATTTGATTGTCATCATTGAAGACTTGCCAATGATTAGCATTATCAGGTACACTCAATATGAAAACCATCTCAATGGTTATCTTATCTTTTCCAAAGGAAGGATGAGGTGTCAACAAGGAGGCTAACACAGCAAGAGAATCAGCCCTTTAATTTTGTGCCCTTGGAATGACTTCAATAGAGAAAGCATCAAATGATTCAATACAATCCCAAACCCAATTTCTATAGTGTCTGAGCCTTGGGTTCTTCACTTGATATTGCTGGCAGATTTGTTTCACTATTACCTTTACATTGCCAAGGCATCTCAGCTTCTTGATTCCCATATCCTCTCCAATGCTCATGCCCATAAGAAGGGCTTCATATTTTGTTGTATTGTTTGTGTTGTCAAATTACAATTTGTAAGAAAAAGTATGCATTTCCTTTGAAGGTGAATACAGAACAACACCAGCTCCAAAACCTTCCCTTAAATGACTGCCATCAAATTCCATCGTCCAAATCTGATCTTATTCTTCCTCCATGAGAAGTGGTAGGTTTTCATCTTTTTGTGATGTGAGGAAGTAATTTCCTAACTCAGAATCTTAAAGAAGGATGTTAGCTCTTGGATCATCGGACTTCTTTTTTGTGAATTTAATATTTCTAAAAGGAAGCAACCTCTTCATTTCACCTTTGACAAGGATAGTAGCAGATGACCAATCCATTTAAATTTCTACACCTAGATCTCTGTAAAAATTTCTACTCAGAAGAATGCCAAAGGATGTTGGGATGTCCACCACTAAGATAGTTAGGAGCACTTTCTTTTCGAAGAAGTCAGCCAGATTTACTTGTGCATCCTTTATTCTTCCAATCAGTGGCACTTGTTTAGATTCCATGGAATAACAAGCTCCATTTACTCTAGTCAAAGTTAGGTCAAGGGAATTTTCAACTTTGAGTGGCATTACATTATCAGGAGCTCCAAAATCAATAATACAATTCTTCAACTCAAAACCATTTATGAGGAGAGACAAATATAAAGGATCAACTCTAGATGTTTTGGCAGCACTGAGATCTAACATGTTTTGAGATGGAGGTTTGGATGGTATTGGAAGTAATCATTTAGAAGTGGAACTTGAAGATATAGAGCTACTACCTCGGACTACATTAATAAATCTGTCAAATTGGGTCGGGTGTATTTGCAAGTACTCTAACTCTGAGAGTTAGACTTTGGTTTTTCTTGTGTGCTCTACAAAATCAAATGGGGCAATACTGGACAAGGAGGAAGCTCCTTGGATGAAAGAGGATTTACCTGGTAAGGGATTTGAAGGAACCTTGGATATTTTGGATGAAGGATTTTCTCCTAAAGGTGAAATAGTCTGTTTAGTAGAAGAAAAAGCTACAACCTTTGGCTGAATTGTTGGTGCTTTGGCAGAGAATCCAATGGAAGGGGAAGTACTCTTAACAACTTTAGAATTAGAAGAAGGAACAAAAGAATTACATGGCATGATAGCATGATCCTTGAAAATTTCCAAGTTTGGTTTTTCTTTAGCATAATTCATGGAGGGCGGTAATGGAGAACCATTGTTGATGATCCTTTTCTATGCGACCTCAAAAGTGGAAACTTCTTTGGATTTCTTCTCTTTTGTAGCCACCAAGGGTGAAGTGTTCTTCTTGGACTATGTTTTGGTGAAAATAGTGCATGAAAAACTTGGTGTTTCATCCTCTTCTTCTTCATCATCATCAATGAATTTAAACAGGCCATTGTGCATATCGACCTCCTCAACTTCTAGGTATCTCTCGTAGTTTTCTTCATCATCTCTTTCGAGCTCATCAACTTTGGATTCCTCTCTTATATAATAGGCCACATTGACTGGTGGTGCTTCAAGAGCAAGCTGGTGAGGAGGTGGTGCAATACTTTTCCTCTCATGGAAATTCAGTCTTCTTAGAGTGTTCCTCATAGTAATTTGTGACAATTTCTTCTTCAAGAAGATCAGGTCATTTGCCCTTTTTTGGAACATAGGATCTGTTGTGACTGAGTTTGAACTCTGACCCTTTTGCTTTCTATTTAGGCCCTTCACATTTCCAGAAAGGATTAAATCATCATCAGTCTTGATTGCAAGGTCTTGAGCTTCCCTCAATGTTCCTGGTTGATCTCTTCTGAGGAAGAAACCAACTTCTGATGGCAAGGCACTGACGAAGAACCTCTTCAATTTGTTTTCAAGAGGAAATACATCTCCGGGGATTCTTCTTGCCAATATCTCAAATATTGCTATGAAATCTCTCATGGAATCAGAGACTTCTTTCTTCATTTGCACCAATTGAACTAGCAAGTCTTGGCCATCTTCTTTGCTCTTGAATCTACTTTCAAATTCACTCCTTATGTCCTCCCAGCCAGTGATAGATCTTGGGGGAAGCATGTAAAACCACTCAGCAACTTTCTCTTTGAGTTACTCCACAAAAAGTCTAACTGACACATCTTCATCTTCAGCACCCAACACACCACAAGTAGTGATGAAATCCACTACATGTTTCTAAGGGATTTGGGAGTCATCTCCTTTAAATTTAGGAAAGTTATTTCTTGAGCCTCTTGGAAAATCATGGAGTATTTGTGGGAGGACTATTGGACCAGTATTTCTTTCCCATGGTACATTGGGTCTACGTGCTTCAAGTTCATTATCAGCCATTCTATTTATGTTTCTAGCCTCTTTAGCAGCTAGGGATTCTTCTCTTTCCTCTGCCTCTCTTTGGAGTCTTTCAATCTCTTCAAGTTGAGCCCTAATAACTTCTTCCCTTTCAAGTCAAACTCTATCTGCTTCCTCTCTTTCTATCTCTTGTTCTTCTTCCTTAAGCTCGTCAAGAGTAGGATTGACGGGTCTTCCTGATCTCAACTGCTGGGTATAACTTTTTTCATCCATCTTGAAGACTTATTCTCTTCTCGGGAGTGCCAAGATTTATCTTCGCTCCTCCAAATTAGTAGCAAGTTCTTCTTCTTGATCAATTTTTTTTGAAGCAATAGAGTAATGGTGTACACTCTGCCTTTTACACGAAACAACCTCCCTTAGGTCAGAAATGATATCTTCTTAAATGTTAAAGAGCAAGGTAGGTATCTCAACAGGAGGATGTGCAAGAATTTCCATGATTGGTATCCATGTGGATCATAAGAAACTTCAAATTTTCAATGAACTCCAATGGTATTTAATGACCCTATGGTCATTTCTAAGTTGCATATGCTACAAAATGTGCCCCACGGTGGGTGTCAAAACTGTTGGCTTGGAAATTTTTCTAGGGGAAAAAATTGGTGGTTTCCAAAACAACACTATGGGAATCTAAGTCCCTCTACTTATAACAGTGCAGCTGTCATATTATGCATGAAAAACAAGTGGATTCAATGGTGTTTTTTCAGCTAGAGATCCATAAGGGCACTCCACTGACCCTATGGTAAAGCCTGAAATTTCTTACAAGGATAGAAAGTGGTCTGAGAGTGGGAAAGGGGAGTGGGAGAGAAGGCAAGGAGATCAATGATGGAGGTATAACATCAGAGGCCTACAAACATCGATCAAGAAGTTTATAACATGCATTTAAATGGAAGAAGAATAAAAATTCACAAACCAGAGCTACAAGACTGAATAAAAATGCATTGGTTGCAAAGTACCAATTGAATCCTCTATCAAAGGGGCATAAAATCCTTCTTTTCTTATTGTAGCTTGTTGTCCCTTCAAAATGTGCCTTCTTTTTTCCCAAGTCTAGACTTAGAAATTTTTGAGTTGTCACCCTTTGAAAATAGTCTAGTCTGATTATTTTGAAATTTGGAACTTCCCAAGGGATCAAGGATTCTTAGAAACACCTTCATCAGAGAGAGAATTATATCCCCTTTCCAGAAAGGTAAGGAAGTCCTCCTAACTCCTTGTATTTTTTGAGTTATGGCTCGGTGGAGTTTGGAGGGGAAATTTTCCATAGGCATGCCCACAGCCAATTAGAGAGTGCCATGTGTCAAGGTGGAGCAGAAGCAAAGGGAGGAATTTGGCACTTATCCCTTTTGGATAAAAGGCGTAAAAGTTAGAAAGTGGTCCACAGGCCTACAGAGGGGAAGGGAGAACATTGGCGGAGGTGCAGAGGAAATTTTGCCACTTAGCCTTTGGGGAGAAAAGGTTAAAGTCGAAAATCAGCCCACGAATCCGACAAAGGGAAGGAAAAAGAAAATTCTCAAGGCCAGTAGCCATGAGATGATGCCACGTGTCCTCAGACCGGTGGGCTCGTGGGGATTTTTAGTAAAATTTTCCCATTTTTGCAAAAGGAGCCAAATGTTGTTTTGTAGCCGTGGATCAACCAGAAGATGCCACGTGGTAGCGGTGTGGCAGGGCCACAAATTTTTTCAAGAAATTTTTCCAAAAGGGAAAATTTTGAAGTTTGAGCCCGCCAACCTGAATTTTGCCCTAATTTTACCAGTTTGTCCCTAAATCTTCATAGGGCCATATCTTTAGAACCAGAGATCATTTTTTCACATTTTTGATATCAATGGAAATATGGTGAAATTATCCACACGATGGAAACTTCAATTTTAAATTTTGATGGAATTTGGTGGGAAAAAATTTAGAAAATGTCTTCGGTATGCAAAAACAAGAAAACGTAAAAAACTATCCCCTGACTCAACTTCCAATGTTCTCCTGCCACGTGGGTGGCTGAAAGTGAAAAGCACAAAAGGTGATCTAATGGTCCATATTAGAACTGGAAATGTTTCTAGTTTTTCCCCGCCATGGCCATTTTTTCTGTAAAAGAGGAATCCGAAACGGTGTGAAATGATTGGATTTTTTTTGTAACTGCTTCTTGTCCATTTGGGGAAGATGTAACCACCCCTTGCTTGCTATTTCTTGTCCTCTAAAAGTGATGGTAAGGGTTGGAAATCGAATTTGGAAACTTGAAGCACGTTTTTGTGAATAGAGGACAAAAACGACAGTCTATCTTCTTCTATTCTCCTTCTCTACATTATTTCTTAAGTTCCCACTCATTGTACAAGTTTTGAACTCTGATATCAATACAAAAGGAAGGAATTTTATGTCCCCTACATGGAAAGATTGATTATTGCTTTGTAACCAGCGTGTTTTTTTGTCTTCTGCTAAGAAATTGCAAATTTTTCTTTCTTTTGTTTATGAATGCATGTAATGAAACTTCCAGTTGATGTATGTGGGCATTTGACACTCTACCCACAACATTGATTTTCCCCTCCTTCATTCTCACTCCCTCCCCTTTCTCAGATTGATTTTTTCTATAGCAAGGAGTTGTTATTATTGCCATAGGGATAGTGGAGTGTTCTTATGGATCTCTGGTTGAAAAACCATCACAAATCCACTTCGATTTTACATGCTAAACAATAGGATCTGCACCATTCAACTGTAGAGGGACTTAGATTTCCATAGCGTTGTCTAGATAACCACTAATTTTTCCTCGAAAAAATTTCTTGCCAACACAGCTAAAGTGGAAACTTGTACAAGGAAAGGAAATGGAAGAAAAATACATAAAGAAGAATCTTAGAAGAATGGTGACTATTGTTTTTGTCCTTTGTTCATGAAAATCATTTATATTCTTCAAAAATCAAATGCTAACCTCTATGATGACTTACAAAAGCCATGAGATAGCTCACAGGAGGTAGTTACAACTTCCCAAATGACCAAGAAATAGTTATAATCGAGATCCAATCGTTTGGCACCATTTCATATCCTTCTTTTGCAGAAAAAACGGCCGTGGCAAGAAATGCCAGAGAATTTAAAAATTAAAATAGTTATAAACTCGCCAGATTAAATGTGGTCCGTTATATTTATCTTTTTCACCTTTAAATATGAGCCATCCACATGGCAGGAGAACATTGGAGTGGAGTCAGGGGAAAGTTTTTTGTGTTTTTTGCATGACAGAGACATTTTCTCGATTTTCTCCCACAAAACTCCATCAAAATTTAAAATTCAAGTTTCCATCGTGTGGATAATTTCACATGCTTTCCATTGATACTAAAAATGAAAAAATCTAAGCTCTAGATCGAAATATATGGCCTCTTGAAAATTTAGTGAAAAACTAGCAAAATTAGGGCAAAATTTGGGTCTGCGGGCCAAAATTTGACCTTTTTCCTTCTTTTTTCAAATTGGGAAAATTTTCCACAAAATCCTCCACCGGTCTGCCACTCTGATGACATGTGGCACTCTCCTATTAGTTGTGGACCTTAACCAATTTTTTCTTCATCCTCCTTTGCGGGCTTGCGGGCCATATTTTGACTTTTGAGTTTCTAGCCAAAAAAGCTAAGTGTCTAAATTTTCTCCTTGGCCCCGCGAGTCTGTTTCCTTCCTTCAGTGGGCCAGTGGGCCAAAATTTTTCTTTGTGGCTTTTAATCCCAAAAGGGATAATTTCCATCTTTCTCTCCATGCCTCCGCGGGCCCGCCCGGGGAAAATTTCCCCTCCAAACTCCGCCGAGCCATAACTTGCAAAATACAAGGAGTTAGGAGGACTTCCTTACCTTTCTAGAAAGGGGAAAGAATTATCTATCTGATGGAGGTGTTTCTAAGAATCCTTGATCCCTTGGGAAGTTTCAAATTTAAAAATACTCAAACTGGACCATTTTCAAAGGGTAACAACTCAAAAATTTCTAAATCCAAACTTGGAAAAATAAGGAAATTTTGTGGGGACAACACTAGGGATTTTTCCAAAATGTTGGATGGACAGGATGTGTTAATTATAATACAACACTTTTGTCTCATGTAATTTTTGATACTGAATGGATATATGGTTCCATGGTGTAAATTTCCATTTTCCTACACCATAAGGTACTTCAGGATTGCAATGAATAGAATCAAGGATGCACATCCCCCAAATTCTAATGTAAATAAGGTAGACATAGAGTACCACACTTTACAAAAAACCTATGGCTACACGAATATGTAACCATATATGGAAATGATGAAGTCGTATGAGATGGAATTAAATCCCATTTGAACTTTAGAGGTCGAAAAGGAAGCATACATAGTATATATTACATTCAACTGAATTATCCTAATGATAAGGTGGTCAATGTGTGCGACACAGAAATTACACCGCCATATTTTTGGAGGGCAACTAGGAAACAAAAGAAGTGCTAACATGAGCTAGTTTAGTGGTAAAAAGAAGAATAAGAATATTTAACAGAAAGGAAATTAGACCATAGCTGGTGGAAGAGGAGACAATCACAATGAGAGGAAATATTCATGCATAATCCTTCTGGAGCCCCTCTAACTAGCACAACTACAATCGCATGAGTGAAAATATTTGTTAAAGAACAAGAAGAAGCTCAAAGGACAGGAGATGACTCATAGGGAGAAAGGAGTCCTCTTGTGATACACATTGTGGATGAAGAATACCTCTAGAAGTATAAGCATGAAGAAGGATAAATTAGTTTTGACGCATTGATGCATATGGAGGATCATGAATAATAATATCAGGATCGAGAAGAGAACTAACAAGAGGTTTGGCAATAAGAGGAAAAAGATACTAGTCCCATGCACTGTAATGTTGCACAAGAGTCACCATGTGAGTAGTGTGTGGTAGGACCAGGACCTCAACCTTCAACAAGGAAAATTCCAAGGAAACACTCGCCTCCTCACCCTCGCATATCATATATAGATGACACATTAAAATTCATCAGGGATAGCTTCTAAATCTCCATCGATGAAAAAGAATTATATTGTTGGGATATGTTCGACAGATTAGAATCCCATGTCCACACATGTATAAGGATTTATTTTGCAATGCAGACTCACATAAAGGATTTGGAGTTTAAAATAAGTAAAGGATCCATAAATGAGTTCTAGGGGAGGAAAGATACAATAAAAATACTATCAATTTTGGACTCTATATAGTTGATGGACAAGTAGGTAAGTAATACCTTAAAAAATATGGTTAATGAAATTGTGTGCAAGAAAATTAATAAAGTATCCACACTGCATGACGTGTGTGACAATTTTTATTATGTCAGTAATAAGAATAAGAAGCTCGTATTAGATTTGAATAAGGTAAAAAGGATTTTATTTTATGTTAACACTAAAGCAACTGATCTGCTACCCACATTTCACATTCATGTCCAATGTAGTCCTAGAGGCCAAGATTTATAAAGGAAGGGAAATTGA
The DNA here is from genome assembly GCA_019776745.2 of Taxus chinensis. Classification (NCBI taxonomy): domain Eukaryota; kingdom Viridiplantae; phylum Streptophyta; class Pinopsida; order Cupressales; family Taxaceae; genus Taxus; species Taxus chinensis. The sequence continues at coordinate 614,123,106 of CM034148.1, read as the reverse complement.
TTACCTAGAAGAATTATTTAACATGTTAATAAGGAAAAATAGAATACAAACAACACCAATAGAGGAAATGGTGAGATAAAAATAAAGAAAATATTTATATAATAATATATTAGTATGAAGATCTTGGCACTGAGGTGAATGAAGCTTCGTAGAAGGATGAGAAGATATTCATCAAATTTGAGGAAACCTCAATTATATATGCACGCCTCATAGAAGAAGAGACAAAAAGGATTTACCTCAAGGCATACTTTTATATAGAAAATAAGGTGACACATGTAAAAATTTTGCAGGAGGTGGGGGAGATGAATGAAACTATCAAAGACAAATGCGACAAAGTAGAAGTGAGACTGGGAGAGTCACAGACTATAGTGATGAGATGGGTATATGTCCTAGAAGGAATGGATTCTAAATAGGACACCATTTTGAAATAATTATAGGGGAAATACAGTGGACTAACACTAGAGGGAATACTAAACATTGTTGAATCATTTCCAAGAAGGTTGGATAGTGGGCTCAAAGAGTGGAAAGGACTGAAAGCAACTATCAGTGTAGAATGCCTAGAACTCCTACAGATACCATGAACCTATTTTTGGTCACAAAAAAATGGACATTATTTATTCATATATCCTTTCTTCAAATAACCTTTAGGGTATTTCCCACATTATTTTATTCATTATTTCATTCATTTATTCTTTTATTTCCAAGAAAGGACAATATACCTAGTATGGGGTAATTTTTGACCGATGAAATGTCTAAGTATGAGACATACACAAAGGTCGAAGAATGTGCACAAGGTGCACACAGAGGCATGAAAGGAGAATTCACAAATAATGAAACAATGCACAAAGCAACATGTGAAAGTGTGAATAAGCATGTGCAAAGTTTTGCGTGTGGAAATAGAATGATTGGGAGTTAGTAAGAATTACTAAGTAGGCTAAAAATAGGAAAAACCAAATTTGGTGTGATCATCAAGGAAAACCAAAAATAGACAAGAGTGTGGAAAAAATTAGGTGGAAATAGGATAAAACACATGCATGGCTAATAATAGAAATAAATCATGTATGGAAGAGGAAAAGATAATTATAGCATGACAAAAGATTAAAGAAAGGTTATTTATTAGTGTACAAAAAGAAATATATCTTCTAGAAGGAAGCAGACATTTTTTGGAGAACCACATGATGGATTCTATTTATAGGAAAGTGATAGTTAAAAAAACATGTAATCTATGTTTAGGGATGGTCTATTTTTATACTAAATTTGATCACGTAGTGAAGGAAAAGTTCCCACCATATATACATACATACATACATACATACATACATATATATATATATATATATATATATATATATATATATATATATATATAGTTATTTAGGAAGAGAGTTGATATTTGAGATAGATCTTTAGGTTCTAGAGTATGCATCTAAGTTTTTGAAGCGAAGTAATATGCTACTAATTCTTGTAAAGTATCATGATTATAATGAAAATACAACTGAATTTTGGTTATTATTACTTTTATTTTTGCATGTTATAATAAGTTCATGTTCTTCATAAGGTATATTTGCATGTTATGATAACCATGAGTGTAGGAATTACATCTTGGAATCCATACATAAGAAAGGATCCTATAGGTTTTCATGCACATAGGGTGAGCATCTAGACCTCTGTCTGGGTGAAGGGCCAATGTGCCAAACCATGTTGTGCTAAACCTAGACTATGGCGTGACAAATATACATTGTACATCATTACAAGGTGACCCAAAACGAATCCACAAATTCTTTAGATGGCTTCCATTGACATATAGCTCAATAAATTATCCTTCCATATCCCTTAATAAGAAGATATTTTCTCCAATTCTGATGTCGATGGAATAGGGACCCATCCATAATGCATCAAACATCCCATTTTTTCCTTTATCTTCATGTCTGATATCCCATAATAGGACTAAATCACCAATATGGAAATGCCTTAGATTTAATTTCTTATCAAATATCTTCTTATGTTTTTCTTTGAATTTAATGTGTCTCTGATGATATTCTCTCTTAACCTCATCAAAATTAATGATCTATTTTATCCTTGCAACATATGGATAAAATCCCTCTTCATCTCCCAACTATTGCATTAACTGATAAGACAACAACTATAAATTGAGAGGCTAGATTTCTTGGACGCAATACATCTTATCAAATGGGATTTTTCTAGTAGATCTCTTTGATGTAACCTATCATCCCACAAGATAAAATTGAGTTTCTCACCATAATTTTTTTGTTAATGTTTAAGGCTCTTCTGAGTATTTTGAGAAAGTTCTTCTTACTTGATGTATCTTTCCCATTGCCTTATGGGTTGTAATTCGAAGCATATGTGAGACTTATTCCATACTCATCACACATGGTTGTTAAATTTTTAGCTATGAATCTCATGGAATTTTCACTAATCAATTTGATATGGACACCAAATATACAATTGATATGGCTCAAAATAAAATCCATGACCACCTGGTGTGTTGTCTTCTTGGTAGGGATTTCTTCATCCCACTAAGTAAAATAGTCACTTACCACTAATATCCATTTGTGGGCCATCATTATAAATATCTAACATCTCACCAATAAAATATAACCTCCATTTCCTAAAATGAGCCTCAAATGAAATAGAACACAAGGGGAGAGATCCAAAATCTCTTAACCTACTAGAGATATGTTGGCAATCTTCACACTTTCTCACCAATTGATCAAAATATTTGAAGACGGATGGACACCAACAATGTGTCTTTAAAATATTATGAGCAATCACATTAATAGTACAGTGATCACCAAATAATCCTTTATGAAACTCATTAATTGATTTAGGATCTTCATCCTCAGTTATACACCTTAACAAGACCCCTTCAGAATTTTTCTAGGCTAAAACAAGGTCCATTAGGATGTATTTTTATGATAATAACTTCAGTTTTTTAACTGATTCTTGTCTAGACCTGATACAGCCTAGAATTTACTAGATAACACCCTAATCGCATTGGCACATCACTCAGCCTTGATTAAGCACTCACCTGAAGCACGCAAAGGTACCAGGTCCCTCTTTAGGGTTATTGTAGCAGGATGTTAGCATGATGAAGGAAGAAAGATATAGATTCATAACTAATCATCATTCTATGATGCATGCTACCCTCATATCTATGAAAGAACAAGTTTAAAAAGTAATCATGATTGAATCAATAACATGCACTACTCAATTACACATAGAATGACACTTAGATTCAGCCAATATCTTCCATCTATTAATAAATACATAAGCTCCTTATAATAATGTCAATCTATACCAATGTGCGTATGGATCTGATACAATAATTCCATCATATGTGTATATCTCTATATATTCATACATTCATCACACACACTCTCTTCTAATATGTACCTAACATCATATATATAGGGTGGGGACTTTCCCTTCACTGCTTATCTATTCCAGAAATAGGCGACATGCTATTATAGACCTCTTGCAATTAACTGAAGTGTTAATCCTATTCTTAGCTCATCTCCATGCAAAATGATTTGATCTGATCCTCCAAAGATAGAAAATGCATGGTGCACACATCTTTGTATCATTGGTTTGTTCCACACGCCATCTTCGAAAAATAAGTCTTCATGCTCAAAATAGGCTAAGTCATAAATGTCGAACTTTCCTTCCACATGCGTGTCCTTCCACGCCCTTGATCCTAGAATTCTATCCCGCATGAAATCCTTGTGTGATCTTTGACGAATATTCTTTGATCAATATTAATCCACACTAATCTCATTGTCATCCCGATAATGGGTATCTCCAAAAATTAAAGTAAAGAATAGAAGAATGGAAAGATTAAGAATGAAAGAATGTAGATAAATAATGAATTTTTATGATGGTATGAGGTAGCCTCCTCTGGATCAACTTGAAGTATCAACTCTGGATACTTCTCCTTTATTTCGGCCTCCAAAACCTTCCATTCAGTGAGTACTTGTTCTAATTTTTATGGGATGTCCACAATAATGGATTCCAACTCATCCCTCACAATCTCTCCTTTCTCATTCTGCAAAACCAAAAAAATGCTAGACATTGATGTCATTATTCCTTCTAAAAGATCCATCTTCTGCACTATTAGCTTCCCAAGCTCTTCCAGCTGAGTCTTGTACAGCTCTTATGTTATTTCCAGGGCCTCGCGCTTCTATTTAACCATTGACAATATTTCTAAGTGGCCCAATGTATCATCCTTCATTGCTTTCTCAACCTCATTGTTTTCTTTTAGGGTCTTTATGTTGATAAGCGCCTCTGTAGTTGTGCATATGTTTAAAGCCTAGTATGATTTCTTCAATACTTCCTATAACACTTGCAACATCCCTTCATAAGATGCAATATTTCACATCACTGATGCTTTCTCTCATTTGGCATCTTGTTTTGAGAACCTTGGTGCTGACATGCACAAAGTTTCATCTTCAAGTACCAAGTCCACCAACTTTCCTACATAGTGTATCGCTAAAGGAAACATCAATGGTACCTTGGCCTCCAAGTGTGGCCTTTCTATGATGACATTATCCCCAATATCCTCTATGATGCTGATAAATACTCCATTTTTCTTCTGCGCAAATTCCCTCTCTTGCGTTATGTGCACTATCTTTACATCCTTTGTCTTCAACTCCTCGCGCAACACTCTAATTTTTGTATCTTTTTCCATGTTTCTTCTAGTCACTTTAGCAGAAACCTTCACCAATGCATTGTTGACCTGCTCATCCGACATAACCGTAGGATTTACTGTCATGTGTCTAGCTTGGGGTTCCTTCTTCGTCCATCTCGAAATGCATGACTCTTTGCATACATAAAATTCAGGCTCATCCATGTGGGTGTGTATTGACCATGATATTTTCTTTCGATTGCACAATGTTGCCATATCCTCATCCATTAGCTCCTAGCCGAATAAATCCTTTTGTGCTATTTTTCTCTAGAAGTGGGTGCAGACAATTTTTCCTATGTCTTCTGCATACCCCATGGCTGGTGGAATGTGCTCTCCACTTGTTCTTCTATACCATTGCTACTTAGGAAATTTATCTTCCAAATTTGGGACTTGTGTCTCCATGTCTTGAACATTCTCTGCAGCTGTCTCCTATGGTTTTTTCTCATCCTCTTCTTTTTCCTTTGATTCCTCACCCTATTTTTATATGTTCTTTGAAAGTGTAGGAGAATTAGGTGTTCTTTCCTCTGAATCTTCCGCCTCCTCATTTAACTTTAGTTTCCTCCTTTACATGGTTTCCTCCTTCTATGGGGAGAGTTTGGGTGATCTGTGCACTGTGGTTAGAGTAGCACCTTGGGTCCTTGTTCTCCTAAAAACCCTCTTAAACATGTGCTCCACTTGGACTACATTCAAGTCCTCATCATCCCCCTCTTGTGGCTGAGGTGGTGTAATGGCGTGCTCAACTTCACCCTTATTTTTAGGATGTATCCTACCTCTATGATCCAAACCACCACTATCTTCACACTGCTCCTCCTCATCCTCCACTTCAATTGGCTCTGTGGGCTTAGGTGCTAGGATGTTCTCCATTGTATTCTTTCCCTTTGGTGGTGCTAGAAGTGTGAACTCACCTTCCACATACTTGTTATTCTCCATCTTTGGCTTCAACTAGAGATACACCAATATTTCCCCTACATCTGTTACAACCACACTTATTGGCTTAATATTCAACACCTCCGAAATGATCCTCTTAGTATAAGAACTTCTCCCAAGATACACAAAATTCTTCCTCAATGTGTGGTAGTCGCAGTCTACCTTATCTATATTTAATACCAGTCATCGCGTGTCTATGAATCTATAAAACATATGCTTGGAAATACCTTGTAGGTGAATTCGTAAGGCAATTTACACGAAGGTTTCCAAACTCCATCTCTCATTGGGAATCACACGATGCAAAAATGGTGATATACAACAAACTAGACTTGTTTCCTCCCCACTACTGATGGTAGGTCCTTTGGGATGTGCCACTCTTCTTCAAATGCCATGCGGAGCCTGTCGTACCATTTCTCCACCCTTTGCTTGTCATTATTTTTAATGGACCCTTTGGATAGGTACTTGTTGAAACTTTCAGCTGGCGACTTATTCTCCATGGGGTATTCCCATACCCTTTCCTTCGGCCCCTCTGGTACACCAATTTCCATGAATATTAGTGATAATCAAACAGCCGCAAAGCTGATCTTCCCTCTTATGTGTGCTTCTTCGACTATTTGCTTTGTAATGTAGCCTACAATATTGTTGACTGATCCTTCTGACATATTGTGTGCAACATGTAACCACATAGTATTTACGTGTGACCACCTCTCATGGTCATTCAACTTTGTAACAAGGTGTGTTGCTACTTGCACAACTGGATAGTTCTTCAACTTGTCTATATCCATACCGTGCGGACCCTTCAGGTACCTCAAATCCTATCTATTCTTCAAGATCACAGCTTTATCTATGAGATCATTCTTTATATCCTCTCCTGTGGCCTTCAAACTTGTCACCGTTGAGATAAGCGCGGATGAGATTCTAACTCTGCGTCCTGCAAAGTAGAAGAAGTCCTCATGCACCATGCTCATGAGCCACTGGCACAAGGGCTCATACTTCCGAAATATGGAAGCTCATATAATTAGTAGACCCTAATTCTCTTTAGAATCTTCTCACCTACATCATCATAAACCAGCATGTCATCTGCTGTACATTTTTTTGTCCTTGTAGTGAGCAAGAAATCGAGCTCCTTCTTGTTCTATGAGGGTCCTATGATTGTATTCACTTTTTTTGCTCTTTCTGATGTGTGAGTCCCATTCCTAGCCGAACAATGACGCCTTCTGGATATTACATTTCTAAAAAATTTCTTTCGGGTGCCATCTCTTCCTCCTACGATGACCAAATTCTTCTTTCCTTTTACTCCTGTTGCTACAGCTACCTTCTTGGGTGTAATTTTTACCTTGCATTTGTCTCCTCTCTTAACTCTAAAACTTTATGAATCAAACCCTAGCTCAATTTCAATCATGCTCGAGAGTGGAAACTTTGTGTGCTAACTCCTCTTTGTCACACTTGCTTCACTCAAACCATTCACCACTAGGGACACAAGCTTCTTTTTGCACATATCTGTTAGTCATGCTTGGTTTCACACCCTTCACACCTTAACTTGATCACTCAGCTCTTTGCACTTAGCTCTTTCCTCAAATACTCTTAATTGCAACAGTAAAAATGAATCTCACATCCCATCCTTATATAGTTTTTTGAGTTTTTGATGCATTTATTACTCCTTCACCTACAAAATATCCCCTCATTCATTAACCAAATTGTTAGTTCCGCATAGTACATCTTTGCACCCTAGCTATCACTTTCTAGCATGCCTTCCTATCCTCTTGTCACAGACTTCTCTTTAGCATGTGCCCTTGTGCCTGAGTACCTCATCACTGTACCTTCTCCTGGTAGTTATCATGGCCTCCGCTTACCTCACGTTATACTGTTCTTTCATTCATCTCCATCCTTGGTCACTTTTGAGAAGCAATCTTCTTTTGACTTAAAGCACACCTTGTAGTGCTTATTCCTTTCACCTTTCAATTCCCATAGTCTTTTACTTGGATACCTACAACATCCCCACAAGAAAGGTATGTGCATTCCTCTGCACATAAACATTCTTCATATAGTAATTATCTTCATGTGCCAAGCACGCTTATTACACAAGAACAACAACTAAATTAACAAAGCATAGCGACAATGAAGGAAATACATAATTGAAAACCTAATCTAAATGGCATTACTACCTTATTACAAACATCAAGAAGACTTGTTCATAGTAGGGCTTCCCTACTCCCATTAAAGTAACTAGGTAGGTGTTCCATCAAGTGCTTCTAACTGGAAAGCACCTTTCAAGTATATAAGTGATGACATATGGCCCCAACCAATAAACTTTTAGCTTTCCTGGATGGTGCAAAAACTTATGAGTCATAAAGAAGTACCATTTGCCCAATCTCAAACTTCTGTATCCCTTATGTTTCTATCACTTGTCAAGCTTAAAGGACATCCATATCTTGTAAGAACATTCTCCTATAGAAACCTAGCTACTGTAGCTATTGTAGAATCCTTTGTAGGTGCTGCTTCTGCCCACCTATGTGAGATAATATGTACAAGTAATGATATAACGTGATCTAGTTCTACACAGCTGGCTAGTGAAATAGGTCCTACAAAATCAATGGCCCATTTATCAAATGGTTCTTCATTAGATAATAGGTCTCCATGGCATTTCATCTCTTTGTCTTGGTTTTCCTAGGCACTGACAATGATCACACACCTTACAATATTCTTTACAGTTCTTTAAACAATGTCTACCACCATAATCCAGCAAGTAGGATCTTCTGTGTTGTAGCATCACCTGCATAGTGGTCCACCTGCAATACCATCATGTGCCTCTATCCATTATATCCTTGTACTTATGCTCTAATACATAACAACGTAATACTTCATCTCTACCTAACTTGTATAGGTCACCACTGATTAACATAAATGGTGTCACGCATATAACAGAGTTTTTTCTTTTCTAATGCCTTCATTCCTTTTGGTGCCACACCAGTTCTGTAGAAAGACAACAATTGTCTTCTAATTATGATGGTGCACACATTATAACCTATATAACTGTGCATCTGGAATGGTTTCTTCAATTTTTTGTGCTTCTTCTCTTGAGTTGAATTCTAGACAAGTGGTCTAGTCCAGAGTTACTTTTCCCTGGATTCACCACAACTGTGAAGTCAAAATCTTGAGATAGGAATACCCATCTGCATATGTGCCCTTGTAAGGGAGGAGTTTGGGCACCAAATACTTCAATGCCATGTGATCTGTATAAAACACAAATGGTGTTTCTAACAAGTATTGTTGAAACTTTTACAATGCATATATCATTGGACAAAGCTTCACGCTCTTTGTAGTTGTATAATTCTGTTTAGCAGGAGTCAGCTTCCTACTAGTAAAAGAAAATTGGATGATCTACAATACCTTCTTTAGGTTGAGCTAACACAATGCGCTAATGGCCATACTAGAGGAATCCAAATGCACATGAAATGGTTTATTCCATGAGGTAAAACATATAATGGGCATGGTAGTAAGTTTCTCCATTTTAATATCTCAAATGCGCGTTGTTACGGTTCTCCCAAATAAAATGTACCTTTCCCTTTCAGTAATTCTTCCAAGGGTGTAGCAACTTTGGCATACCCATTGATGAACTTTATGATAATATCCTGTGTGACCCAAAAATTCATGCCACCTCACTTTGACTGGTAGGTGCTTCCAGACCTAAAATAATTACAACCTTAGCTGGATCAACCAAAAAACCTTCCTTGCAGATTATATGTCCTAACAATATTCCAAAATGGTGTAGCGAATATGCACTTCTTGATGTTCATAGAGATACTCAATTTTCTGCATCATTCAAACATTAAGTGCATATTTTCCCAGTGATCCTTAACAAGCCCATATACTGTCCAATCATCTGAGGTAGACCTGTAAGAAGTTGTGAAGAAAATGTTTGAATGCTTGAAAAACTATACGTGAAAATACAGTCAGGTGCATTTTTCAATCCAAAATGCATCATAGTATAGGAAAAACTTCCCCATTTAGTATTAAAAGTTGTCTTTTCCTGATCCTCTTGGGCAATTCAAACCTGATGATACCTAGTAAAACCCATCTGTGAATGAATATATTTTGTGCCCTGTAACTCCTTCTAGTATTTCCTCAGTAAATGGCATAGGAAATAGATCTGTTACACATGCAGCATTCAGCTCTCTATAGTCCACACATATTCTAATCTATCCATCCTTCTTGATACTGATCACCATTGGGCTAACCCATTCTGACTTCATCAAGGGGCTTAATAATTCTAGATTTCAACATGTTATCAATATCTTCTTTGACCTTTTCGTGCAAATTGGGGTTCATTATATAAGGTTTCTTTCTAACTGGGTCATGCACTATCCTTAAGCTTTATCTTCATTTCCCCAAGTGATTCATGCATGCCTTTAAGTTCATGATACCCTTAAGGGAATAAGTCCTTGGTAATCCTATAAGTAACTCAATAATCTTTGCCACCTCTGAGTCTAACTAGTAGTGTCTAATTACGGCCTCCTTAAGCTCAGCCTCTGAATCCTATATTGACCTTCTTTATCTTCATTGGTTCATGAGTATGCCGCGTATCCTTATTTGAACTATCAAAGACCTCACACGCCCCCTTGTGAATGTTCAATATCCAGGTTCTCAACTTCCTCATCATCCACAATGTAAACCATCTTTCCTTTCTCTTTCTCAAGCCAAGCATGTTCTAGTAGTATGGAGTCCATTTCTTCTTCCTTTTCAAAACGTGCTCTAGACTATGCCTCACCAAATAATTCCTGAATATTCTCTTCTACTTTTGCGCTATCTCCCATAGTTAAGTGCTTAACAAATTTTAATGCCTCTTTTACAAGAGGTTTAGTCAAGAAGTATTCAAAGTTCTGGATCATTCCTGTAGTCAAATATTTCCATTTCCCAGTCTCTCTATGTAGTTCTACATATACATACTAGGTGTGTGCGCGTCCTTATAGCGTAGAATATAATCTATGCACCCAGAGTGAAGGTGGTAATGCTTCCTATCCTGCTGTCCAAATTCTCTCACACTACTAAATGTGATGCTAAACAAGTTGATCACATGATAAGTGTAGATCTACATAGGTGCATTGTTCCTTACAAACCTAGTAGACAAAGCGACTCCAATCTCTTCCCAGTTTATAAGATTATCTCTGTGGACTACCCACCAACATGTTGTTGTCCCACGCAAGGTAGATACTAACATATCTCTTCTCTTAATTTGATATGTCCACTGTGTTTCCATGGCCTTCAAAAATGCAGGAAGATATTTTGTCCCTGTATACCAAGGTATTGTGCTACCTATCTATCAAATCGAACAAAAGTCCATTCTTATGTGCAATTGCACTTTTCACCTCACACCCTACTAATTCATATGTACCATGAGCCCAATTATCATAAGTAAATACTCGTAGTATCACTAATAGAATGAGAATCATCCCACTGTAGGATGCCTTCTTTTGATGGATCATTGACCTCTTGTTCTTGAATAACACATACATAAATTTTGTTTAATTCCTCCTCACTTAGAGGCTCAACATATGGTGTATACTTCCCATCTTTCAAAGGTATCACAACCCTTTCCTCCTTGTTTTCAAAGCTGATATACCCCTTATTGAATCTCAAGTTAGCATTATTCACATAACACCAAGGGCATCCAAGCAGGGCTGGAAAATTGTTTGCTTTTGTAAGTGCTAATACCTCAAAATCCCCAGTGAACTTGGCCCCTTGTATAGTTATAGATGCATCTTTCAAAACTCCTATGGGAGTGGCCTTAGTCTGGTTTACCATAAACAACACATTAGATGATGGCTGCAATGGAGGCCTCCCCATTTGTACTTGTTGGTCCTCAAAATTGTCTTCCCCCATTTGTGCCCTTGAAAAATTATTGATTTACGGCCTCTGTCATTTTATCCTTCCCCATGTTGTGCTTGGCTGGTCTTTGTTTCCATTTTTAGTCTGCCCCTGGGTCAAAGATCATGTATGGGTCCATATTTGTCTCCTAGTTTCTTTGTTCCTCTGGAAAGGTCTGTATTTTGAGTCCCCCATGCTCTTTCCTTTCAAAAATTCATGTTTTCCCATTCCCTCTATTGCCACAGTCAGAATTTGTGTTCTTGACATTTCTGCCTTGGAATACTTGAAGAAGAATGAGTTGATATGTCCCTAAGGAACGTATTTGAGCCTTGTAACTTTCTAAACTCTTTGTCATTGAAGAAAAATTCATTTTCAGGCTCAAATGCTCATGTTTCTGTATTTTACGGTTTGACAGGCATTTTCTCCTAGTCAAATTTGCATCCTTGCATCTACAAGGGACATGGCACCTTTTGGTTGGATGTGGCTCAGCTAAACACTTCAAAAATTCTATAAAAAGCCTCAACTCATAAATCTGTCCACATGGGTGAACGACGCTCGTTTGAAGATTTAATTTTTGGTTTGGCCTTGGAGTAGCACTGGGAGGACACATGGAGGCTTCCACTTACTTGGCTCTGGACTTGGAAAAAAAAATTATGTAGTTGGAGCAATTTGGTGGAACAGGACACGTGGTGAGCTCAGTGCTCATTCAGGGTCTCTACTTTGGGCACCATCTTAAAGAAGCGCCAGGATGACACGTGGAGGCCTCTGCTTGCTTTTCATTTTACTTAGACTTTTCAATGGCCAAAAGGAGACTACCTCAGAGTATGACATGTGGTGCCTTCCACTGGAGCTTCAAGCATTTAGACAAATCTCATCTGGAACAGGACATGTGGCGAGCCCGCGCTCGTTCAAGGTATCAAATTTTTGGGACTGCCTCAAGGTGCGCCATTGTGGTGACACGTGGTAGTTTGAAAAGTCAAAGAGGTGGGGAGGCAGACCATCGGGGGAAACTTGGAAATTTTTCCTCTTGTATTCAAATGACTCAAAGTATCAAACTAACCTACGAGCTTGAGGGTAAAAAGTTCAAAATTCATCCGAGAAGTCAATAGCGAAGGTGTGGGCTGGTAGAGGAAATGTTAAAAAATTTCTTTTGCAAAATATGATTAAAATATGAAATGAGAGTGCTACCCCTTAGCCAATCATATGAGGACACATGTCCTACAGGAGGGTGAAGCTAAGGAGAGGAAAAATGTTTTTTTTTTCCTTTTTCCAGAAAGATGCAAAATGTGTAAAATTGAGTCGTGACTCTATATCCAGTCATATTGTGCCACGTGTCAGGCCCAAATCTCATCGGCAAAGCGGCGGAGGAAATCAAGAAATTGTGCAAATTTTTCCAAAAGTAGTAAAAAGGTAAAAAGACGTCCCGAGGCCCGTTTTTACCTAGATCTGCCACGTGGAGGGCTCAAATTTGAAGTTGAGGAACAAATCGATGATAGCTATGCATTTCACCAATTTGGCCGCCATTTGAGCTCCAGGAAGTTTGGAGATGTATTTTTTGCATCAATCTTCATCAAATTTTTTACCAATTCATGTCATCTTGGCCTGTAGGGTCCGAATTAATCAATTTGGGGTTCAATTTGTGAATCCAAGGCATTTTTCAAATGAATTTTTACTCTGGTTCATGAAAAACGTGAATTACCATATCCAAAGTTACAGAGTAAAAATTGGGAAGGGAAAAGTTGAAATGATGAAATGAAAGGGATCTACATGCGTGGGAAATGAAAAATGTGCTTCCACTTTGAAGAATGATGAAAGTTTTGTAATGATTCACCTTTTGAAAGAACAACTGGCAACTTTTTGTGAGTTTGTTAAATGTCATTTTCCAGAAATATTGCAAAGCAAAGGTGCTCTGAATATTCCACTTTTGGAGGGAATATTTGAGGGGAAAAGTGAGTGAGTGAGTGAAAGGTATATATTGCATGAATTTTTCATGCAAATGGTTTGGGGTTCATTTTCATGAGAAAATTTTGAGAAAATCTCATCCTCTGAGAAAAATTTCTGAGAAAACCAGGTTAACTTCCTCTGTGTTAGATTTTCATTCATGTTGAGTTGGTTACAAGTGTATAGCCATCAACAAGCTCTGAAATTGTTTAAATAACTCTCCCCTGCTGATGAATCTAATGAATTTTGAGTTAATTTGTGTCAAATATTCTGGAAAATTTTGTGTTTATTTCACTTTCAGAATGTCTGCAAGTAGTTTTTCTTGTTCCTATTGCAATCTTGTATCAAAATCTCTTTGAATCACACAGATCTCAATCCTTGTGATAGTTTAGTGGCATCTGCAATTTCATTTTTCAGAAGAGCTTTCATCTGGGAATGAAATAAATGATTTAAAATCAATTTTCTTTCATCTGTTGATAGAGATTGTTTGTAAGCCTCTGGGTGTACCTCAGGCATGACTGATCTTAGATTTTGATGTTTTATTGGGTCTTCTAACTAAGATCCTTCATGCTAGAATCTCAAATATTGTGTGAAAAAGTGCATGTCTAGGCCTCTATTGATGCACACCTTCTAGTTGAAGGAATGTTTTAACTATTTTGAAGATTTCTATTATTGAGTTCTCTATTTGTTGTGAAGTTTCTCAAGGATCTAGCAAATTCCAATCTATCTTCTTGATCTCCCACCAAAAATTATTCAAATAACCAATCCTACCCTGAACTACCCCTGTTTTTCTCTGTATATCCACAGAAGAACAAAATCCATTTGCTAAAGTATGCAAAACAGATCAAGATTCCAAATGTCTTCAGTAACCTTAGCCTTGTGTTTGAAAATATCTCCATAATCTGGAAGTGACAACTCGTGAGAGTCAGATTTGGTGTGTTGATCATATTTTCCCCAAGGTCTTCTCTATAAAATTTGTGCAAAAGAAAGGTATCTACGTCTCCTTCAATAACAGAGGTTACAAAATAGGTTCTCTTACCTTGGTTGAAAGGCACAACCTAAAATAGTTAGGATGAGATCAAATCCTTTTAAGGTGCTACCCACTTCTTCAAAGCCTGAGTGCTAAAAAGTTAGATAAATTGCTTCCCCAGATACAAAATGACATATAAATCATTTATCTACCTCTGAGTGTCTTGTAAAATTCCATGATGCTACTCAATTTGTGAAAGAGATTAAATCTCAAGTTGTGAAGGAGATTAAATCTGGGTACCAACAGTTTGCTTCTGGCAAGCTAACATGCTTCTAGTGCCATTGCCAAGGACTGAAGAATGCAATATCCAGACTAATTTGTTAATCTGCTTCTAGTTCATATTATTTTGAGCCCGTCAACATGCTTCTGACACCGTTTCCGGGGACCAAACAATGCAATATTCAGACTATTTTGTTAATTTTCTTCTAGTTCATATTCGTTTGAGCCCGTCAACACACTTTCGTTTTTAGGGAGTATTTCAGTATTTCAAAGCCCTGGTAATACGTTTTATGTGATTTATGTGCAACTACATTATTGAGCATCATTTTCTAATCAGATTTATAAGACTGGAATGAAGAGTATAGTTTTGAGTTTAATATTTTCAAGTGTCTCCAATTTGTTGTTTCAAACTCTGCACCATAGTTAAGAAATTGAATGAAAGAAGATCGGATCTATTAAAGCTTTGCATAGTGCTGATATTTGCAGTCATTTGATAGATCTTCATAGTGCATTTGCACAAACTAGGGTGAAAGTCCTTAGTGGTGACTCCTTGCTATTATATTTTTGATAAATACCAGTACCTTATCATACATTAAGTGAAGTTTGTCACATAAAATGTGCAAACTTGGAAGGAAGAAGATCTTTCTTCAGGAGAGACCCAAGTAGAAAATTATTTCAAGAATTGGGAAATACAGTTTTAGAGGAAAGAAAAGTTTGGAAGGTTGTTGAAGGTCAGACATCAAGCAAAGGAATATCCATTGGTGAGAGAGATCAGCCTTTAATAGAGGATTATCACTCTTCTTCCAGTGATTCTGATTCAAGAAATCTTCTCATAAACTTGTTTACTTCAACTAGTGAAGGTCCTTCTGTTGTACCTGGTGAGTTCCTTCTTCAATCTGCACCTATGTGTTTCAATTCTAGTAAAAATTTCCAAGAAAATCAGCACCTAGAGAATACCAATCTTGTGAACCACATTCTTGAGCCCCAAAGACCTCGCACTCCTCATCAGCTTGTGTCACCCCCAAGATCACCTCCACCAGACAACATGGCTCAGCCTCCACCTAGGCCTCCATTTGTGGTCAATACCTTTGGCCCAATAAATTTTAGGGGAATGGTTGGTTATCCTAATGTTGTGCCTCAGGATGTTAGAAGTAGATTGCCAAAGTTCCAAGGGAATAATTCCATAACAGGTGATCAACATTTGAAACTCTTTATTAATATGATGGAGGATTTTGAAATTGGATTTGAGGATGTGTACATTAAATTGTTTTTCCACACTTTAGAGGAGGATGCTAGGGATTGGTACAAGGCCTTGCTAGATAATTCTATTGATTCATGGGCTGAAATGTAAAATGCATTCAGGCTGCAATATGGTGACAAGATTGATCCCAGGTTCCTTTTATCAGAGTTTGAGAATATCAAGAAGAACCCAAATGAATCGGTCCATGACTTCAACACAAGGTTCAATAAAAATTTGAGGAGATTTTAGGTGAATTTAAGACCATGTGATGAATCTTGTTTGATAAAATATTCTGATGCATTTGATAAAAAGGCTGCATATTACTTGAGGGACAAGAACCCTGACAATTTAAGGTAGGCCTTCACCATGGCACTTCAAATTGAGAACAATATCAAGGCTATTGGGAAACCTCCTAAGAGAGATGGAGTTAAATTGGTAAACCCTGAGAAGCCTCAAGCAAGCAAGAGTGTAGACTTGGAGGAAGTGGTGAAAACTTTGGCAGGGGCTGTCAAAGAGATTTCCTACAAGTTGGCAAGAGATGAGAAGGGAATTGGACAAACTTCACAAGGTCAGCCTAGGTAGAAAGCACATGATAGATTTGGAAATCACCATAGGAATGAGCAGAGATTTGATGACAAAGGTAAAGGGCCTATTGGATTTGGAAATAGACAATCTTAGGCCAAGGAAAGTAGGGTAGTGCCTGATCTGTTAAATGCTAGAGTGGTTGTTGTTGATGATGCAAATTAGATTGACTGGTGTGACAGATGTTTATTACCCCATCCTCCATGTGGAACATATCAGCAAATTGAAGAGGAAGATGATGATTGTAATATGGATGATGATGCTTGTATGATGGACTACCCTACAAACTCATGTCAAGGAGAAACATCCACTGAAGTGATAAGTGCAAGGACTGCTACTAGCTTTTGGGATTGCATCCAATGGGTACATCTTTTTCCTCCTTCTCATGTTTTAGAAATTGATAATGTACAACCCTTTGAGCTGCCCAATAATGATTTTGAATACTTGAGGGCATTGATGATCAAGAAGTATGATGGAGGTATACCCTCGGAAGAGGATAGGTAGTTGCTTATGAATGTTGTGGTGGCCCAAGAGAAGGAGTATAATACAAGAAGTAAGGCATTGATATCAAGGGAGCTAGGCCTCAGGCCAAAAATAAAACCCCATTTGCTTTCTAATATCCCAAAAGAGGTTCCTAAGAAAGAAACATCTACTAAGAGCCCTACTGTCCCAAGAAAAAGTTATGCTTCACCCCATGCTCAAAATGTTAAAAACCTTGTGCCATCTGATGAAATTTCCAGCCCTCTTTCCACTGTTGTTTTGCCTAAATACATTCCTTATGACATCGCTCAAGTTTTGAGCCTAAATCAAGGTCAGTGTTCCAATTGTTGAGCTGCTTAGAATCCTTGAGTAGAAGAAGAGATCACTTGATTATTTGGGATTGAAGGAGGAGAAGGCTGCCATGAAAAGGAACATGAATGTTGTAGAGGCTCCACTTGCTATTGTAGAGGTAGGAAAGACATTAGTAATGGAAGAATTTGGTGAACCACCAGAGGTATATTTGGGAACATCCTTGGTTGAATCTTAGCTGAAGTGTTTACCCTTTCTTTATAACTTTGATCATCAAGGACAAGTTGCTACATAATTGTATGTTTGACTCCTGGGCATCATGCAATGTCATGCCTTTGGAAGTTATGAATGAGTTAGATATCAAAGTAACAATAATGCATGGCAAGTGTACTACCATGGATTCTAGGGAAGTGCCAGTTATTGGGTGTGTCAAAGGTTTGGTGGTGCAACTTGTAGCCTATCCGGGTAAGAATTTGAAACTTGATGTTGTAATTGTTGATTGCCATGCCAAATGGGGTATGTTATTGTCAAGAAAGTGGGCTGCAAGTGTTGGAGGGAGTGTCCAAATGGATATGTATTTTTCCACCATTCCCATTGAAGGTAGCCTTGTAAAATTATATGGAGAGAAGAAGATGATGTATCTGATTGAAGACCCAAACAATGCATCTTATGAAGTTTTGCAAGCAGATGCTGATCTTAACAACTTTGTGAGTTTTGTGAACTTTAGGGAATATGAAAGTGTTGAAAACATAGCTCCTGATTATGTTGTATTTTCTGGGAATTTGGTCTATGATTCAGCCTTGAAAAATGTTGAAGAATGTGACTTAGGCACAATAAAAGAGCTTCAGAGAAAATGGATGGTTTACAAACAAAATAGAGAAGAAAAAGAGGTATATTTCTAGTTGAGGAAAACATATCAGAACCTCTTGGCATGGTCATATCTAGGATGGTAGGTGCTTGAAATTTTTCCTTGATTGTTCTCTCTGAATCAAGGTAAACATCTTTTGTATAGTGTATAGTCAGTTGTTTATTTCCTATTTTGTGTTTTGGTTCATCGTGGTCCTTGGTGACCTGTTTTTGTTGGTTTCTCTATTTGTTTTTAGAGATGGCTTTGTTTCTCTACATTGCAAAGATGACTCTGTTTTCCCAATGGATATTTTGGAACTTGGTCTACTTTTGTTCTTTTGGCACTCATAGGGAGTGCCCATCCCTGAGTCAGAGCCTGTGTTGGTGCTCAAAATTGTCTCGCCCCATTTGTGCCCTTGAAAATTTATTGATTTATGGCCTCTGTCATTTTATCCTTCCCCATGTTGTGCTTGGCTTGTCTTTGTTACCATTTTTAGTCTGCCCCTGGGTCAAAGATCATGTATGGGTCCATATTTGTCTCCTAGTTTCTTTGTTCCTCTGGAAAGGTCTGTATTTTGAGTCCCTCATGCTCTGTCCTTTCAAAAATTTCATGTTTTCCCATTCCCTCTATTGCGACGGTCAAAATTTGTGTTCTTGACATTTCTGCCTTGAAATACTTGAAGAATAATGAGTTGATATGTCCCTGAGGAATGTATTTGAGCCTTGTAACTTTATAAACTCTCTGTCATTGAAGGAAATTTCATTTTCATGCTCAAATGGTCATTTTTCTGTATTTTACATATTGATGGGTGTTTTCTCCCAGTCAAATTTGCATCCTTACATCTACAGGGGACGTGGAGCCTTTTGGTTGGACGTGGCTTAGCTAAACACTTCAAAAAAATCTATAAAAATCCTCAACTCATAAATCTGTCCACGTGGGTGAACGGTGCTCGTTTGAAGATTTAATTTTTGGTTTGGCCTTGGAGTAGTGCCAAGAGGACACGTGGAGGCTTCCGTTGCTTGGCCTAGACTTGGATAATTTTTTTATGCAGTTGGAGTAGTTTGGCAGAACAGGAAATGTGGCAAGCTCGCACTCATTTAGGGTCTCCACTTTGGGCACCATCTTAAAGAAGCACCAGGATGACATGTGGAGGCCTCTACTTGTTTGGCATTTTACTTAGAATTTTCAATGGCCAAAAGGAGATTACCTCAGAGTATGACACATGGTGCCTTCCACTAAGCTTCAAGCATTCAGATAAATCTCACCAAAACAGGAAACGTGGCGAGCCTGCGCTCGTTCAAGGTATCAAATTTTTGGGACAGCCTCAAGGTGCGCCATGGTGACTAGTGGCAATTTGAAAAGTCAAAGAGGTGGGGAGGTGGACCATTGGGGGAAACTTGGAAATTTTTCCTCTTGTATTCAAATGACTCAAAGTATCAAACTAACTCACGAGCCTGAGGGTAAAAAGTCAAAAATCATCTAAGAAGTCAACAACGAAGGTGCGGGCTGGCGGAGGAAATGTTAAAAATATTCTTTTGCGAAACATGATTAAAATATGAAATGAGAGTGTTGCCCCTTAACAAATCATATGAGGACACGTTTCCTATAGGAGGGTGGATCCATGGAGAAAAAACGAATTTTTTTCCTTTTTCCAGAAAGATGCAAAATGTGTAAAATTGAGCCGCGAGTCCATATCCAGTCATATTATGCCACGTGTTTGGCCCAAATCTCATTGGCAGAGTAGCGGAGGAAATCAAGAAATTGTACAAATTTTCCAAAAGTAGTAAAAAGATAGAAATACGTCCTGAGGCCCATTTTTACCCAGATCTGCCATGTAGAGGGCTTAAATTTGAAGTTGAGGAACAAATCGACGGTAGATGTTCATTTCACCAATTTGGCTACCATTTTAACTCCAGGAAGTTTGGAGATGTGTTTTTTGCATCAATCTTCATCAAATTTTTTACCAATTCATGTTGTCTTGGCCTACAGGGTCTAAATTAATCAATTTGGGGGTTCAATTTGTGAATCCAAGGCATTTTTTAAATGAATTTTTACTTTGGTTTGTGAAAAATGTTAATTACCGGATCCAAAGTTGTAGAGTAAAAATTAGGAAGGGAAAATTTAAAATGATGAAATAAAAGGGATCTACATGTGTGGGAAATGAAAAATGTGCTTCCACTTTGAAGAATGACGAAATTTTTGTAATGATTCACCTTTTGAAAGAACAACTGGAAACTTTTTGTGAGTTTGTTAAATGTCATTTTCCAGAAATATTGCAAAGCAAAGGTGCTCTGAATATTCCACTTTTGGAGGGAAGATTTGAGGGGCAAATTGAGTGAGTGAGTGAAAGGTATATATTGCATAAATTTTTCATGCAAATGGTCGGGGGTTCATTTTCACGATAAAATTTTGAGAAAAGTTCATCCTTTGAGAAAAATTTCTAAGAAACTAGGTTAACTTCCTCTGTGTTAGATTTTCATTCATGTTGAGTTGGTTATAAGTGTATAGCCATCAACAAGCTCTGAGATTGTTTAAATAACTCTCCCCTCCTGATGAATCTAATGAATTTTGAGTTAATTTGTGTCAAATATCTGACAAATTTTGTGTTTATTTCACTTTCAAAATGTTTGCAAGTAGTTTTTCTTGTTCCTATTGCAATCTTGTATCAAAATCTCTTTGAATCACATAGATCTCAATCCTTGTGATAGTTTAGTGGCATCTGTAATTTCAGTTTTTAGAAGAGATTTCATCTGGGAATGAAATAAATGATTTAAAATCACTTTTCTTTCATCTGTTGACAGAGATTTTTTGTAAGCCTCTGGGTGTACCTCAGGCGTGACTTATCTTAGATTTTGATGTTTTATTGGGTCTTCTAACTCAAGCCTTTGTGCTAGAATCTCAAATATTGTGTGAAAAAGTGCATGTATGGGCCTCCATTAATGCACACCTTCTAGTTGAAGGAATCTTTTAACTATTTTGAAGCTTTCTTCTATTGAGTTCTCCATTTGTTGTGAAGTTTCTCAAGGATCTCAAAAAGTCCAATCTATCTTCTTAATCTCCCACCAAAACATTATTCAAATAACCAATCCTACCCTGAACCACCCTTGTTTTTCTCTGTATATCCATAGAAGAACAAAATCCATTTGCTAAAATATGCAAAAAAAATTAGGATTCCAAATGTCTTAAGTAACCTTAGCCTTGTGTTTGAAAATATCTCCATAATATGGAAATGACAACTCGTGAGAGTCGGATTTGGTGTGTTGATCATATTTTCCCCAAGGTCTTCTCTGTAAAAATTATGCAAAAGAAAGTTATATGTGTCTCCTTCAATAAAAGAGGTTACAAAATAGGTTCTCTTACCTTGGTTGAAAGGCACAACCTAAAATAGTTAGGATGAGATCAAATCCTTTTAAGGTGCTACCCACTTCTTCAAATCCTAAGTGCTAAAAAAGTCAGATAAATTTCTTCCCTAGCTACAAAATGACATATAAATCACTTATCTACTTCTGAGTGTTTTCAAAAGTCCATGATTCTACTCAAGTTGTAAAGGAGATTAAATTTGGGTACTAACACACCCATGCATCTAATGTAAGCACATTTACTTCCGTACATGCATCAATCAATATGTGCTCAACAGCCACCTATCCACAACAGAATTCAAAATAATTTCTTTGTCATATTCAATGCTATCAGGGGGAAGATTTGCATGTAGAATCTTTCGACCGGTATCAAAACTTACATGCGGAGTGTTCCCTTTTAACTAACTTCCTAATAGTGGAATAATGTTCTCCTGGTGCAACATTTTACACACCTCTCACAGATCATCAATATCAGTTTGGACTGTCTTTGATGCTTTCTTCTACTCCTTTAGGTATTATATCTCACCCTGAAGATTCCTTAGCACTTCCATGGTATCCTGGTAAAATTACTTCTGATGAGTAGGATCTGGGTACCTTACATGTAAAACCTCCTCCTTGGTGAATATAGGCTTCTGGTGCAATGCCTCTCTTGCGTGTGCCGCTTTAACACATGTAGTAACCTACACTGTCAATGCCTCAGGTCCTTCTACTATCTTAGGAATCCACTGATCTTCTAACACACGTTTGATTCTAACCATCTCGGTGCCTTTGATTTCTTAATTATGTTGCTTACTCATATGCTCATATAAGTCCAGGAACTCTTCATAGCTATGGTTCTTTCCATAGAAAGAACATGCAATATTCCGAGGAAATTCACACCTATAGTGGTTAGTAGATCCTCACGTATAACATGTTCCACGAGGGAACTCACCTCTTCCTCCACCATATCCTCTTCCACCATATCCACCATGATATCCACCTCCCCTTCCACGACCTCCTTCAAAATGCCCCTCATTCCTATCATAGAACATTTGATTATGATCTCAATCCTGGTGCTCATTCTTACCCTTAGAATTATCTGTTACACTTGTCTATCATACCCTAATGTCTATAGCATCCTGGATCTAACCAATCAACTAACAATCCTCAGTATCATAGATCATGGACCTGCAAATCTTGAAAAAACAAGATACATTATTCCTTATCACGTGCTGTAACAAAGGTCAGTGAATAGCATCATGATTCAAATGATAGATCTCACAATCCAACAAGAATGATCACACAGATCCGTGAGGGCAATTATCCTTGGTGTGACATTCCACTTCACAATCTATACACCAAATTCTTGAGCACGTTTCATGGGATGAATTTGTTGATAGCTTCTCTAACTTCTTTGCCATAGCTGTAATCTATGCCTATAAGAATGGACTAACACCAATGTCAATACTCCCAAATACCTCAGCATGCAAAGATTCTTCCAATGATTCATGCAGATCAGTGTATGTCTTATGTGACATCTCCCTTCTAAATGGTGTAATCAATCCTCCAACGAACCATTGTGCATGTTGGCTATCATGAATATCATAAGATAGATTAGATAGAAGTGTCTTAAAACAAGCATCATACTCACGTACACTCTCAGTAATGCCTTGCTTGATGTCTTTGAGCACACTAATACTCTTCTACTCAAAATCTGGGATATGAAACTCTTTCAAGAAATCATCCTTCAATGTTGTATAATCCACGCATGTTTGATCAGGGTCAACCTTCCTATACCAGCTATGTGCTCCCCCTATAATGTAGTAGCAAATTGACTTGCCTTGCGCTCAGCAGCTATGATCCCTTTATTGTGCCATAATATTTCACACATATTTACATGTTCTACAGGATCCTCTATGCCTCTATATTCTACGAGATAAAGATACATCTCCATATAGATATTTTGTGGTTGCTGCAGACCTTGACCACCTAATCCAGAATCTCCTGTGTTCCCTCTACCTCTAGAACCACCAGATCCACCAGAACTAGAACCACATATTCCTCTTGATCCTCTACCTGTAGCTAGAATAGGACCTGTAGATGTACTCCCATGTGCTTCGACAGTAGTTTGAACCCTATAGTCTATGAGGTAGTTATACTTCCATAGGTGAATCCAACATTTTATGTGCTCACATTCTCTGTGGATGATGCGCCTAAGAATGTTCCTCCAAATAACATTGAAGTCATTTTTCATGCCATTGATGTACTTGATCCCTGAATTACTCCTTCTCTCCTACTTCCCAAGTTAGCTTGTTGGTTACTTGTCGTACTAGATACTGAAAAACCAAGCGCAAGGGCTAGGTCACCAGGTAGATTAAGATGCGCACCCATGGTCCAAGTAGTTTCTGCTGGCACACTTCTATGTGAGGTCGAGGGGGGATATCTATCATGCTTTCTAAGATGGTGGATTTCCTGATGCTCTGGCTCCACATCTTCTACGTGAGCTTTAAATCCTTCATGAGTCATATCTCTCCTCAATGCCATACTTTCTGCAACAGAACGTTTCTTCTATATCTCCCTCACGCGCACCTCATTATACTTAAGCCATATTTCCTCTCTTTGCCTCTCTACCACTTGGTCTTCCATATTTCACCAAACCTGTTCCTACCCTTGCGTGTGGTGAAGTTTAGTTAGCCATCGGTTTACTCTCTCGGTTCAAAGCTACCATCAATATCTTGATCGCCAGTGGAATACCTTGCAAATATGCTCCTCTTGGATACCACAAAAATTGGAATTGAGCTATCTGCAGGTAAGAGTAATTTGAAATTGAATATTCCAGAATATAACTATTTAGAACACCACATATCCACAATGTGATTCCAGATCACATCAACATCATAAAGGGCCTGAAATTCTTCCTGTGTCCAGACAAGTGTGCGATACCTCCAATTCCGCTGAGATGCATAAGCAGTAAGCCACTGGTATAGTTATACTAGAAAGATGGTGAAAAATATCTCATATAAGCTATCATATAGATTATGTTCTATCCAAGTACATGCATTAAACTCAGATCCACTACTGAACCGCCATGCATATTCTTTTTTTAGATCATGTATCCATTCCTTAATACTTTCTAGAGTTAACCGGTACATCTTCATCACGTACGATCTTGAAAACAACTAAAAAAGAGGTCCCGGCAACGGAACCAATGATACATCCTAGAATTTACTAGATAACACCCTACTCTCTAGGTTCAAAGTTACCATTAAGATCTTGATCGTCAACAGAATACCTTGTAAATATGCTCCTCTTGGATACCGCAAAAACTGGAATTCAGCTATCTTTGGGCAAGAGTACGTCAAAATTGAATATTCTAGAATATAACTGTTTAGAACACCACAGAACCACATATCCACAATGTGATTCCAGTTCATATCATCATCATAAAGGGCCTGAAATTATTCTTGTGTCCATACAAGTGCGCATTATCTCCAATTCCATTGAGATGCAGAAACAGTAAGCCACTCATATAGTTCTACTAGAAAGATGGTGAAAAATCTCTCATATAAGCTGTCATATAGATTCTATTCTACCCAAGTGTGTGCGTTAACCTTAGATCCATTGCTTAACCACCATGCATATTCTTCCTCCAGATTGTGTATCCATTCCTTAATACTTTCTAAAGTTAACCAGTACGTCTTCATTGCAAACAATCCTGAAAAAAAATGAAAAAGAGGTCCCATCAACAGAACCAATGATGCAACCTAGAATTTACCAAATAACACCCTAGTCGTGTTGGCACATCACTCAGCATTGACTGAGTGCTCACTGGAAGTGTGCAAAGGTACCAGGTCCCTCTTTAGGGTTTCTTTAGAGGGATGTTAGCATGATGAAGGAAGAAACATATAGACTCATAAATAATCCATCATTCTACAATGCATGCTACCTTCAGATCTATGAAAGAACAAGTTTAAACAGCAATCATGATTGAATCAATAACATGCACTACTCAATTATACACAGAATGACACTTAGATTTAGCCAATATCTTCCATCTATTAATAAATATAGAATCTCCTTACAATAATGTCAATCTATACCAATGCATGTATGGATCTGATACAACAATTCCATCATATGTGTATATCTCTATATCTTCATACATTCATCACACTCTCTCTCTTCTACTATGTACCCAACATCATATATATATGGTGGGGACTTGTCCTTCACCGCTTATCTATTTCAGAAATAGGCCGCATGCTATTAATAGCCACATGCCATTTACAAGCATAGCCACACATGCAAGTGTGCTATCTATAGACCTCTTGCAGTTAACTAAAGTGTCAATCCTATTCTTAGCTCGTCTCCACATAAAACACTTTGATCCAATCCTCTAAAGATAGACAATGGATGGCGTGCACGTCTCTACATCATTGGTGTGTTCTACACACCATCTTCTAAAAAAAGGTCTTCATTCTCAAAATTGGCTAAGTCCTTAATGTTGAACTCTCCTTTTGCCCGCGTGTCCTTCCTGTCCTTCTACACCCTTTATCTTGGCCTTCTATCCCGCACGGACTCCATTTGTGATCTTTGACAAGTATTCTTTGATCAACAAGACCTGAAGGAAAAGTTAAATTTTATAAATAATAAACTATTCCCTTATACCATAAAGATGCATTTATCTTTTCATGGGTATCACTTAAATGACATCATCATTATGCACTTAAACAACTTGTAGATTTTCTTCTATCATCAATTTTTCCAAACCAAGGCCTCTCATTAATTTGGTGGTGTAGATGTCCATGTCATACTCCTAGAGTTTTTTGACCCGCCTACATATTTTTCTCAAGACTTCAATCTGTGTCAATTTTTCATTAACCATGGTGTGTAGCACATAAACAATGATCATTGAACTCATGATGCAATGTGTGAATATCTTAGTAGCTCTTACCAAAGAAAAATACTATTTTTCCATGATTGTATATTTCAATTCGAATCCTTCCAAGGCCTTTCTAAAAAATGAAATTGATACCTCAAGGCCTTCATCATCCTTTTACAACAAAACCAAGACAATATTAAATTAAGATGAAAATGAAAAATCTAAAACTCTTTATAATTTCCACTAGCCAACACAGGGGCATTCTTCAATGCATCTTTTAATCCCTTGAATGCTTATGTTTCTTGATCAGCCTCACTTGATAACATGATCCTTTTTTAGCATACTTATGAAAGGTGGGGCGATCTCATAGAAACTGGATATGAACCTTCTCACAAAGTTAATTTGACCAAATAAATATTGTATTCCTTTCTTGGATTGGGGGATAGGTACTTTATCAATTATCTCTACCCTTTTAGGGTCAATCATAACTCCTTCCTGAGACATAATGTGTCCTAATAAATTTTCCTTTTGCTCACCAAAATGACACTTTCTTGGTTTTAATGAGATACTAAATTCTCTACACTTGATTATAATTTGTTTAAGGTGGTGGAATTGGTCATCTCTCCTTTTAGAAAATATTGTTATGTCATATTGAAGGACCATGATAAACTCTTTCATAAATCCAACAAATGCATCTTCCATTTATATATGGAAGGTAGCTCTAATATTCATTAGTCCAAAAGTAAATCTAATATAAACATAGGTTCCCCAGGGAGTGATAAAATATTTTTTGTATTTTTCTAATTCCTTAACCACCACCTGATTATATAAATAGAAACCATCCAATGTTGACAAATTTTTTTACCTTGTTACCTTTTACAAAAGGTTACCCATGTTTGGAAAAGGGTAGTCATTGTGAGAGTAGGTATTTACCTTATCTCATTTCACCTAGGTACTTTATTTACCTTTATTGTATTTATCCTCACTCACTTATGTGTGTGGATATTTCTTTTATCTTATTTATTTATTAGGAGATATTATCTTGATCTATGGTATTGACTAGATCCTTGATGACTAGTTATTTCCGTGATTTATGGCTTGATCTACGACCTGACTGTTTCTTAGATTGTTATTCCTTGCCTATTTAAGTAAGGCCCATTCTCAATGTATTGCATTGAGTTCCATAATAATATATGATATTGTTTCTCATTTGTTTGCAAAGGTTTTATGTAAAATTATTCTAGTGAATTGCTTTCATCTTATTGATCATGGTGTTTGATTAGCATCTGTGTTCTTGGCTTGGTACGATCTAGTTATCGTTCCTTTCATGGTATCAGAGCAGGAGATTGTTGTTGGCATCCATTTGTAAGTTTTACTTTGCAAATAAATAATGTGTATTCATATATTTGGGATTTGGTCATATTTTGTTGTTGCATGCATTTTTATGCACAACAAAGGCTTCCATTGGATCCGAAAGGTGTGAAAACCCTAAGATTGACTGTAAACTCAGCCAATTTTGGAGGTAGTCGGTTTTTGTGGTTTTTTTATTTTTGTAGAGAAGCACACAGGTGTGCCTCGGGATTCAAGCCAAGGGAAAAAATGTTATTTTATTTATTCGGGTTTGTTGAATTTCTCAAGATCCATAATGGGTTTTTTTCTGTTGCAGCGTATCTGTCTCGGTTTGCGAGTAGGAAGGTTTTCGGATCATTCCTTTTTTGGCAGGGGTAAAAGCTTGTATCTTTTGATCGGTAACTCGGTTTTGAGTGTCATTTTTTACAAAAGTGCTTGTTTTTTCATGCTCTTTCCATTGGATTTATTTATTTTGTGACTTGCACTATAATTATAAAGTTTCAAATATGGAGGAGTGTTGTAATCAATTGTGGATGCAATTTCGGCTGAGCCTAACATCCTAAATTTTTGGGAGTTGCAGTTTGTACCTATCATGGATTCTGAGAATGATATGCTTTTCTCTGAAGTATGTGGACTTCAAGAGGATATTGTAAAATTTGTGGAAGAAAATAGATCACTCAAAAAGTGAAATTCTCTTCTACAATCACTCATTCACGATAAGGATACAATAATACACTCCCTTCAAAACAAACTTGCTAGCCTACAACATCACCATCATATTGTGGACAACCATATCCATGCTCCTAGTCCACTTGCAGTTGTTGCTCTTGTACCTATTGACATTGATCTACCATTCTTTGAGCTTGAACCCGCTTTTGATGTTTCTAAACTTGTGAGGCTTGTTATTGCATGCTCTTCCACATCTGTGCCTATTACAATACCACATGTTGTGTATCCTACTTCTACTTAGTTGCATGGCTTTTTTGGGAAGCATACCACTGCATTTAGTTCTCATATGCTCCGTTATATGGGTTTCACTAGTGGAGTCATTACCAGACAGTCACAGGGTATTATTTCCTCTATTCCATATGTGAAGTTGAATTCTCATCATGACATTGGTTTTCGAGCAGATACTTCATTGGGATCACACATTGACAGAGCTCCTTTTTTTGTTCACTCGAACTCTTTCTGAGGATCCCGAGTAACACATGAGTTCTACATCTTCACTTAGGCTTGAGAAACCTGAGATTTCAGTTATCAGACATGATCAACCTGACACACATTATGATGTTCTTTTACATGCACCCATTGTGCATTTTGCACCAAGTCATATGCAGGCATCTTCTTCATACATCCATGTTGATTTGGGGTGGATATCTGATCACTCATGGAGACAACATAGGCATTCATTAAGAGGACTCTACAGGCATGGCTCCTCCACCATTCGGCCTCTTGCTCCACTTTCTATACCTTTTACATTGTGATGCTTCTTGTTTTGAGCATTTTTCTTTAGCAGGTGTAGTGTATCTCTCTTGTTGGTTGAGAGATTTTGTATCTGTATTTTTGACACTTTTGGCATGTTGACAGTATCTCTTGTGGGGGATCTATTCTGGTGAAGTCCAGTGTTATTTTGTCAGTGTTTGAGTAGTTGTTTTTGGGTAACTCATACAGATTTATAGCGTCACTCCACCCATTCAACAGTATGGGAGGGTGTGGTGTTGATCCTGCTTCTTAGGGTTTCATGTCTTTGCCTTGTTACCTTGGCTTTTCTTGGATCATGACACTCTAGAGTTTGTTTCCTTGCCTTTTTGCTTTGGTTATTGTTCTTGGATCATGGCACACCTATTTACAGCAATTGAGTGAATTATGTTTGGTGTTTTTTTTGCACTTTAGACATCACTCCATTAACAGTCTCCTTGTATGGAGCTATTATGGTAAAACCCAGTGTTAGTTGTTTTTGAGTTTTGTGATTGAGCAGTGGATTCAGACCACAGTGCACACCAAACTTCTTCAACATTGTACGAGTTTTTTTATCCGATCTTCCTAGGATGACTTGGAGTAGATCTTTACTCTCTTTACTTTGTTGTTACTGGTTTTGGGTACCTTGCGGTGTCCCTTTTTTCCCAGTTATTATACATGAGTACCTCATCAGGCCTAGTTATCAGGACTCATATTGTGTACATGCCACATCTATTTTGGCCCCTAGCTTCACTTGAGGGGGGTTATTAGAGTAGGTATTTACCTTAGCTCATGTTCACCTAGGTACTTTATTTATCTTTATTGTATTTATCCTCACCCACTTATGTGTGTGGATATTTCTTTTATCTTATTTAGATATTAGGAGATATTATCTTGATCTATGGTATTGACTAGTTCTTTCCTTGATCTATGGTATTGACTAGATCCTTGATTTCTAGTTCTCTCCTAAATCTATGGTCTTGACTAGTTCTTTGATGACTAGTTATTTCCTTGATTTATGGCTTGATCTATGACCTTGACTAGTTCTTAGATTGTTATTCCTTGCCTATTTAAGCAAGGCCCATTCTCAATGTATTGCATTGATTTCCATAATAATATATGATATTGTTTCTCATTTGTTTGTAAAGGTTTTATGTAAAGTTATTCTGGCAAATTGCTTTCATCTTATTGATCATGGTGTTTGATTAGCATTTATGTTCTTGGCTTGGTACGATCTGGTTATCATTCCTTTCAGTCATCCTTCAGTGAAGCGTTGTTAAAATTTCTAAAATTCATGATAAATTTTATCTCCCCATTTTTATTCCTTACCAAGACCAGATTAAAAACCCATGAAGAGTACCTAGTGGGTTGCATGATGCCTCCATCCCTGAGTTTTTTCAACTCTTTTTGCATTTTAGTTAAAAGAATGGGCTTTGTTAGCCTTTTATTTTTCCTTAAAGGCTTAGTGCGAAGCTCCAAGGGTATCAAATGTTGAAATAGTTCTTCCCTATAACCCTTCAACTCAAAATAAGACCAAACCAAACAATCTTGATAATTAATTTACATTTTTGATCTGTAATCGTATGCAATTTGAAAATCTCGAAAAATCACAATTTTACATTTCAAAATAGATTATTAAAATAAGTACATATTTCCCAAACTTAAATACATTCCAATTAAATTTAAATTACTGTATAAAAATCTAGAAAAATGAAGAAAATAAGAAATCCAAGAGTCACAATTTTGGTAATGGAGTTCGGTAGTTTGCCTACATTTCCGCATCCTTTTAAAGAGACCGATCTATTAAAAATAATTACAAAAATACCCTTAGAAGGAGATTTACATTTTTTTAAAAATCAATATCACCTACATAAGATTACCCTCTGATCCATAAAGCTTTAAAAAAATCCTTTGAAATGGATTTTCTTGGCAAAATATCACCATAGGTCTCCTTTACTACATAACCATATAACATGCCCTCTTTAAATATTACATAGCCCCTTATGTACTACAACCTTGGGCACATTAGTGGGGCACTTATCATTTTGTTACACTAGTCCATGGTTCAATCCTCTCTAAGTACCCCATAGCCTATGCACTTTCCAAGATTAGCAAATTGATCGCACATTGGGCACAAGGGAGAGGATTGAGTGGTTTTAAAGGCATGAAGTGGCATGTTAACATTGGCTTATGAGCCAATTTTGTTGGAGAGAATAATGTCATTGGTTGGTATGGTTAGTGCTATGATAAATACAATGTGCCAAACCTGGTGATTAGGTGGTATGTGTAATGCGTGAGGTAACATGTGAGCCAGGCGAGTTGTCCCATGGCCTGAGTGAGCTGGATTCCTATATGATGAGTTGACATTGAAATATGTATGTGGTAAATTAAATAATTACTTAGTTTTAAATAATGTGAATATTAATCCCACATGCATCTTACATGTAACACTAAAGCATATATATGCAAAATCTAGAAAATGGTAATATGAAGAAAAGGAGGCCAAGGAACCCCTCCTCAAAAAGAGTGTTTTGACCGTAGATGAGGCCTAACAACCAGTAAAAAGTGGGGCCCACTTGTCTGATAACAAGTGTTGAAGACCGAAGGTGAAAAAAATTATTTTTCTTAAAATTGCATTACCATTTGTCACATTTCGATTGGTCCATATGGTGAGGGTGCATGTGTCCATATCATCTCCTACCTACGAGAAGACCCATTTTTACTAGATTTACCAAAAATTTAGCGTGTGATATCTTTTACATATTGTCTCCATTTTTCATGTTCTACATACCATTGGAAATATGTCGATGGGCTATATGCAAAAAAAAATATTTATAGCTGAATTTGAATTAATATATAGGAATTTATTAGTATAGATCCTCCTAGATCACTCCTCCCCACTGATAAACTTTTGGACCTCCAAAAGGATTTTCAACTAGTAATGAGGTGAGGGTATTTCTCCCTCACCTTTCTGGTTTCCATCCACTTTTCATTATTTGGGTGCATCCCTTTCATACCCATATGAATATATTTAACATCTCCTCTCTATGAAATCTACACCTTCCTATCAAGCATTGTATCTTCATAAAACTCATTAAGATACTTAAGAGCAAAATTGTCAATAGAAGGCATATATACACTGTCATCATGATCAATAATCATTACTGGATCGTACAATTTCAGATTTTCAACATTCAAAACTGAATAAATATGCATGTAAGGTGGTAATTCTAACTGGAAAGCATTATTACCCATTTTTTGTAGTATCTGAAATGGACCATATCGGGTTGGTTTCAATTTTTTTCCTTCACTTGTTAGCCACTCCTTATTGATGTGAAGCCAAACTATAGCACCCACTTAGAATTGGTGAAAAACATGATGTTTATCGTGCTTATCCTTGTATTTTCTTGAATTTTCTCCAATTTCTCTCGAACAAATTGATGAACTAACCGTATTATTTTCACGAGCTTTTTGGATTTATTACTTTCACTACATCAAACAACAACATATTCTTATCCTAAAGATAAATCCAAAGGATATTTAGGTAGATACCCATAACAAGACTCAAAAGGAGACCTCGTAGTAGGATAATTAAGTGCTCAGTTGTAGGCATGTTACACATAATACAAATTTTCATCTCATAACTTGGAGTGTTTGGTAAAATATCCTTGAAGAATATATGTGACTTTACACTTGACAACCTTAGTTTTACCATCGGTCTGTGGATGAAATTAAGTGCTCTTCTTAATCTTGGTGTCCATCAATTCCCACAAAGTTTACCAAAATTCTCTAAGTAAATTAAAATCCTGATAAGATATAATAGAAGTGGGTAAACCAAAATGAACCCATACATTATGGAAGAATAAATGTGTAGTCCCTTCACCAATAATATCTTTAATAAAAGAAATTAGCACACACATCTTGTTAAATCTATCCACCACCACATAAATAATCATTTTTTCATCAAGTCATAAGCAAGCCTCCTAAAAATTCCATAGAAATACTTTCCTAATGAATGGTAGGGATATGGAGATGAGTCTAAAGCCCCAACTTCCTATTACTAGGCTTGTTTATGGCACAAAAAATACATCCTTTAATATAATTGGTAGCATTTTCCTGCATTCAAGGCCAATATCAATACATTTGTAAATGTGCAACTTTCATACCAACACAAAAATGACCAGAAATAAGAGAAGTATGAGCTTCCCTAATCACATGCACTCTTTCATTATGAGGAACAAAAATTTTACCCAAGTGATATAAGATTCCATTTTGCACATGATAGTCCAATTCTTCTATCTATTTACCACTCATCAAGTCTTCACACACATCCTTAAAAACGATGTCATTAGCATATTTCTCTTTACAAATCTCATGAAGAAAATAATTATGTTGTAAAAAGATAGATGCAACAACAATAGGAGGTCTAGATAACATGTCAGCAACCTTATTTTGTATATGTTTCTTATACCTGATCACCAGATGAAATTTCTATAAGAAACCCACCCAATGAAAATGTCTAGATTGTTGTAGCTTGGAATTTGATTGTAGATACTAGAGAGGTTGATGATGTGTAT
Source organism: Taxus chinensis (assembly GCA_019776745.2). Lineage (NCBI taxonomy): Eukaryota > Viridiplantae > Streptophyta > Pinopsida > Cupressales > Taxaceae > Taxus > Taxus chinensis. The sequence continues at coordinate 614,089,359 of CM034148.1, read as the reverse complement.
GAATAAATATTTCCTTTCCCATCAAGTAACGTTTCCATTTTTTCACACTTTGAACCAAAACATACAATTATTTATCATAAGTTGGATAATTATTTATTACACTAGTGAAGGTTTCAGAATGATAACAAACCAATTTCCTGTTTTCATCAAGAATACTCCCATAGCATAGTCACTTGCATGTGTCTCCATCTCAAATGGTTGCTGTAAATTTGGAATTTCCAAGATAGGAGCGGTAATAATCTTTTATTTCAGCGTATCAAAGGTTTTTTTATGTTTTCCTCCCCACTGAAATACCTATTTCATAATATTAAATGAATGCAAAGGAGATGCAATAAACAATAAGTTAGCAATAAACTTTCTCCAATATTGAATTGCACCAACAAATCTTCTAACTTCTATAAAATTATTTGGTTTAGGCCAATTCTTAATGACCTCTACTTTTTTAGGATATATTTTCAATTCACCATGTCCTACAATATATCCCAAATAAAATAATGATGTTCTTCCAAATTCACATTTTTAAATCTGCAGATATAATATCTCCTTTCGTAATACATTCATGACTTTTAAATATGAATAACATGATCTTCCCATGTTTCACTAAAAATAATTAAAAAATCATCTAAGTAGACTATAAGAAAATCATCAATAAATGGCCTAAAAACATCATTCATCACACACATGAATGTAACTAGTGCATTGCACAATCTAAAAGGCATAATAAGCCATTCAAACAATCCTTATTTTGTTTTAAAAGAAGTTTTCCAAATATCACCTTCATCAATTCTAACTTGTTGATAACCACTTCTAAATTCTAACTTAGTAAAATAAACTACATTTTTCAACTAATCTAGTAAATTATCAATACAAGGAAGAGGGTACCAATTTTTAACCGTGATCTTGTTCAATGCAAGAAAATCAACAAACATATGCCATGTGACATATTTCTTTAGCACCAAGATAATAGGCGAACCACAAGGAGATGAGCTTGGATGAATAAATCCCTTTTCCAACAATTCCATCACCTACTTTTTGATCTCCTCATTCTCAACCATGGAAAATCTATACATGCCAATATTAGGGAGTGGAGAATCCTACAAAAAAATGTATATCATGTTGCACTCTTCTTTTAGGAGGTAATCCTTATGGATCTTGAAAAACATCATCATAATTAAAAACAATTTTAATCAAATCATCTTTATGTTTAGGATCACAATCCTTAAATGCCTTGGAATTTTCTTTTTTCCTTAGATTTTACAATCATGAGTAAAAATTGATTTATGGATTTCACAAGCCTCTTCATTTGTCCCTCAGAAATAAGATATAAGATTGTTTTGATACGATGATATCTTACGACATATTCAACTCCATATTTCACAAGAACATATTTATTTTACTCCCTATAGAAGATTGCTTTTTGATCATAAAGATAAGGAATTCCTAAAACCATACCACAAATATCTAAAGGAACAACATCCAATTCTACCTCATCAATGAACTTGTTAGTGATAAAAAAAAATCTTAGTTTGTAAGTTTTTTCTACCTACAACTTGGCATCATCACAAACACAACTCAATGGATAAGGCTTATGATGTGGCTTAGTTTGAAGCCCCAATTTCTTAACAACGTCCTCTAAAATCAAGATAGCTTGAGATCCACTAGCAAATAGAGTATCAATCTTAGTATACTTAGAAATAACTCTAATGTGGAATAATTCATTTCTTTTTTACTCATCCTGCATAGATTTTTGCTTGGATGAAGAAAAAACAACAAATGAGCTAGTGTTATAATAAGAAGTACAACATTGTAAAGCCATGGTGGTGATTTTTTATTTCATCACCAAAATTTGATCCAAGATTTTGTTGAACTATGGAATTTTCCTTATTTTTCTTCGTATTCATATATATTATTGGTTTCAATTCCAAATGTAATTCCCTAAACTTAGACATGTCTTGGTTTTTTTTATAATGTTTGTAAATAGGCTTCTCATCTTCCTTCTTAACAGTAGAAGTAGTTTTTTCTTACCCTTTCCTGAATGTTTTCCTTTCAAACTTTTCTCTTTACTTTTAGATTGCTTGTTCTTGCTTTTCAAAAATGATTCTTTGGAAATTTCCCCCCTTGCTTCTAAATGAGTAGCTTCTACACACACCACATCAAGATTAGTAGGATTAAGCACTAGAATCATATGTATCAAATATCTATATAACCCACCAATATATTTCAGCAATGTTTCTTATGCATGGAGAGAAATACCCAAAATAAGAGCCTTTTTTGAAACTCTTGTGTATAATCTTGAACATGTTTTCCCTTAGTTTTCCTTAAATTTTTCCAATCCATCACATCTTGTTAAATATAACCCAAAGGATAAAATTTTGTCTTAAATAAAAAAAATCCACTCCAACAAGAGATTTTTGTACCTTTTTTCTCATTAGTCTCTTGTAGCTTACTTTCGCACCAAATGAGTGTTGTTTAACCCATTCAAAAAGTCACCAAATGGATTTTTTCCTCATCATCCACAATTTTCTGAGCCCTTCAATATACTTCAATTTTCTTGATCCAATTATACAATTTATCTATAGTAACCTCTCCATTATACATTGATAATTCAAACTTAATATCCAATTTTAGCGAAGGAATAAAATCAGAATTTTTTAACCATTCTTGGAAGAGGGAGAACCAAATTTAGATTAAGAAGATTTTCCTTCTTTTTCAGGTTTTTTTACCCCATGTAAATTATTTCTCCAACCATCTTATTCGATCATGGTATAATTCCTTCACCATTTATTTCATCTGCATGAATGATCAATGAAATTCATCTTCTTGTTCTTTGTCTATATCTTCATGTCATGAACGCCTTGATCTAATTTCAGAATCAAAATATTCTAAATTTCTTTCACCACGCCTTGAATGGGACCTTGTTAACATACACCAAACACTTGCAATCCATTTTTTAAAAAATTGATTACTATATCAAGCTCTAATAGAAAAATGGTCTATAATTTTATAATCTTGAAAACTTGCAATTTTGCATTTTAAAATGCTTCAAAATGGCTGATTAAAATAAATGCATATATTCTAAAATTAAATACATTGCAATTTCATTTAAATGACTATACAAAAATCCAAAATAATTAAGAAAATCATAAATCTAAGACTCACAAGGTTGATAACAAATTTTGGCAGTTTTCCTATGTTTCCAGGGCCTTTTAAAGAGATTGGTCTATTAAAAATAATTGCAAAAATGGCATTACAAGGATATTTTTAATTTTTTAAATCATTATCACCTACATAAGACTCCCCTCTAATCCATCAATCTCTAAAAAAATCCTTTTAAACGGAATTGCTTGGAAAATTTCCATCATATGTCTCTCTACTACACAGTCATATAACATGTCCTATTTAAATATCACACAACCCCTTATATACAACTTCACAACCTTGGGTGCATTCATGGGGTGCTTATCCTTTTGTTACACAAGTCCATGGTTCAAGAATCTCCAAGTGCCCCATAGCATATCCACTTTCCAAGCTTATAAAATTTATCACGCATTGGGCACGTGGGAGAGGGTTGAGTGGTTTAAAAATGCATAAAGTGGCATGTTAACATTGGCTTATGATCCACTATTATTGGAGAGAGTAATACGCATAGATGGTATGGTTAGCGTTAGGATAAATATAATGCACCAAACTTGGTGATTAAGTGGTATGTGCAATGCGTGAGGTAACATGTGAGCTGGGTGAGTTGTCTCATGGTCTAAGTGAGTTAGATGCCTACATGGCAAGTTGACATGGAAATAATGATATGTGGTAAATTAAATAGTTACATAGTTTAAAATAATGGAAATATTAATCCTACATGCATATTACATGTAACAATGAAGAATATATGTGTAAAATCTTGACAATGGTAATATGAAGAAAAGGAGGCCAAGGCACCCCTCCTAAAAAAGATTGTGTCAACCATGGCTAGGGGCCCCCAGCTAGTAAATAGTGGGGCCCACTTGTTTGATAATGAGTGTCAAAGACCGAAGGTGAAAAACACCATTTTTATTAAACCTACATTGCCACTTATTGCATTCTGATTGGTTCATATGGTGAGTGTGCATGTGCCCATATCATATCAGATCTACTTGCAAACCCATTTTTTACCAGATTGACCAAAATTTCATCATGTGATATATTTTGCATTCTAGCTCCATTTTTCACGTTTCGCATACCATTGGAAATCTCTCAAAGGGCTATATGAAAAAAAAAAATTACAACTGAATTTGAATTAATAGATCATTGTTTCTAAGCAGAGATCCTCTTGGATAAATTTTAGTATAGGCCTATTTTTATTCTATGTTTAAGTTACTACCCAACCAAACTTTTCTTGGATATTGAAAAGTTATTAAGTTACATCCAGTTACATCTCTTGAGGCATGAGTAGTTTTGTTCATATTTCTATCAACACCATCAAAATAAAATTCAAGGTTTACTAGCCCTCTCAGGATGGTGTTAGTTTTCAATTGAATCACCTCTTTCCCAAACAAGGTCTCCTTCTTATCATAGAATTCTATCATAGGATCAATATCAATGATCTAATTAGTAAATACATCTTGGAAACTTAAGAAGTTTTTGATATGGGAGTCATCATCAAACACTTGCCAATATTGAATGTTTTCAGGTATGGAAGGCCTACCAAGTATTTCAAATTCAAACTTGTAGTATGGGGATGTAATTGTAATATCATATTGATAATCCATAACTACTAACCTATCAGATACTACATTTTAATCCTTTCATGGTATTCAATGTTGAAGGAATCAAACTACTCAATCAAATCCCAAACTCCATTCTTATATTGCTTTAACCTCTGATTTTTGGCTACATATAATTTTTTAATTTGCTTTACAAAAAACTCAAAGTCATAATTCATAATTAGGTCCTTCATTCCGTGTCTCCAAGAAATACTTAATCCAAGTAAGAGTGCCTCATATTCAACAATATTGTTTTCATACTCAAATAATAACTTGAAATAAAAATTGAATGATCCTTGGTTAGGGGGAATAACACTATACATTTTTCATTGCGAAGATTTGTGCATGCACCATTAAACTACATATTCCAAGGAGCTTAGGGGTATTCCATCTAATTCCTAAAGGAAATGGATTGATCTTAAAAATCATCACTACCCAAAAAGCTACCAAATTCCACATCTGTGTACAACACCTCATATGATGCATTCATTTAGTCTTCAATAAATTTCAATAACTCATCATCCTTGTGTAATTTTACCAATTGTACCTCTAATGGAATAAAGCATATGAAAGGTCCATCTACACACTACCTACCACATTTTTTTCCCACTTTCTTGACAAAAACATTCCTCACTTAGCAATGAAGTCAACCATAACAACATTCATTATCAAGTACTTGCCAAACTGAGTTGCTAATTACCCAAATAATCCCTTGACACATCCAAAAACAAGCACTTATGTTGAATCCATGACATAACAACTTCCATATGTAGTTTTTATTGTTATACTAAGCTCATTCATAACTACCAATGGCATTATGTTACATGAAGCACACGAGTTAATCATACAATTATCTAAAAGCCAACCATTCATAATTAGTATGGTGTAAAAATGGTCCACATCCAATTGAATCTCTACCAAATATGTGCCAAAATATACTTCAGGGGAGGGATTAATAATCTCTTGATGTTCTTCAACCTCATTTACAACAATAACGGGAATCATTTCTTTATTTGTAATAACACCCTCCTTAAATCACAAATACTCAAATGCCCTAATTCTGTGCTCAGGAATCTGAAGAAATTACAACAGGAGAACAATGATTTTTAGTTGTCTTAGGATCTTGGCCATGTCAAAAACATTGTACTTGGGTAGGGAAGCATTGGAAGGGAGAGTGATCAACTTCTCGGATGGTATGCACTCTTTCAAAATAGAAACAATGGGAGGGATACTTAGACTTGGATAAACAACAAGAGTTTAAAATGGTGTATTTCTCTTGGGGGCACCTTTGGGAAAATTAGTTATGATGGGTATCTTAACCTTGGAAGATGATGCAGGTCCCTTAACTTGCCTTCTTCTTACATTATACTCCTTTTCCTAAGAAATAGTTGCATTTATCAAAAACTACCTATCCTCTTTGGAAGGTAATTCTCCATCATAATTATTTATTATCAGAGCTCTAATATACTAAAAATGACAATCGTGCACTTCACAATTTTGAGCCATATAAATCTTAGTATTAACTTCGAGAGGAAGATAGCATAGGTCTTGCTAACACATTCCCAAAAATTTCCACATTCTTAGCACACAGGAGATCAGTAGAGGTAGTACATTGTTTGAATTTTACTTGATGATCAAGCACACATACATCATAAAAGTATGATCCAATAGCATATTTAGCTGAGGTAGGTTTCTCATAGGGAACATGAGGTAGAAAATATTTATCACGCCTATGGATTATGTGTTCTTATTCAACTTCTGAAAAATTTTCCCCCGATGGATCGAGAACTAATCTATTGTCTCTAAATGCATGCTTCCTATCATTCTAAAACATAAATCTCTTTACTCTATCATAATTCCTATTATATCCTCTAAATTTATTTTGACTTTGATTTTGATGTTGATTTTGAGAGCCAAAGGAAAATCCTTTCTTATCATTTTCTAATTTAGAGGATATTTCCTTTACTCCTTCTACCAATTTCTTGACCACTTCTTCCAAATCAGTGGACTTACTTACTTTTTGTTTCTCGAGATTGACAAGTTTTACCCCTTCCCTTTTGGGGGGTTTACCAATGGCCTTGATTTTTTTTCAATTTTGATAGCCATAGTAAATTATTTGTCTCAATCTAATAGGTTTCTTGTATCTCAAATAAAAGGCTTTTTTTTTGTCAAATATGTTAGAATATTTGATTAAACAAGATTCATAATTGGGTCTTAAACTAGTTGGCAATCTTGTCAAAGTATTGTTGAATCTTGTGTTGTAATCCTACATGTACACTCATTAGGATTCTTCTCTATATTTTCAAATTAAGACAAGAGGAACTAGGGTCATTCATATCACCATATTAAATCTTAAAGGAAATCTTCATTTCATCCTAGGAATCAATTGATTCACAAGGTCGTGCATTGAACCCATTCTCTAGCATCCCGTTCTAAAGTGTGTACAAATAATTTATAATAAAAATCCTCACATTCCATTTCATAATCCTCCATAATATTCTGAAACAACTTAAGGTGATGATCACTATTAATAACATTATTACCTTGAAATTTAGGCAACCTATTCTTGATTTCATTGGGCACCTCATTTGGATACCCAATCATGCCTTCAAAATTTGTAGGTCTAAAATCATTAACTATTGAAGGAACACAGGGAGAAGGATGATCCATATTGTTATGATCTAGGTTTTCTGGAGGAGGATCAACTAAGTTATGAATAGGTAGTCTGTGAACCATAGGAGTATGTCTAGTATTATGAAGATTTTCTAAAGGAATAGGTTCAAAACCAAAAGCTATATCCTCACTTGTGAACAAAAGGGTAGGCTCATGACAACTCTTAACATATTTTGGCACATAACCTTGTTAAAACAAGAGTGATGGTGGTATTATGGGATATTTGGTTTTAGAACTATTAAAAGAGTTGGAATAATCGTTAATCAAAGGGGAATCATAAAAAACAGAAAACTAAATTTCCTTACCTTTTGAACTTTGAACTTTTATTGGATTCCCAAACTTGCTTCCTTTTTTGTAAGGCATTTAAATCAGGAAGATGTTTCTTAGAAGGATCTTATTTGAATGATAATCTTATTCCTTCCACCTTTATAAATACAGGAGCAACAACAACATGTGATAAGCAATATAACACTGGTCTAACCCTTAATTAGGGATGGAGTCACCAATAGAGATTTGCACTCTAAAATTAATAAATCGAACTTGAAAATGCACTGAAAAAATACTCCAACCACAAACCAATGATAACATGAGAATCCCTTAAGAAACCCATGTAAATAAGAGAATTTTCTTATATAGTTGAGATCATGAAATTAATACATAGATAAATCTCTCAAAAACCTTGTACTCAAATACCCAGCAGGTTCACCTAGAGATTATGTTATTAATGAATAAATAGGACATGGAAGAGCCACTTAACTCATAAAATTTGAAGATAAATCATAGATAAACTTATAAAAAAAACTAATAACTGATAAGTCTTGTTTAAAATTCACTCTAAAGTCCTTGGAAATGACACTAATAAACATGTTGGTTCCAATATAAAAAACCTAGATAAGGATATGAGGGATGAGGAAGGCAAGAAAATAAATATAGACCTATTTATATGTTGTTTTGTAGCTAGAAATTGGATTTATCCATCTCTCTTAACCATGACTTTTGGGAATGACATGGAGGCACATGACTAAGGATTTGGTTTTTATCTTGCTACTTTGTGGCTCTACCTAAACCAAGGTGAGAGAACCTGAAGGGTAACTTAAAAGAGAGAGGGAGATATTATGTTTCAAAACCTCATACTTGTTAGAACCTCCATCTGAGATCAAATGCAACCACTAAATATAATTATCATTCAAAATAATGGTCACACTAATGTTGCAAACATTTAATTCATCAGAAACAATGCCATTGAGTGCATATAAATGTGATCACAACCATCATCTCTGAAGAGAATGTTGACAACTTGGGATATGATGATGATGGGATGTTGAATTTCATAAATTATGGAAAACACACTTGAAATATGCGACATATGTGTAATTTGTAAAAAGAAACATGTAAAATAAGCTAAGGTAATGTGATCTACATGGGTAGGATAGCATAATATGGGGGTGGTGAATCTAGTGGGGAGAAGTATCAGAGATTTCCATTCCCATCCTGCTACTTCCATAATGTAAAGAGACAAAATTAGGAGAGAGAAACCTTCAAAGGGGCATTTGCATTCATTGATACCAAATTCATGAAAACACTACCACATAATCCTTGAATCCTCAACACAAATAATTTTGCATAAAGGTTTCAAAAAATATTTTTTGAATCAACTCATAACCACCCAAGATACACTCAAGGGTTATAAGCAACCACTTCCAAAGTAATATTACAAAAATAATTTTAAAACCAAATTAAACATTATAAAGTAATACTAAAAAACAATATTCATTCAATACCCAATGCTATATAATAATCAGAAAGAAATCCTTCTTATTTCATTGATTCAAAAAACATAAAAATTATATAAAAAGTTAACATTCATCAATTTTGATATCATTTACATTCCAGGATGTCAGACTGAAGCATGGAAAATGATTATATACACTTTAATTTAGAAAAGGGTGATGTATAAATGCTCTCAATGCTTGTTAATGGATATACAACGTAATCACCTTAGCAAAAATCTAAAACTAGAACTAGAACCCTACGATGAAGGCATGCATTCATTATTATACCAAATTTCCCTCAAAGGGAATATACCCTCGAAGAAGCCATTGAAAAAATACAAAATGTGAGATGATAAATTCTTGATATTCCAAAATGAATGGAATGGCTATTCCAACTGAAAACATTCCATCTCAGTATGTCAAGTTGGAATGGTTTTGGATCATTATTGAGCCCATGGATGAGCGGAGAATATTCCCTTCGCAGAAAAGGACTATTTTTTGTCTTTTTCTTCCCTTTCAACACTATGTGTGCACTCCCATGGAGATTTGTTTACTCATTTCCATAATTTTATTTTAGTATTTCACTTGAAAGAATGATTAATATAAAATAATTTAAAAAATGAGGAGGAAGAATAAATAATGAATAAAGTGTTCAAGAATGGTTGAGATCTATTTGTTCACCCTCTTCCTTATTTTCCATTTTATTCCTATATGCATCAAGGCATTCAAACATCCCCAAAATGGGGTCTTCATCTATCCATGCATGAAAAAGTAATATTATTTCCTATTTACTTAAGACACTGTAAATTTCAACAGAAATAGATTTCTTCCTCTTGACTCTCTTGGCCAATTTATTAATGTAACTCTCTAAATGAACAAATTTATGAATGAAAGAATAATTGAAATCCTTTAGACATTCTAACTCCCCTGTAACATGTTTTCATAGTATTTTAATTATGTTTTTTTGCATATATAGTTCTTAGAGTGCATACACCTATGAGGGGAACCATTTTTCCAATTTTTGACTCAATATCATCAACATATTATACTTCCTTATACCTCATGTTCTAGAGCTTGCTTATGCAATCTTGTAGAGTCTCAATTTGTAGCCTGATAGCCCTTGCATACTCATATTTTCTTCCTTGGTAGTTTAAAGGTATTATTCCTTCCTTTTTACCACCTCATCATCCATAGCAGTGATAACTTCAAGCTTAGACAACAATCCACCTCATTGTGATATTTTTCAATTGATGCTTTACCTTCCTCAATTTTCATAGATACTTGGTTGTATCATTAAATTACTTATTTGAGGACTTTTTTTCCTCTACTTACCAACTCCTCCTCCCATTTCCCATCGTCCTCCCTTGTTTTTTCATATCATAAACATTATTTTTTATTTCAAGGGTGATATTTGTGGCAATTTCTTGGTTTTCCATGGTAGATTAGAACCATTTTTGTATGTAAGTTGACAAGATGTAAACTTTTTCCTTTAATTATGTCTTGGTCTCTTTGTCTTTTTCCATATTTTAGAAAATACCTCCCATTGTCATTGTAACTTCATGCTTGATCCCCTTTTTGGTTATCTTCCCCAATGGGACTTTGGTGATATAGTAATATGGATGCTAATCTTCATCCATTAAGACATCATTTTTTGGGGGTAGAAACTTCAACAAACCTTTCTCCTTAAGGACCCACCATTTTTCTTAGTAAAAAAAATTATTTCTTTGGTGTTTTGAATGGTCTCAAGGAGATGATGGTTTCTAGGTCAAATTCCTCTACTTGCATTCTCACTTTTCTTTTTCCTTGGAAGTGATGTTCCCAAGCATCATTCACCTAGAGTGATCCATTCCCCTTGTGCTTGTTATTGGGAAGCACCTAGTACAATCACATTTTATTATGATTTAGAGAGTGTGAGGTTGGATTCATGAACATGTACCTATGGTATTTCCATACCTTCAAATAATTGTACCTAGGTATCATCCTCCTCTTTTATATTTATATTTTACTTCTTTTCATATCTTAGTTTAAGGGTGTGGGGGAACTTGCATCTGTTTGTTCAACAAATTAAATTCCAACCCTCGCGTTCCTAGATGGAGAAGAATCCTTGATTGGCTCAATTTGGTTTTCTCTGTTGGATCCTAAGCCTCTACTTTTGCAGATTTTTCCACAACTTCATAAGTTGTAATCAATGTTTCCATTGTGTCTAGAGATGATTGAAGAGGATCCATGGATTTTGGTTTTTGAACCTATGTCAATGGAACCTCTTTTCCACTTGGTTGTTTTGGTTTTGTCATTGTTGTTTCTTCTATGGTGGATTGCTCATGAAATTTTGGGCCTCCTTCCTCTAATTCAATTAGTGCAACATGATAATATTCTACTTAAACATTCTTAGATTGAAGATCAGCTCTAACATCTTGACCCAAGCCATGCAACAAATTAGTGAAGATGTGTTCATGATATGGATTTTCCACTTCCTATCTCACAACTCCAGCTGATGCAACTTTTTCCTCATGAGTAGGGGATGAGATAGGAAATTTCATGTGGACATAAGAGGTGGGGTGATATCAACTACCTGATAATCCTATGATACTTGGGAAAGTAACTCAAGGTCTAGGGAATCTCCTTGTATGGGTTGTACTTGTAATTTTTTCTACTACAGATATTTCCACCTTTTCCCTTTTTATCCTCACAAAGTTCTTGGTTACTGGTTCCTCCTCCACTTTCTTATGAATGTGTTCCAATGTTGGACTCCCCCTATGTTTCCTTGGTGAAAAAATTCCCCTCATCCTCTTTCATTTGTTTAGGTGATCCCTCTAGTACAGAGGATGACATGCCTCCTTAGGCTTTCATATGAGTAAAAACTATTTTGGGCCCCAAGTGGGATGGAGCACAACCTAGATTGGAGTGGGACCGAGTAATAGGGGAATCCCTTATTACTTTTCTCAACATATCATTAGTATTTTTTGTCAACTTAGATACAAAGGTCCTAGTTTTACTTGTGACAAAACTAAAATCCTCCATGGAGGTTGGTCCTCTGATGGGAATCTATCGATATTTTCCCTTCAATGGATCCAAAATAATTTCTCCTTTCTTCAAAGGGGGGAAGAAAATCCTTGAATACAATAGTGGCTTTGTATTCCCTCAAAATTGCAGTGTTTTACAGGAATGAATCAATTCTTTTTATTATCAACCAAAAGAGAGTTCTCCTAATGACATTTTTTATTAGATAAGGTAAAAACAGGTATCCGCTCCCAGGTGCCTTACAAAAGGAGGAACATAAACCAACGAGAAAGAAAGAAACAGAAAAATTCCTTAAGAAGGAATAAAACATGTTTAACTCATATAATGAAGATCAGTACTTTAACCAAAAGAGGACAGAGAGTAAAACAAAGAATAGAAACCAGCCCTAAAACATCAGACTGCAGAAGTTCGCCAATAGTTTTCCAACAATCCAGAAAACCCAGCTAATTTTTAGGAAAAAAATTCACTGCTTTTAGCATGACTTTCTTTGATCATAGCACCCTTAGTACCCTTGTCATTCATGTCTTCCTCTAGCTCTTCCTCAGAACTACTGATGCACAAATTGAAATTCCTCCTTTTAGTGCCTTCCTCCATCCCTTCCAACCTATCACTCATCTTTTTGACCTAAAAATCCAGCTCCAGAACCTTTTGTTTGGAATTCACCTAGGCTGAGACAATTTTCTTTGAAACATTAATGACATCCAACATTGTTTCCCTTTGACCAACATTGGTTTCCTCCATCGCCTGAAGCGCCCCCTCTAAATACTGCACCTTTCTACTCCACTCCTCGAAGCCCTTAAAATTTTCATCACAACCCCTCTTTCTCAAGGTTCTCACTTCACCATGACCTTCCTCACTCTTCTCCTTTTCAGAATCCTCCCCCACATTTTTACATTTCCCATCCTTCATCTTAGTAAGGCATACCATAAGAGTGAGATCGTCTTCCTCCACCTTATCTTTTGAAGAAGAGTTTAGAAGCGGTTTCCCATTTTCAAACAAAATTAGGATGAGCCCTTCAAGTAAATTCATCTTCACCTTCTCCTGATAAAATGTCATCAAAGAATTTGTCAAAGACATAAACAAAAAAAAAAGTAATGCTCACCATGACCTTATGGTGAATCATATTCAGAAGGGTCATATGATGAGTATATATTTTTGGTATTTTCCTTCCAAAGTGATATACTTCATGATTTAAAGGCACACATCTCTCCATATTCCTGGGATACATGACATAACGATACCATCAGTAAAGAAAGAGCACCTTTCCTTACCCATGAAGAACAACTCAAATTCATGCTTTTTGTGGGTTTTATCCTTTTGAGCCCATCCATTTTCATCTTTGTTGCAAGGGAAATGGTGGACTCTGAAACCTCAATTTCCATTCCTATGACCTTGAAAATTTCCCTCTTTCCAAGATTAACCAAATTCCTTTGATAGGAAAGGGTCATGACCATGTAATTTAGCAATGAAATTACTAAAACCCCCAATCTTAAGCTTGTTCCACAAATGTTGATTAAAAGCTTCAAATGTTTTGGCTAGCCAGTTCAACCCTGATTCTATCACCATCCATCTTCACAAGACCAAAATTCTCTTGTTTGCTAACACTTCTCAAATTTATACCCCCTTTCACACCAACAAAATTCAAGGAATAAATCTTATTATGTAAGTTTTCACAGTACCAAAGCTCACTCATGCCATCATTATCAAACTTAGTGCACTCTATCTCTAATAATGACTCCATTAATGTCTCTGGGTAAATCATCTCCTTTACACCACATCTTATAATCATTAATATGAACTCCGTAATTAGCCATCTTATCCACACACTTATTTCCTTGACGCAAAGTATGGTTATAAGAAACCTTTACAAAATATTTTAGATTTTCCTTAACATCATTGAGGATATTTCTTAAGGGCCAATTAATGGATCCTTTATTGTTAAGAACATTAATAATGATGAGTAAATCACCCTCAATTTGGATTTCCTTGAATCCTTTTTCTTTGGCCAATAAAACCCCCCAAAGGAGAGCTCTAGATTTTGTCATGTTTTTTATTTCCCATCCTAACGAACCAACATAAACAAAAAACCAATCACCTTCATTGTTTCTTAAAATTCCACCTCCCCCATCTTGACCCAGATTCTCTTTAGACGCCCCATCAAAATTTATCTTAACAATATTTTCCTCAGGATTTATCTAAATGGATTACTTTCTAGGTTTTTGTAATTCCAATGGTTTAAGGGTTAACTTATCAAGAACTTTCTACTCCCCTTTTGGGTAGGGTTTCTTTGCCTTACCTTTAAAGAGTTTGATATTTTCCTTGATGGCTGCCAAAAAATTTATTTTAACTTTCAAGAGAAGAATTTTCTGGTCCCAGAAGATACAATCATTCCCAGCCTTCCATAAACCCCTAAAAAAATGAGGGAGGGAAATATTCTAGGCCCAGACCAAGATGGGAAAACAAAAATGACTCTCCCATTGAAAACAACAATCCTCAATAGTCAAAGGAAAAATCCATTGGATATTGAATAGATCCATAATGGAAGCAAAACATCATGGGAAAAGGAGAAATGAAGGAGAAATATGGTTTTCATTTTCCTCCTCTTTCCTGCAAAGAGAGCATCTATTGGGAATCTTCATTCCCCTTTTCCTGAGATTGTCCATAATCAAAATTCTATTTTGGACAGCCAACCAGTAAAATATATTAACCTTAGGGATAAGATCCTTCACCTAAAGCTTACCCTAATAGTCATTTTTGTAGATCATCCTTGAAATTTAACATATAGGTAGATTTGACAAAGAAAATTCCCGAATCTTCCTCTTTCCATTTAATGGAATCCTCCTTGGTCTGAAAAATGGGGATATGGAAATCCCTTAATTTATTGTTGAGAACCTGAAAGGGTTGGATATCTCCATCAAATTCTGGAGGAGGATCAATGGTTTCCCACCAGACAGTCTCCTCCTGAATCTAGAATTTTCTTATCTAAAATTTTTGTTTTTCCTCATAGAATTGAGCAACCCTTTTCCAGATTGCCAGGTTAGCTAAGGGGAAATCCTCAATCCAACTATCATACTAGAAACTAATTATATTACCTTTTCCTATCTCCCACATTGTACCTTTGGTTAAGATTTTTTTAGAGGCAACAAAAGAGTTCCAAAAAGAAGACCCTCTAGGAAGATTGTCTTGATTAAAAAAGGACTCCATTCTGCCTATATTCCGTAAATATTTCATCTTTATGATTTCCACCCAAAGACCTTCCTCTCTAGCAATCCTCCAACCAACTTTGGAAATCAAGGCCTCATTCATAAGTGAGATCTTTTTAAACCCCAGACCCCCACAAATCTTTGGTTTAGTGACTTTTTCCCAAGCCACAAGAGGGAATTTAAACTTCTCCACAACTCCCATCCAAAGGAATCTCTTCTAGATTTTCCCCAAGGACCCAATAATTTTAACAGGGAGCTTGAAAAGTGACATCACATAAATGGGAATACCTTGAAGGGATCTTAGAAGCAATTGAATCTTACTAACCTAAGAAATTAAGAGACATTTCCAAGATGAAAGTTTACTATTTACTCTTTCCAGTAGAGCATTCCAAACTGAAATTTTAGGGTTCTTTTGGATCAAGGGCATACCCAAATAAGAATCTGAGAAATGCTTACTCCTACACCCTAGGATGCGTTCTAATCTGGCTTGAACCTGATTCTCCACATTGATGAAAAAAAATATCACTTTTATGGAAACTAACCTTCTGTCTCAAAACTAATTCGTAATCATTTAGAGCCACATTAAAATTTGAGGCTTCATGAATAGAGGCCTTACCCATCATAAAATTATCTTCCAAAAAATGATTGAGACAGATAGAGGCAAGACCATTAGATATTTTTATACCCTAGATACAGTTAGAAATCATAGCACGTTAACAAATTATACTCAAAGATTCATCCATTATAACATAAAGGAAAGGAAAAAGAGGATCACCTTGTCTCAAACCTCTACCTTCTTGGAAAAAACCTTCTGGTTTACCATTCACCAAAACTAAATAACTAGCAGTGGATATGCATGTCATTATAATATTTACCAGAATGTTATCAAAACCAACCTTTAATAGGATAGCCTAGAGGAAATACCATGTAATCTTATCATAAGCTTTATACATATCCAACTTAAGAAACATAGCCGATCTACTAGAGCTTTCAATGGAATGTATGGCCTCTTGAATCACAATAATGTTGTCAGTAATTTGCCTTCCCAGAACAAAATCCCCTTGATTTCCGGGGATGAATTTTGAAAGAACCATTCTAATCTTCCCAGCTATGATTTTAGTCAGTAATTTATAACTGGTGTTACAAATAATTATTGGTCTAAAATCCTTAACTTCTTTAGCTCCAACAATTTTTAGCACTAGGAATATGAAGTTTTTATTCATTTACCTTAGAAGATGACCATTGTTGAAGAATTCTTGGACCATTTCAATGACCTCTTTCTTTATCACCTCATGAAGAGCTATGCTAATGATGCGAGTTTTCCTCTCATAAAATTATATTTCCTCTTACACAATACAATCAAGAGGTGGCATTGGTTGGGCTGTAATGTAATTATATGTATAGTACTTTCTCACAATATTCTTATCATTTGATAAAGCCTCAGGAAAAACTACAAATTTTTAACTAATAACCTATGAGCGGGTCATTCTAGAAAATACCTAAGTACCACCTCTTCCTCATATTTGCATTCCATCTAGGAGTCATCATAATGAGGCTCATTCTCATATGTATTACCTAGGGAACCTTGAATTATACATTTTATATCATAATTAGGTTTGTCCTGAAACTTCTACATGATAGATCTATTCATTTCATCTTTCAAGTGTTTGGATTTGACCATTGTGGGGCAGGTTAATCTCCAAATAGTGATTGGGAACTTGACATTGGTTTTATGCTTCCCTGCAATGGTATTATGGACATTCAAATTGTATTTTGACGATTCAAGTAACTCCCATTTATCATCTAGGTGCCTAGGAAACATATATGGTGTGCCCTAGAATCCACTTACCCTAATGTAGGTGAATAAATTGAATTGTATTTAGTGGTCACCTTTTTGGCACTATATGACATCCTATATTGTTTCCATTTAGGATTGGATAAGAAAGGACAAGGGAAAAGAAGGCATCATGAACCAACCTAAACACATACTTTTGATTCTTCAGGTTGAGTTATGGGTATACATCATATACCTTGTATTGAGAAAATTACTTGCACCTTACCAATCTAGGGAATGAACAGTGGGATGTAATGTTGTAAACCAGGTGTGAATTAATGTATAATTCAAATTTGTGTTTATATCCCTTGTGAATATGCACTTCCATTTTGATAATTTGTTGACGGATGGAGTCGCTTACTAACTCCTCCAAGTGGATATGTTCTCTTTAAATTAGAATGAGTTGGATGAACCTAAACATGCAATCATCATAATGATATGTAGACTCATTCCCCATAATCCTTTTTAATAGGGGATTAGGTCTCTAATATCTTCAATAAATTCATCTCTACTCAACCTCTTAGGGTTTTGAGTGGCAGAGATTCTTGGCTTCTTAAGCCATTGGTTGTTTAATACCTTGGAATACTTGGCATTATTGGTAGTCCAAAAATTTATCTTCCTTCTCAATGGTAATGTCAACCATTTCATTAACATCTTGGGGAGTCCCAACATTTCATCTAAAGTATCTGGAGTTAGGGTTCATACCACATCACCACTCCCATATCTAACTTCCCTCTGTGCCATGTTATAATTCTCTGCACAAGATCATACCAATTTATGGTACTGATCTAAGGGGGAAATGGAACTTCTATAATTTTTTTCCATAAATTCAATCCTTTTGGCTACATGCAGCCTCTAGATGAAATCATCAAAATCTGCATTGTCTAGGTTTGTATTAGTTTTCTTATCTAGGTCATAAATAAGGTGGGATGAGGTCAATTCGTTAGCCAATTGGTTCTTCATTGTGTCAGTGAAAGAGGGAAGACAACTTTCTTTAAGGAGTGGATTGATAAAAACTAAATATGTACAAGAAATTCTCTTACTACCAAACACAATCTCATAATACCATATAATAAAGATATTCCATGTTTAATAACTTTCCCACACACCAAGGTACTTGTAACTCCTACTTTTTGAGCCAACAAGAACCTTTAAACACTGTTAAATCTTTGAATACAACCTTCACGCAACTTCATCGCAAAAAAATAGGGATATTTCTCGTTCTAGGGCTCCAAAGTACTCAATAACATCGAAACTTGAATTTAAAGTGTGGGAATTAGTCTAGATTTCCAGCCATATAGTTCTTCACATGCTCCTATTAATGGTGGCCACATCCTCTCAATTTTTTTCATATTTGTGACTATTGATCTTATAATCATGTTTGAATATGAGCCTTACATATGAACTAATTTTTCACATCAGATTAACTCAAATTACATGTCACTTGCTCATTGGCTCTATCCCTAAAGATTTGATATGTGACCTAACAAATTCTTTGCTTATGATGAGTTATGAAACAGTAGTATGTGTTCATTTCTCTGAGCTGGAAAGGATATTAGAGTACCATAAAAATGTGAAGCTTCCAAATGTGAGGTTACAAAGTTTCCCTCGCCACATGATGCCTCCATACTATGCCATGTGTATTCTCTGTTAAGCCTTAAGGGATAGAAATACAGTTTGCAACATTTCAAAAACTACAAAACTACCAACTGTGAAGCTGTAAAAATGCTCCACCGTGAGGTTCCATCATATGTTTTCACGCATCTCTCCCATTTGGCCTCAGAGATGGAATCGTAGTCAATAGTATGGTAAAAACTATGAATATTCCAAATTTCAGACTCCGAAGATGCTCCATTGGATAACTACAACCAGATCGTGCCACATGTCACTTTTTTCTGCCCTTTGGAGATAGGAGTACAAATTGCAGTCTTGCAATAACTGTGAAGTTACAAAATACAAAACTGTAAAATTGTTTTCTACCTTATAACATAAAATATTTTCTGAATATTCCCTCAGTTGAGCCTTAATAACTTGCAATTTGCATATCCACATCAACTTTGGCATTGCAAAAAATTCATCAAATGGAATATTCCCATAATCTTCCTTTTTGAGGGCTCAGAAGTGCCATTATAATTTGTAACTTTACAAAAATTGTAAAACTTCTCATAAGGCCCGCATACCCTTAGATTCTTTGCATATTCCTTTTTTCATGCCTCGAGGGTGAAAATGTAATTTGCAAACTTGCAGAATTAAAGATAATTCAATTAAAAAAGAAAGGGGGCTTATTCCAAAGGATTGATCATACAACCAAGGTCGTAACAACATCGCCCACA
Organism: Taxus chinensis; assembly: GCA_019776745.2. NCBI lineage: Eukaryota > Viridiplantae > Streptophyta > Pinopsida > Cupressales > Taxaceae > Taxus > Taxus chinensis. Next base: position 614,069,784 of record CM034148.1, on the reverse strand, counting down.
CCCATGAAACCTACAAACCATAAAATCAACAAGAAATATAGAAAGTATTAAGGCATTAGAAAAAATGAGGGTAGTTGACCAAGATCATGGCATGGTTTAATCAACTTGGAGCTTGGGGGAACATTGAACATCTTGAGAGGTCGCAGAGCTAATGAAATGGGAAGACATACCAACATTCACATGGAGGGATACAAAACATGCCATGATTTCCTAAAGGATCAAATCAGGCACCAAGAAGCTACACATTTCTCACTCTACCTGACAACACTTTCTTTGTTTTGAACAAATTTTATTTTTCTATTTGTCATTTCTTTTATAGTTTGATAGCTCCTTTTTTCGATATGATCTAGTGTATACAAATTTTTTTATTTGGATCTTTTTGGGATATGCCTAAACTTACTTATATAATTCTATGGGGGTTTCCTATTCACAACCTATTATACCTTCATGCATGTGTGTCTTATTTTATGCAACCTCTTCTTAGTTATTATGTAATTACATCACTATTAGTTCCATGTTATTTGTGAGAGGCCATTTTATGTATTGTAAGATAACTTAACACTCAGGTTTCTCTTTTTATTGAGTATTTTCTGTCATATATGGTAGCGTTTTTCATTTCTTTTATATTCAAGTAGTGCACTCAAGCCACTCACATGTATTTTATTCACTCCACCCAATCAACATTATGGGGGGTGTAGTCATATTACTTCTCTAGGTGTTATTTTCATTGCTTATCCTTGCACATCACATCAACTAGTTTAGGTAGTTGATGACATTCTTGATGTACTCTTTTATACTTTGTTCACCTCATTTAACATATTGATAGTATCCTTGGAGTTATTATGAGGTTACATAAAATGTCATCTTATCTAATTTTTCATCAAATTGTGGAATTGACCTACTCATACAAATTTTAATTCTTCGCCACTCTTCTCACTTGCACTTCTTGCATATTATTTAGTGATGACTTTCACCCCATCTAGTACTTTCTAGTCACTCTCTATAATGATTCCTCAAAATGAAAATACACTATTATAGACATATATAGGTCACAAAGGTTTGAAAAACCCATGTAAAGGTAAAAGGGAATGACGTCTCATTGTCCCATGGGTGTATAATTTAAAATTTTATGTACTAGTGGTTTTGTTTGTTTAACTTTCCCCCTACATTTTTTTGAAATGCAATGGCATGGGTTGCTCACAATTGATTTCATTTGGTGTTTAGTGTATTTTGGTAACCAAATTTGAAAATTTATTCATGGAATTATATTGATTAGTGTGAAAAAGAAAGAGAGAGTGGCCTTGGATGGCCAATTTTACTTTATTTGTGTGAAATATGATGGCCTTGCATGACCAATCCATTTTTCTTCTGATTCATAACTTGAGAGATGGGGAGTAGACAAACTTGTATGGTTAGACTATATATTTTACTCCCTTTAGTGAAGGGGAGAGTGTGAAATAGTGCCACTTTAGAGGAAAACAAAGAGATGATAATCTGTCAAAGACAATGCAGTGTATTATAAGTAAATTGATATAGGAGAAAGTTGATTTCTGATATGGTTTAGAGTTATTTGTGAGAGGAAATAGATAATTATGTGTGTAATAAAGTTAGATTCAGAGTTGTAAGAGAATAATATTTGAAAAACCATATAGGGTGCGCAATATAGTGCACTGATGTATCAATGCAGAAGATGTAAGAAACATCATCTCAATTTCATAAATGACATGCAAAATAAGGAACCAAGGCCCAAGGTATGGGTTATGAAGGAGGAATGAAGGATGAAGACCTAGAGGGAATCTATGTGCATTGAGGATTTCCACTCACTCGTGGAATGGTGTAGCTTCAAGATTCAAAAAAAAATTCAACCATGGAGAAAATGTGCATACATTAAAGGAAAAAAGGGCTCAATCCCCATGCTCATAGATCAAGTAGGAAAGGTGTACATATATAGAGGAGTTCTTAGTAACTCCCATGTAGCTAATTATTCCTCCATGATGGAGAAGAGGAGTTACCTTCCGAAAGGGGAATGTAACTCCTATGATGCATACTTACACATATGACAGATTCCACGACAAAAATTTTCATAACTAACATGACACCTATGATCCATGCTCACACCTAAGTGACATGACTTACCTGGTGAGGTGGCAATACACATCTCACCAACACCTCCCTTCATTATAACTTAGGGTGAGGCAAGGAAAGTCAGCAAAACAAAGAGAATGAAAAATGGGTTCTGGAAATTAAGCCTAATGGGGTACCATGAACAACAAGGGTCCCAAGAAATGGAGGAAAAAATAGTGGGAAAAATATCCAACATAAGAGAAAAACACACCCTCTAATATAAGAAAAATTCTGAAATGGGTCTTGGCCACTGAGGATCCTAATAATGTACCCATGTACAAACGGGAAATATCTTGGAAAGAAGAGAGAAGAAGAGGGAGACGTGAGGAACACAAAATATTTTATGGGACGGATCTGAACTCTGCAACTCTAGAAAGTCTCCCAAAAGAGTGTCAATGACATGGTCCTTTGTCTCTGGATTAAAGAAGAGTCATCTACACAGAACTATGTGCATGCCCTTATGAAGGATAGAAATAGATTGTTGGAAGTCCTCCCACTTCGGGAAGGAAATCAAAGGTAGCAACATGAAGAAATATGAGTTTGGTCCATAAAAGTGTGACATAGGTCTGACAAGTGAGTGCACAAGAGCTGAGGTAATGCCACGTGTGTAGAACTATCAGAGTACGAAGGAAGAACACATGCATAAAGGATATCCAAGTGATACGAAGGAAACACAATATCTCCAACAATGAAAAAGGTATCCAAAGGCAAGGGTAGATAAAAGAAGGTATTTTACAAGGTGGAAGTAATCAAAGTCCCAAAAGTGGCACTGCTAATAACATAGATGACGAAATCCTCCAAAACACTTGAAGAAGGATGAGGAACTTGTAGTGCATCACAAGTGGACTTTGTGAGGAGGTGATAAAGGTTGGGAAGATAATCACCCCAATAAGGGGGCTCAAAAAATAGAAGAGTGATGTCATATAGGTATAATTCATGCATGCATGAAGGAAGAAGAGTGGAAGTGGCCTTGCATAGTGGAAGTGGAAGGGAGGCTGGTGCAATGATTGTATGAGGCTGAATAGGGGACTGGTCAATGTTTGATGAGATGTGGGAAGTGTCAACACTCTCTGGAATAGGGAGAGAAGGAGGGGAGAATTCCTTGATAGTACTCTTGACATCGGAAATGGGAGCATAATCCTCATCATCATAAGTGAAAACAAGTGAGTTTATGTTAGCAAAACAATCATCACATGAAGCATGAGGAGAATATTGTTGTGGAGAGCTGCTGCTAGGCTAAGGTGAAGCAACAAGTGTAGGGAGAGTGTCGTCAACTAAGAAAGATGCAAGTGAGAACAAGGGACAATGGTCACATCTATCTCAAAGAAAGGGTCTCCAATGGAACACGAGTGTGAAGAGCGAATGGAAGCATGAACATGGTCAATAATAAGTTCTGTAGTGGCAGCAGTAGTGTGAGTGGTCTCAAAATAAAGGTCCTGATGTGGACGGTCAACAAGAGACTACTAAGAAGAAAAAGGAATAGAGGAACACTCATCTTTGGAAGGGATGTGAGAAGGGGAAAAAATCCATGGTGGCATAAGAGTGGTCTAGGGAAGCGTTGCTCTCAGATGATGAAGTTGTATTGCCATGAAACTTTCAGATAATGGACTAGGTAGTGAAAGGGCACTCGATGTGCTGGAACAAACGTCGGATATCCCTAGAAATAGTAAGAACAAGAAGGTCATAGACCTCATCGATGCAATTAAACCACTCATCCTTCTCCAGAGGCTTGAGAGGCTTAGGAATGAGACCATGGAGGTAGGCAAAAAACCATGCACAATGCAGTGCCTGATGATGCCTTCCTTTTATGTCAAATAGTTCTCATAATTGACCATAACAACAGAACGATGGAACTCCATAGTGCGGATAAAACCCCAAAAAGATCCCAGATGGCACTTTATAGCTTAATGTGAAAAGTACAATCCCAAACAAGCAATACAATGACTCCCTAGGATGTGAAACTTTATAAAGTAGTGTGATTCAAAAAATGAGAATCCCATCATGTAGTGTGCAAAGAATCATGCAAATTTGACCAAAGAAGTGCTCAAAACTGAGCAAATGGTCAAAATTTCTAGTAAAAAATGATTCCCGCAACTGATAGAAAAAGTCAATAAGCCCTGCAAACGGATTTAAAAAGTGCCTGAAACGCATGCAAAGGAGATTGTATGTCTACTTGTTGGAAACATCATCAAATTTTAGACAGGGTTTGTTTTAATTACGAGGGGGATTAGTAACCCCGAACCAAATAGGAAGGGCATACATTAACAAGAAACATTTATCCAAAAATTATTATAATACCAAAAGGAATGGTCTTTTACCTTAAAACATTAAAAAAGGGGATTGTTTTCACCTCCAAATAATACTATAAGGGATGGGACCAAGTTGAGATAGATCTATTGGCTCACTGGGGTGAGTTGGGTTTTCCAAATGCCAAGTTGAGCTTAGGTGGCAGATGGGACGTGTCGATGAGTTGGTGATCAGAACGTACGATAAGTCCATGTGTCAAGAGAAACCATTGTGGATGCTAGGTCCACGTATCAATGTTGGATAGGGAGTAGAGATGAGATATATCCATGTGCCAAGGAATGCTAGTGATTCCAATGCAGAGTGATATTCCCATCATAGAGCTCAGGAATTTGGCAATGAAGAGAAGCGAGGTGGTGGAGATTCTATAACAGGAGAAAGAATACTCCCTCAAACACCAACAATACCAGGGGCTGAGCAATCAAAATGGGAGGATGTAGACCAAAACCTGACTCAACTTGTGAGGTGGCAATACACCTCACACCAATAGGTTGTACCATTGCGAAGACATTATTATAGGAATAAGGTTGGTGGTAAGTTACGTTTCTTAATGGCACGAGTGAATTTTGATATAAATAGTGAGTTAGAAAAGTGAATATTTACTTTTTATTTGTGATTACAATTGATTTTGATAAGATCTCTAAGTTTGATATGATTCCATTAGTAGGAGAGGTCATTTAATCATGTTTTGAGTGGGTAGGAGATATCATTCAAAAATAGACTACCCCATAAGCTAGTGAGTATAGAGTTTTCGTGAATTTTTGATTTTATTTTATTTTGTCAAAAGTATTGTGTAAAGGTGAAAATAAACTGAATGGTCCAATTTTAGATCTATGGAAAAATCATAGGGATCACTATGGTCCTAACCAAGAACCATATGGTCCAAACCTAATTCATACAGTTCCAACTAGGGTTGTAAAAAATGATGGAAAAAATGTTTTATAGGGAATTTTCTTAGATGTGATTGATTTGTGATGATTTTTATCGATATCAGTTATACTCAAATAATATTTTGATTTAGTGATATGTGTTTATAGATAACTGTCCACACATGACAATTTCATGGAGTTTGACACATGTAGACATTATTTTCAATAGGCTTCGATGATGTCGATTGGTATATATTAGGTACGGACAGATTACCGCATGTAGCAAGATTAGGAGAATTTCCCCAAAATATGCATTTGATCACTTCACTATGTGAGCGATGGAATGTGGATACATGTACCTTATATCTCCTAATGGGGGAGATGATGATTACATTGGAGACTGTATACAAAATTCTATGGCTTCCTATTGTAAGAGAGAGGGTGTAAGTATTACCCCTAGATAAGATATTTCACATGAGGTAGGCACATAGATTTTTATTGGGTCATGGTGGTTTTGGAGAGTCATATATTAGATTGAGTTCCATTGTGATGTTATTTATTCCATGGTTTTGGATTTTTTTATTGTTTGGAATTGTTTTTGGTATGGATGGTGGTGAGGTTTCTATCTCACAAAGGATGTGACAGATATGCTATTCTATCGAGGAACATGGTACACAATATGCAGGGGTCGTGTTATGTTTTCCCAGTTGTATAAGTACTTATACATGTATTCTTTAGAGCAATGGGGTGGTGGTGTAGTAGCCATTACATTGTTACATGTGTGGACCTATGAGAACATTAAATTTTTACAAATGATTGGTGGGATGCATTTAGATTGGGCACATCTTGATATTTTTATCGTAAGATGAGTCTTTCCTACGTAGAAGGTTTTGATACTGTGACATATAAGTCCATGTAAGACATATTGGCACCAAGGGATATCATTTATAGACCATATACAGAGTATATAGGATCATCAAAGGATGTCATGGAGTTGTAGCAAATATGTCATGTTATGTATATCGTTAAAATATTCATTCATTTCATTCAAAGTTATATAGGTGATTTTAGGTTTTCTTTGTCATTATAATTGTCAAAATTTGTGTTGTGTCTAAATGGAAGTACCTCTAAAAAAATTTAATGGTCTCAGTTTCCACACTTGGAAAGTAAAGATTCAGATGTAGTTGATGAAAAAAAGTCTCTAGAGGATAGTCGATGGAAAACAACCCACACCTACAGATCAAACCAAATTGGCAGAATGGGAAACTAGGGATGATAAATCCAAAGCCATTATTGGCCTTACTCTCTCAAATACTGAACTACATTATGTTGATCTTGAGAAATCATCTCATGAAATGTGGGAAAAACTGAACAAAACCCTTGTGCTAAAGCAATGAATGAAAATTTTTCTCTCAAATTACAGTTTTTCAAGTTAAAAATGGGTGAAGGATTTATAATGTCTAGTCATATTAATGATTTATGGTCTCAACTCTGACAGTTGGAAATAATTCAAATCCTCGATAGAAGATGAGGATGTAAAAGCTATTATGTTGAATAGTTTTCCTCCCAATATAGTAATGTTGTTTTCACACTCGGATAGATACCTTCCAACTCATTGGAAGATATGATATCAACCCTTTTAGCTGAAGAAAAGAGAACCAAAGAAGACACATATGAATAAAAATCTCAATATAGTAGAAAGAAGCACAAGAACTTTTCCAAAAATGAATAAGAAGTTGAAAGATTCTACTACAAGAAAAAGGACCATACCTCTACATACTGCAAAGTTTATGCTCGAGATGTACGAAGTGGAAAATTTGGCAGTGAAGACAATATAATAGCAAATGGAGAATCATCGAGAGAAGATGAACCTGAACCAGAGGAATGTGGATACGCGTCCGAAGATTTTTTGTACTAAGAAGTATTTTATTAGAGGATGGAAGACAATCAACATCCCCTTGTCAGTTTCCAACGACAGGGTCACTTCTGCTATGGTGACATGTGTGAGTGTTTTTGTTTATTTCAATGTGATTTTTTTAGAATAATGTTTTATCGAACTTCACATTATGGGGGGGAAATGACACAATGTTTTAGTTTGATTTGATTGATATGTATGGATTCCAAAGTAATCTCCTGAAAGTAAAGACATGATGATAGCTAAAGAAGCACTAACACATCGTGATATGGTTTGGGGTAAACCATTTGAAAACCTCTTTTGTCTCAGATTTGGGCCAGCCAATAGAAAAACATATCTTTGTCTTGGTTTGTGATAATCCAATAGAAAATCACACAACTCTCGGATTCTGGTTATCTAATAGAAAACCATCTTTGTCTTGGTTTTTGATCAACCAATGGAAAATCACACCATCATGAAATTAGGTGTAGTGCAAAATGGATGTTTTCCTCATGTTCGCACTAAGGGGGTAATGTTAGTAAAATATTTATTAGTGCTCCCGTATTTTTTATATATTTATAACAATTTTTATTGTGTGATTTATAACAAATCACGTATTATTATATAGTTTTTATAGGAGTTGTTTATGGAGATTCACTCTCCTTGAAAATAGGAGAAATTTCTCCTATATATTATATAATCCCAACTGATTGAATAGATGATAATTTTTCATTGTCTGTTTAATTACTTGGATCTCTAACCAAATTTATATTATCCATGACAGTTATTTCGAGCATCTTGGTAAAGGTACAATATACAAAAGTGAAGTCAAAAGTCAGGCTTCTCACTATAATTTGATAAACCATGATCTTAAAATAGGTGTGAAGGTACTACCCAAGTATAATGAACATGTTTGGATGATCTTATGAATATAGAAATCAAGAAACATGCCATCATTTCATACAAAATTGATTGTACATGCTATATGACTATCCTGAGAGTAATTTGGTTGCATGCAAGTACTAATATGTGAATTAGATGATTCACATTCATCAAGAAACTTCTTCAAAGGATTTAGGAGCTGTTATAATGCAGTTTTAGGTGAAAACACAAGTTTAGAGGTCTTCTATCATAGTTGCATGATTAAATCAGGTCTAAAGGGACCTAAAAACAGGGTATAGAGGTATAGTTTGCACAAGGGAACAATATTAAAGCTTAGGTATTTTTAAAAGCTCCTTGGAGTGGGTATATACTCCTTGAAATTGTATACATTTAGAGGGATAATTGAGATAAGAGAACATGTGCATGCTTAAGGAAGGCTAGTAGCCAATAACGTCAAATAGGTGAATTTATCACAAGATGCAAGACCCAACTAAATGAATGGTCTAAATACCTTTTAAAAAATGACATATACAATGGAAGAACAATGTGTATATTGGTTCAGTACCTTAAGCTAGGTTTGGGGCATATGAGTCATTAGTGACCTTAGTTAGACTATATACCTAATTTCTTGAGAACCATGAAAGGTTAAAGGCTGTGAAGGCATAAGTTCAAGGCAGAGATAAAGGTGTATAGAAGTGGCATGAAAATCCTATTGCAGGAAGAAATCAAAGTGTGGAGTAATATAAAGGAGTTAAGGTGAATACTGAAAGGATGATGGAGGCTTCAAAATAGTGGAGGTCAAGGTATAGTAGTTTTATCTCATTGATTGTTATCCATAAATCTATAAGTAAGGTTGTGAATAAGTTAAAGAGAACAATACACTTTAAGATGGTTAGAGCATAGAAAAGTTCCACATAACCTCAAGCAAGGGATCCTCAAGGAAAGTATATTTATTTTAGAAATTTTAAGCTCTTTACATAGTGAGAGACCTACTTGGGTGAATAGTAAGTCTTCAAGCAAGGATAGAAAAGTTTGAGTTAAGTAATAACCCCTGCACCAAAACTAGACTATGTGTATCACATGTAACTAGAGGAGATTAAACATGTTCATTTTTCCTAAGAGAAATAGAAATAATATTATCATTATGTTCACTATCATGTACAAGTGGTGGAGAAGAAGAAATAATAGAATCATTTCCTTTTATTTCAAGAGGAAAATTAGAAACACAAGTTGTAATCACTATATTACGTATAATAGGAATGAATTCAATTCTATCATATTGAATTAAAGAGTAGTAGGAACATTAATAGTGAAAGAAATGTCATTTCTTTCTGATTTAATGGGAATGACACAAACAGAAACATAATCATGTATAAGAGGAGTAGAAATGTTTCAATCAATATCATCACCTTTACACTCAAACATAAGAGTAGAAACACAAGGAAGCTCATGTGCAAGAGGAATAAAAGAGTCATCATGTGTGTCATCACTATGGCATTCACTAGGGATTGATTTTAGATCAATATCATAAGCATAATGAACACCCATCATAAGCATAAGGAACACCATCAATCAATGTATAAATGGAATGATTATCATCTTCATGAAACACTTTCATTACCACTAGAGTATATATAATCTTTAGGATTAGGAAGATCATATACTAGTGGGATGAAAAGGATTACTATCCCAACCAACCACATTACCCTCACAACTAGGATCACTCATCATCACTAGTTTAGGAAAGTGGGACATTTGAATTCCATGATCTTATTTAGGGAAATGAATTCCTCGAGAGAAGGAGGAAGAAGGTTTCTATGGTTTTTAGTAAAGCGATATACTCTATCTCGAAATACAATAAGATTGAAGTCTTGATCATAATTGTATATTATATAATGTATATCATAATATGAAGATGGAACCACTTTTTTTTTTGCATTCACATAGGTGGTATGGACCCTAGATAGAGGGATGGTAACCACTATGTTTACGCAAGGCATGAAAACTAGACATAATCACACAAAGAATGAGGAAGACACTAAGAAAAACCACACCCATGCCCCTAGGAAACCCCAGGTTTTCCAAAACAATAGAACTAATACAAAGGAGATATAAATATCCTCGATTAGGTGACGAGTTCAATCAAAATTGGGTTCAAAAAATGTATCGACCCTAATTTAAATTAATAAATTAGGCTTAGAGTTGATATTAAAATATTTTTTTTATAAACACATTCAGATCTTCTTCTTAAATCATATTTAAAGGATGTATATCATAGAAACCAAAATAACATAACACTACAAGAAATCAGAAGTGCAATTGGGATAGATAGATTCACTTGGTTTATAGGACTGTTAGAGTATGTCAATGAGAGGTGGTCTAGAACATGAAAATAAATTGGAAAACTAGGTGAATAAACTTTTTGGTCCTTCTTGGGAAGGATGATATGATATTTATAGGATTGAATCTAACAATTCATGATCAATTTGTACAATTTTAAACTTATAGAAAATGTAAATTTGTAACTTTTGGTATCACTTTATGTCATTTTTGTAAACTCTTCAAATTTGCATGTTAACCCTAGATTTAACACTTAAATGTGTACAAAAAGCCTTAGTTGTCTTGCAACATACTCAAGCAAACATTAGATATAAAATGAAATAATTCAAATGTTTGACTCAGGCCGACCTCAATGGTCACCTAATTTATGATTCATTGAGTGTTGCACTACATATCATCCTCAATGTAATTCTCTTAGTGTTTTGTGTTGGTGTACATGCAACTACCCCTTGACCTAGGTTTTTCATTGTGCCTCAACACTGATAATAGGATATGTTACTTCATCCCAATAGAAACCCTTCCATGTAGATGAAAAAAATTAGATTTATGCGCCCATATTCTTTGTATGTAGTTTGAAGATATATATTTTATTTTTAGCTCAATAGATGGTATATAGATAGGTGCTTACTAGATAATAAATGCCTATGTGTGTGTGTGTGTGTGTCTTCTTACTAGATAATAAATTCATATATACATTAATAAATATGAGTTCATCATCTCAAATTTTAAACCTTAGTCATGGGAAATTCCAACCCAAAAATATAATTTGAAAGTAAAAAGAGTAAAAAATGGGCCCATGAGATAAAAAATCACTGAAAAACAAAGGGGGTACAAGATCGTACAACTATGGTTATGACCATGTGTATGGTTCTGACCCAGTTGTATAGTTTTTGACCAACAAAACATGTAAATGAATTGCAAAAGGACATGGCCAAAAGATCTTTATGCCTTGACACAAAATCATGAGAAAAGGTTAAAAAATCACATAAGAACCATCAAACAAAGCAACGAAAGATAAAAGAAGAGGAATTTATGCCACTAAGATCTAGTTTCAAGGTTTTAAAACTCAAAAAATATAATAAGAGCATTATGTGATAATGGTTTTGTGCAAATTTTGGCATCTACAACTGCATGCTTATCCTTAATAGCCTTTTTTAAGTTTTTGTTTTTTTGGTTTCCCATATGACCCTCTTAGTTCACTAAATTAGCCCCTTGCACCCTACTTAAACACCATGTTACTTATTTCATCCCTCATATGACCTACAACTATATTTTTTAGCCCCATGTGTAAATTGTTTCATATAGCATGCACCATCATGCAACATTTTTTACTAAATTTGTTCATAAGGAAGTATTTTCTACTCTACGAGTCCTACAAATAATAAATTTCCTTCAAATTATGTATTTTTTTCATGGTCTAACATATTAGAGTAGTGTTTTGTATTTTTTGGTGACCCAATTTTTTAGAAAATTATTTTTTGCATATTTTGTTGTCTTCCCCTAGTTTCGATACTCTATTAGCCATATCTTTATATCTGCATCCTGAATTAAGATGTCTTTTTTTTAAAGTGATTTTTTTTTGTGTAATTTAAAATGGTAGGTGGATTATTAGTTCTTAATAAGAGGATTAATTTTGACATAAATTTATAATTTATTTACTGTATTTGATATGTAAATCTCTCTGCTTGTAAAGTATCACCTATTTTTAGCTAGGGATTCATTTTTGTGAATTAAAAAAATCATGGGTTGGGATTATTTGATTCTTGGATTACATGTCAACCAATATATTGAAGGAAATTTGTGAGAACTACATTATTATAAGCATTTTGGGAGGTTTTTATTGAGGTTTGTTTATTTTTTGAGGTTTTATAAGGATTTTTTTGCCTTGCTATTATAGGATAGATTACATCCATGACTTCCACACTCTCATAAAAAAATAATAACCTACTTTTTCAAAAACACTATGCCCTTCTTAACATTATGTTCACTTTAAGAACACATGGTTATATTTGTTGAAGAGAATAGAAATATACATAAATATCTCTATTGCTCTCTCTAATTTAATAAAATAAACCCTCCTTCAGTCATCAAATGATATGGTTGCATGCATGCAATGTCAAATCGACACCATGGACATACCTTTCGTTCAGAATAGTCTACCTTGTTTCACTAATTCAAATTCTATTGACACATCATCATCATCTACTTAATTATCAGTTGTCTGTTTAAATTTAACGCACCTATTGTTGTTCATGTTGTAACCCACACTTAAGATTCACCAAACATTATGTTTGGATCATTTGATAAATACACAACTGGTTTTTGATACCATACTCTCTTTTACATTGGTCATTTTATTAGAGGCATGGGTAAGTATTAGTAGGGCATCACTTCTCATATCCTAAATATTTATTGGATTTTCTCATCACGAAACTGGATATAGAGAAAATTATTTTTCATCAAGTCCACTTTTTGCACACTCGCATGTTTTTGTTTGCTCCTATCTTCATGAGGATATTGAGAAATACATGAGTCATTCTCCACATCTTCTTATCCATAATATACCTAATACTACTTCAGTCAAATATGATATTCATGAAACTTTTAGAGATGATTTCTCACATGTATCGTTTAGATACATCACACTAGATCACATGAAAACATCTTCATCTACAATCATCATTCACCTAGGATAGATTTCACATCAGTCATGGTGGCATCTTCGAGATTCTTTATGTGATATTTTCCAATGTGGATCCTCTATTATTCAACTACACCATCTACACAGTACTCATTCTACCTCACAACACTCCATTTATTTTTGAACAACTCTCATTTTTCTATTTGACTTGTCTTTAGGGTAATTACATGGATATAAATGGAAAAAAATTGGTTCTATAAAATGTGTACGTGGTTATATAAAATGTGTTCATGTTGTCACTTTTTAGGTTCATAGGACACTAAACCAAAAACATGAAAAAACTACATCTGAGCTATAACACATATGGATTTTTATGGTACATGAACATATACATGTTCTTGGTATTTAGTGTTTTGAAAATGGTTTTGATGTAGAAGGCCAGTCTACATGGAGAATATGTACTAACATAATTTTTAGGTATAAGTTTTCTTTTATTAATCTTTATACTTTTATTACTTCTTATTATTTATTTATGCACTAAAATACTAAAATTATGAATAATAACAAAAAACCTATACTTTTAATTTATTATAGTAAATATAATAAATTAGGGTCACTCTGCACCTGATAGAAATGGTCTTGTAGCTCTAATCGTTACAGTCTAGAAGATAATTTTTTTGAAATCCAATTTGGTCAGTACTTAGTTATATTTCATGATTTCAACATTGGATGTAAAGATTTTAGATTGTAAATTTTACAATTGCAATCTATTTTGGGAAAACAAATAGTCGTTATATATGTTTTGAGTCCTTCTAGATTAGTTACTAACATATGTAGGTGTTTTGGAGCCCCCCGAATAGGTTGCTGAAATTTGTAGGATTTTCTCAATGAGAATGGAGTTGAAGCCTTAATTTCATCTTGGAATCTGAGTGATATCATATTATGGATGATTACATAATTTATAATCTTGGAACTATATAATTAGTTACATAAATAGGGAAAACAAAAAAAGTATACCTTAACTATATATCTCACCACACCATTCGATGTTTGCATCTCAGGATGGAGTTAGAGATCTTTCCCATATAAAACAATTGATTAATAACAAATCAACATACTCAAACACAAAAAATGACACTCTTTCTCAAGAGATAAATCTAGTAGATAAAATATAAGGACCCCGCCCCATATCTATATATAAGGGGTTTTAGCTCATATCTATAAAGAGGTAGGGGTGAGGGAAGTGAACAGATATAGGGGAACATGCATCCTAGTTGGCCACTAGATAGATAGAGAAGGGAAGGGGAATGCCAAAGAACTATATAAAATCCATAACTTCCCTCCCCTAGCTATTTAAACTAATCAAAGGTATGTTAGGGATAATAGGTTGATGACTCGTAAGAGATCTTATCAAAAAAAGATGTTTGGCACCATATCAATTTATTTTGTGCCACGTGAGGAGAGGGATGGGATGAACAAGGGTGTTATATCAAGTGGTTCATTATGGTTCATCATATAGAGATAAGGGACCCTACCCATCCTTAAAATGGCACCAATTTAAAAAAAAACCATGATTCATCAATTGAAAGGAGATTACTTTAAGACACATAGATGTAAGGGGTAGACCCAGTTACCAATTACTTACAATAAGGTAGGGTGGGTGCTTATATAAATATATGGTGCAATTAGTTGATTAAGGGAAAGAGAACTTAGATAGGGAGGCGCACATAAATATTTGGGGTCGGTATTTATGCCAAAGATCTACAAAATTATCCATATATTTAGCTAAGATCGTGTAGTTGAAGTTTAAGTCACCATATAAACTATACTTTCCAGTCTGGATGCATATTTAACAAGCCCCTATGAATTATCCTCATAACTAATAATGTAGCGGATCAAACTTGGTTCTCATCCACACACAAAGATAATCCTTTGAGCCTGATAATATAGATTAGCGATAGTAAGGGTTGGGCAAGAATATGATCTATCTTGAGGACCCCGTGATATCTTCATTTGTTTAAAAGAAGAACAAGAGATAACTGGTAGAGTTGGAAACTGAAAGAGTGCATCACATTGATCTCTATAACTTTCAAAAAAATCCATGGTAGGAGTTGGTGGAAAATGTGCTAGAGCTTCCAAACATTCATTTCCTTTCCATGGACAAAGAGACATGTTCCCTTCATCAAGATTTGTGCTGAATTAAATTATTGTATTCTTAGTTTGTTGTAGTAGGGGTGGAAAAGATGAGTCAAGTGCCACATGTTTCACAAGAAATCAAATCTACATCAACATTTGGAGAAATTCTTTTCAAATATCCTTTTATGTTGTTGCTAGGAGAGTAATAAGTGACATAGATGTCGATTCCTTTATGGGATCTAACACAAGATATGGAATGAACCAATTGTGTAATAAAGACACCGATTGACACATTGATTGCACAATGGATTATGTAGTGAATAGAGACATATATGGAAAAGACACCATTGAAATAAATTCATGCATTGTAGCAAAATAAATCAGATAAAAGTGGTAAGAGGGAGATAGTAAATGAGAGTGTATCATGGAAAAATCTCATCATCATTTTTCAAGAAGAGGAAAAATCCAATCCTCACGGAACTTTCCCTTTAGAAGAAGATAAGAAATAATCAATTATGAATGGGAACATAAGACATTGGATGCGTGATCATGAAAAGTTGAAGGTAATTGTGGAGTTTAGATTCACCAATCAAGAATAAGTGGCTGCATCGATAGCTGGAATTACATTGTTTGGTAAAAAAAGGTACAATAGTTATAGAAAAGAAGAAGGGTAGAAGTTGAACATATGCTAGAAATGTAATGAAGACACATAACAACGTCTTGAAGAAATTCAGATAATCCAAAAGAAGGAAGAGAAAACAATGGGTATGAAAAAAGGGTGAAAGAGGAGTTCTACGTGATCGCAGAATGAATTGGAACTCCAATTACATGTTAGATTGCATAATGATTGCAATAATTGTGATATTGTCATTTTGTAGGGTTTGGGGCTATCTTCGGGGTCAATTGGACCCTAATATCACTATTGATTGAACCAATATCTTAATTATTTCAATCAAGGATGCATTTTGGGTCAATTTGATCCACATTAACGTAATTGTGACAATATGTTGTTATTTGGGGTTTAAATTTCTCCATTTTCATCATTAATTGAACCAATAATTGGGTTTCCTCAATTAAAATGTAATTTGGGTCAATTTTAACCTCATTAACCTTATTGTGACTATATACGATGTGATTTGGGGCTTAATTGTCCTACAATTACATCATTAATTCTATCAATTAGTTAATAGATTCATACAAAGATCTAATTTAGACAATTTGAGCCCTATAAACTTAAAATTTATGACTATACAATATGTTTTTGGCCTTAATTAACCCCAATTGCATCACACATTGCACATTTGGTTGATTGGTTCAACCAGAGAGGTAATTTGGCCAATTTAAGCCCTATGAACTTAATTACAATGATGTTATGTGATTTGGGGATCAATTTAGCCTCAATAACATCATGCACATTAAATGAATTGTTACTATACAATGTGATTTGGGGTTTAATGGGCCCTAATTGCATCACTAGTAGAAAAAATTAGTGAGATGGATGTATTGTGCAATGGTTTGATTGCACAATGCACGCTGGTTGCACAAGGTAAAGAGCACAATGTTTCCATGAAGTTGTGAGGGAAAGGTAAAGTGTTTTGCACTATGGTGTTTTATCAATGTTTGCACAATGTCATGGTATAGTCATGTGGGTTGAGACACAAATCCTTAGGTCAATGCCTAATTGACACATAATAATAGACCACAAATGACATGATTTTCTTGACAAAACATGTCAGAGGAGTGATAAAGAATCATGAAGAGAAATTATCCATGGACACGTGTCACTAAAAGAAACAATAGGGTCAACATACAAGCATGCCTCACAAATGATCTTAAAAATATCTCTAGAAAAGATCTCAAGGATTGATTATCCTCAACCACCATATTTGACAAATGTAGGAGGTCATGGAGAAAGACAATGTGGTATTTTAGAGAAGTTAATGAACTCACATCCAATGAAAAAAATATATAGAACATAAGAATTTAACATATATGGGGTTTAAGTTCACCATTTGAAGGTGGTTAGAGTGGTGAAAATTAGAGAAGAGAACCGAGACGAGTTGAACAAGTGAATCTTGTGAAGGCCTCCTGGAAAAAAAGTATTGTAATAGATCTAGGATTTTTACCTGATTTTATTTGTAAGATTCTCGATAGTGGGAGTAGTTGTTTGTAGATGTCATTAAGGATGTTAAAATTAATAGAAACCTATTTATTTATGTTGATTTTATGTACAGTATTCTAAGGAAAAACTCATAAGTGTCAATGCTTTTTTGAGAAATTGTCATCATCTTTTAGAGTTGTGAGGTTTGTAAAATCTAATTTTGACACATTCAAAAATCTTATGAAATGTCAACAACCAATTCAAAAAGGCCTGAAACCTATAAAAATGACTATATTCTTTTCCCAATACATAGATACCAATTGCAGAAATTTAGGTCTTGAAAGCATTTACGTTCAATGTTAAAATGTTGAAAAATAAACTAAGTACCCGAAAAAGATTAGATTTTGAAAAACTGATCTCCTGCACTATAACTCCATGGAGCTACAAGGCAGAGTGATCCTAATTCTATTATATTTACTAAAATAAATTTAAGCATAATATTTGTTTTTATTATTCTTACTACTTGAAATTTAAAGTATAAATAATAATAAAACAAATCCTATACTTAAATTTATTTTAGTAAATATACTCCCCTAGCTTGACCTGCCACATCTGAAACCTCTTAAAAATACTAAAAAATGAGAACACGTACACGTTATAGTGTGCATATGTTAATGTTCCATATGGGTTGTATTTGATGAAATACATAATAGGTACACGTTATAGTGCATACATGTTATTTTTATTCACTTTCCCAAAGTGGCCCCTCTAGGCTCGGAACTGCCTCGGATTTCCGAGTGAAATGCTTGGACATGTCATTTTATTGCATTGAAATGATTTCCATGTCAAATTTCAACTTTGAACATGGAAAATCCATTATTGGATTTCATGTAGAATTTTTTTATCTGAATCATGACTACGAGGAAGAACAAATTGTCCTCTTTTTGATGATGCAAGTTTTTTGATTTTTTTTTTATAAATAGAAGGATACTTATGTTAAATACTTATAAATATGTCTTCATATGCTATCATATTGAAATAAAATACATGTATAACTTTATGTTTTGTAAATATTTGGTATATGCATCCAAATTAAATACAGAATTATACCATCAACATGCTAGACCTAATTCTATGCACATTTGTTTTTATCAATTTCAATTAATTTTGAGGTAGTTATGTGGGGTGAACACTCAACTATCTATTTTAAAATCAAATTCAAGGACATATTTGCTAGTAAAGTTCATTGAAACAGATTATTTATTATAAAATTTTAAAAAAATTGTTAACATACTAGATAACCTTATCTAACTTTCAATACAAATGATTTTTAAAAATAATAAATGATGCTTAAAAAAGTGAGGGGCAAATGGTCAAGCTATTGAACTATGTTTTATCGTAAAAACAAGACTACTTATTTGAATTTTAACAATTTCTACCACTTATACTTTACCATTTGAAAAACAATTAGTTATTTCAAAACTAGACTCAAAATGGAACAATTCATGTTTTTATACCTTGTTCAAATTTTGAATGTAAGTACCTCAAATAATCAACAAAAGTACAAGTTTCTCAATCTTTAGAAAATCATGTCCATGTAAGACCCACTTTTGTAACTCATCTTCATGTGTGTACCCATCGATAGTTAGATAGCTCTGTGTTTCGAGCTATTCTGGTGTATACAATATATTACTTTTTTTATTTGGCTCTTTTGGTCCATGTATACTTACACTGAGTTATATAATGCCATGGGGGATTTCATTTTCACAAATTAGTATACCTTCATATGTGTGTGCCTTGTTTTTTACATCCTCTTCTTATTTGTTATGTAATTCCATCACTATTAGTGTCACATTATTTGTGAGAGGCCATTTTATGTATCATTCGATACCTTGACAATCAAACACTCTCCTTGTAGTAATTATTTTTAGGAAACCCATCTTTTATCATTGTTCAGTTTTTGAGTAGTGGATTCAATCCACTCATATAGATATAATATTTTTTCTACTCCACCTAGTCAACATTATGGGGGATTTGTAGTCATACCTCTTATTCGGGTGTTATGTCACTTGATTACCATTGGCACATCACATCATCTACTTCGGGTAGTTGATGACATTCTTAGAGTACTCTTTTATACTTTTTTCATCTCAATTGACATATTGATAGTCTCCTTGGAGCTAGTATGGTGCATACACTATTGTCTTGTCTTTTCTAGTGATTGAGTAGTAGATTTAGACTACTCCTACAAATTGGAGTTCTTCACCATTCTTTTCACTTGCACTTCTTGCATATTCTTCAGTGATGTTTTTATCGCATCTAGTTATTTTTTAGTGATGGATTTCATCCCATCCAAGGTGATCTTCATTGTACTTAGAGACATTTGTTTTGCATCTCATCTTTTCCAAGTTGTAGTTATTGTACATGTATACCTTATTAGGCCTAGTTTCTGGGACATATTTCTTTTTTTCTTTCGACTTCCCTAAGTATAACTTAATGGAGGGTGTTGGTGAAATATTTATATATACTCACATTTTATTTTAAATTTACATAGATTGTTTAGCTTTGTTTTAGCCTTGTTGATTTAATCTACATTGCACACATCCTAGCCTTATATTAGGACAAGTGGCATTCATAATTCGACTACCTGTTTGATATGTGCATCATGTAGAGGTTGTTATACACATGTCTATCATATAGTCAAAATAAAATTTGGACTACAACTCTTGTTTTTCTATATATAGACTACTTCTATTTGTAAATTATAAACTTGTTGTTATCAAATTCATTGACGGTTGATTTATGAGCAATACTTTGTTTCTATTATTTCTTATTATTTTTAGCAGTTCTTCTTACATTTTTTTAGCAAGTCCAAATTGAGGAGGTTCTTGGGTTTCACCTATTTTTTCATGGGCCTCTATGAACATAATTAATTTCCTTTGGTGTTTTTATGGGTCTTGTTTATTATTTTTTATTTCATTTTGTGTGTTGAATTGCATACTATTTTTAAGTTAATACGTGTGTAAACAAAGGTGTAGTAATACATTTGAGATGGATTTGAATGATACACGAGAATACTTTAATAAAGACATTTAATCATTGAAAATAAATATGAAGAGCATCTAGTATTTACTGTATCATTGCACTAAGAATTCATTATAATATTAAAAGTAATAAGGGTCAATTATTTGCATGAAATTGGACTTCCTAATAAACACTGCATAATACTTTTATTGACCTCAATGATTGTACAACATTATATGTGCTTGATAAAATTTAGAAATAACACAAGCCCTGGAGATATTTGCCATTTTTTTTGTAGGATTTTAGAAGACTTATATTTCTAGAGAATTCCACATAGAAATTGTGAAAAGTGAGAAAAAAAATTCAAAGCACGAAGCCAACAATTTCACTTATGTTAAAGTTTTTGAAACCTTTACTTATGGTCTTGAGAGAGAATATTGATAGTTGTAGAAAAGTTTGTATATTTGTTTTGATTTTTTGGGTCATATTTACTTCACTATCTTGGAATTACTCAATATTAATTTTTATTTTACAAATATCTCCAAATTTAAACAAATCAAATATCCCTTAAAAACCCCTTCTTATATTACTCCATCAAAAATATTTATTTATACAATTGAAAATGATTTTTGTATTTTAAGTCCAATTAGATTGTATTGTACTATTTACATGTAGATGTATTACATTGTTGATCTAAAAACAAATTTCGCATAACATACTACAATGAAGTTTTGTTGACCTCATATTAAAGAAGGATGTCACCTTTAAAGAATTGTAAGACTTGGAAGTGAAAAATGCATATAATTTAGGCAAAAAAGATGTGGTTAGGCCTTTCATAAGAAATAAGCACGCCATTTTTTTCAAATGCTCAAAATCAAACTATAGACTTTTTATAAACTCTATAGGTTTGTCTTCGTAATGAATTTGGATATTATTATTTAATTCTAGAATTACATCGCTAGATATTTTATACAGTAAGGGTTGAGATCACATGGTCGATATTTTTTATTTTTTATTTTTAAGAAAAAATTTAATTAAAAATAATAAATATCTTGAAAAATATTTTACAATAATAACAAGGGATGAGATATGATAGTGTGACCATGTTAACTATGAATTTTTAAATTAAATACGACATCTAATTTGATTGTAACTTTTTTTAATAACATTGATAAGTGAGTCAATCAAAAAATACTAATCTCTTACTATAATGACATGAATTGATGAGACTCAATGGTGTCACTGTAACATTTATTTGCTACATTAAATTTTTACATCCATTTGACAATTACTTAGTTTTTCATTAAATTTTGAGATGTTAATTAAAATATATCAATATCTTAACCATATAAAAAAATTGAGACACTTTTTCCATAAAAGATTTATTTGTAAGCGAAAAAATGAAAAATATTAATCAATGTAATACACATAATATCCAAAATACAAACTTTGAAATTGATATTTATCAACATTTTTCAAATAGATATATTTAAGATATTTTCACTAATAACAACTTTTATTTGACTCTACTAAATTTGTATTTGATCTCTTTTACATACAATTTATTTCATTTATAAAATGAGTATACTAGTTTCATAATTTAAGATCTTAATTGAGGAAAAAAAAAACCTAATTTAGGACTCATGGTCCTTAAAAGGAGAATCTAAATTTAACATTTTTAGACCTAGACTCTATATTTAAAAGATTAGAATAATTATTAAAAGAGAAATATATATTTTAATTTATAATATAAATTAATAAGGTAATTAAAAATAGTGTCGAACACCTATCGATAGAAACAATGTGTATGACATGCATATTTCATCGATTCCTAGTTCATGCAGCCGAGTAACTGCGATAGGTGTCATTTTATAATTTGTTAAAAATAGAAATTCCATGTATATCCCACTTTCGTAGGTGCCCAAAAAAAGAAATAGAGGAATAATTAAGCAGAGTATTATAAGTAGCGGAGTTGAAGAGTTAACAAACGTTGGAGTTGCAGTTGGAAGTCGCAGTTGCAAGTCGAAGATGAATCACGATGGAAATTCTTCCAGAGAATTTAATTGCAGATTCTGTGGTAGGAATTTTCCTAAATCACAGGCGCTCGGAGGACATATGAATGGCCATCGTCAAGGTGATTCAGATTTTGCTTTTTCATTACAGTTTCTATGAAAAAAACAGAAATCTGTTCTCTTTTTACAGTGGAAATGGAATTAGATCCTCGTGAACTTTTTTTTTTTCAAATTCAATGTAATATAACAGTGTTTCCGGGTGTGTAATTGAGCAGAAAGAGACGCAGAAAAGTTTAGAAAAGCAAAGGATCTTGTGGAACAGCAGGGTGGAAGCGGCCCTTCAATGTTGATGCAGTGAGTGATTTATTGATTCTACTTGTGTAGGTTTCATCTCTTCTATCACTTTTACTGAAAATTTGTGTTTTTTATGATTTGTTTATAAGAATGGCGGGTCAAAGCAGTGGATTTGGCACACCGCAAAACTATTCAGGAGTGGAAATTGGCGCATCTTCATCTTCCACATATATAAACCGCCAGTTTCCTTCAGCTCAGAATCAAAATTATGTATACCAGAATAATAATGATGGAGGAGTTGAAGCGTCCTTATTTTACTTGAATGAACAACAGCAACAGCAAGCTTTTGCTCTGACTAATTTAGCAGCAGGTCAACAGAGAAATAGTGCAACAACGATTCCATCCTCGGCTTATTCTAATTACGGCCAGTTTCCCCTGGATAACAGTTTACAAATACCCATATTTCCATCTCTTCCCAGTAATATCCAAATAAAAGAACCGTGTCATTCCTACAATTCACGGTGGGGAGGGAGCTCTGGTCGTCTTCCTGTTGTTTGGAATGGAGAAGATGAAGAAGAAGCAACAGCAGGATCAGGATCAGGAGGGCAGTTTTTCAACGTCCACCAATCTTCTCCTTAATATATTTATTTACTCTCAGGCCGATTGACATGTTGTTTACACATTTCATATCTATTATTTATTTATTGTCTGCATTGCAAATTTGTTCTTTTGTATGCTGATAGACATTCTACAACCCCAGCAATTGGTGGGCGTGATGTAGTAAAGTTTTATTCTCTATATTAAATTTGAAGTCCATTAATTGCCAATTATCATTGATGTTGACTATAGGGAGTATATTCACTTTTAAACATTAACATTAACATATACATATATATATATATATATTGGTCATGACTCAAACTATAGAGTTTGAGGCTGGGTGTTTCTCAAATAAACTTATTTAAGATATTTGTACTAGTCTATCTTTCTTATTTGCTGGTATTAGTGTTGTTTGATCAGTTTGGTATAGCGAAAAACATCCCAAAAAAGTAGTAACTCTTTAACTGGTTGGTTGACCATTCAACCTTGCATACGACAAGTGAATCAAAAATTAGTAATATCTCAAGTTATAATGGCAACGAAGGGTGGGATCTAATAGCATGACCAATTCAACTTTCTACATTATTTTGCCTGTCGTATAATTTTTGAAATTGCAAGAACATCCCACACAATTTTTGAATACTTGTCGTATGAAATTTGTCCTCTTAAACATTCTCCATGATCATCATGCTTGTGTTTCTTTTCCTAGTGAATTTTTTATTTTTCATAAGACCATAGTTGTCACACCACCTTGGCTTGTTACTAAGTAATATCGCATTCAAGCCTTTCGATCTTCTTGTTGTGTCATTTTTGTCTAACATTTAGAGAAATATTTAATGCTTGATCACTCACTATGGATACAAATTTGCTACTTGTATGGGTCTGAATTCAAATTTCACTCATTCATGTCATTAGTTGTCTAATTTTTCTATAGGTCATGCCCATTTGAGAAAATTGATCATTGAAGTCCACTAACTAAATTTCCAAAACCTATAGATCTTCAAGCATTTCAAGCATTGACACAAGTAGATAAGGATTTTCTCAAGGAGAACAACCAAAAGGATGCAATAACCTTGTACTACAGGGAAGAGTTCCAATAGTGCTTGGAATTTTGAGATCAAATGCTACCATGGGAAAAAGATAAATCATTATATCTAAGAAAATCTTCTCTAACTTTGTCAAGAGTGCATTTAAAAGAAAAAGTACCCCTTTTCCATGACCATGACCATGTTCGCTAAATAAATAACACATGAGTATTGTGAGTGCATAAAATTTGTGTCTTGTCAAATATCTAGAACCTCATATAGCATTTTGTAAAATTCAACCTACAACATGTGCATCTATAACACTCAATGAATGTTGCATGGCCAAAAATGGCCTAAGTGTTGGGTGCACGAATGTAGGGCGTTGAAAGAGCATGCGGCGCTACAATATATCTAAAGCACCCAAGATCAAAACTTAGTCATTTCTATTTTAAAGGCTATTTTTGGAATTAGCATGCTGAGCACACAAAGACATGAAGTCTTGCGATCCATGCAATGGTATTTTACGAACAAGCAATAGTTGAGCACCATGCATGGAAGTCTATTATTAGAACACACCTGCATGTTGTCATCCTTTTGTAAAGGTGCGTGACTATTATTAGCATGTGACCTATTTTGAGAAGTGCATGGGTGGTGAAGGGAAAGTCCCCACCCCTATATATATATGTATTGATTTGCACGGTTTTTTTGTGTGTCAAATTGTAGAGTTGTGCTGCCAGTTTTGTTGCGCGTATGACTCATGGAGATATTTATGTAATGTAAGAAGCTTATGTGTTTTATAGTATTTAATACAATGGTGCATATTGGATGGATAATGGTGTTGAACATGACTTAATCTAGTTCTTGCATGGTAAATCTTGTTATAGTTATTATTTAGTTCATCTTACATATACTCTAAGATCTACATCTGGTTTATGCATTATGTCTTCTTTACTCTTGATAATGAATCTAAACACCTATATGCACCATCAAGCCAATATTCTGAATAAGCAACCATAAAGAGGAGCCTAGTGCCTTTGCGTGCTTTGAGTGAGCGCTAAGCTCACACTAAGTGATGTGCCAGTGTGCCTGGGTCATTTATAGTAAATTCTAGGTTGTATCATTGATTTCATTGTCGGGACCTCTTTTTAAGTTGTTTTCAGGATGTTGTATGATGAAGACGTATCGGTTGACCTTAGAAAGTGTTGAGGAGTGGATAGTAGATCTAGAAGAAGAGTACAATCAGAGATTCAACACTGGATCTGAGTTTGATGCACACATGTGGGTAGAGAAAAATTTGTATGACGACTTATATGAAAGATTCATTGCTATCTTCCCTATAGAACTATACAAGTGGCTGGTTGCTTATGCTTCTAAAAGGAATTAGAGGTTTCACACACTTGTTTCGATGCAATAATAATTACAGGCCCTTTATGATGTTGATCTGATTTGGACGTGCATTGTGGATACGTGGTTATGTGGTGTTCTAAATAATTATATTTTGGAGTGTACTCAATCTCCACTTACTCTTCTCCGGAGGTAGCTGAGTTCCAGTTTTTACATTATCCCAGGGGAAAATATTTGCAAGCCATTCCACTGGCGATCAAGATCTTGATGGTAAGCCTGAATTTGGAAGAGAAGCCGATGGCTAGATAAACCCTACCACGCGCGGGGGGTAGGAGCAAGTGTGGTGAAGGATGGCGGACCTAGCAGGAAAGAGGCAAAGGGAAGAAAGGTGTCTTAAGTTCAATGAGGTGTGCGAGAGGGATTTAGAGGAGCAACGCGAGATTGCAGAATGGATGGCATTTAGGAGAGAGATGGCTCATGAAGGATTTGGAGCTCACACAGAGGACGTGGATCCAGAGCATCTGGAACTCCCCCATTTGGGAAATTGTGATAGGGAACCCTCATCGGCCTCTTATGAGAGTGTGCCAACAAAGACCACATGGGCCGTGGGCACGCATCTGAATCTAGCTAACAACTTAGCCCTTGCACTTGGTTTTCCAGTTTCTAGCACAATCAATAGTCAGCAAGCTAGTTTAGGTAGTTTAGTAGCAAGAGGTAGAGTTGACGTATCAACAAGTTCAGAAGTGAATCAAATAGCAAGTACATTTATGGTCAAGTAGACATCTTCCCTGTTATTTGGAGGACCAGTTCGAGGAAGATTTTCAGGTACATTGTCAGTGCAGAACATAGGCGCGCAGAGCTTTGGACTCACATCTGGGAGTAGCACAACTTCACAGAATGTAGGAGTTCAGTTTAGCACCACTGTTGGGACATAGAGTAGTTCATTCTCTAGTTCAATTCCTATTACATGTGGGGGATAGGGAGGAACCGGTGGATCGAGATCTGGTGCATTTAGTGGATCTAAAGGTAGAGGTAACACAGAAGGTTCTACATCTGGTGGGCATGGTCCTCACCAGCCCTAGAATATTTACATGGAGATGTTGCTTCGTCTTCTAGAGTATAGGGGAATAGAAGATGTTATGGAGCATGTTCATATGTGTGAGATATTGTGGTGTGCGAAAGAAATTATAGCTTTAGAGCGCAAGGCCAGTCGGTTTGCAACTACGCTGCAAGGACACGTGCACACTTGGTATAGGAAGTTTAACCTTGATTATACTTGTGTGGATTATATGGCATTACGAGATGGTTTCATTAAAGAACTTTATATCCCTGAGTTTGAGCAAAAAAGTATAAGCGTGCTCAAGGATATCAAGTAGGGCACTATTGAGAGTTTCCGGGACTATGATGTTCATTTCAAAACACTCTTGTCTAAAATATCATATGATATCCATGCAATTCAGCATGCACAGTGGTTCGTCAGAGGCCTGATCACGTCTTTTAGAAGGGTGCTCTCACATACGACTTATATAGACCTGTGTGAGGCACTTGAAGCTGTTTTGCACGCTGAGATAGTCAGGAGCATAGAAAGTGGAGTGAGCCCATTCTTAGAAGCTCAGATTGCATCAATGGCAAAGTAGTTGGAGAAACTATTATCCACTACAACACATGAGACACACAATAGAATTTGGTGCATATATTGTAAAGTAGAGGGGTATACTAAGGATAGTTGTCCTCGTAGATCGATTTTCTCCTTACTGTTGGATTGTGAGATATGTCATTTAGACCATGATGCAAGTCGTTTTCCATTGTTGTAACGTGTGATAAGAAAGAATATGTGTTGCGAATATAAGATTTTCTAGTCCACAACTCACAATATTGAAGATTACAAGTTAATTGATCATATTCATGATGTCATTGATATTAGTGTACAATAGACAGGAGTTTCGAATAACTCTAAGGATAAAAGTGAGTAACATGATCATGATCACACTCAAGGGCACTATGATCAAAATGAAGGGCATTTGAAGGGAGGTCATGGTAGAGGTTGAGAATATCGTGGTGGATTCAGAGGTCGAGGCTGCATCGATGGACAAGGAGGGTTCTGTGGTGGAACATGTTATACGTGTGGATCTCCTAACCATTACAGGTGCGAATTTCCTCATAACATTACTTGTTCTTTTTGTGGAAAGAATCACAACTGTGAAGAGTACCTGAACTTATATGAACATCTGAGCAAAAAGCACAAACAGGAGAACAAGGGCAAAGGGATGGTTAGAATACAGCGCGCCATGGAAAACTAATAGATGCCAAAGTTAGCACCCGGATCCTGAGGTAATACCTGTGAATATTACTACATACGTTGAGGTTGCACACACTAGAGAATCATTGCAATAGAAGCCTACCATTACTAAGGAGGAGGTTTTACATGTAAAATATCTAGACCCTACACATCAGAAGGAGGTTTATCAGGAAACCATGGAGGTACTCATAAATCTGTAGGGTGAAAGACAATGTTTAAAGGAACAGTCGTAGAAGTTGGAATAGAAGAAGGCAACTGAGAATTTCCGTTCATATGTTGATGATCTGAAGGAATCTTGCAAGATGATGCATCATGAGAACATTATTCCATTACTAGGGAGTTGGTTAAAGGGAAACACTCCACACACTTGTATTGAGAACGGATGGAAGATTATGCATGTTAATCTCCCTCCTCATAGCTTGGATTATGAAAAGGAGGTCACTCTGAATGTTGTTGTAGATGGATGGCTTTTAAGCAGTATCTTGATTGACACATGCATGGAACTGAATGTGCTTACTTTAGATGCATGGGTTCAGATGGGAAAACTTCCATTACAGTCATCTTCCAATGTGTTGCATATGGAAAATCAGACTAAGACCACACCAACTGAAGTACTAAAGGATGCATTCACTACTATACAGGGGGCCAAGTTCACTAGGGACTTTGAGGTCTCAGCACTTGCAAAATTGGATAGCTTCCCACTCTACTTGGGTGCCCTTGGTGCTATGCAAATAATGTTGATCTATGGTTCAATAAGGTGTATATTAGTTTGGAGAACAAGGAAGAATGAGTTATTATCCCTTTGACAGATGGGAAATCTGCACCTTATGTTGAGCCCTTAAGTGAAGAAAACCTGAACAAAATTTAGCACCATTCGAGATCTGGAAGCGCTTGAGCCATCTAAGGAAGGAATTCTCCAATGGGATGATGAAAATTCCATCAATAATACTAAAAGCATTTCCCA
This sequence comes from Taxus chinensis, assembly GCA_019776745.2. NCBI lineage: Eukaryota > Viridiplantae > Streptophyta > Pinopsida > Cupressales > Taxaceae > Taxus > Taxus chinensis. The sequence continues at coordinate 614,040,931 of CM034148.1, read as the reverse complement.
TGAAAATTGGTCACATGGCACTTATGAGATGGTTTTGCACGAGGTAAGAAGCGCAACTATGCATGTAAGCAAGCCGTGTTGTGTTAGGTGCTTAGGAAACAACCTTATACCTCAGTACACTGGAAAAGGAAACGTTGAGGTATTCCTATGAGCCATGGAAGTACAGTGGAAGGATCAGGTGGAAAGAAGGAATATGTTAGTTTATACCCTGTGTGGAATAGCAACGCGTTGTTGGATGGTTCATAGGGATAATCTCATATAATGGAGAGAAGTGAGAGTTTCTCTATCAGCCCGGTTTCTCAAGAGTAGTACACCTACTCAAATTTGTGAATATCATGCTAATAATCCTATTCAGTACCACGTTTAGCAGTATGAGAGACTTTGGATAGAGGGGTAAGAAGTTTTACCCCCTTTATTATGGGTGCACAAGCTTTATTTCACCTTACAAGGTTGCGAGCGCACATGGTATGTTTATGCGGAGTTGAATAGAGAGAATGGAAATTGGTAAGACTTGACTACAAGTATGATACAAACTTTTGACTATTTCTCCACTAAAACTCTGGTGAATGAGGTGTTATAGATTTTGAAGTGCTTTACTATGGGAGATAGTGTAAAGGCTGAAGAACTCATTCAGAATTTATTTGGTGAGTCAGACTTAGAAGTGCGTTTTGATGAAGTTGATGAGACTAATGTAGAACTGCTTGAGTGCACTTCCCTAAAGAAGGAGAAAGGAAAGATGGTCTACATGATGGATAATGAAGAAGTGGAAAAGTTGGACATAGATCATTCATAGAGTACATGCGAGGTCTTAGACATTGTGGATGAGAATACGCATGCCTACTATGAACCTATGAACACAAAGAAAGTGAACATTGGCACAAATTTTGAACCTAACGAGGCCATAATTAGAGATTACTGGTATGACTCTGAGGTGGCTAATATAATTGAGTTACTATGTGATTTCTAGGACTTGTTTCCTAGGGGCTGCCATGAGTTTAAAGGAGTGCATGAATCTTTGGGAAAGATTAAAAAAATAAGTTAAAGGAAGGTGCATACCTGATTAGGAAGAGACCTTATAGGATGAACCATAACCTACATGTAAAAGCTAAAGAAGAGATTGACAAGATGTTGGAATATGGCATTATTGAGCCCATAGAGGAATCAAAGTGGGTTATCCCTATGGTAATCAGCATAAAGAAAGATGGAACAATCAAGATTTGTGTGGACAACATGGAGCTAAATGGTTCATGTGTCTTTTATTCTTTCCCTACACCATTCACTAAGGAAATATTGGAAGGCATTGTAGGGCGAAAAATTTACTCTTTTAGAAATGGATTCTATGGGTATCATCAAGTAAGAATTGCTAAAGAGGATCAAGAGAAGACAAAGTTCACCACTGAATGGGGAATTTTTTCATATATGGTGATGCCCTTTGGGTTGTATAATGCGCCTACAGTATTTTTGCGCATTTTTTTTCAAGCATTCTAGGATTTTATCCACAAATTCTTACAGGTTTACTTGGATGATTAGACCATGTATGTGCTTACCAAGGATTATTGTGACAATTTGCGGTTAATTTTTGATAGGTGCAGACAATTAAGCATCTCATTAAATATCAGGAAGTGTGTATTTACTACACCTTTTGGAACTCTGCTAGGGCGTATCATCTGCAAGGAGAGTTTTTTGGTAGATCCATCTAAGATTGCAGTCATTCTAGGCTTGGAGGAACCCACCAGTCAAAGTGAGGTGCCCAGATTCTTGGGTCACATAGGGTATTACAAAAAAATTATCAAAGTATATGCTAAGATTACCACACCCTTAGAGGAGTTATAAAAAGGTAAAGGGTGTTTCTATCGGGGAGAACCACAACAGCATGCATTTGAAATGTTGAAGGAAAGGCTTACTACGGCACCTATTTTATGTTTTCCTTCATGGAATCTACCCTTTCATATACATGTGGACAACTCTGGCATGGCCATTGGTGCCATTCTAGCTCATCCTAAAGAAGGTATTGTAGATCATCCTATCTGCTTTGCTAGTAGAAAGTTGAATCCTGTAGAACATAATTATACAACTACAGAACGCGAGGCTTTTTCAATGATCTATGCATTGCATAATTTCAAACATTACTTGTTATTAACACCTTTTATGTTCTATATAGATAACATGGAATTAAAGTACTTGGTAAATAATCATGTTTTATAGGGGTGCATATGTCGATGGGTTCTATTATTCCAAGAGTTTGAATTTATAGTTGTGGTAAAGCCAGGTAAAAGAAATTCTATCCCAGACCACTTATCAATTATTCAATCAAGAGAGGATGCGTAGAGCATTGACGATACAATGTTAGATGCATAGTTATATAGGCTAAACCGTGCCCTTAGAATTAGAGGATATTGTTGTCTTTTTACGAACAGGTATGACACCCTATGGAATGAAGGCCTTGGAAAAGAAACAACTAGAAATTTTCACCGCACCTTTCATGTTTATCAGTGGTGACTTATATAAACTAGATCGAGATGAAGTATTGCATCGATGTGTACTGGAGCATGATCGTACAAAAATCATGGAGGAAGCTCATGGCAGTATTGTAGGAGGACACTATGTAGATGGCGCCACCGTGTAAAAGATTATACTAGATGGTTTATGGTGGGAGAACTTTTACAAGGACTACAAGGAGTATTGTAAGGCATGTGATCATTGTCAACGGCTTGGAAAACCTGAGTAAAGAGATGAAATTCCTTTGAGGCCTATTACTCTAGTGCAAAACATTTTGAGAAATGGGCAATTGACTTTGTGCGTCCTATTTCCCCAGTCACGCACAGAACTGGATCACGCTACATCATCACTTATACAGATTATCTTATAAGGTGGGTGGAAGTGGCACCTACAAAGGATTGTACAACAACATTAGCAAGGTTCTTATGGTAAAATATTCTTACTAGGTATAGATATCCTTTAAGTTTGACAAGTGATAGAGGCACTCATTTCCTTAATGAGACCATCAGGATATTATTGGATGAATTTATGGTTACACACCATAAGAAAACACCTTATCAACCTCAGGAAAATGGGATTGCTAAGGCTTTCAAAAAGATATTGAGCCAGACTCTGACAAAAATTTGTGATGTTGGAAGGAAAGAATGAGATGATAAAGTTTCTGTTGTGCTTTGGGCATATAGAACAACCTACAAATGGTTGAATAAGGCAACACCCTTTCAGTTGGTGTTTAGCGCAGAGGCAGTTGTGCCCAATTCATGTTACCTTCTTTGTGTATTGTGCTCATAAGAGGTCTAGATGATGAGCAAGCATTAGAATAAATAATTGACAAGTTGATACAACTGGATGAGAGGTGTGAAATATCATGATGGAGTCAGAAGCAAGAAAAATCCAAGAAAGGGGCATGGCATGACACACACATCAGGGACAAGAAGCTTGAGGTTAGGCAGATGGTACTTCTTTATGATTTGAAGTTTCTTTGCTACCCAGGAAAGCTTAAGGTGCATTAGTTGGGATCATATCTTATCACTCATATACTTGACTCAGGCACTTGCCAACTAGAGGCGCTTGATGGAACACAATTGCCCAACTACTTCAATGGGATTAGGCTAAAGCCCTACTATAAATAAGTCTTCTTAGTGTTTTTAATAAGGCATTGTTTCCATTTAGATTAGATTTACCTTACTGTATTTTCCCTTATGTGTTTCCTTCATCATCATTATGTTTTGTCAATTTAGTTCAGTGTTGTGTGTAATATGTGTGTTTTTGCACCTAAAGATGATTATAATATCAGGTGTTTTAATATGCAAAGGACTACACATATTCTTAGTGTGGGTGGATAAATAAGGTTAGTTAGATACAGAAAAGAAATAAACTCACAGGTGACCATAAAGGGAATAGGTTTTGAAAAGTGATGAAAACTTCAAGAGGATTTCTCAAAGTTAAAGACCATGCGTAAGGTGGTGAGCACTCATTATAACTTGAAGAGGCTACGGCATTTGAGACCACATATTTTTGGGTCACATTAGATAAATAATTTAGTGTAAGGAAGCATAGGTAGAGGATATTTGTGACAGATAAGTAGTGGTGCACCAAAAAGTTATGACTGAAGCTCAAAATTTTGAGGCGTGAGAGATTAGGTCATAGGTTAAAGAGGCACAAAACGTGCTCAAAGGGAATTAATTTTATGTATGGTGGTAGGTGGAGCAATGAATGAAGGGGATTTTTGAAACTTATTTTAAATCCGGTGTTTGCAATGGCATTTGTTACCTTCCAAGTTTGAAGAAAATTTAGAATTATGAAGAAAAGATGGAGACAATGAGCACTTTGCAGAGTGAGTAAACCTATCATGATTCGAAGTACGTTGTTGATCATCCAGGTATGGAAGAAGGATTCAAGTGGTGGTGCATGTGTGCGATGGGATGGTGACTTAGGTTTCGTTTGCACGACAGAGAGGGTTTTCATTCGCACTCACAAGATCGAAAGGAATGATGGCACCACAGAGGGCTCCAATCGTGGAGAAGGAGGTTGATGGCCCAACTGAGGAGTGGTTGGTTAAGATGTTATATCTAGAAAAAATTATTGAGGGGAGGCCATGGAAAATAAATATTACACAGTGTAGGGTTTCATAAATCAACCACCACACTGAGAAATGTGTGAAGGACATCGAAGAAAAAGTTTACAAGAAGAAAAATTGGCGGTTGGCGAATGGCACTACGGTTTTGGATGCCTTCATGAAGAAGTTACTTCAAAGCGTGGGGTCATGCAAATTCTAGAGTTTCCTTATTTTGTGAAGCCTGAGAAATTTTACCAGTGGCTCATATCGCGTGTCCATGTGGAATTTTTCTACTTCATGGGAAGGAGAATTAGGATCACCGCTAAGTTAATTAGGAATGTGACAATGTTACATGACTCGGGCTTGAAGATAACTAAAGATCTATCAGACAATGAGGGAAATGATTTTACAATTACCCTACATCAGTATATGAAGGGGGGTCGAGCCTTCAAAGTAACCAAAATTACAGACACGACCACCAAGGTTGTAGCATGCTTAACAGGAAGCAAGTTGGGTACCACTGAATGATGGAATAAGACGAATATACGCTGGTTACATATAGTGCATAAAATTTTCAACAAGACATACTACAACATTTTTTGGGTACATCACAAAATTTTGGTGAATGAGACATGCGTCTAAGAAGATAAAGGTGAAAAGATCACATGGGGCTCAATCCTATTAGTGATTGCATTTAGTGAAATTGGAGTACCCAACAGACCTAGGGAGAACATCTGGGAGTTTCTGTTGGAGAATAAATCCCTAGCGAAGAAAATTTCCAAATACACTCTATGCAGAACTATTTCTAATGCATATAAGGAGCACCTGGGAAGGTGGTTTAGGAGACTGCATAGGGAATTTGAAGGAGAATGGCGTATTCTACGCGAGCTGCCCAAAGAACTTAATGGAGAAGCTAAGTTTGTAGTCTACCAAAACTTCAACTCAACGTGATTCCATATGCAGTCAGGCAGTAAGATCACATGGTGTAAGTTTCCCTTTGCTTTTACTACCAGATATTTCAAGGATTCAGTAAATAGGTTCCACAACATGTGCAAGCTCTAGTTTGACATGGACAAAGTAGACATAAATTTCCACATTCTGTACAAAACTTATGTATGGCCAGGGAGAGAGGCCTATGTGGAAACCATGGAATCAGGAAATGTGGACATCATGCTGGAGAGTTTGGCTGTAGGAAAAATTGAACCAATGTGCGTGTACATTTATCTAAGGCCAAGGTTAAGGGATGAAAAGGTTGTGAAGGGTGTAGATATGACTCTATCAAGACCTCCAAAAAAGGGGCAGACCATGGGAACATCAAGGCAAGGTGCCTTTGTACCCCCTACTTAGGAAGATCTAGAGCCTACCAGGTTAGAGAATGTCCTGGAGCAGGAGAAACCAGAGGACAATGTCATACTTGTGCATACCATAAGAGTTATGCAGAAAAGGTGCACATCTAAAGACACTATCACAAAGACTTCACAGCCGATAAGAAGATTACCATGCGTAATTCCTCTAAAGAATGATGAAGAAGAAAGGAGAAAGAACTGAAAAATATTTTCCTATAAAGGATAGTGAGGAGGAAGAGTCCCTTTAGAAAATCATACAGAAGGAGGAGGACACCCCGAGCATTGAGATACAAGAGGAAGAAGATATTAGGGACCCATTCATATATGAAACCATTGACGAAAGTATGAGTACCCATGAGTAGCACTCAGGTGAAGGAGAAAGTAGCATCGGTGGGGATACAAAAGTTCTAGAATGCCCCACACTTGAAGGAGAAGAGAAAGAGGGAGAAGTAAACTAGAATGTCAAGGGCACTGTGCAGTAGGATGTAGGTGTGGTCGTACAACAAGAAGAGAGCAATATATTCATGAGGACATTGGCAAACACACTGGTGGGCATAATGATGAAGAGGTAGTGGAAACTCAAATTTTGGACTACTTGGAGGACCAAACAAAAATTATTCACACTTGCTTCCAGACCACCCTACTCAATATATAATTGTATGGCTGGATTGGATGGACCCAGAGATGGCCAATATGTGTACTCGCAAGCAATTATCATGGAGCATGCAGACTCACATGGATGAGCCTGACTTTGATGTTTGCGAAGAGGCATGTAGTGCAAAGAAGATGAGGAAGGCACCACATATGCACCATACGATCATCAACCCCATATGGTTTTCTGATGAACAGGTGAGTAATGCATTGGTTAAAGGTGTCCACTAAAGTAACACGCTAGAATATTAATAAGGCAGCAATAGTACGAGATCTCTTGGACGATAATAAAGATAAGGATGGATAAATCAAATAACTCACCTAGGAGCGGGATAATGCAATGGATGAGGCACAAAATGTCAAAAAAATGGTCAAGCAGATTTCCAATGAAATCTTACAGAAAAGGCCTGATTTTCAAAATAAAGTTCTAGAGGAGTTCATGTTGAAAATGAATTACCTCCATAGAAAAGTTCATTGGATTTTAGAGGACGAACCAGTATGCCTCCCTAAACCAAAGGATGTTGCAAAAGGAGTATCAAGGGTCAAGGATTTGATTGCGAGGAAGATATCTACCTATGAGGTTGTTTTTTAAGCCATAAAAGATGAAATGAAGAAGGAAAATATAGTATTGGCCATGTGTACAACACCTGATAACTTAATATAGGCAAGGAAAAAGGTAGATGAGAATGAAGTTCTACAGACATTAAAGGATGAAACACTCAGGTGCATAGAATGAGTTACCTTGGCAGAGACAAAATGTGATACACTAGATGTTGTGAAGAAATAATATATGGATCAGATCAAGGGCATCAGGAAGCTCATTGCCGCGAAGTTGGATGACATGGAAGGGATGGTCTCAGGCATGGCCAACATCCTTATAATTATGAAAATTGAGGGTGGAAACATGACTCTAGATGAGTTAGATGGTGTCGTTGTGGACATCCCTGATAAGGAAAATGCAACGCTTAAGGATTGGGTCGAATTTGAGGGAGAAATTCAAAGTGAATATCCAAAATTCATTCTGCCAGAAGAAGAATAGGGTACACAATAAGACGACTCCCCATATTCTTTTTTTTCTTTCATTCATTCATCCTATATTCTTTAGATCGACAAGGTGATTATCCATTACCATGGTGGAAATCCATTTTAGTGTGGGGTAATGTTGGATGGACAAAAATGGACTAAGTATTGGGCGCGTGTAAGTAGGGCGCTAAAAGAGCACACGATGCTACAATATATCTAAAGTGCTCGGGATCATGACTTAGTTGTTTATGTTTTAAAGGCTATTTTTTAGAGTTAGTGTGTTGAGAACACAAAGACATGAAGACTTGTGGTCCATGTAATGATATTTTGGGAACAAGGAACAGCTGAGCGTCATGCATATTTAGGCTAATAATAAGATTTCTACTCAGATTTAACTATAGGAAGTCTATTGTTATAAAAATTACATGTTGTGCATCCTTTTGTAAAGGTGCGTGACTATTATTAACATGTGACCTATTTTGAGAAGTGCATGGGTGGTGAAGGGAAAGTCCCCACCCCTACATATATGTATTAATTTGCATGGTTTTGTGTGTGTCAAATTGTAGAGTTATGCCACTAGTTTTTTCATGCGCATGACTCATGGATATATTTATGTAATGTAAGAAGATTATGTGTTTCACAGTATTTAATACAATGGTTCATATTGGATGGATAATGGTTTTGAACATGACCGATTCCGGTTCTTACATGGTAAATCTTGATATAGTCATTATTTAGTTCATCTTACATATACTCAAAGATCTAGATCTGGTTTATGCACTATGTGTTGTTTACTCTTGATAATGAATCTAAATACCTATATGCACCATCATGCTAACATTCTAAATAAACAACCATATAGAGGGACCTAGTGCCTTTGCACGCTTCGGGTGAGCGCTCAGCTCAGGCTGATTGATGTGCCAACGCACGTGGGTTAGTTACGGTAAATTCTAGGTTGCATCAATGTATCATCAAGAAAGTAAATGCTAGAGTCTTGATATAGAGCCCTTCCAAGTGTCAATTATGCTCTATAACCAGCTCAAAAGTTGAATCCCTTCGTTGCAATGATTTCTAGATCACCTCCCTTTATATAATGAATACCTCGATCCAAAGCACATGCCCTATGCAGTTATACATATATATCTCCGTCATACCCCTTTCCGTAGAGAATGTTATCATGGATTGTTGCTAACTGTATCTGTGGGGAACCCTATTGAGAAATGTTTCCTTTAATGAATCACATATCTCCAATAATAGAACCGACTAGTGATGACTTATCATATCTAGCCTGACCAATAATAATAGTCAGCCATCCTTTTAGAAATTTCAAAGAAATTTTCTATAGAATTACATTTTAATGCTCTTGTTGACTATTATGCTATACACATTCTTCATTCTGAACAAGAAGGGTCATGTGCATGGCGGGCCAAAAATGTGTCTCAATGGATTCCACTCCTAAGTATTTCATTCTAATAGGGTATGAGTAAATGAATGGGAGACACACATGAACTAACACACAATGGGTTGATTGAAATAGGCTACAACGAGCGCTAAGGTCACATATCCAGAGGGTGGTAATCCCTACACTAGGTTAACCTAGGGATTTCAAGGCCCATAGTCAAGATAGAAAAGAGTACCCTTCTAGGATATCAGGAAATGGGGGAGAGGTATAGATGAATGGGAAGATAGGAAACATACATAATCTATAATAATATAATATAACTGGAATATAAAGGAAAGGAAAGCTAAGGATTTGATCATATAAGAGAACTATGCTAACTAACATCAATGTACATACAATACTAAGATAAACATAGAGAAATGGGGAAGGGAAATGAACTAATCTATACAAAATTATAAATAATGGTAGAGCACTTACCTACAAGGTGGTCATTGATACATATATCTCTCCAAAGAAGAATCACACGAAGAGAGAATCACTATGGGTGGATAAGAGGAACATCATTCATGTCCTAGGACTCACTATAGATGACCTAATAGTGAAAGCAATCCAACAATCAAGAAGAGTGTCTAATCCAATCCAATTTAAGTGCAAGATGAACCAAGCGTAGAACGAGCATATACAAAGATGGCACAATAGAGTAGAGGATATGGATAGTTCTTGTGGTATTTCTTCATTATGAAATTTCAAAGTGTGATGTGGTATATATACCCAATGCAATCGCCCATGAGAGATGGCATCAGCCTAGGGAAATCTAGCACTAACACCATTTCCCATTGGGTGATGATGTTGGAATAAGATACTAGAATGCCAAAATTAGTACAAGGTGTCATGAATCAAACAAGAATAAGTGAAAGAGGTATCAATGATGGAGTCAGATGTAAGCTTTCGGGAGTGCTAGTGTGTGAGACATAAAGTTTATAAGGATAAAATAATGGAAGAATAGCTAAAAATAGTATCACATAGCGATAATATCTCTATGTGCTATCTTTAACCCATAATCACCATGTCAATAGTCATACCTCATTCTTGGAATTCCCCTTAAGGCACTTGCTTAAGAAATAGATGCATCAATGACCCTTATCTACATAAAGGAAATTGTTAATAACATGTGTGAAACATTAAGATGAAAAATTAGGTATATACATATGCCCCAACTGTTGATAACCACATGTCACAATATCAAAACATGAGGTGGTCAGTGGAATGAGGTATTCTGTAACACCAAAATCAAAAGTGGATACTGAAATGTATGAAAGGAATAGCTGAAAATGAAATTTACACACCAATGCATACCCAATAGTGTCACTCGTCCTACCATGTGCAGGCACAATCAATGTTGCAAGAACCTTGGAAAAGTAAAATTGAAAAGGAAACACTAGAGGATCATCTATAAAATAAGACATAAATCACCTAGTGAGGGGGCCTATGAGATGGATGTCATGTTATAGTATTCATATGTCATGATGTCATTATTTTATAGAGATCATACAATGATATGGTGTCAAAAATATAAAAAAATCAAAATACGTCAGATGTATAATATTAATAGGTCAATATGAACATCATGACATCATGGTCATAACGCAATAAATGGTACATTTTTTGGAGCTCAGGAGAAAAATGGAAGTTATTGGAAGATTTAGGGTTATCGCAAATGAATATGAATAGAAAATTTAGTTTTATATAAAGATTTGGTTTGTTATTTTCTTATTGTTATTTTTGGAATTGAGAGAACTGAAATCTGGTTTCCAAATTTGGGTATATTTTGTGAAACATGGCACGGGTACGAGGTAGTGGTCAAGGATGATGAGGCTGAGCACATGGTGGGGTGCGACCACAAGTAAGTATTTTACATCTAATGTTTTTTGGTAGATTAGGTATCATTTTATTATTTTGCATTTTTGGATTTGTTATCACATCATTTTTCTTCAAACTTGCATCATGGGGTAGGTTAGGACAAAATGCAAGTGGGTTTGGGAGGGATTTAATTTTTATTTGGTCATTTTGTCATTTTTAGGATTTAATTTTGGAAAGTTGTGGTACCTTTTGGCCAGACGCCATCAACCCCCTAAAGCATGAGGGACGATGGAATCTAGATGGGGTGAAATTTTTACAAGGGCTGATGGCATAAGCCAGAGGGTTGATTGCTTTTGTAGCCATACATGTGACTTTGTAATTTTTTATTTTACATGCCAAATAAATTTTCATAGTTATAATACTTATTTTTTTCCATATTATGCATGTGCGGCTAACTGGATTGATTTTTGAAATGACTCAAGAAAAGATAGTCCAATTATAGGGTTGGGGTTTTCGGGGCATCATGTAGATTCCCAAGATACCTTTAGACCTGGATGTACACCAGATGTTTTTGGTAATGTAGGAAATAAGGTCCAATACCTTTCGTTCGTAGACAGGATAGGAGACCATAGAGATTACACTGAATTTCTAGTATGTTCATGGGATTTTGGGGTTACCCATTAGAGGGACTCTTATGTTTTATGATTTAACACCTGATGTTACAAAGTGGAGAGCCTTAGCCATATGGGATATTGGGAGCGAGACATACAATGAGGGTATGATGTGTGTTCAACTCAGCACAGTGTATGCCACAGGTATTTTGGTTATCTCAAAGGTGGTTATGGGGATTGTTATTGCACAGATAGTGTTCCACAAAGCAGATGGATCCATCCCATTACTTATTGTAGAAATATGTAGGGATGGGATAGATCAGGGGATATATTTTAGTTAGGTCACCACTGTATGGGTATATTTGGTACATGATCTATATAGGGTTAGACATCGATTTCAAAGGGTTGTGGGACTCATCATTTTATTGATAACCTATATTTATGATAGGTTTCTGATGTATCAGTTGACAGGGACACCATTGGCAGTAGCAGTGGATGCCTCAAGAGTACTCCAGTGGGCATAGGAGCCAATAATGAGAGAAATTTGAGCATTTTGGCCATCAGTGCAGGTGGGTCTGAATGATGTCACATAGAATCCCTATGCAAGGAATGTGGATCATTTTCCCACTTGGCCAAGAGTAGAGAACTTAGAAGTCATCACCAAGGTGACATGGTATTATTTGTATTGAGTGGAGACCCACTTGGTGAGAAGAGTCCCGAGGTGATTTAGGTGACTAGCACCCATAGTGGTACTACCATTACCACCATACCAACGATGACATGCTAGAGAGGCCACAGGAAGAGTAGTGAGGGTACCAACACTATATCCCCTTAGGGTACGGGCAGCACATGGGAAAGGTTGGAGGTAGCACAAGCATGGTGGACATGTTCAATGCCCACCACAGATCATAGAAGTTAGTAGTTCAGAGGAAGGATTGGATGGGGGATCTGCTAACATAGGAGCACAGGGAAGAAGGGAAGTGGAGGATGTGGCATTAATTTTTTATCTTTACTTGTTGGATATGATATTGATGAATTAGAAGGTGATTTCTTGGTCTTCCAAATTTTCCGACATATGGTATGAAAGTTGCAATGGTGGAGTCAAGAGTCCTTAAAACACAATGAAAAATTATTCTGGTTAGAAGAAAACATATCCCATTTGTTGAATGGATTTCAGAACTTCTTCTTTTCCATTACCATCCTATATATTTTGGGATATAATTAATTGTATATGTACTCAAATTTTTCCTTGAACATATGAGCATATAAATCAATATAATTCTCATTTACCACATAAGGGCACCTAGGATTCAAAGGAGAGAAATTTTCAAAATAAATTATAATTCCACATATTACATCCATTAAATATGATGCCATGAATAATGAATTCTTATTGGCCATGTATGCCTCTCTCTTTGAGATCACTTCCATTAATATAATATGCCCTAAGGCAGGAATATGATTTTCATCAACAATCAGTGATAGAAGAGGAACCCAACTGACATCTAATTTGGAAGTAGAAGGGTTACCATGTGGACAGTTCATCAATACCACTCCAATACTCACTCCTAGTCTAAATCTTTGAATAAAGATGTTATTTATACCATCATTATCCATGTTATCAATAGGTTTCTTTTCTCATTTTTACAAAAATGGTCTTATTTGATGGGTGAAAATCCATGATTCGATGGTAGTGGAGTTATATACTACATTAGCCTCTAGAAACTTATAATAAACCTTAGAAGTCAAACTAGAAATAAAAATACTCTATTATTTTCATTTTTCGAGTACATGATTTCATTATTTTCTTGAGTGTGGGTAAATATCAGAGAAATAAAATCATGGCATGTGAATACCTCAGTTTCACTACTATCTAATGTAATCTATATGTATTAATGGATGCAACCATCTAAACTTGGTCATCTGACATTGTACTTTCATTTATAGCATCTACAAAATTTCTTTCCCTCTGAATAGTCGACAAGATTACATAATATTGAGGGTATTCATTATTGAGTGAGGCAGAATCTAAAATAGTGTCACTTATCATCTTCTAGTCTACATACAATTATAACAATGTCTCCACATTTGATTTCCTTGAATCATGATCTAGTGATTTAGAAATTGATAATATAGTCATGGTAAGCTCAAGACTATGAAAATTTTGGATTTGTAAATGATTTGGGTCAGTAAACCATTTTTTAGATTGAGAAATCTTTGTATTCAAATTGACTTGCTTATATATATGGTGTATAACTAATAACTTGATGTTTACTTTTCTTGGGAGTGTTACTTTTTAAAATGGCTACTTTTAAATATAGACTTCATTTTATGCCGATTACAATTAAGCATAATCATTAGCCGTAAATAGCATCTTGACCTCGAGGTACCACATATAAACCATGAATTGATCCATGTGTATCACTATGATTGACTCACACTTATCCACATTCTGAGGTATCCTTGACACTATCTTTTCCTTGCAAATGCAAAGTGTGAAATTTCACAATTGCTAAGTGTGAGGTGCGACTTTTGAATTCTCGCATCTGTGAGATACAAGGAGAAAATTCCATTAACTGCAAGGAAAAAAATTCAATTCGTTTTTAGCAAAAATCATTAACTGCAAAGAACAGACTCTCACAAATATGAAGTGCGAGAAACAAATAATTTTAAGTACGAGATGCAAGAAATGACCAAAATTAAAAAACTATAGAAAATTGAAGTGTGAGCACCAAGAAAAGTTGAAGTGTGAGAACCAAACAAATTTGAAGTGTGAGTACTAAGAAAATTGACTTAGGAAACACGTCTACATAAGGCAAGTATTTACATACTACCAAATATATTTTTATATCAAAGTGGGTCAATATTTTTAAAAGGGGTTTGCAAAATGGGGGTTGTTAATAAATAACAACCACTAATGTCCATAACAGTGATGTAAGGAGCTAATGTGTAGTGATATTCTGTAGGTGACCAAAAAAAAACTCTATTCTTTCTTGAAATTTTTCGATTGCCCTCCAAACTGGACATAGAAATCGATATTTCTCGATTCACTAATCCTATAAAAACATATTCTCATGCAAGAATAATAATATTAACATCATACAAGTATATAGGTTCTTTTTTTCTAAGTACTTAACTTGTTGAGAAATATTAAAAATTGTATCATTTGATTATATCTATAATAGTCTTGAATTAAATGTGAGTAATCATTATGATAATAACACAAATATGATTTGCATAATATAGTTTTTTTAATACAACTATGACATATATCTAATTTATTTAGTTAGGTTCATCCATTTTACTCAACTTAATCTGATACTACTCAATTATTATTTATTATAATAATCTAAGTGAATGACAACCATTTAATTATTAATATACAATTATTCCCATTTCAATATTTGTATACGAAATTATCTTTATTCACATGCAATACATAATATTTGTACATATTCCAATACATCATAGTTCACTTCTTTTTATTATAATAGTTATAATTATGGTCTCAATATGCAATACAATATATATCAAAGCTTACAAAAATTACAACAATTCATGATTACTTCACTATTATAGCATCGCATAAGATATCCATCATGTTGTCAACTACAGAAAGAGTATAATTGAGGAAAATTTCCTCCAACCATGATCTTTATGGATCCCCGCACATTTCCCAAGCATGAGAGTGTGCCCACCTTTCACGAGAAGAGATATTCAACAATGAGTTGGGAGAGAGAGACATAATCCCATGTGTATAAAAACTACCCAAAAATTGTAAAGTTTTGATAGAGTAGGAATATGAAACATCCAATAAATCATATAACAATGATAATGATGTATTCCAAAATACTTAAGACAACAAGTGCGCTCCCTACTGAAATCTGACATGTGCTAGAACATGAATTAATTCCACTGAATATTGATAAGGATAAGCCTTGGGTCTAAATGATCCCTACAAAAACACCTAAGCACATCCTATGTGTTACATATTGTATCTAGGTTATCTAATCGCATTTAAAATTCATGTATGACATACTACAACTAGGTTATCTAACCCCTTGTACATATAATTCCCTAGTCCCATAACATGCCTCCCTCTCGGCATACATTTTATACACTAGAAATTTATAACAAGATATCTCTATCCCCTACTATCAACTTGGGAAAATATAACTTATAAATTAACTACAAAATATTCATGAATGTACCATACCACTCATTCACATGAACATACTATAAATTCTTAATCTTATTTCGTTATCCCTTAAAAAATACAAAAAAACCATGATTAACATTCCAATAACTGTAATCTCCTTAGGTGTCACATAAAACATAAGGACGTCATTATTACAATAATCCTAACCATATTTTATTTATGATCCATAGGGATCCAAGAAAATGCCACTTCATCAGAACAACCCGTATTAGAAGGAAAACTAACAAGAAGGAGAAAGAGGTTCAATTATAGAAGCGTCAATTTCTACATAGAGGTGGTTGCATAACCACCCCAATGGTTACATAAATACCCCTCTACATTCATTGGTGGTCCTATCACCATATAAACCAAAAATAGTATATCCATGAATAGTCATGGATTTGGAACATCTGGAATTTGTCTCTTCCTTGTATGACCCTTCCTATTCTCAAGTGCATGGGAGGACATAGGAAGCAAATTATAAATGCAAGTGAAGAATGTGGAATTGAGCTTTGATTCATGGAAGAAGTGAGAAAGAAACCATTGGTACTGGAATTAATTTGTAGAATCAAGGTGTATGAGCAGAGAAAGAAAGTAGAGAGGGTGGACGTAACATTGTTGTCTTCCTTCATCTTCTTGTAATCTATATTATTTTGAATTGGCTAATATAATACTAGGAAAAAAGAGAAATTTCCCTTCCCAACTGGTTTTCCCTCAATCTTGGGGTTTTTAGGATAAACATATTTTGTTGTGTGTTGAATTATTCATGTTACTTGTTGCAAGTAGTCCTAAGCACTAATATTCATTCACTAGCTTCCAGTAAACATTCATTTTCAAGTAAAATGGAAATATGAACATCAGTTGTGTGGTTTTTGTAAACACCTATAATTTAGCTTGAGCAATTTAAATATTTAAATTGCGCTAATTATACCGTTTCCCGTAAATTGATGACATATCATCAATATCGCACATTTTCTCTGCTATTGTCGTTAATTAATTACATTACGTTATTTAATTAACTCTTCTATCTAACAACAACGCCAATTAAGGACCTTCTATTAATCACCTCCCCTTTCTATATAGATTAATTAATTAATTATAATTAATTAAGCTCCCCTTTTTAACTAGATTAATTAATTATTTCTAATTAATTAAGCTCCCCTTTCTATCTAGATTAGTTAATTATTTCTAATTAATTAATACCCCTTTATATCTAGATTAATTAATTATTCTTAATTATTTAATTCTCTTCTATTTAATCAATAAATCATCATTTATTTGATTAAAATCCTCTCATAACATAAATCATACTAAATATTTCTCTAAAAATCTTCTATAATCTTGCACACCTATTAATTAATCACTTTGGTTAATTAACAAACCCCCTCAATCCCCATGAGTCACTAGAGGAAAAACTAAACTCTCCTAAAGTAAACTCAACCATTTTTAAACCATGTTTATCCATAACAAACATAGCTTTGCTATTATCCCACATACAATAGGATGCAAAGCTTCTTCAAACCATTGGGTTATAAAAGGAACCCTCCTCTAACATTTCTACTTACACCTTGCATGTTTATAGCTAATCTATAGGCATTTTATCTTAGAGAATCTTTCATTTGAGCTAATAGCCTCGTTCTTACATTTCATCCATCTAAGATTTTGGGCCATATGGAGAGAATAAAAATGGTTTTGTAGTCATACTTTGATGAGCCTCCATTCCCAAACCCTTGAAAATCAAACAATCAACTTTGATTTTTATGGATCTATCTAGGTTCATTTAGTGTTTTTGGTGATCTAAAGAGTAGAGATTCAAATGCTTAGCATATTAGTTTGATTGTTATTTCAAGCGTTAATGCATAATGTTGGTATTTATTCTTGTTTATCTCTTAACATGATGATCTTTGTGTAGTTAGTTCATGTTTTGAAACTATTAAGGTGTTAGTTTTAATTCCATTTGCATATCTAAATAATACATTGATACATAAGGCATGTTCGTAGGGACTTACTCCATTGTCCTTGGCACTAAATTTAAAGTTTTTGTAGTTATGTTTCAATTTTGGTTACTAACCCTCTTTTGCACATGTTGATCCAACTTATTTTTTCTTAACTAGTTTTGTTGAGTTTTCATGTGTTGAGTCTTAATTGTAGGTATAAAGGAGGTGAAATGCTGTCAAAATTGAATCTTGATGGAAAATTTTTTATATTTCTCCATGTTTTCATGTTTAGAACTTCATTTTTCAACATTCTACATATTAGTTTTGTCAATTTCTTGAACATCTTAAATTTTTGAGCATGTAGGTTAGTGTTTGATAGTGTTGAGTCTTCTATTTACATATTAATGTGTTGGGTTGCTATAAAAATTTAATATTGGTGAGAAAATTTCAAGATTTCTCCATGTTTTCATTTTTAGAGCTTACTTTTTTCATCATTCTACATGCTAGTTTTGTCAATTTCTTGAAAATGTTAAGTTTTTTAGCGTGAATATTAATGTTTGATAACATTGAGTCTTCTACTCTTATACTAATGTGATGGGTTGTTGTCAAAATTTAATCTTGGTTGGAATAATTTAACCTTTTTGTAGATTAAGGGACGTTTGTTTCACATTTTTAAGTACATGTTAAGTGCATACCTGTGAGCATAAGAGCATATGCGTAACCCATCTTCTGAAGGCCATAAATTTTGCTCTGAACTCGAAATCACTCCTTTTTTTTGAGTTGGAAAGGTATTGAAGTGAACTATGCAATGAAAACATAAACTTGGGATTTATACTTACAGAAATTGCAGGTTTTCCCTTTATTGTAAAACTAGTCATTTTCTAACATGTCTAATGTTTTGATGAATGTTGTATTTCCATGCTTTACTTGATTTAGACCAAAGCTTTTGTATGCTCTTCTCTTGCACATTTTGATGATCTTGATAATCAAAGACAACTTTGATATCTATATTTTTAACATTTGGATTAACTTGGAAATTTGATTATTCATTTTTCTTAAGGGAATGAACCTTTTACAAAGCATTTTTTATAGTCCTTTGATTTGAAGTTTTCCATTTATATCTAGTTGGGATAAAAAAATTTGTATGCTCTTCTCTTGCACCTTAGGGTGATCTTGAGAATCAAAATCAACTTTAGTCTTCATTTTCTAACATTTGGTTAATTGGAAACTTCATCTTTCATTTTTGGTTTAAGGGAATGAACATTTATCAAGATTTTTGTATGGTTCATTAATTGCAAAGCTTTCCTTTAATTTTTAGTTGGATTATTTGTTGTGTATGCTCTTCTCTTGCATCCTTGGATGATCTTGAGAATCAAAAGCAACTCTTAATCCTCTTTTAAATAATGTGATTTGTTTGGAGAACTACTAACGCTTGAGTGCATGACCTAAAAACTCTTGTCAAAAAAAGGAGTTCAAAACAAACTTTTCTAACTAAACGTGTGTTACAGGTTACAAAATGACGAATGACTAAACCACATTTAACATAAAAGATAAAAAAAACACACCCCATTCATTCAAGTTCGGATAAGGGAATGCCACGTCCGCTTAAAACTAGGACATAATCCCTTTGGCATAAGCCTTAAGCTACAAAAATGGGGGTGGTCCTAGGAACCCCAAAGTAGTCCACACAAGAGGGAACCTTGTGGATGAAATAGGAAGTGCTCCATGCACCTACTTGACTAGTATACATATGATATTTAGTTTCAAAGTTATCAGTATCGTGACCCCAATTAGAGTACATGATGGACGCATTTATTTCCCACTGTACTTGAAGGGGGTAAAGTAAAGTTAGCATAATCATTAGGTAACCTTTGCAAACTGAGCTCACTCTTAGATAACTTTTGACACCTAGCTGAGTGAACCACCTAGGAAGCTATCTTTGACTAGGAGCCAACTTTGACCATTTCAAAACCAATTTGAGTTAAGAGCCATTATTCATCACAAAATGTGTGAAGCTTTACTTTTTTTTAGTTTTTCACTCACCCTGAGGAGAGGAAAAACTCTGTCGAAGTGAGGCTAATGTTTTTTATCCTCACTTATACTACTTCCTTCACTTTCTTTTGACACTTTTTTGATCAAAATAATAGGGACCACATGTGTATTACCAATTGATTGTGTCAACACTTTTATGTCCGTTTACGCTCATCCATATTTGCGGCTAGGTTGTTAAACATTTAAAGTGTGTGGGAATGTACTCATATCATTAGAAACCATTTTGATCTTGATACCCACTTTAAGATCGTCATCATAGTTGGGCTTGTTTCTTCACTAGACTCTCCTTTGAACTGTTAGGTTGCTTGTATCATATCATCATAATTTTGATACTTACATCTTGTTTCTTACAAACTTGGCCTAAGTGACTAGATTGTAATGTTACGCTACGCGCACCTTAACAATTCCTTGGTATACTCTAGCATTATTTTGTTTTCAAACATTACCTAAATTTTGATAAGTGTTATTTTTACCTTTGTGCACATCATATCAATATTATTTTGATATTAACACCTTACTTTTCCATAAATATTGGTTAACATATCTTAGTGTTATTGTTGTGTCATTCATACTTGTAACTTCCACTTTGTGAGATATAGGTCTTGATTGGATTCAAGCTCACTTTTATTATACTTTTTTTTGGGAACCATATCAATTTTTTGTTATTATTTACGTCTTTTTCATTTCTTTGAACTTGACATAAGTGGTGGCATTTTGTTGATCATCTTAAATGTCAAACTACCATTTAGAAACAACTTGGGAAGTAAGTTCATTGATTGATTGGTTCACAACAAACCTTGTGTGATTGTTTCTTGCGATTATTTGTCATTTTGACTTATCCATTTAGGACAATCACTTTGATCCATTGATTCTTCATTATTCTTTGGTCATTAATTTGGCTTCGTGTTTTGAACTTGCGTGATTGTTCCTTGTGTTTAACCATTTTATAAACTCCTTTCTAGGACAATCCTTTGGGTCTTTGATCTTCTTTTTTTCCTAATTTCATGGTCATTTTTGAAAATATCTTTCAAACCTTAGCAAAAACATTTACTATCAAGAAAACTTTGCATCAATTGACCATTGGAAATATTTCCTTTATATCCTTTATGTCGCTAAAATTTTAATCAATCCTTTGACATTTACACCTTGAAACTCATTGTCCAAACCTTGTTGGATTATCAATCTTATGTCAACATGATGTATGTTTTCCTTAGCTTCCCTTTGGAAAATCGCACAAGCATCCCCTCTTTGTTTACAAAATATCTAGTTGGTTGTTGTTATGCTACCCGAATTGACATGGAACTTCATTCTATTTTAAGGATTTCAATCACATTATCTAGGTCTAGGCATTTGGACTTAGTGAATGCCAACCATGATTGATTATTGTAGGGTTCCTTATACATACGACCATAAAGAATCAAACTTTAGGCATTCACATTAAAATATTCCCATCATGATTAAACCATGTTTGGTTCTTTGCGCTAGAGAACTCATTCGAGTAACCCATTCCCCAACTTCATCTCATAGTCAGTGGTATGGTTTGGAAACTTCTAATCCAAATTATTATTTGAGTTCCCCTCACTCTTCTTATAATTATAATACAAAGATTTCCTCTTCTTTTAAGGATTCCAATCCAAATATTTCCTCTTATTCTTATTATGATTTGAATACAAACTACTATTCTGATTCATCTAATTTGCCTCCTAAGTCATAGTCCTCCCCTTCTTTACAGGATCTCCTTCATCATACTTCTACTACAATTCTTGAGTCTCCCCTTTCTTTACGAGACCTCCTTTATCATTCATCCAATTCGAATCCTAATTCACGGTCCTCCCCTTCTTCGCAGAGCCTTCTTTATAAAACATCTAATGTGATTCTTCAATCGCGGTCATCCTTTTCTTCACAGGACCTATTTTATCACTCACCTCAATGAACCCTTCCTCCTTTGAAGATTTGTGCAGCTCAAAGTCCTTCTATTCAATCATCTAAGTTGTCTCCTACTTCACAATCTACAGAATTTTGGGTATGAAATCCTCCTATTCTTCCTCCAAGATGTCATCTTAAAGGGAAACCTATACTAACCAATTATAAATCCACATCTTCTTTTACTCATGAGACATCTATCCCTAAGTCTACTTCGTATCTTGAGTCATCTTCTTCTACCAATCATCATCAAACATCTTCTAAGTATTCTACACCAATTGGACCTTTTTCTTACAATCAAAACCCTATGGTCGATCAACAACCCATACTGATTTATTTTTTTCAAAACAAAGGAGTGATCATGGCATTTATAGGGGCACACAAAGATATCCCTTTAACAAATTATGATAAAGGATTCTCTTTATACCTCGATGTGTTCAGGTATTGTGGGGAAAAGTTTGATTCCTTTTATCAAGAAATAGAGGAAGAGCCTAAGAGCAACTTGATCCTCCTCTTATTCTTCCATCTTCACATTCTTCATTTTGTGATGAACTTCCTAGGTCTAGTTTTGAGCCATGGTCCATCTCATCACCCAATTCTTCTTTACATATCACAATTTCTCAGTCCCAATCGCACTTTGTGTCATCGCCAAGTAGCCCATTGCCTTCTTCTATATATGGGCCACCTCCAAGTAGCCCTTCATCATCTACTTGTGGGTCTCCTCCAATTAGTCCATTACCTTCTATTCTAGGGCCATGTCTAACTAGCCCCTTGTCTTCTATATATGGGACACCTCTAGGTATCCCCTCATCTTCTATTCTTGGACCACCTCCTAGTAGCCCTTATTCCTCTATACTCAGGCCACATCTAAGTATCCTTCCATATTTTGTCTATGGCTCACCTCCTGGTAGCCCATCTTCTTCAATTCTTGGACCGTATCCTTTTCATCCATTATATTATTCTTCTACTAATTATTTTGGCAAGTCATCATCATTCCATCCATCAATTCAAAACTTCCACATTCTTTTCCCACTTCTTGGGACCAGACAAGTCACACATTAGCTTATAATAAAACCATAAAAGTTCTTTATCAAGCTAAGGTCAAAACTCCAAAGAGCTCCAAAGCTCCCAACAATTCAAATGATAATAAAATTCAAAATCAAATGTGATTCCAAAATGCAAACCAACGTACCCATCAAGTATGGTCCAAAGTGAAAAAACCTATGGATATGGAACTCAAACTACCACATATGAAACCCATGTTTCAAAACAAATCATAATCATTTATTGAGAGTGAGATCACCACAATCATCGAGATCAGGGATAATATTACACTTGATAAGCAAACGCATTTAGTCTCTCTTATCGAAGAAATCACAAACATTTATGTTGGATCCTATCACGCAGATTGACATGTTTCGTTCCGATAACCATCAAAAAATCACAAAATAGTTCAAAAAATAAAAAAAAAGATAAAAAACATTACAAAAACAAAATCAAAGGTACAAAGATCCAACATTACAATCAAGTATTGCATACGCATGGATGTTCTTTCTTCCTTTTATTTCATATTGCTCTGCAAGTCATCCACTATTTTCATCCCTTGGATGTTATTTTGGTTAGTTTATTTCATACACATTTTGTGGCATTTGTCTCTATCGTATTTGTTTGACCTTAGTCTTTTATCACCTTGGTAAATTAAAGAATGACTAACCTCTTAGAGATCCTATCGCAATTCACATTTAATAAACTTTTTTTGAAGAAATTTTGGATATATTTATTGACACTATTCAATTTCATTATCATAATCACTTTCATATCTTTCCATCAAGCCATCAGTGGTTCTTAACCCCTTGTAAAACAAGAGAGCTGAAATAAGTTTTCAAAAAGAAAAAGAATCAAAATCAATCAATCAAAAAGCAAAAGAAAATTGATATATAACTCTCTCTTGGGGTATTTCCAATCATCTTTTTCGGGGCTATGGATGCCTAACTGGCAATAGATAAATGTTGTGATTAGAACCAAATGCATCTCCTTCGGGGCTATGGACATCTGGCTGGCATCGGATGAATGTACAGCTCTCCTTCCACAATTATTTTACAAATCACCTTTCAAACTAAATCATTCCTACACATTGTCTAGTGTCTTCACTTGTTGTCTATAAACTCTTTCCTTCAAGAGGTAATTCATTTCTACTTGCACACACTAGTTCTCTATGAGAAAATAGGATTTCTATGTTACCATGTTTTGTCTAGACCTTGTTCAAACTCTTTCTTTAGGGCATGTCTTGTCTCATGATTTATGCCTTAGGTTAATCACTTTTTCATCGACCACCTTATAAATATTTTTATAACATCCTCTGTTCTTCAAAAATCATTTAGAACATCCATGTGTATCACATGTCCTCTTTTCCATGTTTTCAGAAACTTTTGTCCCCTTTTAATAAGACAATTTTCTACTTACTTTCTCTCATGTGTTTATTGGCCTTGTGCAGGGGGAATCCTTTCTCTATCATGATTGAACCTATTTTATATTGGCCTTGATCCTCTTCCACGCATGAAGAGTTTTCCTTTCAATATTACTACCTAATCACTAGGGAATTTTTACATCTTCACTTTCTTACACATATGCATGGCATTCTACCCTTGTACGTCCCATCTATTGCTGGGGAAATCCATGCTTCTTTGTCATCCTGTTGATGAAACCATAAACTTTATAAAGAAAATTGCATGAGTAAACAAGGAAATCTAACACCATTTCCATCCATCTAGCCAAGGTTCTAATTCTAGGAATGTAACATTAAGGTATAAGCTTAAAAGAATGTTTAACTAGTACGAAAACAATACAAAATCTACCTAAACATGCCTACTAATATGATTGAATTACCTAACATGGGCCAAAATAGACCTAAGAGGGAAATCAAATGGTTATGGTTGCTACTCCAAACAAGGTGAAATGGCCTCTCCCAATTACTGCTTGGTCATTTTGGATATCCATCTACTAACCCCACTGAAGGCTTTAAGTAAGGATTGAACTTGGTTATATATCATATTTATAATATGAGATGCAAATCAAAACATGGTGTAAAATATAAAGTAATGAGGTGCACCCTTTTTATAGTCTTCCTTTTAGGAGAAACTTGTATTTTGATGCATGTGGGACTAAAAGCCCCAAATTAGATTAGGCCTTGCTAATCACAACTAGTGAATTACAAAGCGATTAAGAGATGTGAAGCCCTAATCAACTGCTTATGGTCAACTAGGAGGCTAGGATAAACTTTTGAAGCTTGATGAGATGTTGTAGAGGTGAATGGGGTGATTTTGAGTGGTTGGAAGAGGGGTTTGAGTCAATACTAGGGTATATTGACCAAATCAAGGAGAAAATAGGCTTAATTAGCTAATAAATGCAAATTGTTTGTTTTGAAGAGGATTTTGACTTACGATTCGTTTGTAAAGTGGTATCCTGAACGCATAAGAGGTTTGGTGATCAACAAAGTGCTTGTTAATCAACCAAAGTGGCAAGAAACATTAGTTAATTAGTAAAGATTACTAATTATAATGGAATTAGGAAGAATAAGAGTGATTTTTGTGTGTTTTGGAAATAAGATTACAAAAGTGGAATTTAGGTGTCTACATTTACCCCTGTTTGAGGTGAAGTTAGTGACTTCACTTCAAAAAAAAATTTATTATTGGTAAATAGTTTTGAAGGGACTATACCCTGTTACAAAAAGGGCTCAACAACCAAATAGAGTTATAAAGGAACATCAAAAGAGGATCAAAATCCAGACAAAACATTATGTCCAACAGTAACCAAAAGATAGTTACAAGCAAGAAACAAAACAGAACAGAAACAACAACAAAACAACAAAAAAGTAGCATAGAAACAACAAAAAGACCAAAAAAGAGCAGTGACTAAAACGATGCCCGCCAACCCAAGGAAGATTACTTCTTGGAAGCTCTATTGATCCTGGATTGGATTGTTTATAGCAAAGTGAACAATGCCAGAGTGGTGATGTGCATTGGGTCAGTTACGTTCAGCTTCGAGATGGTTTGGCTTCTCTCTTTTTCATTCCCCCAAATAGTGTCATGGATCCCGCTAAGCATGGTAATGCTACGAACATGCTACTCTAAAAATTCACTAATGGCATTAAAGATAAACATGTTGTGATCATGCCTGTCTTTTTCTCTCCCCAATCTATTGTCCAGAGAGTTCAATTTCTTGTAAATTTCAGCAATCTGATCCTTCCCAATGTCATTATCATCATCAATTTTTCTTTTGACTTTATGCTTGTCCATGCACTGCAGGTCCTTATTCAACTGCTTCATCTCTTTCTCCAGACATTCCAACCTATGAGGTATTTTATTCCCCTCCTGATGTAGGGTCGTATCCAGGCCAGCATTATTGATATGCAACAAATTCTGTGCAACTTCAAGCTCTTTGGTGGTTCTATGAACCTGGGCAGAGTGAGGGATGTCAGTTTTGGGAAGCTTTGGATTTTTAGCCTTGGGTTTGGAAGAGGTGTCCAGAATGGGAGTGGGAGCAGTGGAGGTAGTGAATTGCAAATCACTGGGAGAGGATAGGAAGCTAGGGAATTTGGAGACACAGAGCTTATGGAGCAGGAAGATGAGGCCCTGGTGGAGAGGGATAACACGAGAGTGCTTCTAGAAGTCCAAAATGGAGTGCTAAAGGGAATTTAGCAGGTAATGTGGGAAGCAGACTGTAAATTGCCTTCTAAAGTGATTAAGAAATACTAGGTGTTTAACAGGGATAGTTTTGTATCGTCCTTCCAGAGAATGTACCTAACCATCATTTTTGTAACTTCATCAAATGGCTTGGGGATAGAACTTACCCTAACACCCATAGAAACAAATTCGAGCTCCTCTCCCTCATCAAATAATTTCTTAGCCTCGGTGGCCCTGTCAATCCTTTTGTTGAAAAAAAGATATCCCTCCAACTCGAGGCCTATAGCCTCAGCAATGAAATATTCACTAATAGTAACATGGTGACCACCATAATCCACCTTTCTATCTTTCCATTCCATTGTGAAATAAACCAAAATATTCTGATCGTGCCCCTATATGCGTTCTATAAAATTGAAAATTCCGCCCTTTTGTAAGAGGTTCCATAGTTCCTCATTGTTCTTCCAAGCCAGATCACTGCAGGGCTCCAGTGGGCATGGGGAACCTCCCATTTTCTTCTCCCTATTATTTGTGCAATTTTTCTACTCCAAACCCTCATTTGAATCTTTATCTTCCTTATGTCTATCTCGGTTTTTAAGAACCCAGCCACCTGTGCGAGGATCATGGGCATTAATATGGCCATAGTTAGGATGATAATTCTCACATGTGTGATCTTTCACACCCGCTAAAGCCCGCTCCATACCATTAATTAGATGAAGGATGCCCCCTTGAGTATCGATCGGGTGATAAAAGAATTCAATCGATGATTGAAAATATGATCGAAATGGATAGAAGAAAATTGGTCAGAACGGGCGTGAAATCCTTAGGTGTTGAGAAGGATAAGGACGAGGATAAACATGGTTTTTAATTACCCCGAGTGAGTTTTAGGAGAAAAATTAGTAATGGTAATAAATGATAATGGAGAAGAAAATATTAATGGAGAAATATAGGACAAGCCCAATCTTTGCATCCATCCTTTCAATAAGAAACATGTTTGTATCATTTTTCCCCTAGGTCTACATCATCGGATTTTATTTAAAATAAACAAAAGTGTAAGATAACATGAAAGGCTAAATTACTAATAATTATTTAATGCTAAAAATACGTAACTCCATGTAACATACATCATGTAATGCAATATTAAAAAGTAAAATGATATTTACCTCCATACAACATACATTACGCAATGCAATACGAGAAAATAAACTAGCTAACCTAACAAAGGAACTAGTACAATCACACGCACTCAAACAAACAATGTTTAAGACAGTTACACCGATGTTTTTGTCATCAATCTGTAGTTCCCAAATGTCTGTGTTGTAATGAAAAGGGTTAAAAATGATGCCCCAAGAAATAACACATGTGAGGGAAAAACAGAGGACACAAACAATCCTATGGGAAAAAAAATGTACACTACAACACAGTCTCTGACAACTCACTGTTGCATGGGAGTACTGACGTACTATGCAGCTAAGCTTTTGTTAATGGACGTAGACCACAACGATCTACAAGTCGTTTGAGACCAAAACAAGCAAGAACCATAGAAAGATGATTTTTTAAGACATATTTTAACATTTGAGAATGATGTAATTGACACAGGCTTTAGCTGCGTATATGTTTTTTACCAATTTTTGTAAAAATTTTACAATTTTTTTTTGGATTTTTAACGATTTTATCAATTTTTTTATTTTTAATTTCTTTTAAACAATTTTGACTATTATATGCTTTGTATCACCTTGTTAGATTATGAGATAGCTTTAGCTGATATCATACTTATATGTTTTATGAGATACCTTTGAGCAACATTTTTATATTTTTGATATTTATGTGAGGGGGATAGATTTTTGATCATGTTTGACCCCTCTTGCCCCATTGCTGATACGGTATTTGATGATCATATTTTAGTATACATGTTTGATGTAGAATTAGCATATTTTTTGATATGTGATGGATATGTGTGATATGATGATGAAATTATAACAAAATGTAGAAGTAAAAATTAACAAGCACAAGTTTAAACAAATCTAATCAAAGCAACACATTTATTTACAAGTATGCAATACAAAATTGACTCAATGCAATACACTACAGACTAAAGTGATATTCAATCTAAGTAAGCAAGTGAATCCAATTTAAAGCATACAGTATGAAAATGTAATGCAACCAAAACCATACAAACCAATGACTAAAAGTAAGCGAACCACTACTTTGTTTTTGTGGGACGGTTTTGGGACATTTTTTCATTGTTTTTTATTTTATTTCTGATACAATTTTCTATTGTTTTGGAGTCTTTTAAGAAATTTATTTGAATGTTTTGATTTTTCCAAAGGACATATTTGTATGTTTGTGGGATTTTCAAAATTTATACGAATGTTTTTGACATTTTCTCAACAATTTTTCAAAGAAAACGTGCAAGGAAATAAAGTAACATGGATGCCCTTAGCATTAGATGGGATGTACAAGGGCAGAATGCCACGTAGTATATGCCAGAAATGACACTATGAAGTTTCCCCCAGAATGAGATGGTTTCATTCAATGTTAACTTCTCCACACTCAGAAGGTTAGATTAGTTGGATCGGGGCAAATGAAGGATAGGCTCACAAGGGGCTTAGACGAAGGTAAATATTAACTTAGGGGAAAGTTGGCGTACTCCTTAAACCTAGACTGCTTATGAAATAAAGGAACCTCCCTTGGCACCGGAAGCCATTTTTCACCAAAGGACTTGTCCAGAATGCCAACATTGCATGGTTTTCACTATTGGGCATACTTGTTTATTTTTATTTTTATTTTTCTATTTTTTATACTTTTTTGTTTTACTTTTCTTGGTATTCTACAGAGAACCCATACTTAAGCATAGAAGCACTTGAGATGCATTTTTTTCATGGGTTCTCATAGCTCTTGGCCATCTAAATAGGCCAATTTATATGTACCCTAACCGAACTTGGCAACCACAATGTATGGTCCTAGCCAGTTGGGCTCCAATTTCCCTTTCTTTTCTTGATATTTATTGGTGTTCTTCTTATTCTCTTTCAAAATCATGTACCCTACCTCAAACTGATGAGGTAAGACCTTCTTGTTATAGCTCCTCCACACTCGATCGTGATATACTTTTAGGTGATTGAGTACGCGAAGGCGTTCCTCATCCAATAGTTTTAACTCTACCAGTTGGGCTACTCTATAGTCCTCCTCTTCATTCAGGTAATCCCTTTGCTTGATACGCAAAGAAGGGATATCGATCTCTAAAGGTAATACGACTTCGGAACTGAATAATAAGGAATATGGAGTTGCACCTGTAGGGGTGCGGATAGAAGTTTTTAATGCCGAGAGGGCAAGGTGAATTTGCAGATGTCGACGGCCTGTGGTATTCACCATTTTCTCCATAATGTGAATTAAGGTTTTGTTGGAAGCTTTGGCCTGCCCATTACCTTGAGGGTAATAAGGGGTTGAAAACTTAAGGGAAATTTGAAATTGTTTGGAGAGTGATTTCACATTTTTATTTTTGAACGACTTACCATTATCATTAATAATGGAAGAAGGGATACCATATCTGCAGATGATATGATTTATTATAAACTTTGAAATTTGGGGACCTTCTGAATAAGTAAGAGGAACTACCTCTACCCATTTTGTAAAGTACTCAGTGGTCGTTATAATGAACTTGTGGCTATCCAAGGAGACAAGATTAAGTTTCCCTATTAGATCGAGACCCCACTTTGATAATGGTTAGGGTGTTGTGATTGGTTGCAAGGATTGTGTCGATGCATGTATCAAATTTTCATATTTTTGACAATCCACGCACTTCTTTACATGTTGATAACATTCATGCTCCATGGTAGGTCAGTAGTAACCTACTCTGAGTATCTTATTTATAAGGACAATCCCATTAGTATGGGATCCACAAATTCCCTCGTGCACCTCCTTGATTGCTTGGATAGATTCGTCATAATTTAAACAACACAACAGATTCTCATCATAGCCTCGACAGAAGAGGGTTCCCCTAAGTAGGGTATAGCGGGCTATACGCTGGATGAGGTTACATTTTTCAACATGGGAAATGTTCATAGGTAAGGTTCCATCATGGAGAAAATTAAACATTTCAGCATACCACAGTGAAAAGGGACTAACAACTTCACACACTAAACAAGATTCTGGTATGTCGTATGTCATTGTTCTTAGATTTTTGAAAAATAATGGCATAACATTTCTCTCTAGTGGAATTCTCAACATAGATCCTACCATATCCATGGCGTATGTCACTCTATCCTGAGCTCTTGATATTTTCTCAAATGTTATCTGCTCAAATAATTTTTCAAGGAATTGACCATTCTTTTATATGGAAGTAACTTTTAATCTTTAACTTTATATTCATCTGTGACATGTTTGATAATAAGCATTGAATCACCAATGCATTTTACTTGTTTGATATCTCATTTGATGGCCAGCTTCATTCCTATAATGAGAGCTTCATATTCCACAATATTGTTCGTGCAAGGGAATCCAATTCAAAATGCCTGCGGAATCAAGTCTCCCGTGGGAGTGATTAGCACAACTTCAACACCTAAACCATGAAAGGTAAAAGAGACATCAAAGTACATTTTCCAAACTATAGATTCTTCGATGTACATAATGGATGCATCTGGTAGTTTTAGACTCAAGGTTTCAGTTCCTAGAAGTGGAGCTTCTACCAGTTGATCTGATAACACCTGTCCTATTACTAAATTTTGATGAACATATTCAATGTCAAACTCACTTAATAAGATGATCCAATTAGCCATATTTTTGGTTAGTGTTGGTTTGGACAATAAATATTTCAAAGGGTTTAACTTTGAAATTAGCTTGATTTTATTGTTAAGCATATAATGATGTAGCTTCTAGAAAGAAAACACCACGGCTAGGCAAGCCTTCTCAATTTGTATATTGGGCCAATAGTGCTCTATAATGATATTGGTACCAATGTCCTGCTTAAATAGTATATAGCCTTCTCTCTATGTTCTTTGTCATATTGGGCCAACTGTGCTCTAATTGAAAAATGTGTATCAGAGATATAAATTAACAAGGGTTCTCCTATCATAGGTGGCATGAAAATAGGGGGTTGGCCCAGTATTTTTTAGCAAAGAAAATGCTAATTGTTTTTCTAGTCCCCAGTTGAAATTAGCATCATTCTTAAGAAGATGTGTAAATGTATGACACTTGTCTACTAGTTGTGAAATAAACCTTCTTATGGCCTAAATTTTCCCTTGTAGGCTACGCAACTATTTGATATTATTAGGAGGAGGTATTTCTATGATAGTATTGACCGTTGCAGGGTCACTTCTATTCCTCTCTGTGACACAATGAATCCTAGTAATTTCCCAGATAGCTCACCAAAGACACGCTTATTTGGGTTAAGTCAGAATTTTGTAATCCCTTAGATGTTGAAAGATACATCGTAAAATTTCTAGGTGTTCCTCATGGGTTCTAGATTTATCCAGTATATCATCTATGTAATCTTCCAAGATTTCACTTATCATATCGTGAAATATTACAGTCATCGCCCTTTGATATGTAGCGCCTACATTTTTAAGGCCAGAAGGCATGACTTGGTAACAAAACGTCCCCCATGGGGTTGTGAAAGTTGTCTTGTGCTTATCTTCTTCCGCAATCTTTATCTAACTATAACCTAAGAAGCCATCCATTATTGAAAGCATATCATAGCCTATTGTAGAATCGAAAATCATGTCAATGTTTGGAAGAGGAAAATCATCCTTAGGACAAGCTTTGTTTATATCCCTGAAATTCATACACACTCTAATACCAACTGGCTTCTTTTGAACTGGAACCATTTGGAGATCCACTATGAGTATTAGATAGGCCTAAAAAATCCTACTACTAGTAACCTTTCTAGCTATACCTTTACCAGTAAGGTGGCGTGAGGATGCATATTTTGGAACTTTTTTTTAATGGGATTAACATCTAGGTGTACCAAAAGATTGTGCACCACTAGTGTAGGATCAATTCCTGGCATGTTTGCATAATCTCTTAAGAGTCCTATGAATGTTTTTTGTTCTTTTGCTAAAAGGGAAGCTCCCAACTTAACTATACACGGCAGTTCCTCTGTTCCAATATTAACATCTATTGTAGATTTCACTAATAACTTTGATTCATCCCCCATGTGTGTCGGATAAGGAGGGAGATTTATATCCTCCTCTATCACAGGTGGCTTAGGGAGCTCTTCATCTTGAAGTGGGTACATTATATTTTCCATAGGTTGTTTAGCTTGTTTGTCCACAAGTGCCTCAAAGAGGTTTTCACTATAGGACTTCCCCCTTTTATTTCCACAAGGATTTTCTTTGGAACTTTTTCCCTTGCTCACTTTTTTACTTAAATTCCTACACAACTCTACTTCCTCTCCAAAGTATGTGCATGCGTTAAGCTAAATGGACAATCCCTTCTTGTGATCATTTTCTTGGAATGTTGTCTCTGATTCCTAGGAACTCACTAATGACCTCATCATTCTTAAGCACGTCAATAGGTATGTGTTGTTGTTGATCCCAATTCACGAGTGATGGGTAGGTGAGGGTTAATGTTTGAGTTATAGGGGATATGGTGGGTATAACAGGGGTTATAGTAAGGATAGCCATATTGGCGAAAAGGTTCATAGAGGTAAGGTCTTCTTAAAGACTACATCAAGAATATTTTTCACTTTCATTTCTAAACAAACTATTCTCACTCTTAGAAGAAGCATACTCATCATCTGAAGAGTGATACTCATATAAATGGATTCTTATACCTGATTTACCTACTATACTCTGAGGTATTGCAAGATCTTCTAATGGGCCTTGTTCTTAGCAGCCACAACCACATCCTTTATACCCCATGCCAAGCATTATCCAATTAGGAATTGGATACTTAGGTGATTTATAGCATGTATCCATGTCGTCATCATCTGGACAGAATATAATGTCCATAAGAAACCTTTCATCTTCTAACAAGCCGTCAGAAGAAAATTTCTTGAAAGGGAAAGGCTCTCTTGATCTTTGAACTTTGAAACATGGCCTACCATGCGTTTAGGATGATAGCGGACCGATTCTTGTTGTAGATCATACTCTCCACAACCTCTTGGTTTTTCCTTCATCTCCAATGTAGATAAAGGAGTCTCTGAGTTGGAAGCACCATTGTCATTAATAGATAGGGTATTTGCATCCACTCATGAAGCAAGGGCCTCAGATTGGATAGGAATAGCGATCTCCATAGATGGACACTCATAGATTGTAGGGAAAAATCCTAACAACACTCTACAATGAGAAAAAGGATGAGATTCCCCATGTATGGTGAGTGTATGTCCCTCATATTGTAACTTTAAACACTGATGATATGTTAATGGCATGACCTACATGGCATGAATCCATGGGTGACCAAGGAAGATATTTTAAGGGAGTTCTAGGTCCAAGAAGTGGAACTTCGTATCATGTGTTATGGGACCCACTTCTAATGAGAAAGTGATCATTCCAGCAAATTTTCATTCTTCATTATCATATGCCTTAATGGTGATGACCTTTGTTTCCAGATCAACTTCTGTGCTGCCTAGTTAGAGGACTAGTTTAAGAGTAAATATGTTAAGACCCGATTTTCCATCCACAAGCACTCTCTTAACCTTCATATGTTTGATGATAACCTCAATATGCAATGGTAGGTTATGTGAAGGATCTTCAACTAAGGCTTCTGGAGTGCTTAAGGTTATGTGTTCCAAAGGAACAAGTTGTGCTATCACGGCTTGCAAATGTGTTGGGTCAACATCAATGGATACTTCTGATCCCTGTAATGTTTTGTAAATCATGTCCTTATGGACACTAGAGATATTTAGAACGTCTAAGATGGAAATCTTAGTCGTAGTTTTTTCTAGTTGATCTAACACATCATAGTGACTCTCTTAAGGAGGAGGGGGAGTAGGTTCAGAATTTATAACAAGTCGAGCCCGTAGTGTTACTACTGTGCACTCTCTTGTCTTAATTCTAATTGTATTGATTTTCTCAATGAGTGGGTCAACACAACCTATTAAGGCATCGAAATGGTCTTTGTTTGACATATAGTTAGCATTCTTATTATGAGACTATTTTCCCTAATCTGAATTTAAATTTTCATCGTGATTGGGAAAAATATTTTTGAATATGCCTAATTTTTCATTTGGAGATTTTGTAGCTACAACGGAATCTACTTCAATATCACCATTATCGACTAGATCTTGAATATAGTGTTTTAATCTTAAACACTTGTCCATTTTGTGACCTTTTACATGGTGGAACTCACAAAATTAATTCTCCCTAAACCATGATGGTTTACATGTATCACCCCATAGGGTTGTGTTTCAGGGTATTTTACCATGTTTACGGCCTCTAACTATTTTAGTATAGACGATATGGATTTAGATAGAGAATTAAAAGTGAGGCGTTTATACTCGGTAGGTGGATTACCCTTTGAAAGTTTCAAAGGTGTGTGGTTCTGCATGGATTGCACCCATTTAGATTCTACTATCCCATCACCAATGACATTTTTGTTTCTATTAGGAAAAAAAATTGTTTTATCATTAGATTTAGAATCGTTGTGTTCACGGAAGAAAGGTTTTAGAGTCCCCAAACTAAGAATGCCTCTTCAATTTGACTCCCTTTTTCTATTACCTCTTTGAACGTATTACCACAATGCATTTGTAAGTTGAATGTAATGTTTAGATGGAGGTTGGGAACAAATATGCCTATCAGTTGCTTTTCGAGTAAGGATCAAGGAAAGCAACTAGATAGCCCTCTCCATCTTTGTAAAAACATAGAAAAGTTTCTATTGTTTCGTTGCTTGACATTGTATATATCTAACATGGTCATGTCATTTTCTATATTGAAAGAGAAGTTTCATACAAAACTCTCTAATAGTTTTGGCCATGTTAATATGGATCCCTTAGGGATATGCATAAACCATTCTAGCGTTGTTGCTCCTAAAATTTGTGGAAACAAATGCATAAGATAATTATTGTTGAATGTCACCTCTTGACATTCCATATAGAATTCCTTTATATGATCATGAGGGTCACTTTTTCCCTTATATTTATCAAAGTTTGGAAATTCAAAATGTATTGGGAAAGGTACCTACAACATGGCTTTTTAAAATGGGTAAGGTTATAACTCGTCAAACCAACACTTCTTGTTATTTCTACCGCTTTGGCCCTCTTATAACGCTTGAAGGGTGTTCTTCATTATTGACCACTCTTGATTAAAAATTAGATCTTGTGTGGGTGGAGACGTAGGTCTATATAAAGGAATAAGCTTGGGTGTATGCCCACCTCGATTTGTTGCAAGAATCTCTTCATAAGGATCTCTTTATGCCTCCCGTCAAGGTATGTTTATTGGGAATTCATAAAACAAAGCTTTAGGTTTTTCCTTTGGTATAGTTTTCTTCAAAACTTTTGGTTGTTCGTTTTGTATATGTGAAGCCAAACTTGCCAATTGATGAGTGAGGGCTTGGACATGTTGTTCTAATGTAACCTCTTTAATAGGTATTTCATGATGATATTTGTTAGGATGAGGTTGTGCATGATGAACATGTTCTTCATGGTCTTCACAAAGAATTTTAATAGGAGGCAAATGATAGTCTGCATCCTTTTCAAATAGTATCTCCTCATTATTTTTTCGTGTAGAAGTAGAGGCATGACCTAGATTTAAAATTTTGTTAAGAGTGCAATGAGGGATGTCTACTTCTTCTTCTCCCCAAACCATGTTGACGATAAGAGAAGGGTATACTGTGGAAGGTAAAGTGGCTCCTAGTTCCACAACCCACATAATAACTTCATGTTTGATATGAAAAATGTAGTCATCAAAATGGGTAGAATGAAGCTCTGCATCTGCACAAGGAGACTCCTCCTCTCCACCACTATGGTCAACCATGAGATTACCCTCCAAAAGAGGTTTGTCACCCCCAATTATATTGGCTTCTAACTTTCGTGACCCCATTCTCGTAGATTCATTACTTAGAATAGAAGGTACAACACGAAATATTTCTAGTAAGGTTTATTAACAAGGGACCCTATTCAAATCTGTGCAGCGTAACGACCCTAAGTTGTTAAAAAAAAGGTGCCTATAGAATAGCCACAAAAGTGATAGGTCAAAATGAATGTATGAACTAAAGAATAATGAACAAACTACCCTAGCAAGTTAATATATGACATAAGTTTTCCTTAGAATAATACAATGATGTACAATGCTCAAAATTTGGTTTACACTAAATAGTTTATTCTCTAAGATTTCATCTAGATAGGTTTGCAACCAAATAGTGACAACACAACATCACCAGTTAGGTCGAGTTTGCAACAAACAAGGATTAAATGATAAGACAATGTTGATGCGATCTTCTAACAAGATATACTAAAAACCAATTTCTAAACACTTACAAAGTCCAAGTCTCATAAAATGGATGATAACAATGTGAGCAACATAATGACACTATTTGGACACATGAACCAAGCTTTTGGGAAAACAAGATTTCTAGCATCAAAATGATATTATCGCAATGCTAACAATGTATCCTCAACACTCACAAAACTCAAGAAAAAGTTAAGATGTAAAAACTACGTCTAAGTATAACAATAAATTGTTATGCATGCGAACAATATAACTCTACAATAAAAATATTTAGGCCTAATTTCACAATGGAAAAAAGACGTAAATATCCCAATTGTATGGTTACAATGTGGGCAGTGTAACAACTCAAAAAGAAGACACGGATGAAATCGCCTAACTACAATGATAATAAGTCTCAAATATGGGTTTTTGAGACAAGGGGGCCTACTAGATCATGAATATGTACCATGCACACTTTCAACACTTGTGTTCCGGCATTGCAACCTAGTGATGAAAGTAGAATACAAAATTGGTGGACACGCAATATCTAGTGGTATTCGTATATGTTGTTTCCTTTTTTCCAAAAATGGGAAATAACAAAACAAGCGTGTAGACCAAGTGGTGTTGAAATAAACTTTGTGTTATTTTGGCAGAGTTTCACCTTGTCTTAAGACAAGTGAAAAACTAGGACAAAAATGACACGAAGTAGATTTCGTGATGAAATGTCACGTGGTTTCAACTTTAAGATATTTTTTCCCTTGTTCGAAAAACAAGAGTTTAAATCTAACAAATTTGTCACTTTGTGAGAGCTCTCAAGTATATTATCTAAGACACAAAGAATGGCTCCAGGCCGGAAATCTTCCTAGGTAGTTCTCTCTCTAGGTGTCACAAGATATCTAGAGTGAGCTCTATTTACCAAAAAAGTCACATTGACTAATTTGGGAGTATCTCAACTTTACTTTACCCCCTTTAGTATAATGAGCACTGAACTACATTCAGTTATACTTTCACTGGGATCGTGATATGAATATCTTTGACGCTAATCTCACCAAGGCGTACTAGAAAAGTTGGTAGTGTGGAGTACTTTCCTATTTTGTTCACAAGGTTCCCTCTTGTGTGAACTACTTTAGGGTTCCTAGGACCACCCCCATTATTATAGCTTAAGGATTATGCCAAAGAGGTTATTTCCTAGATAAGTGGACGAGTCGTAGCTCTCAACTAAAACCTCCAAGTACGATGTGATGATTGTGGTGTATTTTTTATCTTTTATACTTAATGTGGTTTTTTTCGTACTCCTTTTGGAAACCTACAATCACACATGTAGTTAGAAATATTGCTTAGGTCCTCCTTTCTATGACTAGCATTAGATCCTTCACAAAATGGTTAGTAGTTTAAAAATAGATTCACAATATCATAAGAAAATAACCATGAAAAACACTTGTAAATCAACTAACTACCATCAAATTTTGCAAAAACAAGGTTTATTCCCAATTCATCCAAGTGATTTTTAATGAAAAAACTAAAATTTCTTTTGATTCCCAAGATCACACTAAGTGCAAGTGAAGAGCATACACAAATTCTAGCCTTGGTTATTTACCAAGTGAAAAAGCATTTAAACTAAAAGATGATTAACAAAGTTTCCTACTTACTCTAATGATAGCAAAAGAAGGTTTAAGAGTGTATTTTATTCTCTAGATCACACGAAGTGCAAGAGAAGAGCATACACACATTAACCCAAACTCATACAAAGCATAGAAACAAGATTAATTCTTTCAAACCCTAAGTGATTTTATGAGAAAACTTACTCTAAATCTATGAAATTAACAAAAATGGCATCTAAAAATCTGAAAAGTAACAAAAATCCTACAAACAAAAAATAGAAATTTTGACTTTGCAGGAAAAAATTATATAAACACACCTGCATGCCATGTCAATGTGTGTGCTCCCATTTCAATGCTTGTGTGCCTCTATCAATGTGTGTGCTTTCCCTTTGTAAAAATAACTGAAATTTGAAAAAGATAAGCTTGTGTGTGTGCTTCCAGAGAAGCGGGTGCGTGCCTATTTCAACTCATGTGCTTCCCTATCAACGTGTGCGGTCCCCCTTTGTAAAAATGACTGACAGTTGAAAAAAAAGAGCTAACGTGTGCACTTCCATAGAAGTGGGTGCACACCTATTTCAATACCTACGCTCCCCTGTCGATGTGTGGGCACCTTTTTCAATGCTTGCACTCCCGATTCAACGCATGTGCGCCCCTTCGCTGGAAGTGGTAAAATTTCAATTTTTGACGAGAATTTCTTTTAAAATGTCAAATCTTTGGTATTTTTCTAGCAATTTTGATAGGGCTTCACCTCCTTATATCCTGCAAAAAACAAGAAAACACAACTTCTACCACTAATCTAATTGAAAACAACTTTCAAAAATGGAAATTAATCTATAAAACTTTCAAAATTACTCTAAAACTTTGAAATTAATCTAAAAAATCTTGAGAAAATAATCTAAAAAGCTTGAAAATACTCTAGAAAGCTTGAAAGTAAACTAGAAAACTTGAAATTAATATAGGAAAATTGAAACTAAATCTAAAAATTGAAATGAAAAACTTTAAAACTAGGTTAAAAAACTTTAAAAATTGAATGTTATGGGGTATTCTTCCACCGGGCATGCCAGATGATGACACCCTATACTTTACAAAGAAAATTGCATAACTAAACAAGGAAAGATAACACCATTTTCGTCCATCTAGCCAAGGTTCTAAGTATAGGATTGTAACATTACGATAGAAGCTTAAAAGAATGCTTAGCTAGTATGAAAACAATACAAAATCTAACTAAACATGCCTACTAATATGATTGAATTACCTAACATGGGCCTAAATAGACCTAAGAGGGAAATAAAATGGTTATGGTTGTTACTACAAACAAGGTGAAATGGCCTCTCTCAATGACTACTTGGTCATTTTAAATATCCATCTACTAACCCCATTAAAGGCTTTAAGCAAGGATTGAACTTGGTTATATATCATATTTATTATATGAGATGCAAATCAAAGCATGGTGTAAAATATAAAGGAATGAGGTGCACCCTTTCTATAGTTTTCCTTTTGGGAGAAACTTACATTTTGGTGCATGTGGGACTAAAAGCCCCAAATTAGATTAGGCCTTGCTAATCACAACTAGTGAATTACAAAGCGATTAAGAGATGTGAAGCCCTAATCAACTGCTTACGGTCAACTAGGAGGCTAGGATAAACTTTTGAAGCTTGATGAGATGTTGTAGAGGTGAATGGGGTGATTTTGAGTGGTTGGAAGAGGGGTTTGAGTCAATACAAAATACTTGCAAATATCATAATTAGTGAATTACCAAGTGATTAAGTGATCCGAAAATGGGTGTTTGAAACTAACACTTTTAATCATTTCAAAGGATCTTCAATTTTAATCAACTTTAAAGGATTTCAAACTTTTAAAAATTGATTAAGATCTAATTTAGGAGTGAATTCAAACTGAAATTAAGTTTGCAATTTACTCAAAAAAATTAGTGTTTGATCGAAGCCCCCAAAAAAAAATTATTTCTAATTTAACTGATTTCCCAATTTTATCAATTACTGATTATATTTGCATCCATATTCATATTCTGAATTTAAATTACTTGCAAATATCATAAACTTAAAATAAAAAATAGAACACAACACCAAATTGTTTACAGGGTTTTGAATTCCTACGTCCCTAGGTTCGTGGTGAACCGGTCCATTAATAATGTTGAATATGTAAATACATTAACCTTTAAATTAACCAATAATGAATCAAAAACCTACAAAAATGTGTTGCAGACCTTTGAAGGATGTTAATGGAGCTTAGCCTCTGTCCTTCACCTTCCATATCCACTTGTAGTGGTGTCTCCCTTTGGTTCTATGCTTTTGTGTGACTTTAACAGCAAATAACTTTGTCATAAAATCTCCAAATCGGTAAAATTATCACACCATCGCGATCATCTCAAAATTCTGAGTAACTTTCATCAGTAATTTGAGACCTGAATATGAGTAGAAGTGCCTCAAATTTCAATTTTTCCCATTCTACCTCCTTATTGGCTTGCACAGACCTAGCACCTGTCTTCTATAAAGCTTTGCAAGCTCATTTTATAACCCAATGTGCTCATTTGGCAAATTGGCTAGGTGGAGTGACTTAGAACTATGAGTTCGGGGGATCAAATCTTTCCTCCTACCATTTTGTTGTGGCTTTGGATGTTAATCCCACATTGTGGGCACTACCATTAAGGAAAGCATTTAATAATGCTAAGGCGATTGGTCTTTCATTGGCTTTTAATCCTCCTTATGTTGCGCATTGTGGGTTTGGTTGGTCAATGTATGGCGTATGGATTAATGTTGACCTTGGTTTGTGGGAAATAGGCCTTTATTTGGTGAATTATTAAATAATGTTTGGTAAACTTTGACTTGGCATTGGATAGCATAGGCATATGATGTATAAATAATGTTGGAGAGATAAGGCGTGGCAAATATGGCAGTTAGCATAAAAATGTGTGGTTTTTTACAAGTAATGTGTGGAAAATAATATTATCCAAAGCACTTAGTATAAAATGCAAAGATATAAGTATACAATGGCCAATGTGGAGGTGTAACCATATAGTGACATGGATTTACATGGTGAATAATTACACAAGTAATTTAAAATTTGATCATACCATAATATGATATTCCACTAATGGAATATGGAAATAAAGACCACTTGTCGATCCTCGATAGGAAAATCAGTTAACTTCAAACTCATGGTGGATTGAGGACCCACCACATCAGCGTTGATATAATCTTCCTCATAGCAGTCGAGCTCCCTTCTGTAACAAAATTTGAGCCTCTTTTTTCACCGAACAACTTTTATGCCCGATGAAGACCAAAGGTTGCAAACCAATAATTCATTTTTTTCCTCTTTTTTTCCTTTTTCCACTTGTCCACTACCAGCTGAGCCACTTGGCCAATTGTGTACACGTACACGTCACTATGGACATGTTTACCAATGTTAAACTTCTAGTTGATCAAACTTTAACTAGACATACCTTGAGCTCAAAGTGTTTGTCTTTTTACGTTCTTATAGTTGTTAGAAAAGCTCTTTGAAGGCTCTACTACACTGGTATGGTTTAGGGAAGTTAAGGGAACATTTGACACTAAAATTGATCCCCTTATCACTCCTCCCTACCAAGAAGGATTTTTTGTCCACAAAAAGTTGGGTATCAACCCACAAAACATGTTATCTTGTCTTGCATAACAAAAACACATACAAGAATCTGAAATAACATTATAGGTTAATAAAATGCAAATAGTTGATTAGCTAATTACATAACCCGATCAGATAATAACACCCAATTAAGCTAGTGGTCAATTGAAACATTGTAACCCTGTCAACTCTACACACAACTATGAAGTGTCATACCCCGTTGTAATGCCATCACAAATAACTAACTAGATAATAAACACCCATTCTATTATGGAAAGCTAGTGTTCAACTATCACTTTTTGATATGGCCGATTACTTAAATTATAATTTCATAAACACATATAAGTATACCAGACATATAAACTGCCCACAATTAGGCTAGTGCCCACTGTCCATCTAAAACTATAACAATTGCAAGTATTCACTATTCAGAATGAAATAGACTATCAATGCCCAAAAATAGCTAAGTCAACAACTGAATCCATGTGAATCTGCCAAAAACACTAACAATAAATGTGAGAATATGAATATGAGTATGATGAACCTATCACTCAAATCTTCTCTACAACTACTTTCAAATTATTTCAAAGCTAAATATAAACATAGGATCAAATCCCTAAAATATAGCTTTGAACATGTTTGCATACTATCACCAGTTACAACAATGCAAACATAAAGTCAAGGAATGTTTTACCCATCTAATTAACTTGGATTTCTCCATTTAGGTGGTTTTACTTCTACATTACCAAAATGAGCATTTATATGAGTTATATCAACAAATTTTGGTTTGATATTATTTTCCTTTTTAACAACTTTCCAATGTTGCACTAAAGGAACATACCAACACATCTTAACATCATGACTATTCCTTTTACAATGGGAACAAAATTTAACTTCCTTGTTTTTAGACGTCTTACCCATTTTTTCCATTCCCTGAAATCTGTTTAGGAGAATGATTCCTCTATTTAGGAGGGGTAACCTTTTTTTCCATTTCTAACTTTACCAAAGTGAGATTGGTCTTTAGCACCTGCCTTATCATTCAAAAAAGGCATTAACTTCTTAAACCATTATTTTCCTCTTCCAACAATATGTTGCAGAATTATTAGTACCTTCACAAAATGTGCAAGGAAAAGCATACTTCTGTCTACCAAATTGATATTGCTCAAACTGAAAGAGTGTTTTAGATGTCTTAGGATTTAATTTCCCCTTAATGTTATTTTTAGTGTAAGTGGGAGAAAGAAGAATTTCATCACCCTCATTTACCTGTTTTCTTACACATTTCATTATTCCTCATGATGGCAGAATCCTATAATTCTATTAGCGTAGATACTTGGTTTTGGGAAGCTTATCTTCCTTCAGCTACTTTGTAACTTTATCCAATTTCCATTTTACCCACTAGAATAACCAAAACATTCAAACTAAGGTTGATCCTCTACTTATATTGGGTTACCATCACCTTGCATTTTTACCAAGGGCCCTTTCCGTTAAATCCCATCTTAACCATTAGTTTTAGACCCAATTTCCTTAGTGTGTTTTTAAAAATGACCCAAAGGAATATATGAAACTAAATGAGAAGAACTATTTTCACGTGAACAACTTACAGTGTATTTTTCTGTCATAGAACATGCATCTGCTTTGGAAGGAATTTCCTTCTTTTGTTCATCTTGATGCAACATAGAATTCACCAATAAAATCCCAGGCACACTAGCACATCACTTAGCCTAGACCGAGTGCTCACCCGAAGCACGCAAAGGTATCAGGCCCCTCGTTTATGGTTGTTGTTGCAAGATGTTAGCATGATGAAGACTTAAAGCATTCAAATCTATGGACTAATATATATTTCTATAGTACATACTCACATCTAGATCTAGAGAATAACATACTTAAGAGATAACCATGATGAAATCAAGCATTCATGAACCAATTATACTCAATATTTGACACGTTGATTCAGCCAACACATTCCATTGCATTAAACATGATAAATACACATAAGCTTGTTATAATAGATAATACCATAGTCTATGTGTGTGTTAGATTTGGCAACATAACCTCATAATAACTAGGTTCTCAGATGTCACGCTATGCTACACAGTTATTTTCATATTTATAAGGGTGGGGGACTTTCCCTTCACCGCTTATCTAACCCCAAAAATAGGTCACATCTTATTATTAGCACGTATCGTTATAATAATAGCTACACATGTAAGTGCGCTAAGAATATACTTCTTCTAGTTAATTTTTAGTAGTAAAATCTATTCTCAGCCTGTATCCATCCAAAGTGCTTTGTATCCGATCCTCAAAAAAAAAGCCAATGGTGTGTCGCGCAAGTCTTTAACCGGTTTGTGTGCTCTACACGCTATCTCCAAAAATAGCTCCTCATCATGAAAATGGCTAAGGCCCAAATCTGTCTTTGACCTCATCATGTGATTCCTTTCCGATCTTCCCACGCTTTTGAATGCGCTATGCTCTTTCACACGAACCTTTTATATGTTCTTTGCTAAG
This sequence comes from Taxus chinensis, assembly GCA_019776745.2. NCBI lineage: Eukaryota > Viridiplantae > Streptophyta > Pinopsida > Cupressales > Taxaceae > Taxus > Taxus chinensis. Next base: position 613,996,609 of record CM034148.1, on the reverse strand, counting down.
TTTCATACTTTAACTGGTCAACACATCTTGTTGCAGCTTTTCTGAGAAAGAATCCTTGGTTGTTATTTCTTCTTGCTACTCTTTAACAAAAACCATCGACTTCTTGCTCTCTGCAAGCACCTCATTGACATACTCCTCTTTCTTGGTTATAGAGGATTGTGGCTCAAATTTTAACTGCACTATTTCCTCTTCCAAGGAGTAAAAATTAGCTCTTAGAAAAGAGTTTTCTTCCTGTATTTGTCGGTTTATGGCTTCAAGCTCATCCAGTTGCTCCTGCTTGGATGACTTGCCCATGATTCCATGTTTTCTGCAAATAACCTGTAACTCCAAAACTGTGCAGTGCAAAAGAAGATTAACAAGCCCCAAAATTTCTGCACATTGAAAAGTGAAATCAATACTGAAACTGAAGCCAAATTTTCAAACACAATTAAAAGCTAATCTGGTAATCTAATTACTCTGATACCAAAACTTGATCCAAAAATGGGTGCTTGAAAATAACACTTTTAATTGTTTCAAAGGATTTGCAATTTTAATCAACTTAAAAGGATTGTAAACTTCCAAAAATTGATTAAGATCTGATTTAGGAGTGAATTCAAACTAAAATTAAGTTTGTAATTTACTCTAACAAATCAGTGTTTGATTGAAGCCTCAAAAATCATTATTTCTGATTTAACTGATTTCCCAATTTTATCAATTATTGATTATATTTTCATCCATATATCATATTCCTGAATTTAAAAGAACATTGTAAATATCAAAAATTGAAAAAGTACCAAATTAGAACACAACACGAGATTGTTTACTGGGTTCAGAAATCCTAGGTCCCCAGGTTCGTGGTGAACCCAATCCATTAATAATGTTAAATATGTAAATATAATAACCTTTACATTAACCAATAATGAGTCAAAAAAAACCTACAAAATTGTGTTTCAAAACCTTCGAAGTATTGTTAATGGAGCTCATCCTATGTCCTTCACCTTCCTGATCCACTTTGTAATAGTGTCTCCCTTTGGTTCTAACACTTTCGTGTGACTTTAATAGAAAATTACTCTATCACAAAAGCTCCAAATCAGAAAAATGATCACCACCATCATGATTGTCTCAAAATTTTGAAAAAACTTTCTTATATAACTCGAGACCTGGATGTGAGAATAATTGCCTCAAAATTCAAGTTTTCCCCCAATCTACTTTTGTATTGCTTGACACAGACCTAGCACTTATCTTCTATAAAGATCTGTGAGCTTATTTTATGACCTAACGTGCTCATTTGGTGGATTGGCTAGGTGGATTGCCTTATAACTATGAGTTCGGGGGATCAAATCCTACCTCCTACCATTTTTCCATAGTTTTGGATGTTAATCCCACATTGTGGGTGCGGCCATTAAGGAAAGCATTTAATAATGCTAAGACAGTTGGTCTTTCATTGGATTTTGAGCCACCTTATGTTGCACATTCTGGGTTTGGTTGGCCAATGTATGGCGCATGGATTAATGTTGACCTTTGTTTGTGGGAAATAGGCCTATGTTTGGTGAATTATTAAATAATGTTTGGTAAACTTTGACTTGGCATTGGATAACATAGGCGTATGAGTTGGAAATAATGTTGGAGAGATAAGGTGTGGAAAATATGGCAATTAGCATAAAAATGTGAGGTTGTTTGCAAATAATGTGAGGAAAATAATATCATCCAAAGCACTTAGCATCAAATGCAAAGAGATAAGTCTTTAGTGGTCAATGTGGAGGTGTAACCATATACTGACATGGATTTACATGGTGAATAATTACACAAGTAAAATAAAATTCGACCATCCCATAATATGACATTCCACTAATGAAATATGGAAACAAAGACCACTTGTCGATCCTCAATAGGAAAATTGCGTGACTTCAAACTCATGGTGGTAAGCCACGTGGTTGCTTGAGGACCCACCACGTCAATGTTGATATAATCATTCTTGCGGCGGTCGGGCTCCTTTCCATAACAAAAGTTAAGCCTCTTGTTTCAACGAACAACGTTTACGCCCGACGAAGACCGGAGGTTGCAAACCAATACTTCATTTTTGTCCTCTTTTTTTCCTTTTTCCACTTGTCCACTACCAACTGAGACACTTGGCCAATTGTGCACACGTACACATCACCATGGACCTGTTGACCAATGTTGACCTTCCAGTTGACCAAACTTTGACTGGACATATCTTGAGCTCAGAGTGTCCATTTTTTAACATTCTTATATTCATCGGAAAGCTCTCTGAATGATCTACTGAACTGGCATGGTTTAGGGAAGTTTAGGAAACATTTGACACTAAAAATTTTCCCCTGATCATTAAGAGGTATGAATCCCTAATCAACCGCTTAGGGTTAACTAGGAGGCTAGGATAAGCTTTTGAAGCTTAATGAGATGTTGTAGAGGTTAATGGGTTATTTTGAGAGGTTCGAACAGGGGTTTGAGTCGATACTAGGGTATATTGTCCAAATCAAGGGAAAAATAGGCTTAATTAGCTAATAAATGCTAATTGTTTGTTTTGAAGAAGAATTTGACTTATGATTCGTCGTAAAGTGGTATCCTGAATGAGAAATAAGTTTGGTGATCAACGAAGTGCTTGTTAACTGACCAAAGTGGTAAGAAATGTTAGTTAATTAGTAAATATTATGAATTATAACAAAATCGGGAAGAATAAGAGTGATTTGTGTGTGTTTTGGAAATAAGATTACAAAAGTAGAATTTAGGTGTCTACACCTATACATAGTTTCAAAAAAATTTAAAAATAAAAAACATTCAAATATGTTTCTAAAAGATCAAAAACAATAAAAATCATTCTATAAAACATCGATCTTTAGTTCTCACATGTTTGTGTGCACGACTCGCGGATCATTTTGATCTACCTCCATCAACAAAGGTTGTTTTCTTACTATGTTTGTACTTTGGGGCACAATGAGTCGTTTGGTATTTCTTCATAGTGCACGATTATTTTTCAAAGGACCTAAGTGTCCTCTATTATTCCCCTTGCATGTATCCTTTCTTGGGGCACCATCTTTTAACCCTTGTCATTAATTCACACATGTTGGAATCAAAGCTTGATAACAAAAATATTGCATTATGTTTCTCTGTTAGGTTAGGGTTGTTTACTTTCTCGTATTGCATTACATTTTTTATGTTGCATTGAGTTGGTGTTTTCAGTAATGGATAATTATTCATAGTATGGCTTTTTGTGTCATTCTACTTTTTTCGTATGCTTATATTTTTAATAAGCACCAATGACATAGATCTTTAGAAATATGATGACACTAAAGGTGTTTCAATACACTAGATGAAAAGCTTACTCTTTTCTTTATGTCTTCATTCCTCTTCTACAGCATTCTCCTATCAACACTATTCTTCTAATTCACTTGGGGCATTTTGTGCCTATCCATTCTTCTATCCATTTCTCTCACCTTTTTCGATCGTCAATCACCTTCTTTCATCACCCCATAGACACTCGAGGGGCATCTCTCACTTCTACTAATTTTTCTTCTACCCCTTAAAACTTTTATCTATCTACTATCTTTGAAGTGGCATCACTTACACCACCCCAAAGAGGGGTAACTGTAGACACCTATAATTTAGCTCGAAAAATTTAAATATTTAAATTGTGCTAATTATACCCTTTCCCAAAAAATTGATGACATATCATCAATATCACAAATTTTATTTGTTATCGTCGTTAATTAATTACATGATGTTATTTAATTAACTCTTCTATCCACCAACAGGGCCAATTAAGGACCTTTCGTTAATCAGCTCCCCTTTCTATCTAGATTAATTAATTATTTATAATTAATTAAGCTCCCCTTTCTATCTATATTAATTAATTAATTCTAATTAATTAAGCTCCCTTTTCTATCTAGATTAATTAATTATTTCTAATTTGTAGTGCCCACTTCCCTTTGACACCCTTTTGATACTAATCAGAACACTATTGACTATATTATGGACATTATTATAGTTTTGATTTAGTATGATGTTAGATATTTGCTCATGCATTATTGTTGACTTTTATTCTTATATGATGCATGATGATTATTAGAGACACTTTATATGTTGATAATGTTATACTATTGGACATGGTTATATGATGGATGTTGTTCAAACTTGTGATATTTGGATATTGTGAGTAGCTCTAGAAATGGAAAATTATTCGATGATGATATAGTTGTTGATAAAACTATAATGATTTTGTTAAATTGCTTGGATGTTGTTGTGATTCATATATCTAGATGATTTTGGAATTTTAATTATATTTATATTATTTTGGATGTTCTGATATGGCCATGAGGCTGAAGGAGGTATTGTGTTTTGCAAGTTAAAAGATCACAACAAACATCAGGGGATTGGAGACCAACCACATTGGAATTCTAGATGAATTCAACAAGGTCACAATGACAACTAGTTTTTTTTTTGTGTGTTTGTTAGTGTTAGGGATTCCCATTAGGGGGGGGGGGGGGGGGGCTGGGTGGGGGGGTCACCTTTAAATGTGACCAAGGGATTTTATATACTTCTTTTATTTTTTGGTCCCTTTTGTTTAATTTTTGCATGTGTTTATTTTGTGGTGCACTTACCCCTTTCATTATTTATTTAATAGTGTGTTAATATTGTGAGTAATCATATTGTTTAGTTAATTAATTAAAATATGTCATAAGAATGTAATTAATAGAGTTGTTGACCATTTTTTTAAGTGTTGTAAGAATGTGTAAGTAATGTGTAAATGACCTTGTAACTGATGTGTAAGTTAACTTTTGAGTGTAAAACACTCCACCTTCTTGGAAATTCGAATTTGTCCTTGGAGGCTGATTTTGGAGGCTTGTGGGACAAGTTAAACTTGTCCCATACCTCTTAAATTTACATACCAACCTTCCCTTATGGTTGGAGGGTTAAATTTAGACAATTTTTATGCATTTTTACAAGTCAAGTTGAATGTTGTAATTGCACTTTTCTTACATGATTTAATTTCAGTCCTTATGGGGTATGGACTTGTTTGAGTGTGTAAGTAAATATGTCATATTATTCACCCACTTAATTATTATGCATTGGAGAATGAAGTTGACTTTTGGGGGTTGGGGTTGAGGATGTGTGATGTGGCATCCTACATGGATCCACCTCATCCTCTTCTCTTCCCTCTTCTATAAAATTTGATATTGTTTGCCTTGTTTTGGGTTGCTTCACTTTTGGGAGACTTCATTTTGGGTGAATTTTCTTGCTGTTTTGGGGGCTCTTGCTTGGAGAAGTTTTTGGAAGATTGTTGCATGCTTGTGTTGGGTTGAATTTTTTATTGCTTGCATTGGAAGGAGCTTGTTGTTTTGAACTAGTAACAACTCCATCATGGAGAGGTAAGATCTTGGCTCTTGGAAATGCTCTTCTTTTCCCTTTTTTGTAATATGTAAATCTTGTGTGAATGTTTGTTATATATTGTGGGTTGTTGGGTAGATGGCCTAGGGATGGTGTAGGAGAAGACTATGGGGTTATTCTTGTGAGAGGCATAAGTGTGTTTTAGGGAGGTATAAGGGTGGAGGGAGTTGGGAATTGGGTTCCACCTTGTACAAAGAAATAGCTTGCATTTCTTTACTCGTTATAGGATGCCATAAGAGGTTGGAGAGACATAAGAAAATGTGAGGAATAAGGGGTACTTGGGGGAGGCATAAGGGCATGATCAGGCATTTGAAATGATATTCATATATATTATGGTATTTGGTGGGTTGTACTCAGGTGGTGATACCCATTTCCCCCTTGAAAGGCATAAGCAGCATCCCCCATAGTTTCTTGCTCCTTTGGCTTGCATGATGAAGCCTGAGTTTTGTGTGATGTCTTTCATGTGGTTGTAAAACTGTTGTTTTGTTTTGGACTGTGTTTTTAATTTGAAATGTGCATGTTGAAAGATTGCATTGTGATGTGGAAGCCTATTGTTTCCATGAGTTGAAACACATTTCTTATTGCATTATGGTTGGGGCTCGGGGGCCAATGAAGAAGGATGGCTTCTCCTTTCATTGGATGTCTTGGTTGGGTGGAGAGCATTGCCTTTCCCCTATCCTTTGTTGTGATCAAAATTGGATTATGATGGTTGAATGTTGTTGCTATTCTGGAGCAAAGGAAAAGACAGTTGTGACAGTCCCTTGTGAGATTTCTTTTTGTAAATCCCTTGTTCCCACTTGAAGTGGATGATAATGTAATACATTTGGTGATGGGTAAATTCTTGTATTTGGTTATGAAAGTTGTAATTCGAAATGTGAAAGTGATGCACTTTATTCTCTATTTTTTGAATGAAAGAAAAGAAATATTATATATTTGTAAGTTGTATTTGATCATTGTAAATGAAGAAGTTGTAAAATAAATCATTCCAACTGAATATATGTTGTTCTTCCTTTACAAAAGATGTTCCTATTGTTTAAAATCTGCTTTGAAATCTCTTTGAAATTTGAAAGGAAGAAATGCGTGTGAGAAAAATACAGAACTCTGTCTTTTGAAATGTGTAAAATTGGAAATCAGAATTGCATTTTGGTTTAGAAGAGTTTGATTTGAATCAACTAAATGTGTTAGATTGGAATTGGAATGTATTTTAAATACTTGGAAGAAGAAAGTGGCAAATAGACCCATTAAAATTTGATCCCTGTTATTTGTAATTTCAAACTGGTAATTATCTAAACCAAAAATACACAGTTCGAACCTGCAAGCAAGAAATAACAACGAAACAATAAAATTGAACATGCCAGGGTATAAATGAGTTCAATTTGACAAAAAATTACTTAAGGAAATATTTCAAAACTTAGAAAAATCGGGCTCAAACCATTTTGTATTCATTTTCTGTCAAGAAACGGAAATGTTCAAATTGCAAATCATTTAGACAAATTGAACCTTGAATCCTTCATTAAATCCATTTAGGAAAAATCCTCCATGTCTATTTGACATGTCGAGAGAGGAGGAAGATCAAATTGAATAAATCTCACAAATTAAAATTCACCAGTTCGCACTGTAAAAGCATGCAGGTAGTTTTCCTAAAATTGACCCCTTAAACTTTATCAAAATCTAAAATTAATGACCTCTAAGTAAAGAGGACATTGAGATATTTCCAGAAATTCCTTCTTTTCCCCAAAACCGAGCTCTCTATCAAAATTTATGGCCTTCTGAAGTTTTCTTTAGTTGGCGTTAAAATTTTGGGAAAAATTTCCTTAATGCAGGCCCGCGGCCCGAATTTTTCCCTTAGAGCTTAGGAAAACTTTTTGGGAAAATTTTCCAAATTTTTCCCTACCCTGTCGGCCCACAGTTCAAAGGCTGCCACATGGCACCATGAGGTAACAGTGGTGGGGCGGATCCCCTTTTTAACTTAGTGCTCCCAGAAAATTTTGGAAAATTTTCCAAGTTTTCCCCGTCGACCCACAACCAATCAAGTGATGCCACGTGGCGTCACGAGGCATCGACGGAGGAACGGGTCCCTTTTTTTCTTTTGCATCTTTAGAAAATTTTTGAAAATTTTCCATAGTTTCCCCCTGTTATGTCCTACCGGCCCGTAGCCAATCAGGGGCTGCCATGTGGCATCGCGAGGTGCCGGCGGAGGCACGGGTCTTGTACCCTCTTAGCCCTTCGGGGCGTTAAGCCAATTTTCTCCCACGTACCCCACCTTCCCTGCATTGGCTTAGGTGATGCCATGTGTCCCTTGCGGACTCACGGGACTAGCGGGTGCAAATCCAACTTTTCACCCCGTGTGGGAGAATTTACAAATTGTCTCCCGCCACCCCGCCTTTCCCCGCTTTTCCCCGCACTACCTTAGGGAGCGCCACGTGTCCCTTGTGGACTTGCGGACCTGCAGGGCAGCGGGTTGAAAATGTGATTTTTTCCCCCATATGGAAAAACATTTCCAAAGGTCTCCCCGTGGCCCGCCAACCCACCCTTTGGGCAAATTTTCACCCCTAGGCCCGCAGGCCCACTCTTGGGGAAAATTTTCACCCCAAGGCCCACCGGCCCATAACTTGAAAAATATGAGGAGTTAGGAGGACTTATTTATATCAATGGAAAGGTGAGGAAATTTCCTATCCAATGGGAGTGATTTAGGAAAATTTTGAATGTGTTAAGTGTGAGAAAAATCAAGTTGAAAAGTTTAAGCCTGTTAAAGAGTGGGTATGGTGAGGAATTACCCTCTGAACCTAATTGAAACTTCTAACCCTAAATTTTGGACCTTATGACCTCTAATAATTGTTAATAAAAGAAAAGTATATTCTAGTAGATTAGAATTGTTCTAGAACCTGTTAGTGACAACTGTTGTCTTGTAACCTAGTTGTAGATTCTTTTAAACAAAAAAAATTATTCCATAATTTTTCCTAACTAATCCTAGGTTGTTTATTGGGTCTCAAGTGGGTTGTTTTAGCGGGTGTTACACTTGGTATCAGAGCAGTGGTTCAAAATCTTGGACCATTGGGAACACTAGAAAACTTGAGACATGAAACTTAAACCTATCACACTTTTAAATCTAGAAAACAACTTAGTTTAGAAATTACATATTTTAGTAAACATGGAAATTGAATAAAACTTAGAAAAATGAACTAACTCTCACCTTGGTCTATGCAGGAGGCGCAGACAGGATGAGGGGTACTTTTCACATAGACCTAGACTTACCACCACCAGATCATGTTGTAGTAGCCATCCTACCCCAGATTTTGTACACTCTTCAAGATGTTAATGCTGCTCTACGCGGAGGATCTGTAGGAGGACATGTAGCCAGACATGACAGAGTCCCTTCCATTGAGGGTCAGGTATCTCCTTGACCCAGCGAGGAGCATGGAGGAGAGAACTCCCATGCAGATTCAGCCAGGGTAGAGTCACCATAGAGGGGATAGGGTGACCGAGTTTTAGGACATAGAGAGAGGTCTCAGAGCCCTAGGCTTAGGGATGAGCATGCAGAGAGACCTAGAGGCCGTCAGACCACAGCTATAGACCACATCAGGGAGATCCTGAAGCTTTGACCATCACATTATTCTTGTGACATAGGTGGATTTCAGGAAGAGGCTTGGTTGGTGAGCTTGAGTGGATGCTTCAAGCTCTGTCCTTGTTCTAGCAACACGAAAGCTCGTGTTGCGATCCATCTACTGAGGGATGGAGCTGGTGTCTGGTGGAGGACAGAGGAGTAGAAGCTCCATGTTGATTCTGAGACAGTTACCTGGGAGCTCTTTGAGGAGTGTTTCAGGAGTAGATATTTGTCATGGAGGTTCATACAACAGCGGATAGATGAGTTCCATGACCTCTGACAGGCATCTCTTACAGTGGCTGAGTATGAGAGTAGATTTCTGGATCTACTCCAGTATGTTGGTTACATGCAGGATGAGCAGGTGCGGATCCACAGGTTCATCTGGGGCCTGAATCTAGACATTGGAGGTGCAGTGTAGATCCATTGTCCACAGACATTAGCTGAGGCCATCGAGAAGGCCTATATAGCAGAGGAGACTCGGGGAAAGACCCAACAGGCTAGAGACTGAGTCTGGAGCCACATACAGCAGATGCAGGAAAACAAATCAAGGGGGTCAGTACCTCTTCCTCATGGTGGACAGGGTTCAACATAGTCATCTTTAGACCCCAACAGCAGCAGTAGTCCCGCCCACCTTATAGACCTCCACAGAGTTTGATGCACAGAGAGGTCAGAGTATGGGGCCTCCTCCTAAGGGTCCCATCAGGACACAGGGTTCCCAGAGAGCTCACTCAGCAGGATCTCACCAGTAGAGACCTCAGCAGACCACAATTAGATCATCAGGATCCACACCACAGACCTCCAGAGTACCGACTGGACCTGCTACACAGGGGAGAGGATCAGGAGGATGTTTTGGTTGTGGTGTTACTGGACATTTTTGGAGAGACTGCCCACATAACCCTAACAACAAGGGTAAGACACAGATCTCAGAGCCTACTGTTGGTGATATGGGGCACAGTCATAGGATGTATGCATAGTGGTCAAGAACCGCCAGACAAAGCATCAAAGTACAGTTATTGAGACTACAGGTAGCATTGGTGGTATTCCTACCTCCATCTTGTTTGATTCTGGTTCTTCTGATTCTTTCATTGCACACCATCTTTAGTAGAGCGATGTAGGCTGGTGGCAGTTAGGCAAGGTCATAGTTGGGATGTTGAGATGGCTTCTAGAGCCAAGATCTCTGTAGACTCCTTAGTTAAGGAGTGTGTGGTGGATTTGGGACCTTTCACCACTACCTCAGATCTTCGTATCCTTCCTTTGGGCTCATATGGAGTCATCTTGGGTATGGATTGGTTGTCTGCACACAAGGCCAGAGTGGATTGTTACCACAAGATTATATCTTGTGCAGATGATTTGGGAGTTGAGTCAATGATTTCAGGGGTTAGGAGACCCGTTTCTATTCACACCATCTCTGCTATGTAACTTAAGTGGTGTGTGTGATGGGGTTGTCAGATGTATGCTGTTACAGTCAGTGACAGATCAGAGGATGGGTCTAGTGGACCATCGCTAGATGATCACCCTATTTTGAGAGAGTTTGTAGATGTCTTTCCAGGGGAGCTACCGGGGTTACCACCCCCATGTGAGATTGATTTTCACATAGATCTGGTTCCTGGAGCAGAGCCTATCTCACGAGCACCTTATCGGATGACCACCCCAGAGCTCTGTGAGCTCAAGTTGCAGCTTGAGGGCCTTTTGGAGAAAGGCCTTATCCATCCTAGTGTATCCCCTTGGGGTGCACCGGTGATCTTTGTGAAGAAGAAGGATGGATCCTTACGGTTGTGTATTGATTACCACCAGCTGAACAAGGTAACGATCAAGAATCGTTATCCCCTTCCTCGCATTGATGATTTGTTTGATCAGATGAAGGGAGCCATGATTTTCTCTAAGATTGATCTTAAGTCAGGCTACCATCAGCTGAGGATTTCGGAGGTGGACATTCATAAGACCACCTTCCATATGAGATATGGCCACTATGAGTTCATAGTGGTGCCTTTTGGTTTGACTAATGCCCCCGCAGTGTTTATGAGTTTGATGAATGGGGTATTTAGGACCTTCTTAGATCACTTCGTGCTCATCTTCCTTGATGAAATTTTGATTTACTCATGTATGCGTGAGGAGCATGAGGGGAACCTTCGCCAGGTTCTTCAGTGTCTTCGGGAGCAGCAACTTTATGGGAACTTGGAGAAGTGTGCATTCTTTCAGACGGAGGTGCAGTATTTGGGTCATATCATTTCTGGGGAAGGTATCACCATCGATCCTTCCAAGATTAGAGCTATTATGGATTGGCCAACACCCACTACGGTGACTGAGGTGCGCAGCTTCATGGGATTAACAGGTTACTACCAGAGATTTGTTCAGGACTTCTCTTAGATTACACACCCCATCACTTCCCTTCAGAGGAAAGGGAAGAAGTTTGTTTGGTCAGACATATGTGAGCAGGCCTTCAGTACACTAAAGGAGTGTCTCACTACAACACCTATTCTTGTAGTGCCAGATCCACAGGGTGAGTTTTTCATTTGCACGGATGCTTCTTTAGCAGGGCTTGGAGGTGTGTTGATGCAGGAGGGCAGAGTAGTGGCTTTTGAGTCTTGCAAACTCAAAGATTATGAGCTTAATTATCCGACTCATGATCTTGAGCTTGTGGCAATTGTGCACCGCTTTGGTTTGATGGAGACACTTTCTGCTTGGTCGAAGATTCACACTCAGGACAGATCACTTGAGTCTTCGCCATCTCTTCACGCAGCCCAATCTCAATGCTCGTCAGTGGCATTGGATGGAGTTGCTTTGTGAGTATGATATGGAGATAGAGCATGTGAAAGGGAAGGAGAATGTGGTGGCAGATGCTCTCAGCAGATGGATACATGTGGCTATGGCCACCTCAGTGAGCACAAATTTGTGGAGTAGGATTCTTCAACAGCTTCCTCTTGACAGCTTCTACATTGCAGTTCGAGCAGAGATCGAAGTCTCAGAGACCCCTCAAGGGAAGTTTGATGGTTTTTCCTTTAGAGGAAGATGGTCTTCTCAGGCACAGAGGACAGATTTATGTTCCCAGAGATGGAGGCTTGAGGCAGGACATCTTGGAAGAGGCACATCGTGCACCCTATTCAGCCCATCTCCGGGGTGAAGAAGATGCACGCCACCTTGAGACAGTTGTATCATTGAGAGAGGACTTCATCCAGATGTGGCCCAGTTCATGTCATGATGTTTAGAGTGCCAGAGAGTTAAGGCTGAGCATCAGCATCCAACTGGCCTTCTCTTTCCTCATGCTATACCAGAATAGAAGTGGGACACCATTTCCATGGATTTCATTGTTGGGCTATCGATGTCGAGATATCACCACGATGCCATCATGGTCATGGTTGATAAATTGACAAAAGTGGCTCACTTTTCTCCGGTGAAGACCACTTATACAGCTAGAGTAGTGGCACGGGTATATCTTGGATGAGATTGTTAGGTTGCACGGGATTCCATGGAAGATCATTAATGACTGCGACCCTTTGTATACTTCCTATTTTTGGACTACCATGTAGCATGCCCTCGAGATGCAAAGATCAATTTCAGCACAACATATCACCCTGTAACAGATGGATAGACTGAGCAAGTGAATCATATTTTAGAGGACATGCTCAAGATGTATGTTATGGATCAGCAGTCTAGCTGGGAGGAGTACCTATACTTAGTGGAGTTTGCCTGCAATAATAGTTTTTAGAGTTTTATAGGCATGGCTCCTTTTCAGGATTTGTATGGTAGAGAGTGTAGGACACCTCTTAGCTGGGACAGGCTAGAGGACAGGGTTTCTCTTAGATCAGCTATGTTGTAGGACATGGAACAGCAGGTGGTTTTGATTAGACAGAGACTACAGGAGGCACAAAACAGGTACAAGAAGTATGTAGATTAACATATGACCGACCGTAGTTTTTATGTGGGCATAAATGTGTTCCTTCACTGTTAGGCCACATAAGATTCCCTATCCGTTATGGAAAAGGTTCTAAGATAGCTCCTAGATTTGTGGGTCCTTTTGAGATCTTGGAGCGTATTGTCCCTTTGGCCTACCGTCTAACATTGCCACCTAGCTTGTCTCATGTATATGATGTGTTTCATGTTTCAGTTCTTAGGATATATGTTACAGATCCTTCTCATGTGTTAGATTAGACATCATTGCAGGTGTAGGATTAGGGGCAGGTGATGGTGGAGCCCGTTCATCCTATGGGACCCTGGGCCTTCGAGGTAGAGAGGTTGATCAAGTTCTGAGTACAGTGGGACAAATATGATGAGACTACAGCTACATGAGAGGATGCTACTTTGTTACGAGTTCAATTTCCTACATTTGTTCAGTGACTTCCATAGGAGGAAATCGATTCTAAGGGGAGGGGGATGTAGTGCTTACTTCCCTTTGACACCTTTTTGATACTAATCATGACACTATCGACTATATTATGGACATTATTATAGTTTTGATTTAGTATAATGTTGGATATTGGATCATGGATTATTGTTGACTTTGATTCTTATATGATGCATGATGATTATTAGAGACACTTTATATGTTGATGATGTTATACTGTTGGACATGGTTATATGATGGATGTTGTTCAGACTTGTGATATTTGGGATATTGTGACTAGCCCTAGAAATGGAAAATTATTGGATGATGATATAGTTGTTGATAAAACTATAATGATTTTGTTAAATTGCTTTGATGTTGTTGTGATTCATATATCTATATGATTTTGGAATAATTATATTACATTATTTTAGCTGTTCTTATATGGCCATGAGTCCGAAGGAGGTATTTGTGTTTTGCAGGTTAAACTATCACAACAAACATTAGGGGATTGAAGACAAACCACATTAGTAATTTTAGATGAATTCAACAAGGTCACCATGACAACTAGTTTTGTTTGTGTGTCTGTGTGTGTGTGTGTGTGTTAGGGATTCCCATGGGGAGGATCACCTTTAAATGTGACCAAGGGATTTTATATACTTCTTTTATTTTTGGTTCCTTTTGTTTAATTTTTGCATGTGTTTATTTTATGGTGCACTTACCTTTCATTATTTATTTAATGGCGTGTAAATATTGTGAGTAATCATATTGTTGAATTAATTAATTAAAATATTTCATAAGAATGTAATTAATAGAGTTGTTGGCCATGTTTTGGAGTGGTGTAAGAATGTGTAAGTGACCTTGTAAGTGATGTGTAAGTTAAATTTTGAGTGTGAAACACTCCACCTTCTTGGAAATTCAAATTTTTCCTTGGAGGATGATTTTGGAGGCTTGTGGGACAAGTTAAACTTGTCCCATGCCTCTTAAATTTGCATACCAACCTTGCCTTATGGTTGGAGGGTTAAATTTAGACCTTTTTATACATTTTTACAAGTCAAGTTGAATGTTGTAATTGTACTTTTCTTACATGATTTAATTTCAGTCCTTATGGGGTATGGACTTGTTTGAATGTGTAAGTAGATCTGTCATATTATTCACCCACATATTTATTATGCATTGGAAAATGAAGTTGACTTTTTGTTTGGAGTTGAGGATGTGTGAAGTGGCATCCTACATGGATCCACCTCATCCTCTTCTCTTCCCTCTTCTATAAAATTTGATATTTCTTGCCTTGTTTTGGGTTGCTTGACTTTTTGGGGAGACTTCTTTTGTGGCAAATTTTCTTGTTGTTTTGGGAGCTCTTGCTTGAAGGATTTTTTGGAAGATTGTTGCATGCTTGTGTTGGGTTGAATTTTTTATTGCTTGCATTGGAAGGAACTTGTTGTTTTGAACTAGTAACAACTCCATCATGGAGAGGTAAGATCTTGGCTCTTGGAAATGATCTTCTTTTCCCTTTTTTGAATATGTAAATGTTGGTATGTTTGTTATTATTGTGGGTTGTTGGGTAGATGGATTAGGGATGGTGTAGGAGAAGACTATGGGGTACTCTTGAGGGAGGCATAAGTGGTTTTGGGGAGGTATAAGTGTGGAGGGAGTTGGGAATATTGGGTTACACCTTGTAAAAAGAAATAGCTTGCATTTCTTTACTTGTTATAGGATGCCATAAGAGGTTGGGGAGGTATAAGGAAATGTGAGGAATAAGGGTTACTTGGGGGAGGCATAAGGGTAAATGATCAAGCATTTAAATGATAAGTGTTTTGGTGGTTTGTTCTCAAGTGGTGATACCCTTTTCCCCTTTGGAAGGCAAAAGAAGCATCCCCCATAGTTTCTTGCTCCTTTGGCTTGCATGGTGAAGCCTGATTTTTGTGTGATGTCTTTCACGTGGTTGTAGAACACTGTTTTGGAATGTGTTTTTAATTTGAAATGTGCATGTTGAAAGATTGCATTGTGATGTGGAAGCCTGTTGTTGCCATGAGTTAAAATACATTGCTTATTGCATTGTGGTTGGGGCTTGGGGGCCAATGAAGAAGGATGGCTTCTCCTTTCATTAGATGTCTTGGTTGGGTGGAGAGCATTGCCTTTCCCTTGCCTTTGTTGTGATCAAAATTGGAAGTATGATGGTTGGAATTTTGTTTTTTGGAGCAAAGGAAAAGACAGTTGTGACAGTCCCTTGTGAGATGTAAATCTTTTTATAAATCCCTTGTTCCCACTTGAAGTGGATGATAATGTAATACATTTGGTGATGGGAAGATGCTTGTATCATATTTGATATTTGAAAGTTGTTAACTTCGAAATGTTTTGAAAGTGATGCACTTTATTCTCTATTTTTTGAATGAAAGAAAATGAAATATATATATTCTTATTAAGTTGCATATTTGATCATTGTAAATGAATAAATTTTAAAATAAATCATGTCCAACTGAATATTTTGGATGTTGTTCTTCCTTTAACCCAATAAGATGTTACTTTTCTCATTGTTTAAAATCTGCATTTGAAATCTCTGTTTGAAAGGAAGAAATGCGTGTGATAAAAATACAGAACTTATGTCTTTTAAAATGTGTAAAAATTGGAAATCAGAATTGCATTTTGGTTTAGAATAGTTTGATTTGAATCAACTAAATATGTTAGCTTTGAATTGGAATGTATCCTAAATGTTGTCTAGGAAGAAGAAAGTGGCAAATAGACACATTAAAATTTGATCCTTGTTATTTGTAATTTTAATCTCGTAATTATCTAAACCAAAAATGCACAGTTCGAACCTACAAGCAATAAATAACAATGAAACATTAATATTGAACATTCCAGGGTATAAATACTAGTTCAAAGAATTGACAAAAACACTTAAGGAAATATTTCAAAACTTAGAAAAATCGGGCTCAAACCATTTTGTATTCATTTTTAGATCAAGAAACGGAAATGTTCAAATTGCAAATCATTTAGACAAATTGAACCTTGAATCCTTCCTTAAATCCATTTAGGAAAAATCCTCCATGTCTATTTGACATGTTGAGAGAGGAGGAAGATCAAATTGAATAAATCTCACAAGTTAAAATTCACCAGTTTGATACTTGTAAAATCATGCATACTAGTTTTCCTCAAAATTGACCCCTTAAACTTTATCAAATCCTAAAATTAATGACCTCTTATGTAAATAGGACGTTGAGATATTTCCAAAAATTCCTTAAGTTTTCCCAAAACTAGAGCTCTCTATCAAAATTTATGGCCTTCTGAAGTTTTCTTCAGTTGGCCATTAAAATTTTGGGAAAAAATTCCTTGGCAGGCTTGCATGGCCCGAATTTTTCCCCTTAGAGCACTGAGGAAATTTTTTTGGGAAAATTTTTCTAAATTTTCCCCGCCATCCCACATGCTTCAATTAGTAGGGCTTCCATGCGTTTTGATGCATGAGGTGCAGAGTAGTGGCGGATCCCATTTTTAAGTCTCGCACTTTCAGACTCAAAGATTACGAGCTTATTCCCCGTATGGCCAACTCATCAATCTTGATACCACGCGGCATCACGAAGGCATTCACACTCAGGAACGGGATCACCTTTTTGTCTTTCGTCACCTCTTCAAAATGTTTTGGAAAATTTTCCAACGCTTTCCCCGGCATTGTTATGCCAGTCTATGTGAGCCAATGATAGGGGCTGCCACATGGCATCGTGAGGTTCCAACGGAGGTGTGGGTCTCTGTACGCTCTTAGCCCTTCAGGGCATTAAGTCCATCTTCTCCCCGCCACCCCACTTTCCTCGCATTGGTTTAGGAGACACCATGTATCATTCGACAGACTTCGCGGGAGCGCGTGCACAAGCTTCTACATTTTTACCCTGCGGGAGGAGAATTTGAGTCCCAAATTGTCTCCCGCCACCCCACCTTGCCCTGCTTTTCCCCACGGTTTGCTGGCTTAGGGAGCACCACGTGTCCCTTGTGGACTTGCAGAGGCGCAGGAGCGCATGTTCCCAGAGATGTGAGGTTTTTCCACGCGTAGGACATCATGGTTCAGAGGTCACACCGCGGCACGCCTATTTAGCCCATCCTGGGGTGAAGAAGATGCACGCCTTGGACCTTGAGACAGTTGCCCACTCATTGGAGAGGAAAATTCATCAGGGACATGGCCTAGTTCATGTCCACAATGTTTATAAATGCCAATGAGGAGTTAAGAGCCGAGCATCTTTATATCAATCCAGAACGATGAGCCTTCTCTTTCCTCATGCTATACCGGAATGGAAGTTAGGACACCATTTCCATAGATGTTCATTATTGTGAGCTAAATCGATGTTGAAAGTTATCACCAGCGATATTAAAGAGTGGGTCATGGATTGATAAATTGACCCTCTAAACCTAGTGGCTCACTTTTAACTCTAAATTTTGGACCTTATGACCACTTATACAGCTATTATCAGTGGCACGTGTATATTCTAGTGGATTAGAATTGTTCTGGAACTTGTTAGTGACAACTGTTGCCTTGTAACCTAGTAGTAGACTCTTTTAAACAAAAAAATTTATTCCATAATTTTTTCCTAACTAAACCGAGGTTGTTTCTTGGGTCTCAAGTGGGTTGTTTTAATGGGCGTTACACTTGGTATCAGAGTATTGGTTCAAAAGCTTGGACCATTGGGCACACTAGATAACTTGAGACAAGAAACTTAAACCTATCACACTTTTAAATCTAGAAAGCAACTTAGTTTATAAATTGCATATTTTAGTAAACATGGAAATTGAATAAGACTTAGAAAAATGAACTAACTCTCGTCTTGGTCTGTGAAGGAGGCGTAGATGGGATGAGGGGACTTTTCACATAGACCCAGACTTACCACTACTAGATCATGCTGTAGCAACCATCCTACTCCAGATTTTGCAAGCACGTGTCATCGGAGGAGTGGGGCGCGGAGATTTTTTGGGAAATTTTTCCAATTTGAAAAAAGAGGGAAAAAGTTCAAATTTCAGCCTGCAAACTTGATTTTTGCCCTAATTTCACCATTTTTGCCCTAAATCTTTAGAGGGGCATATCTTTCGCACCAGAGCTCATATTTTCACATTTTTGGTATCAATGGAAAGATGTTGAAATCCTCTACACGATGGGCTATTCAATTTTAAATTTTTATGGAGTTTTGTGGGAGAAAAATGGGAAAATGTCTCTGGCATGGGAAAAAATGTAGAACCAACCCCCAACCACCAAAATTGACGAAGTATGGCATTTTTTTCTTCTCCAGCATGGCCAAATGCATTGAAAAATGGATTTGCAAGGGTGCCCTTGCTGTTTTAATGAATCTTGTCGGTGGTTAGAGATGTCAAATCAATTTTCCCACGTTTTCTCATTTCTTTCATTATGTTCGAGTGATAAAAGCCAGTTTTGACTCATTTGTAAAAAGTTGTTCATCCTTCTTGTCTTCCTCTCCCTTCTTTTCTTCCCTAGGGTTGAAAATGGAGTTTGAACCTCCTCCCCTACTCTGTAATGGCATTTTTTCCTCTTACCTGTGAAATGATGTTCTGTGCAAACTTCTGGAGCAATAAAAAATGTGTTTTGCAATGCATTTGTCCATCCTTGCTCATTTTTTGGTTGTTTTCTTCTTGCCTCTATTCATTACAGGTATTTGTGCATGTTTGGATGTTCATTGTAGGTTTTGGAGCTGCGTTCATGGAGTTTTGAAAAAAAAATTGTGAAATCCATCTTTGGCCTGTGATGCACTTGTTCATCCTTTCCATTGCTCATCTCTCCTTGTTCCATGACAGTTTTGATAGATGATCAACATTTTCCTTCTCTAGTGTATCACCATTTTAGTGTAGGCTCTATTTTTCCCTCTTTCCTCTCTCTGTCTCCTTGGTATGATTAGATTAGGATTAGATTATCTTGTCTGCATTAGAATAACTTATGGTAGGTAGTTTAGGAAGATGAACTAGCCTTATCTGGAGAGCTTTCCCAATTTGCAAAGGTCCCGCACTTTGGGAAAGCTCAATGTTGTGCAATCACACCAAATGACATTGCCTTAGAAAATCATATCCATAACTCATTTGGGGGTGCTATGAATTTGCACTAACAGTTTTGGCACACCCGGTAGGACCTTAGAGGTCTTCCACTTCATATTTTGTAGGTTGGTGTGTTCCTATGAAGATTTCAACCTTTGGAGGCATTCTTAAGCACATCTGGCGACTCCATCTAGTCAACAACCCATCTCAAAAATTGCAGACCCTCTTTCCATTCATTTTCTTTCATTTTTCACTCATTCTTCTTTCCATTCCTTTCACTCTTTTCCATTCCATGAAGTTGTGCAATCATGACTTCATTTCCATCATGGAATTCACATTTACAGTATCAGTACATTCCACCTCTAATGTGCTTTACAACTCCTTCAAATCAACATTTTGAAAAAATTCAAAATCATCATGCTTACCAATATGAGCAATGCCAAAATCAATTTGGTTATGAAACATATCAAGAGCAAGGGTACGCATGCAATGATAACATTCAAATGCAAGATGTTGGTCTGTTGGAGAAGATCCAAAAAATAGAGATTGGCATGGTGCAATCAAGAGCAACAACTCAAATGGAGGCTTTTAGAATTGGTTGCAGGGCACCTTGTCCATGGGTTGGCCCTTTTCTAAGACACTTTAGCCCTTAGGAGAAGATGGACTTCATGGTGGAGATGCTGCCCCAACTTGCACAATGGACAGTGGAGATAGAGACCTATGAACTTGGTGCCATATAGCCTTGTCAATGGGTAAGTTCTACACCATCATCTGGTTTTTCTCTTTCCACTCCTCAAGTAGCACCATTTCAATTTGGGCTTCAATTTCCAAGCTTCCCAATGCATGTTACCCCAAGTATTGGTTTCATTTATCCATCCCCTAGTCTCCACCTCATCTCAATTCTTCTGTTCTTTTCCCTTCCAAACAGTCATCCCCTCCACAAGAGCTAAAAGAAATACCTTCCACTCTAAGGAAACAAGAAGTTTCATCTCTTCCACCACCATAAATAATTGTAAAACTAGTTGAATCCCAACCCATCACTCCTCTTGTGTTCCTCAATCCATGTTGGGAAAATGAAAATTAGAAAATCAGTCATGAGGGACAGCAAGAAGAGGAGCCAAAAAAAAAAAGAAATGATAGACAATCTGAAGATTTGGGCTGCCAAATTTGGGTTTACAAAGATCCCCTTGATGGTCAAGCCAATAAAGGAGGTCAAGGTTGAAGAACAAGTGGTGGACAAGACTGATTTTATAGTAGCAGAGAATCAAGAAGATCAGTCATCAAGTTTCTCAGAGTGTAGTGTCCATGTTGGCACTCTACTTGAAGAAAATGCTGGTCCAATTCAAGTTACACAATCAACCATGGAAAGGAGCTCTAAAGAAGATCTTGCAGTCCCAACTTGTCCTCTAAAGCAGTAAATTAAAGAGTTTGATTTGACCAACTTCATGCTAGAGGAAGAGTTGAATCAAGAGAAAGATTTTCTTCAAGTAGTAGAGGAAGGAGAAGTTGCTCCAAATCCAAAAGAAGAGGAGCACATTCCAGCTGTAGAGGAGAAAAATGTAGATCTAAAAGCTTTGAACATAAAACAGGCTATAGAAGAACCTTCAATTCTTCCTTCTACTTCATTCTCTTTGAGCTCCAATGTTGAAGAAGAGTTTGATCTTTCAAACTTCATCTTTGAGAATGAAGATAACCGTGGTGATCAAGTTGCAGATCAAAATAACACCATGGAAGAGGTTGAGCATTTGTAGCAGGATAGCAATGAGGTAGTTTATCTGTTAGATTTGGAGGACTATTTTGATGGAGAGGAACCAGTTGAAATCACATTGTTTTTTCCTTCATCATCCACCTTCCAAACACAAGAATCTGTTGCCATGAAGGAGAAATTTCAATTGCAGCAAACTGCATTTTATAGCAGCTCTTTGGAATCAAGGTTGGAAGATATTAATCTTCCATGTTCTTCACTGGCAAAGGAAGGAAAACAGTAGAAGAGTTCCACCATTTCTTCCACACCATCCACCCAAGAAGGTCCATAAGAAGACTCCATTTTTGGAGTTGAATTTCAGAGCTATGGGCATATCAAATGGATCAGACCTTGCCCAATCAGGTATTTGGCTTCATTGGAGCCAAAGGAGAAGCCACAACCAGTCATGTTTGCTTCAAAGCATGAGTATGAGCTTCAAAGTACCAAGGATCAGCTGCAATACCTCTACAATCTAAATACAGAGCAACTAAAAGAGGTATTTTATTTGCTTTCAGCTGAAACCTTGCTAATTTGGGTAGAAGACCAGCTTATTGTTGATTTTCCACTCATCCAACCAGCCATGTTCAGTGTCAAATCAGTTGCATGGCTGCCATTTTTGAGGAAGGGAAGTTATTTCTCTGTGCTAGTTGCAGGCTTTGTTTGAGTTCCCTTTGCTCTTGGTTAGAGTAGAGTAGGTAGGTTTGCTTTTAGTAGAATAAGTTCTTGTGCACACTCTACATATCCCACTTGGGGTATGTATGATTTCCAATTTTGTACATAGTTCTTTGGTGTTGTTTTGATTGCTCTTGCACAATGCATTTCAGTGGCTTTTGGTGAAGATCAACTCTAAGTTTTAGTGGGCTTCCAAGTGGCTCAGAGGTCAGATTTCCATAGTTCAGATCAAATTTGGTTATTAGGCTTGACTCCATGTCCAATGGATGCAACAAAGGCCACTGATCATTCATCTAGCGGGTAGATGACCCCTCTGAGTCGCCAAAATTGTTATCTAAAATGAGCCCCCTGCTTATTTTGGCTAACTTTCCTTCATTCTTTCCTTCCTTGTGCTTCAAATTCAATTTTCACACATTGTAATCACTCAAAAGATTTTAGAAATGGCTTCATCATATATGATTTTTCTTCCCCTTTCCAGAAAGGTAAAGAAGTCCTCCTAAGTCCTTGTATTTTTTGAGGTATGGCTTGGCGGAGTTTGGAGGGGAAATTTTCTTTGGGTAGGCCCCGTGGAGGTAAAGAGGAAAATTTGCCAAAGAGGCTCGAGCCAGTAGAGTGGAGGAAGAAATTGAGGACTTGGCACTTTTTTGGGCTAAAAGCGCAAAAGCCATTTACACTCCCACGAGCCCGCAAAGGAAATGAAATGATGTCATGTGTCCATTCATTGGCGAGGATTAGGGCGTTGGGAGGATTTTGGAATTTTTTCCAAAGTGGTGAAAAGCGCAAAGGAAAAAATGGAAGCACATCCCCACCTGAGAAATCAAAAGCTACCATGTGTCCACATCAATGGCGGGGATTTCACTGGTGGAAGACCTTGGAAAAAATTTCCCTTATGGGCAAAATGGGCAGAATGTTGTTTTGGACCTGCGGATCAACCAGAGGGTGCCACATGTCATTAGAGGAGCGGGGCGTAGAGATTTTTTGGGAAATTTTCCCAATTTGAAAAAAGAGGGAAAATTTTCAAATTTCAGCTCGTGAACCCGATTTTTGCCCTAATTTCACCATTTTTGCCCTAAATCTTCAACGGGGCATATCTTTCGCACCATAGCTCAGATTTTCACATTTTTGTTATCAATGGAAAGCTATTGAAATCTTCTATACGATGGGGTATTAAATTTTAAATTTTGATGGATTTTAATAGGAGAAAAATAGGAAAATGTCTCTAGCATGGGAAAAAATGTAGAACTGACCCCTAACCACCAAAATTGATGAAGTATGGCATCCTTTTCTTCTCCAGCATAGCCGAATGCATCGAAAAATGGATTTGTGAGGCTTCCCTTGTTGTTTTAATGAATCTTGTCAGTGGTTGGAGATGTCAAATTTATTTTCCCATGTTTTCTCATTTCTTTCATTCTGTTCGAGTGATAAAATCCAGTTTTGGCTCATTTGTAAAAAGTTGTTCATCCTTCTTCTCTGCTTCTCCCTTCTTTTCTTCCCCAGGGTTGAAAATGGAGTTTGAACCTCCTCCCCTACTCTTTAATGGAATTTTTTTCCTCTTACCTATGAAATAATGTTCTGTGCAAGCTTCTGGAGCAATAAAAAACATGTTTTGTGATGCATTTGTCCATCCTTGCTCGTTTTTGGGTTTTTTTCTTCTTGCCTCTCTTCATTATATGTATTTGGGCATGTTTAGATGTTCATTTTAGGTTTTGGAGTTGTGTTCAAGGAGTTTTGGAACATTTTTGTGTGAAATCCATCTTTGGTATGTGGTGCACTTATCTATCCTTTCCATTGCTCACCTCTCCTTGTTCCATGGCAATTTTGATAGATGATCAACATTTTCCTTCTCTAGTGTATCACCATTTTAGTGTAGGCTCTATTTTTCCCTCTTTTCGCTCTCTCTATCTCCTTGGCATGGTTAGATTATGATTACATTATCTTGCCTGCACTGGAATAGCTTATGGCAGGTAGTTTAGGAAGAGGAACCGACCTTCTCTGGAGAGCTTTCCCCATTTGCAAAGGTCCCACACTTTGGGAAAGCTCAATGTTGTGCAATCACACCAAATGACATTGTCTTAGAAAAGCATATCCATAACTCATTTGGGGGTGGTGTGAATTTGCACTAATAGGTCTCAAGTGGGTTGTTTTAGTGGGCGTTACATAATTAATTAATAACCCTTTTTATCTAGATTAATTAATTATTCTTAATTAATTAATTCTCTCTTTTATTTAATCAATAAATCATCATTTATTTGATTAAAATTATCTCATAACATAAATCATACTAACTATTCCTCTAAAAAATCTTTTATAAGTTTACACACCTATTAATTAATCACTTTGGTTAATTAATAAACCCCCTCAATCCCCATGAGTCACTAGAGGACAAAATAAACTCTCCTAAAGTAAACTCAACCACTTCTAAACCATGTTTATCTATAAAACAAACCTAGATTTTCTATTATCCCACATATAATAGGATGCAAAGCTTCTTCAAACCATTGGGTTATAAAAGGAACCCTCCTCTAACTTTTCTAATTACACTTTACATGTTTATATCTAATCTATAGGCATTCTATCTTAGAGCATCTTTCATTCGAGCTAATAGCATCATTCTTGCATTTCATCCATCTAAGATTTTGGGTCATATGGAGAGAATCAAAATATTTTTGCAGTCATACTTTGATGAGACTCCATTCCCAAACCCTTAAAGATAAAACAATCAACTTTGATTGTCATGGATCTATCTAGGTTCATTTAGTGTTTTGGGTGATCTAAAGAGTAGAGATTCAAATGATTAGCATATTAGTTTGATTGCTATTTCAATTTCTAATGCATAACATTGGTATTTAGTCTTGTTTAGATCTTAACATGATGATATTTGTGTAGCTAGTTCATGTTTTGAAACTATTAAGGTTTTAGTTTCAATTCCCTTTGCATAGCTAACTAATACATTAATACAGTTTTGTAAGTTTCCAAAGTAGAATTTTACAAATCATTTTAGTATCAAAGCTGAAAATAATATCCAAGTGATTGTGGTATTCATTCTTGTGTGATTTATATGATAGTGACAAGGTATAAAGGTGAAGAAGTAATACCTTACGATTCGAAGATAGCTACAAAAAGGTGGAAACAAAGGATTTAATAATAAATGGAAAAAGAGAACTTGGTCTATAGAATTGAGATGCTGGAAAACACTATGGATAGGGAGTTTCAACACCAAAGGGAACTCTCAGATAAACAAATGATATTAGCGATTAAGCAAGATCCATAGACTTGGTGGTTTGAGCTTTGGCTAAGAAGTTTGGCAAAATAAATACACATGATGAGGAAGATTTGGAAGAGTGGGAAAAGGAAACTTTGGTTGAAAAGGGGAAGGTAGTTTCTGATCATGCTCCTTTTAAATTTGAAACTAAAGATGATATTAAAATCTTTGAAGGACAATTAGATGTGGAATTACTAGATAAATGGATAAAGAAATTAGAGGTATATTTTAGTGTGTATAATATCACTGAGGCACAAGGGATCACCTTTACATGTCTCAAGATGGAAGGACACGCTTTGGTTTGGTGGGAAACCCATTGAGCCACTTGTGAAAAGAATAAGTGTCCTCTTCTAAGTTCGTGGGAAGTTTTTAAAGAATTTATAAGGGAAATTTTTTATCCTATTGGCCATAAGAGTGACCAAATGATTAAATGGAAATATTTTAGACAAACCAGTGGTTAAAGTGTGTAGGATTACACTACGGAGTTTCAGAGGTAAGCCATGTTGCTCAATATGGACTTAGAGGATGAGGATATTTTGACTAAGTATTTGGGAGGAATTCACACTCACCTACGAAGGAATGTCATCTCCATGAAGCCCAAGGATCTCAATGAATCATGTGTACAAGAATATTATATAAATGATGAGAAAAAACAAGGAGAAAAGGAATCAAGGACAAAGCAATCAAAAAATCAGCCAAATAAAAAGTAGGGAAAAATAAGTCACAAGGGTAAATGGAAAGATAAAAAGACCGCTACTACCTTGAATACTTGTAAATATCCTAAGAATTTTTTCAAGAATTGTGATATCAATGGTCATTATAGCACTACATGTTAGAAGTTGCATCCGTAATTACATGCAAAGAACCAAACCAAGGACTCCAAGAAGTCCATGACAACTTTAAATGCAAATGTGGAGGTAGATATAGAGGATGATTCTAATGTAGATGAGAATGTAGGATGTATGGCCACTAACATGGACATCCTTGAACAAGAGAAATAAATGAGCAAGGTATTTCAAATCAAAACTCAAATTAGGAGGATGTAGGTAAATGTTTTGGTTGATACTGGTTCTTAATCTAATTTTTTTGTGATGTCACTGTAAAGAAGCTTAGTCTTTAAACTTATCAACACCCACATCCTTATCCTTTAGGATGGGTGAAGAAGGGTGTAGAGATTTAGGTAACAAAAATATGTAAGTTCAAGTTTGGGATCGATTCTCAATATATAGATGTATTAGAAGTTGATGTAATTCCACTTGATGCATTTGATGTTGTTTTCGGGAGTCCTTACTTATATATCAAGGATGTTATATTTATGAGAAGAGAGAGCCAATATAGATGGGTCAAGGATGGAATTAGTTACAACATCTAGGCATACCAACGTAAGCCAAAATTTTCTATGGTAAGTGCTAACCAAACAAAGAGACTAATTTAGGAAAATCATAATAAGTTTTGTTTACTTTTATTGAAAGATAAGCAATACAGGGTAGAAATTTCATATGTTTATAACCAAGGGATGAAGGATTTGGATAACATAATTCAGTATTTTATGGATGTGTTCTAAAATCTCAGTGGGTTACCATCAAAACAAGAAGTAGAGCATGATATTTAGTTGTTGCTAGAATCCCCTCTACCAATCAGGTTGTATATGAAATCCTTTTTGGAGATTACATACATAAAGAAACAACTCCAATAGATATTAGACCAAGGGGTGATACGCCCGAGCATCTTGCCATGTAGTTTTCCTATTGTGATGGTGCCAAAAAAGGATGGTTCTTGGAGAATGTGCATCGAATACCATGTTTTGAACAAGATTACCATTAAGAACAAATATCCACTCCCATGCACAGATGATCTCTTAGAAAAAATTCATCATGGAAAGTTATTCACAAATTTGGATCTCAAGTCTAGCTATCACCAATTCAGGATGAAGGAGGATATATGTAAGATTGTCTTCAAAACAAAACAAGGTTTGTATGAGTTGTTAGTACTTCCATTTGGTTTATGTAACACACCCACTAAATTTATGAGATTGATGAATGATGTATTACATGAATTCATAGATACATGTGTCATTTTATATTTGGATGATATTTTGATTTTTAGTGCCATGTGGGAGGAACACTGACACATTTGCAGCAAGTCTTGCAAGTTCTCAAGGAGAAACAACTGATATGCAACATGAAGAAGTGTGAATTTTCCATACACACACTTGTATATCTTCAGAATGTGGTTAGAGGAGGAGATCTACGAGTGGATCTAAAGAAGGTGGAAGCTATCACCAACTTGACAACACCAAAAAGAGCCACATAGATTAGGAGTTTTGTGGGAGCAGTACAATACATGAGGAAGTTTATTTTGAGCTTCTCCACTATTGCATAAACTTTACACTCAGTGGTCGTAAAGTGTAAGGGTTTTGACTTGGGTAAGGAAAAAGACCACGATTTTGAGTTATTAAAATACAAAATTAGTCATGCTCCAGTACTTAACCTAATTTTTAGCATCCCTTTGAAGTAGAGAAGTATTTCAATGATTACGTTGTGGGAATAGTGTTACTACAGAGAGGTAAGTAAGTATGCTATCATTTTAAAATTTTCACTTCAGTATTTAAGGGATATTAAGTATATGATTGTAGTCACAAAATCACGCACTTTAGACATTATTTATTCCCAGTCGTTTACTGTTATTCATATGGTTTTTGAGTGAAGAAAGTACTAATTAACCCCCGTCTTTTGGCCATTTTACTTTGATTTTTATCGCCACCGCTGAATTCCCACACATGTATGCCCAGTCTGTTTCTATCATTCCATGTTATTTTGCATTTTACTTGGGTGCCGAAAGGTTCCTTGGCCCCAATTGGAGCGACTTGATCCTTTTCCCACTTTCCCAGCACTTTTTGCGCACTTTCTAGCCGTTTGAGCATTTCATATTTCTTTTGGTTAGAATTTTCGGGGTTAATTATGAAATTAGAACAAGAGAACCATATAAATATAAAGTTATGTGACCATAATGAGCTATCAAACACTAAGCACTACTATCATCACCTAAGGTTGCATCCATCAAGGGCTACACTTGTATCCATCTAGCTCCAGCACAAAGGCACAAGGCTGGTTCATCTGCATCACACTACATAGGAGAGAATTTTATTCTATTCCATCCACCATTTTATTACATTTTCTACACATAGTCATTGCTCGCTACTTTCACAAAGTGCAACTAACACAAGAGCATCCTAGGGCATGATTGCACACACAAGCACATAGAACTACATCAGGTATGAGATTTAGTACAACGCTCAGTTAGCAAGTCCACCATTGTGGCAATTGAGGATAGTCTGACTCCTTCTTATGTATTTTTCTTTTTTTAGGGGTTTGATGCTCTTCTTAGGGTTGTGTAGGTCTCCTCTCAATCATTGATTATCCACGACATACATTCAAGTATAATGCAGTTAATGCGACAGAAAAAAGAAGGCTTCAGATCATCAAACGACCCAACAAGTTTGGTTTTTGGACCTCCTACATAGACCAGGGAGCCCATAACATAAACTAAGGTGCCCACAAGCACCCTGATCCTCTCCCAGGTGCCTCAGTCTACTCAGATTTCCTAGATCTATACTTTATTGGACCTCAGCACAATCATTCCCTCCTCTTGTTTCTCTAGTCAGCTCTGCGACACATTCCAACAAGTTCATTGAATCGGCTAAGCTCCTTCCAACCCTTCTTTGCATATTAGGGTTTATATTTTTATTAGTCTAGTTGTTTAGGTCACTTGTGTATATTTATTTACTATTGTTTAATTTTGTTCTTAGTTAGATTAACTACAATTATTTCACATTTTAGTTAATCATTTTGATGAACTCAATGTGAAACTCATTTTAGTTAATCATTAATGTTTATCCATATGACTTTGACCTTGAAACTGACAATCTCTTAGATAAAATTACATGATCAATCATTCATCTTCAATACTTGGGGGGCATAGCATCTCACACATTCCCCCCCCCCATCACATTAGCATTAACACATTTATCATCTTTGCATTATCATACATCACTCACATATCATAAGCACATTCATTTACACACTTTGCGACCATTTCTTGATGACACACTATTGTGTTTCAGTTCACACTTGACTGTTGAGGGCTTACTACACATGAAACACACACACTAAACTATAGGCACTACACACTACGTTTATTCACACATCTTGCATCTTACATCTTACATCATACAATCTACATTTAGTCTACCTCATTACACATCACACATCATACTAGTCGGCATTATACATACATCACACTTTTAGGGTATACATTACATATTTGCATTGCGCATTTATACACCACACATTGTCTATACACTATAATATTACTCATCATACATGTGTCACACTTGCATCTAACATTACATACTACTCAACATGCCTACTACATAACACACATATCCACACTTTTAGTTTACATACACACCTTACATTACATCTTATACATCGTACACTACACATCATATGGTTATCTATTATCATCACACATACTACACATCATCTTTTACACACTGCACTCACTACCCTGTGATGCACTTTAGTTCCTCAGTCCATACTCGAGTGTCGAGGGTTCAAATCAAATTGATCATATCTTCATCATATGTTCATCATTCAATCTTTCTTCACGTGACATTCCTAAGTTAAGTGACATACGCTTTAGGCTAAATTATCACCTATCCATTCATCTTGTAGTGGTATACACTTTAGGCTACATCACCACTCCCTCTATTCATATAGTAGTGATATACACTTTATGATACATCATCACTCTTTCGATCATCTTATTGTTATATACGCTTCAGCTATAAGAGTCACGCACACATCATTTCTAGGTCACATATCATCCCACATACACACTCATCACATCGTGTTAGACACAACACACATTTCGATCATTTCCTGATGACGCACTCTCATTTATGGTTCATTCTTAACTACTGATGGGGAAAACAAAATGAACCTCATTGCATACATATCCATTCACTTAAGGGCATGTGGCTCATATCATCCATCTTGCATTCCATTCCATCCATCCACAACATGTTGCATATTTTAGTTGATTTTGTTCTTGATTACATTTTTCTTATATATGGTTCCTTTATTTGTTGATTGGAGTTTCTTGTTTCCTGTCCATATTAGTGCACGATAAATCAACAAACACAAAACAACGTCGAGTATGCAAGGGCTTAATACCTTGGAGAGGGTGATGGATGATACGGGTGAAAAGTTTATGTTGAACTCCTTGGTGTGATCCCAACAAACCCAAAACTCACATACACTAGAGAAATATTGATTAGAGATGTTATGCGGGGGCTGCTTGACAAAGTAGATTCAAGAAGTGTTAACTTCCTTGGTAGCTATCAACCCCCATGTGATAAGAAATAATGATAAAATACAAGATAAATAAATAACATGCAAGCCGATAAACAAAGGAACCTGACGCTGCGGGTGTGTAGATGGTGTTATTGATCTGATTCGAACACAACGTGTAACAAGAACCATGCTACATGAACTAATGAATCATGGGTAGAGTATCATGGGGATTATATTGTCGTTACAAGGACATCATGAGGATATAAATGATAAACAAAAAGCTAATAATTCAAAACAACATTTTACCCAAATTTTCTCCTTTTCCCCTTTTGAAGGGGAAAAACCCCATATTTATAGCCTAATGGTGAGGTTAGACTATAGGTTAAAATATACTTAGGGTTAAGTAAAGTAACCCTGATTAAAAGAGGTGATGTGATTCAGTGGGGCTCACAATTTGACTTATGAGATGGATGTGATATGAGGTGGGGGGTATTAGGTGAAATAATGTATTCTCTTTTTGAATTTTAAGAGTGGGATGTCGGATGGGTGCATTATTGCCCATGTTTTTCATTATTTTTGAGATATGACAATATTTGGATTATTAAATGGGTTATGTAGAACCCATTAATTAATTAAAACTATGAATTAATTAAAATGTAGATGGATGGGATTTAGAACAAAATAAATGTGGGAGGAGATGTAAATTCAGGATGATGGAGAGGGGTTACACCCAAAAATAGGTGTCTACATTTGCCCCTTTTTGTTGAGTGGTTTGCGATAGCAAGCCACGAGACAAAAACAAAAAGGGTTAGATGAAATATGTGTCTAAGGATGGATGAAGACATGACCAAAGGCAAGATGCCCTAGGAAAAAAAGGATCGCAATATCTAGTGAAAAAAGTATGGCGTTGACTCCAATATCACATCAGTAGAGGACAATTACGGTCTCAACGGAGACAGATGAAAATGTTCTATAGACCAGTGAGTGGGTGAAGACCACTACAGTATGGATGTAAATTGTGATGACCAATGGGTCATAGGAAAACATTGAAACATGTGCAACTGAATGTGAAAAGTATGTGCAATCCTTTGTTTGCGAGGAATCATGCAAAAAAAATCATGTGTCTGCAAAAGGGACAAAGATGAAGATAATGATGCCCCAAGCACAGGGAACGAGAAGGATAAAAATTGAACTATATGTGTCAACAAGTATAAGGATGAAAAATGTGCCCCATGATAGGGCACGAAGATGACATAATGGGAGATGGATGTGTAAATAAAATGCCCTAGGGGAATAACCATAAATATGCACATGATGAGCAGATAGGATAAAAGCGTAAGAAATAATGCCCTAAAAGGGTGATAAATATGATGGTAATCATGTTTCATAGGAAATATACATAAGTGTTATCAAACTAGAAGGTGAAAAAGAAAAATCATTCCCACTTGTTTGATAAGTAGGGTAAGAAGTCAAGATACTTAAGCGAAAAAACAACAACAGAGAAAATATTCATGGAAGAGAATAAGATCATATAGGTGTTGGTCGTTATGGTATCCTCCCAGACAAAAATGTCATAGGAAGATGGGATGAAAGATGTAGATGATAGATGATAGAGATAATAGAAAGTGGACATGGTTGGAGTAGATCAGACGTGGTGGAGGAGAGGAATCAAATAGTAGAGAAGGACGATAAGAGAGGTGAGAAGATAGATGAAAGCACAAAAGAGAGAGAATGATAGTTAATAAGAAGGTAGTGGGAAAAGATAAGGGGGAAATAAATAGGTAAGGTATGAGGGACTTGGAGAAAAATAAAATAGAGAAAGAGAGCAGGAGAAGAAGGGAAGGAGGAAGTTTAAACAAGAAGAAGACAAGATGAGAAGGGAAAGTAGATTAGAAGGGAAGGTGAATGTAAAGAGATGTATCATAGTAAAGAAGCAACAGAGATAATAAAGAGGAGAAATTGTGGAAGAAAGAAATGATGAAGGAAAAAGAAGAAGACAAGAAAATGACAGAAGAAGGGATGAAAGGGAGATGGAGATCAAAAACAAAGGGAGAGAAAGAATGGATCATGAAAGAGATGACAGAGTCTGAGAAGGAGAAGATGTGAAGAATATGAGAGAAGGATGATAGGAGAAATGAATAGGAATAGCAGGGTGGAAAGATGAAGGAGATGAAGAAGATGAAGAAGTTAAAGAAGATGGGAGAGGAAGTAGAATAGAAAAGAGAAAGAAAGGAACCATAAGGAGATAGGAGGACTGCATAGGGAGATGAAAGAATGGAAAAGAAATGATGTATAGAGATGGAATAAGATAGGGGTGGTAGAGAAATAAGTTGAGTAATGGGAGAAATGGAAATAGGAGGGAAAGAAGAGATGATAGAGCCGAAACAGGAAGGGAATTGAATCCCAGTGTTAGGGGTAAGACCCAGGTAAAGAATATGAAACAGAATGCATGGAAATGCATGTGGATGGTGGGATGATTAAAAATATGGGACAACACTAGTGAGTCAGGTTATCAATGGAGAAGTAGGACGAAAGTGTAAGGAGAAGAGGGATGAAGATGATACAGAGGAAATGAGAGAAAACAGGGGTAGAAAGGAGGAGAGGACAACAGAGAAAATGATGCAAAGGCAGTGTATGTGATGAAGACAGTAGAGATATTGAAGAAGGTGAAGGGAAGATGGAAAGGAAATACCAGCAGGAGGGATGTTAGGAGAAATCCTCCGATAATGATCAGAGGGTACAAAAGAAAAAAGGAAGGAAGAGAAAATGGAGGAGGTAAAAAGGAGTGAACCGGTATGTGTAGAATGGGGATAAATGAATTTTAGGAGAAGTCCACCGATAATTCTTAGCGTGAAAAATGGAAGATGACGATGACATAATGTTAGATGAACAATGATAATGATGAGTAAGTATGGTGGTAGATATGGGGAGTATTCTTGGAAAATGGAGTGGAAAGAGTAAAGAAAGGAGGGATAATGAATGGTGTGCAGAGAGGATGATGAGGAGAGAATGTAATGGATGAGGATGTGGATGAAGATGAAGGAAAAGATGAAACATAGTAAGAAATGGTATGAAGTGGTTAAGTTAGATTTCCAAATGAGGGATGATGGAGATGATATTTGAGGAAGTTTGAGATATTTTGTGCGAGGAAAAAAGAGGAGGGAAGAGGATATGTTTATGGAGAATGAAGAGAAAATATGGATGGTGGGAATGTGGAGTAAAGGGGAAAGGAAAGAAGACAGATCATTCTTAAAAGAGACTCTTAAGTAAGATCACCATGCCGTAGGAATGGTTAAGTAGGATCACCAAGCCGAAGAAGAAGAAGAATGATGAAAAGACTGAGCGGTGTATACCAAAATGGAACAAGAGATGAAAGGAGGTGATAACAAGGAAACAAAGGAGTGTGACATGAGTAGATGGAGGAATGTATGTGGTGTAGGATGGAGAGTGTAAGGGTAATTCTTAATTAGGATTCCTATGTTGTGCGAGTGATGATACCAGAGTGTTAAGCAAAAGTTATGGAGTAGGAAGATGTTTCTAGTGTTGAATGGAATAGAAAACAGTGGAGGAGTTTCTATAGTGGCAGGATCTTAAGAAAGAGATGCATTGTGATTAAGAAGCCTACGCGAAATGGGTGGTTAAGTAAGATCATCAAGCCGAAAGAAGAATGAAAGGGAAATTAATGATAGAATAGATGCCAGTAAAAGGACATTAAGAGAAAAACACAAAATTAATGGCCTGGGTGGAGGACATGTGAAGTATCGAAGAAACAATGGAGAAGGACGAAGTGGGTGAGAAGAGCAAGCGGAGAATGAGATGGGGTGAATTTTAGGAGAAAATTGGGTTGACAAAGGGGACTAGGAGGAAGGAATGGTCAACAAACATGATTACGAATGAGACCTTGTCCAGAATGACAAGTCTACCTTGAGTAGGATTTCCATGTTGCATGGGGAGTTACGTGGATGTGCCAAGCTGGGGATGAAAGGCCTTGATGATGAAGAAGATGATGTCAGTGCTAGATGACAAACAAAAAATAAGAGTGATGAGAAAGATAATGGGTGGATGATTGGAGAGAAGAGAAGGATGATGCAAGAGGATGGATGGAGAAAGATAACATTGGTCATGGTGGGGGATGAGAAGTTGTCAGATAATGAATGCTACTTGAGAGATAATCTCAAGTAGAATTCACAAACTGCAATGGAGATCAAGTAGAATTCCCAAACCGAATAGTGTATCAAAGAGAGTGTGTAGAAACAATAACAAATTTCATGGATTTATGGATGATGTTAATAGGGAACATCCTTAAGAGTAAAAATATAGATGCAGATTTGATGATATGAAATTTGATTTCTAAAAACATAATTGTAATAAAAGATGATTTTGATGAGATGGGTGTCACATAACCATAGCAAGGGCCATGTAAGAAAGTTATGCTCTTAACCAGATAAGAAGTAAACAAGAAAAGGCACTACTCAAAGCATTGCACTTGCAGCCGATAGTAGGTGTTAGTACATAACTAATGAGATTTGATTATACCAAAAGACCAAGAGGGAGATATGGATGAAATATTCTCATAATCTTAATATTGACATGACGAGGGATTTGAGATGTAACTGTATGCAGGAAGAAGGTTCTCCAAAGGTGGTGTTCCTTAAGTCTATGCCCCAACTCTGGGAAAGGGAAAGAACAATAATAGAAGAAAGTTGATCAATGCAGGAAGCTTTCTGAATGCCATAACAAAAGAGTAGCCATCCTTCGAGGGTATGGTCTACTATATATATAACATGGATGGAGAGAATGATAGCCGTCCTTTGAGGGATCAGTCTATTTCTTTTTTTTTTTGATTTTGATTTTAATTTGCATGATTTTATTTTTATTCTTCCTTTTGCGTTTTGTATGCACAACTGTCCTTCGAGGGATCAGTCTATTTTTGGATAACTTTGACTTCTTTTTACATGCATGGATGTTAGCTTCACATGGGGGAGAGCTGGGGATAGAAAATTAGACCACTTAGGAGGGGATAATGATGGTACAGGAGACACCCCTATACCCTTTACATGACTATCATAGGAGAATGAGAGGGTGATGGATGTAATGATTATGGGGTTCTCACCAAATGGGAGAACTTATCCATAATGAATATGCTATAAGTAGAGCCGTGGTACTCATATTCAAGGTCATATCAAAGTAGTGACGGTAGACCACATAATTCATATCATTACCATGATAGATGGAAGTAGATAATGGTGGAGACATGGTCTAAAGATAGGACTATGCTCATAAGTGTGTGTACTAACAATAGAATGGTCATAAGTGCAATGCATTAAGGGGTTCAATCTCTGGTTTACCATCAAGAGAAGCTAAGTGATAAGCCCCTACCCATACTTATGTGTGATAATATATGGTCTGATCTAGTTGGGAGAAAATTTTCCCTACTCCTTGATTAACACTACGTCCGAGATAAGATAAGAATTTTGGGAGGATGAGTGAAGGTAGAACTATGCGCTACCCTTTCAGGAAGTGAAAATATGTGTCCCTAACAAGATGAATAGATGGTGCTCCGAAGGAGGGGTAATTATGACCACAATGGTGGATTTTGAATAAGATGGAATGGATTAAATAGAACATCGTGAGATAGATGAGATGGAATCTATGTGTTGCTTTTAAAAGTGAATAAACAAGAGAAATATATGCGTCCCATCGAGACGAAATATGGCCACAAGGGTGGAATTTGGTGAAAAATATGGTCCTTATTGGAAGGACAAACATGGCCTCAAAGGAGGAATTTGATGACACAATCATGGCCACAAAGGTGGACTTCAATGAAAAATATAAATATAGTCTCTTAACGAAGAGACAAACATGGCCACCACAGTGGGCTTAAGATGAAAATAAATGGTCCTCTAAGGGATAGATGCAAATGGCCACAAAAGTGGGCTTCAAATGAGATGAAGATTTGGATGGGGTTAGTTTAGATTGGATGTATTTGGATGAGGTAAATAAAACAATGTCAAGGATTAAAGTCTCTCAGCGTGAAAGGAGAGTTGTTTAGATATGAAATGCATTAATCAGATGATATGCTTAAGGACGAGGGGAGGCTACTCCCTAGTGAAAGAGATTATATCACTGTAGGAAAATTAGATGTGGATAGGTGAAAGGTTGGATGATGATAACCTTAGATTTGGATTAGGTAGATGTGTTGGGGATCATATGAAAACAGTGTTGATGAATAAGGGAGGACCTTCTGTATGAGTAATAACATGTGAAGGAGAGATGTTAATGAAGGATGGAGGAGAAGACTTAGAGACTTCGATAGACGTGGAATTAGTTACGGATAAAATGGTAGAGGGACAATCCTCAAAAAGGTCATCTCTTTCAATGAGATCATGGATGACAGTTTGAAGATCCTTACAACACTCAGTGCTATGACCCGGGGTACGATGGTAGGCACAACTGAGGTGGGGATTAAACCATGATGACTTCTTACTATGTGGGTTAAATTCCTTGACAGGTGGAAGCATAATGGCAGAAATTTGTAATAAGTGTTGAAGGGTTTCCACATACGATTCAATTGATACATTAGTATATGTATTTTCTTGGGAATCCTTTAACGTAGATCTTGATGAAATTGCTTGGGGTGTGGTTGTATGAGCTGTCTTGGAGGATTGCTTCATATCATTCCACAATTTTGATTCGAATCTCAA
Organism: Taxus chinensis; assembly: GCA_019776745.2. Classification (NCBI taxonomy): domain Eukaryota; kingdom Viridiplantae; phylum Streptophyta; class Pinopsida; order Cupressales; family Taxaceae; genus Taxus; species Taxus chinensis. The sequence continues at coordinate 613,959,539 of CM034148.1, read as the reverse complement.
GGGAATGTTGGATGTTTTTTATTTTTTTGGTGGAGTGATTGTGATGCCTTAGATGGAGATTGATGTTTCCCCAAAATAGATGATGCATATTTGGTATTTGTTGGTGAAATGTCTATCTTATTTTGGGGACACACAAGAGATCATTGTGGAAGGGTACCAAGGATATTAGATTTGGATGGTGAAGGAGCATTCTTGGAAGGGATGATACTAATTTCAGTCAGAGGGTCTAAAGGTTGTGTCGTAGTTGATATGGGTGGAAAGATTAGTGTTTTCATGGTGACGTCTGATGAAGGTTGGTTTGTTGTGGAGGCATCTATAGATGAGATGAGAGGGTTATTTGAAGTTGTTGTAAGTTGAGGTTCTATCCAAGATTCTTCAAATGATGTGGAAGAAGAGGATGATGTGTTTGACATGATCAGAAGGGTGGAAAGAGGAACTGAGAGAGAATCAATAGATGGTATGATAGGTAAAGAGGGAATAGATGTGGATGGGGGAGTGTTAGGAAACCCGATGGATGAGGATGTAGAAAGATGAGTTATATTCATTGTGGATGGGGAAGTATATTCCCTCTGAGTGAGGAAATCATCTTCCTGAATGAGGTCATGGATGATGGTCTGAAAGGCCCTACATTGCTCAATGTCATGGCCTGGAACACGATGATAGGTGCAAATGCAATTGGGATTGAACCATGGAGGTTTACTGCTATAAGGATCCCAATGTCTAATGGGAGGAAGCATGATCGTAGAAGTTTGAATTAGATGTTGAAGGATGTCTACATAGGATCCAATCGAGGTGTCAAAAAGAAGGTAACTCTTATGAGTTTTAAGATGATGTTTTGGCTTGGATTTAGACGTGGAAATATGGGATGTCGATGTATAAACCGGTATAGATGTTGAGGATGGGGATGGATTGCGTTGTGGTTTTAATGTTTTGGTTTCAGTTTTAGTGTTAGTTGATGATTCAGGGTCACATGAACCAGACTGAGGAGGTACTTGAATAACTTTGATGGAGAATGAAGGATCCTCTTTAAAATATTCTTCACTTGGAGGTGACATGGTTGTGGAAGTGTGTGAAGAATGAGGGGACATTTTGCATTTGAATAGATGAGGTCAACAGTGCAGATGTTGAAGTGGAGGGAATAGATTGGTTTGGTTTGGGAAGGATGCATCCTTCCTTAATGAAGTCATGAAAAATGGCTTGAAATGCTCTGCAATGTCTGATATCATGTCCAAGGGTACGATGATATGTGCAAACAAGGCTGGAATTAAACCATGGTGGCTTCTTACTACCGAGGTCAAAGGCCCTAATAGGTGGAAGTGTGATTGCAGAAATTTGTAACAAATGTCGGAAGACCTCCATATATGATTCAACTAAAACATTCAAAGGTGTTGTGTCTGTGCAAAATCTCTTGGTTTTTGGAGAAGGAGTGGATGTTTGAGATAATTCAGATGTTGAGGACAAAGTTTGAGTATGTTCATGTCTTGATGGCTGGAATCCAGTTGTGATTTTCATAGTGTTGGATGATTTTAGTTGAAGGGATTTGGGGTTGGATTGTTTAGAAGAAGGAATATTATTTTCCTATATAAGGGAATTTTGAGGAAATATTTGAGAGGTTCCATCCTTGGGAGGAATGACAATAATTTCTACCAGAGAATCCAGAGGTGGTACTGATAGAGGCATAGGAAGGAATATTTGTTCGTTGGAATCTAAGGAAGGTGAAAATTGATTTGGTTGCACTGATGAGGTAGAAATATTATTTGAAATTGAATCCATTTGAAGTTCTTTCAAAGGTTCTTCAAATGATGTAGGAGGGGAGGAAAATGTGGAGTGTGGTCTCAATGACTGATGTAGTAAGTCCCGGAACTGGGATTGGGTCTATGGTTGGCATTATGGGTAAAGATGGAATAGATGTAGATGATGTAGTGTATGAGGTATATTCAGATGTGGAATCAATGATGGATGTGGGAGAGGTGTTGAGGTGAACGTAGATAGGACCGAGGTTAGTGTGGGGGTGAGGGTTAATGGATTGAAGAAAGGGGGAGCTTCTAGTGAGGTAGGTATGGTGATTGATGAAGAAGGTATATCTGTGGATGGAACTGAATTTATACCCGCAGTATGTATAGTATTTATGGTGTGGGCATTGGGAACTTGTGATGTAGAAGTAGTGGTGGTTTAACTTATTGATGTGGGTGTATGGTTTGGAAATGGTTGTTTAAAAATATCTAGTGGTTGATTAGGCGAAGCATTTGGATTATCTACTTGAAGATCTCCTTGATTGATGAGTCTTTGGACTGAATCCTTGAAATTCCAACATCTCTCTATGTCATGTCCTCAGACTTGATGGTATTTGCAGTAATGGTCCTCACGATACCACGTAGGTCTCGGTCTAGATTCATCAACTGGTTGGATAGGTGGCAGCTTGATCAAATGTGTTGTTATTAATTTGTCAAAGATGGTGTTGTATGATTCTCCCAGAGGAGTATAGGTGGGAATTGGTCATGTGAATCATTGTTGGGCTATTGTAGTAGATGTCATGTGTAGGAGATGATTTGAAAATGACAGTGTTGGCAGTTGTCTTTGACTTATCATTTGATGTGGATGGTCTGACAAATTCTGTTTTGGGCTTATTTGACTTTAATTTTAAATGCCCCTATTCTAGGGCACGTGTCTCAAGCTTGCGAGCCATGGTGAAGGATTCTTCAAAAGTGTGAAATGATTGGATTTGCAAAGTTGATGAAATATGCTTCACACAAGAGCGTGCGAAAGAGCTCGATGAGGTCAGTTTGAGGAAGTGGAAAAGATAATTGGTTTATAATATTGCGCCATCATGTGATGAAATCCGTGATGGATTCATCTTTGAATTGGTGGATGGTATACAAATCGTTGATGGTTATTTTTGCACGCAATATTAATGGAGAAGTTCTCAAGAAATAATTTCGCAAGCTGAGAAAAAGAAAATATGGAGTATTGGGGAATATTATTATACCAATCTAGAGCAAGCCTACCAAAGACATGGGGAATGTACGAAGCATCAAATCTTGGTCATGTGCGATGAGATAACACACATGTTTGAATGCTCAGAGATGTTGTTGAGGGTCCTCCTTGCTATTAAATTTGGTGAACTTTGGAAATTCCCAGTGTGGAGGATATGGTTTCATGGGCACAGATGGATGAATGGGTTCGTTACATATTTTTTCATAAGAAAATGTAACTTTGGACCCTAACGTAGTAGCCTCTAGGTTGGCTAACCGATTTACTAAAGTCTGCATGGGGTCATTAGGAATTACTTGTTGAGAAATGAAAGGTGGTGGTTGAACTTGCATATGCGTGGGTGTCTGAGGAACTTGATATGGATTGGTGTAAATTATGGGTTGTGGTGAGGTGGAGGTTGATAGAATGTTGTTGGTGAGAAACAGGGGCATGGTATGATTGTTGAGATTGTGCAGGTTGTTGAGGTAACTGTTGAGTGGGGATATGGGTATAGATGGGTTGATAGACTGGAAGTGACACTACATGTTGCAAAGGTATCATTGGAGGAGGTTGAGAAGTAAGGGCATAGACTTGTGATGTAAAAGGAATTTGTTGTTCAGATAAGGGATTTGACACATGGGATGGTTGAATGAAAGTACCAGTGATAATTGGGGTTGTAGTAGTGATAGGGATGGCAGTCACGATGGTCGTGTTGATGTGAGGAAGATTGGGCGGAATGGGCGTGACTACCTGGGTGGTCTGGTGTGCCGATGGGTTGGTGGAGGATGAAGCAAAATCATGTAAGGCCACAGGACTGAGGAATTTCAGAACTAGTACTATAAGGATAGACCTGCTGAAGTGGTGGGCCATCCAGAGGAAGGTGTATGTATCTTCTCAAGAGATAATCTTGAAGGGCCACAGGGTTGGCATCAAGAATTTTTCTGAATTCTGGGTCCCCAAGAGGGAAGATGGAAGTACCACTAGGCTCTGATCTGACAGAGGGCGGAGTGGCAGGCCTGGATGAGATGGAATGGTCTAACATCAAAGTGTGACCGACTGGTACTGGGTGAGATATATCGGTAAGAGAATGGGTATTTATGGGGACCGTGGGGAGAGACATGGATGAGGAAGCCATTGGGATGGTTATCGGATTAGATGAAGCATTATGTGAAGTGGGGTTGTGTTCCATTTTCTTCATATTAGATCGAGTGCTTACAGGAATGAAAATAAATTTATTATATGAACCAAACAAGTGAGGCACACAACAATTTTTTTTTTTTTGTTTTGTTTTGATTATGATTAAAAAGAAAAAATTAAAAATGGTTGCAAGAGGACCTAGAAGGAGGTGAACTATGTTTGGTTTTGGGTAAGTTATGGCTGGGAAATGTCTGAAATGGTTTTCTGTTGGGTGATCAAATCCCAATCAGTGAACCAGGTGCAAGGAATGTTTCAGTGTGTTGATTATTTTGTGGAGTTTTAGGCAGTGTGTGATGATAGGTGTAATGCAAAAAGTTAAACCCCTATTTACACTATGTGAGCAAGTAGAATGCACGGGGTTCCTTTTACTCCAAATTTGAAAGATGAAATTCGATGCTTACAATCACCCAAAAAAATGACAGTACCATGCAGAAAAGAGGAAATAGGAAAAATGGAAGAATACATGTATATCATTTTTTCTTTTTATCTGACACCAAGTTGAGGAAAACAAGGTGGATGTTGATAATGATAGGTTTTGGAAGCGATCGCTAGTCAGTGGTCAAGGAACGTCTGGGTACCCTTGAATTACACCATACACAATTTTGATTGAGATCGGTGGATGAGATTTCAGGCGTGTTCAATTAGTTTAGTAATTGTCTTTGAGAGTGTTATTATGTACCTGCAAAAGGGAAGAAGACAATCAGTGGACGTAGTTGACAAAATAAAAAAACAAATTCTAAGCCCTGTCATTTAGATGTTAATAACAAATTTTACTGATGGAAATAATAACAAACAATTATTCTAGTTAATATCCATAACAAAAATAAAGAATAACAAAATAATTATCCTAATATAATTGTACCACCTAGGAATTTTAATTAACAAAGCTTAACTAAACTAATAAAGTAGCCTCATGTAATTAGCTTATGAATTCTAATTATCAAGTCGTAACTAATGAACTCGTAATAAAACAATTATCCTAGGAGTACTAAGTAACAAATCGTAACTAATTAACTAGGAAATAAAATGATTATCCTAGGATTACTAAGTAACAAATCGTAACTAATTAACTAAGAAATAAAATGATTATCCTATGAACAATTATCTTAGGAATTTTAATTAACAAATTGTAACGAACTAACTAGTAAAGAAACCAATTATCTAATGGATATGAACAAATCGTGATTATTTAACAAACAATAACACAATGATCCTAGGAATTCTAGTTAACAAATTGTATTTCATTAACTAGTAAATGAAAAAATTGACCTATGAACATTAACAAATAACCGTAATGATTTAACTAACAATAACATAATTATCCTATATAAAACCTAACTAAGTAATTACTAATAGAATGATGTATGGATGTGATGGGTTGAAAAGATGATGTTTTGATAGAAGAGGCTTGTGTCGAAAGTCAACCTACGTGTGGTGTGTGGTCGAGCTATGTGGCAGTCCGGTGCACGTCAAAGGGAGATGTGAAAGGAAATGCACTGTGGATTGAGACATGAGAGGTTAAAGGTAGTCGATGTGGGAAATGGATGGAATCTCAGAGTAAAGGAGTTGGATAGGTCATGGAGAGGAGAGTTGAATCAGAAGGAAGAAAGGGAGCGGTGTAGGATGTGTGGCAAGTTGGAGGATGTCTGTGTTGAGAGAGGGGTGAAGTGGAAGGCTGTTGGGATGAACCGAGGTAGGATCGGTGGAGAGGGAATGGAGCTGAGTGGTTGGGGAGGGCATGGTGAGGAGAGGAAGAAAATGGCTCGGTGAAGAGGAAGGAAGCGGTTGGGGGAGAAATGGATGGGAGTTCAGCATGGGTGGCTACGGTGCTACGAGCACTATTTGTAAATAATGGTGAACGGATTGTTGGATGATCACTATTTCCAAAGCTTGCATGATTTTGAAATGAGACTGGAGACGGCTGAATGGATCAAGCATTGGAATGAAGAACAGGTTGTTGGAATTCGGGTCAAGGGAAATCCCGTGGAAGAGGTGACAGTGAGAGGACTGTGTGGCAAGTGGAGAAGATATGTCTTTGTTGGATGAGGGGAGATGCGTGAAGATTTGGAGGATTGGGTGTGTCTATGGAGGTGAGGAGAGAAGCTCGAAGGATTAGAGACATGGGAGAGGGAGATGAGAACTCAATTAGAGATGTGGTGGGAGAGGGGGAGATGGGAGTTGTTGACTGGAGGGGAGTTAGAATCTCGAGTCTACGTGGGGAAGAAGGTGGAGCAAGGTGGATGGTGGGTGAAGTCGTAGGAGTCAGGATTGGGGATGGAGTGAGCCAAATGACTTGGATAAGAAAGGGAGTAAGTGGAGTTGAGTTGGATATGTGTGGGACATTGGGTGTGAGGTGGAAATGAGTGGGAAATGGGGGAGAAGTAGTGGTGTTGGGATGAGTAGAGTAGAATGTAGGTAAGGGGTGATAGGGAGTGACAAGTTAGGTAGGTAGAGAGTTAAATGGGGTGATAGATAGGGGGATGGGTAATTTAGGATAGTTAGGATCCTAATTTTTTTTTTTGTTAATTTTTTTTAATTAATTTTTTTGTTTTATTTTAATAATAATAACAATAAAAATTTGTACCCATTATTAGTAACTAGATAACAAACCGGTTGAAAACAAGAAAATCACATACCTCGTGGAGGATATAAACTAAGAAATGCTAAGTGACATACCGAATTAATGGAGACCATGCCAACAGCCTGTAAACAAGTCAGTTGAAAATGAAATACTTGTAAGATATATCTAAATCCAACTTCTATAACTGTGATACTCATGAAACCTACACAAAACAAGTCAAGTAACCAAAAAAAAAGACCAGATCTAGAGTCTGGTCCCACTGGGCGTGCCAAATGTTGATCAGAGTTTCTTGCTTCCTATTTAGATTAGTGTACAAGAAATCAAAAAACACAAAACAACGTCAAGTATGCAAGGGCTTAGTACCTTGGAGATGGTGATGGATGATACGGGCGCAAAGTTGATGTCGAACTCCTCGGTGTGATCCCAACAAACCTACAGCTCACATACACTAGAGAAAGATTGATTAGAGATTTTATGTGCAGGGGCTTCCTGACAAAGTAGATCCGGGAAGCGTTAACTTCCTCGGTGGCTGTCAACCCCCGTGTGATAAGAAATAATGATAAAATACAAGATAAATAAATAACATGCAAGCTGATAAACAAAGGAACCTGACAATGTGGGTGTGTAGATGGTGTTATTGATCTGATTCGAACACAACGTGCAACAAGAACCACGCTACGTGAACTAACGAATCATGAGCAGAGTATCATGGGGATTACAGTGTTGTTATGAGGACATCATGAGGATATAAATGATAAACAAAAAGCTAAGAATTCAAAATAGCATTTTCCCAAATTTTCTCCTTTTCGAAGGGGAAAAAAGCCCATATTTATAGCCTAATGGTGAGGTTAGACTACAGGTTAAAAGATACTTAGGGTTAAGTAAAGTAACCCTGATTAAAAGAGGTGATGTGATTCAACGGGGCTCACAATTTGACTTATGAGATGGATGTGATATGAGGTGGGGGTATTAGGTGAAATAATGTATTCTCTTTTTGAATTTTAAGAGTGGGATGTCATATGGGTGCATTATTGCCCATGTTTTGCATTATTTTTGAGATATGACAATATTTGGATTATTAAATGGGTATGTAGAACCCATTAATTAATTAAAACTATGAATTAATTAAAATGTAGATGGATGGGATTTAGAACAAAAGAAAAGCGGGAGGAGATGTAAATGAGGGATGACTGAGAGGGGTTACACCCAAAAATACATGTCTACATTATTACACATGTTAGTTATATCTCTTGTATGTCATTTACCTATACCATACACACATGCGCGTTCACATCTTTGTTAAGTGGTAATTCTATATACATATATTTTGCACGCAGTACGGACACTCGTCTTCTACCCATCCTACATTGGTCATTGGGGGCATCCACATTCATTTCTTACGAGTGTTATGGTTTCATTATGTACTTAGTACTTTACATTACTTCCCTATACATGCTTTTGATATATGGGTTATCTTTCTAACATGATAACGAGTGCTTCATGTGTAATATTTTCACACATGATTACTTTTTTGCATGGTTATCTATTGTTTGTACTTGCTTGTTTTCTTTCGTTTTTTGTGTGCAAACTTGTTTATTGTATGTAGTCATGATGTCCTTGTGTGTCTCGTGACATCATGTGTGATGTCCCATGTTTGCAACCCGCTTTGTGTGGCTTACTTTGTCTTCTTGTGTGTTTACATTACTACATTGATTGGTAGCTTATACATTGTTTGTGTAGCTTACACATTACTTTCTTCATGCATGCTTATCCGTACTAACATTTATTTTTGGCTAGCCTTTTTTTTTGTGCACACCTTAGGTTCTACCAAGAGCATTCCCTTCCCCCTACAAGGAAGAGTTACAGAGTTCATGCAGTTGGTCCTCTTTTGGGGCCGCATTCTCCTATCCACGGCATCGCATGTACCCCCAAATAAGGGGGGCATCATTTGGGGTTTACATACTATACAACGCTTCTACATTGCTTCAGTTCAGTTTAGTTTTTGCCCTTGGCATTGTGGGTTATACATCGAGTGGGTTCAGGCGAGTCTACGAACCCTGTACATAGTGGATTTTATAGGACATGGTAGTCGTTAGCATTCTGGGGAGTAGTTACAAGTTAGAGGATACAGTGGAATTCCTCTCTACACTGCTTTAGCCAATGGCATCAGATCACCCAAAAAACCAAGTAGTACAGAGATATCTTCATACAACTTCAAGGAAGTAGTTATAGGTTGGAGAATAATGCATCTTTCTCCCTACACTTCTTCATCCTATGGCATCGAATCACCCAAAAAAACCAAGATAGGATATCCTCATTCTACACTTTTTCTATCAACATGGATCAGGTGCACATGTTCCATTTTTCATTTACGTACTTTACATTTACATGTTTTCATATACATATACATATACATGTGTTTTTAAATATACATGCATATTTGAATACTTGATCGTCTTCTCCTTGCAAGTCCGTATGTATGAGAAACATTCAGTCAACAACAACTACAACAATGGGGGCAACAACAATGACATTTTCCAGCAACACACACCATACTAACCATGCAAGTACATCACACGCATCAGCAAATACACACACATTTCTGCCCTGGGTTCACTCTCATCACTTTTTTACGCTTTTGCATCTTTAGTTTCCACACTCCATCTTTTTGTCACTCCACGTTTTTTCTAGTCCTTTAGCACGTTTATACATCACTCTACATTGTATTATCAGGTACCCATCTCTATCTACTTTATATTACCGATATTTTCACTCACTAACATAAAGTGGGGGGAAATGTAGTCACAAAATCATATTTCCCAGATCTGCACTTTACTGGACCTCAACACAGTTTTTTCCTCCTCTTGTTTCTCTTGTCATCTTTGTGACACAGTCCAACAAGTTCATCGAATCAACTAAGCTCCTTCTAAGCCTTCTTTGCATATTAGGGTTTCTATTTTTATTAGTCTAGCTGCTTATGTTACTTTCTATATTTATTTACTACTTTTATTTATTGTTATTTGTTCTTGTTCCTAGTTAGATTAACTACCATTATTCCACATTTTAGTTAATCAATGATAAAGAGATGTATGTACTAGTTCAGGAAATAAAGAAATGGGAACATTATTTGCTGGGTAAAGATATTATTGTGCACATTGACCACAAACCTTTCCAATATTTGCAAGAACAATCTAAATTGCAACAAGCAAGGCACTACAAGTGGATGGGTTTCCTGCAATAGTTCCATTTGGTAATCAAATACAAGAAAGGTAGCACAAATTTGGTAGCAGACATGTTGTCTAGGCTACCCACATAGGAGAAAATATCTAATTTGGCCACTATCTCTCATTTTGGGCCCTTCACAAAGGAAGCTTATGGAGAGGCATATGCTTAAGACAAAGATTTTGAGGTGACATATCAAGAATTACATTCCAAAGGGGTTAAAAAATAGGTATTGATTATTGTTATCTTAAAGATAGGATGCTCTACCGATGGGGGAAGCTTTGTGTGCCAAAAGAAGAAAGGATTGTATTGATGAGGGAAGCACATACCTCAAAAGTAGCAGGACATTTTGGTGTTGAAAAGACCATGGCCCACTTGCAAAGGTATGTATATTGGCCCAATATGTAAATTGAAGTATCTAAATTCATAAGAGGGTGTAAATTTTGTTGTACAAGCAAGCCTAAAATCAGGAAGGAAGGTTTATATATTCCTTTACCGGTCCCTACTCAACCTTGGGAGGATATCCCTATAGATTTTGTAGGACTACCTATTTCTAAACATGGTCATGATTAGCTATATTTTTTTGTAGATAGATTTAGAAAAATGTGTGTCCTTATGGCATGTAAAAAGATAATAAAAGGACATGAGGCATCTAAAATTTTCTTTGCTAATGTATGGGTTCATATTTGTTTTCCAAAGTTTATTGTTTCTGACAGATATTTCAAGTTCTTAGGGAAATTTTGGACTACGTTGTGGGAAAATATGGCCACCAGGCTATAAAGAAGCATGACCTTCCATCCAAAAATAGATGGGAAAACAGAGGTGGTAAACAAGAATTTGGTAAAACTAATTAGAGGTTATAATAGCAAATATCTACGAACTTGGGATGAGTCCTTAGCCTGCATTCAACATTCCTACAACAAGGCGGTACATACACCTACTATGCATGCACCTTTTGAAACATGCTTGGGATATCTACCTACCAATCCACTGGACATTGCAGTTGGACATTAGGAAGAAGGAGAGATACATGATTCATGAGTGACTAGAGAAACGAAGTTCATTCAGAGGATTCAAAAAATCCATCTTATGGTAAAAGAACAATTGGAGAAGTCTCAATCCATGTACAATGCTAGGCAAGATCAACATCTTAGGGAGCACAAACTTCATGTTGGAGACAAGGTTTGGTTGTATTTGATCAAGGGAATACTATAAGGTCAAGCAAGGAAAATCAAACCACTATGGAATGGACCCTTCGCTATACTGGAGTAGGCTGGAGGAAATGTTTTTAGACTTGATTTGCCACATTTCATGTGGATGTACTCATTAGTAAATTGTGAGAACTTGCACCTATATGAGCCATCTATGCTTGATGGGGAAGAAGAATGTCATTTGTTACCTTCCATAGAGGACCGTGTCTTGGATTCATGGGGCGAGTTGGAAGAGGATGTAGTGCTACATCAAAACGTTAAGAAATAAGGACAGGTCTGCAGGAGTCTTAGCAGGTTGGAATCAAGAGGAAGACACCAAGGGAAGTCCGGTTGTACTCGAAGGAGAAAGTGAGGGAATTGTTTCCTCATCTACTCCCCCACTAAGCTTTTGTGGGACTAAAATCCTCCTAAGTAGGGGAGGTGTGATCCATAGGGATCTAGGAAAATACCACTTCATCAGAACAACCAGGATCATAAGGAAAAATAAGTAGAAGAAGGAGAAAAAGGTTCAGTTACAAAACTTCCGCTTTCTGCAGAGCGGGGGTTGTGTAACTGCCCCTGTGTAGACATCAGTGATTGCGTAACCACTGCAATGGTTACGTAACTATCGCTCTAGGTTCACCAGCATTCCTGTCACAATATAAAACAAAAAATAATATCCATGAACAGACGTGGATTTGGAACATCTAGGTTGTGTCTCTTCAGGTTGAATGACCCTTCCTATTCTCCAGTGCATGGGAGGACATAGGAGGCAAGTTATAAATGCAAGTGGAACATGTGGAATTGAGCATCGATTCATGGAAGAAGTGAGTAAGAAACCATTGGTGTTGGAATTGATTTGTAGAAACAAGGTGCATGAGCAGAGAAAGCAAGTAGAGAGGGTGGAAGTAACATTTTTGTCTTCTTTCAACTTCTTGTAATATGTATTCTTTTGAAATGACCAATCTAATATTGGGAAGAAAGAGCAATTTCCCTTCCCGACTAGTTTTCCCTCAATCTAGGGGTTTCCAGGATAAATATATTGTATTGTGTGTTGAATTATTCATGTTATTTGTTGCATATAGTTCTAAGTACTAAAATGCATTCACTAGCTTTCAGTAAAATTCAATTTTCAAATAAATTGCAAGTAGGAACAATAGTTGTGTGGTTTTGTAAGTTTCCAAAGTAGAAGTTACAAATCTATTTCTCATACCAAGGACTATAAATGTTTAAAACAGTCTCCAATGTTATGGTATACCAATTAATGTTTTCCAAAGTCTATCAATGTTTTTATAAAAGGATATAATGGCTCAACACATAATTCAAGTAAACATATTATGTTGATAAGGAATGCATACTACAATATTATGTTGTATATCGCATAAAAAGGTGTAATTCACATCATACTCGATTTATATTTATTAATTCACAGCATACTCGATTTATATTTATTACATCTAACATTACTCTACAATAGAAATATGTAATGGAAGTCTGATAGTTCATCTACTATTCTAAGTTATGTGTCAACTAACATCTTATTTTGATCCTAGTCCTAACCTATTGAATCATGTTTATACATAGACATGAATGTGATTTGCTATTGATCTTTTCTCATAAAATATAGCCGTATGTTGTACCTAAATAACTTGTTTGTAAATTCTATCACCATTTTGATAATTATTCATTCCATGACTCCTTGTTTACGCTAGCTCTTAATAGTGATAATTTACCCATATGTTTGTTTTATACATGCAATAGATCTTTTTTATTCTAATTAGTTTATCTTGGGGCTTATCTAGTATGTTTATCCACCCCTTTCCTAGATTAATTAAATAAATAAAGATAACAAAACATATAGAGGAAATCAAACCCTCGACTCCCTTCGGAAAGCTTAGAGTCTTAAACCAACTCAGAAATAAGTAAAGCTTGTTATAAATCTGACCTAAGTTTATATAGTTACAAATTTTTATATGGTTGGTTGGAGTTTAGACCATGTGCAAAGGATTTAAATAGGAAAAGGATTCAAACGAAATCCAAAAGGCTTAGCCAAGTTGATTTTTATACAATTTGTACTAGAATTATTGTTTACTAGTTTATAAACTTTAAACTTAAGTTTTAAGGTTTTGAGAGAACATTCCACCGTAAGATTAACCATGGATTTTGTAATCTTAGAATTTTGTAACTCATTTTTAATGCCAATTTAAATTACATGCACTCTATTTTAATTTCAGACTAGTCTCAGTTAACTTTCTGTCTCTTATTTGGGTGCATGCATTCCATCCTTTAATTACGCCGAAGGCGTTCTTGTAGTGAAGTGAGACCTGGTGATTCTGACAAATGTCAGAAATCGGACGCACTGCATTCCTCCTCCCGAATTCGTTGAAATCCAACGGATGAGCATTTTAATTGACTGTTTTTTATATTTTCTATTTTTCCACTGCATGGTGGAGACAGGCGGCTGGTTGCATGCTATTTCTTGTCTACAGCGGCGAGAACATGCCGGATCTGTGGAAATCCTCGCATTAGAATTTCATGCAATGTGAAAAAGATTTCAGAAATTTCTAAAAGGGGTTCTGTATCGAGTATAATATACCTGTTTTGGTTGGAGGGCGACCTGTTCTGCATCTTCTTGGATATGGGAGGTCCTCTGATCCTCCAATTACTTCCCTTCTCAGCTTCAGATCTTTGTCAGGGTTTCCAAGATCGTTATAAACATCGTAGTCATATATTCTATCTGAATCCTTTCTCTGCTCTGTTCCTGTTCCTCGCAATTGTATTAGGTCTGGACTCCTCAACGCCTTGAGCCCTTCTGGCATTTCATCAGGAAGATGACTCTGTTTCAACACACTCCGGTGAATCAGTCAGTAAGATCATTCCTCCTCTAATTAATAAACCTTGTAAAACAGGGTTGTCCATTTAGGTTGATTAATGAATTTTATTAACATGATACGAGAGCCTGTAGAATCTATTGGGCTTGCAGAAAACAGCGTAACATATACCTTATTGGCAAAGAAGACATGGTCATTCTTGTCTATTTGCTCTGGAGTGATCCACGAGTTACAGCGAAAGCCTAATTTAGCTCCACCGGGGAAATCAATGGTTAAAGATTTCAGGAAGAATTCTCGTGGATGCTTATTTGTTATCAGAAATGCTCCGGGCTCTCCAAAATTGGTGTTCCATTTGAAAGAGATCTTGTAGTGTTTATCTCCAGCGATGGGCCCATCCCACGGATTCCACTCCAAATAAGACACTTGGGATAACTTCCCTGTTCCAGTCTCTGCCATAACAGATGGATTTATGTGTGAATAAGAAGATAAACGAAGAAAATATAAAATGTTTAACAATAATAATAAATTTGGTTACTTGGATCAATTTGGTTGCTGCTGACGAGCTGAAGGCAGACTTTCTTCCCAAGGAAATCTAATACCTCATCCACAAAAGTTGCAGAGTAATCTGTCAACTCGAGAAGAGAGGCCTTATTCAAGATTACCTCTCCCTCAATGTTTATTTCAGCTTCTCCCTTAGATGAGCTTCCCCAAGTATCTTTTGTGACGTTGAGGGCAAAGATTTTAGGAGCTTTTCCAGATTTGCAGACCGGAAATTTAGTACTAAATGGAGATTGCAAGGAAAACTTACTGTTGGAAGCATTGAAGTTAAAGGGACAACCAAATCTATTTAGCTTTTCACGATTCCAAATACCGGGAGAGGAGAATGGAACACGAAATATGTGGCTGGAAGTGGAGATGATAGAACTGTGTATAGAGGAGGATGGGTTTAAAGCAGTCCTTGCATCCATTTTTTTATCAAGATTTGATGAACAAAGATATTGTAGGAATAGGATGCTTCTTGCATAGCTCTCTACCAATTCTTATAGGAAGACATAGTTCTTGCACGGGCAAATTTACTGCCCTTGGTAGAAAAAAAATTGTAGTCCTGCTGTAATTATTGATGTTGTTCGTCATTGTGAGCAACCTGTCCAATTCAAGCTATGGCAATTTTTTGTGTAATTTTCTGCAAGACATCCATAGTCTAAAATTGTCTAACTTTCAACGCATTTTAGAATTTCAAACACTTTTGCATTCACTATGGCAGGATCTGCCATATCACGACCTTGTTAAATAAAGTTAGGACGGGAGCTTATAAATTGGGGTTACAAAATAAGTATTTATTGTTTAAATTGATGGATTTGCGTACTGACCATGATGCGGGGGTGATTCTTCCCAGAGTAATACGATTGTCCCTTTACACATGATGGACACCTCACACGACTCCATTGCATGCCTTCGCACATAATCCGCTATGCCTAGTGGTTTCATCTTTATTCTCTGGCATAATTTTGTTTGTTTTTCTTTCAAATTGCAATACTGTAAAAAATTGCAAAATAGAATATTGTACTGTTTAGCTTACTTAGATATGGCTCCCATGGTTGATGTGGTACCGATTATTGTGGAAAAAGGATGTAACTTAGTGTAATTGCCTTGTAAGAAGAAATTCTTCCTTGTATAGCAACAAGACAATACCGTTGTTCTCTATAAATTCTTGCTTGTCACTTGTATATTTCATTCACCAGATGGAATTGCCACCTGGCCATTATGGTGCATCTGAAGGTATGGATTTGACACTACCCTGTTAATGGGGCCTTTATGATTCTAATAATAAAGGAGACTGTATTTCTTATTTTGTTGAAAACCATATTCTTTGACATCCGAGTTAAGTCTAACATTCAAATTATTTCTTTTGTAATATGTTAATGAGGATGATGTGTTGGTATTGTCAATGAGGGTAACCCTCAAGACAGTTGTGACTGCTTGATTGGCATTGAAATATTTAATTTATTGATTTCTTATTTTTTGTGACTTTCTTGAATACTACTTTCGTGACAGGAATAGGGGTTATCTCCACCTCTCAACATGAATAGTAGGTTGGTACTTCTCTTGGTGAGGGTTACTATTGATCAAGTAATAGGAAGGGTTGGACTACCCTTCCTGGTTACATTGATAT
This sequence comes from Taxus chinensis, assembly GCA_019776745.2. NCBI lineage: Eukaryota > Viridiplantae > Streptophyta > Pinopsida > Cupressales > Taxaceae > Taxus > Taxus chinensis. The sequence goes on along the minus strand of CM034148.1, from coordinate 613,943,375 downwards.
ATGATATTGAGGCATATTACTTCTTATCTTCATGACCAGAGCACGTGTATGATGGAGTGATTAGTCAATGCTTACATATCATAGAGAAATATGTGCAATGATAGGAAAATAATAAAGGTTACAAATTGGGTATAGAGATAATATTATTTCCTTAAAGGTATTTCAGCTATGAGATTTGGTTTCATAAGCTCTGTTGTATTAATTACTAGGAGGTAAGGTGGTGGATGTCAAAAGATGTGTTAGCTCTATCTATAAGCTTGGGTATGACTTCCTCTAAAGCAATAACATGAAGTGGGTTTTGTATCATTAATGCTAAAATGTCTATCAACAACTCGTGTTGTTTATAAACATACACCTTGACTGTTAACTCTTATAATAATTGCAGTCCATAAAGTTAGAATAGTATGGGGTCATTAGATCCCATTACAAACACTTGATTCCTTGGGTGGAAATTACGTGGAAATCATCCTTGACGTTTCCGATACATTGTTTTGAGAGCTAATGTTCTTGAAGTGCCTGAAGGGAGTGGTTCTTCGGAAATAGAACTTATTTACTCATCTTTGTACAAGTGTTTGTATAATAGAATCCTTGAGGCAGTCGCAACATACTAACTCTAACAATTGTGCATTGACAAATTTGTTGTGTTGGTCTTGGACAGTAAACTTTCAACTTCCTTCCCTTCTATTTTTGCCACCTTTTTACTTCTCCACCCTCTCACTTCTCCATCCTCTAACGCCTTCTTCTCCACCCTTGTTCCTCTCCTTTTGTTTCTCTCTCTCTCGAATTTGACTCCTTTATCCCCACCCTTGCACTTCTCCACCCTCAAAATATTTCCTCTTCACCCCTCTTTCTCTCCCATTATTTCCCCCCTTCAATTTGAATCCTTCAAAATATTCCTTTCGGCGTTACCATCGTACATTTCACGTGCGATTGCTAGTTAGGTTTATAACTCACAATTGGTGGTCTACCAAAGCAAATCCATGAGATAAGAGTACTCTACAAAGGCTCAGTCACATGGGGACTTCAATTCCACATACATGAAGGAGAATACTCTACAAGTATGTATATTCATAAACACTTGCATTGCCTAAATGAGTGATTTTGACGCACCCCTTCATATATGACACAAATTGATTGTCAAGTTCGATTTTGATTTGACTCGGTCAAGCGAGTTGGCTTGTGAGGATCCGAATGTCATTTTTTTATAGCAATTTAATCTTGCTTGACAATGCACTCACATTATCTGACTCAATCAAATGAGTTGGATGGATCTCTTCGCAAAATAACTAGATTTGCTCGGTTGTAAAGAGCTCAAGCGAGTTGGATGGATCTCTTTGCAATGTGATTTCTTTATAATGATTTGATTTTGGTTGATTGGAAAGTTCTGGTGGTGTGAGCTTAGCTCACCATGAGATTATTTCACTTCCATTATCAACTAGCAATCACACGCGAGCAATGCAATGTAAACACCAAAAGGGATGCAGTTGAGGGAGTGATATGTGGAAAAGGGAAGGTAAGCGAGAAGCAGGGTTATGTTGGTTAAGGTATTTGATTTTTCGGTTATATGGAGTAAGTGGGAGTGGAACGAAAAATAAAAAGCAGTATGTTAGGTGGCAGATTTTTGTGTGGTTATGTTGCAAAGGAGTAACAATTCTCGGTAGTTGTTTAAAAGAAAGTATTTGAAATGCGAGTAAAGAGAAGGGAAATAATCATACAAAATAGAAGTGACATTTTGAAAAGTTGTTTGGAAAAGATCAAGTTTGATGGGGACCGGGAGTGGAAAATTTTCACGATTTGAAAACAAACCAATCGATATGTACAAGAGGGATTTAAAGGTTGATTGAAAGTGGGATACAAGGGAAGACTCTTTGTAGTATGTTCCCTGCTAGATCTATGGGCATCTGCTCACCCTGGGGAAAGCGGTATAGGGATCCAATGTGATACTCTACTCTCCAACCACATGATTTTTTGCAATCATTTGAAGGGGAAAGGGCTTGTTGTGCAATCATCGACGCACTATATTGTGAAGATATTTCTGAACGCAAAAAGTGGGTGATAAATAATATTCAAGTGAATAGGTGTTTGCAATTTCATGCCTTATGTTATTTTGGGTAGTTATAACACGTGTAAATCTAATGGGAATTTGCATGTGCATTTCATGGTGAAATTTGTAGATACAAAGATCTTGACTGCATCTACCGTCCTATGGTAGCGATTTAATAATTATAAAAGTTTTTCTTTTCTTCTGAGTGATTTATGTTGGAGGTGGTCTTGAATGTGTCAAGTGAGTAAATGAGTGTCTTAAACTTGCTTATATAGGGGTCAATAGTTACAATTTAGCATTATGGTCAACTCACAGTGGATATGTCTAACCATAAAATATTTATACAAATTGCAAAACTTATTGTCAGGTGGCCTAAAGTGGGATTCTTTATCCTAAGATCAAATTGTTGGACAGTTTGGTTTTGTTGGACAATATAGTCCAATGGTGAGGAGTGGGATTGTGAAGCTCTGTGGATGACATTAAGGAGCAATGGACTACCTTTTTATTAAAAAGAGCATGTTTGTAAGTGGTTGAGAAATGTAACAAGGATAACAAATCTTGCAATAGGTATTATAGGAGTCAGATGTCTTGGTTTTGCCACCATTAATTATCTTTGCATATGAAATTATTTTTGTCTCTTCATTGATAATGTCATTTTCCTATTCATTGTGTTAATCCTTATAATTGGTTCAAATACTCCCCAATCTCATCACATAAGAAGCTAGGGCCTTGGGCTTTGAGTTTGATTGAGAATTATTTGCTCATAAATAGTCACTCTCCCTCAATGGAAACAAACTATGAATAGATCTGTATACAGTATATATTTAAAACAATTTTATATAAGAATTAATTATAAGCATGCAATGAATGGAAAATTAAAAAGCATCAGTTGAATCCTTCCACTTGAGAGATGCTACGTTAAGGACAAAATAAGTCACACTGACATAATAAAACTTTTATTCAATTTCTTGCCGAGCATCCCACTTCGCATCAACTAGTTGATTCATCTGATATCAATTAACATAATTTTGTTGACTGGTGTGCTTTGGTGTGATTCACCTTCAACCTTGAGGGCTATAGACAACATTTTCAACCATAAGAAAGAGATATTTTATTTCAAAATGGTTAGACCAGCTTACATAGTTTTCTACCACTAAAGAAAATAATATTTTATTTCAAAATTGTTAGAGCAATGTAGTTTTCAACAGTAAATGAAAATAATAACCAGTAACTGATGCAAGGGTAGGACCCCCAACTTCAACTATGTAAGTTAAAAACGATGTACCACCAAAAAAATAAACACTATTTTACTCCAAAAAATCCATTCTCTAAATTTTAACTGTAAATTAATATACAAGACAAATAATAAAACCATTCTCTAAAAATAAAATAGTATAGCTTCATGATAGAGAAAATGTCAATTTAACAATGTAATCCTTCAATTTGCCAGAAGAATCAAAATAACAATCATTGAATGTTAGAAAATAACAGGTGTATTCAGATCTGCACATTGTTTCGGCTTAAGGAGATAATACCTTTAAAATTTGTGCAACTATATCAAGGTCAATATAAGAACAAATGTTAAAAAACAGGAGAAGGGATAATTCCCACTCTACAAAATTAAGGATAAATTCTAACATTGAGCTTTAGATCTGAACCAACCTACTATTTTGTTTGGCTCCCAGCATTATTCCATAAATTTAGAGGAGAAAAATCAAACTAGAACCAATAAAGACATTGAAAACGAACAAAAAAGAGTTAAAAACATAGGTATGGCCATGCTCCATAGACATCAAACCACCACAACACATACATGAAATGAACACAAATAAACAATCAAAACACAAATGGAAGCCATGATCATAACTTGTATAGATAACCCCAAAAAAGGATTAAAAAATATATATCTAAATTGTGCATTGCAACAACCAGCCATGCGTCAAAACATTAACCATGCACGGTCATTTAGAACTTATAAACAACATGATACATTTTTAAATTTGTGCTGACACCTGTAAACTACTATTTAACACTAAATGAAGTTTACAAACCTCTGTCTACAAAGATCCCCTATAACTTGGCTACAAATCACTTTTTAACTGATGCATTTTGTTTCAAGATCAATATAAAAGTAGATAACAGAAAACAACAAAACATCGTCCCAAAATGGGTTATCCTAATCTGAGAATTAGGGAAAATATATAAAAAATGGTTATCAACAATCAGATTGTAAATAGATAATAAAGAAAACATCTACGCACAACTGCATAATTAAACCCCTCCATAGAACATTAATAAAATATGGGCACCAAATTCTATAATTGAATATTGACTTAGCATATGTAAATGAAATTCTGACAAGAAATGTTAAAACCCTAACCCACAAAAATCTTATAGTTGTGCGCCTATTCAAGGTCAGTAGAAGAAATATAAAAAGAATGGCACGAGATTAAGGGAACAATTTACAATACCTTATCAGGAGATTAAGCTACATGACTAGTTTCGACCAACCCACTCCATTGTATGGCTCCCAGAGCTATTTTGTTGTTCCGAAGAAATTCAGAAAATTAATATAGAAAAAATATTAAAAAACACTCAACCCCCAACAACCCAGACTTCAAACGACTCAAAACAGAGAAAACACATAGGCACAGCCATGGTACGAGAAACTAAATCCCAAAAAAAACATACAACTCAAACCAGACATGAGAAGGCAGTCTAGGGAGATTAGTACTCCAAAAACCAAAAAAATACAAACGAAAATAATTGGGGAAGGGTTTTTATATAGATCATGATTCGCGTATCAAAGGCTCTCCCATATGTTTTTTCATTGTTAGGCACTTTGCCTAGAAACTTCCATATAATCTTTAATTCCCATGGATTTGTTGGAGACGCCAATATCGGGGTGAACCAACTTGAGAACTCTAAACAGGTATATATTATAGATTTTGATGTTGTTATGCTTCTTCTTACTACACATTTTGCAGTCTCTGTCTCTGTTAATCTAAGAACGGAATGTAGTTCCTACAGTTTAAACAATGGTCAACTTTTTCCAAGAATATCTCGAGGGGTCCACTTTTTTCAAAAGCATAAAAGTTGTAAGTAATTGTTTGTTGTAAAGCTCTTCTGAGAATTAGATCATAGGATAAAATTTGGTTTAGTTTGTGTATTGATATAATCGAAGTCTCTTCCAAGTGTCTTAGGTTAGGAACAGAGAAAGTTGTACCCTTGTTTGTAAATACAAAGTTTTAAAATTTATTCAGAAATTTGTACACACATGTAATCCATACTATGGTAAAATGGATCACTGATTGGGGGAAAAAAATCAAATAAAAACTGAAATTCCATCAATACAAAGAAAATGCCACATACTTGGTTTTTAGAATTTTTCTGTTGGTACCACCCAAATACAACAGACCTCGAGAGAGCATATAGACACCACTAAAATTTTGCCATATTTTCTTCACTGACAAAAAGAAAATTTAGTAGTCTTTAAGAGAAACTTTCACAAAAATATAAATTTAAAATTATAAATACATTCCTAGTCCGAATAAACCATTACATCAATATTGTTGCCTGAAAACCAGCAGTCATACCAGTAAAATAGTCCTCCAAAAAATCGAAGGGGTTTCCATTGGCTTGGACTCAACAAGATTAGACAGAAACCCCTAAAGTTTGAGTAGGTGCATCCCCTATTTATTTATTTTGCGTACACCAGCATACCTTCCACTTATTTAGTTTGTTGAACAAAAAGGTGCAGATTGGGCTTTCGAAGAATAGTCCTTACTTGGATCAATTGTGCCTTTTGTCAAGCTCACAAGGAACATTAATGAGAACAGAAATACAGGATTGGACATAAAATTAAGCCGAAGACAAAGCCATTCCATTGCTGCATTGTTGTGAAAAAAGGGTCATGAATAACCATCGATCAGATGGAGATTGGTGTTCATGAAGCGAATTTCCTGATTGAAAACTTCTTATTATGGCTGCTCCTGAGATTGACTCAGCAAAATGGTGTATGATGGGAGCTTTCCTAATGCTTACCAATCTAGCAATGTAGTAATGCTGTAAACCAGCATTTGTTAAAAATACCTATTGTAGAAAGTTCAAAAGACTGAATTCTGAAGATGAAAGAAATATTGAAGGCTGGCTTTCATGTAGCAGTATTACTCACTTGGTACCAGATGCAAATTATGACGACTGGTATAAGGACAACAAAGACTTGCCAAGCAACCTGAGACATGACTATTACAATTCCAAAAAGCTGAATAACTGCAAAGGCTAAACCTCCTAGTCTGTAAGGGATGTCTGTGTCTACTGTACTCTGATCTGATGATGCCTGCAAATAGAAAAGAGCAGTTACTATCAGCAGGAGTTGCGATTTTCTCACACCACCACTTCCTCTCAGACTATACCAACAGTCCTCACTAGACATCGCACCTTGAAGAGATGCCAGTTTAGAGCATATGAAGCAATAGTCTATTGGGATATTGTCATTTGCTATTGAAGAATTCATATTACTTATGACGTCAGTCTAGTTTTATTGGCCCTTTCATGGAATATATGCCTGTGGCCTACTCCTCAATGGTAGATGATCTAATTTTGTGCTTTGATATGAATACAAACTTAATAACTTTTACCACCGCATCCTACAATTGCCTGAATAAGAGGTAAGCAAAGCAAGCAACTTATTTATTCAAATGTCATCTTGTTTCTTAAGCTTTTACCAAGAGAATGTTGTTGAATTGCAAACATGTACTAACCCGATTCAAGATGCGTCCAGATGGTGTTGAATCAAAAAATGACATGGGTGCATGGAAGATGCATGTTAGCATGCTTGTGAAAATCCTCTGTGAAGCTTCAAGGGCAGCGGTTGCTAGAAACAATGATCTTACCAGTACACATACAGAGCTCCCAATTGCAAGTACTATATAGACAAGAAGAATAATTGTGCTACTGATTCTAGTCTTTTGGTTTTCTGTTGGAGGAGTAGACCAAGCCATGCAGTAATTCCCACCAATTTTCAAAACTTGGAACATAATTTGGGATGCCACTATGATAGGAATCAGAGCTCCCTTATATGCTGCAGTTATGAATGTAGGGAAGCAGCTACCCTCCATTCATTTTGCACCTATGTATGGTGCACCCCCCATAAAAACATGTACCATGACCATCCTTTAGGATGAAGTGGCAAGGAAAGGACCGTCACAGCTGGGTTCTGTTGGTGCTGGGAATTCTTGTGTCGGTGTCGGAGCTCCCGCAAAATCTGCCAAATCTTCCATATTACCGCCAGCAGCTTCTCGCATTAATAACATTGTGGGAGGTGATTTTACCTACATAAACTGGTTCATCTGGTTGTCCATTCAGTTTTTCAGTGGTTTATATCCTATTTGCTTTGTTTTATAATGCATAGAGCCGAGTAAATCATGAACACCACCTAGCCCACCTTGGGATTGCGTTCAGCAGACTCAATGAATTTATGTGGACCCAAGCCCCGACTGGTAACATCCCAAAGGGTAGCCGCTTACTATCTACAGGCCATTGACAGAGACTCTCATTTATCCAGCACAAACGTGGAGGAGATTCAAAGGATTATGAAAACATTACTCCGGTATACCTTTATCATCTAGTATGGATTCAATGATTTTACGTGGAGGCAATAGTAATATATCCAAGCGGATTCACAACGAGTTTACCAGTTAGCAAGATGGAGTAAAATTTACAGTATATTCAAGCTCTTCACAGTTTCTCCGCGCTTATTCACCAACTCTCCACCACATAGGTAAGTACATAACAATAATTAGATTGCAATGAATTAATTTTGTATGAGAAAGAAAGAAAATTGTCTGTCAAGTTTACTTTACTCTATCAAATAATGAAAGGGAAATTGTCTGTCTTGTGGGATTATTCGTGTCAATCTACATTTGCAAAAGTATAGTCATTTGTATTTGCAAAAGTATAATAATCAACATGTTAATTGTAAATATATTATGTATAAAATTAGAAATAAACACCCTAATTAGAAATAAATTGTGTATAATATTGTGTGGAAAATTTTAGTGTTTTTAAACCCTGTTACAAAATATATTGTGGTTTTAATGTGTTGAAAAATACACCGTGTTTTTCAACACGTTGAAAAACACAATGGATTCGTAATTTTTTAAAATAATACTTATATGTTGTACTAAAAAATCAAATAATACGAGTATTGTGTCATTAATTTATTATTTTGGAACTCTTCGATTACAGTGAAAAGTATATTTTGAATTTACTTAGTACCAATTAAATGACTTATAACATTGTAAAGTATGTGAATGTTGTCTCGTTAACTTACAACCTATATGACAAGTTGTGATTGACCATTAAACACTATGAATAATTTAAATTGAACTCCTCTTTATGTCATTTTATTGGTTCCTAGCATGGTCATAAATACCTTTTCCGTGTATAGACAAAAAGTCCTATTTCCATTGACTAACAACTAAATGTCTATATGACAAGATCAATTTCATATTGACTCATAAATGACAACTAAGCTTCTACACACAATTTCCACATGTTAATCACTAAACATTAATTACCATTTACATTTGAATAATTAAATTCACGAAAAGTAATGTGCCCGTAGGAAAATTTTAGTCGCTTAACAATAAAATTTAGGGTTGGTCGAGAAGAGTTTAGGTTGACATCAAGTGCTTGCTTTACATGTTTCTAACCCACACTGGGGGTCTAATATGTCCTTTGTGCCCATGGGATAATATTTGTGGAACATATTACATATCAACAATATATTCTTACATGATTGTTCAAACACCATAATCTAGGATGCCGTAAAATTGGCTATGAAACATATAGTGCCAACACCTAAGTTATTACACCAAATTGATGCAAATCAAAATCATTAAAATGTTTGATGAAATTAAATTTAAATAAAATCCAAGAGCTATGTAGATTATGGTAAAGGAATGAACCCTCAAATAAAGGAATGCACCTTCATGTAAAGGAAGGAAACTGATAGGCATTTTGAGGATAAAAAATTGTTTTTTTGTGGGATGTGACAAAATGTTAATTACAATAGATTGTTCGATAGATGATAGAGTATATAATATTATAGAATGTATAAATATGGGAAATAAAAATGTATATTCATTTGGTATAGATAAAATAGTTAAAGGTATAAAATTACTGTAATAAATGATAGAAGAAGTGGAAACAAAGAGTAGTTGATACATATTGAAAACAGGGAAACAAATAGTTGCCACTTGATAGTTGATACATATATACATGTCATAGAGAACTATGGTCTTGCCCCTTTTTCCAACAACTGCATTTTCAATTTTATTATCTTATATGTGTCATTTAATCTTATAAGGGTCATTCTTGAACTAACATTTTACCTATAGAAGCCTACATAAGCTAGTCAATATCTCTTCATAACTCACCTGGAACTTTCATAAGATGTATTGTAAATATATTGACAAAATCCTCTTGCAGTATGACTCTTACATTCTATCATAAGATGTAGTAAAATCTATGTTGAAATTGTTTATCTATCCCTAAAGCTATATTAGATACCTTTAAAAACCCATATTTTTGTAGACATTCTGGATGTTTGAAGTAACTTAGGAAAATAAATATATTTGGGACAGCAAAATCCAATGGTTTCACCCTCTGTTGAATGATTCCATTTAGATCAAAGATCTATGATTGGTTTTTATTTGTACATGTAAGTATGTCCCTATAACATATTCTATTGTATTCTAAAGTTTGTAATCTTTATGTGTCTCCGAATTACATTTCTATGCTTTGCGATAACCACATTAAATTCCCCCTTTTTTGAGGTGAATGAGATATACTATAAATATCTCATCTCAAAATAATTGAGGTGTATTCATGCCATACAACCATGCGCATATAACCATGTGCAAGTAATAATATAGAGAACCATAACTTTCCATCGCATTCATATCCAAGGTAGAAGTATATGTAATATAACATGTTAGGGTATTAAGAAGTAGAATTGAACCTCTTAATAGATCTTAAGAAAAGGCAAAAGGATGAACATTCTTAGATGAGTCCTTTATATACCTCCAAGGTGAGTGCATACTCCACTATAAGGGATTCCCTTTCTTGATCCATATATGAAACATTTAGAAATAGAAACTCCCAAAATGATTCTTATGCCATACTATAGTTCAAGGAAAATTCTATTTTATGTAGTCTCCTAATTCTAATTGCATGTATCTAAAACTAGATCCCAATGCTCACAAATATATGTTATATCATACACTAGGGTTTGCACATGAATTTATTTTCTCTATCTATGGGTTTCATTAGAGATTTCAAATCCGTTTGCACTTTTAGAATTTACTAATAAATTTCAACAACCATGCAATAACCTCCTCATATTCGGACTTCTAAAAATATATCCAGACGTTTGTTTTCATGGGCTCCAAATTCATGTAAGTACAAATTAATTATGATAACAAAAAAGTAGTGGTTAAAACTTCTACAACCATGTAACAACTTCTACAACCAAGTAATTAATGTTTGGTGATTAACATGAGGAAATCACAGCGTGTTCTTCATCTTGATGAAAAACATGACATTTTTCCACACGTTTTCATTTACGAAATTGAATTTTCTGAAGTCACAGTAGTATGAACTTAATATTTGAATTCATATTTGGTAACAAGAACCTTAATAATAAATGTCTTGAAATCCGAACTCAAACATTATTATAGTTATAACTCAAACATTAATGTAGTTATAGTTAAAAAAATTGAACATGTTTAATGTTATAAGTGTTTGAGATGATTCTTAATATGATTTATAAGTATAAATAAGTTCTAGATTTGCATGTCGATCTGTTACTATCGTAAGAAAATATAAAAATTTCATTTAAATATGCATGTGATCTTCGAGCTCTTAGTTGTGTTAAATGGAATACATTAGGAAAAGTTTGATTTTTTGGATTCATTATAGTTGTAAATATTGCTAATGTTAAATGGAATACATTAGGGAAAGTTTGATTTTTTGGATTCATTATACTTGTAAATATTGCTAATGTGTAGATCATTTGTATGTATAATTTTTTTATTACTTGTTAAATATTGGTAATTGTAAGGTTGTGAATGTTTAATGTAAGTTGAAGCTACAAAAATTATGTGTTGTCATACTCTCACTCTCAATTCGCCACATGGGGGCAAGTGCCTCTACAAAGATAGGAATCGGTGCATGTTGAAGGGGCTTGCCCCTTAGGATGCCACATCGATATGCCCAACTATCGGTGCGTGCTGAAGGGGCTTGCCCCTTAGGATGCCACATCAATATGCCCAACTATCATTGTGTGTTGAAGGGGCTTGCCCCTTAGGATTCTGTATCAATAGTTAGGTGGTAGACTGTGTTGCGCAGAGGTTTATAATGCCACCTGCCGAATCTACCCTTTACTAAAAAATGCACCCTCCCATAATATCACAACTGTCCCTTTTGCAATGGACGGTTGTGATATTATGGGAAGGTGTATTTTGAGTGAAGGATAGTCGTTGGCGTTTATTCATACTTGAACTTGTCATGGATATTAGCTTTCTGAAATTGTGACTATTGTATCATATTGGATGATGTACATTAGATTTTTCATATATCGTACTAACATTAATTATATGCTTTTTTGGTGTACTAATTACTCTTTTGCGTAGTGAATATGAATACCAGGAGCCTAATTTATCCTGATTCTGTTGGTAAAATGAAGACATGCAAAAATACGAGCCTCCACGTAAACTGAAGATGAAGGGAGTTCACATAGAGAGTTCGAAAACTATGAGAGTTCCTAAAAATAGTCCTCAATTTATTAACAATTTATAAATTATGTGTACATTATAGACACTTTAGTATGCCATTGAATACTAGTTGTTCAGAATGTATAGTAAACAACTTTTATTATGATTCAAAAGTTTAGCTCCATTTCTAAATTTCAAATAAAAGTGTGAAAATTCTACACATTATAATATTGAGTTTGTATTATCCACAAAATTTGAAATACCTGCATTGTGGGAAATTTAATATGCTAGTGATTTCTATTGTTTTAATAATATACACTAGCAAAATATAAGTAAAACTATATATGTAGATAGTCTACGCTATTATAATTTACCCACGGATGATAAATCCTTAAACAAGGTAAAAAAATTCAATCATGAATAATATTCATAATTTCATACATGAAAAAATAATTTTTTAGAATATCCATATTTTATAAATTCCATTGCGGAGAAATCACATTTTTCAATTTAATTTTTTTGAAATGTCAATATTTTGCAATTTTAGTTTGTAAGTTCACCTTTTTCAAAAAACTAGGGTACATGGGTGTTGCAAAGATTATTATTTTATTGTTGTTTAATTATTATGTTTTAGCGCCCACACACACACACACACACACACACACACACATATTAAAGATGTTATTAATATTTTAATAATTTAATTTTTTGATTTGTAACTTTTGTTTTAAATAAACATGTTTTTGTGTTGTTAGTTTTTAATGTTTTTAGCTAAAGGTAATAATTTCTATTTTATATACATCATTTTTTACCATAAAATATATTATTAAACAATGTGAATTATATTTGTAAGGTTAATTATAATATTTTCTATGGAAGTTTTTCTCAACATTGAATAAGTGTATTTGAAATAATATTAAATTTGTAACAGTCTTTGTCACATTATATTTATTATTTCACATTATAGATAACCATATTGTGATATGCTTGTGCACTGGAAGCAATAGACAATCCTATAAATTGTTGTTTTCCTTGCATTTCAATATTGTCTTTTATACAGGTGGCTTTTGAATTAGACAAAAATTTAAATGCTTCCAATTTTTTAAGATGGTCTTCATGTTGATGATGATCAATCACAAGTCAAAATTTATTTCGGAAAGTATGAAATAATTGTTTCATTACCGAAGCCATGCAAAAGAAAAAAAATCTTGAACAAATCTTTTCGCCAAAATTAGTACATCGTCTTTTAAATTTCAAGGATTGAAATGGTATACCTTAGTGAGGTATTCCACAAACACCAATATCACATCAGACTTGATCTTTGACATTAGAAGTCCTTGAACAAAGTACATACTTATAACCTTAAATTTCCATTCAGGAGGTTCATGTGGTTATAACAACCCAACTTGATGAATGTGCTCAACTTTGAATTTTGACACTCTAAAAGTTTGGAAACAAAATTTACAATTTTTGTTTTTAATTCCAGGCCAAAAATATAACCATTTGAGATCATTCATAATCTTCATCATTCCTCGATGACATGAATAAGGAGAATTGTGTTCCTTCTCCAATGCTAGGGTCCTCAATCCCTTCAGGCCAAGTACATATACTGTGTTGTGGAATTTAAGAAGTCCATCTCTATCACACTAACAACCCTGATATCTATGATCCTGGCTAGAAATCTCCAATGACAATTTGAACTTATTATAAAAAGTATTTGAAGATAGCTTGCTCAAAATATGTTTTCTAAAAGTGGTACATGTTGATGTCATGACCTCTATATGTCATATTTTTCTAATGGCATCTGTAACTCAGTTTTCCTTCCCCTTCATATAGATTATATCAGGATTATATTTAATAGAATATTCCAACCAACGCCTCTTTCATGTGTTCAAGGTGGGTTGAATTAAGATATACTACAATCTTAAATCATCTATTTTAAGCACAAAAAGCTTTCCCAAAAGGTAATGTCTCCACATCTATAAAGTATGTATTATGGTTGCAAGCTCAAGATCATATGGAGAAATTTAACTCCCTTTGCATTATATTTCATGCCTCTTAAGATTATATCTAATTATCATGTATTAAAATACCTCTAAATCCTTCACTTGATACATCCGTGACTACGGTGAATTCCCCATTAAGATCTGCAACTTTCAAAATTGGTGTTGTAGTCAACTTTTATTTAAGGAGTTGGAAATCCTTCTCACAATTTTTTGTCCATACAAAATTATTCTCATACAAACTTCGCATCCATTATACCTACAAAGAAGACTCAATACTGCCAAATACCAACATACATGCTCAAAAACATAGAAATTTCAACAAATTGAAAGAAAGTTTGCATGAAAATGGGAAATGAAGCTAAACTAAGAAAAAGAAATGTGGATGAGACAAAGGGTGTCCCACTGGGAATGCCATACGTATGAAAGCTCAATGTAACTAAGCTAATGGAATGGATTTAATACCAAGTACATCCTAACTTAGTTCATTTAAAACAAATATACCAAGATTGAGCTAAAAAGGAAAAGATTAATTAAATTGCACAAAATGTAAATCTAACACAAAATTCAAACCTCCCTTTTGATGTTTGGATGTGCTATGCTATGTAGACTATTCCTTTATGTGTGAACTGAACCCAAGTTACATGCAATCGAAGGGTTTCTACTAAATTTGAAAAAAGATATCATCAATACATGGCTTAAGTGCCATTTTTTACTCTTCTCCTACTAACTTCAGCAAAAAGGTTTCTCAATTTATGCAAGCTTTCTTATGAGGGAAATGCTCTCTTGAGATATATGATGTCTTACAAGGACCAGGTGTAAGGTGTGACAAGGTGTACTAGGTTTCTTATATAGCTTTCCAATTTGGGAGAATCTTGCAACCTAGTGAATGTGGGATAAAGTGGATGTAGAATTAGAAAAGGATAAGCATGATTTGAAAAGATTAACTAGAGGTTAGTGACCCATGGAATTTTGGTAGGGTTAATTAATCAATTAAGATTTTTAATAGGCTAAGCCTAACTTATATAAGCTATTTGGAGATGTTTTGGATGGAAATTAGTAGAATTTGAATGGTTTGAGAGGGGGATTTAACTAATAAGAGGGTTTATTAATTAAATAAAATGTTATGGAAGGGTAATTAATTAATAATGGTTAATTAATTAATTAAAAAAATTACTAATGAAGAGACGTTAATTGACATCCAAGATGAGGGACAAAGCTAGTTAATTAATGAAATGTTGTTAATTGAATGAGAAGACGGGATATTATCTAAGTAGTGGAAATCATTAATTATAACCAAATTATGGGAAAGAAGACAATTAGTGCAATTTTAGTATTAGAATTACGTGGTCAGAATTAAGTCCCTACATTTTCCCCTTTTTGATATGGTGTAGCGCAGGTGACGTCATCTCAAAGACAGTAGACAATTTTATTTTTTATGGGTGGAAGAAAAACTAGTAGGATGAATGATGCCCCCTCAAGCGTTGATGGGGTGATAAAAGAGGTCGATTGATGCTTGAAAAGAAGAGAAAAATGATAGCGGTGAAAGAAAATCCCATCGCGGCGATCGGTAGACCATCATGGTAGTTGAAACCATCACAACGAGGGTTATACAAGGGCGTAGAAGAAATAGAAAAGGTTAGTTAGAAGGAATGTTAATTAGAATGGGAATTAAGATAGATGACGAGGGATGTGAATATCATAATGTAGCTTACATATCGTCATGACTCAAAAGTACCTTTTAATTCATATAAACATACAACAAAAAGGTAAAATGACATGGAAAGCCATAATACCAATTTTTGTGCAACGCTAAATAATTGACTCAAAGCAAAATACATAAGCAATGTAGTATGATAAAGTGAACAAACAAGAAAACAAACAAACAAACAAGCACAATCAAACGTACGTAAACAAACAACATTTAAATCAATTGTACCAATGTATTTTTATCCAGCTTTAGTACCCAAATATTTGAGTTATACGACAAGAGTTAAAATGGCACCTCAAGAAAGGATACATGTAAGGGATCAAATAGAGGACATAGAAGTCCTGATAAAAGTAACGTGCACTTTGAAATGTCCATGAGCAATGATATGTGTTGGGAAGATATACATAGCAAGCAAACAAGCTTTGTTGATGAAATAAGATCACACTATGATATGCATGTCATGCATTAGAACTAGCAAGTGTTCAAGTAGGATGTTTTGTGGTATAGTTTCCCATGTTTAGTGTTTTTGAGTTTTTCACTATTTTTTGGTTTTCCTATTTTTTGAATGTTTTGGATTTTCTAACATTTTCCAATGTTTTGGATTTTCTAAGATTTTCCAATGTTTTTGGACTTTCAAATTTTGTGAATGTCTTTGGATTTTCATATTTTATGAATGTTTTAGGATTTTCAGATTTTTTGAATGTTTTTGGATTTTTCAAATTTTTTGATGTTTTTCAGTTTTCTAGGTTTTTCAATGTTTTTGGGTTTTCAAGGTTTTCCAATGTTTTTGGGTTTTCTAGGCTTCACAATGTTTTTGAGTTTTCTAGGTTTTCCACAACTATGTACAATAGAGTAATACACCAAGATGCCCCATCAAGATATGGCAATATAAAAGGCTAAATTCCCATGCATATATACAAGAATAAGACAAACATGATCAAGGCCAAAAGGGATAGGTTTAACAAGATGACGAACTCATGCCAATGAAAAAGATAGGAATAAGAGATCATGCCCCCTCTAGTACAAGCTATTTTAGAGACAAAATCATGCTCTTGGGTACATTTCTAGGTCCTAAAAGCATGTTAGCATTTCCATGATTCCTAAGCAAGAAAACTAGTGATTGACAACTATCTTTGGCCTCTTATCTTTGTCTTTTGTTTTCTCTTTATTCTTAAACACCCTACAACCCCGTCAGAATTTTATTGGTTTATCTTTCATGGCTTTCGACACCAGTGCCTAGCCAGGACAACAATGCCTAGGTGCTCTTATCCCCTCTAGGCACCCTTGAACCTTTTCCACCTTACTCACTCTTTTTGGGTCTCTTTTATCTTTTGTGCATCTTTTTCACTAATGGGTTTGCCTTCCAGCTGTCAATTACGAAATTCAAACAAGGTAATCATATAAATACATAGTTATGTGTTCAAAATGAGGGACCAAGCACTAAGCATTACTATCATCACCTAAGCTTGCATTCCAAAGGCACTAAATTAGTTCAGATGCATCCAACTAGCATCAATTCAAGGGACAAGGGTTGCATACTTCTTCATACACAACATAGGAATGGGAAGTATATTCTATTCCATCCACGCATACTATTAAATTGATACATTCTAGCTACAACCCGCTATCAAGTGCAACTTGCACAAGGGCATCCTAGGGCATCGTTTCTACACACACATAAGAACTACATGGAGTATGAAATTTAGTGCTACACTCGATTGTAAGTTTGCTCTCGAGGTGACTGTCATGGTAAGTCCGACTCCCCATTCTATATTTTCCTTTTTAAGTTTGACGTAGTTTGTGGGGTATGTGCAGGTGAACTTTCCATTTACTTAGAATTTGGGCTTCACGTTTCCCTCTAGTTCTTATCCTTTGGAAGGTTTGGAGCAACTCCCTTTTCCTCTATCTAGGTTACTATCACCCTTTTTACTCTTCATCTTTCTCTTTTGATGCAAGTTATCCTAGGCTTTTAGGGAATATTCATACACCTCATTCACAATAGGTACCTTGATAAAGACTATCTCATCTTGAAGATGAAACCTTAATCGATTAAAATATGTAGCTACTATTTTTCCTTCATCTTCTTGAATATCAATCCAAATTTAGAGCCTCATAAAATGCTTAGTATAAGCTTTAAATGAATTATCTCTTTGTCTTAGGTTATGAAATTCTCTAAATATGTTTTGTTGATAATTAGAAGGTAGGAATCAAGCTCGTAGATGTTTAAATATCTTGGGCCATAACCTAATTTGGTCCTTTCCTTGTCTTCTCCAGGATCTCTAGACACATTTTCCCACCATAGAGAAACACGAGGCTTGAATTTGGACATTGTAATTTTCATCCTTTTATGATCATTTTCCTCAATGATTTTCATCTCAAAATAACACTCCAACTTCTGGATATAGTAACAAATATATGTTTAGTTAAATTTTAAATTATAAAATAATGAGCCTCTCCATAGGGTCTCATGACCTACCTGCATTTTCTGAGTGCTCATGTTCCTCTTCAGAATCATCCAAATGCATTCTTGCTTCAGTGGATTCTAATCTTCTAAGTCCTCATCAATATTACTTATTTGAAGACCAACATTCTGCTTGCCTTGTCCTCCCCAGTGCATGCGGATTCCCCTATGGTCCATCATTTTTTTCTCTAATAGAAAAATGATGTAGACAAACCTTTGTTCCTACAATTTCCAAAACACACCTTTCTACATGGGTCAAAGCATACAAGTGTGTATCACTTTGTCGCCATAAATATTTTAAAATCTGACTAGTAAATAAATAGTTAAAAAATACTATAATTTTTTTAAAGATCAGGTAAATATTGGATGCCTTGCACCTTGGTATTTATAGCCTCTTAAAAATGCATGTTTGGTCATTTTATATGTGTTTGGTCATGTTTTAGTTGTCAGACATAGTTTGCTGAAAGTACAAAAACTACAAAAAAGTGGGACAGAGTTATATGCTTTGACCCACATACAAATAATTTAAGTGCAACAGTAAATGGGAAGACAACAATAAATAAGATTCTTCGTTAAAATTGCATACTCAAATTCTTATTTATTCATTACAAACAAATTACATCCACCTCAATTCCAATCTTCTTTGCCCCTCAACACCAATCATGTGTTTGTCTTAAAATCTGAAAGAAATAGACTCCTATTTGGACTTACTAATTCTAAGAAGAACAACTCCAACTCCAACTGTTTCTTTGACTCCACAAGAATAGGACAATACATTTATTTATGCAATTAGGTCTAATTTTATTATTTATATACGATTAAACTTAATTGGAATGTGTTGTGGTTAGTTTTGTGTATTGTTATGAAAAAAATAACTATCCATATCTACAATGAACATAATCATATGTTTATTTATAGATAAATGAATTCAAAATTTGATGAAATTGATATGCATGACTGACTTACATTAACAACTAGAAATCTCGGGTTAATTAACTTGTAAATGTAAGTCCACACCAAAACACCAAACTGGGGTGCTTAGTAAGGAACTTACAATTTTTCATGGCATGTGATAGCCTCTCTCAAGTAGAGGTTTTAGACTTGCATGGCATAGACATGCAGTTACAAGATTCGATCTCGGATCAATTAACTTGTAAATGAGAATGGTGAAAATGATTGATAGGTTGACCCTATTTTAAGAATGACATAGATAATATATGTAACCAAAATAACTATATATAATTAATTATTTTGGTTACATATATAAATATAATTAATTCATCTCACACATACACACATATGTATATGTATATATAAACTAATTATATATAATTATTTTAATTATATCTAATTAAAATAACTATAACTTATATATGTATATTATAATTAAAATAAATATATATAATTAATTATTTTAATTACATATATAATTATAAATAATTTATATATATATATATAACTAAGACTATTCATCCATTCATAAACAAATATATTATTATAATTAAAATAATGTATATACCTAACTAAGAGTATTCATCCATCCATAAACAAATATACCCAACATATAGAAAATAATGTAATACAAGGGCTGCGGTGCAACAATAGTACCTACCTTTAAAGTTTTTGGCATTTGGTAAAGGGAAGGAAGCGTGTGAAACATGTGTGCAGATTTTTTGTTTTATATGTTTTATCTTGGAAATGAGAGAGAAATATTATGGCTAATTTCAAGAATATCATCTTATTTTTTAACAGAGGTAATAAACATTGCAGCTAATGTAAAAACACTATTGCTTTAACATAAGCATGTTTTCTTTAAAGAAAGGATGTGATGTACATGTGAAATGTGTTAGTTTACTCATATTAAACACAAAGGATTTCTGAAGTATAGACATAAGCATATAGCTTGTTGTTTTCATTGCGAAAAGTAATTTAAAGTTTATGCAACAACAAGTAGAATTATAAAGTTTATGCAGTGATAGGTACTGGTGGAGCTTTGTTGGTTGTCACAAAAGTAGTTTACCTTAGAATGATGGGGCTGACATTGTATGGCTTGAAGATGCATAGCTGCTTTCTTGAGACTGAAATTGAGATGGAGTGCATGCAGAAAAATCAGAGTAACTATCAATATGAGTATAGTGTTCAGTAGCTACAAGGTTTCTGAGAATTGAAAAGCGGTTCAAGGCAACATACCTTCATCCGCAGTTGTTGTCATTTCTTTAATAATATTATTTTTGTCCACTGTGAAGGAGCCATGCAATGCAAAGTATGACAGTTGTTCTATAACAAATTATTCGTCTTCTATGTATTGTGGGTATGTTATTGTAGTAAGAGAAGGTATCAATTCAGTCATAAGTTTGTTTTTAGTTATGCATTGGAGGGATATTTTGTCGTTTCTTTTTATGGTGCATAAAAGGCAATGGGAATAAGCATATGGACATTCTTGTTGACAGCTACTACAATATGCTATGTATGCATGCAATGGGGTGAGATGCTCAATAGCCAAGTTGCATTTTTTTTACAGATAGGCTCAAATGGACTCAAATAAGCCTTTGCAATGGTCAATGTCGCTTCATCTTGTGAAATACGAAAAGTAGAATTTCGCATAAGATTTCTTCAAATCGTTACAGTGTAAGTACATCATGACTAATTTTAATCATTCAAAGAAGAGTCATACTATAACCAATATTTTTTTCCCAAAGCAATGAGAATTTCCAAAAAACCAAAGTTGCTGCAACCATTAGTAAGAATTAGGAAAGGAGAACTTAAAAGTAGAAATTTCCTGGCAGAAGATGTTAAACATAAACCAAATTTACAAAGATTGCTGAAATATGATATTGGATGGGTAGGTTTGAAAAATTTACAAAAAATTCATAGATTAAGCGCGACAGTTAAGGGGAAAAAATATTTTCAATGATTAAAGTTATTGACAAATGCATTTACCAATTCGAGCTATATTTATTCATTTCTTTTCTGTAATGAATAACAAAGCAATCATGGTCAATGGAGCTTATTATACTCAGGGTTGAAGGATGTTCTGAACATGTGTGTTGTGTATAAAGAGCAAGGAAGGTTGAAGAGCAAATCTGGAGACACTCCTTAGCCCACATTCAAATCATATCAGGAAAAAGCTTCATTTGAATGGCATTGTAAGTAGCCGTCATGGTGTCTTTTGTAAAAAACTAGAAAAATCTGAAGCCAAAGAATGTGACGCCTTGTTATTCTGGTGGTTGGCTCGTAATTCCTGTCATTTCTAATGATATAGAACTGAAATAAATTAAGGCGGTGGAAATGGATTTTTTATGTATTTGCTATACAAAATGTAATTTTTTTCCTCCAGAGGCAGCTGCATAGAGGGAAATATAGCAGGAAATGTAGACTTTATTAAAAAATAAAAATTATGCTACGTATAGCCATTCTTTGCTCATTTTATGTTGACTGTTTATTATTAGAAGATTGCAGATTATCTAAATGCAAATTCTTTAGGCAAAAGTATGTGAATGCAAATCCTTTAGGCTTCATCAATTTACAACATTATTAAACATCAATTAATGTAATAGAAAATGTCAATGCTAGTTCTAGGATTAACTTAATTTCCAGGATCATTCGCCAAGCATTAAATTAAACCAATGCACAAATCATAAGGTTTGCTAGAAAGGCATCATATGGCAAGGTCAGTTGGGTAAAAAGAGAGGGAAAATTACATGGTGGCAATCCCGTATTGGCATATTCTACTAATAATAAAACAGTCTTTTGTATAGCCCTTCTTCTCACATAGTGTAACAGTAAGGAAAAAATTGACAAATATAAGTAGACATTTATGGTAGCAGCAGTCGTATCCTGTAGAAAGTTGTAGGCTATTACAAAGTATTCAACAAATTCCCCTAAACCCCCTATAGCTTCAACTCCATATAGACAACATATAGCGACATCAATTGTGTAAAATAGAGATAGAAAATTTGAGGAAGCATGTTCTGTTCCATACTTATAGCACTGATAGAGAATAGACAATGGCTGGAACATCCAGAATTACAACCATTCCATTCTCTGATAAAATATTAAGACTCGAATGCAAATAAAATTGTCCCATATCCTAACTTGCATGCGAAAGGAATAAGTTGTGTTATAAGGTATGTTATAACACAAATGCCATTTACTTGCTTAAGCAATGACTAGAATGCATAGGATAAGCTTGAAACAAACATAGATGCAACTGTCGAAAACAAATGATGGTCCTAGGACATCTCTCCCTGCTATTTTAGCATCATTTAATTGCTAATGTGGCTTTCATTATTGAGGCTAATGTTCACTGGTTAAAGCTTCTCTACAACTACCGAAGTTTAAAAATGCCTCGAGCAAAACAAAAAAGATAAATTCCTTCATAAATGAACTAAAGAGTTTAATTTCCAAACCTTTTAGTTGTCATCGAAAAATGAATCAGATAGTGGGGTTTGTAGTTGCATCTTCTAATGGATTGAAAGCAAATAATAATTTAATCCAGAGTGCCTAGTAGCAGGGGAATGGCAACTGCCACCAGCATAGACTTTATCCCTTCTGCAAAAGCAGACACCGCAACAACGACAATTGAAATACATATTTTCCCCAAAAAAGAAGGCATTCGGCATGCAAAGAGTAGATTTTGGAGACTTATGGAATTCCATTAATCTTGTCTTGTTCCGCTTCCATACTCGCGTGAAAGACTTTTTGCAAAATAATTATAAAGGCAATCATTTAAAAAGGAAAAAATCATGCTCTTTTACAATAACAGAGGTACCAACACTAGAAAGTTGAAATTGCAAAATACCATATGGAAGACAGAATTTTGCAAAATTTACTAGACAATGAAATCTGTAAATCTGCTCGACAACTTCCTTTTCAACAAATAGCTACAAAAAAAATTGCAGGTTTTCCATTTCCTCCATTCTTTTCAGATCTCGGCCCTGGCAAAAGAAATTGTCTGTGGTAGAAATTTCTAATTTGAAAGCAAAGGAAAAAAATGATACAACGTCCCTGTTTTGTAAGGGCGTGGTCCCATGGAGGGGCTTGGGCTCCTATTTTCATGCAGCAGAAGGTCCCATGCTTATTTTTAAAGCTAGCTAAAGGAAATAATAGAATCTAGGCCTAAAAAATAGGAGCTCCACTTTTTTAGCCCCCAAAACTTAAGAGGTGGCTGGAGAGGGGGGGCTGGGAGTTTCCCACTACAGTTTAGGGCTGAGAGAATCTAATATACATTCCCACCATTATTTTTTGGTGATTTTAAAGAGAAATATGATTTTATTTTCCTACAAATAACCATAAATATCCAATGAGATCCTATAATACCTCAGCAGATGTTATTGAGGAAACTAATAAAAAATCATGGGACCTTAAAACTACTAAAATGCTCCTAAATTTTCTCAACAGCACCTGCTGAGATATTTAAAGAGCCCCCCTTCCATGGGACCATGCCCTAAGTAGAGGAAACAAATGTTTGAAACCTCTGCAAGTATGCGTACAAGAAGAAAACCCTAGCCACAGGGAAATGGAGGTCATGCGTACATCCAACTGTCCGGAGCACAAAGGAACCACAGTTGGTAAAAAGCAAATAAATTTACAATAAAATATAACGCTGGCAATGAAGGAAAGAGCAACCACCAATGGAAAGCAAAAGAAATAAAACATTTAGCCAAGATAAACTATAGTCCCCGTCAATCTAATCTTAGACAAAGCCATGACACTAGAAAAAATCAGCCAATAGCAATTCACCTCCCCACCGCATGAAATTTAATAAAAAGGCTGAAAACAATAGTATCCTGCCACATCAGGTACTAACTAGCAATCGCATGTGTTTCATGAGATGTGAACGCCGAATGGTATATGTTATTTGATTTTGTAATTATAGGAATATATATGAAGCATTAAATTTAAAGGTGTTATCTCTACATTTCAAATTTGTTACAAATTCGTACATATACATTTGCAAATCTTATATCATGAATACATGAAGACTTCCATACATTTGCAGATTTTATATCATGAGCGGTATCCTTTTCTGGCCAATTTTATTTGCACTAAACATGAATACATTTGATACCCCCAAGGTGATATAACTAACATGGCTAGACATGATTTCATATTGTATAGATTATCATACAACAAATCAGAAAGCAATATCTTATTAGAATTTATTTATTCACACATTTATTTGTTACATTTAGGTTCTCCAAGGTTGGTCATACTGCACATGGACATGGCACTTCACATGTAAGATGACATAATGAGAATCACAGAAAATCTAAACAAGAAATATATAATTCGCTATGGTGCTACAAACACTATTTATAAATGTGTCTTGTGTCTGCGATAGTGCGTAGAACATGCCATGGTCTATAGTTGTGCTTGAACATGTCCTAAGTGTCGTTGATGTCATGTGGGGTTGAGCCAAATTCAGACACAATATTTCTGAAAGGCTTATATAAAAGGAGTTCTGGCCAACAGAAAAGGTCATATGACATTGAATCCTGAGCTGGGACATCCACAAATCTCGGGTGGACCCGAACAATTGCTTGTGTCGGTTGCTTTTTCCATTTTTCACCTTTACAGTTCTTGTTGTAGCTCCAATCTTGAGCAGCTTGAATAAGTGGTAGGTGTTCCATGGTTGTTGGACGAACTTTATATGCATCCAAGAAAGCGGTTGTTTGTTGTGCATCGGCGTCACTTTCAACGACACGTCTCAGAATTTTTTTCCAACATTTAATGACACAAATGGATGGTTGCACATAACAAGTGGCAATTTTTGCAGCATGTGGCATGTTTATTGTGCGCTTATGTCATGTTCAACAATGCTTTCTGTGAGCATTTTACGGATCACGATATGTGCTAGAGAATTTGCGTCTGCGTCTCTTGAAAATCTTGATAGCATTTGGTGATATGTTTTTGAACGTTGCTCGGCTTTCAAAGCATATTTTGTAATATACTTAAGAACGACGTGGCGGGAAAGTACTATTTGGCAATCGACATTTGCTCTCCATATGTATATCATTGTTCGATTGTGGATGTTCAATCTATCATCATTTATGGAAGGGAGGTACTTAATTTTCCCATCACTTTCAACGTGCAAGGAAGAAGTGGGTTGCGTGGCCCAGGGGGCATTGTACCTGCACTGCAGCTATGATTATTTTCTACACAGGCATGTCTTCTCTGAACATTTAGTGCGGCGTTGAACTCGATTAAGCAGTTCTTCAAGGTCTGTATGCGGGGAGGTGGATAGAATTTGTGTTGTATCTAACAAGCAAGGGTCGTCTAGGAGTGACCTGTAAACAAAATCCAAGTGGTTGCAAGCTGGGCGTGGGTTCCAAGCAGACACGAACTTATCATAGTATTGTTTTGTCACCTCAATAACTGTTGTATCCTCCCAGTCCATTTCATCAACTTTTGGCACATTTTCGAGCCACAATAAACCGTGGACATGTGTGGAGCCTCTATGTTGCCATTCATATCTACGAGACGAGGGAACATAAATATTAGATATGTAGTTTGGAAATTTTTTTGAAATAAGTAGATTTGATTACCTATACCAAAAGTCTACTGCTCCAAGTTCCTTTTGCAATATTTCTTCCCGAAATATTGTGAATCTATGATGCAGGTATGTTAATACTCGATGAGGGTTAGAGACAATGTTAAGTGTTCTCCAATGTTGTGCGGCTCGAGGATCTGTTGGGCATTCACCAGGTATAATATTGTGGAGATCTGGCCATTTAGTGTCTGCAACACTTAGAGTGAAGAATAAGGTTGGTGTCCCCAATTGTTCCACCATATCTGAAATCTCGCATCTACTTTTTGCTCAGAATGAACGTGTCCCTCGAAGGCGCAATCCAAAGCTCATCAAGTTGTCTAGGAGGTTGTATTTGGGGCAATCCAGTAGTTTTTTTCGCAGCTCTCCCGCACATGGAACAAAATATGAAAAATAAATTTAAAAATAGTAAAAATGAATATAGAGATTGCATACTATTATTTTGTGTATTTTGACTTTAGAACATTGCCACCATATGTAATGATTAGTTGAGCTCATATATATATATATATATATATATATATATATATATATATATATATATATATATATGAATGCTACATTGTTTCTATTTTTATATAAAATGGAGTCAATATCTGTGCTTGCTTCCATTTTTGCAGGGTGCTATTACGAAAAGGATGACTGCGATTGAAGAAATGGATGGAATGGATGTGTTATGCAATGACAAGACTGGAACATTAACACTTAACAAGCTTACTGTGGACAAGAATCTGATTGAGGTCAGACATTAACTGTGTCCTAATGCTTGAGCTTTATTGCAAATATCTAGACCAGAAGTTAAGTGTACATCATTTTGTTGACAGGTATTTGCAAAAGGAATTGACAAGGATACAGTGGTCTTGATGGCTGCCAGAGCATCCAGAACAAAGAATCGAGATTCCATTGATGCAACTATTGTTGGGATTCTTGTTGATCCTAAGGAGGTATGTAGACATGGCATGATCTAACCGGCAAGTCATTTGTTTTTCAGATCATATTATACTAATTTTCTGTTTGTTGGCCTTGCTTTTGAATTGCATTATTCCAAAGGCAAGGGCAAACATTCAAGAAGTTCACTTTCTTCCTTTCAATCCAATAGATAAACGCACAGCGCTGACTTACATTGATGGTCAAGGTACAATGCATAGAGTTAGCAAAGGTGCACCCGAGCAGGTACAAGTTTGTTTTTCCACAATAGTTTCTTTTGTTACTGCAAAGAGTTTGCCCTTCATCAAAATGAATCTCATGTGAAGTCACTTGTTTCCAGATCCTCAACCTGACACATAACAAATCAAAAATTGAGCACATAATTCATACCATAATTGACAAGTTTGTTGAACGTGGGCTCCGATCTCTTGCAATTGCATATCAGGTGTAGCTTTGTGTTTTGGGTTTCAGTTCTATTTTAATATTAGCCATGTCTCTACATGTTTTCAACTTGGCAAGAAGGAAATTCCAGGAGGACCCTAGCAATTTGTTGGTCTTATGCCCCCCTTTGATCCTCCACGCCATGATAGTGCAAACACAATAAGAAGGGCTCTCAACCTGGGTGTTAGTGTTAAAATGATTACACGAACTTTCAGGAAATGGCTTCGCCTCTGCCTATGAATTATTATTTTTATCCAACTTCCACAAGCGTAGATATCTGGTGTACACCAAAACCACATTCCCGTCATACCCTGTCAAGTTCCAATCAGATATACAATCATGGCAGTATGGTTCAAATTTAGGGTTAAGAGGCCTCTATGGCATGCTACTAATACTCCATGTCATGTTTTCCACATTCAGTGTGGCTACACCAGTTTACGTCATTATCAATCAGTTTTTGAGTTTGCTGGTTATAAAAATTAGAGCGAGGCAAAACCAAAAGAAATTGTTGCATGAAAAAGAACATTTTTGAGAGTTCCATTACCTAGAAAAACAAGCCTCGGAATGGGAAAATTCGGCTTCCAATGCCATTGCTTCTGTGAATTGGCCTAATGCCATCTCCATCGCCCGAATGCTGTCTGGTCCGTTGCTTGGATGGTATGCACATGTTCTCAATAAATATTTAAATATCTTAATTCAAGAGGAATAAATAACAATAAAATACTGAATTTGTTATGTTTTCTCATAGTAGATGGATAATGCAGGACAATATCTTTTATTCTCTGCTAGCCTGATCGCATCAACTGGGTCACGTGGGAACAAGGTTCAAATGTTTCAGTCTTTTAGGATGCCTAGGTTGCCTGCTCTTCCACGTGAATAAACAGCTTGGTTTGCCATGAACTTATGAACAATAAAACAGAGACAAAGCAACAAAAATACCTTGCCTGCAGCTTGGCCGAGGTCGTGCATACCAAACAATGTTGTCTGCCAACTCAGACAAAACTCTCGTCTGCCTACGCAACGCCCTTCACTTTCTCGGATCCCTCTTTCGCTACAAATTCCTTATTTGACGAGATAACCGAACAAACAACTTTTAAATTAGGGCTGATTCGAAAAAACAACAGTTAAAAATAGGATCTCAAAAATAGAAACGAGTTAAAAATTGCATGCAAAGTAAAAATGACGTGCAAACAGCTGTCAAATTTAATCCCGTTTGAAAAACGTCTAAAACGCTGCCAAATTTAGCACAGTTGCAAAAACGTCCGGAGGTCCTCTACCATAAGGGGAACGCCTTCAGCGTAATAAATACAAAAGACAAACTTTTGAGCATTATATCCCTTATGTAATCTAATCCTATTAACCGTATCTAATATTTTTGGGGAGAGAGGAAATTTTTAAAAAACATGCTCGAGTATTTCAACATTAAAAAATTAAGCACGACCATTCATATATCTTAAGGGACTTCGTCCTAAGTTAAAAAAACCATTGTCAATTTTTTATTTTTTTAACCAAATTATAATATAAATCTCATTCATTTCTATAATATAGAATGCATTGAATGAGAAATCTGAATCACTGAGAGCCAGACACCTTTAAAAAAAACAGCAACATCATAAAATAGTAGTCAGCAGCAGAAATAATAATAATAAAAAAGCCATCTGTATCTGACCCAAACTCTTTAGATGGATATCTCCCTTTGACCATTTCCACATCCCCATTGGAATATTATCTCTACCAGTACCACCCTTTGTATGACTGAAATAATCACACCAACCTCTTTCCTTGAATTTCGAAAGCCTCTCTAATTTTTTCATTTTTTTAGTCCAAGTTAAGATGTACCTAGGTAGTTGTCTCAACTTCCAACTCTTTACGAATCCATGCTTCTTGTCGTCTTCCCAAGCTGAGAGAGAGTTGAAGCTTGTTTTAACTTTCCACGACACAACAGGACGGACTGTGGGAAATAATGTGATAAGATGGTCTGGCTCTGTTCTCCACTGATAAGTATTGGGAGGGGGTCTTCTGGATTCAACCGCGTAGGTGGAAACTATTTGGTACTGGGTTTTGGGTACTGACTGATTTAATTTGGTCATAGGTTTCGAGTCTTCCTGTAAAACTTATCATCTGAAAACAGCTTGATCTAAGAGTCTTATGGTATAAGCATACAATCCCGATTGAAGATTATAACTGGATCAAACATGGAGGGAGATGATTCTGATTTCATTCGGAGTCACGTGCATGAAAATGATGCGTTGAAGGAGCCACTAATAATACCCAAGGAGGAAAACTCTAGTGTTTTGGAGATGAGCAGGATGATTCCAAGTACACTGGAGTTGTAGTGTGGGAGGAAGTAAAGAAACAATGCTGGATAGCAGGGCCAATGGTGGCAGTGAATTTGTTACAATATTCCTTGCAGGTGATATCTGTTATGCTGGTAGGGCATTTGGGGGAGCTTGCTCTTTCTAGTGCTTCTATTGCTACTTCCTTTGCAGGTGTCTCCGGATTCAGTGTGCTGGTATGTATGACCTTTAAATCTTCCTTGCCCTTCCTCTGATTATATTGTTAATTTACAGTTTCAATCCTTTTCTGAGTTTGCCAAATCCAAGCTCAAGTCAGATAGGTATAGTAATGATGCTATGATTTGCAAGTGGACAATTCAAGCTCAAGTCAGATAGGTATAATAATAGATGGGTTATTGCAAACAACGCAGTATTGAATACACACTGGCTCCCCAAATTGGTATTTGATAATCATGCACTACTCAAACACTACATGCTCAAAAAATATTTGATAAAAAGCCCAAATACAGATTCAAATCATATGTCAGGCTTCTGATGTTCTTGAGGTGGAGTTGCACCCAGGTTCCAAATATAAATTGGTCTAGGCTTTAATTCTGTATTGGTCTTCACTAATTTTGATCCTGTAGTGGAGTTTTGAAACTTAAACTATAAGCCTCACCAAACCAAAATCATATAGGATCCTTTAGGTTTTTAGATGCCATATTGGTGTCGTCTCAAAAACTTTTTACAGAGACATTGCTTTCATGATTTTAATATAATGCCATAAAGTGAAATAATTCACTTTCGTTCGTAAAATTTTGAAGTTTAGTATTATTATGTGTCCTGAATGCAGTGTTGGATAGAAGACCAACTGTTTTTCTCTTCATTCTGTACAGATGGGAATGGGAAGTGCATTGGAAACACTCTGCGGGCAGGCCTATGGTGCAAAGCAATATCATATGCTTGGGATTCATGTGCAGAGAGCAACCGTTTGCTCTTTTTTGTGTAAGCATACCGCTTGCTGTGGTGTGGGCATATATGGGCTACATTCTTACTGCCCTTGGGCAAGACCCCTTAATATCTTTTGAAGCAGGGAAATTTGCCAGATGGATGATTCCCAGTCTGTTTGCTTATGCAGCTCTTCAGCCCCTTGTAAAATTCCTTCAGTCACAAAGTATTGTCCTTCCCATGATGCTATTCTCTGCAATAACTCTGTGTTTCCATGTTCCCATCTGCTGGGTTCTGGTATTTAAAGTTGGATTAGGTAATAAAGGGGCTGCCTTGGCAAACAGCATTTCCAACTGGGTCAATGTGGCACTCCTATTGCTATATATAAAGTTCTCACCTGCATGCAAGAGGACATGGACATCCTTTTCAAGGGAGGCTTTACATGATATTAAGCATTTTCTCAAACTTGCCATTCCTTCTGCAGTGATGATCTGGTACAGTATTTCAATCTATTTAGCTTCGAAATGCGGTTTATTTTAAGAGATCCATGTGCTGCTTCATAGCCTTTTTTATGTTTAACATGTTGCTTTGCACCCTTCTGCATATCCATAGCATATGAGGAACATTAACAATGTGGCAAATAGACGAGCCATTTTTGTTCATCATACTGTACTGCAAGTTGTTAATATTGCATGGTAGATTATACCAGGATGTTTCCTAATGTTCTATGTTTGTTATTCTGTGGCCGTCAACAGCTTGGAGTATTGGTCCTTTGAAATGCTTATTCTCTTATCTGGTCTGTTGCCCAATCCAAAACTTGAGATGTCGGTTCTTTCAATCTGGTACGCATGTGTAATGAAAATATCTCTACTATGGATGAAGCTTAATAAGAGCATTTAATTGCTTTTACTTTTTGTTACCTGAGCTACTTGTGATGTTTTTCAGCCTTAACACTGCATCTCTGGCATATATGATTCCCTTTGGCCTAGGTGCTGCTGTAAGGTTAGTAGCTACTACAGCTAGCTAGTAAATTTCTGCTCTGTTTCTGTTCGTCATGCAACCTATTCAAGGCAAACTTATAGGATATTGGACCATCAAACATTGAATCCAATTTTTTTTCCAAGCAATAAACCTCATAATCTTTGCATGGCAGTACACGAGTTTCGAATGAACTAGGAGCTGGACACTCTCGTGCTGCACGTTTAGCAGTTTATGTAGTGGTCTGTATGGCAATCATGGAGTCCATCATGATGGGATGTTTTTTATTCTCTATACGAAATGTTTGGGGCTATGCTTACAGCAACGAACAGGAGGTCACTGATTATGTTGCAAGCATGATCCCACTGCTTGCAGCCTCCTCAATTATGGATGGGATCCAAGGCGCTCTGACAGGTTTAGAATTATCTTCTATAAGCATATTTTAAGGGGACATACATAATCATTTTGAACTTGAAGTAATTATAGTATGGGTACATATTACAAATACATTGTCTTTTGAAATCATTTATTTTGAAAATAATTTTGCAGGGGATTGCTAGAGGATGTGGATGGCAAAAATTGGGTGCTTATGTTAATCTTGGGGCATACTACATGGTTGGTGTTCCTGCAGCTGTCCTTCTGGCCTTTGTACTGCATGGCGGTGGGAGGGTCAGTTGCCCTTTTCTCATCATCTTTGATTTCCAAATAACTGAAATTTATGTTTTAAAATGCAAAAGAGTATGGATGAGAACTGTGGTAAAATTTTCAACTGTATCTTATCTGTCACAGATACAAGAAAATTGTTGAAATTTTAGACAGAAAAATACTACAAAAATGCATTCTGAAATTAAAACAATGATTGAAACTTTAAACTGGCTAGACCATTCCCAGTGCAGACCCTTGCAGTCTAGGAAGAAATATTATTTTCCCCTGTTATAAGGCATGCTATGATGCACTCATACCTAAAGGTGATAATGGTAATCTGTTCGTTTGAAAGTTGTTCATTCAGAGTACGATGCCAGAAACTAGAAACTGCCATTAATAAATTTCTACTCATTAGCTAATAATGGGCATGAAGTTAACTTCAAATTTAAAATATTTGTCCAAACTTTGCTGCTACATAGGTGTAGACTATGGTTCATCTGATCATCTAATTCTTAACTGTCACATAGATACAAATGTCTTATGTAATTTTGAACTTGATACGGATGGTATTTAGTATTGGTTTTAAATTATGGATGGAAAAAAAGGCTTGTTTCATATTTCCATTCCTCCCAGCAAGAGTAGAAATGCACAATCAGTAGGCTGCACTCAGGATGCTGTTGTCTACAAATAAAGGAATACAATAATATTTATTTTCATTTTAATTTGTTTACTATGCCTCATTTTTATGGATATTTTAGGGACTCTGGCTCGGAATCATTTCTGGCCTTTCTGTACAGACAATTTTACTTACCCTAATAACTTCATGTACAGACTGGGAACAACAAGTAAGTAGCTCCAATTTGTATGTCCCTTCTAAATAGTTGATTTAAAGAAGATATGAATTGTATCCGGTTTTCTTTGCAGGAAAAATAGTGTACAGGATTGAGATGGCACCATTGGAATGTATATTATGCGTATATTTGAATGAATATCAATGGAACATAACTGCCTTTAATGCAACTTACTTGTATTTTACTGAATTAAATTTTCTTTTAAGGTTTCTGTTCATCGTATGACACATTATTTAACCATTGATTTGATGCACATGAGGTGCATTACAGGAAGGTTTCTGCTCGCACGCACAAGGCGTTTAGACCAACAAATTAGTTTGTCCTCAGAAAATAAATATACCATCTTCCTCTGTACAGTGTATTGATTTGGCCATTGAGAATGAATGTTTGCACTGGATCTAGCTGAATCTTATAGGATGGTACTACCTACTATATTTCTACTCACATGAACGTTGGTTGTCTTATGGCCAGGCAAGAAAGGCAAGAGAAAGAGTATATGCATCAGCATTACCTAGAGTTACTGATGATATAATAAAGGTGTGCATTCTT
Source organism: Taxus chinensis (assembly GCA_019776745.2). Lineage (NCBI taxonomy): Eukaryota > Viridiplantae > Streptophyta > Pinopsida > Cupressales > Taxaceae > Taxus > Taxus chinensis. The sequence continues at coordinate 613,910,213 of CM034148.1, read as the reverse complement.
TATTCTGCTTTTATGAGAAGGTTGAATTTTGGAAAATGCCTTTTAAATTAAGAATGAAAACTTCTGTGAGATAAAGGACATGGTTTAATACATTCAAAACAAAATGAAACAGAAAGTCTTCTTGATATTCTAAAGCTGTTCTAATACTATGCTCTTTAGATCAGAAAAATCAATCGTTGTGCTGTCATAGAATACCCTAACTTATTATAATGGATTTTTTGTCATCAAGCAGGATGATCAAAATTAGCGGCCTTTCTGCTAACAATTGTTGTAGTCAATTTTCAAACTCTTGAACAAACAAGGTTGATATTTGGCTGCCTTCAACTCGAAATGTGCCTAGGAACATCAGCTGTAACGGAAGTGACGCTATTATATGAGAAAACTTCCCTAATTTATCTGATGTGGGTCATAGAGCTACGAAAAGTGGTAACATTTTTGGAGAGTGGTCACTTTCAAATGAGTAGTGAGCACTTCTGTTGGTCGGTAAGAAAAAAATATTTTGTTTTGCTTCTCGATTTCGGATCGAATTCAACTATTTGTGTTCACAAGGACCATTTAACCCCTCTCTAATGTGTTGTATGCTTTGTTATTTTCCTTGAGAAACTCTAAGCATCAACAAGTCAGTTATTAAATATGTTCTGTATCATAAAATGCTACTTTAAGAAGTGCGTGGAATGCTCAGGATGCCTTCAATTGAAAAAAGTGTTCACATGAAAGATGCCACACTCAAGTAACTAGCATTGTGTTACATTACTAGAACTTTCTTTTAATATTTAAAGCCACGTATTGCATCAGAAATATACTATATCTGTATGATTACAAAAATGCATCTGGAGATGCAATTAAACGTGATACACTACAAAATGTGTGAATGTATTTAAGACACTAAGAAGTTTCTAAAACAGAGAAATCTGAAACACTGGTAGGGGCAAGCAGAAGGAGAGGCAAGGGAGATGTGGTTGATGTTGCTATAATGAATTATGGATTTTATTTATCAGAAATAATTTTCCTGTGCCAGTTGTTCCTTGAATTATCAATCTTAATGGAGGTAGAAGTGTTTTGTTTGCAGAATGGTGTAGTATGGTATCAAGAGCGAGTTGTTTTTCTGAAGACAAAGGTAGTGTGGTAGATGGTGGTGTGCCCTGCATGTTGGTGTTATTTGTGTCTACTTTTTCTCTCTCAATGAATGATGAACCAGTTATCTGCAAATCATGTGGAATGCCATGTATGTTCCAATTATTGTGTATGTCAAAATCTCGTTTCCCCCAACATTTCAATACTTTCAAGACCCGTGTTGTTTCCCCGGACAAAGTTGTGCGAAGACCAGTCATTCTTGCAATGGTTCGTGTTGAATATTTCATTCAACCTCAAAGTCAGAACTAACATCTGTTTCATGTCCTATGTCTGCGGTAGTGCGGAAAACATTCATGGTTTGTAGTTGTGTTTGAACATGTCCCAATAGAGAGATAATATGTTAAAGCACTTAGTCATTCTTTCAATCTACTTTGACAACAACACTTCACATTCACTACATTCTTGAGAGTGAGTATTAGCAAACTTATATGTCTCACTTGCATTTGTATTCAATTATTACACAACGTAACTATTATCTAACATCCCTTCTAATGTATTTCGCAACATTTGTTATGGCTTTAATAGAAAATCAGTATTGTCAATCACACCCCTTATCAACATCAACTACAAAAAGTAATTATTGTGTTTGTGGTAGTGCGTAAAACATGTCATGGTCTGTAGATGTGTTTGAACATGTCCCAAGTGCCATTGATGTCATGTGGGCTTTAGCCAAATTCAGAGGCAATATTTCTGAAAGGCTTGTATAAAAGGAGTTCTAACACACATAAAAGGCCATATGACATTGAATCCTGAGTTGGGACATCCACAAATCTCGGGCGGACCCGAATAATTGATTTAGTCGACCGCAGTTTCCATTTATCTCCTTTACGGTTCCTGTTGTAGCTTCAATCTTGAGCAACTTGAATAAGTGGTAGGTGTTCCATGGTTACAGGGGTGAACTCTATATGCATCCAAGAAAGTGGTTGTTTCTTGTACATCAGTGTCACTTTCAACGATACGTCTCAATATTTTTTTGCCAACATTTAATGATACAAACGAATGGTTGCACATAACAAGTGGCACTTTTTGCAGCATGTGGCATATTTCTTGTGCGCTTATGTCATGTTCAACAATGCTCTCTGTGAGCGTTTTTCGAATCGCAATGTGTGCTGGTGAATCCGCGTCAGCATCTCTTGAAAATCTAGATAGCATTTGGTGATAGGTTTCTGAACGTTGTTATGCTTTTGAAGCATATTTTGCATTATACTTCAGAACTGCATGGCAGGAAAGTACCCATTATCAATAGACATTTGCTCTCCATATGGATATCATAGTTTGATTGTGTATGTTCAGTCTATCATCATTTCTCAAAGGGAGGTACTTTATTTTCCCATCACTTTCAATGAGCAGGGATGAAGTAGGTTGTGTGGCCCATGGTGCGTTTGTACCTGCACTGTAGCTATGATTGCTTTCTAAGTAGGCATGTTTGTTCTGAACATTTTATGTGGTGCTGAACACGATTAAGCAATTATTCAAGGTCTGCATGTGGGGAGGAGAATAGTATTTGTGTTGTATTTAGCAAACAAGGGTCGTCTAACAGTGACCTGCGAACAAAATCCAAGCGGTTGCAAGCCAGAAGGGGGTTCTAGACAGGCATGAACTTATCAAAGTATTGTTTTGTTGCCTCAATAATTGTCTTATCCTCCCAGTCCATTGCGTCAACTTTATGTTCTTGAGCCACGATAAAACCGTGGACGTGTGCGGAGCCTCTATGTTGCCATTCATACATGCGAGATGAGAGAGCATAAATATTAGCTATGTAGTCTAGAAAAAACTTATTAAATAGTAAATTTTATTACATGTACCAATAGTCTACTGCTCCAAGTTCCTTCTGCAATATTTCTTCACGAAATAATGTGAATCGGTGATGTAGGTATGTTGATACTCGATGAGGGTTTGAGACAATGTTAAGTGTTCTCCAATGTTGTGCGGCTAAAGGATCAGTAGGGCATTCAATTAGTTAAATAAAAAAAACCCTATTTTCGACGAGATTTATAAATTGATCAATGAATAGATGAGCACCAATTTTCAAAGGTACAAATTAATATAGAGGTAAGTTTACAATATTTTAAATGAATTATATATGCAATGCAGTTCAAAATGCTTCTAGAACATAAACAAGGGCACATTTAATATACTGAAGATGAACTCCATGAAGTTTTTGGAACATGGACAACAAAGAGGTGGTGGGGGGTGGGGGTGAAGATGAAAAAGTGACCAAGTAATAAGATTTAGAAAAATTTGTGTACACTTGATATATATTTGTATATGAGCTTAATAGGTGAAGGTCCTTAATAATGTCATGTTTCTACTGAGCTACTTTTATTTAACACCAGTCCATAGTTGTTGTCATGCATGTGCCTTTTCTCTCTCAATGAATGATGAACCAATTATCTGTAAACCATGCGTAACACCATGTGTGTTCCAGTTATTGTGTATCTCAAAATCTTGTTTCCCCAACATTTCAAGACTGTCAAGACCCATGTTGTTTGAAGTAGGGAAAAAGGGCAAAACATAGATATAAAATAAGCAACATAGAGGTGATAGTTCAAAGTATAGAATGGGATGCGTGAGGGTGTAAAGTTTGAAGGGATGGATACATTAGAAGTATTCGCATAAAGAAGGTTACAAAGGAGTTGCACTGTTATCCACTTTCTTAGAACTGAGGATGACACATTTCAATCTGTTGTTTCCGCAATGTCTCTTTTTTTAGAGAAAGTGTGAAGCAGTATTCGTTGCCGATGACATTGCTTATAATTTCACTGGTCGCGTCTTCGTCTATAGACAATAGGTGGAGATCGCTACCTTCAACACCCATGATTGACTCAGTTGTCTCATCAAAAGCCGTAACTGATTGGAGTTCTCCTGTTGGGTCCTTTAGATCGATCCTGAGTGCATATCTATAATCATAGTTCTGAACTTGTACATTGCAACTCAAACAAAACCATAAACCATTACCATTCTCTCTCACCTTTTGCCTGCATTGTTTGTCACCTTTTTGAAGAGGACATGCCTTGTAAAAAAAGTTGTCCATGTTGATATTTATGATTTCTGTAGTAACCATGGCCCATTCATTTCTCTATGTGTTCCCCATATGCAGTAACTCTGAAATCATTGTTACAGAGGTCAAGCTTTTTGGAGGGCCCATAAATTGGCTTGTGATAGAGGGTACCGGAAGGGAGTAGTCATCAGGATCAACCCAGCCATGAGGTGTATTTGTTTATGAAATTAGAGGGTTGATGTAACATTTGGTTCTTGAAATAGTGTCAACTGAGCTTCCATTGAAACTGGAGACGCAAGCAACTTTCAAGGCAAGGACCGAAAGAGTCGGTATAGAAAACATGTCTTCAAGTTTGTTGCTTATCTCATATAAGTGTTGTCCCCACAATGTGACACTTACATTGAATCTCGACATGTCCTTTAATTGTAGTGTTCTTCTCTTTGTTTCAGACTTGTCATGCCGACGAATTGTTGAGCATGGTGACATCGTAAGAACAATGTCAATCAAATCAACTATAGAACCTTCAACGCTTGCAGGTATGTCCTTGATTTTGGTGAAGTGAAAGTGATGGGAAGGTATTGTATCCTCATTTGTTATGAGTGGAGATATGGTTGAGGAAGGTTGCACGAAAATCTCCAAAGTATTTTTCAAATGGTTGTAACATAGCTTTCCATCAACAATCCGCAATCCTCCCATTAGAAATTGTATATAGCTTCGCATTTTCAATCTGCGCATAGAATGTTTCTGCAGCCTCATTGAAACAGATGATGTGGATTTCCCCTCCTTCCTGATCCAAAAAATCAAACCCAAACACAGAACCATCTCCCCTTGCATTGTGATATTCACGAAGGGTTGTTTTTGCTAGGGCACGACCCTCTACAGACTGCATGTGCATAGATGCATGTGCATGTGCATGTGCATAGATGTGCATGTGCAAAAATATTTGTTAACCTAATTGGAACTTGCATCTGTTTGAGGCAACTGACTATCTTAGAGAGCATTTGTTGGTAGTCAGGTTGGAGCACCAATTATCAAATGTTTTTTCGACAAGAACATCCATTTCAATGATAAGAACAATCCTATAGTGTCCACTTCCCTTTAACACCCTTTTGATACTGATCTTGATACTGTTGATTACATTATGGACATTATTATGATTTTGATTTAGTATGATGTTAGCTATTTGATCATGGATTATTAAGATCTTGATTTGGTTATAATGCACGACGATTATTAGAGACACTCATATGTGGATGATGATATACTATTTGACATGGATGTTTTATGGATGTTCTTCGGACATGTGATTTTGGATATTATGAGTAGACCTAGAAAATGGACATTATATGATGATGATATAGTTGAGGATATAGATTGTAAGTGATATTGTTAATTGCCTTGATGTTGTTGTGATTCGCATATTTAGATAATTTTGTGATTATATTTATATCATGTTGGATGTTATAATATGGCCACAAGGCCGAATGAGGTATTATGTTTTGCAGGCTAAATATCACAACAAACAACAGGGGATTAAAAACCAACCACATTGGAATTCTAGATGAATTCAACAACGGTCACCATGGCAACTTGTTTTATTTGTGTCGTGTTTGTTTGTTGCTAGGGATTCCTATGGGAGGGGGTCACCTTTAAATGTGACCATGGGTTTTGTGTATGTTATTAATGTGTATACTTTTTATTATTGTTTGTATGTATTTTATTAGTGATGTGTTCCTTTTTTTTATTTAATTAAATTGTGGTAGATTAATGTGAGAAAACATATAGTTAAAAGTTAAATAAATCAAATTGGGATATGGGAAAGTAATAATGGAAGTTGTTGGCTCTTTGTATTAAATATGTAAATGATGTGTATGTTTGTGTAAAAATTGTGTAAGTCAGATTTTGGAGTATGAAACACTCCACCTCTTTGGAAATTTGAATTTGTCCTTAGACGTTGTTTTTGGAGGCTTGTGGGACAAGTAAAACTTGTCTCATACCTCTCAATTTAATTTACCAACCATACATATGGTTGGAAGGTTGTTTTTAGCCCTTTTTAATGCTTTTTATAAATTATGTTGCATGTTTTAATTGCACTCTTCTTACAGTTTATTAAATTCAGTCCTTTGGAGTGTGGGCTTTTTGGAGTGTGCAAGATAATTTGTCATATTTTCACCCACCTCTTTATTGTGCTTGGGAAAATGAGTTTTGTCTTTTGTGTTAGAGTTGAGGATGTGTGATGTGGCATCCTACATAGATTGACATCATCCTCTTCTCTTCCCTCTTCTATAAAAATTCAAACTCTTTGCTTGTTTGGGGGTTGCTGAATCATTTTGCATACTTCTTTGGGGGCACATTTTTGCTGTTTGGAGCTCTTGTGGATTTTGGAGGAGATTTGGAGATAATTTCATACTTGGCATTATTGTTTTGGGACTGTGTTTTGGCATTGAAGCTTGTTTGGAAACAAAAGCTACCATAGAGAGGTAGGAGCTTAGCTCTTCTCTTATGCTGTTATTTCTTGTTGTGTTTGTGTGAATGGTGTATGTTTTTATTTATTTGTTGGTTGTTTGGGTTGGGGTAGACTGCCATAGGAATGGTGTAAGAGAAGGCTATGGGGAATCCATGTGGGGGGCATAAGGGAATGTCATTGGCATCATATTTTGTGGAGGCAGTTTGGGTTTGGGATCCACCATGGAAAAGAAATAGCTTGCATTTTTTACTTTGTGGGGGGCATAAGGAGGGGTTATGGGGGGCATAAGGATATGTGTAGTGAATTTTATTGGCGGTTTGTTACAGATGGATGCCCAATTCCCATTGGGAGGCATAAGTAGCTTCCCCCATAGTCTTTGCTCCTTTGGCTTGCATGATAAAGCCTGAGTTCTGTTTGAATGTTTTCAATGCAGTTGTGAACTGATGTCTTGTGTTGAATTGTGTTTTTAATTTGATTATGTATGTTAAAAGAATGTTATGTGTTGTGGAAGTTTGTTGTTGCCATGGGTTGAATCACATTTCCTATTGCATTGTGGTTGGGGCTCGGGGGCCAATGATGAAGGATGGATTCTCCTTTCATTGGATGTCTTGGTTGGGTGGAGAGCGTTGTCTTTCCCCCACTTTTGTTGTGATTAAACTCGAAGAAAAAAGAAACTTGCATGTTGATGTTTTGGAGCAGAAGAAGACAGTTTTGTCAATCCCTTGTGAAACAAATTCATTGTAACCTTTCCCACTTTGATGTGGATGAAATTGTAATATATTTGTGAAGAAAAGATGTTTGTAACTGGTTATGAAAGTTGTATATTTGAACTATGAAGGATGTTTATACTTTGTTTTGTTTATTGGAAAGAAAGAAATAGAAATCTGTTGTTTTTGCATTCAAACATTGAAAGATGTAAAGTTGTATAATTGAAGTCAATAAATGATTGTTATACCTTTCTTCATTTGCATTGTTGTATTAGAATCTATTTTTTTAAAAGTAATGGAAACTCTGTTTTGAAAGGAAGAATTGTATGTGAGAATAATACAGTCTTTTGTCTTCTTTGGAAATGTATAAAATTAAATTCAGTATTGCATTTGATTTAGAATAGTTTCTTAAATGTATTAGATTGGAAAGGAAATGAACTTCCATACTTGGAAGAAGAAATGGCAATTAAATCCCTCAAGAAAATGATCTCTGCCTTAAATTTAAAACTGACAAATAATTCAATTAAAATGCACAGTTCGGGCCTACACACAATAACCAATATGGAAACATTAAAATTTAACATGATACAATATCAATGAACTCAATTTGACAAAAGAAACACTTAAGGAAACATTTAAAACATTGCAAATCGGGCCCAAACCTTTCACAGTCAATTTGCAGTCTATTTCTGTCAATTGTTGGAAAAATTCAAATTGAAATCATTTGAGCAAATTTACCTTCCTAAAACATCCTAAATCCTTCCTAGAATAATACTCCATGTTTGTTTGGCATGTTGAGTGAAGGAGGAGATCAAATTGAACCAAACTTATAAGTTAAAATTTACCAGTTGGCCTTTTAAAATTCTGCAAATTTTTTTATGAAATTGACCCCTTAAACTTTATCAAAATGTGAAATTTATGATTCATATGTAAAGAGGGCATCGAGAGCTTTCCAGAAAGTCCTCGTTTACCCAAAACTGAGATTTCTAACAAAAGTTATGGCCCTTTGAAGTTTTCCTTCCTTTGTGGGAAAATTTGGGAAAAAAATTCCATGGCGGGCCTGTGGCCCGAACAAAATTCCCCTTAAAAAACCTTAGAAAAAATTTGAAAAAAATTCTTGAGGAAAATTTTTAAAATTTCCCCTGCAACTAACAAAGGCTACCACGTGGCAGCATGTGGGTGACAGCGGAGGGCGGAGAACCTTTCTTTTTTTCTTTTTAAATTTGTTTTGGAAAATTTTCTTAAATTTTCCCACGCCCCGCACTCTTGCCTTTGCCTTAGTGAAGTCCCTTCCGCAGACGCACAGGCCCATGCATCAAACCTATCTCCTTTCCCTCCCTTTGGAAAATTTCGCCAACTACCCCCCATCGCTCCGTCGTCCCTCTCCCCCGCGTTGTTTGGTTGAGCGCCACGTGTCCGTGGCGGACCCGCAGGCGCGTGGGCACCAATTGGATTTTTCTCCCCCTTTGGCAAAATTTCCACTAAACCTCCACCGCCCCGCCCTTCCCTCTTTCTCCCTACTTGGCTTGGAGCCCGACACGTGTCCTTGGAGGACCCATGGAGGCGCAGTTAAACTTTGGACTTTGCACCCGCGTGGGGAAAATTTCCAAACACCGCCCCACAACCCGCCAACCCGAGAAATGGACTTTCTTTCCCGCTCGACACGTGTCCCGTTTAGGGAAAATTTGACTCCCAAAGCCTGCCGGTCCATAACTGGAGTTTTATAAGGAATTAGGAGGACTTCTTTACATCATTGGAAAGGTCAGAAAATTTTCTATCCAATGGGAATGATTTAGGAAAATTTTGAATGTGTTAAGTGTAAGAAAAATCAAGTTGAAACTCTGAGCTTGTTAGAGAGTGGGTAAGGTGATAATTTACTCTCTGCACCTAATTGAAACTTCTAACCCTAAATTTTGGACCTCTTGACCTCTAATAATTGCTAATAAAAGAAAAAGTATGTTCTAGTGTAATTCAGACTTGTTCTGGAACCTATTAGTGATAGCTGTTGTCTTGTAACCTAGTTGTAGACACTTCTAATCAAAAAAAAATTATTCCATAATTTTCTTGACTAATCCTAGGTTGTTTCTTGGGTCTCAAGTGAGTTGTTTTAATGGGCATCACAAGTCCTGCAGTGGAAAAGAAAAGCATGATAGAATTAGAATTGAGCAACGGATGAAAAAAACAAACATAAAGAAATTATAATTAATATAGGGAATTTATATACATTGGTAATCGAGTAAGAGATGAATCTTACAGTTCACTTTTGATCATTCTAATGCGGGATTTGTGTAAGCACATAATGGAGCCTTCTTTGTATTGATTTGTTGAGTTACACAGTCTTGCAAATTTAAAGGTTAGGAGAGTTATCTGAAAATGTATCCCATCTGAAAGGTCAACACGATGTTGGGTACCCGTGTTGGGATTAGACCTTAGGGAGGACATGTACAGTATCTGAAATGTGGGGGTCAACATTGGAACTCACCCTCAATTAATTGAGAATTTCCTTCGTGTGTCAAAGTTATTTCCGTGGGCAAGTAAAAGGTGTTTGAGGTAGTGGGAGTTCTGCAAATGTAATGGTGGAAAATGTAAACTTGTAGTGCAGTCAAACATGAAATGAAGGATGTGTTCTGGACATAGCATGCATTTGTAAACAATGATAACCTTTAACCTTTGCTTCCTTATTCATTTAATATTTATCTAAAAAGCGCAAACATGAATTCTAACCCTTAAAAATATTCAATATGCAAAAAAGTGATATAATGTACAAAGCTTTGGATGAATACAATGTCTAAAAATTACATGGTTCTTTCTCAAAATTTTAAATCTTATACATATTTGTGTGCAGATATAATGAAGAACACATGCAAAAACATGTGTTGTTGTTGGGTTTACATAAAGAAGTGAGAAATTGTATAAAGAAAAGATATAATGAAGAACACATTAAAAATGTGTTATTGTTGGTTTACATAAAGTAGCGAGCAATTGTATACAGGAAAAATTGACCGTGTTTGTTGAAAAGTTAGATTTTGTGTTTCCATATGTTCCGTCACAATATTTACATGCATTTATTTGAAATGCAAATTACAGATTATTGTGTTAAGCAAATAGAATGGAAAACAATAAGAACAATATGTACACTTGAAGTAAGTAAACTATAGGTACTTGTATAGAGACATATATAATGATAAAGAAATTAGGAAATGCATAGTTGTTGGATAACAAAAAATTAACATGTGTTTGATAAGATTGATTCTCTGTCTGGATATATACTGCCACAATACATACATGGAATTATTTGGAACGAGTTACAATTTGTTGTAAAAAACACTTATAGACAAACACTTATAAATTAACTAGTACAAGCTATTTTTTAAAATCAAATTTCTTGTTTTTTTTTCTTGTGAAATTTTTCTTTGCATGTTTCTTGTATTTTTGTCTAGTGACAAATGCCTCGATAGGTATTCCCCATTCTCTTCAATTTGTGGGGGTGGTTCATATTTTAGTGCATCTTCCGAGATAGAATCATAAATCAAGCAGAAGCCTCGTGAATGATGATCCAATTGTTCGGAATTTGGAGAGAGAAAAATTGGGGATGTTGGAAACAGGTGCAAGCGATCTCTGATCATTTCAGCTATCATTGTTTTAGGTAGTTTTGGTTGCCTGCAATGAAAAACATTAACACACACATTGAAGACATTTAAACTCTTCCTCCCTTTGCAAGCGAGGTGTAGTTAATGTCAAGCCCTATTGTAGGGATGGGTATTGTGTTTCTAGTCTAGGATCATATTAAACTGGAAAGGGAAAATAAGGTGTGTTAGTTCTAGACAGATGATATTATTAATTATGATGTGGCAGCTTTAAAAGCCTTGTCATTGATCAATCTAATGTCCAACTTGGGACGCTTTGAAATGGCTTCATTGGGTGAACAAGCTCCCTCGGCACATAATGAATCCTTATCATTGACAAAGGCACATGCCCCCCACATGTCACCTCGAAAAAAGGATTAGAGCCAACTATAAATATAACTGGAACAATCAAAAGCAAATAACACGAAAGCACTCCTATAATAATTTTTTAGTCCATAACATGTTATAAACAGAAACAAATGAATAAATAATTCAATCAATATTGAAACCCACCTGAAGTTAGTTTAGAGATGACACTCTCTTCTTTAATAAAAGAATGCCAATGAGACAATTTTCTTGGCATTTTCTGGGAATGCATCCCTACAATTAAGTGAAAAACCTGGCAGTTAATTAAACTAAATATATCTATGACATTTTTTGATAACTTAGTTACTTTGGGAACAACCCTGATTCTACCACAAGATTATACACTTGATCACCTTAATAGTTAAGCCACCAATTTTCTAAGGTACAAATTACATATAGAGGTAATCTTTCCAATTTATGTCTTAGATTGAATTATATATGCAGTCCGGGTGAAAACACTTCTAGAACAGAAACATGCTTGTGTATGATTTAATACAGCTTTTTGAAGATGAACTTTTCATGCTAGCCTTGTTTTTTTTATGTCTCGTGCTTTGAGGTAGTCATACTTGGGGGAAAGTTCAAAGATTGACCCCATGGAACCTAAGTTTATGAGAAAAATTTGTGATAAAATAATAGATATCTATTTGTATTTGAAAAGGTCCTTAATAATGTCATGTTTCTAGTGGGCTAACATTAATGAGTTCAAGAAGAAAAGCTGTAAGTGTTTGGCCATTATCAAGGATCATCTTTGATAGAAATGTCTCCATAACATTGGGAGTGGTGAGACAAATCCATAGGCAATTTATATCATGCACGGGTTTCTTCTCCCTATTACTGTTACGCAATGCATTGACTTCTCTTTTTCTGCTCACTGATCATCTAATGTATCCCCATAAATTACTACTAGAGTCCGAGTAGTGATATCCAAAACATTGGGATGAACACTTTGACACAATTCAGATAAGTGTTTTAAATGATATTGATACGAGGGGGAAAGCCTTACATTGAAAACTGAGGGATAAATTTTGTGATGAGGATCCTGCGATAAACAAATACGTGAAAAAAGAAAAAGAAAAAAATCAACAACAAAAAGCAAATCATGTTAACCAGTGATAGTCCTGTCAATAGCTAGAACACTTGAAATATGAACATGCAATGGAACTTGTAATGGCATCTAGTTGCCTATGGATTTGGCTATTACGGCTTGGGCATAAAATCCATATTGATTGAAAATTGTGGACCAATGCAATGAACAACCTTGATCCTATTGCTCTGTCATTGGCAATGATGCTAGTTACATCCTGTTTGAGTTATTAGTAATATTATTATGCATCCAATTCTCACTAGCTTTGTATCGTGCATAATCATCCAAAGTGCATTTACAAAAAGATCTGCAAACAAATGGAGTAAGGTGATATAACTAACTATGGCTAGACATGAAAATCAAATATTGTATAGATTGGGATCAGACAACAAATGCAGAAAGCAATTGTCTTATTATAATTCTCTTTAGCTTGGTGACACATTTATTTGTTACATTGGGTAGGTTCTTCAAGGTTGGTCATACTACACATGGAAACATGGCTCTTGACATATATGATGACATGGTAGATGAGAATTCTGTAGAAAATCCTACATGATGAGTAAATATGATAATTGGCTATGGTACTTACAAGCAGCTGTTTATAAATGCGCTCTAAAGAATTGTAATCGAATTGCTATAAAGAGACTGCATAGTCATTACCCACAAAGCTTGCATGAAGTTGGAACTGAGTTTGAAATAGTTGGAAGCATCAAACATAGGAATCTTGTGAGTCTACATGGATATTCACTTTCTCCACCTAGAAACTTGTTGTTTTATGATTACATGGTAAACGGAATTTTGTGAGACATCCTACACAATGAGTAAAATGATTATGTTATGAAGAAAAATGGATATGTACATTGTAGATTCATATTTTGAAATAGAAGAATCCAATCAATCTCTAACCTACAATATCAAATCAAATCAAATCAAATTTACAGTATCATCTTTTAAATTTGCCCATTTTTTTGCATGCACCTCTTTTCCTCGCAATCTCCTTAACTCGGGTTGATATTAAATTAGAATAATCAAATGTGCCCACAATCCACTGGGGCATCAACATAGGCTTCTAAAGATGTACAACTCACCCCGTATTCAAACAAGAAAGCAATTTTAACACAAAATATCTTTGATTTAAAAAAACATCCACTATACAACTATAGAAAAAATGATGTGTACTTCAAGAAACCCAAATTCCCAGTCATTCTTAAAAACAGAACCAACCCAAAGCTTCAGTTTAATCAAATCTGTCCACGGCGGAGAAGAAACCCAAATTAATTGATCTGAAATAACAATTGGTCTAAAACAAAAACCTATGTAGGAATATAAAAGAGAAAGGGAAGGGTGAGGGAATCGAAACCTGCATAATTCAATTTAATAGAAGAAAAACATAAAGCATTTAGGCACCGGGTATATAATCTTCCTGTGCTTCTGGCTTCTTGCTACAACGATTGGAGAAACCTTTGGAGAAAAAAAATTATGAAGAAGAACGTAGTACCTAGAAACCTAGAAGGATGCAAAAACTTTGATGCTTTTAATGTTTTATGCCGAACAGTAGCAGTTGTACGTCAACTCTGTGGAAAAGAGATTTATAGCAGACATGTCACATAAATATTGGGCATATAGATTACATATAAAAATGGTTTTGATTTTTCTGGGACGAAAATGGAGGTCAAATCTATCAATTGAAGATCCCCGCATATGAAATAAAAACCCAACTTGGAGACCCTGAAAAATGAAATTATAGTGTTAATGACCAATATTTAAAGGTTAATGCCTGCATAAGCTAAAATAAAAAATAAAAATAGTAAAGTCAAAGCAACATGCAAAATCAAAAAAGCAAAATTGTTAAAAATAACAAAACCGTCATTTAAGCCATCAAATTTGACACAGTCCCATAAATGTCCGTAAAACTTTTTCCCATAAGGATAACGCCTTCGGCGTAATAATATATATACCTAAGTAAGAGTATTCATCCATCCATAAACAAATATACCCAACGTATAGAAAATAATGTAATATAAATACAAAAGACTACTTCTGAGCATTATATCCCTTATGTAATCTAATCCTATTAACCGTATTTAATATTTTGGGGGGAGAGGAAATTTGTAAAAAATACTCGAGTATTTCAACATTAAAAATTAAGCACGACCATTCATATATCATAAGGGACTTCATCCTAAGTTAAAAAAAACATTGTCAATTTATTTATTTATTTACTAAATTATAATATAATTCTCATTCATTTCTATAAAATAGAATGCATTGAATGAGAAATCTGCTTCGCCGAGAGCCAGGACCTTTAAAAAAATAGCAACAGCATAAAATAAAACTTAACATCAGCAATAATAACTAGCAATCGCATGTGTACAATGCAATGTGAACACCGAACAACATATGTTATTTGATTTAGAGGGATAGTTTTTATTTTTGTAGTTGATTTTGTTTAAATTATGGGTGATTGATTTTGTAAGTGTAGAAATATAGATGAACCACTTCATTTAAAAAGCACAAACATGATGCCTAACCCTTAAAACAATTCAAAAATTTGGAAGAAGACTACTATAAATTGCATGGTTATTTCTTGGCATTTTAAAACTATAGGTATTTGTATGCAGATATAATGAAGAAGACATTAAAAATGTGTTGTTGTTGGTTTACATAAAGAAGCGAGAAACAATAAAAAGGAAAAATTGAACATGTATGTTGAATAAAGTAATTTTGTAAGTGTAGAAATATAGACGAAGCATTTCATTTAAAGGTATCATCTCTTCATTTCAAACTTGTTACAAATTTGTACATATACAATCATGAATCAACTAGTAAATTCATACAACCATGGATCAACCAGTAAATTCAATTACAGAGAGAAATTCATGTAAACACAGGAGGATGGGCAAGCCAAAACATCATATGTTTTCTTCGGAAGGGGTACAACATAAGTTTAGCTAAAATTTTACACGGATTTTCCATGTATCTTTATCCATAACACCGTCAGTGTTAATTCTAGATTAGTAGTGATCATTATGTATACCGTGCATACCCTTAGCACCTCATAATGTATGAGAATCAGGTTGCATGCTATTAGATTTATTAAGTTGGCAATTCTTATCTTATCTTTATTGCTTATCTTATAATTATCTAAAGCCATCAACTTAATAATGGTTTATTTATTTCCACTACCTTTAAATAACAATGATAGAACCTTCTTTGTTAGTGGACAACAATAAATCAATAAGGTATTAAATTAATAATGGTTTACTTGTTTCCACTAACTTTTGCATGCATAAAAAAGGAGAACAATTCAATTTGCACATTTTTTGCATTTGAGTGTAGTGGGATTGATCTTTATCTTCCTTGCTAAAATAAATACTCAATTTATATTAAAACTTCAACGATTTGGTGATGTATCCTAGGGATACATCAATTTGAAGTCATCTTGTCAAATTGGGGTGAAGAATACCTGAGGAATAGAGAAATTCTTACCTAAACCTATAGAAGGAATAATATGGATTCCATTGCAAAAAATATACAACATATAAAGATTGGAAAAGTTGGAATACTCGATACTACAAAGAATTATAACCAAGATTTGAGAGTCTTAGGTGGTAAGAACAGGAGGCAAGGGGGATCTAGACCCCAAAACTATGGCCTTGGTATCAAGAAAGTATGAATATCCTTCTTTGACAGAGACTGAACCATCTTCGCAAACCTATACTGGAGAAGACATCAGATGTGCAGTAAGATTCCTCATATCTGGACCCTCCTCTGAAATGAATTCATTCCATATTTTGTCTCCAATGTCATTCACTACTCCCATGCACTGAGTGTTGTTAGGATGCAAGAAATCATCTAGAAGAATACCCATGTGTTCATACCAAAGAGATATTATGAACCCATGGATTTCCCCCCGAGGGGATGCATCCTTATAAGTATGGAATGGTTTATATGCTCCCATTGCAATCTCAAAGTCCCTTTGCCCCATCCATTGATCATTGGTTGACGTTTGCAAAGCCCAGTATTATGTATCCATCATCGATTGTACAATTGTAGACATGCACATATAATAAGTCACGATATGCAGAGGAAAGGAAATCCTGGATAAAATTATGGACATTGCCTAAATATAATAGAAACAATGTCCATTTATTCATTAATTTTAGCTTACACTAATCTTAGGGAATCCATTCTCCTGAATCTATGACAACTTTTGTATCTGTAGCACTCACAACACTGCTAGTGACCACGTGGCCATTTGCAAAATAATCATTGTGACTAAATAAAGACCTCTCTGCAAAACTTGGCTCCACCATACATCTCAACATAGCCCATGGTATTTCAAATATCAATTAAGGGATTGAAAGAAAACATAGATGTATATTAAGGATAATAAGTATTGCAACTTAGAGCCTACCTTAATGTCTGTAATGTCTCGAACTGTAAAGAGGAGGTAGATAGTTGAGGCTTCTCGTTAAAGGTGATGATGTGGCCTCTCCACGGCTCCTCGCTCATGTCCGACACTAGCAATCCCAGAGCGATGCACACTTTTATCAGAGTTCCTGTCATGCTGTGTGACACATCACACATCACCAAGCTGTCGAAGAATTTTCTGTCTTTCATCATGTTTTTTACCATTTGCTACCACTGAAGCTCTGCTACATTAACCTCACCCTCCGACTTGAGGTGAATGCCAAACCGTATATGTTATTTGATTTAGAGGGATAGTTATTACTTTTGTAGTTGATGTTGATGAGGGGTGTGATTGATAGTGTAAGTGTAGAAGTATAGATGAAGCATTACATTTAAATATATCTTAGACATTTCATAAATCCTCAGTGTAACCTCCTTGCTATGAATTAGTTTCTTCTTCACGCCATCTTTTGATGAGGACTGATTTTTAGCTTTGGAAACCCTTATAACAATCTACAAGATGGAGTTGTATTATAATCTCTTATAGCTTTAACTATTTTGCGTATGATTGTCTATCTTAGAATTGTAATCCACCTTATTCATCACCGCTTTACCATTACCCTTATCTACGTCGGTGACAACTATATTCATGTTGTCATTCAGCCTCTTTCAGGCAGACCATTCTTGTTTGGAAATATTACTCCTAAGACATTTAGCACACCTAAGTGCCAGCGTGCAGTCTTGCCTTATTTCTTATACTACATCAATGGGGAGAAATCTCACAACATCTTCAATACCAACCAAGAAATTCCACACCCGGATGTGCCTCAAAGTGATTGCAAAGCCTAATCATTCTGAACATAACTTTCTACAAAGGTTATCTAATCATTTATTTGAAGAAACGATAACTGAAAATCTTCTAGCCAGTGGACAAACAAAAGAATTTCTTGGTAAATTTTCCCAAGATGCAGGGGAAAGGGTTCAACAGAAGAGGATATCCTCTAGAAGTATATCTCAACATATTAACATGACTGATACTAATATTCATGGCTCTTTTGTTGCCCCATACGCCCTTGGTTTTGCCGAGAATTTAGGTACCCCTTGTCCATTAAAGGAAGGAGATAAAATCAGTGAATCGCTCTTTAGGCCCGTGAAAATGGAATCTTGTAGTTCCTCACAGCTAAGTGAGACAATGTTCTATCCTTTAGGAAACTCTCTTCTTCATGGAGAAGTACCAGGTATGAGCAGGTATAGTTCTTTCTGTGATTCTCTGGATAGCCCTCAGGTTACCCATTTGTATTGAAGAAGGCCAGATCTTGTGTCTGAATGGGTAGTCGATTGTAAATAAGATGTGTTATAGTAAGTGTTCGATAATTGTAATCTAGACAGTTGTTCCATATTTGTTTGATGTATTATAAGAGTTTTGTGTACAAAAAAATTCAGTTGCGTTAGATTGAAGTTTTTCCCCAACAACTACTTTCATCGCCACAATAGCATATTCTTACCAGTATACCTGATGGCTGTAATAGTTCTTTCCAGATAATTATAATGGCCATTTAAAAATGAAATAAATTTACATGGTGTTAGACAGGACTTTGTTGGTAAATTTTGTTAATACACTGCCTCTAGCTCTAACTTCAAGTTCAGATTCTTAGCGTAATTTGCTGTGACAAATCCATCAATTAATATTCAATTGTAATTTCCTCTATTAATTGGGCGGTAAGAAACGACCCTCATTTATTGAATTGCTTACTGAAGGTATACATTACTAATTGTAATTTCCTCTATTAATTGGGCGGTAAGAAACGACCCTCATTTATTGAATTACTTACTAAAGCTATACATTACTAATTGTAATTTCCTCTATTAATTGGACGGTAAGAAACGACCCTCATTTATTGAATTGCTTACTAAAGCTATACATACACCATGTATACTTGCTTAATGTTTTTCAAATACTTAATTTTTATCAACCTTTAGCTTTCAAGATGATATGGAAACTTACCCTTTCAAAAATTGTGTCCTTGGAAATGATGTAATTTATACTTTAGTTTATAGTTTGTTTACAAAATTGTGTCGCTTTTATTGATTTCCATCAACTTAATGGTTGTTTACAGTCCCAACAGGTATGTAATCTATATTAGTTTACCAATCCTGATTCTTTGTGCCATATGGACACTACCCTTATTGGTCAAAGGAAAACTCTGATGATTGTGAAATTCAATAGCGAACTGTGTTTTAAGGAAATATCATAGCATTTTCAAGACCCTGCGGAAATAATCCAACCACGCCCTACGACTTGAGCGCTTGTTAGATAATTTCGTGAGGAAGTAGCGCTCCAGCGGCTATTTTCTTCTCGCCGTTTCTCACATCTGCAAGAAAATTGGCGAATCTGTCCTCGTCGTGCTTGATGAACAGGTTTTTGTACTTCCTCATCGCCACAGAGGCCACTCTGTTGTAAGGCAATTCGCCCCATAAATTTGCGCTCATATACACCTCGGGTAAATGTAGGGCCTTTCTGAGCGGAACCAAAACCTCCTTCCTCAACCTGTCGCGAACCCTGTAAACGTAATGGCGGTCATCTGCCACGTCGGCATAATCTTCACGGGAAAAATCCTACGTGCTATGCTCTCACGGAGCAAAATGGATCTTCTCCTTCTGAGCCTCCCTGTTGGCCATTCTTTTCTCAGTCTGTTCGGGTCCTTGCAGGAGACAGAGAAGTATCTCTGGGAGATCTTTGACGCAACCGAATTTGGCGAAGACGGCGACATTAGCAGCTAGGGTTTTAGGGTGGTGAGAATGCATCCAACAGGGGCGGCGTAGAAGGAATGCAGGTCAAAATAGGGGAGAGGACCCTATGAGAATGCATCCAACAGGGGGCGGCGTAGAAGGAACGCAGGTCAAAATAACTATTAAAAATGTGAAAACGTCCAGACAGTAGTCAACTTTAATACAGTCGCAGAAACGTTTGGAGATCCTTTACTATAGAGGGAACACGTTCAGCGTAATAATAAAAACAAGAAGAGATAAAATAATAAAATAATAGTTAGCAGACCCAAACTCTTTACATGGATCCCCCTTTGAATATTTCCACATCCCCATGGAATATTATCTCTACCAGTACCACCCTTTGTATGACTGAAATAATCACACCAACCTCTTTCCTTGAATTTCGAAAGCCTCTCTATTTTTTCATTTTTTTAGTCCAAGTTAAGATGTACCTAGGTAGTTGTCTCAACCTCCAACTCTTTCCAAATCCATGCTTCTTGTCGTCTTCCCAAGCTGAGAGAGAGTTGAAGCTTGTTTTAACTTTCCACGACACAACAGGACGGACTGTGGGAAATAATGTGATAAGATGGCCTGGCTCTGTTCTCCACTGACAAGTATTGTGAGGGGGTCTTCTGGATTCAACCGCGTAGGTGGAAACTATTTGGTACTGGGTTTTGCGTACTGACTGATTTAATTGGTCATTGGTTTCGAGTCTTCCTATAAAACTTATCATCTGAAAACAGCTTGATCTAAGAGTCTTATGGTATAACCATACAATCCCGATTGAAGATTATTACTGGATCAAACATGGAGGGAGGTGATTCTGATTTCATTCGGAGTCATGTGCATGAAAATGATGCGTTGAAGGAGCCACTAATAATACCCAAGGAGGAAACTCTGGTGTTTGGAGATGAGCAGGATGATTCCAAGTACACTGGAGTTGTAGTGTGGGAGGAAGTAAAGAAACAATGCTGGATAGCAGGGCCAATGGTGGCAGTGAATTTGTTACAATATTCCTTGCAGATGATATCTGTTATGCTGGTAGGGCATTTGGGGGAGCTTGCTCTTTCTAGTGCTTCTATTGCTACTTCCTTTGCAGGTGTCTCCGGATTCAGTGTGCTGGTATGTATGACCTTTAAATCTTCCTTGCCCTTCCTCTGATTATATTGTTAATTTACAGTTTCAATCCTTTTCTGAGTTTGCCAAATCCAAGCTCAAGTCAGACAGGTATAATAATGATGCTATGATTTGCAAGTGGGCAATTCAAGCTCAAGTCAGATAGGTATAATAATAGATGGGTCATTGCAAACAACGCAGTATTGAATACACACTGGCTCCCCAAATTGGTATTTGATAATCATGCACTACTCAAACACTACATGCTCAAAAAAATTTGATAAAAAGCCCCAAATACAGATTCAAATCATATGTCAGGCTTCTGATGTTCTTGAGGTGGAGTTGCACCCAGGTTCCTAATATAAATTGGTCTACGCTTTAATTCTGTATTGGTCTTCACGTAATTTTGATCCTGTAGTGGAGCTTTGAGACTTAAACTTAAGCCTCACCAAACCAAAATCATATAGGATCCTTTAGGTTTTTAGATGCCATATTGGTGTCTTATCAAAAACTTTGTACAGAGGGGTGCACATTGCTTTCATGATTTAAATATAATGCCATAAAGTGAAATAGTTCACTTCCGTTCGTAAAATTTTGAAGTTTAGTATTATTATGTGTCATGAATGCAGTGTTGGATAGAAGACCAACTGTTTTTCTCTTCGTTCTGTACAGATGGGAATGGGAAGTGCATTGGAAACACTCTGCGGGCAGGCCTATGGTGCAAAGCAATATCATATGCTTGGGATTCATGCGCAGAGAGCAACCGTTTGCTCTTTTTTGTGTAAGCATACCGCTTGCTATGGTGTGGGCATATATGGGCTACATTCTTACTGCCCTTGGGCAAGACCCCTTAATATCTTCTGAAGCAGGGAAATTTGCCAGATGGATGATTCCCAGTCTGTTTGCTTATGCAGCTCTTCAGCCCCTTGTAAAATTCCTTCAGTCACAAAGTATTGTCCTTCCCATGATGCTATCCTCTGCAATAACTCTGTGTTTCCATGTTCCCATCTGCTGGGTTCTGTTATTTAAAGTTGGATTAGGTAATAAAGGGGCTGCCTTGGCAAACAGCATTTCCAACTGGGTCAATGTGGCACTCCTATTGCTATATATAAAGTTCTCACCTGCATGCAAGAGGACATGGACATCCTTTTCAAGGGAGGCTTTACATGATATTAAGCATTTTCTCAAACTTGCCATTCCATCTGCGGTGATGATCTGGTATAGTATTTCAATCTATTTAGCTTCGAAATGCGGTTTATTTAAGAGATCCATGTACTGCTTCATAGCGTTTTTATGTTTAACATGTTTCTTTGCACCCTTCTGCATATTCATAGCATATGAGGAACATTAACAATGTGGCAAATAGACGAGCAATTTTTGTTCATCATACTGTACTGCAAGTTGTTAATATTGCAGGGTAGATTATACCAGGATGTTTCCTAATGTTCTATGTTTGTTATTCTGTGGCCGTCAACAGCTTGGAGTATTGGTCCTTTGACATGCATATTCTCTTATCTGGTCTGTTGCCCAATCCAAAACTTGAGATGTCAGTTCTTTCAATCTGGTACGCATGTGTAATGAAAATATCTCTACTATGGATGAAGCTTAATAAGAGCATTTAATTGCTTTTACTTTTTGTTACCTGAGCTACTTGTGATGTTTTTCAGCCTTAACACTTTGTCTCTGGCATATATGATTCCCTTTGGCCTTGCCGCTGCAGTAAGGTTAGTAGCTACTACAGCTAGCTAGTAATTTTCTGCTCTCTTTCTGTTCGTCATGCAGCCTATTTAAGGCGAACTTACAGGATATTGGACTATCAAACATTGAATCCAATTTTTTTCCAAGCAATAAACCTCATAATCTTTGTATGGCAGTACACGAGTTTCGAATGAACTAGGAGCTGGACACTCTTGTGCTGCACGTCTAGCAGTTTATGTAGTGGTCTGTATGGCAATCATGGAGTCCATCATGATGGGATGTTTTTTATTCTCTATACGAAATGTTTGGGGCTATGCTTATAGCAACGAACAGGAAGTCACTGATTATGTTGCAAGCATGATCCCACTGCTTGCAGCCTCCTCAATTATGGATGGGATCCAAGGCACTCTGTCAGGTTTAGAAATCTTCTATAAGCATATTTTAAGGGACAATACATAATCTTTTTGAAGTAATTATAGTATGGGTACGCATTACAAATACATTGTCTTTTGAAATCATTTATTTTGAACATAATTCTGCAGGGATTGCTAGAGGATGTGGATGGCAAAAAATTGGGTGCTTATGTTAATCTTGGGGCATACTACATGGTTGGTGTTCCTGCAGCTGTCCTTTTGGCCTTTGTACTGCATGGCGGTGGGAGGGTCAGTTGCCCTTTTCTCATCATCTTTGATTTCCAAATAACTGAAATTTTATGTTTTAAATGCAAAAGAGTATGGATGAGAACTTTGGTAAAAATTCCAACTGTATCTTATCTGTCACAGATGCATGAAAATTGTTGAAATTTTAGACAGAAAAATACTACAAACTTATGCATTCTGAAATTAGAACAATGATTGAAACTTTAAACTGGCTAGACCATTCCCAGTGCAGACCCTCGCAGTCTAAGAAGAATTATTATTTTCCCTGTTATAAGGCATGCTATGATGCACTCATACCTAAACGTGATAATGGAAATCTGTTCGTTTGAAAGTTGTTCATTCAGAGTACGATGCCAGAAACTAGAAACTGCCATTAATAAATTTCTACTCATTAGCTAATAATGGGCATAAAGTTAACTTCAAATTTAAAATATTTGTCCAAACCTTTATTGCTACATAGGTGTAGACTATGGTTCATCTGATCATCTAATTCTTAACTGCCACATAGATACAAATGTCTAATGTAATTTTGAACTTGATACGGATGGTATTTAGTATTGGTTTTAAATATAGAGGGAACAAAGGTTTGTTTCCTCCCAGCAAGAGTAGAAAATGCACGATCAGTAGGCTGCACTCAGGATGTTGTTGTCTACAAATAAAAGAATACAATAATATTTATTTTTATTTTTAATTTGTTGACTATGCCTCATTTTTATGGATATTTTAGGGACTCTGGCTCGGAATCATTTCTGGCCTTTCTGTACAGACAATTTTACTTACCATAATAACTTCATGCACAGACTGGGAACAACAAGTAAGTAGCTCCAATTTGTATGTCCATTCTAAATAGTTCATTTAAAGAAAACAGCAGCTACAGGTTCATATGAGAAAAGAAGACATGAATTGTGTCCGGTTTTCTTTGCAGTAAAAATAGTGTACAGGATTGAGATGGCACCATTTGAATGTATATTATGCATATATTTGAATGAATATTATGCATATATTTGAATGAATATCAATGGAACATAACAGCCTTTAATGCAATTTACTTGTATTTTACTGAATAAAATTCTCTTTTAAGGTTTCTGTTCATCGTATGACACATTATTTAACCATTGATTCGATGCACATGAGGTGCATTACAGGAAGGTTTCTGCTCGCATGCACAAGGCGTTTAGACCAACAAATTAGTTTGTCCTCGGAAAATAAATATAACATCTTCCTCTTTGCAGTAGATTGATTTGGCCATTGAGAATGAATGTCTGCACTGGATCTAGCTGAATCTTATAGGATGGTACTACCTAATATATTTCTACTCACATTAATGTTGGTTGTCTTATGGCCAGGCGAGAAAGGCAAGAGAAAGAGTATGTACATCAGCATTACCTAGAGTTACTGATGATATAATAAAGGTGTGTACTCTTTATTCTGCTTTTATGAGAAGGTTGAATTTTGGAAAATGCCTTTTAAATTAAGAATGAAAACTTCTGTGAGATAAAGGACATGGTTTAATACATTCAAAACAAAATGAAACAGAAAGTCTTCTTGATATTCTAAAGCTGTTCTAATACTATGCTCTTTAGATTAGAAAAATCAATGGTTGTGCTGTCATAGAATACCCTAACTTACTATAATGGGTTTTTGTCATCAAGCAGGATGATCAAAATTAAGGGCCTTTCTGCTAACAATTGTTGTAGTCAATTTTCAAACTCTTGAACAAACAAGGTTGATATTTGGCTGCCTTCAACTCAAAATGTGCCTAGGAACATCAGCTGTAACCGAAGTGACACTATTATACGAGAAACTTCCCTTATTTATCTGATGTGGGTCATAGAGCAACGAAAAGTGGTAACATTTTTGGAGAGTGCTCACTTTCAAATGAGTAGTGAGCACTACTGTTGGTCGGCAAGAAAAAAATATTTTGATTTGATTCTCGATTTCTGATCGAATTCAACCATTTGTGTTCACAATGATCATGTAATACCTCTCTAATGTGTTGTTATGCATTGTTATTTTCCTTAAGAAACTCTAAGCATCAACAAGTCAGTTAAATATGTTCTGTAAGATAAAATGCTACTTTAAGAAGCACGTAGAATGTTCGGGATGTCTTCAATTGAAAAAAGTGTTCACATGAAAGATACCATACTCAAGTAACTAGCATGGTGTTACATTACTAGAACTTTCTTTTAATAATTAAAGCCACATATTGCATCAGAAATATATTATATCTGTATGATTACAAAAATGCATCTAGAGATGCAATTAAACGTGATACACTACAAAATGCGTTAATGTATTTAAGACACTAAGAAGTGTCTAAAACAGAGAAATCTCTGCATATGATAAACAGAGCTAAAAGGTATAGTTATAGACTAAGGAAGGAATTCTTTATAATTATCTCAAGCAAAAAAACATATTTTCAAATATTATTCTTCTGCACTGAATCAATGTTCATGACAGTGACACCATGCTTGCACACATCAATATGCTGAAGAAAACTTGCAAAATTTTAATGTGAGTAAACATGAGAGAAAAAAATACACACCCAATGCTGTTTGGAGGCTAGATTACAGAGACCAACATGGTTTTCGCTTGTTGTCAGACCACCTTCCAACCTAACAATATTGCTTCTATCTGACTAGCCAAACAATTCTTGACACCTTCATGTCTGTTGTAAAAATTCCAGCCCTCTCCCGCGTACATGCGAAATCATGTCTCATACCTGCCATTAGCAAGAATTGAATTGTATACAATTTAGCCAACTCATGAACCAATTTACTATTTAGTCACAAGGTGAGGTCCAATACAATAACCAACATTGACAAGACAGAAACAAGATATGAAAGAACAGAAGCAGTTTCCATTCACAAGAAAACACAGCATATCGTGATCAATTTGCTTTAGAAATTCACTTCTAGGTGTAAAACCCTCCTTTCCCCCCGCCTATCCCCTTCCCTTCTCTCCCCCCACCTATCCCCCTCCCTTCTCTCCCCCCACCTATACCCCCTCCCTTCTCTCCCTCTTATGCAGGAGCTTTTGGGGTCAGCAATCTTGCATCGACCAAAAACATGTAGAGCGGGTGAATCATTGGTTTGTTTCTAGTGTTGTGGTGTGAAAGTCAGTCCACAGGGATTCATGGAGAAGTAAAAGATCTCAACAAGCTGCAAGGACCAGAATGAAGTTGGTTTCAGTCAGCAAACAAGGTTTAAATTACAGAGCCCCCTGTTTAGTGGCAAAACCATTGGTTATTGTAGGGCCGATTGTCAAACTGCCAGTCTACATTAACTAGCAGTTACACTGGCAGCTACATAACCGCCGGCCTGTGTTAAGCAACGGTTTCACCCATCTCAGTTGCACAGTCAGGGTAACAGTATAAAATGCTCGAGTTCCTCTTCTTGATCATTTACATGAATCTTGGCTCTGCAGAAGGCAGCTAAATGGAAGGAAGATTCAACTGTTGGTGTGGAGGTGTAGAGAGAGAGAGCAGAGGACATACAGGGAGTTGAACTTATAACCATTGAGGGACTATTATTGCATTGTTCTTCTTCATTCATCTTTGTAGAACATATATGATAGAGAAAGAGCATTTGATTAGCTTGTGTAGTTTCTTCATCAGAGTTGGATAAAGTTGTGATCATTAGCCTCTAGTCTGGAATACATCTGTGTGTGTGTGTTTATAGTCAAATCATTTGGTTCAGGCTGCCAGGACCAGGTAGCCATTAACTTAGCCCCCAATCCTTGACTACATCAATTGGTTGTCAGAGCTGGTTTGAGTCCAGATTGTGCATATACCTTGCCTGTGTAGGACTTTAATAAGAAGGATCATAAGTTATAACAGTACATTGTGACTGCCAAAGAGCATGAAGATGCCTCCTAGAAGAGCAGTTGCCAACATGAAAGGGAGATTAGATGAGATAGCATGAATGCTAAGAGCAATGGAAGCATGATTGAATGCTGTGAAGCAAACTGAAGAAGAGGATTTGCACCAAGAGATGACACGTGAATGATGCTGAAAGGGGGGCTAAAAATAGGAGAAGCACTGGAGCCAGCTAATCAGCATCAATTAGATGTAGGTGAAGATAGGATAGAGATATTTAAAGCATTTGAAGAGAACTGCATATGCTAGAAAAGATGTCTACAGGAACCAATATGAATGTTCCAAGCTCCTCAGGATCTTTGAATATCAAATAGTAGATTGATTGCCTTGTGGAGATAAAACTACCTCAAGTTTGATTACGTGGATGACCCAAGGAGAGTGAAAGTGGCTCAGACCAAGCTGAAGGGTCGTGCTGCCCTATGGTGGAAGGAAGTGTAAACCGAGAGGGATAGAAGAGCTAAAGAAAATATTACTTGATGGGTTAGAATGGTTGTGAAGTCGGAGGGAAAATTATTTCTTTGAAGGGAAAGCTTCTGCTAGCAGATTATCAGTTGGGCTTGCTGAAAAAGTTACAAAACTTGAGGCAAAGGAAGCTTTGTATGAAGGATTATACCGAGGAGTTCTACAAGTTAACCATACGATCTGGTCACTATGAGGTTGATCAAGAGAAGGTTGCGAGATATATAAATGGATGGAGAATCAACATACAAGATGAGTATGGCTAGGTTACAAACCCTGCAATAGGCTTGTCAATTTGCATTGAAAGCCAAAAAGTTGTCAAGAAGACAACAAATTACATTAAGAAGTAGAGGCAAATTTTCAAGGGGAAAAGGTCAATAAAATGCTGGAAGAGGCTAACATATCTATGAGTAAGAAAGTAGCACTAATTAAAATTGCAATCATGCAACAAGAGGAAGATCATATCCTTAAGAAAAGAGGATAATATGGCATTCACTAGTACATGCTACAAATGTGGACAGGCTGGTCATCTTTTGAGTGCCAATAAGCACAAGATAACATCAATAAGATAAATAATGCAAATACCCACATTGTGCAAGCGGATGAAGAGTCCGTTGCATCACTCCATCATATAGAAGAACTGGAAGATGGATAAACTCTCATAATGAAGAGATTGTTGCCGAAACTTGAGAGGAATGAGAATGAATAAGTGCAAAGGAAGAATCTTTCCCAACTATTTGCAAATTTAGAGGTACGTGTTGTAAAGCCATTGTTTTATTTTATCATTAAAGCGGGTTGAAGTGACCCGTACCCTTTACATGAAGCTGAGGCTAAATCCTCAGATTTACAATCTCACAGGTTTACATATATAGAAAAAGCTATATATTAAGCATACAAAGCATATGGGCTTTTCAATCCCCAAATGATACTCACTACGGAAAAGCTATTTCCCACCTTGGGACGGGAAATAATCCTCGGTATTACCCTTGCGACCTTTTTGACCTTTCCTTTTCTTTACCTCATGCCTCTTGCCATTTTTCCGATGAAACCACGAGCATGAGATCGTTTGGATTTGTTGAAGCCTCCTGAATGTCTGGTAAGGATGCTTGATCGGAATTTGATTTGTCAAGAGAGTGTCCTCTTTTCGTTCTGCTTACAACAATATCCCCCTGAGATTCCTTCGTTGTATCCAATTTCCCTTTTTCCATGCTTACCTCTGCCTTGTCCTCTGAGTTGGATTTACTGGGCTCTTCCTTGAACGACGTGGCGGACACCAAATCCAGATCCAAAGATCCCCATCTGCCAGACGAGGCCGAACCACCCTTTTTTGTTGGTTTTTTATTCAAAGGACAGGATGCTTGCAAATGTCCCGAATTTTTGCAAATTCTACACAGGAATGTTGTATTTTCATAATCTAAAGGTTGGGAATGCTGAAAATTTCCAAATTTCAAATTGATTCGGTTTGGAAAACCCTTACTCAAATTGATCTCCACACATATGCGAGCATAGGAGCACAAACCCAAATGAGTCTTTTATAAACTTGCCCAAGACATTTCCAATATCCTCTAGTGCATACCGAAGATGCAGAGGAAGGTTGGGAAGTTTAACCCAACTAGGTGTTTTGGAAATCGAAAGAGTGTTCGAATCAAAATCTGGGAACCATGGAGTCAAAAATAATCCCGCATTACCCCAGAACCATTGTCCTTGTGACATGCATTGTTGGTAATCCTTTGCCTCTCTAAAATGCACCACAAAAAAGCCTCTATCGCAGAGGGAAATTTCACACTTGTCTGTCTAGTTCTGGAAAATCCACTGGTATAAGGCGGAAGAGGAAGGCCATAACCCATTGAATCGGCCAATTATGGCATCCCGAGCTAGGGTTTGATAATATTCCTCCACTTCATGGTTTTCAATGACCAAAGATGGGGTTTCTACTATAAGATCCAACAAATATGCCTGACCAGTAGGGATATAGCCGCCATTTTCCCCAAGAGCATCCTTAAACAAAAACAGAGGGTCACAACTCCTACCGCTCTGAGCTCCACCCCATGCATTTTTGTTCGATGCTCCTCCTAAAACACCAGCAGCCGCCGCCATAGGTTTCTCACTGTGAAGAGGTGGGATAAGGCATCGATTTTTCCTAGCCCCAGATGTCGTCTCACCTGCTACAGAAGTCCAAATCCTTCCCATGGCTCTTCCGGAGTCGCCTCCATGCCATGCAATCTCCCGCGACTTCCTTTTCTCCTCGTTGTTGGTTTGATTCGCATTAGCGAATTTTTTCGCATTCACCGAGTTAGTCTCCATCTCCTGTACCTAAATGATGTCGTTCTAAAGCCATTGTTGATATTGGTAGCACAAACAATTTAGCATCAAATGAAATGGTATATAAGATTGGGTCCTATAGAGATGAAGTGACAGGATATTATGCCCATGGATGTGTGTCATGTGTTGTTGGATAGCTCATGGAAATTCGATTGATGAGTCGTACATGATGGTAGAGAAAATACCTTCACCTTGAGAAGAATGGAAAGAAGTATGTCTTGAGCCCTTTGAAGAAAAAAGAGGAGTAAGTGAACAGCCCTAAAGTTCCTATTAGTTCCAAAAAAACAATTTTCGAAAGTGGAAAAGGAAGAAGAATGTTTTGCTTTCCTTCCCAAACCCATGCAAGTTGGGACGTCTGACAAGATAAGTGAAATGTCAAGTGAAAAGAAATATTGTTAGATGAATATGTTGACATGTAATAGCATCTTCAAATCCCAAGACACTCAATGCACTTACTCATTTAGTGTTATATGAGATAGTCGATCCTTGTCAAAATTAGGTGGAGAATCTATATCCTCCCTTGATGTTGTATAGAAAACCTCCTCAAGGCTTGTGGGGTTGGTCTCTATATGCGGAATACGAAGGTCTATAAATAATCCTCTCTCTTATCAATAATATATATTAGGATATGAAGGGGACTATTATAGAGCCTACACATAAGACAATTTAACCAAGGGGTGCAAGAGTCGTGGACCTAAAAAGTGATAATGCACTCTCTATCAAAGGTGTAGGGTTACAAAGCCTAGGTCTAGGGATAGGGGATATAGTATTACTAGTATCTTGATCAAATATATTGTAAAGTACTTATACATATATAAGCTAGGGTTGTAAACATGAAGAGATCAATAGCTTGTAATACCCAAAGGGGCGAAAGTAAGGAAACTACTAATATAAAATAATGCAATACATAAGAATATGATAATCTATTTTAATATAATACACGACACATTAATACATCAATCATATCATATTATAAATAACATTAAAAAATTAGGTAAAATATACTTTTATAAAGGCATCATTGGCACATTAAGTTGTTGGGGTTAGGAGCACCTTATGAGATAGTTAATATATGAGACCACAAGATATATAGGAAGAAAACCTTAGTAAACCAAAGTTGGGGAATCCAAATACTTAGTAGACCTTGCCAGTGCAACTTATATTATTGAGTACCTTAGACCCAATTATCTAAAGATAGATGCCCAAAGATAAGGAAGACTAACTCCTAAACCTGTAAGGACTCAATAGCAAGTTGGTGGGTGCAAGAAGACAAATAGATGACGACGACGATGTATGTTAGTTGATATTAAATGACATATAGTTCTCAATAGTTGATGGCATCGACTATGGTTGATATGGTTGACAATGAGGAATAACCAGACAATATGAAGCATGACCGATATTGTCAAGTCTATGGAATGATGAATCATGGGTTTTGAGAGGAAGGATAAGGAGGTAGAGGAAGTACACAAGATCTAATAAAAAGTGATCTAATGGAAGTATGAAGGTGTTTTAAGTAGATATACAAGTGATTAGAAGAAGATAGTGCGACACTTGTTGAAGGTTTTACAAATGAGGTAACAAGATAAGAGGGTTTGAATTTGGGGGAAACACCATAGTTAAGCGTGCTTCAACTAGAGTAGTACTACAATGGGTAAACTCCTAGGTACTACTGGTGCTTCACCCCCATGAAAATCACATAGATACAATGAGTGCTACAGAGGACCATTCATACTTGTGAGAGATGTTAGGAACTAGTTCTCTCATTATATTATGAGAGTTAATTATTAATGTGTCTTATGTGAATTGTATTAATAACTCATGTATGTGTGGTAATTAGTTTTTTTATTTAGTTTTTGAAACAACTCAGCCATTTTAAATAGGATATATATGTTGTTGAGACTCCACAAAAATAGGAGTCACGAGTCTTATATACTTGCATGGTCCTCATAGAAAGATATGATATTGACTATTAAATAGTGTTTATCATTTGATATCAACAGAGGATAGATGGAAGAATAAAGAGATAAATTCAAGGGGCATCCCCATCGTTGTATGTTGCCCTGATTTATGACTCAAGGATAATGGATTGAAGTTATCTGTAGTTATTGTCATTAGATTAGTTTGTAGTTTATTTATTGTGTGTCTACGTGTAATCAAATACAGATGGTGTTGGTTCATTCATCTCACTAAATAGTCTGGTTTGAATTTGAGGATACTACGTGGAATTTGAGGGACAAAAAATTTGCATGTAAGTGTTGATTACTATTCGAAGTGGCATTGACAAAGAGAGTGGCATGTCTAAAAGAAGATCTGAGACTATGAAGAGCCTATAGAAAACAATGAGATCAAATCCTATCCCTGAGAAGCTAGAAGAAAGTGCAGTTTTGCATTCGTGTTCCATCTGTCTATTCTTTACACTTGTGATCCACGAGTTAACTCTTTTATACCCCCAGTCAACAGCCAGCTTGTGGACTTTAAAAACCGTGTGTGAAAAAGTTAAATAATTTTTGGTTTGCATGACGTTTTTAGTTATTTTAAATGTTAAAATACAGCCACTTTTGAAAGATGACCATAACTTGTGGACTTTAAAAACGGTGTGTGAATTATCTTAATATCTTACTAATGAAATATAAACAATTGAGATATTAATGAAATATAAATAATTGGATATCTCATTGATAAAATAGAAATATCCAATTTTTTTAAAAATAATTCTGTTTGATTTTTTTTAGATTTATTTGATTTCTTGTTTAGTTTTATTTTATTGATTTTTATTTGTAATTGGTTTTTTTTTTAATTTGTTTGATTTATTACAAATAAAGATTGGATAATAGAGTAGCTGCATTGGATTTGGGATTTTGTTAGAAAGTTGAAATTTAAAGATTGAGCTTGTAAGCTTGGATGTTGGACGTTGGAAAGTGGAACTCATTTTCTATAGAAATGCAAGTTTGCACTACTCATTTTGAGTGAGTGATTTCTATTATTTTCTTCAATAATATTTTTGAATTGTAATTTGAAATTTTGTTTTAACATTCTCATGAACTTTCATGATGTTTATGGATCTTCTAATTGATTAGTGCAACATTAATTTTTATGGGAAAAAAATGAATACGTGAAAAACTCTGAAATTGATTAGTCCAATCTATTATCCATATTTAAATAAAAGTCACATAACAATGAGAGAATATTACAAAGAACAACATCCATATAAACTTTAACTGAATTTATGTATTTTGTAATAGTTATTATAAAAAAACAAATTTAACGTGTATATTAAATTTTAAACACCAAATGACATAAATGTAATTTTCTAGACCATCAAACAATTTTATTGTGACATGTAACATTGAACGTCAAAATCCACCATTGCTTGTGGTAATTTATAGCTAGAATGGTTTAGAAGGTTTTAGCAAAAACCAATGAAATGGTCAAAGGGTAGATTAAGCAAAGCGGTCTTATTTAAATGTATAATGAGTCTTTAGGTTTACAAGGATATTATATAGTCTTATATCATTGAAAGTGTTGTGTCTTCATAAAATTATTACAGTATGGGGTTGTTTTTAATTGAAATGTTATTTATAGTAGAGTTAAAAAGTAATAGTTGATTACTTTTTAATTATCGTATATTTAAATTATTAGTTATAGGCGAGTCTTTTAAAATCAAAGTTTTATAGAGTCATCAAAAGTGTCTAAAGTCTAAATTGACAAATTTGTATTCTAGAAGGTCTATGTTGTCTTGTCATTAAAATTGTCCTTGTCATAGTCGTGTCATCAAAAGTTTTTTAAAAAAATTCTTCACGTACACATTTTTCGATATAACCCAACATCCAATACAATAAAGTGTTTCACATTGCAGGGGAGAGATAAGAATAAACACAATGTGGAAACATATGAGCTTCAAGTTCCAATCAGCCGAGTAAGCAACACATCAACCAAAGAAAAAAGGTCAATCAACGACTTCTCGTCAGTCACTAATGACGAGGCCACGAAACTGCATTAGTGACACCAGATTTGTGCCAAAACGACTAAAACCAGGATCGATTACCAGGTGGCAGTGGTAACCATCTCATGATATTTGTGATTGTGGTAATGATCACCAATAGTGGTGGCAAACACGATGAGGACACTATCCTCAAATTTATATTATTTTAGTTGTGTGGTGTGTGCAAAAATTAAACAGTATAATCATTCCTTGCTAAGTTTGAAAAGTGGAGAATGTGCATATCATAGATGGTGTAAACAATTGTACAAGAGGGAAACTGACTGTAGAGACCCTCTGACTATCGTACTTTGTTGGAAGATGGTCAGCTGGTGATAAGTTTGTTGAAAGTGAAAGATGGATAAGTTCTCGTATGTAGGTGATCATGTACAACGAGATCTAGACAACAATATGCAGACCTAAAATTATGTGTTAGCATACGGTTCTATTTCCAGTTCAAATGATACATTGTTATTCCCCATGTTCACACTAGGGGGAATGTTAGGAACTAGTGCTCTCATTATATAATGAGGGTTAATTACTAGCAATCACATGTGTACAATGCAATGTGAACGCCGAATGGTATATGTTATTAGATTTAGAAAGACAATTATTACTTTTGTAGTTGAGGTTGATAAGGCGTGTGATTGATGATACTGATTTTCTATTAAAGCCAGAACAAATGTTGCAAAATACATTAGAAGGGATGTTAGATAATAGTTAGTTGTGTAATAATTGAATACAAATGCAAGTGAGACATGTAAGTTTGCTAATACTCATTCTCAAGAATGTAGTGATCGTGAAGTGTTGTTGTCAAAGTATATTGAAAGAATGACCAAGTGTTTTAACATATTATATCTCCATGAAACTAAAATGAGACAGAATATGCAATTATATATAAACAAATCTGAAATGTTTATGGTACATTCCAAATTTCTTTTTTACCTCAAGAGTTTGAGAGCATCAATGTTAGAGTTATTTTGTGCATATCTTACAATCATAGCATTCCATGAGACCACATTTCTTTGAGGCATTTTGAAAAAAAAAATGATATATGTTATTTGTGTTAGAGGGATAGTTTTTACTTTTGTATTTGTGTTTGTTTTAACTATGGGTGATTGATTTTGTATGTGTAGAATATAGATGAGTCGCTTCATTTAAAATGCACAAACATGAGGTCCAACCCTTAAAACTATTCAAAATCCAAAAAAGTGATATAATGTACAAAGCTTTGGATGGAAACAACTATAAATTGCATTGTTCTTTCTTAGAATTTTAAAATTGTAGGTATTTGTGTGCAGATGAAGACATTAAAAATGTGTTGTTGTTGGTTAACATAAAGAAACATGCAACACTAAAAAGGAAAAATTGAATTTGTATGTTGAAAAGTGTAATTTTGTAATTGAAGATATATAGACCAACCACTTCATTTAAAGGTTCCATCTCTTCATTTCTAAGTTGTTACAAATTCGTACATATACATTTTCAAATCTCATAACATGAGTGGTATCGTTTTGCAGACTATTTTATTTGAACTTAACATGAGAAGAATTATATCATGAATGGTAGCCTTTTGAGGGTAATTTTATATCCGGTAAAAATGAGTAAATTTGATACCCCTCGAACGGAAATGGTGTCTAGGATAGAAGAAGTGTTGAGTAAAGTAGTACCGGAGGTGCTATCAAAGTAGAGTGTAGTATTTACAAAGGGTTGAGTGATAGTAATCTTGCTTCCTCATTTCTTCTTGCTCCAAGTGTTGCTACGTGCGCCATTTTTAAGTACCTTTCGAATGAAAAAGGAGGTGAAATGCGCAGATTTACAAGTGAGGCAACTCTGGAGAAAGTTGTGAATGTCAAACCCTACCTTTCATTGGTTCTAATATCAACAGTTGCTCTATGCACAGTAAGTCCCTGGGACTTGTGGATAGTTAATGCCTTGGCCATTTTAAGCGGCAATTGTCTTCAATTCCCTCTCGAAATAGGGGGTATCGGAATATGAAACGGGTTCGAGGGATCCCAACATGGGCCGTTGTATCTATCAATTTTGACAACAATAAATAAAGGTAATGTTGGTGGTGGCATTGATGCATAATAGACAATGTCGATGATTGTTCATGTAGCATCATTTACGAGGCCTGCGTCAACCCATAAATTTGTAATAAGCATGATTTTTTGTTGTTTACAAAACAAAACTTTGTGCTCCAACTGATCATCATCAAGATTTCTTGGTCCAACCCACCTGTTACTTTCAGCAATGGATTGGGCAATTGGAATGTTCAATGCCTTCAGCATCTAAAGGTTGTGGGAGTCCACGATGTTGTTTTTTGCAAACAAATGTGGTGCATCCT
Source organism: Taxus chinensis (assembly GCA_019776745.2). Classification (NCBI taxonomy): domain Eukaryota; kingdom Viridiplantae; phylum Streptophyta; class Pinopsida; order Cupressales; family Taxaceae; genus Taxus; species Taxus chinensis. Next base: position 613,874,186 of record CM034148.1, on the reverse strand, counting down.
TAAATTTTTTGAGCTCTTGTTGATTTAGGTGTGTGTCTATGCGAGACATTAGGAGTTCCCAATCCTCAATAAGAGGGGTTGAATCTCGCATGTTAAGTAGTAAATTCCAAAATGAAGCTTATGCATCGGTTGTTCCTTGTTGACGAAATATAGTTTGAAATGTAATGGAAGAATGAAATCCCTTCCAAAGGGTGGCTCCATAGGATTTACTTGCATAAAGAGGACTGTCCATAACTGGTGGTAATTTCCTGAGGTCTCTGAGGAGGATGACTGATATGTTTCCAAATTCAGATGTTTTTGAGTGTGGGAAAGCCTCACGTAGCTTACTGTCAATTTTTCCTAGCAACTTTGGGTTGATGAAACTCATTTCATCAATAAGAACATATTCTATATGTTTTAGCAACTCTTGAAAAGAAGATAATGCATGGCCTTCAAGGGGTTTTAATTCTTTGATTGGAATGAAGGTACTTTGCTACTGAAGTAATGTTTTGCGGGAAACTTATGGTGTGTCCTGAGTATTTGTATTTTCCTCCACGTACTTGGGTGACTTGCAATAATGGATTGACTCGTGTGATAAGCATCTCCTCAATTTGGGTTAAAGATGCAAGAATGGTAGGATTCTTTTCAGGGTCCATGTTGTTCCACGAAGAGAAGCGATGACTGTGTTTTTCAGATTTGCATCTGCTATAGGAGGGAAAGCCTTCAAAGGAAATTGTTTTAATTCCAGGGTAATTTTCCAAACAAATTGAGAAAGTTTGGATTGTTTCCAACAAATCTATTCTTTTGCAAAACTGACATTGGGCTTCAATAGTCTGCGATGAGAGCAGCAATATGGGAAGTCTTTGTGTATGGGAAGGGGTGGGGTGTTTTGTTTGGGTCGATTGTGGATTGTAAGGTGGAAAGTAGACAGAAGGAGAGGAGGAATTGGTTGTACATGTCTGAGAAATTGAAGAAAAGTCGGGGACTTGAAAAATTTTCTTGTGGCGGCATAAGAAAATGGGGAGGCGTGGTAGTGGTTAGCAAATATGGGTTCGTATGGAAGGAATTGGCATGGTTGTGCAAATTTGTTTCCATGGAAGTTACATGCGGAATGTTGGCTATAAATCCTTCAGTAGTTGTATTTGTTGGAAAGTTTGAAATGACAGGGAATGGTAGGTTGTTAGTCGATGTAAGTTGATAGATATTTGAGATTGCCATTGTTCTACACTCTGGGTGATGATGTCTCAGCTCAAAATTTATGTAAAATTTATTTTTTGCGTAGTTCTCTCTTCATCGGGCTCGGTTTGCAAGAGTTGACATGATTGTGAAGTGACACACCTATGGAGTACCACCTATTGGGAAAAAAATCTGTCGTTCAGTAATGAACGATGCATTATTTGTTGACATACAAAAAAACTTTATACAATAAATTATATACAATTGTAATGCATGTGGAGTTCCAATTGGAACCATGTGTAAGAGGTATCATTTTGAGGATTAAAAATCTACATTTGTTTCTTAAGGAAATTAATATTAGTTATGTGGAAAGATACAGTACGTTCCAATAGTATACAATGATGCAAATACATACATAATATAAGTGCAAGTAATTATCATTTATTTTCTTTAAAGATATCTCAATCCACATAGTAGGAGGAGGCAATAGTATGTCAGAATCAATAAACTCTATACATTTGAAATGCATGTGGAGTTATAATGGGAACTAATCATAAGAGGTAACAATTTGAGGATAAAAAACTTTTATGTGTTTCCTAAGGAAAAGAATATTTATTATATGGAAAGATACAATAGTATATAAGGATGAAAATACGTACAAAATAAAAGTGCAAGTTAAATGCATTTATTTTCTTAAAATCACTTACAATCCACATAGTAGTAGGTGACAATAGTATGTCAGTTTATAAGGAACTACAGAAGTTTTCTATTGAAGCAAGGGAAAAGGGCGAAACATAGATAGGAAATAAGCAACATAGCGGTGATAGTTCAAAGTATAGAATGGGATGGGTGAGAGTGTAAAGTTTGTAGGGACGGATACATTAGAAGTATTTGCATAAAGAAGGTTATTGAGGAGTTGCATTGTTATCCACTTTCTTAGAACTGAGGATGACACATTTCAATCTATTGTTTCCGCAGTATGTCTCTTTTTTCAGGGAAAGTGTGAAGCAGTATTCGTTTCCGATTACATTGCTTGTAATTTCATTAGTCACGTCTTCATCTATAGACAATAGGTGGAGATCGCTAGCTTCAATACCCATGATCGACTCAGTTGTCTCATCAAAAGTTGTAACTAACTGAAGTTCTCATGTTGGGTCCTTTAGACCGATCCTGAGTGCATATATATAATCATAGTTCTGAAGTTGTATGTTACAACTCGAACATAACCATGAACCATTACCATTCTCTCTCACCTTTTTCCTGCATTTTTTTTCACCTTTTTGAAGAGGACATGCCTTGTAAAATAAGTACGCCAATGGCCGCCAATCATATTGGATTGGTCAATATAGAAAGAAAGTATGGTATGGCCACCAATCAGATTGCTTTCTACGCAAGCATGTCTACTATGAACATTTTGTGTAGTGCTGAACATGATTAAGCAATTCTTCAAGGTCCACATATGGGGAGGAGGATATAATTTTTACTGTATATAGCAAATAAGGGTCGTTTAGGAGTGACATGTGAACAAAATCCAAGCGGTTGCAAACCAGATGGGGGTTCTAGGAAGACACGAACTTATCAAAGTATTGTTTTGTTGCCTCAATAACTTCATCTCATATTATGATATTTTTTCTTCATTTAAAAAATTTCCCGTGTAAAGTAAGCCTCCACCCTTGTTCCAAAGCTCACATTTTGGCACAAGTTAAGTGGATGCCAGTAAAGGTTGATGATTTGATTTGATATCTGCCAATTTCATGTGCTAATAAATAAATCTCTAACTATTTTTCAACAAGCCTATTTTGCATACTAAGCAATTATTGCAGTCATAACTGCATCTCATATTATGTTTCTGTTTCTCCATGATCTTGTTTTGTATTTCTAATGGCACTCATTGGACTTCTCAAGGAATCACTTTTGTAAAGTCCTTAGAAAATATGAATTGTGATAGACACAAGCCATGAATAATGACTAAAAAGGAGGATGAATTTGTTTGAAAACTCACAAGGTTCATATAGCCTAAACAAAGGCTTAAAATTATCCTAGTCTGCAACTCATATACTTTATGTGAACCACTTTCCAACAGAGTTCTTACAATTAATACATGCACATTGTGAAGAATGCCACTAACTCAACACAAGGCCATAAATAGAAGGCCTAAGGATGTTTGTTACAATCAGATTCCATCTAATACCCCAAAAATCCTTTAACAAGCTTACAAGATAAGGTTTGTTAGATTGGGGTTTTAATTGAACCCCAATTAAAGAATTTGCTAATACTGAAAGAAATACCAAAATAATATCCATGGATAAATACATATGAATGTCATAAAGCACCAAAATCAAGCTCTCGGGAATCCGGTGTCCGAAAGAATATGAATTATAATTGGTGCCAAAAGGCATCCTTTTATACTTAAATTTACCCCTAAATGACATCCCTTTAGAATAAAATTTTCCAATTTTTTTAATTTCCCTGTGTATGCCTATATGTAAATTTTTAAAAGTAAAATACGTGTGTACAAGGCAGTTAACAGTTTGAAAAAATGCTTCGTAGGGGTGTTGAAGAACCATGAAACCTTTTACAGTATTCTCTTAAGCCAATGCCAAAATAAGAGCTTGAATATTTGGGTGTGGATATAAAGATTTATTCATGAAAATAGTATTTTTAACACATGTTGCAGTTGTGAATGCCCTAGTAGATATGTATGAAATATATTGAAGCATACACAAGGTCGGATGAGTTCTATGCAAACTGCATCAAAGAAATGTGGTGTCATGGACTATTGTGATGCCAGGGTCTGCAAAAAATGGGTTTTTTCATAAGGCCTTGGAAAAGAAACAAGCAGATGTAAAGCTATCAGTCCCTGAAAGATGTGAATGGAAGTGAATCTGTTTGCTCTGCATTTTCCATGCAACCGCCATGGCTGGGAGCTTCACTAAGGCGTGTGACATTCATGGGTCATTCATTTTGAAAAACACCCACCTTACATGTGCATGAAAAAAAGGGTAAAACATAAACATAATGGTCCGGATGTAAGTTGAAAAATGTAAAAAATCTAAATTTAGAAGACAATGAATCCAAAAAGTTGGATTTTAAAGTTATATCTCTGGGAATTGAAGAACATGAGGGCCTTACGAAGAGCCTACGTGTAATCTTCAGGTGGCAGAGAGGAATGGTGGTGCCTAGGAACTGTCTTGACAATGAGGATCATGAGGCTAGCAATAAAACTAGAGACTAAGAAGGATATAACAATCAACTTAAAGACAATTCTATTGTAAACAATGCAACCGAGATCTGCATACTTCTTCTTCTTCTAGTCACCAGGGACCAACAACCAACTCTGCTAAGTCTCGTCGAGCTTCCTAGACAAGGTTGCACTGTCAAATTCCTGCAGGCTAATGGAGGAGGCGGAGGTATGGAAAATGGACGTTTCGGCTACTGCTCAACATAGGCAGCAATGGCGGCAAGATGCACAACAACTGGTGTTGGGTGCGAGGTAGATGAGTGGTGGAGAGAAGTTAACATGCAATAAAATCCGCATGCATTGGAGTTAATGGCATTATTTTTCTCTAGATCACATGTAATAACTTCCATCTTCAGCTTGGCCGCACCCGAATGCAATTTGGGGCATGAGGGTGGGCACAGTGAAGGTCTCATAGGCTAGATCGCCAGCGGTGAAGGAATTATCTCCATACTGGTATTGGTATTCGTAATCCGGACTGCAAGATTTCGACGGAAGCGCTTTACAGAAAGAACTCAAATAGCGAAGCTTAGCATATGTTTGCGATTTGGAGGGGTCGAAGATTTGGCCAAGCTGGGTAACGCATTTGCTGCGCAGCTTGCACTGCATCTAGATCAGATCATTGCCTATGTCAAAACAAGATCATCCAAACCAAGATCATGGAGAAATAGAAACATAAAAAGAATGGAGAATGGAGAGATTCGATGGTAATAGCTCGAAAAAAACGTCCAAATGGCTGAAAACGTCTAAACGACTGTCAAATTTGACACAGTCACAGAAACGTCTGGAGGTCCTTTACCATAAGGGGAACGCCTTCGGCGTAATTAATGTGTCTTATGTGAGTTGTATTAACAACTCACATATGTGTGGTATTTTTTGGTTGAGTTGTTAAAACAACTTAACCATTTTAGGTAGGATATATATTATGAGTTTTATTTGTTGTTGAGACTCCATGAAAATAGGAGTCATGAGTCCTATATAATTATATGATCCTTGAATAAATATATGATATTAATTATTGAATAGTTAATTATTATGTTAAATTTTTGAGTGTTGTTAACGTATTTAATCGGAAGATCTAAACTAAATATAACCAAAAAAAATAGATCAAATTAGTTTGACTCAAATCTACATAATGAAATCCCAAAAAATTATCCAAATTATTCCAATATGAAAAACACCACCTTATCATAAACTTATTATTACCAAATTTTTGAAACTCCACATAAGTGCCTTTAAGTTCCCCTCTTCATCTATATAAAACTTAAAATTGACTTTAAATGACATAATAGCACATACCCCTCTAAACCCCTCCATATGAATGTTTTATGACTTATTAATCAATCGGACTTTTTAGGTGGAACTTCTGCAAAATATGTTACATATCATGATTTTCTACAAACCGATCATACTCGATGCACAAGTGACCCGCCGGAAGTTTTATTGAGATGAAGAATTATTTTAAAAATGTGTTAAGCACTAAGTTAACGAATTCCCAAATCTCTCTCCTTCTAATTGGAAAATTGCACACTATACAAAATTTCATCCCCGAACTTCATATGTTTAATATTTAGATTAAATTGGAAAATGTGATTGAATTTTATCATAATCGATACACTCTTAGCATTATTGCATTTGTAATAAACGTATTTTTACAATTCAACTATCAATTTATGATTTCAATTATGATTATGGTCTAACCACATGTGTTTTTGTAAGTTATGGACACAAAATTAAGTACCTCTCATAGAAAATGAGACACACAAAAGGAGGATATCATCGGGGAGAAGTCTATAGATTGTGGAAGACATCACTATACATGGAGGTATATGAGAACCACCGAGGTCAATCCAACTCAAGAATATGCATCTTTTATTCCATATAATATGTTCTTGAGCTTTGTGTGAGTAGCTAGGGTTTTTTTGCAGGTACATGTATAACAAGAAAACCCTACAACAAAGTTGGAGCAACATAAAGCAAAGTGAAGGTGATATTGACAAACCCTAAAAGAACCATACCTTTAGCCATCGTCTAGACACTACCGTCCAAGCTGTTATTCTCCTCTTCTTACTGGTATTGTCCAACACACTTTTAGATCATTGTTTCCTAGACAAAGCACACACAACTTAGATCCAACCTATTCCGTCAGTATTCCAACTAAGATCAAACACTGACAACAAGTTATTAGCTAAGTCACTCTTATCTCCTTGTTATTTGTACTTGTTTGCCACTACATGTTATATATTGCAAGTTTCTGATATTTATCTAATTGATCTTAGTCCTCTGATTAAGATTTAATTTTGTTAAATCATTTGGTGAACCCACTTATTGATTGAACCCTAGATTGACATAGGATCCCTCATTTTGTTTGCTTCATTGTAGCCATAACCCTAGTAACCTTAGGGTTTATTTCTTTGGTTATGGATTCCAATATATTTCATTCATCATGTAGACTTGCATGGATCATTATCAATATCTATCTAGATTTCCCACATCTCCTTGCTATCATAGCTCACACGCATCTTCATACAACACACAGGTTCTTGAGTTTATTGTTCATTCCCAAACAATAGTTGACAATGCTCAGCGATTCTATATTCAAGTTCACATTCATAATATGATCGTTAAGCATGTTTCGGTTGATCATGGATCTAGTCTTAATATATGCAATATCTCCTTTCTCCATCAAATGAGATTACTTGCCACTTATTTAGCTCCATCTACTCTATGTATTCATGGTTTTGATAATACACCTAAGCGAGTGTTGGGAGAAATCACTCTACCCTTTACTATAAGACCTTGCACTCTTAATGTTATATGTCAGGTTATACCTAATAATCTCAATTATAATATCCTTCTAGGTTGTCCTCGGTTACATACTATGCATGCAATCCCTTCTACCCATATCATAGTACACAAGGCCCTTGCAACACCTTCTTCCATGGATATGCTACAATAGATTCCACACTTCATGTTGCTAATTTGTGTGATATCACCTTCAAAATATCACCATAACCATGGATTTCAAATCTGTTGCTTCGCACAACTCTCGATGCAATTATAATGATTTGATGCTTACTGATTCCAATGTTATATCACTTTCTACAACATCCTCACCACAAGTAAGAACATAGTCTGTTGATTTGATAATGATTCGTGATGATCTTCACTCTCTCACTTTTCAAAATTTTACACATGAATCATATGCTATGGCTACACCTCATCTTGTTGCATCCATGGGAGCAATCAACTCCCCTCTTTCCACATGTATGTCTATGGTTTCTTCTATGGTCATAGGGGCTACTACATACAATGTTAATGCTCACAATCTTTCCAAATTGCACCTATTACATACCAATGGTCCAGCTATTCTACTTTCTTCCAATGACCACACTCTTATTGTACACTTACTACTCATGCAATTGGGATCTTGGACTCGATTGGATTCTCCCCTCACCATGTTGACAATGTTCTTTGGTAGCTCTTGTGTTATCCCTCACTACCCAATGACACACTTTTATTTTAGGTTCAAACATGATTTTTGAGGGTACACTTACCTACATGAACCTCACTTTGCATACATACATTGGGGGAAACATTGCTCCCCATTCCCTATTCATAGTATTTCATATTCTAATAATACAAAAACATTAGCTTAGATCTTAGTTGGATGTCTCTTTGATTACTTATATTATTCCATGTTGCACTTTAATTATCATGTTAACGTTGATTCATAGTATGTTTATCGTTTTACATATACCAGTAAATAAGGCACATTCTTTGCATTTTCTGACCCATTGATGAGCATCTGCAAACAATGTGGGACACAAGTATCATGCCTTTATAATTTTCATGGTTGTGGCCTTGGCAGAGAAGTGTCCACCTAGAGAAACCATTATGGAAATTCCTCCAGTACTTTGTTCACCTGTTCATCCTCAATGCACCTTAACAACACTCCATCAATGTTCCTCTTGAAAATAATCCCCCCAATCATTGCATAGGGAATTGATTGCAACCTAAGATGCCTTCTTTTTGCTTTTTTTAGGCCAAGAGGATATATACTAGTGGATAGGAATGTGGTCATGTCATCAATCCAATGTGGCCATTGCATGGATCTCCTCTATCTTGCAGATCTGTAATACTTTGCAAATCTTCATCCATGAAGAGGGAGGTTTCTTGATTATCTTGAGCATCCAAAGCCAGCGGCTCACAAAGTGCTCTACCTCTCACCAATTTTGTGGCTTTAATGGTCACGTCATACTCCATAATCTTGGTCACCTATCCAGCTCTTTTCTCACTAATTTCTGCTCCCATAATGAAGTCTCTGACATAGGGGTGTGAGACTAAAACTTTAATGTGATTAGTGGCAAGCATACTCTTGAATTTTTTGAGATCTCTCATGATGGAAAAGACCTATTTTTCTATATGACTGTATTTTACTTCATAATCCTTCAACATTTGACTGAAGAATGCCACTGGCATTATTCTGTACCTTGACCATTTTGTTGTGTTAAAACAACAAAAATGTTGGTATCAACCCCATATGCATATAGAATAAAATCCTTTGAATAGTCAGGGTTAATAAGCGTAGGCACTTGAGAAATTGTCCTCCTTGATGTTGGCAAAGCTTTCCTTTCCCTCCTTTGTCCATTTAAAAATTGAATCCTTCTTGAGCATTAAAGTGATAGGCTTAACCAGTCCTGCAAAATTAGGAATAAACTTCCTAACAAAGTTAATCTTTCCAAGGAATGACTGCAAATCCTTCTTGTGAGTTGGCAAGGAGAGAGAGGATGGCTGAGATTCTTTCAGGGTCAATGGAAATACCATCTTTTGAAACAATATGACCCAAAAGTTTGCCCTGTGGAACCGCAAAATTACACTTCTTGGGATTAAGAGATACCCAAAATCCTACATCTCTCAAAAAAAATCTCAAGATGACTGATATGGTCCTTACCCTCCTTTGAAAAAATAATGATATCATCCAAGTAGATGAGGATGAAATCATTAATATACCCTTTAAAATTTAATGTCCATTGCTCTTTGGAATGTGGCACCTGCATTTGATAATCCAAAAGGCATCTTCTGATATGCATATGTTCCCCACTTGGTTGTAAATGCAGTTTTAAACTGATCCTCTTCTCTAACTTTGATCTGATTGAAACCTGAGTAGCCATCCAACATAGAAAATCTTTTAGCTCTTGTTACCATTTGCAAAAAAAAAAATCCATAGAAGGTAGAGGATAATGATCTTTTAAGGAAGCTTTGTTCAAATCCCTGAAAATCCACACAAAGCCTAATTTCCCCATTTTTCTTCCTAACCAGAACCAAATTAGCTACCCAAGAGGAATATTTGATGGGGAATATGATTTTTTCCTCAATGAGCTTGGATAATTCTTTCCTCATGAGGGGCTCTATCTTGGGGTTGACAGGCCTTTGTTTCTGTCTAATTGGCTTGGCATTAGGATCAAGATCTATGGAATGTTGAGCAATGTTGGGGTCAAAACCCTTAAGATCTTCATAATTCCATGAGAAGATATCATTAAATTTTTACATAAGGAGATAAAATCTTACTTTTCATCTTCATCACATACCTTTCCAAGCAATAGCTCCTTGTCTTGTGCAATAGTGACTGGTTGGCAGTCCTCTTGCCTTGTTGTTATATTCTTTTCTTCTCCTTTGAATTCATCATTAAGACTGAAAATGTGTTCGAGAGTGACCAATCATTTGGGTAGTTTGTTTTTCCTTAGCTGAATAATTTGATCACCATAGCTATCATGCAAATCAGATTGCAACCTTGAGGAGAACTCAACTTCATTTTGAATAAATTGTACAATTTGTTCATCACTATCAAATATTTGCCAACTGACTTCATTATCTGGAATTGATGGCCTAAAATCATCTTAACATGTTGGCCATTACCTTGGATGAGATCTTTAACTGGTGAAAATTGTGATCCAATAGCCTTCATTTGGTCTGCTTCTTTGTTCAATTTCTTGGCACCACTTGTAAGTTAACAACATCAAAACTTTCTAAGAGATCCCAAACTCGATGTGCCTTGTAAGCTTTCAAAAGCTTATTCTTGGTGGCACATTTCCCTCACTTGGTGGATGACCAATTTTGTATCCCCAAAAACCTCCAAGTCTTTGATTTGTCTCTTTTCCACGTAATGAGAAGGTCCATGAATCAATGCCTCATATTCTGCTACATTGTTTGAACATGCAAACTGTAATCTATGTGCAAAGAAGAATTTTTTTAATTCATGGAGAAATCGAAACAACACCTTGCCCCACACCATTTTTACTTCTAGAACCATCAAAGAACATTCTCCACAAACTAGAAGCATTATCCTCTTTCCTAAGTGGCATGGGAGTGATAGAAATCTTCTTCATGAATGCAGTATGTACCCAACCCAGTTTCCACAGTTGTATCATAAGGATCAAACTCATAGTGCTCTTTAGCCCAATCATCTAATAGGAGATCAGGAACTGAACAAGGAGTAGGTTGTTCTATTGAAACTAACTCATACTCTTCATCCTCATGTATAATACAATTAGATTGTAGAGGAGTAGGGTTATAAGACTCAACATGATAAGGAAAGATTGGCTCAGTTTTATGGTAAATCTAGTACCATATCTAGTTCTCAGGAGCATGTGAGACCAATCTGAAGACAAATATCCACCCACCTTGGTTGTGAAATCTCTTGATAAACAAATGGAAAACAAAGGAGGCAAGTCAATGACTGAGATATCTTGAGTTATGGTTAGACTTAGACAAGCATGAAGGGTTAACTCAAAATTTTTGATCACTCCTAGAATGTTGACTGTTGAGCCATCAAGTTGTAGGACACCTTTAGAAACTGGATTGTACTCAAGGCCTAGGATATCAACAATTTTCTTAGGCATCACAGAGGTGCTAGCTCCCTGAGTCAATCATGCAATTATGAACCAAATGTTTTCCTACAATTAAAGACATATAAAAGGGTGGGGTTTTCTTAGCCTTGCTTACTTGCTCCTCCTTTGGTTGGCATAGATTGATCTTTGAATGTGTTCTTTGCAAAGTTGGTTTAGATTGGGGAAGTTGCTTCAAAGCCTCATGTAGGAGATCCCTCTGAGATGGTATAGATAAAACATCCCACATTGTCACATTCACATTTGTCCTCTTCATTTGCTCAACAATGTTGAAGGGAATGCCCACAAATTTGTGCATTAGAGGTATGGTGTTCTCTTTCTTTGACTTCTCCATTGTTGGGAAAGATACTCTTGGTTGAGAAACAACCTCCTTCATGGAGCTAGGTCTGCTAGAAACATCAGGCAGCTTATTCTTACTTAAATTTGCTCCAACCTCCTTTTCTCTTTGAAGAGGATTGTCTTGATTAGAAGAAGATGAAGGTTGAGTATCCAATACTCTCTTCTTAAACCTTGTATTATCAGCAACATGAATTTGAGGTCTGTTGGAACTTCTCATAACTTGATTGACTACACAAAGCTCATCAGACCCAAAAAATATGAGATTGGCCTCAGGGGCAACTTCCTGAGCTCCTTCCATATTGGAATTGGTTGTCTCTATTAATGATTCATGTTGATTGGAAGAATTTTGAACCATAAAGGCTTGAGCTTGTAATGCATTTGCACAATTATTCTAGTTATGTGGTTGACTGCATGGAAAACACCACTTGTTTCTTGTATTACATTATTTTGCACTGGAACAAGTGTCTTGCTTGAGCTAATAGAATAAAGCGGTTGTGCAGGACAGACAATTGTTTGAAGGGGAAGATGTGGATTTTGACTTTGCAACCTGTCATTTTGATAATTTTTCCCATATCTCTGATTTGGAATATTGGGTTCCCTAGGGCATATGATCCTTGATTGAATCATTAGCTTGAAGATTGTCCTTGATTAAAACCTGGGTAGTTTCTATAAGATTGAGCTTGTTGCTTTTCCAAAGATATAATTTTATTGGATAAGTTCCTAATCAAGGCTCTCATTTCATCATCATCATTTTATTTTTGGAAAGGGATGAGGTAGAAACAGCATATGGGAATTTTTCTCATGAATGGGAGCAATAAAAGGTTGAGAAGCTTGAGGTAATTCGGGAAACATGGGCATAGGTAATCTAGGGGCTATTTTTCCAGCTTGTATCAAATAATTTTCAGCCCTAATGGCTATTGGATATGCATCGGGTAATTGGATAGCACCCATAGATTGTATCATAACTACTATATCAAAATTCAAGGCTCTTAAGAAGTAAAGGAAAACACCTTGAGACGTTTGGTCTCAAAAGAACTAGAATTTTGTCCCATGTTCTCTGGAATCTAAAGTTGAAATCAGCCATAATCTCATTGGAGCCCCTTTTGATAGTTGTTAGCTACTCTAGCAGGGATATGTTGTTTGCTTTCTCCTCGAACTATTGACAAAGAGTTGTGCCAAGCTCATCCCAATTGTGAATGGAAGCAGGTCTCAGGATTCTATACCATTGAAGTGCTTTACCTTTTAATGAAGAAGCCAAAAGCCTAACTGCAACATCATCTTCAGTAATCAGATGAACTGAACACACATTAGCAACATCCTGGATATGATCAACAGGGTAGTGAGGTTTTCACCAGTGAAGGAAGGGATACTTTTCAAAGCAAACACTAGTATATCATGTTGGGCATTTAGTGTTAAGGGACTACCACCATTAAAGCTAGCAAAGGGTAAATTTCTTTGATGTGCCATGAATGGAATGGGTCTTAAAATCCTTTAAGACAACAAGAAAGGCCTAGTAAAAGGGGAGTAGAGAGAGTTCTATTTGGAGGAGATGGTGATCTTTGAACTAATATGCCTCTTCTTCTTCTCCTTGGTGACAACTGCAAGTATTCAAAAGGCTCTCCACTTGTTACATTTTTCCTTGTTTGTATTCTTCTCATGAAAACGGGCACTGGATTGCTTAATCAGTAAATTTAAATTTGGGAGTCGTCAGATGTATTCCTAGATGCCTACGAATGTTGAATTCTACTAAGACACACCAATATCAGTAAAGATATTGTAAAATTCATCAAACATGTCCCATCGGACGTGCCAGAACGATTGTCACCAAAAATTGTACCCTCTGAAGGATCATGCATGAAAATCAGAAATTTTGGGCAATATGAGAATGTCTCCAAGAGTGGGACCAAATTGCTTGAGACAAACCTCCAAAGAGGGTTGGTTTCACTACCTATTTCCTAATGCTACACTAAAACTACCTTTAAACTAGCCTATTATAACACATCCAAGTAACCAAGGAGCAGTGAAAATGAACAAATTAAGCTTAAAAAGATGATAACACCAAGATAAAGGGGTTCAAATCTAACCTGTATAAACACAAATGCAACTACATATGCAAGAATCAACACGAGGTTTTGCAAGATACAAGTAAAATAGATTCAGAAGAGAGCAAGAAGGCAAAGATTCACATCAAACACATCGCATTCAAAGGAACAAACCTTACACTTGCATTTATAAAGTAAAGGTTTACAAAACTTGCAAAATATGTAGTCACAGAGATCTAAAGGTGTGGGAAATGTGGAACTCCAAAAGATAGCTCCCAAACTAGAAGAAGAGAACCCCTTTTTCATGCAAAAGCACTTACATATATAGAAGATGAGGGAGGCAGGAGCCATGAAACAACGATAAATGGCCCATTTCACCTACCCAGTACCAAAAGCCATTATTTCTTGCATTTTTTAGTATGGGCAATGCTCTTTTCTTCCTGTACTAGCCATCAGATCCATCAAGTGGAAGTGGGACAACATATGGGTATCATTCATCAATGAATTTGAGTAGTTGGGGTTATTGTAGGCATGAAGGTGACAAGAATGACAATTTTCCCCCCAAAATCCATGTTTTCAAACCCATAAAAGACTTAGACGACAAATGGAACATTCCCTTCATGCTTGATTTTACCGCTTTAATATGTTGGCCTTGGTCAGATAAAACGAGTTATTAGGGTACTTAAGTAACGAGGGCACTGTTTTATGTGTGCTTGTGGTGCCCGCCTTTATCACCCCATCCTGTCTCCATGGCTTCCTGTCAGCTATGACAGTTGCTCGGCAAATATGAGGAACATCGAAACATTCCATCGTTTCCCAAAACCTCCAACTTCGTCGAAACACTGCCCCTCATTTCCCCTGGCTCTTAGTCAGTCAATCGGCGAATACCCAGAACATGAGAACTATTCCACTTGAGCGAGGACGACCCGATTTATCCACATCGACCCCAAATTTAACCCCATCAGTCAGATCGGCAATGCGGGGAACTAGAGGAATGAAGGAACAGTTCCTCCAATTCCTTCAAAAGCTGATTTTGCTTGTTTTTGTCTTGTTTTTGCCTATTTCTTCAAATTTTGACTTAGTGTTTCAGCTTGGAATGCTTGGTAAGAGGACAACAAGGTCTCAAGCATGAGATTTGCCTCCAAAACATGATTTTTGCCCCAAAATGATCAACTCTACCAAATTTTTTAACTATTTCCACTGCTCGAGTCCAAGAATGAAATTGCAAGTTGTCAAAATAGCTTGATGTTATTTTGGGCAACAACATCATTGTGCCTTATTCTTGTGGCAATTTTAAAAATACTAAATAGCTTTAACACAAAATATAAGTATACTTTATAACAAGCAAAAAATTACAACCAAGAGAACTAATTAAATGACAATTTGAAGAAGTGATTATAACAATACATTCATTCTATATTGATCTATTGGCCAAAATACACCGATACCAAAACATACCACTAGTCAGATACCAAAATTACCTATCTACATTATTTATAGCTTTACCCTAAAGACAGTTATGAAAGGCAACATGATTCAGCGTATATTCATCCGACCAGTTTCCTTTGAAAACAACGTATGTTAAACTTATACAGTTGATTCTCAACTTCCTTTGGAGCAACAACTCGAGAAAGAAAGATATGACATTCATTTCGTGAGAGATAAATACAGATAGGCTAGAAATCATCGATCCACAACATCAAAGGAAATGGTTTGCCGCTAAATGGCTTGCACAAGCTATCGGGGGTTCCAAACCTCGAAAGATCCTTGTTAGAGAACGGGTTCAATGTGCATCACATAAACTCTTGGATAGACAAAATCCTTAAAGCTTCCTCTTTTTATATTTTTGGCTCTCTTCTTCTCAAATGCAACTGTGCAACCTACCAAGAAATAGCCACTCTTCTCAAAAGGCATCACCAATCCCTTCACCGTGGATTGGGGATTCCCAACTCAATTCTTTGGTGGAACCATGATATTCAATCTAATCGCCTTCCCCTTGTTGTCTAGCCAAATTTCAATTCCAAATCCTTTGCAAAAAAAGGTATCAATATAGTTAACGATATTTGGGATAAAGAAACTGGGGATTGGCTCCCTTGGAGCCAGCTTCAACATATGTTTGGTTTCCCTACAAAGCTTAATCAAATTTATACATTTATCATACAATTGATTCCGCCCGAAGTCCTCCTTAAAGCTACCGGCAATACTACATCCTTTTGGAAAGATTGGTGTTGCCCAACCTAAGGGACCATTACCACAACTACGTAAAAGTTTTTGTATTATCTCATTCTACCCATGTTCCCTTTAGAGGACTGTCTTAATTCCAAGCGGTCTTTGTCCTTCTCCGACTCTCAATAACAACATCATGGCACACACAATTTGGCAGCCCCCCACTATAGCCAAATGTCAATTATTGTGCTGGTGCATTCTTCACATGAAACTCCATGTTAGCTACACTTTGTCCACACTTGGGCTTGCTGTTGGCAAATGCACGTCCTACCCCGCCTTTTAAACAGACCCTCACCTATTTTGGCATTGCCCATTGTCTGCTCAACCCTAGTTATCCCTTCTTTCCTCTCTTCCAGCAATCTTTCTCAACAATTTCAACAAAATAACCACCTTGCTAGGCATTTTTCCCCCTTCCCCCTCTTAGTTGTTTGGAACACTTGCAGGCTGGCCATCCTCTTTCATATTTAGAAAAATCATTGGCATTGCCCATTGTCTGCTCAACTCTAGTTCTCACATCTTTCCTCTCTCGCAGCACTCTTTCTCAAAAATTTCAACAAAATAACCACCTTGCTAGGCATTTTTCCCCCTTCCCCCTCTTAGTTGTTTGGAACACTTGCAGGCTGGCCATCCTCTTTCATATTTAGAAAAATCATTGCCAACAACTATATGCTGGGAATGGTGTTATATTAGCTATTCAACAAACTCATATTTTGTCTACTATTTCCTTGCAATTGAAACAAGTCAATGCTCAGAACAAAGAGCTACATGTTGTGCTCGAGAAAATTAAGGAACATCTCAAAGTAATATGAAGGAGACAGGTTCTGGACCGCCACACGCCACTGGATAGTCTCAATTTCATAATTTGATTCTTGTTGGGCTTTTGTATTTCCTATTTCAGTCCGCTCCTGTCATGGGAGCTGATTGGTACAGAAATCTGTCTGTTACTTCTGGATTTCCCCTTGGGGGCCTCCGTATCTTTGTTTCCTCTGATTTTTGTATTCTTTCTTTAGTAATATAAGCATCATTTTCAATTGAAAAAAAAAACATGCACATAGGGTGTTTGTGCCTTCACCAATGTGTCCTATTTTTAGTTCAGGAACTCCATTTCACTGCTGTGCATATGTAGTAGTTTTCTCACATAATACCTTCTTGCTCACAGCATTTCATAAACTCTTGAAAAAGTACTGTTCACCACTATGACTCAATTTTTTAATGGGCTTTTCACTCTGCTTTTCCACATAGGCCTTTAATTTGAAAATTTCAAACACTTATGTACTTCCTTTGAAGAAAATACACAAGACTTACAGAAAAATCATCAATAACAGCATGATTCAGCGCACATTGCCTTCTCCACAAATGTCCTATTTTTTCATTCAGAAACTCCGTTTTGCTCCTGTGTATATGGAATATTTTTCTGAAAGGTTATACCTTCTTTTTCACAGTATTTTAAAAACTTTTGGGAGAAAAACTGTCCACCACTATCATTTATTAATGGCCTTTCCAGTCAGCTTTTCCACATGGGCCTCTAATTTCAAATTTTCCAACACTTCAGATTTCCTTTGAAGAGAATGCCCTTTCCTATGAAGCATTCTTTATTATTGAATGTATGGTATGGACTAAGTCTGAAATTTTGCTACAGACAGATTTTTCAGTAGTCATGATGGCGAAATTGTTTTATATTCTTCAACCGTCAGTGTCACTTTTCCATGGACTGCAAGGCCCAAGCTGTCTTCCAAATAGATCCTGCCCCATCCTCATCTTTTCATATCATGAGACTCCACAACCTATATGCCAAGAATCTCCAAAATTGGCGTGGTGAGTCAAAAAAAGTGAAGAATAGGTCACCCGCGTCATCAATACAATTTAGTTGAAAATTTTCTTTCCTTCTCAAAAGAATCTTCTCCCTTTTCTCTGCATTAATTTGTCTCGTTGGATTTCTTGCTACATTTGTAGAAAATAGTTTCTTTTTACTACTCGAGTTTCCTTGAATTTGAAGCAGAAAACTTCTTTTTGCCTTTATTTTCTCCTGGAAATGAACTTGTAGAACAAATTGTCTTTTTTCTTCTTGCAACAGTGGCACAATGCTCTTTCTGCAGTGTTGCCATGTGAAAGCATCGAATTTTCATATAAAGGTGGCAAACTTGTCAGAAGTGTCATCACAATATCTTCTTCAAACACTTGTGTACACCAACTGCCGCAAGCTGGTCTACCATTCCATACAGTATGTTCAAGGTTCATACTTCTCCCTCCTCCATCTTCAATGTGAAAATTTTAAAACTCTCAAAAGGAATTCATTTACTACAGCTTTTTCCTCATAAAATTTGGATACTTTGTCTCATACCTCTTTAGTTTTCTCCTTTGAATTGTTCAACAGAATTGTAACTTCAAACTCATTAAAGTGCATTTCCCTTTTCATATTGCCTCTTATTGTCTGGGTCTTTCAACAACTTGCTTAAATCTCCTTTCTTGACATCAATAATGTTCCAAACATCTTTTCCAACAAGGACCATCTATATTTTAAATTTCCACAAATTGGAGCCCTTGCCCCCAGATTCTTCAATCATCCTCTGCTCTGTTGATGCCATTCTGAAATTGTTTTTATTTTTTATACGCTAGAGCCAGCAACTCCTCCAAACTCACTATGATACCACTTTGTTGGAAACAGCAAAAAACTGCTGCAAATAAAACAGAGTATTACACAAAACAGAGCGCGCGCACACACACCACACAACCACTGTTAAACCTTCTCTTCTTCACTCAGTCCCCAAACATGAATTTATAGTTCATGTACAAGTAAAAATACAAAAGATGAGGAGGAGGTCCGATCAGATTGTTTGGATTTTTTGTTTTCCCATATATGCATCTCATGATTTCGAGAATCACAATAATTTTGTGGCCGCTTCTCAACATAATTTTGTATGAATTTTTTCTTTCAAAGCCTAAATA
Source organism: Taxus chinensis (assembly GCA_019776745.2). Lineage (NCBI taxonomy): Eukaryota > Viridiplantae > Streptophyta > Pinopsida > Cupressales > Taxaceae > Taxus > Taxus chinensis. The sequence continues at coordinate 613,855,332 of CM034148.1, read as the reverse complement.
TTTTTCTGTCTTTTTGAGGGGCTTGTGAAAGTTTTTGCATGGTAGAGTAATCAACTCCCTCTTCACCTTACCAAGTTGTTCCCAAATTAAAGTCATTTAAATTTTCATTTGTGTTTGTAGTTGCAAATGGAATAGGTGGATAATGTATGAATGTAGTTCAAGTTTTAAGAAGGACCTCAGTGTGTTGGAAGTGAAAATTCAATGTGTACTCCCAAGAAAGGAGCGCCAAAACAAGGGAATGGAGATAAGGAAGTGTGGATGGATGAATAGTTTCACTTAAGGAAAATAAGATTGAAGGACTTGGCGCTAAGGCAACATAATAGCACCAGAGTAGTAAGGTAGTTGCCCATTTAAAGAGTATCAACTTGTTAGGGTTCAATATACCACCAAGGAAATAGACAATTATATGAGCATCAATGTACAGAGTGCAGAGGGAGGACTATCTATGTACAGAGCACCAATAGAGGACCATCAATGACAGACTAGCAGGATTGACTGTTGACCATGCAAGACGGCAAGAGGAAGCTGCCATTTGGCAGTTGCATGATACACGTGTTGAGCTGTAGGAAGGCACCTGGCAACTTGCATGATCCACATGTCAAGCTGTAGGAAAACACCTGGCAACTTGGATGATCCATGCATCCATCTCTCGAGTTTCACTCTCGACAAGACAACATTCTTGATCAGCTTATCCATTTTCAGCTCAGATCTAGAAAAAGGTTTATAGTTGTCATGCACGGTCTAATATACATGAGTAGAGTGGCAAGCAGCAATTGAAACCCTCTCGGTCGAGGCATTTACATCAGTTGAGGCCCTGAGGGTAACTATAAGACTAACTAGTCGGCGCCCCCTATAAACCTAAAGGTGAGAGATACTCTAGAATAACAAATCCCGGGTATTAAATTAGCATCCTACACACCCTTCTACAGCAATGGTATGATGGCATACCATGCAGATCTGAAAAATGGATGAATAAAATATTTCAACCTGAGCCATCAAGATTTCTGAGGTATATCTCCACTACTTCCTCATTGTCTTTCATGCACTACATTTAATCAACGCTAGTAATATTTGATGGATCAAACTACAATATCAAATATTTTAGACTAGAGAAAGTTGCAGTTTTGATAATTCCCCAATGGGTGGGGCCTGTGGAGCCTCTGCGAATTAATCCTCAAAAGTGTGTTGATAGTCAAAGAATACAGAAAATAGAAACCATGAAGTAGGAAGTACGTCTAACGCACATCTTGAAACCTTTTTGACATGTACAGGATGCTGAAGAAACTTTGTTCCAAGTACTTTCCAACATCAATGTGAAATTCAGGGACAAGAGGCACATCCATTTTAGAGGGAAAAACCTCTATGCTCTGTTGCAGAAAGTGCATTATTAAGTAGTATAGAAAACAGCATTTGCCCAAACAATAGAAAGGCATTCTGCTGAGGAATTATATAATATGCCCAAAGCAGGAATTTACTTTTGAGCCTAAGAAGTTGTAAACATGACCACCTTTGAAAAGCACGTCCCATGTAAACTGAGAGGACAAGTTGTTCTGCATGGAGCATTCACTATTTGTGAGAAAGAACACTTTTCTCTTCTGGTTTCCCACCTGTTCAGTTTTTGTGTTGCATCCTTCCACTTTCAGCACCTGCATAAGGATCTATAGTAACATTTATGACAGCTGGGTTTCTTTTCAAGAAAGCTTCTGTCAGAGCAGATTGAAGCTCCCGAGGAGTGCCAACAAGATAACCTTTTCCACCAAAAGCTTCCATCACAGTATGGTACGCTGCTCCTGGAACGAATGAAGTTGGTGCAGGATCATTCTTGTATGGCCCTTGAATATCTTCTACATTTCTTCTATCACCGCCATAGACACCACCATTATTGAAAATGATCACAATAACAGGCAATTTGTATCTCACCAATGTCTGCACAATTAAAAGATGATAGATTATATCCTAAAATTTGAAGTTAACAAAACAACTATTATAATTATCAATAGATACTAAATAATCAACTGAAGATTTCTTTGAACAGACTGTTCTATCAACTTATGTTGGATGATTTTGTTGCAAAATTATAAGTAAGACCTCTGGTAAGAATGACATAAACTACCTGATGCAATACTATGAAACTTATTCCAAAAACATGGAACACCGACAAATTAAGTAGTTTTATCACAATTCAAATTAAGCGGTTCTATCATTAATTTAACTTCAAATAAGTCTATCACTACGTAGTAGCAATGACGCAATTCAACTTCAAACAAGGCTATTACTATGTATAACAATGACACAAAGTTCTGATATATGTTTAACTTCAAGGCTAATTAATTTGATCATCTAACAGAAATTTTAGGAACTTATTAAAGAACACGGGACTTGACGAAGATAAGCAGTTTTCTCATTAACTCTACTTTGTATGGGACTGTTGGGACTGTTGCCATCAAGTAGCAGGAACAGAAATATACAGTTAAGGCTTATCAACCTGACTGTATCAAGAATGTGTAGAAACTCATTCTAATAAATGGGATCTAACCAAACTACGCAGTTTTATCACTGTTTTAACTTTGTATGTAGGTTTCACTAAATGTATCAGTAAAAGTTTAGAGGCTATGACAATATATATATCACTCTAAAGCTTATCGGCCTGTTTGAAATGTGTATCTCATTTGTAGCCACCAATGATCAAAGAAATTAAATTTCACTTGAAGACAAAAATATTACTTCCATGTGAAATAACAGGACAATACATACGTCAATATTTCTACCAGCCACTGTGCAGTGGATTTGAATCTTGTGTCATTGTATAAATCAATCGACGTCTATAACATTCTATGGCAGCTGCATTCAACCATTCTGTGCATGTGTTTGGTTCCTAGTTGAGAAGACAACATGTAATCATTGGATTAAGTATATGTATGAGATTGATGCCTACCTCGACTTCGAGTCCGCTAAATCCGAAGCCGGAATCACCCTCCACAGCCACAACAAGCCTCTCTGGGGAAGCCATTGCTGCAGCTATGCAATATCCCAAGCCGACTCCCATCGTTCCCCATGTTCCGGCATCCAATCTAGTCCTGGGCTCTGTCTGAAGAAGTATTGCCCGCCCTACATCCATAGTGTTAGCCCCCTCCGACACAACTATCGGTGCAGGGGATCCCTGGGCCAAGAGAGCATCTCTGATGATCCTCATGGGAGTCTGGAAATTGAAGGGCACCACATCTTTTGCTAACACGGCACCCATCTTCTTCACATTCTCGCTAGCCTTGCTTATAATCCTCCCCACCCAAGGATGATTTCTCCCCAGTGCAAAAGGTTCATCTTTGATCTCCTTATTAATCTCCTGCAGAACAACCCTAGCATCACCAATAAGCCCCAAACTGGGCTTTCTGAGCTCGATTTCCTCCCTTGAAACATCCACCAGAATAAACTTAACATCGCTGGCCCATCTTGGGGGTTCCCCAAAGTGGAGCAACCAATTGAGCCGAGCACCCACAACCAAAGCCACGTCACATTGCCCAATTGCAAGAGACCTGGCTGCAGTGGCAGAAAGCTCATGGGTTTCTGAAAGAAGCCCCTTACCCATTGGCGTAGGCAGGAAAGGTATCCCTGTCAGCCTAACCAGGTCCGATAAAGGGCCCTCAGCTCTGGCATAAGCCGCCCCCTTGCCAACAACAATCAACGGCCTCTGCGCTTGCCTGAGCATCGAAACTGCAGTCTGGATATCCTGCTTGAGCTCCGGTGGAGGCAAACTGGGCAGGGCCCAAATTGGCACGAAGGGATGAATCCCTGCCAAAAGCCTATCCGCCTCTGATACATCTATACTCTCATGCAGTACGTCTGTGGGAAAATCGATGTAGCACCCACCAGGTCTGCCCTTAGCAGCAAAACCAACAGCTTGAGAAACGAGGGCTGGAATTTCGGAAACCTTGTGAGCCTTACCTGAGAATTTCACAAAGGGCTTGACGGCCTCCAGCTGGTTGAGCTCCTGGAAGTCGCCCTTGCCGACGTCAGCCTGGTCACATGAGCCGGATATCATGACCATAGGCCAAGTGTTGATCATGGCGTTGCTGAGGCCGGCGAGGCCGTGGACGCAGCCGGGACCGGAGACGGTCAAGAGGAGGCCTGGTTTGCCTGTGAGATACCCGTACGCGCTGGCTGCGTAGCCTGCGGATTGCTCGTTGTGGAAGGCGATGAAGCGGATCCCCTCCTTCACCGCGCTGTTGGCAAAGGACGTTACAGGTATGCCCACAACGCCGAACATGTGATCGATTCCCGTACGGGCAAAGGCTCGAGCTGCTAATATGTTGCCGTCTATTTTCTTCTCGCCCGCCATGCCTTCCAACTGGGTTGTCTTCTGCTTGTCTGGCAAAAGGAATTTTTGGAGGAATGGGAATTCGAACCAGATCGAGCCCTGAGAATACGTCTAGATATTAATGTCCAGTAGAACTTAGAGCCTGGTCAAGAACGACAGAAACAAAGCTATTAGATGCGTCGAGAGTTAGGTGGCGCGTGCAGGCTCAAATACCTATGACGGACCAGTAAAGATTCTGTGACTCAAACACACGTAGGTATTGTAAATGCTTGTAATAGTACAACCCCTTTTGGTGAGTTCACGCAAACACATTTTCTACGAATTTGGGAAGCCTTGGTAAGATGTTTCGAGTTAAACAAGGTTGGAATCATTATGAAACGCCGTGCCATCATTTGGGCGCGGATGTCTCGGCGTCAAATAATCATCATATTATGGGGCCGCGGGGTTCCATCATGGGTCAGGGCTATTCCTCCCACAAAATGCACTGTATACATCAAAATAACCATAGAGCATATCATGGCGACCATTATGTCCATCCGTTACCACATGCCGTGTATTTTAGCATTTAGTTTTTTTTAGCAAATTTGGTACACATTCTGTTTTTTAACACATTGTACAAACATCTGCCGCAAATCAAACCTGCAACCCACTGGTTATTAGTACACACTCTTGCCAATCCGCCTAGCAACTACCACATACAATCATCTGGGTTCAATCGGATATATTCAAAAAACCTATGATTTGATTGCTGACGCGCGCGTCCCACCCATGCATGGCATGCATGTCTCTATGGTGTTTTTTATGGGTAGTTTTATGTATGGTGGTGCATTCTGTGGGAAGAATAGCTTTTGGCTCCATCGTGCATTTTGTATAGAGTATAATACCCCATGGTTTAATGAAGACTATTAAAATTTGATGTATTAATAAGAAAATAAAGGATGAAAATGTCTATTACAATGAAAAATGGAATTGTGTTTAAATTTTAAATGCTTTGGAAATGAGAGGAAATAACACTCGATTGTAAATGCAAACGACACATACAAGTTTACCAAAGATCACATTCTTGAGATTACAATAAATAGTTACAAGGGTTAAACTTCCATAAAAGCTCACATCCTACTTAGAATGTAGAATAGAATCGCATTGGTCATAACATCTAAGACAATTGTTATACAATAAGGTAGAATTATAAACAAGGTCAAAATGCATGTAAAAATCTTAATAACATAAACATTAAAAAACTTACAACAAATAAGCATGTTAGAGCAATAAATTAAATGAAAGAAATCTAGCATTAAGAGGTGTTTCTTTGGATATTTAAATGTGCACAACCATACTACCTTCTCTCAATAATACGGTAGTCCTTATTACGCCAAATATTTAATACCATATACATGAAATTACAATGTTTTAATATTGATTTTACTTTTACATGTATATATTTTATTCTCTTCTCTCCAACATCAATTTCTAAACCTCAATATAAAGTTTTTTAGGCGCCATACATTAAACAAATTATACTCCTTTTTTCAATGTCAAACATATGAAATAAAATCACATTAGATTGGTAAAAAAAAACTAAGTTCGCAAACATAACAACTCTCCCAGAAATGTGTGAAGTAGGGTGGCAACTGTTATCCATATTTCGCCCCCCAGGCAAAATATTGGATCGGCCATGACCCTGTGCGAGAAGAAAGAGAAGAAACAACTCTGTTGCGCGAATCCGTGTCTTAAATCTATTTGGCAGGTTCTAAAATAAAAAAGGGAAAAGGTCAGCATTTGAGCCCGAGTCAAAGCCAAAGCAAAGTCACAGAGACAAAAGGTGAAGCGCATCCCCCGACCAACAAAAGGGTGCCACGTGTCCAAGTAGAGCAGCGGGGAATCGGAGGAAAGGGCAAAAGATAAATTACGGACTCGTAGGCCCGATTTTTGCTCTAATCTAGCTGCCACATGTCCCATATAAAAAAGGGAAGCCCAAACGAGCGCTAGGTTGTCATGTGGCCCTGGTAGGTGAAAATGGAGAAAAGTCTTCCAGGCCATTAACGCAGAATCCAATCTCTTCAACTACCAGATTTGATTCGATTCAATCTGCTGGGGAACCAGAAGCGACATATTGTGGGCGGATTTGCAGAAGGCATTGATATTTAGTGGTTGAACTTTCAAAGTGGGATTTAATGCGTATCTCATGGTGGTTGGAGCAGGATTCAACTTTTCCCTCTTCTCTCTCTTTTCTTTGTAAATATATTGTAACACTTCTCGTTTGAGAAGGAGAGACATTCTGGGCATAGAGAAACTCTGTCAAATTTGTTTCTCGACGCCATTTTCGAGCAGGGAACCTTCTCCCACGCCTGGCAAATGTATTGTGCCTCTATTCCAGAAATGTAATGGTCTGTGCACCTTCTAGAGCAATAAAAACGTGCTTTTGTGGTGTTCTTCAACCCTTTGCATCGTTTTGTTATTTCTTCGTGCCTCTCCCTTTCAGTCTTGGTTTTCTATGCATGTATTTCACATTTGCAGGTGCAGGATGTCGTGTTTCATGGATTTTAATGGATGATTTACAAATCTGGGTCATGTCACTTCTGTCTGACCTCCCTCATCTCCATTTTTCTATTTCTTTCTCCCTCAACAGAATGTCTCGCTCCCTTTTCTTGGTGCTATCACCTTTGAAGTGTAGGATTTATTTATTTCCATGCTCTCTCTCTCTCTCCTTGGTCTCTTGGAATTGTTAGATTAGGAGTAGATAGTCGTATTTCCTTCCTTAGGAGTAGTTTAGCATTAGGATCAGGAAGAAGAATCTGACTTTCTCCAGAGGGCCATCTCAAGTCTGCAAGTCCCACAGCTAGAGAGATGGTCCCATGTTATGCAATCACACCAGATGATTCTGCCTTAGAAAAGCATATCCATAACTCATTCGGGGGTGTTGTGATTTCACATTAACAGCTTTGGCATGTCCGGTGGGACAAGTCTAAAGCACCTTACCACTTCACTTCATCAAGTTCGATGTGCTCTTGGTGAAGATTTCAGCCTTTGGAGGCACTTTAGACACATCTGGCGAAGCCATCTAGTCAAAAACCCATTCTCTGAGTTGCAGAGCAACCTTTTTCCATCCATTTCCACTCCTTTCATCCATTTTCTTCTTTCATCTCTTTCATTTTCTCCCATTCCATGAGGTTGTGCAATCATGACTTCATTCCCACCATGGAATTCACATCTACAGCAACAACAATACAGTCCACCTCCAATGTATTTCCCAACTCCTCCAAATCAACATTATAATCAGATCCAAGACCATTATGCTTACCCATATGAGAAGAGTCAAAGTCAATTTGGCCATGGAGCTTATCAAGAACAAGGGGACGCATATGATGGTGATAGTTATGCAGAGGATGCTGATCTGCTGGAGAAGATTAAAAAAATGGAGGTTGGTCTGGTTCAACTTAGGGCAACAGTTCAAACGAGGGCATTCGAGATTGGTTGCAGAGCACCTTGTCCATGGGAAGGCCCTTTTCCAAGACATTATAGCCCTCAGGAGAAGCTGGACTTCATGATTGAAATGCTACCCCAACTTGCACAATGGATAGTGGAGATATAGACCTATAAACTTGGTGTTAGACAGCCTTGTCAATGGGTAAATCCTACACCATTATCTGGTAATTTTCTCTCTGCTCCTTAAGCAAAACCATCTCAATTTGGGCTTCAATTTCCAAGCTTCCTATCAAATGTTGCCCCAAGTGTGAAATTCATTTCTCCATCCCCTAGTCTTCCACCTCATCTCAATTCTTCTGTCCTTTTCCCTTCCAAACAGTCATCCCCTCCGAATAAACAAGAAGTTCCACCTCCCTTCCCACCACAAGCAATTGCAAAGATGGTTGAACTCCAACATGCCACTCCTCTTGCTTTCCTAAGCCCATGTTTGGAAGAGACTCAAGAATCCAGTCAAGGAGAACAACAAGAAGAGGAGCCCAACAGAAAAGAAATGACAAACAATCTGAAGAGTTGGGCTACCAAATTTAGGTTTACAAAGGTCCCCTTGATGGTCAAGCCAATATAGGAGGTCAAGGTTGAAGAACCAGTGGTGGTTGGGGCCGAGTTTGTAGCAGAAGAAGAGCAAGAACAAGAGGAGGAATAATCAGTCCCAAGCCCCATTGAAGAGGAGCATCTGGGAGAGATCAAATCAGTGTTGAGGCCACTCAATGAAGAAGACATTGTTAGTGCAAATTCACAACACCCCCAAAATGACCTATGGATATGATTTTCTAAGGCAATGTCATTTTTGGTGTGAATGCACAACATTGAGCTTTCCCAAAGTGTGGGACCTTTGCAAATGGGGAAATATCTCTAGAGAAGGTTGGTTCCTCTTCCTAAACTACTTGCCACAAGCTATTCAAGTGTAGGCAAGCTAATCTAATCCTAATCTAACTTCCAAGGAGACAAGGAGAGAGAGAAAAGAGGAAAAATAGAAGCCTACACTCAAAAGATGATACACCAGAGAAGGAAAATGCTAAACATCTATCAAAACTGTCATGGAATAAGAAGAGGTGAGCAATGGGAAGGATGGATAAGTGCAACACAGGCCCAAGGATAGATTTCACATAGAAAATGTTCCGAAACTCCATGAACACGACTCCAAACCTGCAATGAACATTCAAACATGCACAAATACCTGCAATGAAGAGAGGCAAGAAGAAAACAAGTAAAAAATAAGCAAGTATGGATAGATGCATCACAAAACATGTTTTTGTTGTTAGGATTTAATATCACAGTGCTCTCATTATTATTGTAATATTATTAATATGAGTTATATTATAACTCATTATTAATAATATAGGTTTGTTATATTGTTTCCACAATATAATTTTGTTGTACCCGTAATGATATTAATGGGTGTTTTGTTGTGTGACTTCCTGGTTTGTAGGAAGTCAGTTTTCTATTTCCATGGCTATTTATTAGCCTCAGTATTATTTGTAATATGTATGTTGAATAGAATATCTTTCTTGGTGTATTGAAAATCATTTGTAAAATGCTTGCAGTCTGATCCAAATCAATATTTGGTATCAGAGCGCTTGAGATCCAGAAATGCCTCTTCCATACTTCCGGTCTCCATTCTTCGAGCAAGGTTCATTTCGATAAGAGTCTGCAGTTGTTTTTTTCTTGGTGCGCACATTCACATACCTTTGCAGTCGTGTGGAAACCTGCAGAAACAAGATCTGTGTTCTTGGTGCTTTTGATGGTAAATACTTAGTATGTATTCATATTTCTTAGCCTGATTATGTTCTCTTGTACATCTCTATTCGTTGCAACCTGATCTTTCTAGAAAATTGTGATCTGCCCAATACCTCATCTACATTCTGTTGATTTGCTTTAAATTTGAGTGTCACGTTTGCACTGGTTGGAAGCTACTATTGTTTTGTATTTCACTGGTTTCAACAACGACCACAAATTGTTCCTGTCGATGCCTTATGAGTTGAAAGAATAAAAGCAGGCTGAATAATGGATCTGTAAATTAGTTTGTTGAAATCTTAGCGACTGTTCTGCACCCGTGTGATCTGTATACAAGTCTCTTTGGGAAACTCCAGCTCGGATGCCAGTTCAACCGGTGGATCAGACATTATTTGATAAAAATACCTGTTATCAAAGTGTTCATGGTTTAGAAAACCACATCTCATTCTCCTGCGAATTCCACAATTCTGCTCGCATCTGGCATGTATTCCCAAAATTTACCAATAATTTACAAAGTGTGCCATAGTAAAATACTTACCAGCGTCAGAATCTTCAAGCTGTTTCATTCTTACAGGTTCGGCGGTGATTTGTTGAATAAGGCCCCGCCTAAATTGGGACCCCTTGATCCGCTTCCCTATAATAGAATCGAACAATCCTTTCTCCCTTGCTAAACCATGCAAGTAACATCTCATCCATTTTCCACTGTTGACACCCACACTGTTTGCACAACTCTGTAAGACAATACTCTTGGTTGCAGAGAAAGAAAAAGAAGCGGAAAATTTGATGGTGCTCTCCAAATTAGCAATGGAGAGTCTACAAATTCTTCTCGATGCACGCTGCATATCTATCTGTTTAACTAATTTGTTTTGGGCCTTGCCCTTTTAATCAACTATTTTGTATAGAGGACCAAGTCTACTTCGTGAGTGGGTTGCCTTATGAATAACTCGTAAAAGGTTTTTTTAAGTTTGAATCATAAAAAGTAAATGAGTCTATTGTCAAAAAGTCAACAAGTCAAAATATTGTAAAAATAAAAAAAATTTGCCTCACATTTCTACTATTGGACACATTATCGCTTGTACACGACGTCCAAGTGGGGGGTGCATTTTCGGTGGAAACCGACACCCAGTAGTTTGTAAATGAGCCTCATTTCCATATCTGCTAAGTAAGTAGCAAAATAGTTGGAGGATGGAGGCAACGGAGGCAGGAGGACAGTTAGTGTCCTTGAGTTCGTCACTACCTCAGAGGCCGCAAACTGCTTTAGTGACATCTTTGTGTCTTGTGTGATGAATAAGAACAGATGAGCATCCCTGTTCCTGTGTGCAGTGTTGTGCTTGTGTGTCCCCCGTGATAATAAATTGTACCATTGATACTATTGCAGGAAGTGTTCTTGATCAAACTGATTTGATGGTCGATGTGAATTGGTTGAACGGTCCTGTTGGTCCGAACGAGCCAACAGTGTTGCAGGGCTTAGCCCCTCTTTGAGACAGCAAAGCGAAACTGGTTTATTGCTATTTCTACTAGCAGGAACCTATGCAAGTCTCACAGATTCTGCCTTCGGGGGTTGGGATCTCATCCCAGTAGAGTGTTCCAGGCTGCGAAAAGAAAGGAATGAAAGAGGGAGAAGAGAAAGAACAGATCCGAAGGGAGAAAAGAAATGAATTCCAAAGCAGAAAGGTCAGAAGATTTATGTTTTTAGTTTGGTAGTAAACAGAGCCAAACCTACTTGCATAAATAAACAAAGCAATACTGATAAACAAATGACGGAAAAGTAGATATGAATCCAACAGATTAAACACATACAGATCTAACGTAAGAAAGATCTAATGTATAACACAGCTATTGAGCACAAAGTCTGAATAATTGTATTACTTGTTCTTTTCTGTTACAAGAAAGCTCAAAGTCTTTCTCTCCTCACTTCTATTTCTATCTAAAAAATGTTCACCTTGAATACAACAAGTATTCTCATATTTATAGAAAATGAGGGAGAGAGAAGGCAAAATGGAGCCAACCACTTATTTACAAAGATATTTACAAAATATCTAAAAGTCATGTTGACTTTGACAACTTGGTGGATGACATCATCCCATGATGCAACATGGATGATGTCATCATTTGTGCCAACACATTTTAGACATTTCGAAAAGAAAGTCGGAGAATAGAGAGAAGAAGAAGAAGAAGAAGAAGCTACTCATCATCATCATCCTGCGGCCGAAAAGGGGTTGCCTGTTTCTGATGCTGCTCAGGTGATGATATGTGGAACTGAGCGCGGTATTCCAAAAACTTGCTGATCATTGGCCCAAATTGATCCTGTGATGGATCCTTGTGCCGTTCACTGATTGCTTCGCAAGTCTCCCGCTCGTCTATGAGCTTTTCCGGGAGTTTGGAATAATCTTTCTCCGCCTCGATAAGGAACCCGATGAAGTCTCTACAGGCCAGTAGGTTGTTGATAGATTCAGTGTCGAACGTGACCTCTGGCCCTGTCCCTTGAGAAGCTATCTCCTTGAAAATCCGGATAGTGTCATCAGCTGATCTCAAGGTAAGGGAAGGAGTGAGCAACCCTGGAGTCATGGCGAGGACAATTTTCTCCATTTGATGCATTGCATCCAGGGCCTCTTCCTTTACCTTGTCTATCTTTTCTAAAACAAATTCCAGCTGATCTATCTGATAGTCCAGAGTGGACATAGTTTTGTTGAGGGCCCTTGGATGACCGAAGACTCCGAACTTGACCAGATCTTCGACTGAACAGTCGAACATTTGTTGGAAGGTTTCGTGCTGGAGTCTAGCATGTTCTAACTCTTCTGATATCGGACCTGCTAATGCTTGGAGTTCCTTATTCGCCTTCTCGATGTTTAAGTATAAACTGATATACTCGGCGATTACTCTTTCACTATCCTTGAGGATCTGGCTCCTCCAAGCAGAAACAGCCATACCCTGCTCGCCGATCTTTGAATACTCATTGATCTTCTCCTGACTGAGCAGCTCAGGAGTCTCGGCGGCAGTTGTGGGAGGTGCACTCCCCATCTTCTGTAAGGCTTGAAGCAGGTACTTGTTCTGCTCCTTCAGTAGCCTTTTCTCCTCTTTCGTTTCCTGAAGCTTTTTGCAGAGTGCATCAACTGCGGAAAGAGCTTCTCCCTGGAGACTTTCTGAGGATGTCCCCATTGTGACTTGGGTCACGGTGAAATCTGTCGGAGACAGATCTTCTTTCTCTTTGAGGGGGTTGGGGTACGCTATTTCCATGACTCTCTCACCTGCAGCGCTCTTTGAGAAGCGTGTAACCGGCTTGTGCTTCTTTGCTCCTTTAGCCGGAATGACCGAAAAGTCCATCGGAGCGATGGGGACTTTCCTCTTTTGTTGGCTCAGCTGCTGAGAAATCCAAGCTGGTCCTATAGAAGAAGGACCAGAGACAGAGGGGGAGGCAGCAACGGTAGAAGAGGGGAAAAACGTGGAGACACGCGGCGGCGGCATGGAAAGAATAGCCGAAGAAATGTCCACGGGAGGAAGGGGAACCGCAACTGCAGAAGACATAGGAAGGGAAGGGAGCTCGGAGATGAGGGAAGAAATAGAGGAAGACAAATCAGCGAGGGAGGAGAAGATAGATGAAGAAGCAGGGGAAAGGGTAGAAGAAGGGGCAGAGGACACGACCAAAGGGATGGTCGTTTGAGTCACTCGAGGAGGGGAAGGAAGAGAAGAAGAAGGGATAGAAGGGACCTCTGAAGTTGTAGCGACGCCGACATCCTGGGTGGATGGGCGTATAGGACTATCCTCTGTCAATTCCTCATCAAGAGTTATGACTTGTTCTGGCTCTGAGGGAAGAGGACTTTCAGGGGCTTCCTCCTGAATGGTGCTAGGTTCACCTTCTGCACCTTTGCCTTTCAGCTGCTTCTTTGACCTTGGAGGTGCGTTGCCCAAAGGGGAAGTTGTGAAATCTACCCCGAGGTAGATTAGTCCGTTCATGCGGCACCAATGCTCTGTTCTTCGCATAGTCTCCTTGACCCTCTCCTCAATTGTTTGAGGAGCCTTGTTTCTGTCAATGGCCGGGAAGGGCCAATTGTCCCCATCTGTGTCATTATACACCTTATCTACTTCATCTTCCGTAGTCTGGAAGCCTTCGGGGACAATGGCCACTCCGTATTGGATGATTTCCTCCAATGCTAAGCGCGAATGATCCTTTCTTCTGAGTTCCACCTCATGGAGAACGTCAATGTAAATATCCTCAATTTGAGGGACATGGATCGGATCGAGCTTCGCTTTTGGCAGGCAGCTTCTTGGGTCGAAGGTAGGCCTGGCTGGGAAGTCATGCTTCAAGTTGAGTAGCTCCAGCTCTGCGAACATTTCCTTCGCCTTATGGTGGGTGGAGCATGTGTATCGGCCCACTTTGAGGGGGAAAGGAGTTCCACCCTTCTTTCTTTTGAGGCACTTCTCATGGTATGTGACCAGCTGTCTTGACAGTTCTAGTAGAATCAGCTTAGGCCCAGCATACCTTGGTAGCCTGGTTGGCTCTCCCAAAAAGTTGGCAGCCCTTAGATAGGTGAACGTGGGAAATTGGGTGAACAGGGCCCCCCATTTCTCTGTGACTGCCACTATGTTCTTGGTCGTCCGGCTATGAGTCATGTTTGGCCTCAGTAGGCAGATGACATGATAGAAGAATGCATCGTTAACTTTTGCGAAATGTTGGATGCTATTCTCCAGCCTCAGCTCTGGATAGTAATCAAATATCTTGGCCTGAGGCCATACTCCACTTCGGTTCAGCCCTGGATAATCCCTTGCTGACGCTGCAGCATAGACTACATAGGAGTTCATATGGAACACTCCTGTTGTGGCGAACTGTTGTAGCTGCTCAGAGATGGTGCTGCTGATTATTTCACCCCAGCAAAAGCGCTGATCGGGCAAATTCTTATTCATTGTCTCCAGGTACCGCAGCATCCACTTATGGAAATAGTGGGCATCTGAAAGCCCGAAGACTCTGCTCAGGAAAGTGATAGTATCACTGAGTTCCTCTGAGAAATCACTTCGGTGGATAGTCTGAGGCCACCGGGTCACCACCTTCTTATTCTTTAGGTAGACCTCATTCATCAACTGCATGCACTGGTCTTCGTTGTCTTCCCAGGCCTTGATGCATTCTCGTTGGCTAACAGCCACGTAGTTCCGGTGATGAGGGATGCCAAGTATCAACTCAAAGTGACGGGCAGTGAGGTTTATGACTGCCTCGCCCTTACTGTTCTCGACACATCTTGTGTCCTTGTTGTAACATTGCGCAATCACCATCATGAATTCGTTGTTTACAGCGCTGACGGGGATTCCTCCGGCGAAGTGCAGGGCACTGCCTATTAACTTGTCCATCCATGGACTTCTTGTAACTTTTTGAGTCCTAACCCAGAACTCATCCATGTCAATGTGACCCAATTCAGAGTCTCTGACATCCATACTGCACTCAGCCTGTGATTCGGGCATCCTGACCCTCTGATATTTGTATTTCATCTCTTCTTCTGTCAGCTTAGCTTTTCCTCTTGGTTTGGTGGGCTTCTTGCTTGACGTAGACATGTGTTCTTTCGAACTCAGTTGCTGATCTGCACGAAGAAGAAGTGAGACCCAATCCAAAAAGGTTGAATTAGTCATTTGATCTTCCATTGGAAAGCTAGCAGAAGAAAGAGTTAGAGATTTTAAGGCTCAGGGCGCAGGAAAAATGCAACTGGCAGGCCAAATAGATAAGGCGCACAGAAAAGGAATGTTGCAGAGGTTATACTGGCGCCAAAGGCGCATGGCGCATGGATGAAGCAGGTTGCATTTTATAGCAGGGCGCACAGGAAATGCGTGTTACATTGGGGTTCGGTGCGCCTTTTGGCGCATGGGAAGATTGTGTAACATTAACAAATGGTGCGCCAAAGGCTTTGGCGCGGCGCATGAAGGTTTTACACAACATTATGTTACTGCAATGGAGGGTGCGCCCGCGCCTTTCTAACTTTATACTCGCGCGAATAAGGCTTGTGTTGCATGAAAGCTGGGTGCGCCCTTTGGCGCATGGAAACATTATGCAGCATGGATAAAGGGTGCGTCAAAGGCTTTTAAGGAGGCGCGGGATTTAGACTTGTAGCATGCAAAAAGGGCGCGCCATTGAGGGCGCATGAGTTCTAGGTGCAGCATGACAAGAGGGTGCGCCATTGGCGCGGGTTTTGGTCATGTAACATGGCGGGTAAGTGCGCCGAGGGGCGCAACTGTTTTTGTTGCAACAAAACGCGCCAGTGCGCCACAGAACTACACTAACTGCTCAAATATTTTTCTTCTTTCTTCCACTTCAAAAGTTACTTGGTCACATAAGGTTTTTTACAAAAAGGTTTTGCAGACCAAGCCCTTTCAAAACAGCTCCCCTTCCAGCAGATCTGGAAAGAGGGAGGGAGAGGAGGAGGAAAAGAAGAAAAAAGAAAACAGGAATAGCACAGGGGGGGAACTAGCTCAAACATATCCATTTAAAACTGGCCAGCAAACCAAAACCCAGACCAAGAACACAGACCAAGCACACAATGAAAAAGAGGGAGAACCTCTTACCTCGAATATATATCAAAAATTGGAGAGCGGGTCCACAGGGCGATGACAACGACAGAGCAGAGCTGACAAATCCAGAGCAATCACGTGCCTTGACAAAAAGGAATGAAAATGACATTGGGCGCGCACTGATATTTATAGAAAAACTTGTCATCAATGCGCCAACCACTTTTGAAATGGCGCATGAAAACTGCTGTCGACAGGGGAAAGTGTGCGCCCTTTGGCGCACGGAAGTATTCGACAACAGAAGAATGAGCGCGCCTTTGGCGCACCGTATGCATTGTCGACATGAAGTTATGTGCGCCCTTTGGCGCACCAAAACTTGGTGTAACACATAGATTATATGCGCCCTTTGGCGCACCGAAAGACGTGTTAACATGGAAAACCATGCGCCAAAGGCTTTTAAGGGGGCGCACCAAAACTTGGTGTTACAAGGCAAATCCATGCGCCCAGCCAAAAAAGGCTCAAAAAGACTAAGTTCGAAAACTAGATTTCCCGGGAAGGGACTTTACGACGTTTCGAACGCGGGGGATCCCTAACAAGGGATCGAAACAAAATTTTCCGTATGGTTATCGGTAAAATTGCCCTTGTCAATTTTACGGGATAACAGCTGGCTCCTTCTGGGGACTACTCCTGAGCGAACTCGGGGGTAGAGAATCCCAGTTCACATGTGCCTATCCATTGGGTAACAGAGTCAAAAACAAGGGGGACCGGAGGGAGAACGAAAGAAACACACGACAAAAGCAAACACACGACGAAAATAAACTGTACAAAGAAGAGAGCAAGCTCTACTTCCTGAAGATCTTGAGATGTTGCCCGCTATAGGGAAGCGGGAGTTCAGCTCCATCCAGATACGAGAGATAGAAACTATTCTCTCCATTGAGTTGCTTGATTTTGAAGGGCCCTCTCCATAGGGAATCAAATTTTCCGTGCATGCCCTTTGGCTCTCTTCGCTTGTCCCATAAGAGGACAAGATCTCCCACTTGAAAATTTCTCTGCTTGGCCTTCTTGTCAAAAAGCCTCTTTACTTGATTCTGATGTTCAGTGATCCTGTCGACCACTCTTACTCTCTTTTCTTCAAGTTCCGCCAGATACATAATTCTCTTTTCTAGAGAATTCTGGAAAGTTTCATCTTCGATTACTCGTGCCAAGCGCAGAGCAGGAAGTTCAGCAGAAATAGGAAGCTCGGCATCAGTGCCATATAACACTTGAAAAGGTGACATGCCGAGAGATCTCTTGGGGGTAATGCGGTCCGCCCACAAAGCGTCGTACAAAGACTTGTGCCACATCCGCTGATTCTCATCTACTAATTTCCGTATGATGGTCACCAAGTTCTTATTACTGGATTCCGCCTGACCATTTCCCTGAGGGTAATAATCCGAGGCATGTGCTAAAGTTATTCCATATTCATAGCAAAAACTAATAACTTCTCGGGAGGAGAAGTTAGAAGCATTATCAGCAACGATTTTGTTTGGAACACCGAACCTGACAATGATATTTTCTTTGATAAAACTGCAAACCACCTCAGAAGTGGCATGCTTGACAGGTATGGCTTCCACCCACTTGGTGAAGTAATCCGTTGCTGTAAGGACATAGCTATGTCCAGCACTCGATTGAGGATTGAGTGCGCCAATAAAATCAATTCCCCATTGCCTGAATGGTTCATTGATGATGACCGGCCTTAGGGGAAGGGCAGCCAACTTGGGCCTGCCGACAAATTGCTGACAGGGTTCACACTTTGCCACCCAGGCAGCCGCATCTTGAAAGAGCGTTGGCCAATAGTACCTGGCTCGAATGATCTTGTGCGCTGTCACGGAAGAAGAAAAATGGCCTCCACAGGCTGAATTGTGAAAACTTTCCAGCAGTTTTACTTGCTGGGGCTTGTCAACACATCGCAGGAAGACACCGTCTATCCCGCGCTTATATAAACCGTCATCCCAGATGACATATTTAGCTGCTCTGAGCTTTATAGTGCGCTTCTCCCTTGCAGTTAGGTGCATTGGGCATTCGCCGTAGGTAAGGAAGAAAGCAATGTCGGAGTACCACTCGTCACTAGTTGCAACAAACAGAACTAGAGGCAGAGAATCAGGCTCCTCTAGAGGGCTTTGCTCTTCGTTTGCACAATCTTCTTTTCCTTTAGGACCTTCTAAATTTTCATTTTCAGCCATTAGCTGACACAGGCCTTTGCCCCTTACCAGCTTGGTTGGTTTAATATCCAGGTCATATTCCTGGACCTTTGCGATCCAATTCCCTCTCAAACTTCCTAACTCCTGCTGAGTTAGAATTGATTTCACCGCCGTGTCAGGGACCAGCACTACCGTATGCGAGTTCAGAATGTAATACCTGAAATTCTTCACTGCTTTGACAACGGCAAAGGCATGCTTTTCCAGCTGAGTCATTTTCAGTTCGTGAGGCTTGAGAGGAGAACTCATGAATGCGATTGGAGATTCAATATCCTCCGAGTTCTTTTGCATTAGGATTGCAGACACAGTATGTTCGGAGGCGTAACTATACATAATGAAGTTCTTGGAGAAATCCGGACATACCAGGACCGGTGCATGGGCAACAGAAGTTTTTATTTCTTCAAATGACCTTTTCCCTTCTTCACTCCATCTGAAAGTGGGTGATCCTTTCATCATGTTCAGTATGTGGCGGGTCTTTTCAGCAAAATCAGGAACAAAACGCCTGAGAAAGTTCACCTTTCCGAAGAAAGAATGAACACCAGTCTTGCTTGTAGGCAGAGTAAGGCTCTGAATAGCTTTAACCCTTTCAATATCTATCTTCGTTCCTTCTTTGCTAACCACATGGCCTAGCAATTTCCCTTCCGTAACCCCAAAAACAGACTTTTTGGGATTTAGGGAAATTCCATGTTCTCGGCACCTGGCCAGTACTTGCTCTAAGTGATCACAATGATCACTTCGTTGTTTAGAGAACACGGTTAAGTCATCTAGATAAACTACAATGACTTTTCCCATCATACCTTTAAATGCGAAGTCCATGGCCCGTTGAAAAGTAGCACCAGCATTAGTCAGGCCAAAAGGCATCCTGCTGTAGGCAAATGTACCCCAGGGAGTAGTGAATGCTGTTTTGAATTGATCTTCAGGCGAGACTTCAATCTGATTGTAGCCTGAAAAACCATCAAGCATAGACAGCATTTCTGATCCAGTTACTGCTTGCAGAACTTGATCCATTATCGGAAGAGGGTAGTTGTCTTTCAGCGAAGCTTGATTCAAGTTTCGGAAGTCTACGCATATGCGTATCTCGCCGTTCTTCTTGCGCACTGGCACAATATTGGCTACCCAAGTGCTGTGATGGATAGGGAAGATGATTCTTGCATCCAGCATCTTCTGAATTTCGGCCTGGATGGTGCCCGAAATCTTCGGATTATAGTGCCTTTGCTTCTGACGGAAGGCTTTGACATCGTCTTTCAAGGGAATATCGTGCTGAACGTCCTTTGGCTTGAAGGACTTTAAATCGGCATAGGACCATGCCAATACATCCATATATTTCTTCAGCAACTTGACAAATTTCCGCTTCTCTTCAGGTGTGCAACATTTGCCAATGTTTACAAATCGCGGGTGTGCCTCCGAACCTATATTGACTGGTTCTGTCTCTGGAGATGAGTCAGGATCATCTCGCCTCTTCTTTTTCACAAAACGGTCATGCCTGTCAAACAGGCGCTCCAGAGAAACCAGGCCTTTTGGAATTTTATTCCCTTTGAGCTGACATATGCCGTCGTTCTCCTTTGTTTCGTGGTTTTGACTGTTGATTGATTCACGGCATGTAGAGGTGGATCCTTCGAAATACAACTCGTCAAAATTTTCTGATTTTTCCAGAAAGGCAATGAGTTGATTATCGTCGTTGAATACTTGCCAATGCTGAGAGTTGTCTGGTACGCTCGGGCGGAAAACCACCTCAATGGTGTATTTGTCCGTTTTCAAACCCGGGTGTGGGAGCATGAGAGATGCTGAAACGGCCAATGAATCGGCCATGTCATTTTGAGCTCTTGGAATTGCTCCTATTGAAAAAGCATCAAATTCTTCGATGCTGTCCCATACTGCGTTGCGGTAGTGCCTGAGCCTTTCATTTTTCACTTGGTAAATCCTTTTGACCTGATTTACAACTAGCTCGGCATCACCTTGTACTTTTAGATTTTTTATTCCTCTTTCCTTTGCGGCTTGCATACCAAGTAAGAGAGACTCATACTCAGCAGTATTGTTAGTGTTGAAAAACTGCAATTTGAAAGAGAGAGGAATCACCTCCTCTTCGGGAGATATCAGCACAACTCCAGCGCCACATCCACTAGTCGCGCAACTGCCATCAAATTGCAAGGTCCAGATCTCATTAAGGTCCTTTTCTTGAACAAAAACGCCCTTTGTACCTGTCTCGGTAGATAAGAAGTAGTTCCCCAACCCTGATGATTCAAAAAGGATTTGAGCTTTGGGATCTTCAGAGCTAGTGACCAAGTACTTCTTTTGGGATTCCGGCTCTAAAGTTTGCATTACGCCTTTGACTGGAATTCTAGCTTTAGACCAGTCCATGTGAATTTCTCCGCCAACTTCGCTGCAAAAACTCCTTCCCAGCAAAATTCCATAGGCTGCTGGAATGTCAGCGACGAGAACGGTCATCTTTACCCTCTTTTCAGGGAATGCTGCGAACGCAAATTGCGCGTCTTTGATTTGGCCAATCAATGGCACTTGCTTGGTTTCCAATGAATAACATCTGCCGAAAGGTTTGGTAAGAGTGAGGCCCAAAGCATGGGCGACTTTCGCCGGCATAACGTTGTCAGAAGCTCCGGAATCAATTATACAGTTGCTCAACTTATGGCCGTTGATTAGGAGAGAGAGATAGAAAGGTTCTATCTTGCCTGATGCAGATGTTGAAGCAACATTTATGTGGGATTCAGGAGGAGTGGAAAGGATTCCTTTTGGGGAAACCTGTTTAGATGTAACAGCTTGACTCTGAATATATTTAGTTAATCTTACAAGCTGTTCGGGATTTGACTGAAGATACTCAGCTTCAGACATTTGGATCTTGGTCTTTTTTGCATGATCTATTATATCGAACGCGGCCAAGGGTTGCGTTGGTGAGGGAATGAGTCCTTCACTTCGCGATGGTGGAACAGGGTTACTGATCTTGATAGGAATATGAGGGGGCTGATTCGGAGGAGAGATGGGCGGAAAAGACTTCTTTGCAAAAGACTTAACAGGGAATTGAGTAGGAAGAGGATTACCTCTTCTAACAATGGTTGGAGGCACGTTTGACACGACCTTCTCCTTCTGCACATGGGCAGCAACTTCCGCTTCCTTTCCTTGCGAGCGGGTAAAAACAGCATAGGATTGTCCGCTTGCATAGCCCTGAGTACTCTCTTCTTCATCAGATTCATCCTCATCAAATTCCATGTATCCAATAGTGGAGTCGCCAGTCGGCTCACCGACATCTTGATCATCTTCGTCTTGAGGCGAAGATTCTTCATAATACTGCTCTTCCTCTTCAATTTTGGCCAAAGCATTGACCGGAGGAGCTTCAAGCGCCAACCGTGGAGCAGTTGCAGGTAGACGCGGTCTTTGTGAAACATTGTTGGGAACAAAACTCCTTCGTGGAACGTCTCGGTATGAGGAACTAGGAGCCTGGGCCAACTGCTTTTTCAATGCGAGCAGATCATTCGCCATCTTTTGGAATGCCGGATCAGACGAAGTAGCAGGCGAGGGATCTGAAGATTTGGACTTTGATGATTCCTTTCTCAACTCGCCAGATATTATCAAATTGTCTTCTATCCGGATGGCAGCAGCCTGAGCGAGAGGTAGAGTAGCTACTCGCTCTTGAAGGAGCAAGAAGCTGACTTTTGAGCTCATGGCGTTCACGAAGAAACACTTTTGATTCTCCGGTGTTGGAAGCATGGCAGTAGGGACACGGTTGATTAATGCATTGAACCGGGTGATAAAATCGCGCATGGTCTCATTTGCCTCCTTCTTCAGGTGAGTGATTCGTGATAACAATGCAAATGCATCCTCTGAAGGCTTGTATCTGTCTTCGAAAGCATCCCGCAAGGTGGCCCAACTGGTGATAGATCCGGCTGGCAAATGCTGAAACCATTCGGCTGCGGGCCCTTGTAGAGTTTCCAGAAAAAGGCGAACCGACACATCTTCGTGAGTCACGTCCAAAATACTGCATGACATAATGAAAGCAGATATGTGGGAATCCGTGCTTTGATTTCCGCTCCCGTCGAATTTGGGAAAATTCTTTCTGTTTCCGTGAGGGAGCGCGTGAACTGGATGTGGTAATGCGAGAGGACCCATAGCATTTCCCCATGGTACCGCCATTTGAAAGGCTGGAAAAAGCACACGAGCTGGGAGGGTGGTTCCACTGAGCAGCAAGGCACTACAAAGGGATGTAGATGTTCCTTGCAAAAGACTTTTTCTTCGTGGAGGTGAGACACTCCTGGATGACCGGCTAGCCGAGCTTAGCGCTGAAAAACGTGCCGGTGTTATGCTGAAATTGTGCCTTTGAAGCAGATCGAAAGTAGGATCAACTTCCCCACGGGCTCTCCTGCTGCGCGTAAAAGTTTCACTTGCCAGCGTACCTTTCAGATCTGCGATATTATGGCGCAGATTTAAACTTTATTTTTGGGTGTACTTGCTGATTTTCTGGTTTTTCTGACAAAAACCAGCAGCAAATACTTTTCTGAATATTTAAATACTATCCTCTTCGAAAAACCGATTGCGGTTAATGACAAATAACAGCGAGGATAAGATGGCAGGGAAGAATAGCAGGCTGATTTTCAGATCTGATTTTTAATTTTTCAGAGGGTTTTGAACTTTTTGGAAAATAGTCAAAAATTCAGATCTACGAAAAAATGTTAATTTTGATAAAAACTCAGCGAACTAAAGATCTGTAACTATGCCCGATCTACGGATCTCAGAAGAAAATTTTCAGTTTTAGGCACTTTTGCAAATTTTTTGGATTTTCAACAAAAAGTGCAGATTTGCAAACAGGCAGTGATTTTCTTATATTTTTCTGATTTTATATTATACCACCACCATAGATCTGACAGATCTATCCAATCCCCAGCGGAGTCGCCAAAAACTGTTGGTCCGAAAATCTGTCGCGCGGACAGATCTATGGATAGACGAGCCAACAGTGTTGCAGGGCTTAGCCCCTCTTTGAGACAGCAAAGCGAAACTGGTTTATTGCTATTTCTACTAGCAGGAACCTATGCAAGTCTCACAGATTCTGCCTTCGGGGGTTGGGATCTCATCCCAGTAGAGTGTTCCAGGCTGCGAAAAGAAAGGAATGAAAGAGGGAGAAGAGAAAGAACAGATCCGAAGGGAGAAAAGAAATGAATTCCAAAGCAGAAAGGTCAGAAGATTTATGTTTTTAGTTTGGTAGTAAACAGAGCCAAACCTACTTGCATAAATAAACAAAGCAATACTGATAAACAAATGACGGAAAAGTAGATATGAATCCAACAGATTAAACACATACAGATCTAACGTAAGAAAGATCTAATGTATAACACAGCTATTGAGCACAAAGTCTGAATAATTGTATTACTTGTTCTTTTCTGTTACAAGAAAGCTCAAAGTCTTTCTCTCCTCACTTCTATTTCTATCTAAAAAATGTTCACCCTGAATACAACAAGTATTCTCATATTTATAGAAAATGAGGGAGAGAGAAGGCAAAATGGAGCCAACCACTTATTTACAAAGATATTTACAAAATATCTAAAAGTCATGTTGACTTTGACAACTTGGTGGATGACATCATCCCATGATGCAACATGGATGATGTCATCATTTGTGCCAACACATTTTAGACATTTCGAAAAGAAAGTCGGAGAATAGAGAGAAGAAGAAGAAGAAGAAGAAGCTACTCATCATCATCATCCTGCGGCCGAAAAGGGGTTGCCTGTTTCTGATGCTGCTCAGGTGATGATATGTGGAACTGAGCGCGGTATTCCAAAAACTTGCTGATCATTGGCCCAAATTGATCCTGTGATGGATCCTTGTGCCGTTCACTGATTGCTTCGCAAGTCTCCCGCTCGTCTATGAGCTTTTCCGGGAGTTTGGAATAATCTTTCTCCGCCTCGATAAGGAACCCGATGAAGTCTCTACAGGCCAGTAGGTTGTTGATAGATTCAGTGTCGAACGTGACCTCTGGCCCTGTCCCTTGAGAGGCTATCTCCTTGAAAATCCGGATAGTGTCATCAGCTGATCTCAAGGTAAGGGAAGGAGTGAGCAACCCTGGAGTCATGGCGAGGACAATTTTCTCCATTTGATGCATTGCATCCAGGGCCTCTTCCTTTACCTTGTCTATCTTTTCTAAAACAAATTCCAGCTGATCTATCTGATAGTCCAGAGTGGACATAGTTTTGTTGAGGGCCCTTGGATGACCGAAGACTCCGAACTTGACCAGATCTTCGACTGAACAGTCGAACATTTGTTGGAAGGTTTCGTGCTGGAGTCTAGCATGTTCTAACTCTTCTGATATCGGACCTGCTAATGCTTGGAGTTCCTTATTCGCCTTCTCGATGTTTAAGTATAAACTGATATACTCGGCGATTACTCTTTCACTATCCTTGAGGATCTGGCTCCTCCAAGCAGAAACAGCCATACCCTGCTCGCCGATCTTTGAATACTCATTGATCTTCTCCTGACTGAGCAGCTCAGGAGTCTCGGCGGCAGTTGTGGGAGGTGCACTCCCCATCTTCTGTAAGGCTTGAAGCAGGTACTTGTTCTGCTCCTTCAGTAGCCTTTTCTCCTCTTTCGTTTCCTGAAGCTTTTTGCAGAGTGCATCAACTGCGGAAAGAGCTTCTCCCTGGAGACTTTCTGAGGATGTCCCCATTGTGACTTGGGTCACGGTGAAATCTGTCGGAGACAGATCTTCTTTCTCTTTGAGGGGGTTGGGGTACGCTATTTCCATGACTCTCTCACCTGCAGCGCTCTTTGAGAAGCGTGTAACCGGCTTGTGCTTCTTTGCTCCTTTAGCCGGAATGACCGAAAAGTCCATCGGAGCGATGGGGACTTTCCTCTTTTGTTGGCTCAGCTGCTGAGAAATCCAAGCTGGTCCTATAGAAGAAGGACCAGAGACAGAGGGGGAGGCAGCAACGGTAGAAGAGGGGAAAAACGTGGAGACACGCGGCGGCGGCATGGAAAGAATAGCCGAAGAAATGTCCACGGGAGGAAGGGGAACCGCAACTGCAGAAGACATAGGAAGGGAAGGGAGCTCGGAGATGAGGGAAGAAATAGAGGAAGACAAATCAGCGAGGGAGGAGAAGATAGATGAAGAAGCAGGGGAAAGGGTAGAAGAAGGGGCAGAGGACACGACCAAAGGGATGGTCGTTTGAGTCACTCGAGGAGGGGAAGGAAGAGAAGAAGAAGGGATAGAAGGGACCTCTGAAGTTGTAGCGACGCCGACATCCTGGGTGGATGGGCGTATAGGACTATCCTCTGTCAATTCCTCATCAAGAGTTATGACTTGTTCTGGCTCTGAGGGAAGAGGACTTTCAGGGGCTTCCTCCTGAATGGTGCTAGGTTCACCTTCTGCACCTTTGCCTTTCAGCTGCTTCTTTGACCTTGGAGGTGCGTTGCCCAAAGGGGAAGTTGTGAAATCTACCCCGAGGTAGATTAGTCCGTTCATGCGGCACCAATGCTCTGTTCTTCGCATAGTCTCCTTGACCCTCTCCTCAATTGTTTGAGGAGCCTTGTTTCTGTCAATGGCCGGGAAGGGCCAATTGTCCCCATCTGTGTCATTATACACCTTATCTACTTCATCTTCCGTAGTCTGGAAGCCTTCGGGGACAATGGCCACTCCGTATTGGATGATTTCCTCCAATGCTAAGCGCGAATGATCCTTTCTTCTGAGTTCCACCTCATGGAGAACGTCAATGTAAATATCCTCAATTTGAGGGACATGGATCGGATCGAGCTTCGCTTTTGGCAGGCAGCTTCTTGGGTCGAAGGTAGGCCTGGCTGGGAAGTCATGCTTCAAGTTGAGTAGCTCCAGCTCTGCGAACATTTCCTTCGCCTTATGGTGGGTGGAGCATGTGTATCGGCCCACTTTGAGGGGGAAAGGAGTTCCACCCTTCTTTCTTTTGAGGCACTTCTCATGGTATGTGACCAGCTGTCTTGACAGTTCTAGTAGAATCAGCTTAGGCCCAGCATACCTTGGTAGCCTGGTTGGCTCTCCCAAAAAGTTGGCAGCCCTTAGATAGGTGAACGTGGGAAATTGGGTGAACAGGGCCCCCCATTTCTCTGTGACTGCCACTATGTTCTTGGTCGTCCGGCTATGAGTCATGTTTGGCCTCAGTAGGCAGATGACATGATAGAAGAATGCATCGTTAACTTTTGCGAAATGTTGGATGCTATTCTCCAGCCTCAGCTCTGGATAGTAATCAAATATCTTGGCCTGAGGCCATACTCCACTTCGGTTCAGCCCCGGATAATCCCTTGCTGACGCTGCAGCATAGACTACATAGGAGTTCATATGGAACACTCCTGTTGTGGCGAACTGTTGTAGCTGCTCAGAGATGGTGCTGCTGATTATTTCACCCCAGCAAAAGCGCTGATCGGGCAAATTCTTATTCATTGTCTCCAGGTACCGCAGCATCCACTTATGGAAATAGTGGGCATCTGAAAGCCCGAAGACTCTGCTCAGGAAAGTGATAGTATCACTGAGTTCCTCTGAGAAATCACTTCGGTGGATAGTCTGAGGCCACCGGTCACCACCTTCTTATTCTTTAGGTAGACCTCATTCATCAACTGCATGCACTGGTCTTCGTTGTCTTCCCAGGCCTTGATGCATTCTCGTTGGCTAACAGCCACGTAGTTCCGGTGATGAGGGATGCCAAGTATCAACTCAAAGTGACGGGCAGTGAGGTTTATGACTGCCTCGCCCTTACTGTTCTCGACACATCTTGTGTCCTTGTTGTAACATTGCGCAATCACCATCATGAATTCGTTGTTTACAGCGCTGACGGGGATTCCTCCGGCGAAGTGCAGGGCACTGCCTATTAACTTGTCCATCCATGGACTTCTTGTAACTTTTTGAGTCCTAACCCAGAACTCATCCATGTCAATGTGACCCAATTCAGAGTCTCTGACATCCATACTGCACTCAGCCTGTGATTCGGGCATCCTGACCCTCTGATATTTGTATTTCATCTCTTCTTCTGTCAGCTTAGCTTTTCCTCTTGGTTTGGTGGGCTTCTTGCTTGACGTAGACATGTGTTCTTTCGAACTCAGTTGCTGATCTGCACGAAGAAGAAGTGAGACCCAATCCAAAAAGGTTGAATTAGTCATTTGATCTTCCATTGGAAAGCTAGCAGAAGAAAGAGTTAGAGATTTTAAGGCTCAGGGCGCAGGAAAAATGCAACTGGCAGGCCAAATAGATAAGGCGCACAGAAAAGGAATGTTGCAGAGGTTATACTGGCGCCAAAGGCGCATGGCGCATGGATGAAGCAGGTTGCATTTTATAGCAGGGCGCACAGGAAATGCGTGTTACATTGGGGTTCGGTGCGCCTTTTGGCGCATGGGAAGATTGTGTAACATTAACAAATGGTGCGCCAAAGGCTTTGGCGCGGCGCATGAAGGTTTTACACAACATTATGTTACTGCAATGGAGGGTGCGCCCGCGCCTTTCTAACTTTATACTCGCGCGAATAAGGCTTGTGTTGCATGAAAGCTGGGTGCGCCCTTTGGCGCATGGAAACATTATGCAGCATGGATAAAGGGTGCGTCAAAGGCTTTTAAGGAGGCGCGGGATTTAGACTTGTAGCATGCAAAAAGGGCGCGCCATTGAGGGCGCATGAGTTCTAGGTGCAGCATGACAAGAGGGTGCGCCATTGGCGCGGGTTTTGGTCATGTAACATGGCGGGTAAGTGCGCCGAGGGGCGCAACTGTTTTTGTTGCAACAAAACGCGCCAGTGCGCCACAGAACTACACTAACTACTCAAATATTTTTCATTCTTTCTTCCACTTCAAAAGATACTTGGACATAAGGTTTCATTACAAAAAGGTTTAGCAGACCAAGCCCTTTCAAAACAGCTCCCTTCCAGCAGATCTGGAAAGAGGGAGGAAGGAGGAGGAAAAGAAAAAGGAACAGGACAGGCAGGGGAAACTAGCTCAAACATATCCATTTAAAACTGGCCAGCAAACCAAAACATAGACCAAGAACACAGACCAAGAACACAAAAGCACAAAATGGAAAAGAGGGAGAACCTCTTACCTCGAATATATATCAAAAATTGAAGAGCGGGTCCACAGGGCGATGACAACGACAGAGCAGAGCTGACAAATCCAGAGCAATCACGTGTTTTGACAAAAAGGAATGAAAATGACATTGGGCGCGCACTGATATTTATAGAAAAACTTGTCATCAATGCGCCAACCACTTTTGAAATGGCGCATGAAAACTGCTGTCGACAGGGGAAAGTGTGCGCCCTTTGGCGCACGGAAGTATTCGACAACAGAAGAATGAGCGCGCCTTTGGCGCACCGTATGCATTGTCGACATGAAGTTATGTGCGCCCTTTGGCGCACCAAAACTTGGTGTAACACATAGATTATATGCGCCCTTTGGCGCACCGAAAGACGTGTTAACATGGAAAACCATGCGCCAAAGGCTTTTAAGGGGGCGCACCAAAACTTGGTGTTACAAGGCAAATCCATGCGCCCAGCCAAAAAAGGCTCAAAAAGACTAAGTTCGAAAACTAGATTTCCCGGGAAGGGACTTTACGACGTTTCGAACGCGGGGGATCCCTAACAAGGGATCGAAACAAAATTTTCCGTATGGTTATCAGTAAAATTTATTCATCTAATAGGTTGAACGGTCCCTGGATAATGTAGTTCCCACAGTCAGTGTTGAGGATCGAGACCATGTGCAAGCTACGGAGCGGCATGCTGCTTGGTTGAAGATGGTGTTTTCCTCGT
Organism: Taxus chinensis; assembly: GCA_019776745.2. Taxonomy (NCBI): domain Eukaryota; kingdom Viridiplantae; phylum Streptophyta; class Pinopsida; order Cupressales; family Taxaceae; genus Taxus; species Taxus chinensis. Next base: position 613,826,329 of record CM034148.1, on the reverse strand, counting down.
GTTTGCACTAAGGGGGGGAATGTTAGGATTTAATATCATAGTGCTCTCATTATTATTATAATATTATTAATATGAGTTATATTATAACTCATTATTAATAATACAGGTTTGTTATATTGTTTCCACAATATAATTTTGTTGTACCCGTAATGTATATTAACGGGTGTTTTGTTGTGTGACTTCCTGGTTTGTAGGAAGTCAGTTTTCTATTTCCATGGCTATTTATTACTTATTAGCCTCAGTATTATTTGTAATATGTATGTTGAATAGAATATCTTTCTTGGTGTATTGAATATCATTTGTAAAATGCTTGCAGTCTGATCCAAATCAATATTTGTTGCTCCAGAAGTTTACACAGAACAACATTTTAATGGTAAAAGGCAACAAATGCCATTACAGAGCATGGGAGGAGGTTCTAACTCCATTTTCAACCCTGAGGAAGAGAAGAAGGGAGGGCAAAGCAGAAAAGATGAACAACCTTTACAAATGAGCCAAATTTGGCTTTTAACCATCGAAACAAAATGAAAGAAATGTGGAAAATGTGGGCAAATCAAATTGAAACTCCAACCACCAAAAAATCCCTCCAATCTTGCCTGTAAAGTGATGGGCTTCATGGACAAACCCATATGCCAAAGTACATTTTCTCTGCAGAGCAAGAAAGAGGCCCATACTTCATTAATTTTGGTGGTTGGGGGCGTTTTCTGCATGCTAGAGATGTTTTCCTATTTTTCTCCCATAAATATCCATCAAAATACAAAATTTATCCCTCCATCGTGTAGAAAAATTCACCAACTTTCCAATGACACCAAGAACGCAAAAATCTGAGCTTTGGATCAAAAGTTATGCCCCTTGAAGATTTAGGGCAAAATTAGGGTAAAAATGGATTGGCGGGCCAAAACTTTAAAATTTTCCTTTTTGGAATTTGGGAAAATTTCCCCAAAAATCCCCCACACCACCCCCGTCAGCTCCGCTTCCATGTGGTGCTTCCCTATTCGCTGATGGAAACGCGGGCCCAAACCTCGCTTCTATCATTTGATTTTTTCATTGGGAAAATTTCCCAACTTTTCCCCGCGCTCCATTGGTCCCGGGGACATGTGTCAGTCCCTCATTGGCTGCGGGCATGCACTTCAAAATTTTCCTTTGGACCACTAGCCACTTTGGCAAAAAATTTCATTTCCTTCTGTGCCTCCGACCCCTACCATCGATAGGACACGTGACGGCCTCAAAATGCTCCGTGGGCCTTCGGGCCAAAATTTTCCTTTACGCTCCGCTACCCTCTTTGGAAAATTTTCCAACCTGTCTTCGCTTCCGCAACCTCCACTGCCACGTGGCACCTCCTCATTGGCCGCGGGCCTATCCAGGGAAATTCTCCCCCAAAAACTCCGCTGAGCCATAACTTAAGAAATACTTGGAGTTTAGGAGGGAACTTTTACCTTTATGGAAAGGTGAAGAAAAATCCTATCTTATGGAATCATTTCCAGAATCCCTTGAGTTCCTGAAATGTGTAAAATTTGATATTAAAGCACAAGGAAGGCAAGAATGAAGGAAAGTTAGCCAAAATAAGCAGGGGGATCACTTTAGATAACAATTTTGGTGACTCAGAGGGGTCATCTGCCTGCTAGATGAATGATCAATAGCTTTTAAAGCATCCATTGGGCATGGAGTCATGAGCAGTAGCCTACAAACTGATCTGAACTTTGAAAAATTCCTCTCTGAGCCACTTGGAAACCCATTGAACTAGAGTTGTTTTCACCAAACTGCCACTGAAATGGACTGTGCAAAAGCAAAAACCAGCAGCACCAAAAAATATGTACAAAACTGAAAATCATACATGCTCCAAATGGAACATGCAGAGTGTGCACAAGCACTTCTTCTACTAAAAGAAAACCTACCTACTCTACTCTAACTGGAAGTAAATGTGAGCTAAACAAACCCTGCAACTGGTTGTGCAAAATAGCTTCCTTTCTTCAAAATGGGCAGCCATGTAACTAATTTGGCACTGAACATGGCTGGTTGGATGAGTGGAAAATCAACAAGAAGCTAGTATTCTACCCAAATCAGCAAGGTGTCAACTGAAAACAAATCCAATACCTCTTTTAGTTGCTCTGCATTTGTATTAAAGAGGTATGACAATTGATCCTTAGTACTTTGTAGCTCATCCTGTAGTGCCCACTTCCCTTTAACACTTTTAGATACCGATTTTGATACTATGGGCCATATTATGGAAACTATTATGTTTTATTTCAGTATGATGGTTAGATGTTAGATCTTGGATTATTATTGATCTCGGATTCAGTTATTATGCATGATGGTTACTAGAGACATTTCGATGGATGTGGTTGATGATATACTGTAGTGACATGGATATATTATAGATGTTGATTTGGATTTGTGACAAATCGATATTTTGAGTAGATATAGTATGGTAGATTTTGATGATGATATAGTTGATTTATTTAATTAAAAATGATAATGTTGAATTCTTGATATTGTTGTCATTCATATGCTTAGATGACTCTTGAGATGTTGTCTTATATCATTTTTGGATGTTCTGATATGCAGCCACAAGGCCAAAGGAGGTATTCACATTTTTGTAGGTTAAAAATCACAACAATGTCGGGGGACTGGAGACTAACCATATTGAAATTTTGGGTGAAATCAACAAGGTCACCATGAGCAACTGTGTTGTTTGTTTATGTGTTGTGTTATGTTAGGATTTCCCATGGGGGGATCTCTATTACATGTGATCATGGGATATGTGTTTTATTTATGTGTTACTTTTTGAATTAATGTTGTATGTATTTTATCTAGTAATGTGTTCCTTCTTGTAATCTAATTTCAATGTGATTGATTAATATGTGAGTCATATAGTTAAATTTTATTTAAAATAAATTGGGATATGGAATGTAATTAATTAAGTTGTTGATTTTAAATATTAATGTGGGAAGAGTGTGTAAGTTGATGTTGTAAGAATGTGTAAGAAATTTGTAAGAGCATGTAAGAAAGATTCTGGATGGTCATAAACACTCCATCTCCGTAGGAAATTCGAATTTATCCTTGGAGGCCAAATTTGGAGGCTCGTGGGACAAGTTAAACTCGTCCCACACCTCTTAAAATGATCCACCAACCATGCCTATGGTTTAGAGGCTAAAATTAGGCCTTTGAAATGCATTTTGAAGTGACAATTTGTAAGTTTTAATTGCACTTCCCTTACATGTTTTAAATTTGGTCCTTTTGGAGTGTAGGCATTTTGGAGTATGTAAGTCATTTTGTCATTTTTATTTATTGTGATTTTTTGGTTGATGTTGATTTCCTCTTGGAGTTGAGGAAGAATGATGTGGCATCCCACATGGATCCACATCATCCTCTTCTCTTCCCTCTCCTTTATATTCAAGCTTCTTGCTCATTTGGAGGTTGTTGAAACTTTGTCCATTTCCTCTTGGGGCGCATTTTTTTGGTGTTGTTTTGGAGCTTGTTTGTGGAAGAGCTTGGAGTCTTTTTGCTTGCTTGAACCTTGCTGATTTGGGACTGTTTTTGGCATCTTGGAAAGCTTGTGAGCTTGGAACAAACTCCATTATGGAGAGGTAGGCATCTAGAACTTATTTTTAATGTTCTCCCTTCTTTAAATGGTGTTTGTGTTTGCATTCTTGGCTGGTTGGGTAGAATGCTTAGGGCATGGTGTAGGAGAAGGCTATGTGGATTTCATATGGGGGGCATAAGGGATTGCTAATGGCACTATTTTATTGAGGAGAGAGTTTTGGATTTGGGATCCACCTTGAAAAATAAACTGCTTGCATTTCTTACTCTTTAGGGGGGGTGCGGGCGGGGCATAAGGTGATAAACTTGGGAGGGGCACATAAGGAGGGGGTTGGGAGATATAATTTTTATGGGTTTGATATGTTTATTGGTGGTATACATTTTGGTGGATGCCGAATTCCAAATTTGGGAGGCATAAGGAGTTCCCCATAGTTCTTGCTCTTTTTGGCTTGCTTGATCAAGTCTATGCATTGTGTGTATGTTTTCAAATGCAGTTGGGAATTGTTATCTTGCTTGGACTATGTATCTTATTGTTTGTATGCAATGTGAAGTATTCTTGTTTGTTGTTGAAGAAGCCTTGTTGCCATGTGTTGATGTTCATAATTTATTTTAATATGGTTGGGACTTGGGGGCCAATGAGGAAAGGATGGCTTCTCCTTTCTTAATTGGATTTCTTGGTTTAGGTGGAGAGTGTTGCCTTTCCCCTTTTCTTGTTGTGACCAATATGAAAAGATGGAAGAACAAGCATGCTATTATTTGGAGCAAGAAGAAAATAGTTTGACAGTCAGTTTCCTTTGAGTAATTCATTTTAACCTTTCCCCCACCTTGACGTGGATGAGATGCATAGAAATTTGTAATGTGAATTTGTTGCATTGTAAATGGAAGTTGTATTTGAATTGAGAAATGTACAAGAATAACTATACTTGTTCTCTGTTTTTGGAGAAGGAAATGTAAAGGATATTATAAGCATTATAATTTGTATTTTGTAATTTGAAACCAATTCAAATTGGAAAAGAGATGAGTTGTAGAGTTGTCAATTAAATGTGAATAAATAATTTCATTAGTTCCTTTAAGTTGCAATGTGTATAGGATTTGAATTGCTTAAAAAAAATGATATATTTGTTTTGGAAAATAATAAGAAACAGTGTTGTATATTTCATGTATTGTATTTGAAATCAAATAGAAAGGAAAGTTGTAAAATTGTATTGAGGATCAATGAAAGAATGCATTCCTTTCTCAAAAGTGTATTACACATTTGATTTGAATTGTTGTTGGAAATTGATTGTTGTTTGAAGAGAAAAGAAAGAAGGAATGCGTGGAATTGGAAAATAGTGTTATATTAATAGCAAAATTGTATATTGAAATTGAAATCAGAGATGCATTTCTATTTAGAATTGAATGGATGATCTAATAAGCATTGTGTTTTACTAATTTAGAATCATATGTACATTCAAAAGATAAAATTGATAAACAATTTAAAAGGAAACAAATCACTGTTTTGAACTCCTTACTGTCAATTTGCATTTTATAAAAAAGGAGCAGTTCGACCTTACACCAAATAATAAGTTATGAAACAATGAAATTTAGACCTATTATTACCTAAGGAACTCAAATTCATTATAAAAGTCAAGAATGAATCTCTAAAACTTAATGAATTCCATTTGGGGGCTTGCACATCCGTTTTTCCCGTCTACTATCAGAACAACACAACCTTGAACAAATTAGACAAATCAACTTCCCTAAAATGCTCTAAACTCTCCCTAGACTAATCCTCCATGTTTGTTTGACATGTTGAGTGAAGGAGGGGTTCTAAATTGATCGAATTGAAAAGTTGGAATCTGCCAGTCCACAAATTAAAAGTCTACAGATTTATTTCATTAAATTGACCTAGTAAAATTCATCAATTTCTAAAATTGATAACTCTTGTGTGAATAGGGCATTGAGAGCTTTCTGAAAAGTCCTCGTTTGCCCAAATCTGACATTCCTATCAAAAGTTATGGCCATTTGAAGTTTTACTTCAAAATGGCATTCAAACAAAAAAATCTAACTGTTAGAAAAAAAATTCAAATTTTGACTTTGAAAATTTTTCCCAAAAAGGTTTGCAGCCCCCGCCAACCCGCAACCAATCGGGACCTGCCACGCGGCACCTTGGGAGGGGCGGACTGATTTTAAAACTTATCCTTTTGAAAAAATTTCCTTGGGAAAATTTTCCCATTTCACTTCGCAAAACCACTGAACCGCAGCCAATCACATGCTGTCATGTGGCACGGTGGAAGAGCGGACCGAAATTTTTAACTTATGTTTTTTTTGAAAAAAAATTCTTGGGAAAAATTTACCTTTTCCCTCCGCTGGCCCGCAACCAATTAGAGGGCGCCACATGTCCTCTTATGGCTACGGCAGAGGTGTGGTTCTCCTTGAAATTTTACCTTTTTAAAAAAATTTGGGAAAATTTTATGTTTTGGCCCCGCCGGCCTGCAGCCAATGAAAATGTGCCACGTGGCACTCTGTGGTGGCGGCGGGAAGGGCGGAAGCCCTTTGACCTTTTGGTTATATTTTTGGCGTTTGGGGGAAAAGTCTTAACTTCTCCCTGCGGCCTGATTCCCCACCTTCCCCTTCGGACTCTGTCCCTTAGCAGGTGCATGGACCCACACACTTCTTTTCCCTTTTTTCCCTTTTCATTGGCACAAAGTGCTAAAACACCCCGCCACTCCGCCAATTTTTCCCTTACCTCTTCCACTTATCGTCTGGGATCTACATGTGTCCTCCCAGGGGCCTGCGGGGGCGCGGAGCACGTTTTTCCTTTGAGCCTGCATTTGAAAAATTTCTCAATGCCTCCTCGTGACCTGCCAGACCGCCCTAGGAGCTTTTCCCCTCCTCTTGCCACATGTCCCTCTAGGGAAATTTTACCCTAGGAACTCCGCCCACTCATAACTTGAGTTCTATAAGGAGTTAGAAGGACTTCTTTATATCACCGGAAAGGTGAAAAAATTTCCTATCCATTAGGAATGGGTTAGAGAATTTTTGGAAGTGTTTAGTAGAAGAAAAATCGAGTTGAAGTTCCGAGCTTGTTAGAGAGTAGGTGTGGGGGTAAATTACTCCTTGAGCCTAACTAAAGCAAGTAACTCTAAAATTTGAACCTTGTGAACTTGATATAAGTAAATAATGGAAAATTTGTGTTTTGTTAATTAGGATTTGTTCTAGAACATGTTAGTGAAAATTGATGTCTTGTAACTTAGTTGTAGACACTTCGATAAAAAAAAATTATTCCATAATTTTCTAGCTAACCCTAGGTTGTTTCTTTGGTCTCAAGTGGTTGTATGAACATGAATTACACATCCTCATGCTTAGAAGCAAACATGACTAGTTTTGGCTTATCCTTTGGCTCCAATGAAGCCAAATACCTTATTAGGCAAGGTCTGATCCGTTTGATATGCCCATAGCTCTGAAATTCAACTCCAAGAATGGAGCCTTCTTGTAGACCTCTTTGGATGGATGATGTGGAAGAGGTGATGTAATTCTTCTGCTATTTTCCTTCTTCCTCCAATGAAGAACATGGAAGATTTAAAGCTTCCAATCTTGATCCCAAAGAGCTGCTATAAGATGTAGGCTGCTGCAAATAAATGCTCTCCTCCATGACAACAGGTTCTTGTGTTTGGAGTGTGGATGATGAAAGAGAGAATGGTGGAAACTCAACTGGTTCTTCTCCATCAAAATAGTCCTCCAAATCTGACAAATAAACTGGCTCATTGTTGTCCTACTGCAAATGCTCAACTTCCTCCATGGTGTCCTCTTGATCAACAACTTGTTCACCATGGTTTTCCTCATCTTCAATCATTGAGTTTGAAAGATCAAACTCTTCTTCAACAATAGAACTCAAGAGAGATGAAGTAGAAAGAAGAACTGAAGGTTCTTCTATATCCTGCTTTGTGCTCAAAGTCTTTGGATATGCACTTTTCTCCTCCACAGCTGGAATGTGCTCCTCTTCTTTTGGATTTAGAGTAGCTTCTCCTTCCTCTGCTGCTTGAATACAATCTTGCTCTTGATTGAAATCTTCCTCTAGCATGAATTTTTTCAAGTCAAACTCTTCAATCTATTGCTCTAGAGGACACGTTGGGACTACAAGATCTTCTTCAGAGCTTTCTTCCTCCATGACTGATTGTGCAACTTGAATTGTGCTATGTACCTTGGGATATGATAATATAATATATATGGGTTGATGGAGATGCCGACATGTGGCACACATCCCCTTAGTTATACGTATGGGTTCACATGGGATATAATATTATAGTGTATATGGGTTGATGGAGATGTTGATATGTGGTACACATCCCCTTAGTTAGTTATATGGGCTCACATAGTAATTAATTATATTGGGTAATGGGTCAGCCTACATTGGGATTAGGTGTTACCCATCCTATTTAAAGGATGTGAGTATCATTATGAGTGTCATGTATGTATGATTTGATTCTTCTACTTGGTAGAGGTATGTTGGAGGTGTCCCCCTCAAAGTGGATTCCCATCTTGGGAGATTGTGGAGTTACTCCTTCCTTCAGGAGCATTGTATGGTGGTGCCCTACCATAAGGGTATTAATCTACATATTTGGGCATCTTGCCCCCCCATATATCTGGTGTTGTGTTTTCTTCTACAATTTATTGATTTATTATATGCAAGGTTCTTATCAAGTGGTATCAGAGCATCGATTTCGGCAAAAAAATTGGGTCCAAACCCTAATTTTAGTGATTCGGATGTATTTTTGAAATGGCTGCGAATATTTTGTCATTTTTTTACTACAGTTGCGAAAGGATTTCAGAAAGCTACAATATAAATTTCAGAATTTTTTGACGTGTTTTGTGGAAGTTATTGCCTTTTTAGGATTTCGCCTAAATTTGCTTCATAGGCTGTATTTTTTGGAATTAAATTTCCAAATTTTTACCAGCATTTTGAATACCTTTCATAAATATATGGTAAAAATTTCAAAAATTTTGGATCTATTTTGAAGAAGATATCAACAAGTTTAGGGTTTTACATAAAACCATCTTACAGGTTGCAATTTTCCATCTTTCCTTGATTTTTTTACATATTCGGAAAGCTCTCACAATTTCAGTAAGGGTTACTTTTTGGTGGTTTCAGATTGGAGGTGAAATTATAGATGAAATCATCAGGTCAAATATTGGCCAAAGGAGTAAGGTTATGAAACCCTAATTTTTGTGCATGATGGATATACCAATTTTCTATGGAAATGGGGAAATTGATGTAAAAAAAAGGTGGATACAATTTAAACAAATTTATTTTGAAGAATGTTTAGTATGGGTTAGTTTTTATCTTCATCTTGGTGGGAAAGCATGACATTGGTATTCTTATTTGGATATAGATCTATTGGATTGGGATTGGGAGGAAATGGAGGATAGTTTCTTAGCTAGATGGGAAACAAAAAAGAAACACAATTTTGTTAACGAAGAAGAAGAAGCAACAATAACATAAGAAGAAGAAGAAGAAGAAGAAGAAGAAGAAGAAGAAGAAGAAAATGTTGATGATGAAGCTGCTACACAAGATAGTGCATCTCCAAAGAAGGAAGCTTCAATATTTCAATTTGAAGGGTGTATTCAAAGGAAAAAGGTAATTGTTTCCATAAACCCTAGCATAAAATATAACTTCATCAATGTGGATGTAGCTCAAAATCTACATGTGAAAGCAAAACACATTAAGGAAGCTCAAGTGGATGGTAAGCATATTCAAGTTTTTGAAGATTTAAAGCTCTCTATGGATAAATATGTTTTACATTCAGATTTTTATGCTTTAGATATGGATGGTATGGATATTGTTCTTGGATATCCTTGGTTAGAGAGCTTGGGAACAATTAATCTTAATGTGCAAAAGAAATTCATGAAATTAAGGTACAAGAGAAAGAAAATTACATTGCAAGATATCACACTTAGCAAAGAAAAAAGTAATGTAAAATTGGATCATGAATATGAATTTGAAGATGGTGAAGAAGGGAATAAGGATGAATCAGAAGGAGAGGATGAAGAACATAAAGTCACAAATAATTTCTCTACTCAAGAGAAAAAAGAAGTAACAAACAAGGTGGAAGAGGACAAGAAAGTTGAGGAAAAGGTTGATAAGGTTGAGTATACGAAGGTGTCACCCTATCGACACCCACACCATCATGAGAGGAAAAAATCAAGGAGACATGTTAGGACACATGAGGATAGAAATCCATATGGATATACAAGGAATCACAAGAATACTTTTGGCTATACATGGAATTAATGGAACAATAATTAGATGACATGGAATCACAGGAATAATAATTATGGATATGCATGGATGCCGAGAAGGAACACATATGGACCAATATGGAACCAGATGAGCACAATGGAATATGGAATCAGGTTTGGAGCAACATCACTCACTAGGATTTCATATGGGTGGTTGGATGATCGAGCATGGTGGCAAGTCTGCAATAATTTAAAGCGCACTCATTATATGTCTTCTTCTTATGTTTCGGGGACGAAACATGTTAAAGAGGGAGGTAATGCTATGTACCTTGGGATATGATAATATAATATATATGGGTTGATGGAGATGCCAACATGTGGCACACATCCCCTTAGTTATATGTATGGGTTCACATGGGATATAATATTATAATGTATATGGGTTGATGGAGATGCTGACATGTGGCACACATCCCCTTAATCAGTTATATGGGCTCACATAGGAATTAATTATATTGGGTAATGGGTCAGCCTACATTGGGATTAGGTGTTACCCATCCTATTTAAAGGATGTGAGTATCATTATGAGGGTCATGTATGTATGAGTTGATTCTTCTACTTGGTAGAGGTATATTGGAGGTGTCTCCCTCGAAGTGGATTCCCATCTTGGGACATTGTGGAGTTACTCCTTCCTTAAGCAACATTGTATGGTGGTGCCCTACCATAAGGGTATTATTATGCATATTTGAGCATCTTGGCCCCCCATATATCTTGTGTTGTGTTATCTTCTACAATTTATTGATTTATTATATGCAAGGTTCTTATCAAATTAGATCAACATTCTCTTTGGGCAAAGTGCCAACATGGACACTCAACTCTTCACAAACAAACTGCTATTTTTCTTACTTCACTGCTGCTATAAAATCAGCCTTGTTTGCCACTTGTTCTCCAACTCCAACCTCTTCTAAAGGCTTAACCATCAAGGGGATCTTTGCTATCCCAAATTTGAGAGCCAAGCTTACCAAACTTTTGATTTTTTCTTCTTTATTTGGCTCTTCTTCTTGCTGTCCTTGATGACTGATTTTTTTATTTTCATTCTCCTAACATGGATTTGGGAATGTAAGAGGAGGGGTGGGTTGTAACTCAATTGATTTTGTAATTTTTTGTGGTGGTGGAGGAGGTGAAACCTCTTATTTCTTTGGAGGAGAGGGTGTTTCATTTAGTTCTTGTGGAGGGGATGACTGTTTGGAAGGAAAAAGGACAGAAGAATTGAGATGAGGTGGAAGACTAGGGAATTGAGAAATGGATTCAACACTTGGGGCAGCATTCAATGGGAAGCTTGAAAATTGAAGCCCAAATTGAGATGGTTCTACTTGAGGAATAGAAAGAGAAGAACCAGATGATGGTGTAGAACTTACCCATTGATAAGGTTGTTCAACACCAAGTTTATAGGCCTCTATCTCTGTTGTCGATTGTGCAAGTTGGGGCAGCATCTCCATCATGAAGTCTAACTTCTCCTGAGGGTTGAAGTGTCTTGGAAAAGGGCCTCCCCATGGACAAGGAGTCCTGTAACCAATTCTGAAAGCCTTCATTTAGCTTGTTGCTCTTGATTGCACCATTTTTGCCTCCATCTTTTGGATTTTCTCCACAAAATCAACATCTTCCATTTGATTCTCTTCATTACATGCGTACCCTTGCTCTTGATATGCTTCACAACCAAACTTATTTTGGTATTACTCATATGGGTAAGCATGCTAATCTTGAATTTGATCAAAATGTTGATTTGAAGGAGTTGTAAAACATGTTGGAGGTGAAATATATTGCTGCTGTTGTAAATGTGAATTCCATGATGGAAATGAAGTCATGATTGCACAAATTCATGGAATGAAAGAAGATGTAATTGATGGAAAGAAGAATGGATGAAAATGGATGGAAAATAGGTCTGTAACTTAGAGAATGAGTTATTTACCAGATGGAGTTGCTAGATGTGCTTTTGAATATGCCTCCAAAGGCTAAATCCTTAACAGGAACACACCAACCTATCAAAAATAAAGTGGAAGACCTCTAAGGTCCCACCGGGCGTGCCAAAACTATTAGTGCAAATTCATAGCACCCCCAAAATGATCTATGGATCTGCTTTTCTAAGGCAATGTCATTTTTGGTGTAAATGCACAACATTGAGCTTTTACAGAGTGTGGGACCTTTGCAAAGGGGGAAAGCTCTCCAGAGAAGGCTGGTTCCTCTTCCTAAACTACCTGCCACAAGCTATTCCAGTTCAGGCAAGCTAATATAATCCTAATCTAACTTTCAAGGAGACATGTAGAGAGAGAAAAGAGGAAAAATAGAAGCCTACACTAAAACGGTGATACACTAGAGAAGGAAAATGCTGAACATCTATCAAAACTACCATGAAATAAGAAGAAGTGAACAATGGGAAGGATGGACAAGTGCATCATAGGCCCAAGGATAGATTTCACACAGAAAATGTTCCAAAACTCCATGAACATATCTTGAAACCTGTAATGAATATTCAAACATGCACAAATACTTGCAATGAAGAGAGGCAAGAAGAAAACAAGCAAAAAATGAGCAAGGATGGACAAACGCATCACAAAACATGTTTTTGTTGCTCTGGAAGTTTACACAGAACATAATTTTAATGGTAAAAGGAAAAAATTCCATTACAGAGCATAGGAGGAGGTTCTAACTCCATTTTCAACCCTAGGGAAGAAAAGAAGGGAGGGCAGAGCAGAAAAGATGAACAACCTTTACAAATGAGCCAAATTTGGCTTTAACCATCGAATAGAATGAAAGAAATGTGGAAAACGTGGGCAAATCAAATTGAAACTCCAACCACCAAAAAAACCCTCCAATCTCACCTGTAAAGTTATGGGCTTCATGGACAAACCCATACGCCAAAGTACATTGCTCTGCGGAGCAAGAAAGAGGCCCATACTTCATTAATTTTGGTGGTTGGGGGTGTTTTCTGCATTTTTTGCATGCCAGAGACGTTTTCCTATTTTTCTCCCATAAATCTCCGTCAAAATACAAAATTTATCCCTCCATCATGTAGAGAAATTTACCAAATTTCCAATGACTTTAAGAATGCAAAAATTTGAGCTCTGGATCAAAAGTAATGCCCCTCTGAAGATTTAGGGAAAAATTAGGGCAAAAATGGATTGGCGGGCTGAAACTTTAAAATTTTCCCGTTTTGAATTTGGGAAAATTTTCCCACAAATCCTCATGCCCCACTACTCCTTTGCCATGTGGTGCTTCCCTATTCGCTGATGGAAACGCGGGCCCAAACCTCGCTTCTATCCTTTGATTTTTCATTGGGAAAATTTCCTAACTTTTCCCTGTGCTCCGCTGTCCTGGGGACACGTGTCGGCCCCTCATTGGCCACAGGCATGCAATTCAAAATTTTCCTTTAGCCTGCTAGCCACTTTGGAAAAAAATTTCATTTCCTTCCACGCCTCCGACCCCTGCCACTGAGAGAACACGTGGCGGCCTCAAAATGCTCCGCGGGCCTTCGGGCCAAAATTTTCCTTTGTGCCCCGCTACCCTCTTTGGTGAATTTTCCAAACTGTCTCCACTTCCCCGACCTCCACCGCCACGTGGCACCTCCTCATTAGCCATGGGCTTGTCAAGGGAAATTTCCCCCCAAAACTCCGTCGAGCCATAACTTGAGAAATACTTAGAGTTAGGAGGGAACTTTTACCTTTTTTGGAAAGGTGAGGAAAAATCCTATCTTATGAAACCATTTCTAGAATCCATTGAGTGCTTGAAATGTGTAAAATTTGATATTGAAGCACAAGGAAGGAAAGAATGAAGGCAAGTTAGCCAAAATAAGCAGGGGGCTCATTTTAGATAACATGCATCATTGAAGATTTTTTACTTTCATTTCAAGGGCCTGATTTGATTGATGAACCCATGATGGAGGAGGACCATATAGTTTCAGAGGCTCCAAGTGTGGATCAGGATACAAAAGAACATTCTATTCTTCCTCCCACTTCATCCCCTTCAAGCTATGATGTTGAAGAGGAGTTTGATCTTTCAAGCTTCATGTTTGAGAGTGAAGGGAGCCATGGTGATCAAGTTGCAGATCAGGGAGGCACCATGGAGGAGGTAGAGCACCTGGAACATGACAACAAGGAGGTAAATTACCTATCAGACTTGAGAGATTGGTTTAATGAAGTGGATCCCATGGAGATCACATCATTTTTTCCTCCATCTCTTACATCCCAAGAACATGATCCTGCCACCATGGAGAAGAACATTCAGGAACAACATCCTACACTTCATAACAGTCCTCTAGAACCAAGATTGGAAGACATGACTCTCCCATGTTCTTCAAAGGAGGAGGAAGAGAAAAGGCAGGAGGATGTCATCATATCTCTCGCACCATCCACCCAAGAAGGTCCACAAGAAGACTCCATTTTTGGAGTTGAATTTAAGAGAAATGGGCACATCCAAAGGACCAGACCGTGCCCAATTAGGTACTTGGCTTCATTGGAGCCAAAGGAGAAACCAAAACCAGTCATGCCTACTTTAGGGCATGAGGATGAGCATCAAAGTACTAAGGGTCACCATCAATACCTCTAGGAGTCCAATGTAGGTCAGCTTGAGGAGGTATTTTCCATTAATGTTGATACCTTGATGATTTGAGTGGAGGATCGACTTATTGTCAGTTTTTTACTCATCCAACCAGCCATGTTCAGTGCTTAATCAGTTGCATGACTGCCATTTTTGAGGAAGGGAAGTTATTTCTCCCTGCCAGTTGTAGGTTTTATTTGAGCTCCCCTTGCTCTTGGTTAGAGTAGTGTAGGTAGGTTTGTTTTCAGTAGAAGAAGTGCTTTTGCACTTTGCATGTTCTATTTGGAGCATGTATGATTTTCAGTTTATACATAGTTTTTGGTGTTATTTCTCTTGCACAGTGCATTTAGTTGGTTTTTGGTGAAGATCAACTCCAAATTTTAGCGCGTTTCCAAGAGGCTCATAGGTCAGAATTTCAGAGTTCAGATCAGAATCAATTTATCAAGAAGACTCCATGCCCAATGGATGCTTCAAGGCCACTGGTCTCTTCATCTAGCAGGCAGATGTCCCTGCGAGTCACCAAATTGCAATCCATATTTTTCCCCCAGGTAAAATATTGGATTGACCATGACCCTGTGCAAGAAGAAAGAGAAGAAAACAAATCTGTCACATGAATCCGTGTCTTAAATCTATTTGGTAGGCTCTAAAATAAAAAAGGGAATAGGTCAGCGTTTGATCCCGAGTTAAAGTCAAATAAAAGGCACAAAGACAAAAGGTGAAGCACATCCCTCGGCCAACAAAAGGGTGCCACGTGTCCAAGCGAAGCAGTGGGGAATCAGAGGAAAGGGAAAAAGATAAATTGCAGACCCATAGGCCCGATTTTTGCTCTAATTTGGCTGCCACATGTCCCATATAAAAAAGGGAAGCCCAAACAAGTGCCAGGCTGCCGCGTGGCCCTGGTAGGTGAAAATGGAGAAAAGTCTTCCAGGACATTCACGTAGAATCCAATCTCTTCAACTACCAAATTTGATTCGATTCAATCCGTTGGGGAACCAGATGCAACATATTGTGGGCATATTTATAGAAGGCATTGATATTGAGTGGTTAAACTTTTAAAGTGGGATTTAATGTGTATCTCATGGTGGTTGGAGTAGGATTCAACTTTTCCCTCTTCTCTCTCTTTTCTTTCTAAATATTTTGTAACACTTCTCGTTTGAGAAGGAGAGACATTCTAGGAATAGAGAAACTCTGTCAAATTTGTTTCTCGACGCCATTTTTGAGCAACGAACCTTCTCCCATGCCTAGAAAATGTATTTGTGCCTCTATTCCATAAATGTAATGGTATGTGCACCTTCTAGAGCAATAAAAACATGTTTTTGTGGCATTCTTCAACCCTTTGTATCATTTTGTTGTTTCTCCATGCCTCTCCCTTTCAATCTTGGTTTTCTGTGCATGTATTTCACATTTGTAGGTGCAGGATGTCATGTTTCATGGATTTTAATGGATGATTTACAGATTTGGGCCATGTCACTTCTGTTTGACCTCCCTCATCTCCATTTTTCTGTTTCTTTCTCCCTCAACAAAATATCCCACTCCCTTTTCTTGGTGTTATCACCTCTGTAGTGTAGGATTTCCTTATTTTCATGCTCTCTCTCTCCTTGGTCCCTTGGAATTATTAGATTAGGAGTAGATAGTCGAATTTCCTTCCTTAGGAGTAGTTTAGCATCAAGATCAGGAAGAAGAAGCCGGCTTTCTTCGGAGGGCCATCTCAAGTCTACAAGTCCTACAGGTTGAGAGATGGTCCCATGTTATGTAATCACACCAGATGATTCTACCTTAGAAAAGTAGACTCATAACTCATTTGGGGGTGCTATGATTTCACATTAACAACAACATCATAAATATTTAACCATAAATGAGACAGAACACCATCAAGAGATAATCTCTCCACGATATTCAGGCATTGGATTCATTATAAATTCTTATCTCACATTTCCTTTTAGTTAGGCATCTGTCAATTTCCTTAGTTTCCTAAAAATAGTTCAGTGTCATCACACCTCCATGATGTTATAGGGCTTTAACAAATACCCCATCATTATATATAGGTAGTGATGCATATTGCAAGCTATACATGAGATATCTAACATAACCAAAAATTTCAACCATATAGACATAATGATCAATTATAGGTGTAATGTTATAAGAGGCACTCATGTCATTAAAGTGTTTGCATCCCTCATCCACTATACTTGTATGGTTGCATATTCATAAAACAAAAATGAAGTTTACATGGCTAAGGTATGCTTTAGAGTACTTCATTTCTTCAGAGATTTTGAGACCATCTTTTTGATCCATTTTATACATATCTTATGATCATACCATTCCATGAGACCATTTATTTGATTCCTTTTATTGAATACTTTGTTTGCCTTTTGTATTGCTACATATTTTATATGCATCTCTACTAGGGCATTTGAATTACAACATTTGACAAAACCAACTTTCCATAATGCTTTGATGGATGTCCATATATTATTCTAAAGCTACCATTTTTGGCATAGGTTGGCAGTATGCTGACAAATAACGTGGCATCTAGGTTTGCACCTCTCAAATGCATTTTCTTGAAATATTTGAAGGCCTTTTCAACAAACCTATTTTTTATATCATGCAATCATTACATTCTATGAGATCACAAATTTTAAAGGAATTTTATTGAATAGTTCATGTAGTCTTTTTATTCAATTACATGTTTTAATCCTATAAATAGATACCTTCTCTGCATGTCCTTTACCTTATTCACATGTACGTTTCCTATTTATGGACCTTGCTTACATGATACGCTATCTACGCTTTTTCCTATTTTTAGCCTCTTCCTATAAATCAGATAAGTTTGGGAACTTGGTGTGCATATGCGTGAGCCTTTGTGCGTTGACCTACTTCTTCCTTGGGCGAACCTTTATGTGTTGTCTTGTCTTTACCCTCTACTCTTGCACACATACTCTCGTGTATTCCCTTTATCCTTAGCTATTTATTCTTATTCCCTATATGCACCCTTGCATGCGGTCTCCAACTTTTGCGCATGGCTGATACTTAACCATTTTATCACTCCAATATTACCCCACACTAAGAGTATTATCCGTCCTCAACAATATCATGAATCAAATAATATCTCCTCCCATGCATTATCTGAAAGAAATAATCAAATTTTAAGAATAAAAAATGTAGGGCAATTACCCCAATGAATCAAAGAATGAAGCATCTGCCATTTGTGCACACATCAAAATTTATGCCTCAGGTGGCGGGAGAAGTTCTTTTAATCCCCTGTTTATCACAAATTCTAACTCCTTCTAGCTCTTGAGATCCTTAGTAGCCTTGTCTGGCGATGCCTCCACAATATCACCTATTTGTTCAGAAGTCAACTCTTCGACCTTCTCCTTTAACTCTTTCACCATCACATCTAGGTTTGCAGTCACACCCTCAAGTATATCTATTTTGCGTATCACCATAGGGTGGATTTTTTTTAGCCTTTCTACAAGTGTATCCTTTATGGCTTTAATTAGATTCTTTTCCCTCGCGAACTCTATCATGACCTTCTACTTTCGGTCTTATTGATCTTCATTGTGGCTTGTATCCTCTTTAATTATGCTTCCTCCATGGCACTGTGTGAGCTCAAAATTAGGTCAAAATCCTAGCAATTATCGAAAACTTCCTTTGCCACTTGCATGACCTCCTTGATATCTACGATCAACGTCTCATATTCTGTAATCTTTTTCTCAACTTAATTTTTGTTCTTCCTCTTTTCCTCGACCAATTCCTCAAATCTCGGCCCTGGCCCATTCTTCATCTTTGTTAACATCATTCTCACCAGATCTTCTAGATATTTTACTCTGTGGTATATTTTGGCTGAGCTTGATGAACAAGATTCGGGCACATGCGCGTAATGGTGGCAACTATATATGCCACTTTTTTGTATGCCTCGATGATCCTCTTCTTTTCATCTCTTAAGTGACTAAGCAAATATTGAAATAAATAGATGTTAATCTAAATATGTAACAATGCTGAATAAATATGTAATAAAGTATAGATTTGACCCAAGAAAGTAAACTAAAATATATGAAACCCTAGTTGCAAATGAAGGGATAGAAGGACTTAGTTGATTTTCAATGATCCTGAAGGTATGCCAAGTTGGAAAACTACTAGAACGGGAACTCAGAGTATTGCACATGAACCCATAAACATGTTGGAGTGTCGAAAATTCCAAGACCAGGTGCCTATGTAGGGTCAGAGGTGCATGGGGCGTCAACGACCTATACTGGGTGCTCATGGCTACTCAGAAGCTTTGAAACCCAATTTTGTAGGGTTGTAAGATGTTCACTGGTTTCCACCTTTAATCACTTGTATGTCATTTCACTTCACTGTTATTCACCTGAAACATACAAGAAGAAAGAGCACATGCAAAACCCCCAAACTACATCAAATCCCAAAAAAAGAAAGATGCAAAATGGGAGGTTGGACTGTCCTCAGCTATCAACAAAATAAACTTATGACCAAGCACTGCACTACATTACAGACCCCATGTAGTTCTATGTGTGTGTGAAGAAATCATGCCCTAGGTGGCTCTTGTGCCAGTCGTACTTGAATAACAAGCAATAGCTATATGTAGAGAATGTAGATATATGTGTGCATGGAAAAATGAACTTCTCCTCCTATGAAGTGTATTTAGAATAATGTAGTCCATTTCTCTTGTGTGAATGCTATATGGATGCTTGAATGCACTTGTAAATGCCTTTGGCTGCACCCATAGATGGAGATAGTAAATGCTTAGTGTTTGGTCCTTTATTATTGCCACATATCTTTATATTTATATGATTCCCTTGCTCCAATTTTGTAATTAACCACTAAAATGTTGACTAGTAAAAATCAAGATTCCTAAACGGATAGAAGAGACCCAAAAGATGTGAGAAAAGTACAAAGAGGTTAGGGGCACCTAGAGGGGACGGGGGTACCTAGGTGCTAGCATCCTCGCTGGGCACTGGTGTCCAGAACCAGAAACGCTAAAGTATGAAAATACAAACTGGGAAAGAAGGAGTGTAAGACTAAGAGAGAAAATAGAAAGCAAGCAACACGATGGGTTGAGACTCTCAGTACGATTGCATAACATGGAGCTTTTCCCAAGTGTGGGACATTGCGAAAACGGAAAAGCTCTCCGGATGAAGGCCGGTTCCTATTCCTCTGTTCAGATGCACACGTAGAAAATGCAGAGGGTTTACTAAAAACCTAATCTAACTTGCCAAGGAGACAGGGTAAGAAAATGCATAAAATAAAACCTAAACTACAAAGGTGATGCACCGAGGAATGAAGAACACCTGTCTTGCCAATAAACACAGACCATTAAAATGCAATGCAAGATCATGCACAGATAGCCAGATTCATAGTGAAAGATCAAGGGGATGCAAATGAATACAGAGAGGGTTGAGAAATCATCCACAGACATGCATTAATTTTCTCCAAAGATTGATACAACACACTGCAAAATGCCAAGAGGCAAGGTTGCATTACAGTTTCAAATGGAAGGTTTTAACTCCACAAGTTCACCTGCCAAAGAGAAGAAGGGAGGGGAAAAACAAAAATGTCCAACCTTTAGAAAGAAGCCCCTCCTTACAATTTATAGGAAGAATGAGAGAGAAAAGAGAGAGGAATTCCAAAACTACCCCAACCACCTCTAGATTGCACTTAACTATCTCATTATGGTGGTAGGTGAGAACCCCAGCGAACCCAAAAGTGGCGAACTGTATTTTGCATTTTTAAGAATTTTTTCTCACCCAATTAAAGATATCCAGTCATAGTTGGATAGAGGACCTCGTAAGATTTCCAAAAAGTCCAACCTTGCATGAATCCGAGCTCCCAGTCAAAAGTTATGGCCATCTGAATATCTGCGCCAGGGTCTGCTTCCTGTCAGCGCTCAAAATGTTGCGCCTCCTGAAGGTGCGCCAAGGGCGCATCCATGTGTGTGTCGACATCCTCTTTCATGTGCCAAGGGTGCACCATTTTCCCTGTCGACATTCCGTGCTGTGCGCCACTTCTGTGCGCCTTGGGCGCACCATTTTCCCTGTCGACATTCCGTTGTCGTGCACCATTCTGTGCCCCTTGGGCGCACCATTTGCCCTGTCCACATTTCGTGCTGTGTGCCACTGCGCCTTGGGTGCACCATTTGCCCTGTCGACATTCCTTGGGTGCCACTTCTGTGTTTGGGCCACCATTTTCCCTGTCGACATTCATTGTTGTGCGCCACTTCTGTGCGCCTTGGGTGCACCATTTTCCCTGTCGACATTCCGTGCTCATGCGCCACTTCTGTGCGCCTTGGGCGCACCATTTGCCCTGTCGACATTCATTGCTGTGCGCCACTTCTGTGTGCCTTGGGCGCACCATTTTCCCTGTCGACATTCCGTGCTGTGCGCCACTTCTGTGGGCGCACCATTGGACATTCATGTCAGGGATTTTTGAGCTTCTTTGATTTCTCCATTCTCCTGCTTGTCTATATCTACCTGGGGGGGAAAAGATATATACAACAATTTGGCGACTCAATGGGATCACCTGCCTGCTAGGTGGAAGATCAGTGGCCTTTTAGCAATCCATTGGGCATGGAGTCATAAGCAATAACCTGAGACCAACCTGATATCTGATCCCGAACCTGATACCGCAACTTCTTCTCTGACAGCATTCTGAACTGTAGAAATTCAACCCGAGAGCAACAAAACCTGTGCCGGAGCACTTAGGGAAACAGAAACCTAACTACAACAAGACAATGTGCATACGCACTTAGAGGAATTGAAATCTAGGCTAATATTTACAAGGGTAAACCTTTTCCTTTTAGTAGCAATGTTTAAGATGGATTCCGTTAACCGGAATCGGGAGTTCTTCTCCATCCAATGTAGACAATTGGAAGGCATTACTACTTTTACATCCCGTGACCATGTAGGGGCCACTCCAAATGGCATCAAACTTGGAATGCCTTCCTGGTTTTGCCCGATCTGCATCCCATTTCAGAACTAGGTCCCCTTCCTGGAAGGTCCTTGTTCTCGCTTTCTTATCAAACCATCTTTTTACTAAGGCCTGATCTTTCTCAATTGTTTGAACTGCATGTTCTCTAATCTCTTCCAATTCCATCAACTCTGCATACCTAGCCTCCATTGGTTCGAACTCAGCCAACTCCAACCGCTTCATGAACTCCAATGTAGGCAGTTCTAATGATATAGGCAATACTGCCTCTTTTCCATAGACCAACTTGTAAGGGGAATTACCTGTAGACCTCTTTGGTGTTATTCTGTCAGCCCATAATGCTGATTTTAGCTTGGTATGCCATGTTCTTTGATTTTCGTCCAGAGTCCTCCTGATGATTCTTAGCAAATTTTTGTTCGTGGACTCTGCCTGTCCATTACCCTGCGGGTAATAATTTGAAGAGGTGCTCAAATAGATTCCATTCTTGACAGCCCATTCTGTAATCTTGGAACCTATAAATGCCAATGCATTGTCTGATATGATAGTGGCCGGCACACCAAACCTGGTCACTATTCCTTCATAAAAGTCTAGTATGTTAGACTCATTTGCTTCTTTGAGCGCTGCTGCTTCGGTCCACTTGGTGAAATAGTCCGTTGCCGTGAGAATCCACTTGTGGCCTTGGCTTGAGTTTGGATTGATGACCCCGATGAAATCCAATCCCCATTGCATAAATGGTTGGTCAACCAAGATTGGGTGCAATGGAAGTGCTGCTAGTCTTTCTTTGCCTGTGAAGAGTGCACATTTCTTGCACTTTCTTATCCATGTATAGCAGTCACTGAAGACTGTCGGCCAATAATACCCTGCCTTCATTATCTTGAGAGCTGTTACTCGTGGGGTGAAATGTCCTCCAGAATCTCCATCGTGAAAATCTCGTAACACCCTCTCAATTTGATTTGTCCCAGTGCACCTCAATAGAACTCCATTGATGTCTTTCTTAAACAAAACACCATCAACAAGCACATATGGAATGGCTTGTAATCTGAAGTATCTCCTCTTTGCTTTGCTCATTTCTGGGGGGCATAGGCCTGTCTGTAGGAAGTGTATCATATTCTGAGTCCAACAAGGAGTAGGCACATCATCATTTTCTTGTTCTTGACCATCCTGTAATACCAAGACAGCCTCTTTTTCATTACCTGCTTCAACTTGTTGACTCAAGGCTAGCTGCTCACATAGTCCCTTCCCACGTACTAGTTTGGTGACCTTGATCTCAATGTCATATTCCATGACACGAGTTATCCATCCTGCACGTTTCTCATTCAGATCCTTGTTTAGAAGGAAGTCCCTGACTCCCGCATGAGAGACCAATAATTGGATTTTGTTGTTTGAGACTAAGTGCTTGAATTTCTTTAAGCTCCTGATTACTGCAAGGACATGCTTTTCAATGAAAGAGTACCTAGTTTCGTATTCCTCCAAGCCTTGACTGAAGAAAGCAACTGGTTGCTCTAATCCTCCTTTGTTTTGTTGTACCAGGATTGCAGAAATCGTGTCCCCACCACCAAAGGCATATAGCACGAAGTCCTTGGAGAAGTCTGGATTGACGAGAGTCGGAGCTTGGGATATAGCCTCTTTTATTGCCTCAAAACTTGCCTTGCCTTCAGATGTCCACTTAAATGCCATGCTCTTCTTTAACATTAGCGTTATTGGCTTTACAAGAGATGCAAAGTTTGGAACAAATCTGCGGACAAAATTGATCCTTCCCAAGAAGCTTTGAAGAGCCTTCTTGTGACTTGGCAAAGGCAATGCTCGAATTGCTTCAACTCTTTCTGGGTCAATCGTCAACCCCTCCTTTGAAACAATATGGCCTAGAAGTTTTCCCTCGTGAGCCAAAAATATGCATTTTTTGGGATTCAAAGATACCCCAAATCTTCTACATCTCTGAAATACTTGCCTCAAATGACAGAGGTGATCCGCTGCATTTTTTGAGAATACAGTGATGTCGTCAAGATATATCAAAACTATTTTATTGATCAACCCCTTAAATGCCATATCCATTGCCCTTTGGAAAGTGGCTCCAGCATTTGATAGCCCAAATGGCATTTTCTTGTAGGCATAGGTCCCCCATTTGGTGGTGAAAGTCGTCTTGAATTGGTCATCTTCTTTCACCATCACCTGATTGTACCCTGAGTAGCCATCTAGGAGAGAGAATCTCTCTGAACCGGATACTACTTGCAATATTTGTTCCATTGAAGGAAGTGGGTAATGGTCTTTGAGAGATGCCCTGTTTAGGTCTCGGAAATCCACACACAACCTGATTTCTCCACTCTTCTTCCTGACCGGAACCAAGTTTGCAACCCAGCTTGAGTGCTTGATCGGGAATATAATGCTTGCCTCTATTAGCTTATTTAGCTCTTTCTTCATTAGAGGTTCAATGTGAGGGTTGACTGGTCTCTGCTTCTGCCTGATGGGCTTAGCATCTGGATCCAATTCTATGGTATGTTGTGCCAAATTTGGATCGAATCCTCTTAAGTCTTCATAGCTCCAAGCGAAGACATCTGGAAATTCTTGGCAAAGCTGTATGAAATCTGATTTCTCCTGCTCAGTGGCCACTTTACCAATTTTAAGTGTTTTGCCTTCCCCCACCGGAATTGGCTCTGAATCTTCTCTCTTGACCTGTATGTTAGCCTTTTCCTTACGGAACTGGTCGTTAGGGTTGAAGATAGACTCCAATGTTACTAAACCCTTAGGAAGCTTGTTTGTCCGCAGCTGCACTACTTGATCCCCATACTGCTGCTCTAATCTGTCCTGATTCCTAGCTGAGAATTCAGCCTCTTCTTGTAAGAAATTGACGATCTGTTGATCGTTCTCAAACACCTGCCAGCTTGTGTTATTATCTGGAACTGCTGGCCTCACAATCACATGGATATGTGGCTGTGTTTTTCCCCTTCTGATGTTGTCAACCACATCAAACGTTGCTCCAACTGCTGCGAGCCTATCTGTGACTTCATTTTTCTTCCTGGGTATGGACACAATGTTGAAAGCTTCGAAATCCTCAATGAGGTCCCATACCCTATTCTTGTAGCTCCTCAGCAAGTCGTTCTTTGTAGCATGTTGTCCCCTAACTTGGTTGACGATTAACTCACTATCTCCAAACACCTGCAAGTTCTTTATGCCCCTTTTCCTGGCCCAATGAATTCCATGAATCAATGCTTCGTATTCAGCCGTGTTGTTCGAACAGGAAAACTGGAAACGAAAAGCTGAAAAATATTTGATGTCTTGTGGTGAAATCAACATTGCACCACCTCCAGCACCTTGTCTGCTTCTCGAACCATCGAAAAATAATTTCCAAACTTTGTTTTCATCCTTTTGTTCAGGCTGAATGATGTCGGGAATGGGTGAATTTTCTTCGTGCATACAATACACGCCCAATTCAGATTCTTCAATTTCCTTGTATGGGTCAAATTCATGACTCTTGTTTGCCCATTCA
Source organism: Taxus chinensis (assembly GCA_019776745.2). NCBI lineage: Eukaryota > Viridiplantae > Streptophyta > Pinopsida > Cupressales > Taxaceae > Taxus > Taxus chinensis. The sequence goes on along the minus strand of CM034148.1, from coordinate 613,801,557 downwards.
TCCAAAGTTAAATCAGGAATTCCCTCGACCTTAGTACCTGTTTCTAGATCACTTGAACACTCCTCCTGATCAAAAGCTGAGCAATTTGCATTGATAGGATTTGGTACATGAGGCTCAATATGGAAATTGGCAATTGGTTCTGACCTGATTGTTGCTTTGGCTCCATACCTTGTCCTAAAAATCATGTGTGACCAATCTGCAGATAAATATCCACCGATTTTTGCAGTGAAGTCTCTTGATAGACACAACACAAAGAGTGGCGGAAGGTCAATCACAGACACATCTTGTAGAACTGTAACATTAGGACAGGAATGTAGTGTTAGGCTTAACCCTTTGATGACCCCAACTGTTCCTACTGCCGTTCCATCTAGTTGCACTACTCCTTTCAGCACTGGCTCATATTTCAAACCCAGTTGATCCGCTATTTGCTTTGGCATCACTGAACTACTTGCCCCAGAATCAATCATGCAATTGTGTACTAATTTATCCCCGATGATTAATGAAACATAGAATGGAGGGGGTTTCAAAACTTTACCTTGTTGTCCTCCATGATTCCCTTCAGGCTGAGCAGCATTCGTGAGGACCTTCTCTTGCATATGGGCCTGCTGGTTCGAAGTTGACCAATTCTTCATGGCAGCTTGTAGAAGATCTCTTTGTCCTGGGATGGATAAAGATTCCCACATTGATATATTCACATTCGTCTTCTTCATTTGATCAATGATGCTGAAAGGGGATGAATTGTCCTTTTGCTGTCCCTTACTTGGTGCAAACTTTTCTGGAGCTTGAGCATGTGCGTGTGTTGCTACAACAGGTACCTTGGGTTGATTTTGCACATTTGGAGCTGCGTTTGGTCTACTGACCCCTTGTTGTGTAAGAGTGGGTTGAGAAACAACTGGATTACACGGTTGTCCCTCTCCTATATTTCTCTTCTTTGACCGTGTGTTGGCAGCCACGCCTTGAAAAGGCTGTTGGTTAACTCCACAGAAGTCTTCCGTTTGCCAATTTGCCAATGTGGTTTCTGTTGGAGGTCCTTCTTGTTGCATTTGTTGCTGTTGATTCTCCTCCTGGCTTGGTTCTTGAGGCACACTAATGGTTTGCACCATCAAAGCCTGATTTAGTGCACCATTGAAACATGCTGACTGATTGTGAGGTAGATTGCAAGGGTAACACCAGTCGTACTCCTGTGCCATGTTATTTTGTGTCGGGACCAAAGCTCTTGAGGACGTCGTTGCATTTGGATCATACGGTCGAAACGGCCTGGCAGCTTGAGGTTGTCCTTGGTTTTGGTTTTGATTTGCAGCCTGAGGTGGTGGTCTATTTTGTTGGTATGGGGGCCTAGCTTGGTACTGTGCTTGAGGCTGATATGGTCTAGCACTTTGAGCTTGCTGTCTTTTGATAGTCACTAGTTCATTTCCAAGGTTCTGCAGTTGTTTCATGACCTCCTGCAATTCCTTTGAAGTATTTGAAGAAGTCGACGCCTCATTATTGCTTTGATTTCTAGGAGTTGGAATGGGATTCAACTCTGGTGCTTGGCTGGTTGTAGGATTTCCCATATCCGGATAGAGAGGCATTGGTGGCCTTGGTGCAAGCTTGCCAGCTTGGATCAAACAGTTCTCTGCTCTAATAGCTGTGTCGTAGGCCCCTGGCAGCGTTGTTCCTCCCATTGATTGGATCATCATGGCTATGTCTGAATTTATAGCCTTTAAGAAATAAAGGAATGCTCCTTCGGCGGTTGGTCTAACAGCTATTGGAATCCTGTCCCATGTCCGTTGGAATCTGAAGTTGAAATCTGTCATTTGTTCGTTAGGAGCCCTTTTGATTGTTGTCAGCTGTTCCAATAAAGACAAATTGTCCGCCCTCTCCCCGAATTGGTTGCAAAGAGCTGAACAAAGTTGGTCCCAATTCGTAATAGACCCTGCTGCTAGGCTCCTAAACCATTGTAAGGCCTTACCTTTGAAAGATGAAGCCAACAGCTTGACCGCAACATCCATTTCATTTATTTCGTGAATTGCACATGCATTAGCAATATCCTGGATGTGATCAATAGGAGTAGTATGATTTTCTCCTGTGAAATAGGGTATGTTCTTTAGTGCTGCAACTGGAATTTGATTCTGAGCATTTAGGGCAAGTGGACTACTACCCGTGAAATTGACAAAGGGATTCGGTGGTAGATGTGCCATTATGATTGGCCTAAGAACCCTGGTCGATGCGAGAAAAGGCCTACCAGGTGGAGGTGTAGACAAAGTCCTGTTAGGTGGAGATGGTGATCTTTGTGGTCTTCTTCCTCTCCTTCCTCTGCCTGGTGAAAGTTGCAAGTGGAAAAATAGCCCCTCTTCTCGAGTATTGGACCTGGTTTGAATTCTTCTCATATGCCTGGGCAACTTTTGCTGCTACACCGCTGAATTCTATCCCCTTCGGAGTCGCCAGATGTGTTAGAAAGTGAGCCTCAAAAGGCTAGATCCTGCCAAGTTACACACCAAACCTGACAATATTTAAAAATAGAATTTTGAAAGACCTGTATTTTTGATATTTTAGAGTTTGGAACTTGATTTGGAATGACAGTCCCGAAAACCCAAAAATGCCAGACTTCCGAAAACCTGAAATCCGAAAATCAAAAAACCATGAAATTTTGAAAGTCAAAATCTCAAAAATCTAAGAATACCCTTTTGAAGATTATCCCCCGATCTATCAACTGGTGAAATTTTGACTTGTTTTGAGCAAGTTAAGCCCTTGAAAATTGATTTCAAAGTTCAGCCTGGAAGGTGAAAAAACTGAAACTGTAAAACCTGTAATTTTTTAAGTCTGAATTTCTTGAAAGTTCCTTCAAATCTTGTAGAATGACCTCTTGGTCCCACCGGGCATGCCAAAACTGTTGATGTCGAATCGCAGCACCCCTGAATGTCTGCAACACGATGGGTTGAGACTCTCAGTACGATTGCATAACATGGAGCTTTTCCCAAGTGTGGGACATTGCGAAAACGGAAAAGCTCTCCGGATGAAGGCCGGTTCCTATTCCTCTGTTCAGATGCACACGTAAAATGCAGAGGGTTTACTAAAAACCTAATCTAACTTGCCAAGGAGACAGGGTAAGAAAATGCATAAAATAAAACCTAAACTACAAAGGTGATGCACCGAGGAATGAAGAACACCTGTCTTGCCAATAAACACAGACCATTAAAATGCAATGCAAGATCATGCACAGATAGCCAGATTCACAGTGAAAGATCAAGGGGATGCAAATGAATACAGAGAGGGTTGAGAAATCATCCACAGACATGCATTAATTTGCTCCAAAGATTGATACAACACACTGCAAAATGCCAAGAGGCAAGGTTGCATTAGCAGTTTCAAATAGAAGGTTTTAAATCCACAAGTTCACCTGCCAAAGAGAAGAAGGGAGGGGAAAAACAGAAATGTCCAACCTTTAGAAAGAAGCCCCTCCTTACAATTTATAGGAAGAATGAGAGAGAAAAGAGAGAGGAATTCCAAAACTACCCCAACCACCTCTAGATTGCACTTAACTATCTCATTATGGTGGTAGGTGAGAACCCCAGCGAACCCAAAAGTGGCGAACTGTATTTTGCATTTTTAAGAATTTTTTCTCACCCAATTAAAGATATCTAGTCGTAGTTGGACAGAGGACCTCGTAAGCTTTCCAAAAAGTCCAACCTTGCATGAATCTGAGCTCCCAGTCAAAAGTTATGGCCATCTGAATATCTGCGCCAGGGTCTGCTTCCTGTCAGCGCTCAAAATGTTGCGCCTCCTGAAGGTGCGCCAAGGGCGCATCCATGTGTGTGTCGACATCCTCTTTCATGCGCCAAGGGTGCACCATTTTCCCTGTCAACATTCATGTGTTGTGCGTCACTTCTGTGTGCGCCTTGGGCCTTGCACCATTTGCCCTGTCGACATTCCGTGTTGTCGTGTGCCACTTTTCCCTGTTAACATTCTGTGCGCCTTGGGCCTTGCACCATTTGCCCTGTCGACATTCCGTGTTGTGCGCCACTTCTGTGCGCCTTGGGCACCATTTTCCCTGTCGACATTCCGTGTTGTGTGCCACTTTTGTGCGCCTTGGGCACACCATTTTCCCTGTCGACATTCATGTGTCGTGCGCCTTGCCACCATTCCCTGTGCGCCTTGGGCACACCATTTGCCCTGTCGACATTCCGTGTTGTGCGCCACTTCTGTGCGCCTTGGGCGCACCATTTTCCCTGTCGACATTCATTCTGTGCGTGTGCCACTTCTGTGCGCCTTGGGCGCACCATTTTCCCACTGTCGACATTCCCTGTTGACATTCGTGCGCCACTTCTGTGCGCCTTGGGCATGTCAGGGATTTGAGCTTCTTTGATTTCTCCATTCTCCTACTTGTCTATATCTACCCGGGGGGGAAAAGATATATACAACAGGAATTAAACAATATGTGCAGTGAATTTCCTAACATATGCTAGATCTGGGAAGTGTGATACTTCCTAGATGGCTGTTAGTCCACTGTTTTGAACAATTTAATGTTGTAAACAAAGTTAATCCTATTGTAGTTCGAAATAATTTAGGTATCTCGCTTAAAACAGTTAGTTGGGATGAGGTATTGGGTGGTTTGGGTAGGATTTGGTGAGGTTTTGATGGGTATATGGAGGTGGAAGTGTTGGAGAAGGTGGATAGGTGGATAGGTAAACAATAGATGATAAAATAATGATGAAATGAAATAAACTAGAGAAGTATGACGCTATACTTACTTGAATTCTAGTCTTGGATGTTTTTGTGTGAGGGATGGAGGTGCTGATTAGAGGTTTGAAGGCTGCAAGTGATCACCAACTGAAAGAAAGCTTCTACATGGGTCAGATCTTGGTTGGGATGGCTGTGCAGGAGAAAGTGCTTGATCTCCTTCCTTGCATGCATGTTCTCTTTGGAATTCACTCTATGAAGATGTGTTATCTCTATGAGATGTGTTAATGCTCACCAACCTTCTACCAATGTTTTCCAACCTTCCTTTTTTAACTTCCAATCTTGAGAATAAGTTTTTTTGGGGTTAAAAGGGTAACCGATGGTGGTTCCAGTTTAACCGGTGACGGTTAGGGGTAACCGGTGTCGGTCAAGGTCGGATTTCCTAGGTTTACTAAACTAGGGAGATCCTCTTGATTTCCTCAGATTTCGTGTTGTTCATCTGCGGATTAGACTGAGAGCCTCTTGTAAGCATGTGGGAATGTGGCTAGAGGGAATGTAGGCATTGATTCTTAGGGTTTGGGTAAGCCTCAGTTAGTTATGACAACTTACTAAGAATAGGTCTTAGGTTGAGTTGACTTGGTGAGGTGTATGTGTGGATATTATTTAAATAATAAATATAGCGAGGATAATTAATTAATTTAATTAAATTAATTAAATTAATATTAGTGGCGTGAAGGGGGCCATGGCTAGGTTAATGTTATGAAGGGTGTTTATTTGTTGAGGGACCAAAGGGGAGTGTGACCTAATTTTAGTGTCTACATTTTGCCCCTTTTTGTTGCGTAGCTTGTATTAGTAAGCGACGCTAACAAAAATAAGATGTGGTTGCCCCATGTGTGGATGAAGGTGATCCCCCTCAAACCAGGAACTGATGAGGCTAAAGGCAGAATCAGTGAGTGGTTTGATAAAAGGTAAATGCGAGGCAAAGGTAGGTGGGCACAGGGAAAAAATGTTGAAAGGTATACTCGGACAATTCTAGGTAATGGGTTTGGGTCAAAGGTATCAACAATCAAACACACACACACGTATAAACTGTAGCATGCTACCAGGTTGAAGAGTAGGAAAAATCTACATCATCTAAGGCCGATAGGTTTATCCAAATGAGGCTGAAGTGATTCTGGTATCCAAGGTATAGGATATGTTCAGGAAACACAACATAGGTTAGGTGCAGGAATGTTTAGGTATGTTCTGGTACACCAAGGTAGGGTCAGGATAAACAATCACGACAATAGGCTAGGTAAGGTCATTAGGTCAACAACACAGGTAACAATGCCGCAAGGTATAGCGAACACATGAGGTCAAAGGTCACTAGTGATGGTCCAGGTCTAAATATCTAGGTCACAACATGGGTAAGGCCAATGTAGAGGTTAAGGTGGGGTTGGGTAAATGATGAGGGTTGGAAAGGTGAGGTAAATGGGTAAGGTAAAGGTGGGGTGGGGTAAAAGGGGTTAATTTAGGGCAATGTGTAGGTGAGGGTGACCAATGCCGGTCATATATAACTGACGTTGGTATAGGTCAACCGAAGACAGGTAGGTAGGGCACACGACCGATGCCAGTCAAGGGTAGCCGACGTCGGTTAGGTCGAGTTGGGTATAAAAAAAATCCATGTGTTTTGTTATTCATTTGTTATTGTGTAAAGTGAGAAAATGATAAAAAAGAGAGTAAAGTGTCCGGACGAAACGGAACAGTGACTTGACAGTGTGATTTGACTAGGGATTGGTTGGTGAGTAGTGGGTCCACGGGATCAGGGTGAGAGATTTGATTGGTCAGAGGTTGTGAGTAGCTATTCGGTGATGGCAAAGACTGGAGAGGGATCGGCTGGGCCACCATTATTGATTTAATAGATTAGAGGATTATTGTAGTGTTGGTTTAGGTTTTGTTTGGTTTTTTGGTTTTGTGGGTGGGTAAAAATGGAATTTGGGAATGGGGGAAGTACTGGGTAAAAGGAGGAATGAGGAGGGTAGTAAATAGTATAGGTGGGATGGTTAGGGGTCCAAGAGTAGTTTAGGTCATTGTAGGTGGGGTAAAAGGGGCAGGGGGAGGTGTTTAGAAAAGGGGGTTTTGGGAAGTTGCGGGTTTTTCTACGATAGTGACCGACGTCAGTCAAGTGTGGCCAACGTCGGTTATGTGGAACCAGTATCGGTCACCAAACAGGTGACCAAGGCCAGTTAAGGGATAACCGTGGTTGGTAAGGGTGAACCAGTACCGGTTGGATTAGTGGGCACAAGGGTCCAAAAGTGATGTGGGCTAGGTGGTTGAGATGGGTAGGGTGAAAATAGGGTGTAGGAAAATGATAATTGGTGAATAGGGATTGATACATGTAAATTAATGTTGTGTTTGTATTTGATGCAAGGGAGAGCACAATTATACATGCAGGATAGGGTTCCGCCGCTACTAGTGACAATGTGTGGCGTAGTGACCCCGTTAGAGCTGTAACATGTGGAGGTAGTGGGTTTGAGTGGGGTTTGCCGCTATAGACATGTTGTTCGGCAACCTAGCTTGATGGTCGCGCTCATCAATAGATGGGACTCTGCGACTAACATGTTCCACTTGCCGATGGGTGAGATGACTATCACCCTAGAGGACGTGTTCCAGATTCTTCGGTTACCCATATTGGGTGCCTAGGTATATTCTATCTCCTCAGAGGCCTCAAAGGAGTTGATTGTGATTGTTTTTGGTGAGGGGGCGTCTGATCTGAGATTCCATAATGCCAGTTTGAGCTATGGAGAGATGTACCTAGCCCGTCCAGAGGAGACGAGGCTAGTGGTCCTGTTGATGGAGGCAGTGTGCTGCTATGCACTGCCAGATGCAGAGGGTTGACACTTTCCCCAATCACTAATGGGGGTACTTGACGACATGATGGTGCATGAGACCCATTTTTCTTGGGCACCAGCATTCTTGGTGTAGCTATACAGAGAGCTATGGGCATATGGGCAGTTGCGCAGGTTTAGCCTGTATTGTATATTTATATTGCACTGCTGGGCCTACGAGCACATAGTCTATGTGCGGCCTATAGGGATGCCCCGAGAAGATGCATTCCCACCTATATTTTTGTGGGTGGTATACAAGAGATGGGTGCTGGTGATAGGAGAGTGGAGATCGAATAGGTTGACACATGATGTGGCCCATTTTCGGTAGTTACTAGAGGGATTGTCCGGAGTGTACATTATATGGAGGCCATATGTGGGATTCCCCTCATATAGGCATATGCATGAGGAGGTAGTTGAGTTCTAGCTAGAGAGATGGATACAGGGTCACCGTGCCGGGGAGGATGAGATGACCTCGGTAGACAGAGTCAGACGACAGTTCAGGCTCTTACAGGACATTCCTCCACCCTTCCCACAGTATCAAAGAGATGACGTGGAGAGGCCCTTACCTCTACCACAACCTACAGTGCCCATAGGGGAGGAGGAGTAGCCAATGGATCAACAGATAGATGAATCTAGATGTACAGACATGTACAAGCAGTGGTGGGTGGTTCAGTTATGAGCCATACCACCTAGACCAGGGTAGCCAGACCTAGCTACCATTACAATGGAGAGAGACGCCCTACAGGGGTAGGTAGTTACATTGATTACCCAATTGGTATATTGTAGACACAGTTGAAGGGTTCAGAGGTAAAGGTCGCAGAGCTACACGTATAGGTGGCCAATCTGCAAGCCTAGATGGTTGATGGAGGAGATGGAGATGGAGAGGAAGGGGGTGGTCAGGTGTTAGTCTTACAGGCTTAGGTGGCAATTTTACAGGGCCAGTTGGCCATAGCCTAGGCACAGATTAGGGCCCTACAGGCCCATATATAGGCACAGGGGCAGGGGGCACCACCACAAGAATTGGGAGCAGGTCCCAGTTCATAAGCAGGCACGAGGTAGGGTGCTATAGGGTAGATAAAGGGGCTGAGACCTATGGGACCACCACAGACCGTGCTTGTATCTAGGTTATGGGATGCCCTAGGTGAGGCAAGATACTATCAGGACCAGCTTATGGCGGCCGAGATAGATTTCATATCCTATGCCGAGTATAGGGCACAACAGGCGTCCAGTGAGAGGACGAGATCCCACACTCATAGTGTGGGGAGCACAAGAGGTCAGCGAGCTCTGAGGCCCGATCTAGGAGAGGCCACCAGCGCATAGAGACAACCTCTAGGTGAGGTGCCAGTAGGGACACATGAGGCCGAGGGTATATGTGACACAGAGATGGAGGACATCTGACGAGATGCCTAATATGTGGTCACCTAGTTTTTGATGTATGATAGCTATTTTTTGAGATATATATACAGGCCTGCGTGCCGAAGATAGTTGTATTTGTTATCACATACCGGCCTGCGTGTTGAAGAGATTTTGTATTGTGTGATTATTTTATTGTATATATGAGACCGACTTGCGTGCCGACATTTTTGAGATGATGGACATGATGAGATAGCCATGTATATTTGAGATACACATTTATTTATTTATATGATGAGATACATTGTATTTTTTGATTTGTTGATGTGTTTATGAGATTTTGATTTATGGCTTGTGTTAGATGAGATATGGATGTGTTGTTTTGATATGGATGGAAATTAGGTGAGTTAGGCATGGTGGAGTCAGGTTGGTATAGGCATGGATCGAGTCAGGTTGGTTTAGGCATGGATCGAGTCAGGTTATAGGCATGGATCGAGTCAGGTCGATTTAGGCATGGTGGAGTTAGGTCGGTTTAGGCATGGTTGAGTCAGGTTATAGGCATGGTTTGAGTCAGGTTTGTTAGGCATGGTTGTGTTGAAAGTAGGTGAAGTTTTGATTCATTGTTTTTTACAATGAATGGTACTATGGGTCATATGTGAGATGTGGTATAATCTATGCATAGTGATGATAGAGAAATGGTAGGCATAATAAATGTATGCTGTGATAATGTTTAAAACATGAAACAACTTGTTATGTATGTGGTTTAATTTCCAATCATGGGTATAAAAAAGAAACAAAATTAGGTGTGATGTAATGTGAGGCACATGGAAGATGAATTATTCAAGGTAGAGGATGACTGAGCTAAAATTCAAGGGCCCTGTGCCCTCGGAGTGCTGCCTACATAGTCTCGACAAAAAGGGACCTCAGGCCGATGTAGTTCACCCATAAGCTAGGGAAGAATATGAGGAGGTATGAAAATGAGTTGGCAGGTTTTTGGGCATGTTGTGGTTTTAGGTTTGTTAGTGTGGGTAGATTATAGGTAAAATAATGTAGGTGAGGGTGATTATGGCGAAAGAAGAAGATTACCCCAAAAGTAAGCGTTGAGGACCAAGTCCTGTATAAGGCAATCAAAATGTAAACAAAGGTGGTTAAAAGATAAGAGGGGGCAATAAAGCCAACTGATTGGGTAGTATCATACCGAGTATATCATACCTTGGAGGAGGTGATGTACATAAGATCCTAAAGACATTGCATGATGGACTATTTTACGGTGAAAAGTAGTCATATGATCATCAAGTGTCTAAATTCCAAGATGTCCCTTGAGGAAATGAGGAAATGGGAGTGGAAATGGTAAGGAGGGTGAAAGGTAGTTAATTTTTATATGGTATGAGGTAGTAGGCCTTCTAGGCAAGAGAACCTAGGTCACAATGGGCAAGTCCATGACTAATTTTTTTTTTGTTTTGATAGATTGATCGATGCAGGAAGTCTGTATGGGATATATAAAATTGAACTCCTTGAGGTCTTCATGAAGCTGATCGATGCGGGAAGCTTCAGTTGCTCTCTCTTTTTTAAAGCTTTACATAGCTATCCTTTAAGGGAGCAGTCTATATATAGCAGTAGTTTTCGAGAGGAAGATTTCCTTTTGAGGGAGTCATCTTTTATTGGAAGTTTGACTCAAGGAGTTGGGTCCCATGTGAGGTCTCTGAAGTCATGGAAAAGACCAAGGTGGAGAATAAGACTCTTGTTCAAAAGGCAAGGTGAAACGACCATGAGATATCATCTAAATGCAGATGAAAAGTATTCATGAGAATCATGCTATGTGCAACGCCGTGGTACACATATTCAAGAGAAGATAACAAGTGACGGGTACTCACATGAGTCTTGTTTAATCATTGGTGAGGTGTATGCAGTGAATAGTGCTCAAAGGATGACCATGGAAAGAGACAACATGTGAGGTAGGACTACAAGTCAACAATAGAATGGTCAAAGTTGCAAGGCGTTAAGGGGCTCAGGTTCGGGTTTACCATCGAGTGAAGATAAATAATAATCTCATGATCCATAGGTATGAGTTACGGTGTATGGTCCAAGCCAATTAGGAGAAAATTTGCCTCATTTAATTTTTTCTGCTTTGGTTACATGTTGATTTTCTTTCAAGACAAGGTCACCGACTTAGAAGGTTCATTCATAGACACATTTGTCATAGGCACGTTTGATACGTTTTTGGTAAACTTGAAGGTGATCCAGAGCGTTAAGACGACATTCGTCTAATAACTCTAGCTATGCTAAATGGTCCTGATGAAATTCATCATCATTGAGCATTTCATGGAGAGAAATAAAAAGTGAGGGGATCTGGACTTTGAGAGGTAGAATGGCCTTTGTCCCATAGACCAGAGAAAATGGTGTGGCCACAGTGGAAGTGTGAATACTAGTGCGGTATGCCCACAGAGCAAAAGGAATGTGCATATGCCAATCCTTCCCAGTATCGTCAACCACTTTCATAAGAATTTTGTTGAGGGTTTTGTTAGTAGATTCGGTTTGGCTGTTGGTTTGTGGGTAATAAGGAGATGAGAAACTAAGCTGAATGCCGAAGGTTGCGCAAATTTTTTGCAATGTTTTGTTTTTGAATTGTTTTCCATTATCAGTGATGAGGTGATGTGGAACACCAAAGTGAAAAATGATGTGGTGGTTAATGAAATCACACATTTTCTCAGATTTTGTAGAGATGAGTGGTATGGATTCCACCCATTTTGTGTAGTATTCGGTAGTAGTGATGATCCATTGATGGCGTTGGGATGAATGAGGATTGATTTCTATGACAAGATCCAAACCTCATTGAGAGAAGGGCCAAAGGTCACGAGTGACCTGTAAGGCATGACTGGGTGTATGATGAAGATTGGAATGTTTTTGGAATTTTACACAATGTTTGACGTAGTCACAACAATCATGGTTAAGGGTCGGCTAGTAATAGCCCAGACAAAGAATACGCTTAGCAACAGCAACGCCACTGAAGTGGCCTCCACATATGCCATCATGAACTTTATTAATGGTATAAGAAATTTCAGAACTTGTGAGGCATCACAAGAGAATACCATCAAAGCCGCATTTATAGAGGAGTCCCCCCGGGATGGTGTAACGAGAAACCTATTTAAGGAAGGCGCGTTATCCATTACGAGTGAGATCAGGAAGTAAGATAGAGAGATAAAGGTAATCAGAGTATTATTTATATCAAAGGTCACTCATGTCAGGGGTAGGGGTTCCGATTGAGTAAACATCGTGAGGTAAATAAGAAGGTGATTGGAGTCATTGTATGGTGACAAAGATTATAGAATCGACAGGTGAAGAGGGTATTTAGGAAGCTAAGTAGGCCATGGTATCTGTAAATTTGTTGGTTGAACATGTGATGGTTTGAAGGGTGTAATGATCAAAGGTGGTCAAAAGTATGTCTACATGATGTTTATACTTTTGAAGTATCTCGTTATGACATTGGTACATACCATTGACTTGGTTTATGACCAATTGAGAATCACCAAAGATGTTGATTGATTTGACATCTAGGGCATATGCAGCTTGGAGACCTAGTACGAGTGCTTGATATTCGGCAATATTGTTGGTACATTCAAAATATAATTTGAAAGACAAAGGCATGGGTTTCACCATCAAGAGTAATGAGGATAATACCAGCCCCGCCCCCACATTGACACTTGAAACTGTCGAAAAAGAGTGTCATTTGGTAAGGAGGTTCGTCTAGGGAAAGGGTAGAAATCGACTCATCTGGAAAGTCAAAATTAGAGGGTTGATCCTCAGAAATAGGTGCACCAGCCAATTAGTCAGCGATAGCTTGGCCCTTGATGGAATTTTGATGAATGAATTCGAGGTCAAGATTAGCTAAAAGAATAAGCCATCGTGCGGCACGCTGATTTTGATAAGGTTTGGCGTACATGAAGTGAAAGGGGTCGGTGTTGGTCACAACCTACGTTTTGTGGTTGAGTAGGTAATGACGGAGTTTGGTGGCAACGAAAACTAAGGCTAAGAAATTTTTTTCGAGATGGGGTGCATCAGGTTTCATAGTCCAAAAGAGTACAACTTATGTAATAAACCACATTCTCCCTGTGTTGTTCATTGCGATGAGCAATCATGGCTCCTAAGGAATGATCGGTAGCTTATATGTATAGGTAAAAAAGGTTGATCGTCTTTAGGTGGAATGAGTATGGGTGGTTGGAGAAGGTATTATTTTAGGGCATCAAAATCTTTGTGGCAATCATCATCCCATTTAAAGGAGACATCCTTCTTGAGCAGATAATGAAATGGTTGACATCGATAAGATAATTAGGAAATGAAACGATGAATAGACTGCAACTTACCTTGTAGGCTACAGAGTTGTTTAAGGTTAGTGGGCGAACGCATTTCTAGAATGGCCTTGAATTTAGCAGGGTCAACTTCTATACCATAGAGGGAAACAATAAATCCTAGGAGCTTTCCTGAGAGAACCGTGAATATGAACTTCTTAGGCTGAAGGCAGACACAATATTTAATGAGGTGGTTAAAGATGGTTTTGAGGACAGTTAGGTAATCGGAGCGGCATTTAGATTTAGCCAAGAGATCATCCACGTAATCTTCCAATATGCAATGCATGATGTCATGGAATTTGTAAGTCATACCCCACTTATATGTGGCACCAGCGTTTTTAAGGCCAAAAGACATGACTCGATAGCAGAAGGTCCCCTAAGGGGTGATGAACAAGGTATTGTGTTGATCCTCTGGGGCAAGCAAGATTTGGTTATAACCTGAGAAGCCATCCATGAGTGATAGCATCTCGTGACCAGTGGTAAGGTCAACTAGTTGATCAATACCAGGTAAGGGAAAGTCATCTTTAGTGACATGGACAATGTTAGAAATCCAACAAGGATAATCAATGGGTAAGATGAAGGAAACGGAAAGAAGGCGCTGCAGTTCTTCTTTGACGAGAAGAGCAATGCGTGGGTGCATTTTCCCTCAGCTTATATTTGATGGGTTTGGCATCGGGAATGATTACGATATTGTGGACCACTATGGTGGGGTCAATACCAGGCATGTCTTCATAAGACTAAGTGAAAGCATGGTTATGATCTCTGAGAAAAGAAGTGATGGCTTCCTGTTCGGACAACATCTAAAGATTGTCCGATCTTTAGGATGTGTGGGGTCATCCTGAGTATGAATGTTGATCTTGATAGTTGATTCATTCAACATGGTTTACGTCTTAGAAGGTAACGACCGATGAATATATGAGTCTTCTGCACCAAGGTAGGTGAGTATGGATTCATCATCCTGACATTGAACGATGTTAATTGAAGGTGTATCGTCATCGATCATTTCAGGATACAGGAAGGGAAGAGTGGAAGGGGCCTCGCCCTCACGTTGATAAGTCAGAGGGCCCCAAGGAAATGGTGTTTATGAAAAAATTAATTTAGGAGGGATAGATTCAGGATCCATTGACTCCGTCGGTGAAGATGGTGATGAAGGTGGAGTGGGTGAAGAAGGTGTAGAAGAGCTAATGTTCTTAATGAGTTCAATGCGGGCCTGTTTGGTAGGTGGTTCAAGAAAGCCGATACCACTACGGTCGTTATGTTTGCGGGTGGTACATGGAAAAACGGTATGAAAACCTTGCTCATAAAATCCCAAAACCAAAACCCTTCCACGCACATCAGTACAAGAAGGTGTGGGTGTGAAACAACGATTGGTAAGTTGATTGGAAGTCAGTAGAAAATGGGTAGGTTTGTGCCGGTGGTTCAGGTGTGTAAGTGGTAGTATCAAGTCCCCCATAGGTGAGACTAGTACGAAGGTAAGGAGGACCATAAAGGAGATGTTCTCCTATACGGTGATCATAACGTGGGTGTTGGTGAAGGCTTCTATACTCTTGTGGAGTAAGGAATGTGTTGACACTATATAAGCGGTACCCCCCAAGAGCGAGGCGTTGAAAAACACCTTCTAAGGGATCAATGGTTGGTATGTAGGTAGTTAGTATGGATAAAGTGTCAGAGGTCAATGCTGAGGTAGAGTTAACGGATTGGGAAGTTGATGGGTTAGATGTGGAGGTTATGGCAGTGGTAGGAATGGAGGAGGTATGCACGGCAGGAGCAATGACTGTATTGGTAGGTGGAGGCGTAGGTGAAGAAGTAGCAGTTGTGGAAGGAGATGGCTTAATAGGTATGAGCACATCATTGGGTCGGTAAAGCATGTTACATGTTTTGAAAGGTGAGGGGTCAGCTGGAATGGTATAGGTGTGTCCTTCATGTTCATACTTTACACAACGATGCAAAGTGGAAGGAACGAAACCCATGACACGAATTTAGGGTCTGCCAAGAAACATGTTATATTGGAATTCCCCCTCCAAGACATAAAATAATTCTGGAACAGTGCGGGGGCCCACGCGAATGTGGAGGATGACAATGTCTAGTGTAGAGGTGATAACGTCATTGAATGAAAACAACATGACTAGATGTTTATGCATGCAATTGTCAGGTATGCACATTTGAGTGAATGCATGAGATGAAATGATATTAATGCTAGCGCCCCCATCAATCATCACACGATGTACCTGTATGTTATCGATGTGGACAAAGATGAAGAGGGCTGGGTGCCGGGTCATATTTTTTGTGTGGTGTAATCTCTTCCTTTGAGAAGCTACGGGAGGCTACTTGGTGAACAGGGTGGGGTGAAGATGAAGGTGGTAATCTGGGTGAGAGAGGGCTATATGATGGGGTGTGATAATGGAGGCTACGGGTGTAGGGTCATTGTGTAAAACCTCAATAAATTGAAGAATCTCCATGAGAGCTTGACGATGGGATTCTGAGGTTTGAATGAGGTCATATAGGGACATTTTAAGGAGAGACTGGTGTAATTTTTTGAGCATGGTGCAATGTGTGACACCATTAGAAATGGGGTATGTGGGGCCGCGGATAGTGATTTTAGGTATGGGTGTAGATGGTGTGTTGGGTATAGGATTGGTTGGTGGGTCAATTGCCTTTTCTTTTCCCTTATCCTTTTGAGCATGTGTAGTGACATGTATCATGTTGATCTAAGGGGAGTTGGAAAATGGAGAAGGTGTAGGGTGAGTGGTATGACGATACGATGGGCAAAAACCTACCAGAAGAGAAAATCCTTGTGAGGTGAGCTGGGCGCAACGAAATTTGGGGTGGTGGCGTGGCAAGCTCTCTAATGTGAACCATGTTAATTTCAAATTTTGGGGGGTGACTTTAGGAGTTGTGAGGGTGGAGGGTTGTGGTTTTTTGAGTGGGCAGTGTGGGAATGGGTGTTGGTGAAGTAGGATCCTCATCGAGAAGGTTGTCGTCGTCAAAGTTAGTTTCTGGTGGACATAATTGGATAAGGACAGTTTTAAAGGCCTTACAGTTCTCCACATCATGCCCTGGCACATGATGGTATGCGAAAATTTTAGTATCGTCAAACCCTATTGGCTTGGGTTTGAGGGGATCATAAGGTTTGAGTGGCTAGTAATGTGATGACATAAGTCTCAAGGAGGTTGGTTAAAATTTTGGCATAAGACCCTGCTAGTGGATTGTAATGGGAAGTGAACGTGGGCTTGGGTGTAGGTGTGGTTGATTGTCAAGGAACGGTCTTTGGAAGAGGATGAGTGGATCAAGCTATGGGTTTCGGTGCTGGTGTGGTTTGTAGGTGTCAGTCGTGCTTGTTTAGGTAGGGGTATAGTAGATGGACGTGTAGGAGGGTGTGTGGTCATTTTGACTACCTTATTGTGGGGTAGTGGAGTTTTGCTTTTGGGTTGCACCTTCTTGGGTAAAGGTGATGTGGGTATACAAGGTCTAGAAGGAAAAGAAGATGGAGGGAATAGGGTGAGTTACCCACGGGGATAATGAGGGTGTTGTGAAGGTAGATGAAGTGGGTCGTGCTTGGGGAGAAGACAATGACTACAGTGTAGTGGGTAGTGAAAGAAATAGTTGAGAGGTAGTTAGGTATTGGAGGTATGGGTGGTAGCGATGCTGCAAGTGTGGGTGTAAGTCGTGTTGGGCATCGGGGGTAAGTTAGAGGTTTGTGAGGAAGGAATGGGTTGTTGTGTTTTTGGTTTATTAGTTGGGTGGAGGTTTCTTGACCATGTGGGGAAGCTGAGATCCTAAGACAGACGGGATAGGTGTAGGTGTGATTGGTGCAGCCGGGGTATGAGGTCGATGGGTTTGGTTCTTTTGTTTGGGTGTAGGAGTAGGTATTGGTGGTGACTTTGGAGGATGTAGCTAAATCTAGTTTGATAGGTGGATGAGTAAGGCTGGTGGTCGGGGGTGACCCCTAAAGTGGTAATAGGTTTAGTCAATGCAAATGTTGTAGGTATGGGTTTGGGTTTAGGAGTAGGTTGAGTTATGGGTAAGGGTTGTGGTTTGAGCTATAACAAGTGTCATGGAAGGAGTTATGATAGAGGTGGTTGTGTTTGGTTCGATTGGTCAAAATATTTTTGGGTAGGTCCTGGAGGTATCAATAAGTGAGCTCTGCATCTACGTCGAGATGAGAAGCAAAAGATGCCCCCATAGTAAGGCTCTATCCACATAATCTAAGTGATCAGCCAAACGTGAGAATGACACGTTTGTAGGTGGAGTTGATTAGGATCTATTGGAAATTCCTGTAAAATGTGTCTTCGAGATGGGAAATTGGCTAGCTTAAGCTTTCATGGGTAAGAGAGACGAAAGTAGGTCAGTAGGATTTTGAGTAGCAGATGGAGAATGCTTGCCAATAGGAAAAGGTATCTCAACTAGGTCTATGATAGGTGGCGGAGATTATGGGAGCTCCTCTATAGGTGGAGGAGATGGATGGGTGCTCCTCTGTGGGTGAAGGAGGTAATGGGTGTTCCTTTGTGGGTGGAGAAGATAATGGGTGTTCCTCTATGGGTGGAAGAGGTAATGTAGGTGTTGGTTCTCTAAGTGGGAAAGCCAGGGGTGAGATGGGTCTCAATGTTAGCAAAAAGACTCCTCCGTAGGTGATGAAGGAGATGAAAGGTGTTCCTTTGTTAGTGAAGGAACATGGGAGGTTGGTATTGATGCGGAAGGATGATTTCAGGCTAGGATTTCCTCTATGGAAGGAATATGGGGTAATTGGGAGGTGATAAGTACGTCATTAAAGATAGTGTGAACCTCGTGGGTATGGGTATCGTGAGGTGAGGTCTCACCGGTTTGATCAGATGAAGGGGCATGGTTGGGAAACAATTTCTTGAAGATGTGTAGGTTTTGGTTAGTAGGTGCATCAGGATTATACATGGTTAACTCACCTTTCTCGAGCATTTCTTGGACAATATTCTTGAAAGTGATGCAGTTGCCATCACTATGACCCTTTACTCACTGATAATTATAGAAATCATGTTCTTTATACCATGCGGTCAAGGGGCGAGCAGGGTCAAAACCAGTGTGTGGTTTTATAGGTGGAAGGGTGATGGCTTCGGCTTTGATAAGATTTTCTAAGACAGAAGAGTAAGGTTCCCCGTTTGGGGTATATTTCCACTGCTCTCGTCTGAATTGAAAATTTTGGACAGGTGAGAGATTAGATAAGGGGGGTAGCCTGATTTGACAGATGTGTTGGGCCGGCCTTGAGTACCACTGTGTTAGCGGTGCCCTTAGATTTTGACTAATTGGTTTGTGGTTTGGAAGAAGAAGAGGTATCATTTGAATTGAATGTCGAATTCTTATTGTGTAATTTTATTTTCTTCTCTTTGATAGCCCAAATCTCTAACTTTTGTGCCATAGTGAATGCATCATCGAATGTTCGGAAGGTTTGGACCTGTAAGGTCGTTGAGATATGTCTAGCACAAGCCCGTGTGAAGAGCTCGATGAGTTCTATTTATGGCAGTTGGAAGGTGAGATGGTTGATCAAACTACGCCAGCGAGCGAAAAAATCTGTGATAGATTCATCCTTATACTGACGCGTGGAGTATAGGTCGGTCATGGTAACCTTCTTGACGATATTGATAGAGAAATGATCCAATAAGGCTTGGGCTACCTGATTGAATGAGAATATGGAGTGTCTAGGTAACCCACTATACCAATCTAATGCAGGTCTAGTCAGAGATATGGGAAAGGTTTGCGATAACAAAATGTCATCATGAGCAATCAGATAACAACCATGTTTGAATGACCATAAATGCTATTACAGGTCTTCTTTGCTATTGAAACAATTGAATTTAGGCATTTCCTAATGCACGGGGTATGAGCGGATAGGAATGGATGGGTGGATGGGCTCGTTGCAAATATCGTCATAGGTGAGAGTGTTGTGGGAGCCTGAAACCGATGCCTCCAATGTCTGCATCTTGTCCAACATCAATTTAATTATGTTGTTGGTGGGTTGTGATGATTGGTTGCCTCCTATAGCGTGAGAGGGTTGGTTTTGGGCATATAATAGGGGTGGCACTCCAGTGTATGGGGCTGCCATGTAGGTTGATTGAGAAGAAGGAAGTGAAACATGGGGTACGTACCTGGAGTGAATAATGGATGAAATGGGAGGTTGTATGTAGTATGTATAGGGAGGTGGAATGATTGTGGTAACCCTAGTGGCATTAGGGGCTAATGATTGTGGAATGTAAAGGACCACGTTCTGAAAAGGGGTAGGGGTCACCGACACGGGAGGTGGTAGTGTAGCTACAGGTATGTGTGAGACATTAGGGGGAAGACGAGGTTGTGTTTTGGGTAGTTTTTGCGGGTATGGTGGATGTAACAGGTGCCACAGAGGTAGCAGATACGACATTAATAACAGGTATAGGACCTAGCTGTGAAATGACTAGGGGTAAGGTAGATGTGGGTAGCACAGATCCAGATGAGGCTGATGCAGGAATGGGAATGAGAGTTAGGGGGATAGATACAGGTATGCCGTATATCAACAGACCTGAGGCATCTCGAGTGGACGAATGGGAAGGTAAAATTACAAAGTGGCAGGGTTTTGGTCAAGGAGTTGTGCAAACTCCTCATCTCTGGTAGTGATAGTAATAGGTTAGATGGGATCCATGGCTGGTGATAAAATGGAAGGTGGTGAGGGACTAGGTAGGAGTGGTTGACAACTGGTGTGAAATACGAGTGCGCTTACTTGTCTTCGGGTCAACACCATGTGAACGATTACTGATTAGGTAAGGCTACTTCTTTGTAATTTACACAGAATAGCAGGAATAGGTGAATCTAATGGTAAAAAGTGGATTAGGTACCAAATGGTGGTTGGAAAGTGAAATAGGATAACTGATGCCGGTTAAGGAAAACCGCCACCGGTCAGGGGTAACCGCTATCGGTCACTGTAAAAAATGGTTAGTGAGTGAAAAACTAGGTAGAAGGTCAAATATGACAAGTATTCCAAATCTGATGGTGTTTTACAATGTCAATGAGAATGATGGCAATGATAGGGAATGTGAAAAGTGGAAGAAAATGAATAAAATGTCCTTTTGGGTAGGTTAACAAAAGGACCTGGAACCGACGTCGGTTGGGTATAACCGATGATGATTAGAGGGTAACCGACGATGGTTATTGTGAAATTGAAACAATGATGAAAGAAAAGTGGTTGTGAATTAAAATCTGATGTAGAATCAGACCCAGAATTCTGGGAATGATGATGATATGGCCCAGGCACACTCAGGTGAAGATGGAATACACGAAGTGTGATGAGGAGCATGTAAGGAAAAATAAGAAAAATGAGGAATGTGACCTCTCACCTCAAAACACGCAAGCCAAGAAGAAACACTAAGAAAAATGTGATCCTAAGAGTGCCTTTTCTATTATGTTTGTTTAGCTTATGTTGTTTAAAGACTGACTCATGAACTCTGAGAATAGAATTTTTTGGTGAGGATGGCTTCCTACAAAGAAGGAGATCTAAAAGGTGAGTTTTCAAGTATGTTATCGTGGGGGCGAGCTTCACTCTAAAGTATGACTCGACAGAGCAGCGAGCTGGGGAGTACATGCCACTATCCTCATGATCAGTGTGATCACCTGACAGGCATTCTTCCAGGAAAGATGTTGTTTAAGAATATGTAATTGTTTTGAATTTTTTGTGCAGGTTTGGAAAGACTCAAAGAGAGAGAGAAGAGAGAGATGTGATTTTCTATGATACGTTTGTCAACCATCAGCTGGGAATGACTTCCAGCAGTATAGGTTACTCTCAATTATTGTGAGCTAATGTGATAAATCAGAATGAAATGCAATGATTTTTTAAGCCCAAATTGAAATATGAAGTTCGCTGACACAAATAGATGAAGAGGATGAGGGATACTCTCTCACTAAAATGCATAAAAAACAAAGAAATGGTTCTTTTTAATGTACACCAAAAGAAAGGTTTCTTTTACAACAAATAGAAAAGAAAAAGAAGGTTACCAAGGAAGAAAATTAATGTGTATGACTTTTCAGAAGGGGAACAAAACACACAACTTTTCCTAAGAATGAATAAAAATGCAAGGAACCCTGGATGGGTCCCATCACGGGCATGCTAAAAATGTTTCACCTGATTTTTAGATCGTTTCTTTGAAGTATTGACGAAACAGATAGGGTAATGGGTGTAGGAGGAATACATGTTAAAAATGTTGGTTGATAGGTTGTTGTGGCCCGTGTATGACTCTAAGAATCCACAAGCTGACTATGAGATACTTCCTTTTGGTTAGGAGGAACTACCTGTAACTAGAAAGAAATACCTCCAAAAAGAGTTAAACAATATATGCAGTGGACTTCCTAGCGTATGCTAGATCCGGGAAGTGCGATACTTTCTAGAAGATTTTTAATCCACTGTTTAAAAAAATTTAATGTTGGTAAACAAAGTAAATCCTATTATAGTTTGAAATGATTTAGGTATCTCATTTAAAACAAAATAAGAAATAAATATAATCTAACATGATAGGTTAAAATAAGATCCAAAGGTCAAGTAACTGGTTCTGGGTCTCTGTAGGTCTGACAAAGGTCTTAGGCAGATCACAAGGTGGATTAAGGGTGAGGTGCAGGAATTAGGTGGGTAGGTCACTATTCTAGGATATATTGGTAAATACAGAGACCGATGTCGGTTAAGGGTGACTGATGCCGGTTGGGGAGTAACCAGTGCCGATTACTATGGAAATACTGGACAATGTCACAGAATAAGCTTTGGATCTCTTTTATGATTGCACAAAGGATGGGGCTGGTCAAAATGAGGTATTGGGAGCTGTTTGGGATGGGATTTAACGAGGGTTTAATGGGTATATGGAGGGGTGAAGTATTTAAGAAGGTTCAATGGGTGGCTAGATAGAATAATAGATGATGAAGATACCATGATTATACGAAATGAACCAGAGGAGTATAATGTTATCACTTACTTAGAATTCTGGTCTCTGGACATCTGTGAGTGAGGAATAGAAGGTGCTGGTAAGAGGTTTGACTGCTGTAGAGTGATCACCAAACATTGAAAGAAAGCTTCTAGCATGGGCTGCATGTGCATCTCCTCTCTTACCTGATTCGATCAAAACCTGTGCTGGGGTGGCTATGTTGGATGAAGTTGTTGGGTGATCTGCTAGATGTCTGTGCAAGAGTGTTCTGCTTTAGAATCTCATTCTCTAAAGCATGTGTGTATCTAGCTGAAGCTGTGTTCTCAAAAGATGCTGACCATCTCTCTCTACCAATCTTTGCCAACCTTCCTTTTTCAACCTTCCAACCTTGAGAATAAGGTTTTTTTGGGGGTTAAAAGGGTGACCGATGGTGGTTCTGTCTTAACCGGCGGCAGTTAAGGGTAATTGATGTTGGTTAAGGTGCAGGATTTCCTAGGTTTACCTAAACTAGTCAGATCCCCTTGATTTCCTATGGGATCTTCATGTCATTTTAACTCCACAGATTAGACTAGAATATTCCTTGTAAGCATGCAAGAATGTGGTTAGAGGGAATGTAGGCATTGATTTTTTAGGGTTTGGGTAAGTATTAGTTAGTTATGGCAACTTACTAAGAATAGGTCTTAAGGTTGAGGTGGCTTAGTGCAGTGTCTAGGTGAGGTGGATATGTGGGCATTATTCCAATTAGGATATTTAAATAATAAATATGGTGAGGTTAATGAATTAATTAAATTAAATTAATTAAATTGATATTAGTGGGGTGAAAGGTGGCCATGGCTAGGTGAATGTGTTCAAGGGTATTTATTTATCAAGGGACCAAAGGGGAGTGTGACCTAATTTTGGTGTCTATAGTTATGATTCGAGAACCATAAAGTAGATATCAGATAGTGTACCTAATAACAATGAAAATCGAAGATGAAAAGTCTGCCAAGTCACCCATTACATTCATGGAGTCCTCTAATATGAGGCATGAATTGAACTACTAACAACATGGAAGTGAAACAAGCTTATGCAGTAGTGACATCCTAGGGTGAAGAATATGTGTAGATGTTGTTTTGTACCTTTTACAACTCTCATATTATTGTTGATGGTTCCTAATCTAGATAGTCAAATTTATCATGTTACCCATAATAATCGGGTGTGAGGAGAGTAAATTTGGTATCAGACTTTGGTGTAATTACCTATGATCTCAAAATTACATACCTTCCAAATCAGTGTGAGGCAATGGCTTGTGTGAGATTCGTGCTCAAGTAGAATGGGAACGATTACTCTGATTGATATCCATGTCTTAATTAAAGCCACCTTTCATTGCTTTTTGTTGCTACTTTGTAAGTCTTACACCCTTACTTGCTCATGGTATGCTGATATAGTCATCGACATTTTATGACCTATGGGGATTTCCAGCGTCCAGGCACCCTAAATCAAAATTGGGCGCCCATATCCTCTTTATACTTAGTGCATAAAAATATGTCATATGGGTAGAATGTTCTATAAAGAAAGGATTGGATGGCATCATATATTGAGATGCTTTGGAAGAATAACATTCATTTTGGCCATTGTGGTCTAATTATGAAATTCAAGCGATTTCAAGTTTCACATTAATGGTCAAAGGGTGTTTAGGTGTAGTTAGGTGTCATTTTACGACCCCCTCTAAGTTAAAGGTTGATTGGTAGTATTTGGTTTTTTGTAGTTTCTATGATCTCTTGGTACTGTTCTTGAGCATGGATGACAAACTAGTAAAAAACTATTATCGAGTATAAGGTGATTCATTAGGTCAAACATGTTCCATGATATGTGTAAGAGGTCTTCACATTAGTTTGTAAGAGGTCATTAAATGGTCCTATTGATGAGAAGTTTGTGTTATAACCAAGGTTGGATGGCTAGGCCTATTGGACTAGACCTAGGTCCATGCCAGGATGAGATAGTGGCATGAGACAATGGACGATTGGTCCAATTCATAGGTTAAGCATGACCGTCCATGTGTTTTCTGTACATTTCATATGGAGTGTGGAATGAATCCAAGGTATTCACATGTTAGTGCATGTTCAAGGTCCATTAAAGCAAGTTTCCTAAGAAAAATGCAGGAAAGAAAAATCTAAGTCATGGTTATTTGGATTGAGATTACAAAGTGTACAGAATAAAATGAGACTATGTGATTATACCTTGAAGGATGTCATCATAGTGCTTTGCAGTCAAGTTGATTAGGTCAAGGTTGATGAAGGAGTTGCAAGAATAAGTTATTTTTGGTACATATCAAGCTCTTAGACGACAAAATCTGAGCTCAATATG
The DNA here is from genome assembly GCA_019776745.2 of Taxus chinensis. Taxonomy (NCBI): domain Eukaryota; kingdom Viridiplantae; phylum Streptophyta; class Pinopsida; order Cupressales; family Taxaceae; genus Taxus; species Taxus chinensis. The sequence goes on along the minus strand of CM034148.1, from coordinate 613,777,086 downwards.
TGAATTTAATTTTCTCATGCACATGTTTGGGTTCTACATGGGAGATTGTAGCAGATTGCTGGGGATCTACCATTTGCAATTGAGATAAGATTTTTTTTAAATAATCGCGAGTCTATTTCGTAAATTCACCATCTTTACGAATAATCACTAACAAGATAAGGAGATATTAATAACCATCCTAAAACCCTAATCATCTACTAGCGATGGACGAAAATTGATGTGTATGGACATTAAATGGCATCTGGAAAAGCTAAATTTGATTACTCAAACATGTATAGGACTATTCACAATGGACATTTTGGTTGGTGGTTTCATGCATCACATGTGTTTCAACATAGGACGGAGAAAAAAATTCTAGTTTTATGGAGACATTATAGTTTCAAGTTCTGACATGTAGGAAGTTTCATGCTATCCAAATGTAAGTTGTTCTAGAGCAACATATGAAAGGATGTCCATATATATCACATGAATTTTTTTAGACAAGTTTGAGATGTAGTGAAATTTCAATAACAAGTCTCACAAGTCACCCTACCACTTTTGGCAGCTTAAGGGATAGTCTGAACCCTCAGTTTACATGTTTCCTTTTTAGATGAGTTTTATGCAGATGTGCATGGTGTAGTAAGGTTTGATACTATCTTGAATAGATGGTATATGAATATAATGACGTGTTGAAATCTGATTGTGTGAATCTGTAGCTAGAGAAGGTGAGAATCTTTTTGAACACCTAGTGGCTCTAAGATAGCCCCATTAGGTTTTTGTGCAATAAGGTGTCCATGGACCTAGGTGTGTAAAAAATATTTTATCCTAGTAAAATATGCATATGAGTGCCTCTGAAAAAGTGCCCCTGTCCAACCCATTCCTTCTAAATTTTTATAGCTCCAATTGCGTTGGTTAGTGCTTTGAATTTCTCTATTTTTTAGGTCTTTGGGCACTGTCTGAGCTTAAGATTGGCTCTTGAGTCAGCTTGGAGCACGTTTGAGAAGTTTCTTTAGAGATTGAGTTGTTTGGAGGTCTTATTACTTTGATTTGGTGGATGAAACAAGTTGCATCAGATAATAGAATTCATGATATTTTCCATTACATCATGTTATTTTTTCAATGGTGAAGAGTTTAAGTGCATCCATATTAGTTTGTTCTTGATGACCTATTTATATGCGTGATCATCATGCTTAAGTGAGGTAGGAAATATGGTTGTGTTGGAGTGTTGTGCCACTTTTTGATGGTGTCATTCATGGATCCTAGAGAGTGATTTGGCCAGTCATGTTTTCTATCATGGCTCCTACAATGTGGCTCAAGTTATCTTAATAGGTGGTTTTTTCTATGATGAAGTTTTTCACTCTTGTGGACTAGTTTTTGAAAAAACCCTAGAAGACCTTATGTGAGTTTGTTTAGCGATACTTGGTACCACTTCATGGTGATGATAGTTATTTTAGATGATAGTAATCTTATAGACAGGATGTTAGATGTTTGTGATCCTACAGTTTTTTGGATTTATTGTTGGACTTAAAAAATGTTGGGGCCCCAAAATATTGACTAAGTCCCAAAGGGTGCATGCATGCGTGGGACCAGTGAAGGGGATGGGCATGTGGGGAAAAGTACACAAGACATGGGGTTTTAGAAGGGTTTAATAGAGACCACAACACCTACGTAAGGTAGAGAAAAGAATTTCAAGACTTAGTCACATTCAACTTTCTAAGAGGCACTTCAGGAAAAACATGACCCGACTAGGAATTCTTAGTGGATAAAGTGCCAGCCGGACAACTTGGTGGTCAAGGAAAGAATATTCCACACATGGAACATTCCCAAAAGACATCATTGTAGAAATTGGATAGCTCGTATCAGAAGAAGCATGATCCATTAGAGGACCACCTTGACACTTGGAAATTTATCTCCTTCTAAAAGAAGGCATGGTGGTGGATGCTAAACCTATTTATAGAGAAGCTTTGGTAGAAGAAAGGGGAGAGGACCATTTTGGAGAGATCATTCACCATATGGGTTGATGAGGGGAAGATTTAAGATCATCATAGAAAGGATGAAAGGTAAAGCTCTTCAAAAATAATAGGAGGTTTTAGGGGTTGGGGTTCTCATTAAATAGGACTTTAGGAATATTAACATATCTAGGGGGATGGGTCTACTAATTTTTGTAATAAGGGAGAATAAATAGAAATATTGATACCTAAGTTAGATTTTTATATTGGTATTTTATGGCTCTTATAAATGTATAGTGGTTACTGAACTATGATCCACATGAATATATGGTTCTATTCTAAATATATTGTTCATGGGTGTAAACCCTAGTGCCTTTTTCTTTATGTTATGGATCAAATATTCTCTCTTTATGATGTTTCTTTTGTTATCTGAATGGCTATGTTGGTGTAATGACTCATCCTATGCTTTTAGAATATATGTATGATCATTTACTTTTCTACACTTAATATGTCATCAATGACAACATCTTATCTCAATACTTACATAAAGGAGGGGCTCAGTGCCCGCGTGAACCTCGAGTGAGTGCCTAGCACCCTCTGAGTGATAGGATGGTGCACAATGGATTAGAAGGTTATTCTAAGGGCATTAAAATGACTACATCTTAGTTCCATTGTCGATACCTCTTTTCAAATTTTTTGTGAGGATGATGCATGATGAAAGAGCACTTAACCTTGGAAAGTGTCAAAACATGATTTAAGAGCGCAGAGGATGAGTTTTCTCAAATATTTAGTACTAGACTTGAGTTTGATGCACACATAGATGGGTATAAGAGCACCTATATCATGAGTTATATGAGACCTTCTTTTTTTGTTTTCTAGTAGAATCATATGCATGGATTTTAGAATATGCATCTAGATCTAGTTGGTACTATAGATCATGCGTTTGAACCCAAGATGATTACCAGAGGCTGCAGGATGTGGATCTAACTTGTACACATGTTGTTGATCACTACTGGAAAAGAGTGCTAACCAATTATACCCTATAATATGCCATTTATACATATTCTTGTCCTAAGGTTGCTAAGTTTGAGTTCCTAAGGGAATCTAGAGGATATTTTTTGTGAGCTATCCCATTGGCTATGAATATCTTGATCATTACACTAACTTTGGAGGCATTCCCTATGGCCATCCAAGCTTTTATGAGCATTGGAAAAGGAAAATAGGGTGGTAGAAGATGACAAACCTTGCGGTGGAAAAAGAGATGGAAGAGAGATGACTCAAGTATAATGAAGCACTTGAAAGGGAGTTGGCTAGACAATGTGAGGTTGTGGGAGTGATGGATCTATGGAGGAAGATGTTGTAGGAAGGAATTGAGGTTCACACAGAGGATGTGGAACCTAAGTAGTTTGTGTTACCCCATCTTGGTAAGAGTGGGAGAGAACCCCTTTATCTTATGATGAGAGTTCATCACATGGAGAAAAGAGAGCCATTGGCATGCATCTAAACCCAATTTAGTGACTGACCCCTGGCGCTTAGTTTTCTAAATCAAGAAACAAGTATTGCTAACCCAGTTGGTATCGGTGGAAGTGACTGATCTACACCTCAGAGGTATAACTTCTTGTTTGGGACATCTATGGCCGCACAAAAAATTCATGTCTTTGGAGGGATTTTTGGGCAAAGTAAAAGTACACAAAGTTTGGGTATCGCATCTGGGAGTGGTACAGGATACACATCTAGTAGCGGATTAATATTTCAAACCATCAGCGCATGTAGTTTAGTGGGACATTGGGAATTCTAGGTGTGATCCACTTCAGGCCTATTACTAGCTACAAGAGGAGGACCTAGTGGGTCTAGTGAGTTCTGGAGGTGGGGATCCGATGGATTAGGAGGCATAGGACTTGGTGGATCCAATGTATCTGGTGGTGGGGGAAACACTGGAGGGAATCAAGGTTATGGCTATCATTTTTTGAAGATAAGAGCCTGCTTTTCCACCTCTGTAAGTATTTTTTGAGATTTATTTACATCTACCAAATTAAAAGGGTGTTGAGGATGTTGCAGAGCATGTATAAAAGTTTGAATTACTATGACACATAAATGGGATCACTACCCCGGAGTGAAAGACAAGTCATTTTACAACTACATTGTAGGGGCGCACGCATAGTTAGTACTAGAAGAATGACCCCCGTCATAGGGTGGTAGATTACACCACATTGTGAAATGCCTATCTTAGCTGAATTCCATATCCCTGATTTTTAGCAGATGAGCATTAGCGCCTTGATAGGAGATCCAACAAGGAATGGCAAAGAGTGTGTGGTGATATGACGCACAGTTCAAAAATCTATTATCAAAGCTATCCTATGATATTCATCCTTCTCATCATGCTCAATGGTCTGTTGGAGGATTAATAACACCATTTAGAAGAGTGATTTTACACAAGAAATTCACGGACGTTCCGCACAAGGCCTTGGAGGCTACCCTGTGTGTTGAGGTTGTTCGAAGTGTAGATACCAGTGTTATCCCCTTCCTTGAGGCTTAGATTGCTGATATTCCAATGGTGAAGCAGCTAGAGAAGCTATCTGCGAACTCGGTGTATGAGACTCATAGTGGTCTATGGTGCACCAACTATTGTGAGATAGAGGGGCACACAAAGGATATTTTTCCTTGAAGGTCAGTATGCACCATGACGGTGGATTGTGATATTTTCCAAAGGGTGGGGATCATGATTCAAGTAGATGCCCACTACTGCAGTGTGTGATCTGTAAGAAGCTGTGTCTTTCTATTGAAATATTTATACCTCTACGACCCATGACACCAAATATTGTAGGATAATTGATCAGATACATGATGTCATTGATCTTGATCTATGCTAGACCAGCCATGCAAGTAGTTCCAAGGATGTGGATGATCACTGCTATGAAGGCACGTGTGGATTGATGAGCATGTGGGAGGGGCTTCCAAGGAGTATTTCATGGATGTAGTAATTGTAGATGGGCCAGATCAAGTGAGTTTCGGTGAAAGGACGTGTTATAGTGTTGGTCTATAAAGCATTATAAGCGTGAAGTGAGGTCTTTTGCATTCAGGATGGTGCGGAAAGATTCATAAGTACATAAGGTAACCTGAGTTGTTTGAGAACATGAGCCAACAATACTAGGAAAGTGGACAAATGCATTGAGGATTGTAAAATAAATAACTTCAATTTTTCATAGTGGAACGGTTTGAAGAGAACCTGGCGACATGACGTCATTTCTAGAACTCTATACTGGTGATGAATGCATGTGCAGAGGTTGTCATGTACATTCTTGAGATACCAACAAATAACATTGATAGTTACAAGAAAAGGAGTGGTAACTGGTTGGAATTATTAAAACCCTACTCATCAAAAATACATCTAAGATCAAGAGACTATGATGTGATTATTTTCAGGAGGATAGGACAAGGTGGATCTAGTGGATCTGGTGGTGGAATGAAAGCATCAAAGGGAATCAAATGTTGCTGCTATCAAGCAGACAAGGATCAGATGACCATTGCCACAAGTTTTTTTTAGATGTCTTTACATCTACTGAAAGTACAAGGGTGTTGAGGATATACAAATCATGTTACACAAGTGTGAATTACTATGGCAAAAAAGGGGATCACTACCCCAAAGCGAAAGGCAAGTCAGTTTGCTCATTGCAGGGGCACCTATGCATAGTTGAGTACCAAAAGTATCATCCCAATCAAATGATGGTAGATTATACCAGGTGCTTATGGAATTCCTTCTTAGTCACAATTCCATATCCCTGAGTTTGAGAAGAAGAGCATCATAGTGCCTTGAATGGAGATCTAAAAGGAATGACAGAGAGTGTGCAGGAATTAGTGACGATGGTTCATAAACTTTCTTGTCAAAGCTATATTATGATATTGCATCCTTCTCAGCATGCTCAATGGTTTTTTGGAGGATCAATAACACCATTTAGAAGAGTGGTTTTCACAAAATACATTCACAGACCTACAAAGAGGCCTTGGAGGCTTCCTTGTGCAATTGGGTTACCAGAAGTGTAGATACCATGATGGTTTAGCCCTTTCCTTAAGGCTCAAATTGGTGCAATGACCAATTGGTTTAAAATCCATCTGTAAACTCGGCACACAAGAGTTTTTCAGTGGTCTACCTACACCACATTGTGAGGTAGAGGGGCATGCAAAGCCCTCATCAATTATCCTTGGAGGTCGGTACGCGCCATGATAGTAGATTCTACTGAAATTTTCCATGGGGATCATGATGAAAGGAGGTGTCCACTACTGGAACATGGATCTATAAGGAATGTGTCTTGCTATTGCAAGATTTATACCTCTATGACCCACGACAACAAAAATTGTAGGCTAATTGACTAGATACATGATGCCATTGATCTTGGTGTGTGCCAGATCAACCGTGCAAGCAGTTCCAAGGATGATGATCACCGCTATGAAGGGCACTGCCGATGAAGGAGCACATGGAAGACCTTTCCATGGAGGATTTCATGGTCTTGGTAACCATGGAGGAAGAAGTGAGTTCCTATAAGGAAATTGTTATAACTGTGGGTTTATAGAGCATTATAAGCAAGTGTCATGATCTATTTCAGTTTTCTCGTGGTACGTAAAGAAAATGCATAAGTATGAAGATTGCGCTGAGATATTTTAGCACATGAGCTAGCAACACCAGAAAGACAAAGGTGTTGTGATGGTAAGCATAAAGAAGGCCATACTCACACTATGGATTGGACAAGAGTGGTGCACTAAGTCAGGATTACCTAAATTTACTGGTGATATGTGAGTGGAGGTCACACGCACTAGGGAGATACTAAGACAAAGAACACTGGTTACAAGGGAAGAAGTGGTACATGGAAAGTATCCAGACCCTGCTCATCAAAAGGAGGTGTATCAAGAAACTATGGATGTGATTCAGATTTGTCTACAAGGAGAGATTAGTTTTTGAAGGATCAATCAAGGAAGTTAGAGCAAAGGAAGAATGTTGAGGCTCCACAGAAGGATTTGGATGAGGTTGGGGAAGTATGTAAGATGTTAAGGAAAGATAATATCATTCCCTTGCTAGGAGAATGGTTATAGGAGAAGGTACCACATGCTAGAAGAGAGCACGAGAGGTAGATTCTGCATGCTAACCTTCCTCCCCACAGCCTTGACTATGAAAAAGAGATAAATTTGAATGTTTTTGTAGATGGATGGTTTTTGAGCAATATTATAATCGATACAGGCGTGGAAGTCAATGTTATCACCTTGGATGCATGGCATCAAATGGGAAGGCCCCCATTACAACCATCTTCAAATGTGTTGTATATGGTGAACAAGAAAAAGGAAATTCCCATTAGTGTCTTGAAGGATGTGGTTATCACTATTCAAGGGGCCAAGTTCACTAGAGACTTCGAGGTCTTGGCACTAGCCAAAGTGGATAACTTTCCAGCATTGCTTGGGTGCCCATGGTGTTACAAAAACAATGCTCACCTATGATTTAACAAGGGGTATATCAGTTTTGAGAACAAGGAGGAACAGTCATCATCCCCTTGACAGATGGGAAATCAACACCCTATACTGAGCCCTTGGGAGAAGAAGTCCTTGACAGAATCTATGTGCACTCTATTAGAGACCCTGAGGTAATTCATCCTACAGAAGGAGTTATCTAGTTTGAAGACGCTCAGTCTATGAGTGATACAACCAACATAACATGTGACAATTTGGCACATGGGACTTACGAATTAATTGGGTGATAGTTGAGAGGATCAGTGACAAGGGTAAAAAAAGCATGCTCGGTCAAGCACCTAGGAGGGAAGAAGTTACCAAGTTACTCTAGAGGAGCTAACCCTGATGATTTCTTATGAGAAATGGAGGCTCAGTGGAAAAATGATAACAAAATAAGAGGTATGCTCAGCTATAACCTACTCAGGACCACAGTGAATTGGTGGGAGACACATCATGAGAGCCTTCTAGAATGGTGACAAGGTGAGAACCACATTCTCTATTAGGTTTTCCAGAATAATGTGCCCATTATCATACAAGACTACCATGGCAAAGAACCTGCCTCGTGTCATATCCAAGCATGTGATAAGGCTATGGATGGAAGGCACAGAAGCTTTACCACCTTTGCTATGGGTACATAAGTTGTATTCCACCTTACAAGGTTGTGCGCATGCATGGTACATTCACTTGGAGATGCGCCGTCAGATAAGGAATTGGTAGGAGTTGGTGGTTGATCTCATTCAAGTTTTGAGTATTGGAGTACAAAGCCATGAGATGGATAAGGCATTGCAAGTGGTCAAGTGCCTTACAATGGGAGATAACACTATGGTGGAAGATAGGATACTTGAGCTATTAGGTGAACCTAAATTGGAGACACGTTTTGATGAGGAAGAATCAAAAGAGACACAACTTGAGTGTGCATGCATGGAAAAGGAAAAAGGGAAAAGATGATCTATGTGATAGATGGTGAAGAAATGGAGAGTCTAGATGTTAACCATTCTGAAGGTATGTGTGAAGTTAGGGATAGTGCTGATGAGCAAGCATACGCCTACCATGAATCCTTGAAGATAAATAAGGTTAACATTGGTTCAAAGGTAGAACCTAAGGAAGTTATCATTGGGGATTATTGGTTGGAGAAAGAAGTTTCTAAGATCATTGATCTTTTGCGCATGAGTTTGAGGATTTGTTCCCATGCGGGTACCATGAGCTCAAAGGAATTCACCACTCCTTGGGGGAAATGAGGATCAAGTTGAAGGAAGGTGTGCCCATTCGATAAGAGACCTTATCAGATGAATCCATGAATTTACACATACGGGTCAAGGAAGAGATAGATAAGATGATCACATCAGGCATTATTGAGGTTGTTGAGGAATCAGAATGGGTAAGTCCAATGGTCGTAAGCATTAAGGATGAGAGGATAAGGATCTGTGTTGATTACAGGGACTTGAATGTAGTGTGTGTCATTGACCCTTTTCCAACCCCCTTCACTGAAGAAATTATGGAAGGAGTAGCTGGGTAAGAGGTCTATTCTTTCATGGATGGGTTCTCAGGGTACCAACCAAGTTAGAATTGTAAAGGAAGACCAGGAGAAGAAAATTTTTTCCACTGAATGGGGAAGTTTTTCCTACATGGTCATGCCTTTTGGGCTGAAGAATGTGTCCTGTTGTGTTCTCATGCATCATGGTACAAGCCTTCCAGGACTTCATCCATAAATTTCTTTAGGTCTACCTGGATGACTGGACTGTGTATGGGCTAGTAAAAGACCATTGTGACAATTTGAGGCTGATGTTTGAGAGATATCGATAGTTGAGGATATCCATCAACATTAAGAAATGTGTCTTTGCTACTCCATTTGGAACCCTATTGGGGCATATTATATGTAAGGAAGGCTTGCTGGTGGATCCTGGAAAAGTTGCAGTTATTGTGGGATTGGGGGAGCCTACCAGTTAGAGCGCAGTGTGTGGATTCCTTGGGCATACGGGGTACTAAGAAATTTATTAAGGGATATGCCAAGATCATCACACCCTTGGATGAATTTCTTAAACACAAGAGTGCCTTTCATTGGGGAGGGCGCAACAAAGGGTGTTTGACACTTTGAAGGATAGGCTTGTCATTGCGCCCATATTACGCTTTCCTTCTTGGGATAAGCCTTTCCATGTGCATGTTGATGCCTTAGGAACAACCATTGGAGTAGTACTGACACAACCTAGTGAGGGGATTATTGATCACCCCTTGTGTTTTTCAGTAGGAAGTTGACACCAGCAAAAATAATTACACAACTACTGAGCATGAGGCACTTTCAATGATCTACACTTACATAAATTCAGGTAGTATCTGTTGGTGACACCATTCATATTCTACACGGACCACATGACACTGAAGTACTTGGTAAAAAGCCCATTCTATAAGGGTGCATATGTCGGTGGGTCTCGTTATTTCAAGAATTTGAGTTTTTAGTTGTGGTAAAACCAAGAAAGAGTAATTCAAGACCTGATCATTTATCAAGAATTGACTCAGGGGAGGACACACAGAGTATTGAGGATACCATGCTAGACGCGTAACTGTTTAGGTTGTAACTTGCACCATCTGACTTAGAGGATATTGAAGTGTTTTTTTAAAAATGGGTGTGGCAACAAAAGGAATGAAGGCTTTGGAGAGAAAGAAATTAGATATACATGTTTCACCTTACATGTTGATTAATGGAGACTTGTACAAGTTAAGTCATGATGAGGTTCTGCGATGATGTGTATTAGAACATGAGCACGTTGCAATCATGGAGGAAGCGCATGGTGGGATTGCAGGAGGACAATATACAGGAAATGCAACCGTGTAGAAGATTCTACTTGCAGGGATTTGTTGGGAGAGTATCTACCAAGATTATATTGAGTTTTGCAAGGCATGTGACCATTGTCAGCACCTTGAAAAACCTAGAAGGAGGGATGAAATACCATTGCGACCAATAGCCAGATTTGAACCATTAGAAAAGTGGGTAATTGACTTTGTAGGACCAATTTCACCTACCACGCGAAGGACTTGCTCACATTACATCATCACTTGCACTGCTTACTTGATAAGATGGGCAGAGGCAATGACTGCAAAATATTACGCATCAGCGAGAACAAAAAGATTCTTATGGGAAAACATAATCAACAAGTATGGATGTCCGTTGAGTTTAACAAGTGATAGGGGTACACATTTTCTAAATGAAAGGGTCAGGATTTTGTTGGCAGAGTTTATGGTGGCCCATTACAAGACCACCCCTTATCACCTGAAAAAAATGGGATTGCTGAAGCATTTAACAAGATACTAAGTCACACATTAACTAAGATTTGTGACGTTGGCAGACAAGATTGGGATGATAAGGTATCCGTCATTCTATAGGCATACAGGATAACCTACAAGAGGTTGAACAAGGCAACACCATTTCAATTGGTATTTGGTGCGAAGGTTATTTTTCTGATTGAATTTATGCTACCATCGCTGTATATAATGCATGCAGGAGGATTGGATGATGAACAAGTGCTCGAAGAAAGAATTGATAAGTTAATGTAGCTAGATGAAAGGAGATCACTTGCTAGATGGAGTCAAAAGATAGAGAAGGCAAGACAAAAAGCATGACATGATCGTCATATTAAAAACAAACAATTTAAGGTTGGGTAGATTGTTTTGTTATATGATTCTAAATTTTTGTGCCATCCTGGGAAGTTGGAAGTCCATTGGATGTGACCATACATCATCTCGTACATCCTTGATTCAGGAACTTGCTAGTTACAAGCACTGGATGAGACGAGAGTACCAGGTCATTTCAATGGGAGTAGGCTAAATCTAGGAAGCCTAGGATTTGCCCTTAATTCATTTCTTTTCCTTGTGTTTTCCTTTCTTGTCACTTGTTCCTTTCTGTTGTGTTGTTTTTATGCACCTTGTGCACCGGTAACCACTTATTACTTTCAAGGGTTGTGTATGTGTAGAGAGTCGTGCATCTATTTTAGTGTGGGGTGGAGTAGAGCAAAGTGAAATAGAGGCTAGAAGTGAAAGTTGTGTTTTAATGGCCCTTGTTAAAAGATAAAAAGTGCGTAAGGTAGGAGAAAATGTGTGGAAAAAGGTGGACGATAAATTTTGGTGTCAGAAAGACTTTTACAAAGACCACGTATAAAGGATGAGAAGTGCAAAAACAACATGAGGTAGGCGAGGGCAAAAATCAGGTCAAGGACATAAGAAGTGCCTTTGGCACTGCAAACGCGCACGTAAGAGTCTTTGGTCATTAAGAATTTTTGTGCACCAGAAGGTTGTAAGGATTTTTGTGTAGGATTGAGTGCGTGGGAAAGAGCACTTAAGATTAGCTTTAGTGGAAAAATCTGCATTTAATGCTAAGTATGTTGGTAGGTGGCATAGCATTTATTACAGGGGATAGACAAAAAGCTATAAGTAAAGGGTCTGGCACATCATTATTTACCTTGCTATTATGATATTGAAGAGCTCTTGCGAACTAGGGCATCTGCGAAGAAATGATTTGTGTGAAGAAAGAAGAGTGAAAATCTGAAGTGCGTGACTAGGGTGATTTGCAAACAAGAGTGGAATGAGTACACGGGCGTAGGGAAGAAGGTTTCAATGGAATACGTCATCTTGTGGAAGATTTTTCCAGGTCAGGGTTCTGTAGCTAGGGCACAGGAGTAGAAGGATTCTTTTACAAAGTTGAGCCATAGATTTGAGCAGAGTAAGGAAGGGGAGTAAGGAATTTTTTTTAACCTGATAAGAAGATGACACCAAAGAAGGTAACTGTTTCACCTAAGAAGGGCAAGGGAAAAGGAAAACAAACTGCCACCACCAGTTTCAATGAAGAATGGTATGCAAAGATGCAATACCCAAATGGAGTTTTACTTGGGAAAGAATGGGTATCCCATGTGAGGAAGATGATCATGAGCGACTATAATCATCACACAAGTACCATAGAAAAGGAAATGGTGCTAGAACTGGTTCGTCCAATAGATAAGAGGACACCAGAGGGGATGCCAATCTACAACGATGAGGTGAAGGTAAAATTAGAGAAGGCCGAGCTGCTGCAACTATTTGAGTTTCCCTATTTTGGCAAGCTCGAGTAGTTATACCAATGGTTGATGTCACGCGTGTATGAGGACCACTTATACTTTATGGGCCATAGAATGTGCATAACTCCCCAGCTCATCTCCAAGTTTATGACCTTATCTACGAAGGAGATTCGTTATATGATGACTTAGAGGATAAAGAGGCTATTAAGAGGACCATGGAGGAGTATGAATATAAAAAGGGTTGGTATTACTTTGATATCTCAGATATCCCCGACCCTATAATGAGATTGGATGTGCACTTGGTATCCAAGATGAATGGGAAATAAAGGTGGACACAAATAAACAATGTGTGGTTGAATGTATGCCGAAAGATTTCAAAAGGGACCATCTATAACCTGTCTGCCTATATTGTAGAAGAGATCATCAACACCATGTAAGAAGGAGAGAAGATAATGTTCAGAAATATTCTTCTCACCATCATCTTCTTAGAAATTGGAGTGCCTAATGGGACAAAGAATTTTTTATGGGAGTATCTAGATGAAGATCCCTCCCCCGCGAAGAGGTTTGAGAAATAAACATGTGATACCATGAGGGCTGCCCACAAGGCGCACTTGGAGATAATGTTACAAGCGAATGCGTGGTGCATTTGGGGCTAGGTGGAGGATACCAGAACAGTTTCCAGCACTAGTAGATGGAGAAGTTGAGTTCACTGTCTATCAACATTTCTGCATTGGCAAGTTCACTCTGTCAGATGGGACCAAGAGTCCATGGTGTAAACTGCCTTTGTCTTTCACCACATAGTATTTCCAAGCGGGGGTTAACCATTTCAAGGAAGCTAAAAGACTAAGGTCTAACCTTAGCGAGGTGGACCAGGACCACCAAAATTTTTTGAAGGAAGCTCGTATACCCCAAAAACCGTGCTTATGTGGAGAAGTATGTCTCCCTTGAAGTGCGCATGAAAAAAACCTTGACGTTACCTATTGCTGGAAGGACCACAAAAAGATTATACTTGTGCATTAGGCCCAAGTATGAAAAGGGTGCTTACTTGGAGAATGATGTCTCCATCCCATAAGATCCCACTGGTAGGAAGAATTCTGTGCCAAAGAAGAGGGAAAGGGAAGAGACCCTAGAGAAAGAGACGTTGGAGAAGAAAGCACCAAGTGTGCTTAGAAACACAATCTATGGGTGCCACGTTGGAGTCAGGTGCCAAGCCAAGCACATACGTTCGTAGGAAGAAGTCTCCTATCAAGGAGAAGGAAAATACACCTAGAGGAAGAGGTTCCAGAATAAGAAGAGTCACCTAGAAAGGAATCACCTGCTAGAGAGGAAGATGAAGATGAATCCCCAACTAAGAAGAAGAAGAAGGTAGTGGGGAAGGAAGAATTGGAGAAGATGGAGAGCTTGGAGGCCTACATGGGTGAAATAGATGACAACAAAGGATGAAGAGGTTTAGGACCATCCCATGTACAATGTACATGACTTAGAGGAAGAAATAAGTGAGGAGAAGGGTGGAGAAGAAGAAGGCGCTCAAGGAAAAGGGGAGAGTGAAGAAGTAAATACTAAGGATCAAAGGACCCCCAGCCTCACCAAGGAGTAGATAGAAGAGGCCACAAAAAGAGAAGTAGCAGGCATAATAGAGAAGTTAGTGGAGCGGAACAGTGATGAGATACTCCAAGGAAATAGAGGAGGAAAGTGTAGGAAAGGAGTATGGAAGCATGGGTGGAGATCCCAACTTAGCAGTGAGATTTCCAAAGAAGCACACATAGGAGGAATGAGCATGGTAGTAGCATAGGGACAGGGAATGGGTTACATCCATGATCCAAACAAGGTACTACATGCATAGTTCCAAAGCACCATGGCTACAGAACAAATCCTGGCAATGTCTTCATTTGAAGAAGAAGGTGCATACCCACAAACCAGGAAAATGTTATCTTGGGCGTTTGAGTCCCATGTCGACGAGCCTGAGTTCAAAGTTAACCAGGGGTGCATTGATTAAGGTTCTAGAGACCAAAGGAATAAACCCACTAGTAAATGTTCAATAGTTATCTGATGAGAAAGTATGTAATGTGCTCAACAAGGTTTCAGTCAAGGTTGAGGCAAGACTCTTTGGAAGGAATGACAGGGTGAGATTCCTAGAGGGGGAATTGGAAAAGAAAAAGGAAGAGCTCATTGAAAAGAGAAAGGATCTGAAGCAAGAAGAGTTGATCAACATATAGTTAAGGCGCGAGCTGAGGAAAGAAAAGGCAAAGGGTGTGCAAGGTATATAAGAAAATTAAGATGATTATAAATGCTATTGTCTTGAAGCATCTAGACCTAGCACTGCCTAAGCAGAAATATGAATCGACCTTACAATGCTTGAAAGATTTAACTCACATCCTTATAATGGAAAGGTGGCCACTCATGTTGGAATTGGCTGAGGAAGCACTAGCATGCCAGGAGAAAGAGGATAAGTAGAAGGTTGTGGAGATAGTCACTCAGTACACCAAACTCCTTACCTCTGTAAAATTTGCCGCATAGACAACTATAAGCCACTTATGATAATTGCACTATAGGGATAGAGTAACAAGCATTCTAGTTGCTATGCATGAGGTAGACCTCAAGGAGTTTCAGGAGAAGAATAAAGGAAATAGGGAAGAGTGGGATAATATCTTGGCCAAGGTAGAGAAGAAGTCAGAAGCCATCGAGACCTTGAGAGGCTCAATCAAAAACTAGCCTGAAGGAATTATATCCCTAGATCACCCACAGGATGGATGCGCTGGACGACCTCAACAAGTAGTTGGAAAACATTGTTGATATGATGAATGCTAAGGGTGATGAACTAGGATTTGAAGAGGTGAGCACCTTAGTAGGTGACCTCTGTCAATAGGCGTAGGGTGAGGTGGATGCCTAGGAGAAGATTGAGGTAGATATAAGGAAGGATTTCCCACTCATTCTTTAACAATAAAAATTTCTTCAATCCTCAATTTATTCCATTTCTCATTCTTCATTCTTGCATTATTTATTCCAAACATTTAAAGTCCCGCCATTCTTTATTCTTTGGAGAGGATGTTTTTGAGGAGAGAGAAAAAGCTTAGTGTGGGGTGATGCCGGGCCTCAGAATATTGACTAAGTCCCAAATGGTGCTTGTGCGCGTGGGACCAGTGAAGAGGATGGGAACATGGGGAAAAGTGCATAGGACATGGGTTTTAAAAGGGTTTAGTAGAAACCATGGTGCACATCGTAAGGCAGGGCAAAGGATTTCAGGAATTAGTCATATTTAGCTTTCTAAGAGGCACTTGAGGAAAAACGTGACCCGACTAGGCATGTGCTAAGTGGATAAGGTGCTATCCTGATGACTTGGTGGTCAAGGAAACAATATTCCACACATGGAACATTCCCAAAAGAAATCATTGTAGAAAGTGGAGAGCTCAGATCAGAAGAAGCATGCTCCATTAGAGGACCACCTTGACACTTGGAAACTAATCTACTCTTGAAGGAAGGCATGGTAGTGGGTGCTAAACCTATTTATAGAGATGCTCGGGTAGAAGAAAAAGAGATCAGAGAGGACCATTTTGGAGAGAACATCACCATATGGGTCGATAAGTGGAAGCTTTAAGATCATCATAGAGAGGATGGAAGGTGAAGCTTTATAGAAATAATAAGAGGTTCTAGGGGTTGGGGTTCTCATTAGAGGACTATGGGAATGTTAGCATATCTAGGGGGATGGGTCTGCTAAATTTTTGTAATAAGAGAGAATAGATAGAACTATTGATACCTGAGTTAGATCTCTATTGGTATATTATGGCTCTTGTGAATGTAATGTGGTTACTGAACTATAATCAACATGAATATATGGTTCTGTTCTAAATATATTGTTCATGGGTGTAAACCCTAGTGCCTTTTTCTTTATGTTATGGATCAGATCTACTATCTGTATGATGTTTTTTTTGTTATCTGAATGGTTATGTTGGTGTAATAACTCATCCTATGCTTTCAAAATGTATGCATGATCATTTACTTTAATGCTTAATTTGTTATCAATGAAAGGAGGGGCTCATAAAGACACTGCCGCGCGCATCCATCAGGTGAGCACTTAACGCTTGTTGGGTGATAGGTTGGTGCACAAGGGATTAAAAGGTTATTCTAAGGGCATAAAAATGACTACATTAACTCAATTCAAGATTTACATTCTTTATTTCAAGAAAAATTTCAGGCTATGGAATTCATGATTATATATCTCAAATTTGAAATCCAACATCTTAAGGGTGCTTCTAAGTCTCATGTTTGTTATCCTTCTACATCTCATCTTCATTCTCTTTCTACTACATGTGCTCATATTAGTGAGCCTTAAGTTATAACATTAGTAGAGCCTCTCACCTTTGATTGCAATACTAAGCAACATGACATTCTTACTAAGATCCTTAGTCATCAATTGATCACTTTAGCATCTACTCAAGGCTATCCTCCTTACCAACTTACAAAATATCAAGGTAACCCATATTACAATTATCATCGAATCAATAGAAATAATGACAATGATTGTTATGTTTTACAATGAAGAATCAAGCATATTGAGTGCCAAGGCTTTATCTCATTCACTGCACAACATTATTTTGCATTCCCATCTTCAATTGTTACACCCCAATGGGTTCCTAAATATGATTCAACTATGTCTAATGAAAATCATTCCCTCACCTCTCACGGTCGTCCTACAGAAAATCAAGTGTCACCTACGCAACCTCCATTAAAAAGTAGTCCCACACATCCTCCTACTAAGTAATCTACCATATTACCGATTCAAACTAAGCAGTCTCCTCTAAAGATCAATACAACTCCTCCACATCTTAAGTCATCTACGGTAAATAAACAACCACTCACTATGCAAGACCACCAAAATCTAGTTAACCTCTTTAGACTTCCACATCTCAAGGCTCCTCTGACATTACCACCACAATGTCCCATCACCTTTGTTCAGGAAATTACTCTTTACATTGATCCACTTAATATCTTTGACTATATCTACATCACTTACATACTTTGGGGGCATCATAGTTTCTCCCCCCTTGCTTTGTTATCAAATGTAAATATCATCTCATGCACTTGAAAATTTGTATTAATCTTCTCTAAGCATTTTTACAAACATCTTGATACAGTTGTAATGTCATTTCCCAATGACGTACTCTTGTGCTACGGTTCACACTTGACTATTGAGTGCATATCACACACATGAACCTTACACACTGCACATTATACACACCATGCAATATCACACACTTGACCATATCACACATTTTACACTAGACACATTCACCACACATATCTCTATCATTGCTTACTCACATTAACATGACACATGACACACAACACACATTCTACACATTCGAAATTCTCTTATTACATCATCTATCACATATTTTTCATCTTACTCACCATACACATTCATGCTACATCTACTTTTACGCGCTACACTCACTACCTGACAATACACTCTAGTCCAATGGTTCATACTGATTAAACTAAAATGGTATTTTTCTAGCCTAATATAATGTTATGAAAATCAGTAAATAACATCTAAAATAAATAAATAAAGTGAACCAAACAACTAAATAAGTAGAAATGTAAAAACCTAAAGTGCAAGAAGGGTTAGGAGATCCTTAGATGATTCGACAAAGGTGCGCAACTATGCCATAGAGCAAACCAAATGAATAGAAGGAGGAAATGACCACACAGAAGCTTGAGAAAATATAGATCCAAGCTCTTTGACTGGATTGGGGCACCCAAAGAGGGATAGAGGTGCCCGTGGGCACCCTGGTCTAAGATCTGGGCACCCTGGTTTGTGAAAATGGTCTGAAACCCTCCTCTCACATGTCATTGAATGTTCACTTGTACTTTCTTCTTATTACACTAAATTTTTTGGATTGCGTTAGATGTTATTGTAAAATTTGAAATAAGGAATCACCTACAAAAACCCAAACAAAGCATCAAAACCCTAAAAAAATAAAGATGCATATGAAGGGGTGAGACTGTCCCTAATGAACAAAATGGTGGACTTACTAACTGAGATTTATACCAAATCTCAGACCCAATGTAGTTCTATGTGTGTGTGTGTAAATCATGCCCTAGGTTGCTCTTGTGCCAGTCACACTTTGTGAAGTAGTGAGCAATAATTAGATGTAGAATGTAATAAATGTATGCATAAAAATAATAAACTCCCCTCATATGAAGTCTGATGCAGATGAACCAGCCTTATGTGCCTTGTGATGGAGCTAGATGGATGCAAATGTAGCTTTAAATGCCTTTGATGGATGAAAATATAGATGTTGGTAGTAGATGCTTAGTGCTTGGTCCCTAATTATGGTCTCATAACTTTATATTTATATGGTTCTCTTTTTCTAATTTCGTAATTATCCCTTAAAAGGATGACCACTAAAAATATGGAAAGCTCAAACAACTAGAAAGTTCCCAAAAGATGGAAGTAAAGTATAAAGAGGATTAGGGCGCCGAGAGAGGATCAGGGTGCCTGGGGCGCCACTGATCTGGCTGGGCACCCCAGTCAGAAATAGGATGAACACAAAATGAAAAATCAAACTGGGAAAGTATGGTTGAAGGATCAACAATACAACATAAAGTAATATAAAAATGGCCAAAGACATGGGGTAATTATTGCTCTTTTCAGTCAAAAACCATATGAATAGTAGTATGAGAATGAGACTAAATATTGACTCAAAGTGCATGATTTAGTGACTTCATTTTCCCCCACTTTATGTTGGTGAGCGAAAAGTTTGGTGACATAAAGTAGATATAGATGCGTACCTAATAATACATGTAGAGTGATGTAGAAACATGTTGGAGGACTAGAAAAAGCATGGAGTGACAAAAAGAAAGATGGATCATGGAGACTAAAGATGCAAAAGTGTAAAAAAGTGATGAGAGTGAACCTAGGGTAGAAGCATGAGTGTAGATGCCAATGTGTGTAGTGTACATGCATGGTTTGTATCATGTGTGTACTCGTCATTATGTGTGTTGTTATTGTTGACTTCTTTCTTCCCATACAGATGACCATGTAAAGGATAAGATGATCAAGTAGTTAAATATGCATGTTATATAGCAAAAAAAAAGACTGTAATGAAAGTATGAAAATGTAAAAGGAACATGTGCACCTGATCCGTGATGAGATAAAAGGGTGTAAAAATGATATCATGTAACTGTCGATGAAGTGCAATTTTTTTGGGAGATGTGACACCATTTTGGCCGAAGTAATGTATGGAGAAAAATGTGTTATTCTCTAACCTGTAACTGCTTCCTTGAGATTTGGTGAAGAGATCTCTATATAGTTTGGTTTTTTGGGTGATCCGACACCACAGGTCGAAGTAGTGTAGGGAGGAAATTATATTTTATCCTCCAACCTGTAACTGCTCCTGAGAAGGCTAAGGACAATATTCCCTGTAAAAGTCATTGTGTATGGGGTTTGTAGACTTATTTGAACCCACTCGCTGTAAACTGAACTATGTCATGGAAGTTGACTGTAGACTGTACTATAGACTTAACTGTGGACTAACTGTAGATTGAACTCTATCGATACCATGTGTAAAACTCCAAATGATGCCCCCCTATTTAGGGGTGCATGCAACATCGTGGATAGGAGAATGTGGCCCCAAAAGAGAATTGACTGCGTAACTAAAACTCTACCCTGCAGGGGAAGGGAATGTGCTTGGTAAAGACCAAGGCACACGTAAACAAGTGGCTAGAAAACAAGTGTTAGTATGAACAAGAATGCATGTAGATAAAAAGTATAAGCCAAACAAAAAATATGTAAGCAAGAACATCAATAGACAATATAAATAATCAAAGAGACAATCATAGAACACGTAAATAGGGTTACAAACATGGTACACCAATCATGATTTCATAAGACACTCAAGGCCATCATGGCTACAAATAAACAAGTGTGTACACATAACAAAGGGCAAGGCTCGTAAACAAGACAAACAATAGGAGACATGGAAAATAAACAAATAAATATGGAAGAAAATACCCCTTCATAACAAATGTTGCACATAAAACACCCATTATCATGTTAGAAAAATGACATGTATGTCAAAGCATGTCTAATTTGATACT